>JASDDO010000022.1:36674260-37924260 GCA_030015575.1 Agapanthus africanus | reverse complement strand
ATTTTCTATTTTGAAATCATGCTCTTTTATGCAGCAATCAACTTGCAACAATCAACAATCAATTATAATTAAACAACGATGTCTTCGAAAACAAACTCAGCTCTCGATGCAACCCCAGTCTCATATACGATCAAGAAGAATGCTCGAGTGGTTTTGCCGGCAAACTTTTTGCGGCAATGGGAGGAACTTCCGCTTCAATTCGGTTTTATCATATTTTCTTCAGCCTTCAATGCTCCTACTGCGGAGGTTCCAGCAAGCCAGGTGACCAAACTAGCCTCAAAAAGGAGGTGCGGGATATTCCTAAATGAATACCGCTATGCAAAGCAAAAGATTATGACTATTGTTTTTAAAAATGAGGTATCGACAATATCATTTTATCAGGTTTGTTTTCTTGCATTAATAAAGATTAATGCAGTCCCATCAATTAATAATATCACACCAGAAGGAACGAAAATAACCAAACACATATATGCCATCAGCATTCGCTACAAGGATCCGGGTCTTCACCGTAAAGTTACTTAACTTACGGCAGGGCGGGATCAGGACTAGCGTGGATGCAAAACATATATATATATAGTGTGTGTGTGTGTGTGTGTGTGTGTGTGTGTGTGTATCATCATCATCATCATTCGTCTCAGTGGCTTATATAACACAAATATTACAGCAGAAGCAATCACAATATGGAAATGCAGATAAACTAGGAAAAATACATTTCAATGGAGCCTTATATGAATATAATTTTCCCCGGTCGTGTGGACAGCTCGTAGTACCAGACCTTAGACCCCTACGAGTACGGCAAACCACCCGCAAATCCCAGAAGTGAGGCAGCCCTAATCAACGAAGTGAGTGGGCCACCCAGCACTTCCAAAATCCAGTGACTTGGGCACCCCTACGCAAGTCAATTCTATAACCCCTACGAGTGTGGCGAATAACTCGCCAATTCAAGAGTAAGGCACCCTGGTCTCAACACCATGAGATGGTGGCTCGTTGCCCTCTAGAACCAGGCTACTCGAGCACTCTGCCGCGGGGTAATCCTAGCACCTGTAATGAATACCTGAATATACAACGGTGACTACGTCTACAACCAGGACGCGCCCTAAAGAATAATATACATGCCGCTATGACGGCAGTCCACATGTCGGAAGCTCGCCACGCAATATGAATATACAGTATACCATCACAGAACTTCTAATACTACATACACCGGTCTGTCCATCACGACAATCTAACACAACCATAAACAAGCAACATCACAGAATACTGCACATAATGTATGTAATATATGCGTACCTCATATGTCATTGACATATAGCAATAAGATTGGAGAAAGCCACTACATATCTACACTTACAAACATTACAGAATAAGCATGTATATAGCCAATACAGCTCATAATCCATAAGCCATAATTTTCAAAAGTTCAAACAAAAGAACATTTCCAAAAAAAACCGGCTCAAACAAAAACCCATTTCCATTGAAATTTTCCAAATCCGCATTCGCTGAAAAAACCCCGAAGCGCCAAAATACGGAAAATAACCGAAGTACGACGTACACTAGGGGGCTACCGGGGGGGTTCGGGGGGACCTCCAACCCAAGACCACCTAAGGTGGTACCACCTAAGGTGGTCTTGGGTTGGGTGACCCCCACCCACCCCTCCCTGATCGCTTCCCGCCGTAATCTCTCACCAAAATCCAACAAACCCTTGTCTGAGACAACTCAAACTAATATTTACGTTCGAGATGACTTTAAACTAATATTTTGGTCCAAGACAACTTTAAACTAATACTCATGTCCGAAATGACTTTAAACTAATATACGCATGAAACCGTGCCATGGACCCATATGTCCCTAAACTGGATACATGGACCACTACATCCCTAAATTGGAATCCTACCTTATGGCAAATAAAATAACTTGTCATATACAGTCCACGGGCAACCATCGTGGCATAGAAGCTAATTGTCTTTTTCTGTCCCACCAGGTATGCACCTTGCGACATGCCTCATTCTCACCAAGTCCTACCGGACGCACTGATCAACCATCACCGTCTTTTAAACATCTATCGTGACATAGAAGTCAACCGTCCTACCAAGCATGCCCTATGGCAGGTTAGCATAACATTAACCCACCATATACTATCCACGGGCTACTTTCATGACCTGGAAGTTAAAATGTGACATTGATGTCAAACACAATTGAAACTATAATAACCCATGGTCTGAGATGACTCTAAACTACTACTTATGTCCGAGACGACTTTAAACTACTACCCATGTCCGAAACGATTTTAAACTACTATCCATGTCTGAGACGACTTTAAACCACTACTCATGTCCGAAACGACCTTAAACTACTACCTATGTCCAAGACGACTTTAAACTACTACCTATGTTCAAGACGACTCTAAACTACTACCTATGTCCGAGACGACTCTAAACTACTACATATGCCTAATCCTTATGATGTAGAGGCCAACTATACTTATCCCATCGGATGTGCTGACCAATGATCGGGTGTTACCACCAACCAAGTTCCACCTGGCGTATACCATCCATAGGCTTCTCCTTTCAAGCACATACTACATGTTCTATCACAGCTGCCATACGGTCTGGATCATATATTATATAAAACCGTGCATGTTGGGGTTTGCTAGCGCTCTGACTATCTACCATGGACGATGCAGAACAAAAATGGTGTTTAAAAAATTTTGGCGCTAAAAACCCGTCTTAGAATCGAACCATAAACCTAAAACTAGTTACAAAAGATAGAAGTATTATACCAAATGATTCTAGGTTGCTAATCTAGAGTGCCTAGGGATGTAGTAAATAGCTTTAAGTGTGTATCTATCTCTTTTCTACCCTTGATTCTCAACACATGAGATGGTAGGGTAGAAGATCAAGAAGAAGGAAGAGGAGCTCAAGAAAAATAGTGAAGAGAGAAGAAGCAAATGATGAGAGTGTTTACAAAAACAACCATGCCAAACTGTCAAGTGAAGAAAACTCAAGTGAGTAAAAACTCTAGTGAAAGAACAAGTGAGCAAAAAAACTTGTGAGAGAAAAACATCAAGCATGGTTTTGTAAAACACATTTTTCAAATATAATACAGCAACCATATTTGAATAGTTAGCACAAATGAATTAACAATTCATTTATCATCACTATTCAAGCATGATTCTCACCATTCTCTCTTCATCATCTTTACACCTCATTTCCATTTAAATAAATAAATGGATAATCCAAAATGAGGTGTCCATCTTCTATAATGTTTTCCGTATAAATACGGATTACACTCAACTGTATATCATACATGTATTCGTACCAAAATACAAATACCCAAAGAGATAGAATAACACAAAGAATATAATACTAGAATATACACATCGAAATACATATACGTAAATTGTTAAATCAATACCTGATTTAATCCGGCTCAATCCCGAGCCGGCTAGTATTATCAACCGTCCGATCGAAAGTCCGAGTAATTAGTACAATAATTCGATCGGATCCCTGCACATATCAAAATACGGCTAATACATCATTTCGTCTGAACCAGGAAAACCCTCTGTGTGGGACTTTAAAGACCCGTCAATACACCGGCAGTGGGTTTAACCACAAGCACGTCAACGGCGCTACCTTTACGTAACGACTACCCAGGTATTGAGCGAAAGGAAGGCCGATGAGCAAATTCATATGAACCCCTATTGAGCCTGTCTGTGACAATCTCCATATGGTCCGGTCTGTTCTTCTAATTGTATCGCATATCGGGTCTAGAGGGTGGATAAAGTCAAGCCCCTAATAATGCGATATTTCGTGTCGGTGTGAAGCTCATCACCCACTGAGAAACTACTGATCCAAATCAGTAATTCTCGTCTACCTTGGCTAAGGAATTCTGGTGATGGTCACCCGTGCACAGCGCGACATCAACCCCTTGTTGGGTTATACTAGTGCCCTGACCATCTACCGTGGCCGTTTGCGGAACAAAAATTTTAAGGTTTGAAAAACTGGCGCTAGAGTAACCCAATGTCGGATCTACCATAAACCTAAACTGGCTATTAAAGAGGATATCTATCAACTATTATAGAATTGTCTCACCTCAAGATCCATGTCCTTCGGTCTTCTATCCTCTTCGTTTGCTCCTTGTGATCTCCTTGATCGAGCTTGTTGTTCCCGCCAAATTTTTTTGGCTCAAACCTTGTTGTTCCTTATAAAAATAAAAGGAAAGCTCCACGTGTTAAATACGTGCACCCATATGCAAAGCATGTAACACGTGAAGTTCATGTGGGCACCAATGTGCAAAGCACAGGAGTGCATGTTCCCATAATATTTAAATATAATAAAAGAGCTAAGCTCTGTTAAAATTTTGTTGAGACAGCGCCTCACGTGCTCCTTACGAGGATGCCCAGTGCCTCACGTGCTCCTCACGTGGGCGCCAATATGCAAAGCACAGGAGCGCCTATCATAAATAAGAATTAAATTCTTAAGTGGCGCCCACGTACACAACACGTAAGCGTCGGCGCCCAAATTAAAAGCAAGCAGAATTAAATTCTACATGGGGATACTTCCCTAAAAACTGGGATATCTCTGTTAAACAGAGCCATTGGATCAAAAATCCAATGGTGATAATAAATCATCAGATGATAAATTCTATTTAGGAAATATTTTCCTTCTAATATGGAAAGATCTTCTTTAATAGAGAATCTTGAATTTAAAATACAATTGTGATAAAAATATCACCAATTAAACCATCTGATAGAATTAAATTCTATGTGGAAAATATTTTCCACATCTTCCTAAAATAAGAGAGATCTTCTCTATTAAACAGAATTAAATTCTATGGTTAGGAAAATATTTCCTAATCTTGTAAAACTAACAAAATATTCATAGGATAGAATTAAATTCTATCTTAGGAAAATATTTCCTAATCTTGATAAACAAATAAGAAAGATCTTCTCTATTAGATAGAATAAAATTCTATATTAGGAAAATATCTTCTTAATCTTATGATAGAATAAAATTCTAATCTTGGCAAATTAACAAGATATTCATATGGTAGAATAAAATTCTATCTTAGGAAAATATTTCCTAATCTTGTTAAACAAACAAGAAATCTTCTCTGTTAAACAGGGAGCCTTTGGATTAAAAACCCAACAGTGAATAAAATTCACCAATTGATCTAAAAGATCATTGTTGATTGATTATGAAATCAATCATGATCTCTCAATGAGAGATTTTCTCAACAAATTAATTTTTTCTCTTCTCCTATAAATAGGAGCACAAAGATTAATGGAGGGGAGGACTGGATAAAAAAGAAGAAGAAAAGAGGAGACCCCCCATAAGCTTCTGTAAAAATACAGAAGGCTCAAAAAACAACAAAGAATTTAATTCTCTTAAAGAAGAAGATCTCCCTCCTAAAAGCCCTAGGTAAGAAAAATGAAGAGATCAAAATATCTTCTTTACCTAACATATCATATCCAAGGGTTTAACCCTTTTAAAAGAACTTAGTTCTTTCTCTGGATCGGAGATCCACAAGACAACTCTCACACAAGTTGAGAATTTAATTCTCATCGGGAAGATCTTGTTCTTAAGAATCAAAGTTTCATAGGGGAACATGGATACAAGAACATGGAGAAAATGGAGTCTATAATACTCCTGGAACTTAGTTTCTTCCAAATCAAGAACTTAGTTCTTTAAAGAATTCGATCCAAGATCCTCAAAATAGTGATCTTGGTGATCCTTAACGGTCAAAACACCATTAAAAGAGATTTAACCTCTCTGAAAACATGAACATGGAAAATATGGAGTTCATAATACTCCAAGAACTTAGTTCCTTCAAATCAAGAACTTAGTTCTTAAAGAGCATGATCCCAGATCCTCAAAATAATGATCTTGGTGATCGTTAATAGTCAAAATGCAATTAAAAGAGATTTAAGGTCTCTAAAAATATCAACAGAGATTAAATCTCCAAAAGAACTCAACGCCTTACGTGAAAAGCACGTGAGCGCTCAAGGCCAAGTTATATAGCGCCTCATGTGAAATACACGTGAGCGCCACAAAAGTTAGTGCTTAGCACTATTGGAGCGTCTCGCGTGATATACACGTAAGCGCTATATGCAACTGAGTGGTTAGCACTGCTGGGTGTTACAGAAACCCAATCTTAGCCCAAATTTGCTAAGCTTATATTCATGATATCCAAATTGATCTTAGTCTCAAACATAACTAATGGTCTCTCATTGATGATATCCAAAATGATATTCATCTCATATCTCCTAAGATAATCTTAGTCTCAAATAAGTCTAATGATTCTTAGATGATCCACCATGATCTTTTCCCTCAAATACGGGATTTGGTTCAAGGGTATATCTTTCCACACCTCTGATATATGTCGTTGTAATTCCTCGACGTCTTCAGAGAGGTGGTGGGTCTCGACAACTAAAAACTTCTTTCATGTCCCAACTTGATATAAAATTTCATCAAGATAGGGAATGATATATCCCACATTGATGCACTTCCAAATTGACGTGCACACCTCAAATCGGATCGCACCCCAAATTGGGCGCATTCCATGTCACTATCGTTCACTCCGCCACGTAACAAATACATGTGCGCACAAGATGGACATTGGAACGAATTGTCCTTAAACTAACATTCATCCCCAAAACAGGAATGTTGGACTGAAATATCCTTAAACTAACATTCCTCCCCAAAATGGGAATAATGGACTGAAACGTCCTTAAACTAATATTCGTCCCAAATAGGGAATGTTTGTAACGTTTTAGAAATCGTTTTGTGAATTTTCCGTTTTTAGGGTAAAATTGTCGGTGTTTTCCCTTTTAACTGGTTGCCTAGGAAGAGCAAGAGAAAGAGGTACAGAGACTGACCATGGAAATGGAGCTGGTTGCCTTGAATAGGCAGCGGAAATTGTGATCAAACTTTAATATAGACTTACCAGCACCTAGTTTAGCTAGAATAAATCTAGTGCGCGAACTTTGGGGGTCAATGGGAAGTTTTGGTTCACATAGAATTTTTCCCTAATAAAATATTATTTTAATGCTTTATTTGTGCACTTTATTAGTGGTAATTACTTTTTTATGCGGGTAAATTACTACTAATGTGGTTTTATGCTAAATTAATCACTAGATTTATGTTTAGAACCTCCTCTCCAAATATTTTTATATTTTGTGTAATTAAATGAATTTTCAAGAAAAGAAATGGCGACTAATGCTTTTTTTTGTTTTATTATGCAATTATTGCAATTATCTTCTAGAATTTTCTCCAAAATTCCACAACACCCTAGCCTTTTCTCGCATGGCCGACCACTCATTCCCTTGCTGCCCTTCATCATCTTTCCACTTATTTCATCTCATTTTGCATCAAAATAATCATGAAAAATCCAAATTAATTCATACAAATTCAAATATAATCCAAAACCTTCATTCTTCTTCATAAATCTTGCTTAGATCTTCATTCTAGTGAGGATTTTGGAGGCAAAAGTGTGGATTGTTCTTATTTCAAGTTGTGTTCTTTGAAGGTATAAAACCTTAGCCCTGATCTCTTTTGTTGCTTAATACCTTTAATTAGCTTAATTAGATATTTAATTTAAGCTTTTAAATTAATATGTAGAAATTCAAGATATCATTTTGATAATCAAATTAGGGTTTTGATTAGTGAAATGGTTAAGTGATAAGCTAAAACAAATGAAAACTTAATCAAGTTGCTAATTTGTTAAATGATATTTTCCTAATCGGATAATTAAGCTAATTAACAAACTAAACTTTTGCTAATCCTAATTAGTGAAATCTAAAATTTTAGTAAAGGTATAAGTGGTTTAACCTTGCTATTTGAAAATGTTTGTAAGTTCTAGTTTTGGTAAAACTTGTAGTTTTGTTCTAAAATGATATATACTGCTTACTAGATTTACGGATATTTTAGGCGTGGTTTCTTTTGACGTTGCGACGTTATGTATATTGATTCCACGCTATATCTTGTATTGTGAATATGCGATCGGTACGATCAGGGTCTAGACTTGGTAGTTGCGTCGCGTTGCGTTCCTAACTAGGGTCGTGCCAATGTCGTTCGTGTCTTTGTGTAGCTTTTGCTCTTGAGTTCGTTTCGTAGTGTCGCTACGCGCGTTAGCCACTAAACGGACACTCGATGGTATGTTTAGAGTTGGTGCGTCCGTCAAACGTAGTTATACGTATTTTTGGTCGATTGCTTATATACACTTTCTTTATTGTTATATGTGTTCAGGATCGCAGGCGGGGACTTCGGACGCTGCGAAGAGGGGAAAGCGAGTGGTAGGCTTTACTTAGCCAGGAGCGTTGGTGAGTAGATTTAACATCTACAGGGGGATCGCCCGCATGGCGTTATGCGTATGGGCTAGATCAAATGATATGATCTTTAGTGTTTAGAATATGGACTCGTTTGTGCATATATATTTCGTTGCATATCTCATTTACCTATTGTTTTTGGACATAGTATTAATGAGACACAGCACTATTATTGACGGTTCATATTGCACGAGTTGGCACATATTATTTACTATTCACGAGTTGGCATATGTTATTTACTATTCACGAGTTGGCAACTCACCCCCGTTGTGCCACAGGGTTTTGCAGGTTGTTTCCCCAGAGTAGTCGAGACAGACTATTCATCTATCACATCATCTTTTGTAGCGGATACCGCTTCAGCTCACAGTGTGCAGTTTTGCTTAGGTGGGTTTTGTCGTTATCCGTTCATGTTTTTTGTATATTCGTTGTATCATGTACTCTCCATCTACCATTATCTTGTATGATTTAGAGACTTGATGTGAGGACGATATTGTATATTTTGATGACTTGGATGTCTTTTATGCAGTTTTACTTATATCATCTTTTATTTCTTCGCTACGGCATCGTATATCTGTTGTGGTGGTTGTTTTCCGCCGTTGGGCATAGATTTGCTCCTGTTGGGGATGCTTTACTTATATTTATGTTGTACCCATTTTTGAGGTTGGTTTTTACAAAAGAGGTGCTGCCAAAATTTTAAAGGAAGAAAAGTTGGACTTTAAAGAATTTAGGTTGAGATTTCAAAGGTTTTGAAAATGCTATTATCACTTTCTTACTACTCTTGATGGTTTAGATTGCTGGGTTTTCGGCTTACTTAAATTGTGTTACGCTTGTAGACGTTGCGTAGTTTAAGGGCCGTCACGTGCCAATTTCGGATCGTGACAAAGTTGGTATCAGAGCGCTAGGTTTTACCTTTCGGAGTGTAGGATGACCTTGGTATGATGGAGTAGGTAGCTTAAGCAGAGTAACTTAGCGTGTGTATGTTCCACGGCATACTTACGACACGGTACTCTGTCTAAAGTGACCTAAGTATAAATTGCTTGAAATTCCTTCCTTGATGATACATCCTTGTGATTCGATTTCTGTGTCCTTATCGAATCATATTTTCATCTATAGCCTTATGCCACCGATGACTGTGGGGACTCAGAGAGGTGCAGCGAGTGCCGAGGTCAGAGTTGACTCATGTGGGACGAGGACTGACCAGGATGGCACGCCCATTGCACAGGAGCGGTTTGATCCGCTTTTGTTAGATCATATTGCTGGACTTGAGGCTGAGATGCAGGATATGCGCCAGAGGATGAGGTCATTGGTGGAGAACAGTCGAGCGTAGCGACAGGAGGTTGCCACCCCTGTTACCCAGTTTTTCCTTGCGGTCAGCACACAACATAGCGTTACGTATACAGCACCAGTGGATGCAGCTCTAGCTGACGAGGCACGTCTTCCAGAGACTTTAGGAGTTTTGGATCAGAGGAGAGCTCATGAAGGTGTACCAACCCGGAGACAGAGGTTCAGTCGTCGAAACAGATTTCGTGACCGTCGCGGGAGTAGCGGAGGCTTAGGACGAGGTGAGTCGTGTTAGGTAGATCAGCCGTTTGTTGTGTTAACTTCTATCAGCGATTCTTTTGTTGCACGACACTTATTTCGGTCGTGTGCCAATCGGATAGAAGATAGAGATTCGTCCGTCGTTTTGATCCTTCTAGAGATGTTGGATTTGACGTTCTCCTGGGCACGGACTGGTTAGCTATGTGCTAGGCGTCTGTGGACTGCCGCGAGAAAACAGTCAGGTTTTGTTTTCCCAGCGAGTCAGTTCTCATTGTGCAGGGGGACAGTGGTGCCGCCTCTCACAGCTTGAATTCAGCCTTTTTCTCTAGTCGGCTTTTGAGGAGAGGATGTCGAGGATTCTTGGCTTTCGTTAGGGATGTTGCCGCCACAGTGGATTGTTGGACCGGGTTCCTATCGTGCGAGATTTTTCCGACGTGTTCCAGATGAGCCAACAGAGTTTAGGGAGCTTGAGGATCAACTGCAGAGTTGTTTGTTGAGGGACTTGTTCGTCCAAGTGTTTCGCTTTGGGGAGCTCCTATTCTGTTCGTCAAGGGAAGGACGGCAGTTTGAGGTTGTGTATCGATTGGTCGTCAATTGGACCGAGTTACGGTGCGGATTGGTATCCCTTACCTCGCATTGACGATTTGTTCGATCAGCTCCAGGGTGCGAGACATTTTTCTAAGTTTGCTTTGGGATCAGGTCATCATTGGTTGCGGGTTCGGAATGATGACATACCGAAAACTGCTTTTGTGCGTGCTACGAGCAGTATATGTTTTGGTGGTGTCGTTGGACTCACCAATGCCCTAGCAGCATTCGTGGATGTGATGAGCCAGATTTCTTCAGGCCGTTCCTCGACCAGTTTATTATTGTGTTATTGATGACATTTCCAATGTGTCGTGAGGAACAGGAGCAGCACTTGAGGATTTTCTTTGCAGACATTGGGAGAGCCACAGCGATTTGCTAAATTCTCGGAGTGTTCCTTCAGGCTTGATTGTGTTGACTCCTAGGTCTTGTAGTTACGGGAGACGGTTTTCGTATGGTCCCGAGGAAGATTGAGGCCGTACAGCTTTGGCCCAGGCATGTGTACGGACGGAGGTCCGCAGATTTTTGGGTTTAGCAGGTTTTTACCGCCGTTTCGTGCAGGATTGCTTGTGTATCGCTGCACCGTTGACTGGACTGACTGGAAAAAAGGTTCTTTTCTTTGGACTGAGGCATGTGTGCGGAGTTTTCAGCAGTTGAAGACTCGATTGACAACTGCACCAGTTCTTTCTTTGCTTTCTGGTTCGGGCGACTTTGTTGTTTAACTGTGATATTTCGCGAGTGGGGCTCGATTGTGTAATGATGTGACACTATAGAGTTATCGCTTATGCTTCCCTACAGTTGGAGGAAGTACGAGCAGGATATCCCACTCCTGATCTGGAGATGGCCGCGGTGGTCGTGTGTCGGAGATTGGAGACACTACTTGTTCGGAGAGTCGTGTCAGATTTTCACGGACCACCAGAGCTTTGTGTACATCTTCCTGCAGCGGGTTTTAATTGTTGAAACAGCGCCGTTGGATATAGCTTGTGAAGGATTATGCTTATGAGATCCTTTGTTGCCCGGGGCAAGGCGATTGTAGTAGCTGATGCTTTAGTCGTAGGCCCGAGGGTAGCTTGTTCCAGTTGTGCGCAGTTCAGAGACAGTCTTCTGCGGATTTACAGTTTTTGTGCGATCGTGGAGTATAGCTTAAGTTCGCCTCTACTGAGGGTACAACTTGCTCATGTCCGCGCCCATCCACTTTTCCTGAATCGTTCGTGAGGCACAGCCCGTCGATGCTCGTTTGTCTGAGATTCTGAGCATGTTCGGCTGGGTAACAATTCGGAGTTCTGATTTGTGACCAGGGTGTGCTACGTTCCGGACTCTTTGGTGTGTACCTGATACTGATAGGTAGAGACGCGAGGTCCCAGAGTAGGCACATCAGTCAGCTTTCTATGTTCATCCAAGTGCCACCAAGATGTAACGTAACTTGAGAGTTAGTTACGGTGGGCAGGGTTTGTCCGGTTTTACTCAGTTTGCTCTGTGTTCTTCGGTGAGTTGTACGTTTGCACGGAGTTCCTTCTTGCGTTGTATCCAATAAAAGCACCCGTTCACCAGCCATCTTTGGCTGAAGCTTCAGGAAGCCTTGGGTATTGGTTGAGTTTTAGCTCCGCTTTTCCATCTGTAGGACGATGGTTGGACATGGCGGACTATACAGACTCTGGAGGATATGCTTATGCGTACGTACTAAGTATTTTTTTAGCTGTGGGATCGTCACTTGTCATTGATGGGGTTCTCCTTCGATAGCGGTTATCAGGAGACATTCCAATTGGCAACCTTTCTGGCCTTGTGTGGTAGGTTGTGTTGATCGCCGGTCTATTTTACTAACTCTGCGAGTTTAGGATTTTTGGACCCCAGCTAGTTCAAAGATGTTGGAGAATATCCAGTTGGTTCAGGTCAGGATGAGAGTAGCCCAGTGCAGACAGAAGTCTTATGTCGACCGTGGTGGTCACAGACTTGAGTTCATAGTGGGAGATCATGTATTCCTACGGATTTTTTTTCCGGTGAAATGGCGTGTTGAGTTTTGGGAAGCTTAGTCCTAAAGTTTTTGGTCCTTTTGAGATCCTTGAAGCGAGTTAGTCCCGTTGCCTATAATTTGGCACTTCCACCCAGATTTTTGAGTATTCACCCCGTATTCCTTATGTCGATACTTCGCAATTACCTTCATCACCTTTTTCACAAGATTCAGCATCAGACCATTTAGCTTGGACGCGATCTTTTGTTCACTAGCAGCCGATGGTTATAGTGGATCGGCAGGTGGAGGAACTTCGGTCAAGGGTCTTGCCATCTGTGAGGGTTCTTTGGCGTAGCCGTATGGTGAGGTAATCACTTGGGAGGCTGCCAGCGAGATTTGGGAGTTTTGTACTCATCTCTTTGAAGGTACGCTTAGTGAGAATTTTAAATTCGGGGACCGAATTTCTTTAAAGGAGGAAGATTGTAACGTTTTAGAAATCGTTTTGCGAATTTTCCGTTTTTAGGGTAAAATTGTCGGTGTTTTCCCTTTTAACCCGATTGTGATCAAACTTCAATATTGACTTGCCGGCACCTAGTTTAGCTAGAATAAAGCTAGTGCGCGAACTTTGGGTGTCAATGGGAAGTTTTGGTTCACATAGAATTTTTCCCTAATAATATATTATTTTAATGCTTTATATGTGCACTTTATTAGTGGTAATTACTTTTTTATGCGGGTAAATTACTACTAATGTGGTTTTATACTAAGTTAATCACTAGATTTATGTTTAGAACCTTCTCTCCAAATATCTTGATATTTTGTGTAATTAAATGAATTTTCAAGAAAAGAAATGGTGACTAATGCTTTTTTTTGTTTTATTATGCAATTATTGCAATTATCTTCTAGAATTTTCTCCAAAATTCCACAACACCCTAGCCTTTCCTCTCATGGCCGTCCATTCATTCCCTTGCTGCCCTTCATCATCTTTCCACTCATTTCATCTCATTTTGCTTCAAAATAATCATGAAAAATCCAAATTAATTCATACAAATTCAAATATAATCCAAAACCTTCATTCTTCTTCACAAATCTTGTTTAGATCTTCATTTTAGTGAGGATTTTGGAGGCAAAAGTGTGGATTGTTCTTGTTTCAAGTTGTGTTCTTTGAAGGTATAAAACCTTAACCCTAATCTCTTTTGTTGCTTAATACCTTTAATTAGCTTAATTAGATGTTTAATTTAAGCTTTTAAATTAATATTTAGAAATTCAAGATATCATTTTGATAATCAAATTAGGGTTTTGATTAGTGAAATGGTTAAGTGATAAGCTAAAATAAATGAAAACTTAATCAAGTTGCTAATTTGTTAAATGATATTTTCCTAATCGGATAATTAAGCTAATTAACAAACTAAACTTTTGCTAATCCTAATTAGTGAAATCTAAAATTTTAGTAAAGGTATAAGTGGTTTAACCTTGCTATTTGAAGATATTTGTAAGTTCTAGTTTTGGTAAAACTTGTAGTTTTGTGCTAAAATGATATATACTGCTTACTAGATTTACGGATATTTTAGGCGTGGGTTTTTTTTGACGTTGCGACGTTATGTATATTGATTCCACGCTATATCTTGTGTTGTGAATGTGCGATCGGTACGTGTGGGGTGTTTTTCGTCACCCTATTGAGATGGGAATACGCACGCGCTTGTCAGGCGTACTACAGATTCCCCCTGCCTAGGGTAAGCTAGGGTTTAATGATTGTGGGGATCCGAATCTCCGGCAGCCACGGACTAAGCTGCCGTTAATTACCCCTCGCCTTTGGAGCGAGAGAACCTCCGATTAACGGGTTAAACTGGTCAAGCGAACTCAATGTGCAGTGTACGTGTGTGTTGTTTTGGAAGGGGGTTTTGGATATATCGGAGGCCCCGCAGAGTTTTTACGGGGGTCCCGCTACCCGGATAGCGGGCTGGGGGTCAAGGGGGCTAGCAGCCCCCTTGCGGGGTGCGAGGCAGCGCCCCGTTAGAAATTTTTTTCTAACAGGAACAGTGTCGTGGTGTATGTATGTGTGCACATATGTATGCATATGTGTATGTGTGTGTATGTGTGTGTGTGTGTGTGTGTGTATGTATGTATGTATGTATGTATGTATGTATATATATATGTATGTATGTATGTATGTATATATGTGTATATATATATATAAAAGAAAGAGGGGAAAAGGCATCCAAAGGATGCGTGGGGCCTGCGCCTTGGGCGCTGTGCGCCCAGGTGCTGTGCGCTCAGGCGCTAGCGTGCCACGTGTCGGCACGTGGGCGCTCTGCGCTTGAGCGCAGGGCGCTGTAGCGCAAGCACGCCACATGTCGGCACGTGGGCGCTTTGCGCTTCAGCGCCTGACGCTTGAGCGCAAGTGCGCCACGTGTCGGCACGAGGGCGACTTGCGCCAGAGCGCTGTGCGCTTGAGCGCAAGCACGCCACGTGTCGGCACGGGGGCGACTTGCGCTTGAGCGCAAGCACGCCACGTGTCGGCACTGGGGCCACTTGCGCTCGAGCGCTTGCGCTTGAGCGCAAGCGCACCACGTGTCGGCACGTGGGCGCTTTGCACTCGAGCACAGGGCGTTGTTGTGCAAGCACGCCACGTGTCGGCACGTGGGCACTTGATTTAATTCAGAAGAAAGAAGAAGGTTTGAGACCTTCAGAAAAGGGAAAGAAATACAAACCCTAGGTTTTTGAGAGAATGAAAGTATTCTCCTTTTTTTATTCATCATGTTTCCTTTTATAGGCTTACATATTTACATATAGCCCCTTGGGCTTCACAAAATGGCATTTTGCCTATCCCATGGCTTATGTGCCATTTCATTTTTGCACATAAGCCATGGGCTTATAAAAATTTGGCTTTCTGCCCGTTTCGTATACATTCATGTATAAAAATTACATAAAAATTATTTATTACATGATTTTGTTGGTTGCATGGGGAGGCTGGCCGCGGGCTCGACTTGGGCATGGGTCCGCTTGACCTGGGCTTGGGCCCACCTAGCTTGGGGGTTGACCTTGACTTTGACTCGGTCAACCGGGGTGCAAATTTTTACCCCAACAAATTGCCCCCCATCAATAAATGCACACCGCGCATTTGAGTTGTGTGCATGAGATTGATGGATCTTGAAGCTGGACTTCGAGGTGGAACATCATTCCGGGGGCGGAGCATCATCCCGGGGAGCATGATTCCCGGGAATCGGAGCATCATTCTGATTCGCGGAGCATAATTCCAAGGTCGGAGTATCCCTCGGGGAGCGTGATTCCCAGGGATCGGAGCATCATTCCGATTTGCGGAGCATAATTCCAAGGTCGAAGTATCATTCCGAAGAGTCGAAGCATAATTCCGAAGAGTAGAGGCATGATTCCAAGAATCGGAGTATCATTCCGAAGAGCGGAGCATGATTCCAGGGATCGGAGCATCATTCCGATGAGTGGATCATGATTCCAGATATCGGAGCATCATTCCGAAGGGCGGAGCATGATTCCAGGGGATCGGATCATCATTCCGATGAGCGGAGCATAATTCCAGAGATCGGAGCATCGCTCCGATGATCGGCAGACATTCTAACCGAAGCAAGCTTTCGATGCAGAGGTAGATTCCTAGGCGAAGTATAATTCCGACAAGGGAGGCAAATATTCCGAGTCGAAGCATGATTTCGACATGGGGTAATTCTGAGACGGAGCATGATTCCGGCGCAGAGCTTATTGGCTGACTTGATTCCGAGACGAAGCATAATTTCGACAGGGAAGGTAGGTACACCGAGACGAAGCATCATTTCGACACGGGATGTATTCTGAGACGAAGCATAATTCTGACGCAGAGCTTGCTGGTTGACTTGATTCCGAGGCAGAGCATAATTCCGATGAGGAGGTCGTTGGTTGATTCCGAGCCGAAGCATAATTCCGACAGGGAAGGCAGATACACCAAGGCGAAGCATGATTTCGACACGGGGTGCATTCTGAGACGAAGCATAATTCCGACGCAGAGCTTGCTGGTTGACTTGATTCCGAGGCGGAGCATAATTCTGATGAGGAGGTCGTTGGTTGATTCCGAACCGAAGCATAATTCTGACAGGGAAGGCAGATACAGCAAGGCGAAGCATGATTTCGACACGGGGTGCATTCTGAGACGAAGCATAATTCCGACGCAGAGCTTGCTGGTTGACTTGATTCCGAGGCGGAGCATAATTCCGACGAGGAGGTCGTTGGTTGATTCCGAGCCGAAGCATAATTTCGACAGGGAAGGCAGATACACCAAGGCGAAGCATGATTTCGACACGGGGTGCATTCTGAGACGAAGCATAATTCCGACGCAGAGCTTGTTGGTTGATTTGATTCCGAGGCGGAGCATAATTCCGGCAGGGAAGGTAGATACACCAAGGCGAAGCATGATTTCGACACGGGGTGCACATTCTGAGACGAAGCATGATTCCGACGCAGAGCTTGTTGGTTGATTTGATTCCGAGGCGGAGCATAATTCCGGCAGGGAAGGTAGATATCCCAAGGCGAAGCATGATTTCGACACGGGGTAAATTTTGGGACGGAGCATGATTCCGCCGTAGAGGTTGTTGGTTTGATTTGATTTGGGTTGACATCAGCATCGCTACACTGGAATATGGTACCAGGAGCGAATCATCATTTGTCATGAGAGGATTTAGGAATTGGTTTTTTTGTTTGGCATCAGCATCGCTACACTGGAATATGGTGCCAGGAGCGGATCATCATTTGCGTTTGCTTATCATGAAGCGATGGTTTAGGAGACAGGGTTTTGGTCCATGTCACCAAAGACTTTTCAATTTTGTGAGCCGTAAGGGTCTCACAAAGCATTTTCTCCCTACGGGTCGTAAGGATCCCGTAGGTGTATTTTCTCCTTAGGAGTCGTGAGGACCCCCAAGTGTGTTGCTCCTTTATGAGTCGTAAGGATCTCACGCGGGAATTTTCTCCTCACAAAGTCGAGAGGACTTTGCGAGTGCATTTCATCTCTTTTTTACGAGTCTGCGCCTTTTCGGGTTTTCACAAACTCGCCGGCAGTCCTGCTGTTTTTACTCACGGAGCCCTTTCGGGTTTTCATCCGTGCCCATTTTGCTTGTGGACATACCCTTTTTTATTTTTATTTTATTATTTTTTTTGAGAGATTGGGATTGTTTTACGCCCGTAGATTGTATACGGTTTTGCAGGATGTATGCTCCAGCCGTAGGGCCATAAAAAAAATTGGGACTTTGTTGGCGTCTGCATCGCTGCACTGGAATATGGTACCAGGAGCGACTCATCATTCGCCGTTAGGAATTTGAGTTTTGGACGGCGTCTGCATCGCTGCACTGGAATATGGTACCAGGAGCGACTCATCATTCGCCGTTGGGGTATGGGATTTGGAATTTGGTTGGCGTCTGCATCGCTGCACTAGAATATGGTACCAGAAGCGACTCATCATTCACCATTAGGAATTTGAGTTTTGGACGGCGTCTGCATTGCTGCACTGGAATATGGTACCAGGAACGACTCATCATTCGCCGTTGGGGTATGGGATTTGGAATTTGGTTGGCGTCTGCATCGCTGCACTGGAATATGGTACCAGGAGCGACTCATCATTCGCCATTAGGGTACGGGATTTGGAATTTGGTTGGCGTCTGCATCGCTGCACTGGAATATGGTACCAGGAGCGACTCATCATTCGCCATTAGGAATTTGAGTTTTGGACGGCGTCCGCATCGCTACACTGGAATATGGTACCAGGAGCGACTCATCATTCGCCGTTGGGGTATGGGATTTGGAATTTGGTTGGCGTCTGCATCGCTGCACTGGAATATGGTACCAGGAGCGACTCATCATTCGCCATTAGGGTATTGGGGAGTGATGGCTTAGGAGACAGGTTGGATCCCTATCGCCTAAGGCTTTTCGATTTTATGGGCCGTAAGGGTCCCATAAAGTATTTTCTCCCTACGAGTCGTAAGGATCCCGTATGTGCATTTTCTCCTTGGGAGTCGTGGGGACTCCCAAGTGTGTTCTTCCTTTGTGAGTCGTAAGGATCCCACAAAGGCTTGTTCTCCTCATGTATCGTGAGGACACATGAGTGGGTCTTCTTAATGGAGCATAATTCCAAAGGCGGAGACCAGCCGCGTAACTGGTGATTACGGTGGGGCATGAGTATGCTGAGAATTATTTGAGCCCGTGGATTGTATATGGTAGTCAATTTGGGGATTAACCGTAGGGCTGGGAGAATTTTGGAAATTTGAATTTTTTTCGGCGTCTGCATCGCTGAACTGGAATATGGTACCAGGAGTGACTCGTCATTCGCCGTTTTTTTCTGTTTTTGTTTTACCGCGATTGCTCTATCATTTCAGCTTTTCTTGTCACGAAGATCGCGATTGCCCTATCTTTTCGGCTTTTATTCGCGGTTGCCCCAACATTTCGGCTTTATTTTCACCTTTATTTTACTCACTGATTTTTATTGCGAGTTGCCCCATCATTTCGGCTTTTCTTTATTTTTATTTTATTTACACATTTTTTATTTACACATATATATTTTTTATTTACATTCCTAGTTTAACGACTTAGAGGTCGACTGTTCCCAGTTTAATGACGTGGTGGTCGATTGTTTTCAGAGAAAGGCAGATGTCTGAGAGAATCAGTTTCACGAAGAACTTCGGTCTCCGTTTGTATGAAATTGGCGGTCGCAGCTGGACTGTTTATTAACACGCCTTTAGACAGTTCTATCTTTCCTGCCTTGTATTGCTTTTCGACCCAATCTTTGAAGACGAAGCAGTCCTCAATGGCATGACCTATCACTCTGTGATAGGGGCAGTATTTGGGGTCGTCGGTCATATTCGCTTCCTGCGGTCTTTTTGACTCTGGCAGTTGTAGACCGTTCTTCAGGACGTCTTTGAATATTTTACGGATTTTGTCCCTTCTGAAGGAATAGACCTTATCCAGCTTCTCTTTTAGTGGAGATTCTCCTCCCACTCCGAACACTGGCTTCCGAGGCTGGTTGGCATTAGGCCCGCTCATCCCTTGCTTATTTCGGTTAGCCGAAATGTTAAAAGATTCAGTATCGTCAGAATCTCTGCCTTTGCGATTTTCGTCCTTTCGATTTCTCCAGGACCTATTGTTATTTTGGGAGTCAGAGGAGAACTCCTTCTTTGAGCGTTCCAACATCTGGACTTTTGTGGTCAGCTCTTGGAATGTTTTGAGACCCGCGGTACATAGAAACGGGGCCATCCAGTTGTTGAGATTTCCGACAAGGAGACTGACAGATTGGTCCTACTCTATCGGCGGTTCGCATTTGACGGAGAGATTGCGTCATCGGGTTATAAAATCCGTGTTGCTTTCGTTGTTCTTGGGCTTGGTCCTTACGAGCTCGGTAATGGTGATCTTATCGCTGACGCGCATAAACCTTTGTCGAAACAAAGATTCCATTTGGACGAAAGTAGTAATGGAGCCATCCGGTATGCTCGCGTACCAGTCGAAAGCAACATCGGTCAAGCTATTAACGAACTGGCGGAGGAGAAGCGCATCGTTGCCTCCAGTATTCCCGCATGAGGCTTTGAAGTGGGCGATGTGATGAATCGCATTTCCCGTCCCATCAAATCTTCCGAATTTAAGGATGACATAGCCGCTAGGAAATTCTACCAGATCATATTGAGCAGGATATGGTCTCCCGCTACTGCTAACATCTTTTTGCGCTTCAGCTTCGACTACCAGTGTTTTGGCTTTGCTGGCAACCAAATCCATGATTTGATCTTGAGTTAGCGGGCTACTGTCATCGGTAGCCAAGACTTTCCCGAGATAGGATGCGACTGATTTTCATGCGGTTCGCCCACTTTTGGATTTGAGGGAATAAGCATCGGCTGCGTTGGGACACCGTTTCCCGGTTCACGAGCAGAGCCCTGCGCTTGATTTGGCGGCTGAGTGGAAAGTCGGGCCGTGAACTGCAAGACGACGTTCGTCAAGTCGTCAATTTTGGAGTAAAGTTTGGCCATCTCCTTGTCTTTGCTTCTGAGCTGTTTTCGGAGCTCTTGGAGAAGTTGCTGCTCTGCATTCTTGGGACGGAAGATTGGCTCCTCTTCACTTTCCGAGCCCGACTCCTCATGGACCGAAGGGTCTTTCTGCTTATCAGTCTCACTGGGAAGGTCTTCATTACCTTCCAGAGGAGGCTGGCCTTGGGATGTGGCAGCCATATTCACGCCAGATTGGATTTGGGATGTGGTGGCCCCGTCCTTGCTCTTGCTGCGCGTGACCACCATGTAGACAGTGTGGACCTCATATCCAGTCTTCTCTTTCTCATTGGCGGGGAGCTTAAAGAAGACACCCGACCGAGCAGTGGTTACGAGCACCGCTGGAGCTTTCTCGGGACGTGTTGTAGCTTTGTTGGTGTTGATGGCCTTGCCCCCAGCTGGGGCCAAGGAAAGTCGTTCAGACACCGACTTGCGTTTGGGTTGGGGCGCCCTTGAGATCACCATATTTGGTCTCCTGCCTTTCGAGACCGGTTTGTCTGCCACTGGGTCTTGAGGAGCTGGGATGGCGCCAACTGGCATGAACATAATAGAGCCGGATGGTAGCAGCGGCTCCTCCCATTTTCGCCCGAGACTGGCCGGAAGGACCGTCCTAGAGTCTATCCTCATCGTGTAGGAGACGGGAGCTGAGTTCATCATCGAAGACATCGTCGGAAGGTGATTGCTTGAAAATCTGCATGAAAAAGCATTATTTTTAGTATAAATACCGGTATGTATATTGATTGAATTCGCATGAACGCTTAACCCGAAATATGGAAGGAGAGATTGGTCCCACCGGGTGTGCCAGAATCTTTGGGGTGTTTTTCGTCACCCCATTGAGATGGGAATACGCACGCGCTTGTCAGGCGTACTACAGATTCCCCCTGCCTAGGGTAAGCTAGGGTTTAATGATTGTGGGGATCCGAATCTCCGGCAGCCGCGGACTAAGCTGCCGTTAATTACCCCTCGCCTTTGGAGCGAGGAAACCTCCGATTAACCGGTTAAACTGGTCATGCGAACTCAATGTGCAGTGTACGTGTGTGTTGTTTTGGAAGGGGGTTTTTGGATATATCGAGGGCCCCGCAGAGTTTTTACGGGGGTCCCGCTACCCGGATAGCGGGCTGGGTGTCAAGGGGGCTAGCAGCCCCCTTGCGGGGTGCGGGACAGCGCCCCGTTAGAAAATTTTTTCTAACAGGAACAGTGTCGTGGTGTATGTATGTGTGCACATATGTATGCATATGTGTATGTGTATATATATATATGTATGTATGTATGTATGTGTGTGTGTATATATATATATATAAAAGAAAGAGGGGGAAAGGCATCCAAAGGATGCGTGGGGCCGCACCTTGGGCGCTGTGCGCTCAGGCGCTAGCGTGCCACGTGTCGGCACGTGGGCGCTTTGCGCTTCAGCGCCTGACGCTTGAGCGCAAGTGCGCCACGTGTCGGCACGGGGGCGACTTGCGCCAGAGCGCTGTGCGCTTGAGCGCAAGCGCGCCACGTGTCGTCACGGGGGCGACTTGCGCTCGAGCGTTTGCGCTTGAGCGCAAGCACGCCACGTGTCGACACTGGGGCAACTTGCGCTCGAGATCTTGCGCTTGAGCGCAAGCGCGCCACGTGTCGGCACGTGGGCGCTTTGCGCTCGAGCACAGGGCGCTGTTGTGCAAGCGCGCCACGTGCCGGCACGTGGGCGCTCTGCGCTCAAGCGCTTGAGCGCAAGCGCGCCACGTGTCGGCACGTGGGCGCTTTGCGCTTGAGCGCCGGTGAGGAAAACAGGCTTTTATCCTAAAAAGATTCTCGGAAGAGAAATCAGAGTGGAGTTGGACTCCTAAGTGTGTTTTTGGGGTTAATGGAAGGGGTTCTTCTTCTTCCTCCTCTGTTACCTGGATCTTAAATATCAAGAGATGTGAGATCTCAAAATCTCTCCTTTTTTGGATCTAAAGACAAATCCAAGTTCCTCTTTGTGGGTTTGGTGGTGAAAAACTATTTTGTTTTTGAAAAGGAAGAGTAAAACACTTGATTTAATTCAGAAGAAAGAAGAAGGTTTGAGACCTTCAGAAAAGAGAAAGAAATACAAACACTAGGTTTTTGAGAGAATGAAAGTATTCTCCTTTTTTTATTCATCATGTTGCCTTTTATAGGCTTACATATTTACATATAGCCCCTTGGGCTTCACAAAATGGCATTTTGCCTATCCCATGGCTTATGTGCCATTTCATTTTTGCACATAAGCCATGGGCTTATAAAAATTTGGCTTTCTGCCCGTTTCGTATACATTCATGTATAAAAAATTACATAAAAATTATTTATTACATGATTTTGTTGGTTGCATAGGGAGGCTGGCCGCGGGCTCGACTTGGGCATGGGCCCGCTTGACCTGGGCTTGGGCCCACCTAGCTTGGGGGTTGACCTTGACTTTGACTCGGTCAACCGGGGTGCAAATTTTTACCCCAACAGTACGGTCAGGGTCTAGACTTGGTAGTTGCGCCGCGTTGCGTTCCTAGCTAGGGTCGTGCCAATGTCGTTCGTGCCTTTGTGTAGCTTTTGCTCTTGAGTTCGTTTCGTAGTGTCGCTGCGCGCGTTAGCCACTAAACGGACACTCGAGGGTATATTTAGAGTTGGTGCGTCGGTCAAACGTAGTTATATATATTTTTGGTTGATTTCTTATATACACTTGCTTTATTGTTATATGTGTTCAGGATCGCAGGCGGGGACTTCGAACGCTGCGAAGAGGGGAAGGCGAGTGGTAGGCTTTACTTAGTCAGGAGCATTGGTGGGTAGATTTAACATCTACAGGGGGATTCCCCGCATGGCGTTATGCGTCTGGGCTAGATCAAATGATATGACCTTTAGTGTTTAGTATATGGACTCATTTGTGCATGTGTATTTCGTTGCATATCTCATTTACCTATTGTTTTTGGACATAGTATTAATGAGACACAACACTATTATTGACGGTTCATATTGCACAAGCACTAATTGTATGCCACTCACACCGTCAATAATTGCCATGACACGCACAACACCTATACATATGTGATATAGTATTGCTTAGGGACATCGAGACATGATCCTTATTTTCATTATGCATATGACATATAGCATACCTGTATACCTACATGCTTACACATATGCCTGACATGCTTACATGCTAGTTAACCATATACCTATGTGGCAGTATACCGTTAGTGATAGGTATATACACATATGAGACATAGCTACATGTACATCTGGTATACATACATACATATACCTGGAGGGTATTATGGATAGGTATAGAGACATACCTTGCTATAGATACTGTTACATCATACATACATATAGACACACATATCTTGCTATACCGACATGGTTACGCATACCTTGTTATAGCTACATATTCACCTGTATATGATGTTGCATCTGATTTCGGAGAAATCAGGAACCGCATGATATATTTAATAACTTGTTGAAGTTAAATAGCGGTTTTTCCTTTATATGCTCATATTACTGTTTCATGCTGCATATATTATATTTCTTAGATTCCGCATGGTTATATGATTTCATATGATGTTCTCTGATGTTATTTCCTAAGTATATATAACAGTGGAATGGGATGCTGTTATATATATATATATATATATATATATATATATATATATATATATATATATATATATATATATATATATTAGTGGAATGGGACGCTAATATATATGTATTGATTCATTACTTGATGTTTTCTAGATTTGAGGACCGTGGTTGTTTCATGAAATTATGCATTATTTGAAAAACCCGGTTTCTCTTGATATGATATTTCAGCTTCCATCATGAGATTTCTCGGTTCTGAGCTTATATATACCCCATGCGAGAAGGTGTCGTGGGCTATGTGCCGGTACATGGTGGAGCCCGGTTGGTTCCCCGGGGTAAGAAGATCGAAGGTCCATGCCGTTGAGCCCGACTGGGGGCGTTTGCCATCCGGTACGTATATCTGGGGGATATCGATCGAAATTATGTACGTACATGCCTTGCAGATTGCGAGTGGTGCTTACCCAGGTTATTAGGATGTACGTACATGACTTTGGAGGGCCAGTCCCAGGTGATGGCGCCTCAGAGATCAGTATTTCTGTGTCGATGCTAGACACTTGTTTCATAATGTTTTGGGTGTCGATGTTAGACACTCACCTTATATGAAACTTATTTGATACTGATGTTGTACATACGGGATATGTGGGATATACTGATATTGTACATACAGGATATATGAGATTTACTTGATATTAGAGCCAATTTGGGGGCTGATTTGAGGAACTTTGGGATTTAGATTGTCTTGATGGACGTTAGTCCTGTCACGAGGTCAGGATTCCGTGATTTATGACATGTTTTATTCCATACTCCTCATTTACTTTATATGCATTGCTTCATGTATTAGTAGTACCTGCTATAGTACTTTTCATGACTATTGCACATACATACTGCCATCTTATTGTTATCAGCTTGCAATGTTTTAGATTCGCGTTGTACGTGCATACTTACGATTACCTGCATATGTTATTTACTATTCATGAGTTGGCAACTCACCCCCGTTGTGCCACAGGGTTTTGCAGGTTGTTTCCCCAGAGTAGTCGAGGCAGGCTATTCATCTATCACATCATCTTTTGCAGCGGATACCGCTTCAGCTCACAGTATGCAGTTTTGCTTAGATGGGTTTTGTGGTTATCCGTTCATGTTTATTGTATATTCGTTGTATCATGTACTCTCCATCTACCATTATCTTGTATGACTTAGAGACTTGATGTGAGGACGATATTGTATATTTTGGTGACTTGGATGTCTTTTATGTAGTTTTACTTATATCGTCTTTTATTTCTTCGCTACGGCGTCGTATATCTGTTGTGGTGGTTATTTTCCGCCGTTGGGCATGGATTTGCTCCTGTTGGGGATGCTTTACTTATATTTATGTTGTACCCATTTTTGGGGTTGGTTTTTGCGAAGGAGGTGCTGCCAAAATTTTAAAGGAAGAAAAGTTGGACTTTAAAGAATTTGGGTTGAGATTTCAAAGGTTTTGAAAATGCTATTATCACTTTCTTACTACTCTTGATGGTTTGATTGCTGGGTTTTCGGCTTACTTAAATTGCGTTACGCATGTAGACGTTGCGTAGTTTAAGGGCAGTCACGTGCCAATTTCGGGTCGTGACAATGTTAGACCGCGATGTCCTTAAACTAAAATAATTGAGCCCATATGCTCATTTGCTTCTAAGTTGATTTTAGTCTCAAATATGACTAACGATTCTTAGATCAAACCCAAATATCCCGTGAACTGATGGACCTCATTTATATGAGATCTGCGTGCTGAGTTCACTACCATTGGAAAACCAAGATACCAACGTGGATCCCGTCAAGCAAAGCCTTGACCCAAAGCCCAAATCTAAAAATATACGGATTTGGACTAATCTGCGCCCTACGGGTGACGACAAAAACTAGTCTCCGTATACAATCTACGGGCAACCTAAACAAACAAAAATACATACGACACGAAGTGAACTGTCGGAGCAGGAGAAATTGGTTATCGCAACGCGGTAACGTAATTAACTGCAAGAGCTTGCACCTGCAGGAAAGAGCGTCCCCACAATCAAAACCCCCCACAAACGAGGGGGAATCTAAGAAAGTCCGCTACAACGGTCGTATATATCCAAACCTCTGATATATGGTACCATAAATCAACATGGTATCTTCGGAGAGGTGGATGGATAAATCCAAATAGCATCTGCCCCCAAATTTAGGTCAAACATTTCAACGTCTCGGTCTAGTCTTTCGGCGGTAAACAGATTTTGGCACGCCCGGTGGGACCTTTTTCCTCTTTCCACTCCACACTTCGTGTGTCGTGTTTTTCCGCGATCAAATAATCATGGTATATATGTTTGTAGTTGCCCTTGGGTGATGAGATACTGAAGCTGGCATTTCGTCTTTTTATAGAATGGCGTTTTCTTTTACTCACCGCAATTCAGACTCTGTCATATCTGATGGAGTTAAGTATGGGCCACCTGCAGTCTCAAATCTCTGCAATCCGATTCTTCAAAAAATCAATGGGTTTCTCTTTGGATCTATGCTCCCACCTCCACCCTCGGTACCTCAACACCGAAGAAGGAATCCCAGAAGAAGTTTGTCTTCCATGCTAGCTCCTCAATTTTCTGTTTTGCCAATGGAATTGATCTCCAAACAACTGGTACCTCCCAAAAGCCACGGTCGACGTAGGGGGAAGAATACTCAAGCTCTCGAAGAAAATAGAGGGTAGGCTCAGCAAAATTTCTGTGGCCAATCAAATTCCGGCCGTAAGAAACGGTCGATGTCGATATCAGCGTTATATAAAACAAGCCGGGGGTAGTTCTCTGTATGTTCATGTTTCAACCCCAGAGGTGAATGTTGTTGTTCCAACCGGGAACATGTTTAAACTGTTGTGAAGGGTCAGACAAAATTCTTCCACTACAATATTGAAGAAATCTCTGCATCTTGTGGAGATCCAATGCGAGCAGAAAGCAGTTCTCTCCCCAAAAGAACTTTCCTCATCTTTATATAAGGTGTGGAAGTAGGTGAAGGACCCAGTTCTCGTCTGTGGCTCTTCCCCTAAACGTCAGCCAAATTCTGACAAATCCTCTTTCAAATAGAAGTGGACTCATCCCAAGACGGTTCCTGCTACAGCGGTTCCTGCCGAAGCCAAAGCGGCTTCTCACAAAAAAAGAGAGGCCTAATAAAGATCAAGCACCCGAGGAAAATAAAGGCTAAAACTTCAAACACCCCAAGCTTGGGGGCATGGTAGTTCATACAGTCCACAAGGTGAACTCCAAAGATGAAGTTCGTGCTTCTACTAGTCATGGACCGCAAACTCGGTCTCTGACAAAAGCTCAACTACGACGTGAAAAGCTATAGGAGATGCTTGCTCAGGCGACAACACTCGCTAATCCATCGCCTAAGGAAAATCCCAAGGTCGCACCAGAAGAAAGAGTAGGGAAGGAGTCGGATATTGATTTCCTAAAGCGCGCTCTCAAAAAGAGAGATGAAGAAGTGGCAGGGATGTCCGCTAAAATGACCCAGATGGCCCTTCTGCTCCAGAATATGGCTGGAACGACGGTTCAATCGGAACCACTGGCAGATGAACTACTGGTAGTCGCTCTTAAAGACAAGGGTGACATTTCAAATCCTCTGTAAGTCTCATCAACGAACGAAGAGGAAATGATTCCAAAAGCAAAGCTGGACGAATATATCGCTCAGCAAATCAACGCTCACTATGTTAGTGAATCTACAAACAGGTCAATCAAGACTGGTCAACCATATCTGGCCTGGTACGATCAAATATAGTACCCGTCAGAGTACACACTTCCAACGTTCCACATGTACAAAGGAACTGGGAATCCTCGCTAGCACATTGCGCGATTTAAATCCATGTGCGGCAATACTGGAAGAAACGATATACTGCTCCTCCGACAGTTCATCGGCAGTCTGATGAGCATCGCCTTCGAATGGTATGCGGAACTCCTAAATAATTCCGTGAAGACCTTTGATGAGATGGATATGCTCTTCTGTCAGAGATTTGCTAGTGAGAATGAACACACTACCGTAGCGGCGTTGGTCAACGAAAGGGTTAGACTGAATGAAACCTGGGTTCAATATGTTACCCGATGGCGAAATCTCTGGTCAAAATGCGAGCGATGCATCGACGAAGCAGCTGCCGTGGGAATATTCATAGCCACCCTTGACCCAAATTCAAAAGTGTTCTCACTTATGGCCCTCTTCAAACCGATGAACTTCCAAGAGCTCATGGATAAAACGACTCGATTGGATCAGATGTGTCAAGACCCTTCATCATCCGATGAAGATGAATGAAAAGCAGAGGCAAGGTGGCGTTTGTTGCCAACGCTCAACAAAAAATGAGCGACTCTAAAGCAACCTGTTGCCAAAATAGCGACGGCGTGGGTACTCGCTCTCCCCTGAGATATACACATGGGGCATATTTCTCACTAGTCGAAGAATCTCTACGTGGGATGGTCCTTTCTTCTCAAAGAACAGAAAGGATATCAAGGGACCAACAAGTAGGTTCTATAATCAAGTGGAATATCCCACTTGAACCAAAAAACCATGGGAGAAATGCGAAATCCATATCCCACTCCAAATTAGATGATGAAGGGAGAAAACCCCAGTCAAGTTTATTCTTCCAAGGAAGAGGAAGACTCGGCAGAAGGAATGACGTGATATCTCATTCCTTCATATATGAAGAAGATGCTCCATCAGTATCGGAAAGCGACATTGATGAGCAGGGGGCAGGTGCCGTTTAAAATACCCGGTATTTCCCGCAAAACAACCCGATTGCTGCGATGGTAAAATAAGCATTCCGAGAGGGTGAAGACAACCTAAGGCGTGAAGTGTCCATGCATACAAAAGACAAGCAGCAACGCCTCGGCAAGTAATCATTGGAAGGAATGAGTTATGTAACTCCCTGACCAAACTGCAATAATGGACTGAGAAGTCTCTAAACCAGTGTGTCTCCCCAAACACGGCGATGTTGGACCGAGAAGTCCCTAAACTAGCATTTCGTCCCGAACATAGGAATGATGGACCGAAACGTCCCTAAACCAGTGCGTCACCTCAAACACGGCGATAATGGACCGAAACGTCTCTAAACTAGTGCGTCGCCTCAAACACGGCGATAATGGATAGAAACGTCCCTAAACTAGTGCGTCGCCCCAAACACGGCAATAGTGGACCGAGAAGTCCCTAAACCAACAATCCGCCTCAAACATGGCGATAATGGACCGAAATGTCCTTAAACTAACGTTCATCCCCAAGATGGGAAAGTTGGACTGAAAAGTCCATAAACTAGAAATTCGCTTCAAACATGGCGATAATGGATCGAAATGTCCTTAAACTAGTGCGTCGCCTTAAACATGGCGCATTGCCCCAAATACGGCGATATCCTCCCTTGAGATCTATATTGCAATCGAAGTCTCAGCGGCGAGGGTTGCAACTCAAGTCCTGCCGGCTACACTGCTGTTCCAGCGATGAAGCCACCCCCAAGTCCCACCGGCAAACAGATGGGTCACCTACGGCGAAATTACTTTTAAGAGTTCCATCGTTCGCAAAAAAACGGTTTGTCCATAAGCGAAATAGGCACGGATGAAAACCCGAAAGGGCACTGTGAGTAAAAATAGCAGGACTGCCGACGAGTTTGTGAAAACTCGAAAATGCGCAATCTAGTTTAAAAAGAGAGAGAGAGAGAGAGAGAAAGAAAAAAAAGAAAAACGGTATGTCCACAAGTAAAATGGGAACAGATGAAAACCCGAAAGGGTGCCGTGAGTAAAAAACAGTAGGACTACCGGTGAGTTTGTGAAAGCCTGTAAAGGGCGCAAACTCGTAAAATAAAAAACTTCATGTGCACTTGTAAGGTCCTCTAGACCTTGTGAAGAAAATAATTTGCGTGAGATCATTACGACTCACAAAGGAGCAACACACTTAGGAATCCCTACGATTCCTTAGGAGAAATACACCTACGAGATCCTCACGACTCGTAGGGAGAAATACCTTTATGAGACCCTTACGGCTCATAAAGTAAAAAAGCCTTAGTCGACATGATCCTAACCCCGTTTGCTAAGCCACCTTTGTTCAAATCAACAAAAACAAATGATGAGTCACTTCTGGCAATATTCCAGCCATAGTGATGTTGGTACCTAAAAAGGTGTCAAATTTCAAGTCCTCTCAAGGCAAATGATGATTCGCTCCTGACAATATCCCAGTTGCAGCGATACTGATGCCTAAAAAAGTATCAAACTTCAAGTCCTCTTAAGGCAAATGATGATTCGCTCCTGGTAGTATCCCAGTTTCAACGATACTGATGCCTAAACAGGTGTCAAACTGCAAGTCCTTTCACGGCAAATGATGATTTGCTTCTAGCAATATTGCAGTCGTAGCGATGTTGATGCCAAGGTTAGTATCAGATTCCAGACTCGCAATAAAAACAGCAGCGAGTAGTAAAAAAATGCATATGAAATAGCCGAAATGATGGGGCAGCTCGTAATAAAAATCAGCGAGCAAAAAAATATGCATATAAAAACAGCCGAAATGTTTGGGCAGCTCGCAATAAAAAGCAGCAAATAAAAATATAAAACAATAGCCGAAATGATTGAGCACCACGGATAAAAAGCTGAAATGATTGGGCATTCGCGACTTTCGCAATATGAAAAGCTGAAAAGATAGATCATCGTGGCAATAAAAAATAAAATAAACTAAAGTTTTCTCTGCCCTGCAAGTATGTCCATATTGACACTTGTATACGATCCATGGGCAAAAATGAAAGAAAGGGAACCATATTTTCCCACCAGGCTCCGTCAAAGGGAGAGCCAGATCTTGATGGCAACAACTACAGCCTAAAGATCAGCTCGACGCTCTTCTCATTCTAACAGGGTACAGACGTGACATTAGCAAAGCTCCAAGGAGCCAAATCAAAATGGAGTAATGGAAAAATTCCAGCTCCAACTCGACGTTCTTTCTCGGTGCAGACGCAACGTCAACAAATAAAAGTGGAGTGATAGAAAAATTCTAGCTCCAGCTCGACGTTGTCCCCATTCCAATAGGGTATGGGCGTAACTGTCAAATGAAATTGGAGCAATGGCATATTCCTAGCTCCGGACCTCGATGGAGATACATACAGCATAAAGGTCATTTGGATGTCTACCCAACTTCAACAAAGAATCGGTATGACATCACCAAAATAAAGTGGAGCAACGGCATATCCCTAGCTCCAAATCTCGATGGCAACATCTATAGCCTAGAGATCGGCCTGACGTTTATTCTCAGTGCAGAAGCGATGTCAACAAAGACCCAAGGGTCGAACATAAAAGGAGCAATGGCATATTCCTAGCTCCAGTTCGACGTTCCTTCTCAATGCAAATGCAACGTCAACAAAAGACCCAAGGGCCAAAACAAAAAAGGAGTGACAGCAAAATCCTAACTCCAGCTCGACATGCTTCACATGCCAGCAGGATGTAGACGCAACGTCATCAAAGACCCAAGGGTCAAACGAAAAAGGAGTAATGGAAAAATCCCAGCTCCAGCTCGACGTTCCTTCTCGGTGTAGATGTGATGTCAACAAAAGCTCCAAGGAGCCAAATCAAAAAGGAGTGACGGCAAAATCTTAACTCCAGCTCGACGTACTTCTCATGCCAGCAGGATGCATGTAACGTCAACAAAGGCTCCAAGGAGCCAAATCAAAAAGGAGTGACGATAAAATCCTAACTCCAGCTCGACGTGCTTCTCATGCCAGCAGGGTGCAGACACGACATCAACAAAGACCCAAGGGTCAAATAGAAATACAGTCACGGCAAAATCCTAGCTCCAAGTCTTGACGGTTCATATACAACCTAGAGAATATCCCGGTGTTCCTTCTCACTCTAGCAGAATGCAGATGCAGCGTCAACAAAAGACCCAAGGGTCGAAACAAAAATGGAGCAATGACATATTTCTAGCTCCGGACTTCAACTGCGATACATACAGCATGGAAGTCCTACAGATGTCTACCCTACTTCAGGAAAGAATCGACGCGACATCGTCAAAGCAAAAAATGAAGTGACGACATATTCCTAGCTTCGAGTCTTGACGGCAACTTATATAAAACCCGAAAGACCATTGGAGATCATCCCACCCTAGAAGGGTGCGGTTATGACTCATCGGGGCTCCAAATTGAGCCTAACCTCAAGTAAAAGGCGTCATGGGAAATTCCTAACGCTTGCTCTTCTAACGGTAATATAACCTAAGGAGATTACTTGAAGATGTCTTGTCCAGCCTCCGAAGGGATCAGAGACATGACAGTCGTGGGGAGATGGAATATTTTTAGCTCTGGACTTCAACTCATATAAAGCCTAAAAGACCATCGGAGATCATCCCACACCAGAGCGGAGTGGTTATGACTCATCGGGGCTCTAAATTGAGCCTAACCTCAAGTAAAAAGCGTCATGGCAAATTCTTAACGCTTGCTCTTCTGACGATAATATGATCTAAGGAGATTACTTGAAGACGTCTTGTCTAGCCTCAAAAGGGATCAGAGACATGACAGTCGCAAGGCTACTCGAACAGCAGCTTAAAGACTGCATATCGAGGAATACATCAGTCAATGCGATGGTACCACGGACTAAAACCTTAGTACCACAAACCTAACGGACCCCTGTCATAAAGAATAGGGGTTATCTATATTTTACGTTAGGATACACCTGAGAGATCCTCTCGAGTCATCTCGACTCATAAGGAAAAACATCTTTATGAAACCCTCATGGCTCATGAAGGTGAAAAGCCTTAGGCGACGAGGATATCAACCTGTTTCCTAAGCATCATGGCCCTACAAGTAGGTCCAAACTGACTCTTGTATACTATCCACAGGCCACATTCTCCAAAGTCGCATACCGATGAGGAGGAAAAACCATATGCGAGTCCTCTCGACTCGTAAGGAGAAAATTCTCTTGTGAGATCCTTATGACTCTCAAGAGAAAACGCACTTAGGAGTCCTCACTACTTCTAAGGAGAAAATACTACTATAAGACCCTCTCGACTTGTAGAGAGAAAAGTCTTTATAAGACCCTCACGGCTCATAAAGTTGAAAAGTCTTAGGCGACAGATCTAAATCTGTTTCCTAAGCCATCTCTGGCCTACAAGAAGGTCCAAACTGACTCTTTTATACTATCCATGGGTCACATTCGTCAAAGTTACATGCCAATAAAGTGAAGAAGCCATTTGCGGGTCCCTTCGACTCGTAAGGAGAAAATACTTGCGTGAGATTCTTATGACTCACTGAGGTGAAAGACACTTACGAATCTTCACGATTTCTAGGAAGAATATGCACCTATGAGATCCTCACGACTCATAGGGAGAAAAACCTGCTTGAGACCCTTGCGGCTCATGAGGATGAAAAAGTCTTAGGCAACAGGGATCCTAAACTTGTCTCCTAAGCCATCAATTCTATGGTAATGCATTATTTTGAACTACTTAACTCACGTATAAGCTTACATGGGCAAAGTAGTGGGGGCATTTGTTCCCGCCAAATTTTTTTGGCTCAAAACTTGTTGTTCCCTTATAAAAATAAAGGGAAAGCTCCACGTGTTAAATACATGCACCCACATGCAAAGCATGTAACTATCACCTCAGGTAGCGCCACACGTAAAGTTCATGTGGGTGCCATTGTGCAAAGCACAGGAACGCCTGTTCCCCTAATATTTAAACATAATAAAAAGCTAAGCTCTGTTAAAATTTTGTTGAGGCGGCGCCTCACGTGCCCCCCATGAGGACGCCCATCGCTTCATATGCTCCTCACGTGGGCACCAATGTGCAAAGCACAGGAGCGCCTATCATAAATAAGAATTAAATTCTTAAGTGGCGCCCACGTGCACAACACGTGAGCACCGGCGCCCAAATTAAAAGCAAGCAGAATTAAATTCTTCATGGGGATACTTCCCTAAAAACTGGGATATTCTCTGTTAAACAGAGCCGTTGGATCAAAGATCCAATGGTGATAATAAATCATCAGATGATAAACTCTATTTGGGAAATATTTTCCTTCTAATATGGAAAGATCTTCTCTAATAGAGAATCTTGGATTTAAAATCCAATTGTGATAAAAATATCACCAATTAAACCATCTGATAGAATTAAATTTTATGTGGGAAATATTTTCCACATCTTTCTAAAATAAGAGAGATCTTATCTGTTAAACAAAATTAAATTCTATAGTTAGGAAAATATTTCTTAATCTTATTAAACTAACAAGATATTCATATGATAGAATAAAATTCTATCTTAGAAAAATATTTCCTAATCTTGATAAACAAATAAGAAGGATCTTCTCTATTAGATAGAATAAAATTCTATATTAGGAAAATATATTCCTAATCTTATGATAGAATAAAATTCTAATCTTATTAAATTAACAAGATATTCATATGATAGAATAAAATTCTATCTTAGGAAAATATTTCCTAATCTTGTTAAAATAATATACAATCCGGCAGAGACGACTGTCCATATGTCGGATGCTCGCCCTGCGATATCAAATATACAAATGAATCTGAACTGTACTACTACCATTGCACCATCGTCTATCCACTACGATAATCCAACCACAATATCAGCACATTACAAAATATCAACGTGAATATCATGTTCGCAAACCCGTTTAATAGAACATATAGCAATTTGTCGGGTTATACCGCTCAATAATATTCATGATTGCAGATAATAACATATGTACTGATAAAACATGTATATAAAATTTCGATTGACAATAAACTTTTCTGTATAGGCCCCATGTGCTAACCAGTACTCAAACAAATCTGGGGCAAAAATATACATCCAAAAAATCACATTTCCAGACAATAGAGTTCTAGAAGAATTTGGTCCACAACGGCCCCATTTCGGCCGTGGAACCACGGCAAACAAGCATGTTTCGCGGCGCTTATGTGCCCAAATTTCTTCCGGCTTTCTAAAATACCCTGCATGTATTTTTAAGGCACTCTAAATAATTTTTTGAACACTTTTAAAATTCGACAGAAAGTATATCAAATGAAATTGTGATTTGGAAAAATTTTGTCGATCGATATTTTAAACACGTCTAAACTAGCTAGTACGGATTTATGGGCTGGCTCTGATACCATGTTGGGTTATACTAGTGCCTTGACCATCTACCGTGGCCGTTTGCGGAACAAAAATTTTAGGGTTTGAAAAACTGGCGCTAGAATAACTCGATGTCGGATCTACCATAAACCTAAACTAACTATCAACGAGCATATCTATCTACTATGATAGAATTGTCTCACCCAAAGATCTGTGTCCTTCGGCCTTCTATCCTCTTCGTTTGCTCCTAGTGATCTCCTTGATCGAGCTTGTTCATCTATCCTTGCTCCTTCGGTTCTCCTGGATCGAGCTTGATGGCCGGTCTTCCTCCATCGAAGATGATCCGCCCGAGAGATGGAGTCCATGACTCTAGCTCCACACTAAGAGTCAAGTGGAGCAACTAGAGAATTTAGATTGCTAGTCTAAAGAGTTTAGGATGTAGTGTAAGGTTCAATGTGTGTATCTACCTCACCTTCTCTCTTGATTCTCAACACATGAGAATGTAGAGAGGAGGTAGAAGATGAAGGTGGAGGAGTTCAAGAAACAAGTGAGGAGAGTGAAGTAAATGGTGAGCTTGGAAAAATAAATCAAGCATGTGAGAGAAAATCCTCAACCTTGGTTTTTTAAAACAATTTTTACCAATAAAATAAACCAACCATGCTTCAATAGTTAGCACAAATGAATTGAAAATTCATTTGTCAATATTATTGAAGCATGTCTCTCACCATACTCCCCTCACTTCTTTTTACACCTCATTTTCCATTTATAGATAAATGGATAATAACTAAAATAAGGTGTCCACTTTCTAGAATGTTTTCGTATAAATACAGATTACACTCTACTGTATATACATACTTGTATTCGTATCAAAATACGAATACCCAAAGAGATAGAATAACATAAAGAACATAATACTAGAATATACATATCGAAATATATATATGTAAATTATTAAATCAATACCAGATTTAATAATCCGGCTCAATCCCGAGCCGGCTAGTATTATTAACTGTCCGATCGAAAGTCCGGGTACATAGTACAATCAATCAATCGGAACCCTGCACGTATCCACTACATCATTTTGTTTGAACCAGTGAAAACCTCTGTATAGGACTCTAAAGACTCGACAGTACGCCAGCAGTGAGTTACTGGATAAATCCATAACCACAAGCACGTCAGCGGCACTAGCTGTATGTAATGGCTACCCGGGTACCTGTCGAAAAGGAAGGCCGACGAGCAAACTCATCCGTATCCCTACTTAGCCTATCTGTGACAATCTCCGTACAGTCTGGTCTCTTCATCTGAGAGTATCACATATCAGGTCTAATGGGTGGTAAATGTCAAACCCTAATAACCCGATAATTCGTGTTGATGCGGCTCAGGACCAATCCGGGAAACTACTGATCAACCTATCAGTAAATCCCAACTGCCTTGGCCAAGGACTTATGGTCCTAGCCAATCGACCGCAGTGCGATATCGACTCCCTATACGGGAGAGATAAATTGCCAATAATCGCTCACTGCCTCCATGTGGCTCGGGACTGTACCCAACCAAAACCTGTTTGCACGACTCAGTAGTGCCGTGGTAGGGTAGTTGTTCATCATAGAAAACTGCATTTTAATACCACTCATTCATTATCTATTTTGTTATATATCGGTACTATTAACCAGTGTCTACACAGTAAATACAGATTATAGGTATTCGTGACATAATACTGGAAATACACTCAAAATCACGGATGTAACGTTTGGGAGCCGTCACTGCAAACAGAACAGAAAACCGATCAATGTCCAAAGAGTTCTTTTGCAAATAAATGTGTGCACACAATTTTGGTCCAACACAACACAAGTGTGCACATAGCTCTTTGATGACTTGGACCATGGTGGGGCAGCCTTGGCACTACAAATTGTGCAAATGGGCACATATGGGTGTGATGTGTAATAAATGCTAAAAGATGTGATGTGATTTAAAGCATCAAGTTTCCCTCCAAGTCTACTGAGTATAACCCAAGCTGATATGAAGAAATCAAATAATACCAGTGGATTTTTTGAGTGCACTCGAGACCACCACACCAACACGAGCCCAATTGCTTACAACCCAACCGGCGAAACCCCTTCAAAAACCGCCATCACCGGGTCCCCTAGCTCCAAATGTCCCCATTTTTCTTCTGGTCATTTATTAGGGTCACATCAGTCCATCTATATTGTTTATTAATTCTGGAATTGAGCCTATAAATACCAGAATAGATATTGAGCAAAGGACCATATGTATATACCATTTCATTTTCTTTAGTTTTGGTTTAGCTTGAGAGGTGTGTGGGCTTTAACTTGGTTTATTCTTCTTCTTCCCTCTTAAAGCTTTCTTTTGATAGTTTCATTATGGAGGTTGAACAAGTAACCAACATCTTGTATCTCAACTACATCAAGTGTTAATAATATTGCTTTGTTATTTATTTTGTTCTTTTGCTTTTTTTCTTTGCTTGCTTTTCTTTTCATTATGTGTAACTAATCTTTTGTGATTGTGTTGATGGTGAGGAAGTGAGATGAAAGGCTTTGCCTTCCTCCTCCTTCTATTTATGTTTAATATGCTTAATGTGATTCTAATTTAGAGATTGTTTTATGTATTGATATGATATGGTATTTTGAAACCATGGTTACGTTGTAACCTCTTCATATACATATTCACCCCCTTTCCCCATTTCACAATGTTTAAGTTAAAATCAATTTGGTGTTAAATTTGCTAAGTTTAGATATGGTATTTTGTGATCAAGTGGCTTGACAAACCTCGTGGTTTTCATATACCCTATAATATCTGTAACAACCCTAATTTTCCTATACAATTTTTTTCAAATATTTTTTCAAAAATCCATAAAGGGGTATTTATTGTCTGAGCACAAGATAAGTAATTAATTAGCAATTTAATTATAAGAAGGAGCTTGTGGCTCATTGGTAATACCTTGCGCTGCTGTAGTAAGCCACCAGAGTTCAAATCCCATACCCCACATTATTTTTAATATTGTTTTATTTTGTATTTTTAGAATACCAACAGTTTATACGTGCATTTCTCACAAAAACCCCACTACACCCACAAAACTAAACATACCAGTGAGAAGGTGGACCGACGATGAGGAGTTCGGCGGCCGAGTCCGGAATCGGCCGAGTCGGCCGGCGGACCGGCCGACTCGGGCCGGCGCCGCCGGCCGGACTCGGGCGAACCACCGAGTCCCCCAAAGGAAAGTTGGGTATTTTCATATTCTCATACCCCCTGCACACTCCATTTAATTAGATCGGTTCCAGAGACACAATTAATCCCCATTTACTCTATTTTTAATGAATTTTTAATTCATTTTTACATTTTTTTTCAATTTAAACTCTTTACCTACCCTAACCCTAGCCTAACCCTATAAATACCAACCGTACACACTACCCCCTCACCCCAAAACTCTGAGCCAACTCTCAAGAAAATCACTAGAAACCCTTGTGTGCAATCGAAGTGAGCGAAAGGCGAAGCTCCGGCGAATTCTCCGGCGGAAATTCCGACGACGACTCTAGGAGCTCCCGGCGACGAAACGACACATCGGGGACTCCTCTCGATCCTTCTCCCTCTCTCGGTTGTCCTAAACCCGTAAGTCCCATTTCTAACTTCTCTATTCTATTCTAGAAATATGGAATTATAAAACCCGACGAAATTAGAACAAATCCGATTTCCGATTCGGATTATAAAACCTCACTTTTCTTTAATACAATCATGCTTAAACCAATTCATGTTGTCTATTAAACATTAATCAACCATATTGATCAAGTTTCATAATTAAAAGTAATTGCTATTTCATTTTACCGTATTTCATTTAAATACCACATAGTTTCAATTCTACATATAACATCACAAAACTTGTTATACCTTTAAGTAGATCGCGAGGTAATAACCTATCTCCTCACACACTCATATGCAACATAGCACAATACCCTTGGGAACATAAAATACGGGAAAACGACACATTTTCATATAAATACCATTTACTTAATAAAACTGTTTTCTAAAGAATTTAGTATTTATACAAATCTTTGCAAAGTGCCGCTACAACCCATTTTGGGGAACCCGTTCGGGATGGTGCGGATTATCGCACATCCTCGGGTTTAGTAATGCGAGATTCAGACCTCCGCAAGGAGCATTCGGTCTCGAAAGATTTAAAATACAACATCTTAAGAAAATGAGATTTTTAGAATATAAAATATATATTAAGATTATTTTTGTATAAATATATGTATATTTATTATTAAAATACCTATTTTGTTATGATATAAATATTCCACCTTTTTCTAAAAATCACAAGAATCAATTTACCTTAAAATACCATGAATTTCATACAAAACCAATATTACAAATAAATACCAATTATTATGAAAATACGATATTTTCACTAGAAATATCACAATATAAAATCTACATTCATTACAACTCTAAAGACGATTCATAAATATTTGGGGTGTATTTTGAAAACTATACTAGAGTATTTTTACATAAAACCCCCTCAAGTTCTATAATTTACCCTAAGGACCCTAGTAAATGTAGGTTTAAGCGGGACCAATCTCTTGAGCCTCAGGGAGCCGGAGAAGTGGGTGCTTGCCTATCTAAGGTAGACAACTTAACAACGGTGTTATCAATACGGTAATCGTCTTTGAAAAAGACATAAATCCTACCGCCCATGTGCAGCGGTTACCGATAATATCAAAACAATCAAGACTTCAATTTACTTTTCTAATTGTCTGACTCAGATTGAGTCTCATTATAATCTGACTTGAATATGATTCAAGTACAATCTACAATCTACAATATTACAATTCAACATGAATCTGAATCCATTATTCAATCTATCAACATGACTGAACTGAACCATAGATATACTTTCCATTTACATGATTATACAGTTATATCCATGATTCTACATTTACATACATGATTCTCTAGTTACATCCGTTTACTGATATCATGGTTTCGGTCAGTCATCCAAACATACAATCTATACAATTTACAATACAATACAACAATACAATCAAGATAACATGGGGTTTAAGGGGTAGACTGGTACGGAATATGTTAAAAGTGACACGAGGTGGTCACTTAAGACGTAATTACATCTATGCCGTTGTTCCATGGTATTATCGACGGAGCCTTGTACTACGGGTTACCAAAGTCTCCGGTGTAAGTGGGACTCCTCTCGTATACACTGGCATCTTATGTACCAAGCTACAAACAACAGCGTTAACACAACACTATAACAATATAATACAACATTAAAAGTTACCTTCTTATTCTTTCTATCCTACTTCTCCCTTATCTTTAGGACTTACCGAGCGATCTGTTCGCTGACGACATTCTCTTTCTTTCTTCTTTGAATGTCGTCAGATGATCTGGACATTCCTGATATCGAGCCCTCTGCTGAAGACTTGGACCAGTTCAATGAATACCCTGAGCTCTAGTCATTGTACACTTTCCATTTCAGTACTTTTCTTTTCTGTTATGCCATTGTTTAGGCATTGCTTTTATTTCAGTTGTATTTACTTTCCATGTATTGTACAGAAAGAATGTGAATAAATAAAGTTGCTGTTTTATTATATCTTGTCTCTTGTGCTTTACTTTTATATTGCTTAGATACGCTTAGCGTATTTACTTCACAGTAAATACGTAGAAGCCCCGTCCCGTCTCCTTCACCGTATACCGAGAAGCGGGGCGTGACAATATCACAAATACTTAGCAAAGTTAACACTAAAACTAATTGCTCTCACTCGCTAATTTATGTTTTTGATGTTGTCGTATGCTTGCTAACCCTTGTGCTTAGTGTTGATACCTCAAACTTGGACATACAAACGGTAGGTGAACAATAAGGACTCGTTTCGTGTTTTGAGTCGAGATCCGAGAACTTGATGATTTGTGCTTCGCAACTGCCTTGACAAGTCATGCTTCGGTTCGGGATCGACACAAGGAAGGAAAAATCATGACCAAGGGAGCATCGAAGGAATCGCCGCGATTCAACCATCCGAGCCAAAACCATGGCCACTTCTTCTTAACTTGTTTTCTTGTTTTCATATTTTTATTTTTGTGACAAACCAAACCTATTCTTTGTTCTCGAACCTTAAAGCAACAAAACCTAATACACAATTCCCTGCGGATCGACCCGTACTTGCCGGCTCGCTACAACACGCCATGCACTTGCGGTTTATAAATATTAAAACGAGACCGAGCTCGCGTGCTCATTATTTCCTTAAAACGATTCCATTTTCAAAACCTACGCATTTGCGCGCGCGGGGAAAGCCACAACAGCAGTGATCAAAGTACAGTGGGAACTCACACGAGACAAATGATAATCTCGGGTCTGAAGACTAACCTGTACTCATGTCACCTTAGAATTGCTATCTGACAATAAGTATAGTACCATCTAGAAGTTCTCGGCGAGTCTGTCTAGTGTACTCACCCCCAGTGAGTACCTGTATACGATCTTAAGTGCAAAAGACCAATGGCTGTGGGACCAACAATCGCCCCTCGTCGGGGTCTAGAAACATATACACTAGTCTATTCTGGAATATCGATGCCCAGTCTCAATACTCCCACGACTAGGGACCTTTTAAGGATGTGCTTATCGACTACCCGGCTCCCACAAGTATGATTGCCATCACAACGCAGGTAGTCAAGCAATGATCCTTCGAGCTTTATCAACATGTATAAATGATATGTAATAACAAGTAAAACATATGCACATGTTAAGATAAAGACAAACGAAATAACATACTATCATATCGAGCAAGATTGTCATGTACATACATATGTCCAAACATCCACATGTATATATATATACAATAATAGCCTCTAGGACATACATATCCAACATACTATCATATCAATCTTGATGAAGTCAAATTCCTTGGCCGTTTCATCAAAATAGATGTTCTAGCTCCGCGATACCTGCTTTAATCAATAAATGGATTTAAGCAACTTGCACACCTTCCCGCTGCTCCCACTGTCTACAAAACCTTCCGGCCGATCCATATAAACGCACTCTTCCAAACTTCCGTTTAGAAAATCCGTTTTTACGTCCATCTGTCAGATTTCATAGTCATGGAAGGTAGCAATGGCAAGTAGGATTCGAATGGATTTGAGCATAGCCACTGGAAAAAAGGTTTCATCATAGTCCACATCTGGTCTTTGACGAAAACCTTTTGCAACAAGTCTAGCCTTATAAGTTTCCACCTGCCCATCTACACCAAATTTTCTTTTGTAGATCCATTTGCATCTAATGGGTTTTACCCCGGGTGGAGCAATATTCAAGGTCCACACTTTATTGGTGTACATAGACTCCATTTCAGATCGCATAGTATCCAGCCATTTATCAGAGTCCCTACTAATAATGGCCTGCTCGAAACTAGTAGGATCATCTTCTTCCAAAATGCAATCCTCTCGATTCCCGTCTATGAGAAAACCGTAGCATCTCTTTGGCGGATGAGAAATCCTACTAGATCTGCGGAGAGGCTGAGGTTCTTCTAGGACTACTGAATCTAACGGTTCCACCAAATCTTCAGTTTGAGTTTGTGGTTTCAAAATTTCTTCTAGTTCTACCATGCTCCCATTAATTTCCATTGCAAGAAACTGCCATTCTAAAAAGGTGGCATGGCGAGATACAAACACCTTATGTTCCTCGATGTGGTAGAACAGATATCCTATCAAATGTTTTGGATATCCCACAAACTTGCATAAAACTGAATGTGCCTGAAGTTTTTCCGGATTTTGTACTTTAACATAGGCCGGACAATCCCATATCTTAATATGTTTAAGATACGGTCTTTTCCCGTTCCATATTTCATATGGAGTCTTAGGCATAGATTTGGATGGAATATCATTCAACATATATGCTGCTGTCTAAAGCGCATGTCCCCAAAATGAAAGAAGCAACCCAGCACTACTCATTATGGAGCGAACCATATCCAAAAGGGTACGATTTCTCTGCTCCGATACACCGTTGTATTATGGTGTATACGGAGGAGTAAACTGAGAAAGAATCGCATTCTCTTTTATCTATTCTAGGAATTTCGTGCTTAAATACTCCCCTCCTCTATCAGATCGGAGGATCTTGATACGTTTGCCATTCTGGTTCTCTACTTCATTTCTGTATTCTTTGAATTTCTTAAAAGCTTTAGATTTGTGTTTCATGAGATACACATATCCGAAGCTAGAGAGATCGTCCGTGAATGTGATGAAGTACGAGAACCCACCTCTTGCATGTATAGACATCGAACCACACACATCACTGTGTATGAGTCCCAAGAGCTCTGTTTCTCTTTCTCCGTGTCCGGTGAACGGAGATTTGGTCATCTTTCCCTGGAGAAAGGACTGATATCCATCTTTATGCAACTTACTTAGTCTTCTCTCTCCGATATGACCAAGTCTACAATGCTACAAGTAGGATTCGTTCACTTCTAAACTCTTTCTCTTACGTGTGTTTTGTATATTGAAAACTGCGTTTTAATTTAGAACATAGATACTATTACACAGTGTACCTTCTGCAACCAATACCTTATCAAGGTAAATGTTCATGATATTTCTATCAAGAAAAAAATTATATCTATCTTTATTAAATAAAGAAACTGATATAATATTGCAAACCATGAAAGGTACATATTAGCAATTGTTCAAAATCATAGTATTGTCATTTGGCAATGCTATGTGATATTCACCAACGGCAGAAATATCAACTTATGCTCTGTTCCTTACTCTGATGGACATATCACCAGGTCCAACCATCCTACTTTTTCTCAGTCCCTGCAATAAATTACGGATATAAGATCCCGATCCGGTATCTAGTACCCAGGAGGTAGGAATGACCGAAAAGCAGTTCTCAATAACAAAAACACCTGAAGGAGACGCAATAGTATGTTTCTTCTTCATTAGGGTCATCAAGGAATTCATGCAATCCTCTTTGCTCTGCTCATACTCATGACTGCTATCATAAGTTAGAGCCAAACCGACGTTCCCCAGCCCCGAATAAAAATTCGGATCGGTCAAGCGATACATTTTATTATCTTAATTAAGGCATGAATTGGTTGCTACCTGGAGAGAGAGAAAAGAAACACTCAACATACACTCTTGCAAGATTAGATTGGTTATTAGTTTATCTAATCAGGATGGCTCCCACTGTTTTCTCGAATTCTCCTTCAAATCTTAAAAGGATAACTAGATGGGATCATTAATACCTTACAAGTTCGCTAACCGTTCAGCCAGGTGAGTGTTGGAACTCCGAGGGAGATTCCCCGTGCTCTCGCACAGACCTAATTAAAATAAATCTCATTTCCGCGGAAGCATAGCCCCGTTAACACTTTTCTAGACACCTAATAGGTTAGCTAATTGTGAAGTGAAAAATATCTCCCAAGAGTAATCCTACTCGTCAGTAGGATCAGGATCCAACTATCATTGCATGATAAACTAGATGGGAGCCACTCTAGTCACCATACTCCAGAAGGTATGCAGTACTAGCAAGTTTCCTGTATATTTGAAACACCCGATGTGGTTTTCTCCCCCAGGATCCAAGTGACCTTGACTGAGCCAACATATCAAAGGGTCCTAATCAAGTTCAACCCGTCATTATCTTGATTGCATTAAACCCACCCGTACGAGTCCTTGACTGGGCTAAAATGATCGCACGACTGTCCTAACTAATCGCATCTAATGCTACAGAAAAGTATTACATAGCTACCGAACACTACACCTCGGCTGAGCACGACATACGTAGCATGAATACTAAGTAATATCAATCTGAAATGACGGAGGTCTACGGCTGGTTTTTGGCGTAAAACCGTTAACGTAATGAACTTGATATCATTGAAGGAACCAAGTAGTTTTGAAAAGGAGTGGTTTAGGCTCTGCTTTTGAAAACTTATGGTTTTGAAGAAAACCGCATAATTTACAGTATAAACTTTTGCTCAAGAGGTCACTCTCCACGAAGGGATCTAGGCTCTTGCCTCCTAGAATGAGGTGCTGGATATTCATGACCGAATACCACTATGCAAATAGAAAGAATATGACTATAGTTTTTCAAAAAAAATTCCAACAACATCTTTTAGGTTTATTTTCTTGCATTAATCAAAATTAATGCGGTCCTATCAATTAATCCCTATCACTTTAGAAAAGAACAAAAATACAATGTACGTAGATACCATCCGCATTCGCCACGGGTCCCCGTTATGCACCGTTAGGTTACTTAACTAACGGCAGAGCGGGGGCTGGACTACCGCGGGTGAAAAATATATACAACATCTGGTAGTATATATAAATATATATAACATTCGTCTCAGGCATGATATAAGCAACATCATAGATCAACAACAAGCAACACAGAATGGTAGATAATCTTGGAATCTCGAGTTTCATTTGAGCCGCAAATAAAACCCGACATTTTCGGTCGTGTGGATAGCCCGTGCAATAAAAACCTGGACCCCTACGAGCGCGGCAAGTTACCCGCCAATCATAGAAGTGAGGCAACCCCAATCAATAAAGTGAATGGGCCACCCAGCACTTTACGAGATCCGGTAACTTGAGCATCCCTCCGTGGGTCATCCTATACCCTTACGAGTGCGGCGAATAGGACGCCAATTCTAGAGTAAGGCCCCCTCCGTCTCAACGCCATGAGATGCGGTCCTTTTGCCCTCTAGAACCCGGCTATTCGAGCACTCCACCAAGGGGTAATCCTAGTACAGAAAAGAAAAATATATGTACAATCATGACATCGACCTCAACCCGGTCATGCCCCAATAAAATAATATGCAATCCGGCAGAGACGGCTGTCCACATGTCGGACGCTCGTCCCGCAATATCAAATATACAAATGAATCTGAACTGTACTACTACCATTACACCATCGGCTCTCCACCATGACAATACAACTACAATATCAGCACATTACAGAACATCAACGTGAATATCATGTTCGCAAACCCGTTTAATAGAACATATAACAATTAGTCGGGTTATACCGCTCAATGATATTCATAGTCGTAGATAATAACATATGTACTGATAAAACATGTATTTAAAATTTTGATCGACAAAAAACTTTTCCATATAGGCCCCAAGTGCTAACCAGTACTCAAACAAATCTGGGCCAAAAATATATACCTAAAAATCACATTTCTAGACAATAGAGTTCCAGAAGAATTTTAGTGCACAATGGCCCCATTTCGGTCGCGGAACCATGGCAAACAAGCATGTTTCGCGACGGTTCCGTGATGGAATGAAGAGCTTATGTGCCCAAATTTCTTTTGGCTTTCTAAAATACCCTGCATGTATTTTTAAGGCACTCTAAATAATTTTTTGAACACTTTTAAAATTCGACAGAAAATATATCAAATGAAATTGTGATTTGGAAAAATTTTGTCAATCGATATTTTAAACACGTCTACACTAACTAGTACGGGTTTATAGGCTGGCTCTGATACCATGTTGGGTTATACTAGTGCCCTGACCATCTACCGTGGCCGTTTGCGGAACAAAAATTTTAGGATTTGAAAAACTGGCGCTAGAATAACCCGATGTCGGATCTACCATAAACCTAAACTAGCTATCAAAGAGCATATCTATCTACTATGATAGAAGTGTCTCACCCAAAGTTCCGTGTCCTTCGGTCTTCTATCCTCTTTGTTTTCTCCTAGTGATCTCCTTGATCGAGCTTGTTCGTCTATCCTTGCTCTTTCGGTTCTCCTGGATCGAGCTTGATGGCCGGTCTTCCTCCGTCGAAGATGATCCACCCGAGGGATGTAGTCCATGGCTCTAGCTCCACACTAAGAGTCAAGTGGAGCAACTAGAGACTTTAGATTGCTAGTCTAAAGAGTCTAGGATGTAGTGTAAGGTTCAATGTGTGTATCTACCTCACATTCTCTCTTGATTCTCAACATATGAGAGTGTAGAGAGGAGGTAGAAAATGAAGGTGGGAGAGCTCAAGAAACAAGTGAGGAGAGTGAAGCAAATGGTGAGCTTGGAAAAATGAATCAAGCATGTGAGAGAAAATCCTCAATCTTGGTTTTGTAAAACAATTTTTACCAATAAAATAAACCAACCATGCTTTAATAGTTAGCACAAATGAATTGAAAATTCATTTGTCAATACTATTGAAGCATGGCTCTCACCATACTCCCCTCACCTCTTTTTAAACCTCATTTTCCATTTATAGATAAATGGATAATAACTAAAATGAGGTGTCCACCTTCTAGAATGTTTTCCATATAAATACGGATTACACTCTACTGTATATATATACATGTGTTCGTATCGAAATACGAATACCCAAAGAGATAGAATAAGATAAAGAACATGATACTAGAATATACATTTCGAAATACATACATATAAATTATTAAATCAATACCTGATTTAATAATCCGGGTCAAATCCTGAGCCGGCTAGTATTATCAACTGTCCGATCGAAAGTCTGGGTATATAGTACAATCAATCGATCGGAACCCTACACGTATCCAATACGGCCACTATATCATTTCGCCTGAAGCAGGAAAACCCTCTGTTGGGACTCTAAAGACTCGACAGTACGTCGGCAGTAAGTTACTAGATAAATGTCACGACCCAAATGTGGTACATGACCGGCACTTAAATCACTTGACATCTAAAGACGTCGATGCGGTTCAAGTAAGCCGAAACACGGAATCTAAACACTTTTTAAATTATTGGAGGAGAGTTTAAAATAGTCATCAGATGGAATCAGTCTAAATAACATTTAAATTTAACTAAGTATGTTTGAAAAGCATATATGACATTTTGAAATTTGGCAGCACCTCCTTTGAAAATTTACATACAAACCCGATACAACTACTACAGAAAAATATCATCCCAACGGGAGCTAGCTTTCACGTCCAATCGACGGAGCAGCCAAACAATCTATATCAGAAGTCAACTTTAAAGAGTTCGACCTCACAGTTTCTAAGTCTCGCTTCTAAGTCCACAATATACCACACGATTTTTCGACGACAACCCTAGGAGCTCTCGGCGACGAAACGACGCACCGTCGCCTCCTACCGCTTCCTCTCTCTCTCTTTTCTAAGCTCTAAACCCGTAAGTACCACCTCCCTCTTCTCTTTTCTTTTCTAAAAATACGAAATTCCAAAACCCGACGGAATCGGAATTAATCCGATTTCCGATTCGGCTCTTTCTAAAAATTCAACATTTTCTTAAATACAAAAATCATACCAAACCATTACATATTGACTATTAAACATTAATAAATATGTTGAACAAGTCTCATGACAATCTATTTCATTTTGTAACTTTTACCGCTCTTTTTCATTAAAATACCATGTAGTTTCATTTCGACATTAAAATATCACAAACTTGCTATACCTTTAAGTAGATCACGAGGTAATGACCTATCTCCTCATAACACTCATATGCAACATAGCACAATACCTTCCGGGAACATAGAATACGGGAAAACGAAACTTTACATATAAATACCACTAACTATTAAAACTGTTTTCTATAAGAATTCGTATTTTTATAAATCTTTGCAAAGTGCCGCTACAACCTATTTTGGGAAACCCGACTGGGATGGTGCGGATTATCGCACATCTCTGGGCTTAGTAGTGCAAGATGCAGACCTCCGCAAGGAGCATTCGGTCTCGAGAGATTTAAAATACAAATATCTTAAGAAAATGATATTTCTAGAAAATAATAAATTAAAAATTATTTTTATAAATATATATGTATTATCAAAATATATATTTTTGTTATAATATCAATATTCCAACTTTTCCAAGTCAAAAGAATCATTTTACATGAAAATACCATGAAATTCCATACAAGTCCAACACTTTAGAATTAAATACCATGTATTATGAAAAATAGGTTATTTTCACTAGAAATATCACAAATATAAAATCTACATCTATGACAACTCTAAAAATGATAATTAAATACTTTGGGTGTATTTTAAAAATTATACAAAAGTATTTTTACATAAAAACCCCTCAAGTTCTATAAATTACCCTAAGAACCCTAGTAAATATAGGTTTAAGCGGGACCAATCTCTTGAGCCTCAGGGAGCCGGAGAAGTGGGTGCTTGCCTATTTAAGCTAGACAACTTAACAACGGTGTTATTAACATGATAATCGTCTTTGAAAAAGACACAAATCCTGCCGCCCATGTGCAGCGGTTACCGATAACATCAAAACAATCAGGACTTCAATTTCTTTTCTAATTGTTCTAACTCAGACTGAGTCTCTTCTTAATAATCTGACTTGAATATGATTCAAGTACAATCTACAATTCAACATGAATACTTATATTCAATCTATTTAATCTGTATTGACTGAACCGAACCATGGATATACTTCCATTTACATGATTCTCCAGTTACATCCATTTACTGATATCATGGTTTCGGCAAGTCATCCATATATACAAGACAATACAATTTGCAATACAACACAAACAATACAATATAAGACATCGCGGGGTTTAAGGGGTAGATTGGTACGGAAGGTGTTAGAAGTGGTACAAGACTGTAAGATTTAATACACCTAATCTATATTATGTTGTTGTTGTACCGTGGCATAAACGGTTCCTCGTACTACATGTGCATCTAGTCTCTGGCATATAGAGACTCCTCTCGTATACACTGGTATCCTTCTATTCCAAGCTACAAACAACAGCGTTAACGCCAAATACTCATATAATACAACTTTAAAAGCTACCTTCTCTTTCTGTCTATTCTATTTCTCCCTTATCTTTAGGACTTACCAAGCGATTGTTCGCTGACGACATTCCTTCTCTTTCTTCTTTGGAATGTTGTCAGGTGATCTGGACACTCAGGAGATCGAGCCTACTAGTGAGGACTTGGACCAGCTTTCCTACGACCCAGAGCTCTAGCTTCATTGTACACATTTTTATTTCAGTACTTTTCATTTTTGTTATGCCACCGTTTAGGTATCGCTTTATATCTTGTCTCTTGTGCATTTATATTTATATTGCTTAGATACGCTTAGCGTATTTACTTCACAGTAAATACGTAACGGCCTCGTCGCGTCCTCTTCACCGTACACCGGGAAGCGGGGCGTGACAATATGTTTCATATTTATAATAAACACCTTTAAATATCTAAGAAAAGTAAGGAAAATGTTATATCAAATGTGTGATATTTTTGACTGAACAGGTGCATTCAGTTTTCCTGATGGGGATTATCTCTAAAGGGTTGACAGACCGTACAACTGCCCTCTTGCATGTAATCTTCCAACAACGGGTGATCTTGTCCGCATATGATAGAGGACAATATATACGCACGGCGATGGAGGATAAGGCTTTCGAGTCATTGTCGGAGTCTGTTTATGATTTCACTTACCCTTATAACTCGACCAATCTATTATCGCTCTGAACTGTTCAGACGATGTAACATCCTTTGCTTTTGTTTGTCTTTTACTTTTCGGTATTAGTCTATAATCCTTCTTTGACATATCAATGAAATGTTTCTGTTCTTTTACACTCGCACTTTTTTTTTGCTGAAGTTTGTTTTCATTGCAAGAGTCCTTTGTTAGCATCAGTCCTTATGTGAGCACTCACATATGTGCGCATGTATAGAGATGCGCAAGTAAATCAGCTTCATCAAGCGCGCATGTGTATATGTGCGCAAATCAACTAAACCCGGTTTATCAAGTGCGCAAGTCGTTCGAACCAATTTCATTAGGTGCACATGGGTATATGTGCGCAAGTCAACTGAACCTAGTTCATCAAGTGCATAAGTCGTTTGAACCAATTTCATTAGGTGCACATGGGTATAGGTACGCACTTGAAAAGGTGTGAACAGTGGCGTCATGGCCATTCGAAATATGGGACATCAACATAGTTGGTCCAATTAATTCTCCGTCATCTAAAGGCTAAGGGTTCATATTGGCCACAACTGACTACTTCTCCAGATAGGCTGAAACTGTCTCGCTAAAAAAATTCAAGACAGAAAATATTTTGGCATTCTTCCAGCATATTGTTCTATACCGTTTTGGCACACCAAGAAGAATTATTTCGAATAATGGGCCTTCTTTCAAGAGCTTCAAACTTTCAAGATTCGCTGCTCAACACAAGATAGACTAGAGATATTCCTCCATCTATAATCCAAGAGCCAATGGGCTGGCTGAAGCCTTCAACAAAACTCTATGTAAGCTCCTAAAGAAAATTGCTTCAGCCAACAAAAGAGACTAATATCTTAAACTCTACGAGGCGATGTGGGCTTATCGTGCCACGCACCGCACTCTAATCCAATCTACACCATACTCACTGCTCTTCACGGTGAAGGCAATCCTCCCCCACGAAGTAGAAATTCTAAGTTTAAGAATGGTCGTCCAAAACAGTCTGAAAGAAGAGTAAAATACTATCCTTCGGCTTGAAGAGCTTGATGTGCTCGAAGAAAAAAGACTCGTAATGCAACAAAATCTGGAGTTGTACCGAGCCTAAATGTCATGGGCCTATGACAAAATGACACGCTTCTGCGTTTTCAAGACAGGAAAATTGGTGTTGGTCCTCAGAAGACTGATCATCCCCAATCGACATGCAAAAGAAAATTCGAGCCAGACTGGAAAGGGTCATACGTCATCGAGAAAATATTTGACGGGGGATCCTACCAACTGATAAGTGCTGAGGAAAATAAGCCCATGTCGCCCATTAATGATCGATATTTCAAGAAATACTAGAAAGAAATGCTCCAAATCGCGGATAAGCTAATCCCAGACAGCCTTACAAAGATGCGCCAAATGTGCCAAACAAGAAAATGAAGCCAAAATAGACTTCTAAGTCGTTAAACTGGGAATAAATGACCCCTAAGTCGTTAAACTGGAAATAGATGAGCCCTAGGTCGTTAAACTAGGAACAAATAAAATCCTCCGAAGGAAAATGATATTTCGCTCCTGGTACCATACTCCAGTGTAGGGATGCTGATGCCAAACCAAAACCAAAATTCCAAATCCTCCAAAGGCAAATAATGATTCACTCCTGGTACTATACTTCAATGTGTAGCGATGCTGACGCCAAACTAAAACCAAAATTCCAAATCCCCCAAAGGCAAATGATGAATTGCTCCTGGCACCCGTTCCCTAGTGTTAGCAACGCTGATGCCCGCCCCAACCCCAAAAATTCTAACATTTAACTTAAAATCAAATCCAACTCAAAATCAAACCTTACCAACTTCAAAAATCCAAATTCCAAGTCCCACTCGGCAATACTTCCAAGCTCAAAGGTCCCGCCAAACAAGGCAGGAATCAAACAAATCAAATTAAAAGTCCCACCTGACAGTACTTCCAAGTTCAAAAGTTCTGCTGGACAAATAGGAAACTTCCAAAACAAATCAAATCAATCAAGTCAACCAATGACCACCCTGTCAGCATCAAGCTCTGTCTCAAAAACAAGTCAACTAATGACTTTCCCGTCGGAATCAAGCCCCGCCTCAGAATCAAGTCAACCAATAACTTCCCCGTCGGAATCAAGCTCCGTCTCGGAAACAAGTCAACCAATGACCTTCCCGTCAGAATCAAGCTCCGCTTCAGAATCAAGTCAACCAATGACCTCCCCATTAGGATCAAGCTCAGCCTCGAAAACAAGTCAACCAATGACCTCCCCGTCGGAATCAAGCTCCGCCTCGAAAACAAGTCAACCAATGACCTCCCCATAGGAATCAAGCTCCATCTCAGAAACAGGTCAACCAATGACCTCCCCGTCGGAATCAAGCTCCGCCTCGGAAACACGTCAACCAAAGACTTCCACGTCAAAAATGACCCCTTAGTCGGAAATAAGTTAACCAAAGACCTCCGGATCGAAAACAAGTCAGCTAAAGACCTTTGCATCGGAAACAAGTCAACCACCGACCTCCACGTCACCAAAAGAGAATTAAGCCAACCTTTCCACAAAAAAGAAAAAGAAGGATCCATCAATTTCATGCACATGACATATAAATATTGTGTATATTTATTGATGGTTGGCACTTTATTGGGGTTAAAATTTACACTCTCTTTGTCCAAAAAGTCAAATTCAAAGTCAAAAGGTCAAGATCAACACCCAGACAAATGGACCTGAGCTCAAGCAAGAGGGCCCAAGCCCAAACCAAGTGAGCCTGAACCCAAGTCAAGCCTAAATATGGGGGCCGGCCCCATGCAAAGAGGAGAAAAGAATTATGTAATAAATAAATTTAAATGTAAATTTTAGAAATATTTGTAAGAAAAATGGACAAGAAGTCAAATTATGTAAAACACATAGCTTATGTGTAAAAAGAAATTAGCACATGGACATAGGAGAGGCAAAAGAGCAATTTTGTAAAGCCCAAGTGGCAAAACGTAAAATGTAAAGCCTATATAAGGCCACCATAACAAGAAATCAATAAGAATTATTCATTCCTCAATCAATATAGGGTGTTGTGCGGTCTTTCTCTCTCTCTCTCTTCCTCCTCAGGTTCTTCTTCTTTCTTGGAAAAAACCTTCTTTTTTTAAAGTAAAGATATTTTAAACCCAAAACCTATATAAAAAGAGAGAGAATCAACCATCTCCCAAAAATGAGAGATTTTTGTTTTCCTCCTCCCTCTCCCTCCAGATATAAGGTTTAGAAAAGGGAAAGGAGACTTTTTTATCCAAGATTCCAAACCCAAAACTTTGAAGATTCAACAGAACGTTTTGCGGACCCATTCGGAGAAGATTGCGAGTGACCCCATCAAAGAGAAAGCCTTCGGGCTTTTCCCTTGGGGAAACCCTCAGGAATGTGGATTTCAATTCGTATTTCCCTTCGGTGGCTCGGAGATGCGGATTTAGATCTGTATTTCCTTTCGATGGCTCGGGAATGTGGATTTCGATCTATATTTCTCTCAGGAATGCGGATTTTGATCCGTATTTACCTTTTGGTAGATGCAGATTTTTCCGTGCTTCACCCTTTAATAAGATAAATCGACAAATCTAGCAGTTATGCTGCCAAAATTCCGTCGAAATCCGCACACTTAATCTTGTTCATAAAACTAACAATCAAAATAAATAAAAATACTTGGAAGCCGTGAGAGGAACACCCGACCCGGATGAATCCCCCCAATTTTTTTGCGCTGCTTCGGGTCCCTTTACCGAAAAGGAGGTCCCTGACCTTGTGGGGACCACTACCCCATAGGGGAGGTCTTCGAGCCTTCGAGGAACCCTCTTCCAAAGGGGGAGGTCCCCGAATTCAGGGACCCCTCCCCCTAGGGGAAAGGTCCCCAACTGCGGGGAACCCTTATAGGGGAGGTTCGCCCCCCGCATCCGGGGACCCTTTTCTAGGTCATCACTTCGGGGACCCCCAAGTGGAAGGTCCTCGTCGTATCGAGAGGTGGCACGTCGTTTCATAAAATGAAAATAAAAATAAAACATAAACAAACAAAAATAAAAATGAAGTGAACGCATTTGCTTTTATTTTCAAACACACACTTTCCACATTAGGTTCGCATAATTTGCACGACCTGTTAATCGGAGGTTCCCTCGCTTCAGAGCGAGAGGTAATTAATGGCAGTTTTGTCAGCGGCTGCTAGAGATTACGATCCCCACAATCAATAAACCTGAGCTTACCCTAGGCGCATGCCTGACAAGCGAACGCATTCCTAACTAAATAGGGTGGTGATTGATTGTTATGCTGAAAAAGTGTGTTGTAAATAACCGCAATCAAGATGGTTTCGCTAGTAGCTAGCCGCGATGAGTACGGGTCGTCCGCAGGGAAACGTGAACATTTTTCTTACTTTAGACGAGTTGATTGAAGAAAGGTGATTGTTGTACATTTATTTTAATACGGATGTAGAATTTATAAAGAAGAGGCATGTAGGGTTCATAGGACTTAGTAGTAATGGATGAATAATTAAAAATGACTCCTTTTATTTTTTAATAGTTTAAAACTAAATCGATAGTGATGAATGTAGATTAGGGTTTCTTGGAAGAAACTAGGGTTTCCCCACTCTTAACCCTTGTCCTTGCATTGAGCTCTATTCATGTATAGCCCTTAACAAAACAAGTGTTAAACCAATCTCGAATCGTGGTCGTGGCTAGCAATAAATTGGAAGCGCGCCCGATAAGGATGTTAACATTTATTTTGCTAAACTTTATAGAATTTAAAATGTATAAAAGAAGTTAAATGATTTTATCATTCATTGATCTACCCTAGCCTACTAACCCAAGCAAGCTAGGAATTACTCACTCATGGTTTGAGATTTAGAAAAAAGGTTAAAGAATGAAAACATGATGCAGAAAGTAAGTGCGGAAAGTAAGCGCGGAAATTAATTGCAAAAAAAATAATAAAAACACTACCTTTATTAATCAACTTGTGAAAATAGAGTACAAAAACCCTAGTTGCTCTAGATCTCTATCTTATTGGAAGTAGATGACTAGTTGATGATCACTCGGATGCGCGGATCACTTTGGACCTCTTGATCTCTTCGATGATTTTTGATGTGAAGCTCTCGGTCCTATATATAGTCACAGAAACTAGATATCCTAGATTCCATAATTGAGGATATGCGGCTAAAATCCAAACCACAAAATCTCAAATCCTATGGCTACCAAGCCACCGTGGATCCGCCGCGGATACCCCCATTTTGTCGCCCTTCCGCCTCAATATTTTGGAATTAGGATTAGGGATTTTTTGTGGTGTTTGGTATTGATATTTGGAGATCCTCTTGATGTCTAGATTCTGAAAATAATACTCTGAGTCTTTGTCATTGCTAGATCTCTCGATTTGCTTTCATATTCTGGCAGATTTGATTCCGACATTCCGATTTAATTCGGATCTCCTGGATTCCAAACCTGAGCTAATATCTGCACAATATCTCAAGTCATAGTGTTAGTAATATTTGGTATTTTTGAGATATTGTCCTAACCATTTTATATGATATTAGATTTTAAGAATATTGATTAGAAATATTTGATATGATATGCATATTTTAATTACTAATATTTCATATAAATATTATATGCATGTATTTTCCCCATCATGTTAATCATAATGTAAAAACATATGATAATAAACATTTTACACATAAACCCTCATATGTTTTATATTTACAATAAACACCTTTTAATACTTAACAATAATAGGGAAAATGGTCATTCAAATGTGCAATATTTTAAACTAATCAATACCCCCAAACTTAAGTTTGATCGTCCCGAACAAACCAGTTATTAAAGAGAAGAAGAAGATGAAGAAGAAGAAGAAGAAAAACCTAGCACATTTTCGTAGGCAACACAATTGCACTAAGCACGTGCAACAATACTTTAAATCTTTAGGTGTCCCTAGTAGGAGGAGTGTTGTCTCCTGAGGGTTTTCAGCGGATTACACCCACAAAATCCTATAATAAAAGAAAATGGATGAAAGTTACATACAAAGATAAAGATTATATAAAAGAAATAACTTGAAAATAAGAGTTTCAAACTACACAATCTTTTTAGTAGCCATGAGACCTATCTTGATGGTCATGAAAAGATGCCAATCATATCGTCCATCAATAAAACATCGCCTTTAGTCTTCCTCCCTACCTTTCTTCCAAACATCGATCATATACCCCTACGTGTGTATAAAAGATATCCCTACACTTAGAGAATTCAATTCAAGCATCATACTCTTGTCCATCTTCCTTACTACTTTTTAGTCGGTGAATATTTTCAGATGGAATTACTCACACATTCTTCATGCGACTATTAATACTTCTTGAGATACTAACCAACCGATTACCTAATGTGCTCACTCTTTTAGGCGTAATTAGCAATATTCCCGTCTTGCAACACCTAAGGTTTAGCAGTGGCTCCCAAACCAGTTGGTCTAAGGCACTAGGTGATAAAACACCCTCGCTATATTTTTTATGCTGCCTTAAATAATTACAAAACCGGTATTCATTTTTCTTCATCATTTTTTTATGCCATTTATATTTTTATTTGTATATTTTTTTATTCATACTAAGGCTTTTAGATAAGAGCATTTCAAGGTATCCTCTACTATCCCAAGTTTCAAGATGTGTGCAAATGCGTATAGTAGGGTATCAACATTCAGATGTTTGGACTCAAGAATAAGAACTATTTTTCAGACTTATTTTTATCCTCAGATTAGTGATTATCTTTATCTTACTGACCCTTGGTACAACAGCTCATGACTACCTATTACTAGCTTCGTTTTAAAATATCTAATTTTCTCGCTTTTCTTAAACCTCTTCCTATCTTTCGTATGTATTTTTTACTTTCTAACTTTCATTATCAAAAAAAATTGTGCTATTATTTAGTATAATGAAAAATGATGCGTGAATAAGCACAAATCTCCCCAAAACCTATTTGCAACAGTGTCCTCACTGATGTCATCTGTTAAGCTTAAAACCTGTAGACTTGGGAGGAAAAGTTAGTAACGGGGACAAGAATTAATGACAGTGAAATCATCCCCCAAACTTATTTTTGGCTCACAATTTTAAAAAAAATTGTTTTTCTTTCGAGAGCCAAATTTTTTTCTCCCCCCCCCCCCAACTTGAGTGAAACAATATTAAGCATTTAAAATTATAAAAAGGGGGTATAATTATTGGTCTATGCAAAACTTTACAAAGACCAAAAGTCAACACTAACCATTCGAATATTTTATCAATGTAACACCATGGTTGGTGGAAGATCATAGATGTGAAGAAGTGGGGAAATAGGAGGCGTAATCGATCGGGTTTACGTCTCGGTTGGTAGAGATGAAACAGTGATGGTGCACTACTCGCATTCTCATACTTGATAAGAAGAAGGGGTGGCGGTTCAATTTTTTCGGGTGGGGGTTGATTCATCAAACTCCCATGTCTTCTAGAAATGCGAGTTCTTCGACAAAAATGTCTTCAAAACTTCCATCAATATTCCGAATGATAATCTCATCGGAAAGAAAGTTATGAAACTCGAATAGCTCGATTAAATCATTCGACAAGTCAAAGGGTTCGGACTTAGGTGTGGACTTGTCGACAGAAGGGTCTTCACTTGTATAATAGATAGTAGGATTAAACAATAACGCACTAGTGGCATAGTGTAAGTCGACGTTAGACACCCCACATAATGCGGGAAGGCGGAATAGGTAAAACAATCATTTTGTTTAAACCAGCATCGACTAACTTTACGGATCTTTGCTAAACCCTAACTAACAACTATATAGAAGTGATTAGCTACTATGATAGATGATTATACCTAATGAATCAAGTCCTTCTTGTTCTTGTTGATCACCTCCTCGTCGGCCTCCTCGATGTGATAGAAGATCCACCCGAGAGCTACTTCTCCAAGTTTTAACCTCTCACTTAAGGTAACTAGGTGACTATGAGTGCTAATCAAAGTAACCTAGAGGATATAGAAGAGGATTATGGATCTATTAGTCTTGCTAACCCTTGGATCTCAACACATGAGAGGTTAGGGTTAGTTCTTTGAAGAGAGAGAGCTTTAGGAGAGAGAATGTGAAAGTGAGAATGATAATGAATTATGTCTCATTTGTGAATATATGAAGCATGATAATTATTAAATGAAATAACATATGATAATATCAACCATGCTTCATTAACTCACTATGTGTGAATCATCTCATGAGTCATTAAGCAATAAATGCTTCATTAACTCATTCAGATGAATCACTCCATGAGTCACTAATCCATTTAATGCAAATAACACCTAAGCTCTCCACCTCATCAATCTTCTAGAAGCTTCTCGACTAATTACGAGAATGCCCCTCCCAATCCGTGAAAACACGGAAATACTCAGACTGTATAAATCCAATAATCCAATACTAGAATCTGGCTTAAACTACAGCCCGCTAGTAAAAACTGTCCGAACATCGTACGTGCATAAAAACACGTTTGTGTCCGAACCTTATCGTAAAACCATACGACCTATATATCATTTCGCCTGAAGCAGGGAAACTCTCTGTGTGGGACTCTAAAGACTCGACACTACGCTGGCAGTGGGTTTAACCATAGGCCGCAATCGGTACTAGCTGTACGTAACGGTCCCCAGGTAGATGTCGATAAGAAAGCCGATGAGGAAACCCATCCGAACTCCTACTGAGCCTGATGTGACAATCTTCATACAGTCCGGTCTGTTCGTCTAAGACTATCGCATATCGGGCCTAGGGGGCGGCAAGCGTCAGTCCCCTAAAAGCGGTATAAGTCGTGTCGGAGTGAAGCCCATTACACCTTGAGAAGCTACTGGAAAACCTACCAGTAAATCTCGTTTGCCCTGACCAGGGACTTTGCGTAATGGCTCTCCAAACACAGCGCGATATCAACTCCCAATACCGGGAGAGACGAATCCTTTCTGACTGCCACTGCCTCCAAGTGCTTCGGGACTGCACCCAACTGCTACCTGTTTGCACGACTCCTTTGAGCCGTGGTAGGGTAGCAATCTAAGAACAGTGGGAACACACTCGAGACGAAGCAGCAGTTTCAAGTCTGCGGACTATGCTGTACTCATGTCACCTGGGAACTGTTAACTGGCGACGGGTATAATACCAACCAACAGTTCCCTGCGAGTCCTGTCCGGTGTACCCGTAACCCAACGAGCACATGTATACTATCTCCAGTAAAACGTACTAATGGCTGCGGGACAGACCATTTCCCCTACTGGGATGAGAAGCGTACACACTAGTCTACTCTGGAGTATCGATACCCTGTCTCGATAATCCTACGACTAGGGACCTGAAAAAGGATGTGCTTGTAGACTACCCAGCTCCTACTAGTGTGACTGCCATCACAACGCTGGTAATCAAGCAAAGATCCTAAGGGCTCTACTAATAAGTATAAGCGACATGTTAAAAGAAACACATGCACATATTAAAGTAGAAAAAAACCAAGTAGCATACTACCATTTTTAGCAAGACTGTCAATACAACTGTGAATATCCCAAGCTTCCATTAAGTAATATACAGACTAGTACCACTTGCACTAGGGTCATGTACTGGCATATCGCAGACCTATCATCTCGAATAGCCTCTCGAACTGCGTCTGAGGAATGGCCTTAGTGAATGGATCAGCAGTGTTATTCTCCGTATCTACTCTCTTCACCTCGATCTCCCGGCGATCTATAATCTCCCGGCGATCTATGATCTCCCGGCGATCTACGATCTCCCTGATTAGGTGATACCGCCTTAAGACGTGTCTGGACTTCTGATGGGACCTGGGTTCCTTTGCTAAAGCTATAGCGCTATTGTTGTCACAATACAGAGGTATTAGATTAACACTGGTAGGAACCACCTGAAGTTCTGTGTTTGCGGCATCACAAGCAGCTATATACTCCGCTTCCATCATCGAGTCAGCAACAGTGTCCTGCTTGGAACTCTTCCAGCACACCGCCCCTCCATTGAGGGTAAAGACATAACCCGACATGGACTTGGAGTCATCCTTGTCACTCTGGAAGCTGGAGTCAGCAAAGGCCTCGATCTGGAGGTCCTTTCCGCCATACACCAAGAACATCTCTTTAGTCCTTCTCAGGTACTTGAGAATGTTCTTTACTGCTATCCAGTGCTTCTCCCCTGGGTTTGCCTGATACCGGTTTACAACGCTCAATGCATATGCTACATCTTGTCTGGTACATAACATCGCATACATTATAGAGCCTACTGCTGAAGCGTAGGGTATAATCGACATGTGAGCCCTTTCCAAATCAGTCTTGGGAGACATCTCTTTGGAGAGGGTGATTCCGTGACAAGCCGGTAGGTTACCGCGTTTAGAATCTTCCATACTGAATCTTTTCAATATGGTGTCTATGTACCTGGACTGCGAAAGTCCCAACATCCTTTTTGATCTATCACGATAGATCTGGATCCCCAGAATGTAGGTGGCATCACCCAGATCCTTCATGGAGAACTTGTGTGACAAGAATCCTTTGACTGACTGTAGTATAGAAATATCATTTCCTATTAGGAGAATGTCATCCACGTACAAGACGAGGAATACTACAGCTCTCCCTACTTTCTTACTGTATATGCATGGTTCATCTGGATTCTTGATAAAGTCGAATTCTTTAACAGTATCATCAAAACAGATGTTCCAACTCCGTAATGCGTGCTTTAGTCCATTAATGGACTTAAGCAACTTGCATACTTTACCGCTGCTCCCACTCTGAATGAATCCGTCTGGCTGATCGATATAGACGCACTCTTCCAAATATCCATTTAGAAAAGCCGTCTTTATGTCCATCTGCCAGATCTCATAATCGTGGAAGGCAGCAATGGCAAGAAGGACCCGAATGGATTTGAGCATAGCCACTGGAGAAAAGGTTTCGTCATAGTCCAAACCAGGTCTTTGACGAAAACCATGTTCCCCTCCGAAAGACGGCGTAAGACGACGTGGAGACATCTTGCCTGAGATTCGGGGTAGATGCTAATTGGTGCTATCCGTCCACCTCTCTGAAGATGCCAAGTTGATTTATGGCACCGTGTATCGAAGGTTTAAACGGATGCGTCCGATGTAGCAGACTTCGTCAGATTCCCCCTCGCTTGAGGGGTTTTTTATTGTGGGGACGCTCTTCCCAGCAGGCGCAAGCTCCTGCAGTTAATTACGCTACCGCATTGCGGTAACAACTTTCTCCTTCTCCAGAATTTCACTTCATGTCGTGGGTGTTTGTTTTGTTTGGTTGCCCGTGGATTGTATACGGAGACTGAGTTATGTCGTCGCCCGTAGGGCGTGGACTAGTCCAAATCCGTATTATCTTAGATTTGGGTTTGGGGGTTTGGGTTTAAGGATACGTCAGTCTTATTTGAGACTAAGATCGACTTAAACGTTTATTAAGGATACGTCAGTCTAGTTTTTAGACTAAGATCAACTTAACGAGATCGTTTGGATCCGACAAGAGAGCGATTAGGGGAGCCCTGTTGTTTAGTTTAGTGACATTGCGGTCAATAGGTAGTTTAAGGACATTGCGGTCCAATGTTAGTTTTAAGACGTTGCGGTCAAGGTTAAGGACATCATAGTCCATAGATTTAAGGACTCCACAGTCCGGCGTTAGTTTTAAGACATCACGGTCAAGGTTAAGGACATCATAGTCCGTCGTTAGTTTTAAGACATTCCGGTCAAGGTTAAGGACGTCATAGTCCATCGTTAGTTTTAAGACATTCCGGTCAAGGTTAAGGACGTCATAGTCCGTGGATTTAAGGACTCCACAATCCGATATTAGTTTTAAGACATTGCGGTCAAGGTTAAGGACCCCATAGTCCATGAGTTTAAGGACCCCACAGTCCGTATCAATGGGTGGTCATCGGGACCCGTCACCTCTTTGAAGACGTTGAGGAATTACAACGCCAAGTATCAAAAGAGTGAAGAGATGTACCCTTAAACCGAGGTAGATTAAGTGATCTATAGTCCAATTTAGATATTAGGATCAATTATTATATTATGAGCCCATTGGCCCAGTTAAACTTGCGTTGAGGACTTATGGCCAGCTTGGGCTAAGTCCAATCATTTTTGGGATATTGGCCCTCTGTTGATTCATTGGAGGATAGGCTTTGCCTCTGGAAACTTAGCCAATTGGGCTAAAGCTAGTGTTAAACACTAGAGACCAACAGTGTTGAACACTGGGAAAAGATTGACAAGTTAGTGTTAAACACTAAAAAGATAATCAGTGTTGAGCACTGGGAAAAGAGTTTTCAAATTAGTGTTAAACACTAAACAAATCAGTGTTAAACACTGCAAATAGAGTTTTCCAAATTAGTGTTAAACACTGGATACAGAGTTTTCAACTTAGTGTTAAACACTAAGGCAAGAGGGGTCACGTGGTAAAACGTGAGGGCGCCCTGCTTCCCTTTATTTTATTCGGTCAAAAGTCTTGAATACTTTGAAGTATCACGTGTTATCACGTGATGGGCATTTTGGTGCTTGTCTGTTAAAGCTTCGGCCAAGGGGGCACGTGGTAACACGTGAGAGCGCCCTAGAGCTCTTTTTTTGTTCTGCAGATAAGTGTTTAACACTTTTAATTCTGAGAGCCATCACGTGTGGGCACATGATGGGGGCTTACGCTTTGGTTTATTAGAATACTCATTAGGGGTCATGTGGTGACACGTGAGGACGCCCCAGAGTCTCTTTTTATTTTGATGTTTCTTTATGTGCTTCAGGGATCACGTGGGGCACGTGAGGCATTGCCTCAAAGTTCTATTTTATATATCTTCGCAGGAGTCACGTGGTAACACGTGAGGTGTCTACTTCAGAGTTCTATTCTGTGGGTCTTTGCAGGGGTCACGTGGTAGCACGTGACTCTGCATGTTTTTTTTAAAGTTCTGTTCATAGGGTTAAACCCTAAACTTTAGAGGAATTAAATTCATGTTTTCTTCTGAAGAATTATATTCTTAATAGGGTTAAACCCTAACTTTCTTTTCTTAAGGGAATTAGATTCCTATAAGTTTGAGAGAATTATATTCTTAATTAGGGTTAAACCCTAGTTCTGTTCATTTTGAAGGAATTAAATTCCTATAACATAGGGTTAAACCCTAATTTTATCTTAAAGGAATTGAATTCCTATCATTTAGTGAGAATTAAATTCTCAAAACTCAGTTCCTCCTCTGTGTTTTAGATCTGCATGGCAGGATCTCAACCCAATGAGAATTAAATTCTCAATTCATGGGGAGATGTGCACTTTACAGATTCTCCACCAGAGAAAGAACTAAGTTCTTTTCTTTATACAAGAGTTAAACTCTTTTGAGAATTAAATTCTCTTTTTAAGCCTCCCTTTTCTTTTCTTACCTAAGGTTTTCCTTTTGCAGAGAATCAAAAGCTCTATATCTCTCTATGTGTATCAAAAGAAAAAAGTCCAAAGGTCCCATCCTTCCTTTCCTCGACTCCTATTTATAGGAGAAAGAAAAGAATCAATCTGTTTAGTAAATCTCTCATTGAGAGATTTGATTTGTGCATTGAGAGATTTGATTTATATTTATCATTAATCTGGGCCTTTAGATTGTTAGGTGAATTTTATTCACCATTGGATTTTAAATCCAAAGATATCTCTTTGTTATTTTGGTTAGATTTAGGGGGAAATCTTTCCAAGTCCGAGATTTTTCCATACATTGGTGATATTTAATCTCCTTTAGATTTTTAATCCAACGGTTCCAAATAATCCTTCTTTATTTTGGAAAGATTCGAGTGATCTCCTCTCAGAATTTAATTCTGTTAAAGAGTAAGGCTTTTAAAGCCGGTCACGTGTGGCCACGTGACCCCTGGTCACGTGTAGGCACGTGACCCCTGATTAGTGTAGGATTTAACGATCAAAGATATTTACCGCAATCAAGAACGGCGTCGTATGAAGCTAGCCGGTGAATACGGGTCGGTCCACAGAGATGTGTAATTTTCCTAAGTGTTCTTACGAGCTGATTCCAATGGTTGTTTGGTCTTTTAATTGAATCTAAAAAAACTAAGTTGTACGATGGTTAAGAAACTTGTTAGGATTAGGTCTAAGGTGGTTGATAAGATTGAATGTCACCCCTCTTTCAATACCCTAAATGAAATCTTTTAGAAGTTACGGCAACTATTAGAAAAAGGGATTAGGATGATTGGGAAGAAAAGAAGTTTCTTCCTCTAGATCCTTGTCCGTCCTTTCCTAATATTTGCCCTAACCTTCATGGAAGCCATGCATGTCTGGTCCTTTATACTACGGTTTCACCGTTACCTCGTGGGTAGGGTGCAGTAGGGAGCGGATCATGCATGCATACATGAAGTTCTAGCTATTACAAATTATTGGGCATGAAAGAGATGAGAGATCTTCATCTCTCAATGCCTCCCTTATTCCTAACCCTAACAAGCGAGGAAATTACTCGCTCATTAGGGGATCTATTAAAAACATCATTTTAAGATTACTTACCTACTGCAGGTTAAAAGATTTTACACTAGATTACTAGGGCAAATGAATGATTTATCTAAAGCAAGAATTAAATTAGAAAGCTAGGGCAAAGAATGAATTAATCTAGGGCAAGAAATTAATAAACTAAGGCAGAAAATTAAAAAGAACTTACAAGAAATGATGCTCTTAATCTTCCAAAGAATCTGAATTTTATTTATTGAAAAGAGGCATCCCTCAAACAATCTTTAGAATACAATTTTATAGGGAAACAGGGAAATTTAGGGTTACAGGATTCGCACATGTGCGATTACAAAAATACCCCCGAAAAATCCCAACAAAGTCACCGATGCACCGCCACCAAAAATCTGCACCGACGTGCGCAATGGACGGCCGCGGAACCGCGGCATGGGTGGGGGTGGGGCCGCGGTTCCGCGGCCCTTTGGTGAGATCACCTCATCATATTTTGTGGGCTTCTTCTATGCTGATTGGGCTTTTTATTTTTGTAGTTCTTTCTTCCATTTGGCCTCTGGGTCTTCTCCAGATCTTCAGTGAAAACTAGTAATGGTCTTTTAACCGTTCATTTTAACATTTTTGGACCTTGCGTTGCCTTGTACCTTTGTGAATTGTTCTTCGTCTAGGCTTGACAAGGATCCTTCTACTTGTTGGTCAAAAGTCCCTCGTTTGTATCATCTTTTGTCTTTTTCACTGTTTTCGCTCCAAGAACCTGTATCCTGTAATATGCAGCAGACATGAGTCAAAAGCACCTGTTGATTTATAAAACGCATAAGAATGGGGAATATAAAATGCAATATTATGATATGAACAAATACCCCCAAACTTATCTTTTGCTCGTCCTCGAGCAAACTCATTATTCTCGATAAAACCTAACCGCACTTTCGCAGGGAAACGCGATTGCACTGAGCTCGTGCAATAAGCCGTTAAACCTCTAGGTGTCCCTAGTAGGAAGAGTGTTGTCTCCTGAGGGTTTTCAGCGGATACTACCCACAAAATCCTATCAACTCAGCCCATTGACTTTTGTTCTCCAATTAGGTTTTCTAACAAGAAATTCTATTATCTTCTACTCGTAAATTATGCAGCCATATTCTTCACGCTTTCTTATCATTTAACTTAAGATTATATATGTTCTATAGACTTACTTAGCTTTCAGCATTTCCCAAGTTTTCCTTCTAAGGTTCCATCTCTACTTAGGAATTTTTCTATCAACTCCACTAAAGATACAAGTTCTATTCTTTATTCCTTTCTCTTATCTCAACTCTAATCATATATCCCCACGTGTGTGTATAAATCACCCATACACTTGGAAATTCAAATCAAGCAATCATACCCTTGTCCGTTGTCCAAAGCACTTATTAATTGGTGAATATTTAAATGAATCTTTGCTTACACAACCTTCATGCGACTGTTAATACTTCTTGAGGTACCAACAACCGATTACAAGATATGTTTGCACTTTAAAGCGTGCTTCCTAGTCTTGCAACACCCAAGGCTTTTAGCAGTGACTCCCAAACCAGTTGGTCTAAGGCACTAGGTGATGAAGCACCCTCGCTAAATATTTTTTTTTCTATTTTGCAGCCTTAAGTAATCACAAAAACCGGTGTTCATTTTTTTTCTTTATTCACACACATTTTTTTATTTATTCTCTTCGTACTAAGGACTTTTAGACAAGAGCATTTCAAGGTCTCTTCTACTATTCCAAGTTTCAAGGTGCGTGATTGTGCAATTTGTAGGGTATATATTTTCGGAATCTAGACTTAAGCTAGGAATTATTTTTCAAACTTATACTCTAATAAGAATATCAATATTTTTCCTTTATTTCAACTTAGTCCAAAAAGTGAACTCAAAATTTGCCTATTTCTAAATAAACTACAAAGACATATACTTTCTACCGTTAATCTTTAAAGAAGGTTATTTTTAGAGTTTTCAATTTACTCAGTCTAAGATCTAGTTGTTCGAAGCCAGTTAACCTATTTGTCAAACTCAAGTTAAATATGGTCAAAATTGAATACATTTATTTTTATAATTTTTGAAATTTTCAATTTTTTTATGGGTTTTCAAAATAAGTATGCAAATGCAAAATGTATATATGAATGCGAAGGAAGAAAACGTACCGAGCATACCCCCAAACTTAAATTGGACAGTGTCCTCACTGTCATGCTGCACCAGTAGGGTCGATAATGTCAGCAATGTCCTGTTTATTTATTTATAATTTTTCTTTTATTTAATTGTTAAAAGAAAAACAAAAATATATACAGAAAGGCCCCCCCAAGCTTCAGTGAAACAATATTAGACATTACTGCCAGACTTTGCACAGACCAAACATCAACACCAACCAGACGAAAACTTTATCTGTAAAGAGTGTCGGTTGGTGGAAGAACATGTTGTACCGATCCAAAAAGAATTGGGGAAGATAGGAGTGATGGTAGGGAAAGTATGGAAGTGAATAGATATGATGTGGTGATGAATCAAAACGAGAATGAGAATGATCAACAGTCAGTGGAATATTGGCATTCTCATAACTTATTAAAAGAAATGGGGGTGGTTCAACTTCTAAAGGAGGAGGTTGACTCACCACAATATCCCCAAAATGTTTCTGTGGGTCCTTTATTGACTTGGCATCATCCATCATTTGCATATGATATTCAATTATGAGAGAACTAATCTCCTCGATGTCCGCCATAGTCCAACCGAAAACTTGCCGCCTATATTGTAAGACCTTTAAAATAGCGTTCTCTTGCTCGAAGGCTAGAGAGGCTGATATTATAATGGGAAAGGTCTCATTCTCACCTATGTAAGCATATTTAAGGTGAGACGGCAAGGACATGAGTTCGAGTTTCGGAGGCGAAAGAATCATTGCGGAATCTACCTCGAACTCAAAGGACTCCAACACAGGTTCAAAATCACTACAAACAACCAATTCGGATGGTTCAACTAACTCATCCAAACATTCAAAAGACTCATATTCGGGCTGTGAGTCGTCATCATCCGAAAAAGTGAAACTTTCATAATCAATATCGGTTGTGTTAACTGTGGTAGGCTCAAGGAGGGACGCACTAGTGACGTCAAAACTGTTTTCATCAAACAAAAATCTTTCAAACTCGCAGTCCTCTTGCGTGATTTTGTGAATAGAGCAGACTTCACGTGTACCAGTTTTAGGCACGGGAGGTAGACTTCCTAACTTGTAAATATTGAACTCACTAGACATCTTCCCAAAGGATAGAGTCATGGAGCCATTGCGACAATTTATTACGGCATTGGAAGTTGCCAAAAATGGTCGACCGAGGATCACCGGAATTTAGTTCCATGGGTTAGCAACAGGTTGTGTGTCCATAACAATAAAATCAACGGGGAATATGAAATCCCCAACTTTGATCAACACATCCTCTAGCTCACCCCTAGGATGGGTGATTGATCGATCAGCCATTTGGAGAGTACAACGAGTTGGTTTCAACTCTCTAACCCCTAATTGCTCGTACACGGAGTAGGGAAGCAGGTTAACACTAGACCCAAGATCTAAAAGTGCTCTATTGATGTTCTTGTCCTCAATTGTTATCGAAATAGTAGGACAACCGGGGTCCTTGTGCTTTTGGGGTAAAGATTGGACAAGAGCATCGCTAACAGCACCAGCCACAAAAACTTTCTTTGGTACTTGTGACTTCCTCTTTTTGGTGCATAAGTCCTTTAAGATTTTTGCATATGAAGGAACTTGTTGGATCGCATCCAAAAAAGGGATGTTTATGCTAACCTGATTGAACAACTCTACAATCTTCTCCATCTGCGGAGTTGGTTTATTGGATCTCAACCGATTTGGAAAAGGAACATTCTGAGAAGTTGTTGTGTCCAATTTTTGTGGATCAGATTGTTGAGTTGGAACGGAACCCCGGGTAGATGTATTCGTGTTGTGAGAAGTGGGTCCGTTCGAGCTTGAAGAGGTAGAGCCGTGTGAAGGATGAAGAATAGGCTCTAACGAAGAAGAAGAAGAAGAAGGTGAAGAAGAACCACCGGCAGGGGTGTCATGGTTAATACCTACATTATTTTGCAACACTTTTCCCGATCTCAACGTGGTCACAGCATTTACGTTATGATTCTGCTGTTGAAATGCAGCATGTGCGTGACCGGGATTGGGCAGTGGTTGAGATGGGAACTTTCCTTTTTCTCGCTCGCTCAATGCTGCATTGAGTTGTGCAATTTGTGCCTCAATAGATTTGATACTTTGATCGTGTGAGGCACTGTTTTGCACCAAAGATTGAATAGAAGTCTCTAATCTTGTTGTAGATTGTGTAGATTGCTTTAGGAACAATTCTAGACTTCTTTCGAGCGCGCTTACCTTTTCATTATTAGGTTGAACAAAATTGTTTGGCGGGTAAGAAGTGTTAGACACAAAATTGTTCACTTGATTAGGGTAAGGTTGTTGTTGAAAAGGTTGCTGTTGAAATTGAGTTTGTGGAGGTGCTTGTTGTTGTGGAGGAGGCCCTTGAAAATTGTTATTTCCTTGGAATTGTTGATTTTGGTTCCAAGCAAAATTTGGGTGACTCCTCCAACCCGGATTATATGTAGAAGAGTATGGATCATTTCTTTGTCGTTGCTGTAAGGCTGCACTGACTTGATCATGTCCTTGAGTAGATGCATTGTAAGGACACTCTTCGGTTAAGTGTGATGGAGCCGAACAACAATCACACATAGTTCGTGGAGGCATAGCAGGGGCAGGAGAAGGCAACGAGATTTTGGTCTCAATCGCTTCTAGCTTTTACGTAAGAGCGGCCGTCTCGGCCTTCATAGCAATCGACATCTCTACTTGATGTATGCCTGCCCTAGATTGACCACTAGAAGAAGATGATGTGGTCTTGGTGCTCTCCCACTGAATTGTTTGTTCACTAAGATCCTCAAGAAACTACCATGCTTCCTCACTAGATTTGGAGAGAAAGTGACCTTGACAGATGGTTTCTAGCAACCGTTTCGTTGCCGAGTTCAATCCCTCGTATAATGTTTTGCAAAGTTGCCAACTTTCGATCCCATGATGAGGGCATTGAACGAGTAGGTCTTTAAATCTCTCGAAACACTTTCAAAATGGTTCGGAAGGAAGCTGGGAAAATTGTATAATTTCATTACGGATTCTAGCAGTTTTGTGATGAGGATAGAACTTTTTAAGAAAAGCTTTCACAAACTCGTCCCAATTTCTAATTGAATGTGATGCGGTGCTGTATAGCCACTTCTCGGCTAGGTCACATAAGGTGAAAGGAATGACCCTTAGCCTTATAGCGTCATCACTTAATTGGGTCGTTTTCATCATAGAGCAAACGTTTTGGAATTTATTAATAAAAATATACGTATCTTCGGATTCCAAACCGTGAAACTTTGGCAGCATATTGATGAAATATGGTTTTATTTCAAAATTATCCCCATTTGCCGGTGGGGGTGAAAGACGGGTAGGTAAAGAAGTGCGGACAGGGTAGAAGAGATCCTGGAGCGCAACTCGTGCGGGCGCTTCAACAGGCGGTTGATTCGGATTATTCGCACCTAACGGAGGTGGAATCATTCCCGTCGGTAAGGTATTGTTGGGGTTGAATCCCGACATGCCTTTGGAGGAAGAATTTGAAAGTGGAGGTAAGAAAGTGGACGGAATTTCGACTTCGGTGTCGAAGGGTTCGTCGGTCGGTACCAACGAAACACGGACTAATCGGGCGTTAGTGTCCCTAGTCCAAAGTGACATACACTAAAGGGGTAGTGTAGTCAGAAAAAAAAATTGAAAGACAGAATGTGGAGGTAAGAAAACGTCAATGAAAGGAAGTGGTGTAAGTGAGGTGCAAGTTTTCTTTAGCGACAAGTTGCAAGTTTTGAAAAGATTTTTCTTTTTTTTTTATTTATGTATGTGAGATTTTTGCAAAGAGATTTTTGAAAAGAGACTTGTGACGCAAATGCGATCAACCACACATGCACAATCAGGTCTAGATCTAGGGTCACCTAGGTCAGCTAGACAGCTCCTAACTAGGGCTAGAAATAGGACCTCAAACCTCCTCTTCACCGCCAATTGCGGCAGGTAAGTGGGAAGGAACCACAGTAGTGGGCCTAATTAATAATCACTAGCCTTTGACACACTTGCCTAGACACCGCAAAGTCAGGTTAGGATAAACGGTCGATACTTATACTAGTCCTTTTTCCTATCGAGCTCGAAGTCCTTAGGGCTGAGTCTAGTATTTTTTAATTAATAGTGGTCAATGCAAATGCTTTAAGTGCTTTCTGGGGTCCTGGGAAGGGTGATGAAATCCCCACCCAATCTGAGTTGGTCAATAGCCCCTTAAAGTCCGATTAAATTATGCAGAACAGTAAATTCACTTGCAATTAATTTTTTTTAAGCGCGGCGCAAAGAAACCTGCAGAAAATTTGTTATTGAGTAGGGGGAAGAAGATTTTTAGAGCAAAGAAGTCCTGCAGAAAATTTCGCAAAAGGATATATTGTAGGTTGCAAAGGGGAGAAGGAGAAGACAAACCATGCAAAATTGAGCAGCTGACGTGGCATACACGCCGCGGTTCCGTAGTTCCTGGCACAGATAGGCCGCGGAATCGCGGTCTGGTGGAGGGATCACTTCCCGAGAAAAAATCTGCCTCTCCTTTGTTCCAATCCTCCTCTGTTCTGATGTACCAATTTTTGTTTCGCCCTCTGTAAATTTCCATATCCGAGATTCTTCGCTGTTCCTGCAAGATTCAAACAATAAAACCCTTCAAACAGATAAAAATTGATAAAATGTTTTTGTACTTTTTCTATTTTCAGATTTTTATGATTTATAAGATTTATATCAACCCGAAATTACAAAAAGGAAATTTTTACGCCATCCCCGGCAACGGCGCCATTTGATTAGTGTAGGATTTAACGATCAAAGATATTTACCGCAATCAAGAACGGCGTCGCATGAAGCTAGTCGGTGAATACGGGTCGGTCCACAGGGATGTGTAATTTTTCTAAGTGTTCTTACAAGCTGATTCCAATGGTTGTTTGGTCTTTTAATTGAATCTAAAAAAACTAAGTTGTACGATGGTTAAGAAACTTGCTAGGATTAGGTCTAAGGTGGAGTTTGATAAGATTGAATGTCACCCCTCTTTCAATACCCTAAATGAAATCTTTTAGAAGTTATGGCAACTATTAGAAAAAGGGAGTAGGATGATTGGGAAGAAAAGAAGCTTCTTCCTCTAGATCTTTGTCCGTCCTTTCCTAATATTTGCCCTAACCTTCATGGAAGACATGCATGTCCGGTCCTTTATACTACGGTTTCACCGTTACCTCATGGGTAGGGTGCAGTAGGGAGCGGATCATGCATGCATGCATGAAGTTCTAGCTATTACAAATTATTGGGCATGAAAGAGATGAGAGATCTTCATCTCTCAATCCCTCCCTTATTCCTAACCCTAACAAGCAAGGAAATTACTCGCTCATTAGGGGATCTATTAAAAACATCATTTTAAGATTACTTACCTACTGCAGGTTAATAGATTTTACACTAGATTACTAGGGCAAAGGAATGATTTATCTAAAGCAAGAATTAAATTAGAAAGCTAGGGCAAAGAATGAATTAATCTAGGGCAAGAAATTAATAAACTAAGGCAGAAAATTAAAAAGAACTTACAAGAAATGATGCTCTTAATCTTCCAAAGAATCTGAATTTTATTTATTGAAAAGAGGCATCCCTCAAACAATCTTTAGAATACAATTTTATAGGGAAACAGGGAAATTTAGGGTTACAGGATTCGCACATGTGCGATTACAAAACTACCCCCGAAAAATCCTAACAAAGTCACCGATGCACCGCCACCAAAAATCTGCACCGACGTGCGCAATGGACGGCCGCGGAACCGCGGCATGGGTGGGGGTGGGGCCGCGGTTCCGTGGCCCTTTGATGAGATCACCTCATCATATTTTGTGGGCTTCTTCTATGCTGATTGGGCTTTTTATTTTTGTAGTTCTTTCTTCCATTTGGCCTCTGGGTCTTCTCCAGATCTTCAGTGAAAACTAGTAATGGTCTTTTAACCGTTCATTTTGACATTTTTGGACCTTGCGTTGCCTTGTCCCTTTGTGAATTGTTCTTTGTCTAGGCTTGATTAGGATCCTTCTACTTGTTGGTCAAAAGTCCCTCTTTTGTATCATCTTTTGTCTTTTTCACTGTTTTCGCTCCAAGAACCTGTATCCTGTAATATGCAGCAGACATGCGTCAAAAGCACCTGTTTATTTATAAAACGCATAAGAATGGGGAATATAAAATGCAATATTATGATATGAACAACCCCCGGTCACGTGTAGGCACGTGACCCCCGGAATAGGCTTCTCTTCTTCTGTGCTCTGTTCTTTGGCCTCTATTTAACCATCACGTGCCAACACGTGACCACTGGTCACGTGTGAGCACGTGACCTTTTTTGGAACTTTTTCTTGAATGCGCTTTGTGCCGCTGCTTTAAACGTCACGTGTCAACACGTCACCGTTGGTCACATGTGAGCACGTGATGCCTCTTCTGAGTCCTTTCCTGATTTTTAATCAGGAAACAAATGCCCCCACAGCGTTGTTCTCACGTGTCTGCACATGAGTGCAACGATGTCTCTTCTGTGACCGTTGGATCCATCTAGGGAATCGGGGAGATGAAGCGTCTTCATCACATCCTATAAGTATAGGGGTCACTTCAGAAGCGCCTCCACTTTTCTCATCGTCCTCCTTGCATACTTTTCTTTCTGAGAATTTAATTCTCCTTTCCAGAGCTTAGTTCTCTGCCTTGAACAATTTTCAGAGTTTAACTCTGTTCAAAAAAAATTCTTTTCTTCAGGTGAAGATCTTTCAATGATCGGAGAACTTTCCCATGTCCTTCTGGATTTTAAATCCATAGCAAGGGTTTCACCCCTTTAAATATGAACCCATTTTTCCTTTAAGTTTTTCAACCGAAATATGAAACCATTTAATCTTCAGCAGTAAATCTCTTTAGGGTTCATCTGATCTTTTAGGGAGATGATGAGGTTGGCTGCTCTTTCCGAGGAATTTAATTCCTTTAAAGAAAATGTTTCTGGGAATTTAATTCCCTTCCCTTAATAAGGAATTTAATTCCCATAAAGAACTCAGTTCTTCTCATGGAGGCTTCTTAGGGTTTTCTTGCCCTAGGTTGTCCTTCTGTAATCAATGAAAAAGAAAAGGGTTTGTAATAGATTCTCATGATTTTTATTTTAGGTATCATGGACGCCCATATGTACGATCTTGACGAAATCATTTCTTATGGGAATATTTGTGCGCTGGGTCGTAGCCAGAACCAGGAGTTCAACAACGCTCAATGTGCTGAGATCATGAGCCGCTTCGATGAGTACAACCATCGGTTACTCCCCCGTCGCTCTTCTCTTCTGAAACTCATCGTGTTGGCGATTTGGGAGGCGCTTCCTCTCTTCTGCACTGGTGTACCTCTCAGGGCATTGGACGCTGCTGAGGATAAGATACATTCAGTGTATCTGATGAGCCTAATCTCGAAGAGAAGGCGAGACAACCTCATTGATCTCTTGCACCAGGCTTTTCAGCAGTCGGCCATACTTGCTGCCTATCGGAGGGTAGAAGACATTCGTGAGGATCCCGACGCTTGTGACCGCGAAAGAAAACATACTCGAATGGTTCGAAATGCTTGGAGGATCTTGGACAAAGTCAAGTTTGAGTTTCTCAATCCGTGCCCCGCGTCTGAGGTCTTGCCGTTGTAATCGTTTTCTTTTCATTTTGTATGAACTACCTAAAGCATGAATGATAAGTTTTATTGTGCCTTTCTGTGTTTGCATGCATTTCTATGGGATTTTATCATCATCATTTTTTTTGTTTAATTGTTGCTGCTGATGTGTTTAGTGTGTGGGGTATCATTTCACTTTCTGGTGCACACCAAGCATGGTGCTCACGTGCTCCACACGTGAGGGGCCTTTTATGGGGCTATTCAATTTTTCATGCCATATTTCTGTGCATGATATTAGATGCAAAGAAGGCGCCTTCGAAATCGCTCCTTTTCCTGATTTCCAATGTATTCCCTTTTTCGAGCCTTGGAATGGGTTCCATCATGCAAATTTTTTTCGCGCGCAGCATTTAATGCTCCCCTTTATATCCTGGGGGCATGGCCTTCTTTTCTCTTCACAGAGAAATTTATTCTCATTTTGGTGTGATTTGTCTTGAGAGACAACTGAGCGCCATGGCCTGCAATCGCCCCCATGCTCGTCGACAGCCATAGGAAGTTCCTATCGAGGAGATGATCCCCCGCTTCGCCGCACGATTGGTGGATCGCCTCCTTACCGACGACGAATGCGACTCAGCGGCATATGAACTCTCGATCCGCAGGGGGTCCCCCTCCCAATGGGCTCCCTCTGGCTCCGGATGATTCTTACTGCCGTGCTTGCTGACATTCCTCCTCACCCGGTGGAGATGACCCTGGCGATGCTTGACGCGGCTGAAGAAAAGCTTGAGGGATTTCATGAAGCGTGCCTAATTACTCCGGCTTTGAAAGATCGCTCAGTTCACCTTTTGAGCGAAATAAGAGCCCGTCGGGCTGTTATGTCTGCTTTTGCGGACGAACATGGTGCCAATCGGTGGGGAGCGACTCCTCGCGAGAACCGGCGCTTTGACGTGTTGGAGAGATCGGAGAGAGAGATGGAAAATTTTGTCCTTTGTTTTGTCAACCCTTGCGCTACCGATCCTTTGTTCGGCGACCTTTTCCCGCTAGTGTAGTATATTCAAATTAGTTTTCGAATGCTTTATGTTGAACTTTCATGTGTGTTGGGTATCCGTATGTATGTTTTTGCTTGCATAAATGAACTTTGTGTTCTTTCCATGAGAACTTTCTTTAATTGCGAACACTATCACTATGTTGCATGCACATCAGAGCTTCGGGTATTATTTCTTTTCGGATATTCATATAGTTGTGAATGCATGCTTGATAGGATGTACATCGAGAACTTTTTGTTGCTTCCCATACCAGGTGATGTGAGCGCGTTTTGGATCGACTATTGCTATCGACTGGAGGCATGTTTATACGGTCTTGAGCGTATATGTCTTGTTTCCAAGGTTGCGGTCGCGAAAGCGAGCTTACGTAGTCTGATAGAGCGACGCGTGGCGAATATATTGTTGTGCGAGAAAAGGCTCGGCCGTAAATTCTCGAAGAGGGAGCTGGCTTCTAGGGCGCTGAGCGAGCTTCAAGCTAATCTTACCGCCAAGGCCAACAAAGCATATGAACTTTGGCGGGAGCTTCAAGAGTCTATCAAAGAGGTGGTGGCTCTCGATAAAGTTGCCAGGTTCACTCGCGAAAGGGTCGAGGCCCATAAGACCACCGAGAAAGAGCTTGAAGGTCGGCTTGCTTCATATCAGGCCCAGCAGGCTTAGGCGGAGGCTCGTCTTCTGGCGATCCTGAATCATGAAGCCGGGACTCAACAAAAGAAGGATGAACTAGTAAAATTGCTAAATCGCCCGCCGGCTTGAAGACTTGTATCTTTTCCCTTTTTTTGTACATACTCCTGGATGAGAGTATATTCTTTTTGCCTTTTTATGAATTGTACTTTGCATCCATTTTGGTTTATGAATAAAAGACATATTTTTCTTCTCAATGGTATGTCTCTTTTTATTGAACGTGTCCTGCGGACAGTTTATCTTGGTCTCATTGCAGGGTAGCGATGGCTTAGGATTCAGGGTTAAGATCTGCCTCCTAAGACTTTTGAGCTTTATGAGCCGTGAGGGTCCCATAAAGAGCTTTTCTCCCTGCAGGTCGAGAGAATCCCGTAAGTGTAAGTTCTTCTTAAGAATCGGGAGGATTCTTAAGCGGGTTTTCCCTTGGGAGTCGTAAGGATCTCACAAGAGAGTTTTCTTCCTTGCAGGTCGTAAGGACCCGCAAGTGCTGGGTGCGGTCACCCTTATCCGTATTTCACGGGGTCAGGGGTTGATTTGGGATGGTTTCCAGGGTATCCTAGTTTAAAGACATCGCGGTCAAGGTTAAGGACCTCATAGTCCGTGGGTTTAAGGACTCCACAGTCCGACGTTAGTTTTAAGACGTCACGGTCAAGGTTAAGGACCTCATAGTCCGTGGATTTAAGGACTCCACAGTCCGATGTTAGTTTTAAGACATCACGGTCAAGGTTAAGGACCTCATAGTCCGTGGATTTAAGGACTCCACAGTCCGATGTTAGTTTTAAGACATCACGGTCAAGGTTAAGGACCTCATAGTCTGTGGATTTAAGGACTCCACAGTCCGGTGTTAGTTTTAAGACATCACGGTCATGGTTAAGGACCTCATAGTCCGTGGATTTAAGGACTCCACAGTCCGGTGTTAGTTTTAAGACATCTCGGTCAAGATTAAGGACCTCATAGTCCGTGGATTTAAGGACTCCACAGTCCGCTGTTAGTTTTAAGACATCACGGTCAAGGTTAAGGACCTCATAGTCCGTGGATTTAAGGACTCCACAGTCCGATGTTAGTTTTAAGACATCACGGTCAAGGTTAAGGACCTCATAGTCCGTGGATTTAAGGACTCCACAGTCCGCGAAATGTGTGGTTACTGGGACTCGTCACCTCTTTGAAGACGTTGAGGAATTACAACGCCAAATATCAAAGGAGTGAAGAGATGTACCCTTTAACCAAGGTAAAATCAGTCTAGAATCATGGTGGTTGATCGTTAGTTTTAAGACATCACGGTCGAGGTTAAGGACATCATAGTCCGTGGATTTTAAGGACTCCACAGTCCGGTATTTGCTCTGGATACTTCACACGGGTTCACTGCCGTGTTTGGCGAGGACCAGGCTCCGCTCTGGACGTTTTCCGCGGGGTCAAAGAGTGACGTTATCCGCGTTCCACGTAACCAGGAATTTTGCACTAGATGCTTCACACGGGTTCACTGCCGTGCTCGGCGAGGACTAGGCTCCACTCTGGATGCTTTACACGGGTTCACTGCCATGCTCTGCGAGGACCAGGATCCGCTCTGAACGTTTTCCACGGGGTCAAAGAGTGACGTTATCCGCGTTCCACGTGACCAGAAATTTTGCACTAGATGCTTCACACGGGTTCACTGCCGTATTCGGCGAGGACTAGGCTCTGCTCTGGATGCTTCACACGGGTTCACTGTCGTGCTTCGCGAGGACCAGGATCCGCTCTGGACGTTTTCCACGGGGTCAAAGAGTGACGTTATCCGCGTTCCACGTGACCAAGAATTTTGCACTAGATGCTTCACACGGGTTCACTGTCGTGTTCGGTGAGGACTAGGCTCCGCTCTGGACGTTTTCCACGGGGTCAAAGAGTGACGTTATCCGCGTTCCACGTAACCAGGAATTTTGCTCTGGATGCTTCCCACGGGTTCACTGCCATGTTCTGCGAGGACCAGGCTCCGCTCTGGACGTTTTCCACGGGGTCAAAGAATGACGTTATCCGCGTTCCACGTAACCAGGAATTTTGCTCTGGATGATTCCCATGGGTTCACTGCCGTGTTCTGCGAGGACCAGGCTCCGCTCTGGACGTTTTCCATGGGGTCAAAGAGTGACGTTATCCGCGTTCCACGTAACCAGGAATTTTTTGATTGTATCCGCATTTCGCGGGGTGGGGATTTGACTCTTGGTGATCTGTATACCGCCGAGCCATGGAACTGGGAGTTGCCGCTGTTCCGCTTCGCTTGAAGTTGTGTCTGTTGTTACGAGACGAGTGTTGAGACGATCTCCAGGTCACTTGCGGCCCGTCGAGATTTGGCTTCTTCTTATGATGAAACCTGGGGGAGGAGTATGATCCCTCCTTTGTTTGCGCCCCTGGATTGTATACAGGGGTTGATGTAACCTCACCTGTAGGGCATAGATTTCATTTTTATTTTATTTCTTTTTCCGCGATGCTCTATCATTTCAGCTTTATATCGCGAAGGTCGCGATTGCCCAATCATTTCGGCTATTTATTTTATTTTTACTCGCTGTTTTTTATTGCGAGTTGCCCAATCATTTCGGCTATTTTTCATGCATACATTTTTACTTGCTGCTTTTTATTGCAAGTTGCCCCATCATTTTGGCTATTTCGTATGCATGTGTGGCTCGCTAGCCTTTTCGCTGCAAGCTTGGATTTTAGACACCGATTTCGGCATCAGCACCGCTACAACTGGGATGTTACCAGGAGCAAATCATCATTTGCCTCTGTCGATGTTGAACAAAGGTGGCTTAGTAAACAGGGTTAAGGAGCCTGTCGACTAAGGCTTTTGACTTCGTGAGCCGTAAGGGTCTCGCAAAGGTATTTCTCCCTACAAGTCGTGAGGATCTTGCAGGTGTGTTTTCTCCTTGGGAATCGTGAGGATTCCTAAGTGTGTATTCTCTTATAAGTCGTAAGGATCTTACAAGAGTGTTTTCTCCTTATAAGTCGAGAGGACTCACAAGGGTTGTTCACCGTGCGAACATATCCCTAGTCACGGATGGGACTTGGTTAGGGAAATGTTTACTCGCGCCCGTGGATTGTATACAAGGGTCAGTATTGAGCCACTTGTAGGGCAATATCGAAGGTCGTGGGGGTTGCTTAAGCATAGGTTTAGATCTCTGTAACTTAAGACTTTCAAATCTTATGAGCCGTGAGGGTCCCATAAGAGAGTTCTCCTTACGAGTCGTGGGGATCTCGCAAGTGTAATTTCTCCTTAGGAATCGTGAGGACTCCTAAGTGTGTTGCTCCCTTGTGAGTCGTAAGGATCTCACGCGGGTGGTTTCTCCTTACAAGGTCGTGGGGACCTTGTAAGTGTCCTTTAACGAGGTTGCGTCCTTTCAGGTTTTCACAAACACTCGCCGGTAGCCCTGCTGTTTTTACTCACGGAGCCCTTTCGGGTTTTCATCCATGCCCATTCTGCTTATGGACATACCGTCTTTCTTCTCTTTTTTTTATTCTTTTTATTTTTCTAACGAGGTTGCGCCCTTTCAGGTTTTCACAACTCGCCGGTAGCCCTGCAGTTTTTACTCACGGAGCCCTTTCGGGTTTTCATCCGTGCCCATTTTGCTTATGGACATACCGTTTTTATTTTTATCATCATTTTTTTTCTTTTTTTTGTATCGGTTTTGAGATGTTGCAACCCACCATAGTTTATCGATATCTCGGTCAACGACTAGTTTTAGGACATAGTGGTCCGTTGTTAGCTTGAGGACGTTTCGGTCCGTCGTTAGTTTAAGGACGTTTCGGTCCTTTTTTAGTTTAAGGACGTTTCGGTCCATTGTTAGTTTAAGGACGTTTCCGTCCGTTGTTGAAGAAGGCTGGTTACTACTTATAGAGTTCGGGTTTAGGAGGATAGCGAGCGGACATAGTCGTCGTCATCTATCATTGACCTAGGCCTTGACCTATTTAAACGTAGTATTTCTTCAAGAAGCGACCGTTTATTGGCCTGAAAGGTCTTTCACCGTGCATATCCATGAGTAGATACGCTCCACCTTGGTAGACCTTGTCTATGATGTACGGGCCTTCGTAGTTCGGCTCATATTTTCCCCGTCTGGCGCGATTGGGAATCATAGGTCTTTTGACCACTAGCACGAGTTCGCCTTGGCATAATGTCCTCGGCCTGGTCAATCTTTCGTACGAGCGCGTCATTTTTGCTTTGTAGGCCTCCAGATTTTGTTGTGCTATGAGCCGGGTCTCATCAAGGGCATCAAGCTCCTCAAGCCGAAGGTGAGCATTTTCTTCGTCCGTTAGCTCACAGTGGACCGCTACACGTAGAGAGGGTAACTCTATCTCGAGGGGGAAAACTGCTTCTGTACCGAATACCAACGCGTATGGCGTTGTGTTCGTAGCCGTTTTGAACGTAGTTCGATATGCCCAGAGAGCTTCTTGCAGTCTCCCGTGCCATTCCTTCTTGTTTCGGGACACCGTCTTCTTCATGATCTTTGTCAAGGTCTTGTTGAAGGCCTCGGCTAGACCATTAGCTCGCGGATTATAAACCGGGGAATATCTCCAGTCTATATTATGTTGTTGCGCGAAGCGACTGATCTTATGGCTTCTATAAGCTGGCCCGTTATCGGAGATAATCTGTCGCGGGGTTCCAAATCGATATATGACGTGCGTCTTGAAGAAATGGAGGATATTCTCCGTCTTCACTTCTCACAATGGTACTTCCTCTGCCCATTTAGAGAAGTAGTCAGTCGTCGCCAGGATGAAGCGATGTCCTCTAGAAGATGCTGGTTCGATGGGGTCGACTATGTCAGTTCCCCACATTTCGAATGGCCAGCTAGCCACTGTTGGATGGAGTGGATTTAGGTGCTGGTGGATAAAGTCCCCATGAATCTGGCACGAGTGGCATTGCTTCGCATACTCGAGGCAGTCCTGGATCATCGTGGGCCAATAATAACCCATTCGTTTAATCTTCAATTTCATCTTCGAGCCTGCTTGGTGAGAACCGCAGAGTCCGTCGTGAGTTTCTTGGACGACTCTTTTTGCTTCTTTAGGTCCCAAGCATCTCAACCATAAAGAATCAAATGACCTCTTGTACAGAGTATCGTTGACGAAGGCGAAAGATAAAGCTCGCTTCATGAGCTGATGTTTTAAGGACGCATCTTCAGGCGTTCGACGGGATTTGAAGTAGTCTATAAAGACTTCTCTCCAATCTTCAACTTTCTCTTGGTCTTTTACTTGTAGGGTCGTCTGTTCAATCGCTTCCTTTTCCTCAGATGATTCCGGAGATATTTCTGCTGGGGCAAGCACCCGACGGCTTTGCACCGCAATTCTGACGTCATCGAGATTCTCGTCAGCCAGTTCTTTAGCGAGCTTGGCTAACGCGTCTGCTTTGCTGTTTTCTGCTCGCGGTATGCTCTCCAAAGTGTAGGAGAGAATTTGGGTTAACAATTGTTGCACCTTTTCGCCGTACTTCACCAACTCTGGTTTGCACGTTTGGTAGTCGCCATTTACTTGACTGACGACCAGTTGGGAGTCTCCATATATGAGAAGTTCTCAATCCCCATGTCGATGGCGATCTTGAGGCCTGCTATCAAAGCTTCATACTCGGCTTCATTGTTTGTCCTCGGCTCTGTTAAGGCGAAAGCAAAATGCATTATCACTCTTTGTGGAGTCACGAAGATAAGGCCTATCCCCGACTTGATTATAGGGGTACTTTGTTTGCGCTTCTTTATGGAGGACGCTCCATCGAAATAAAGCTCCCATCGGGTATCACCACCGTCGCTCGCGCCAAACGCATGTTCGTCTGGCAGATCGCAATTCAAAGGAGAACCGGCAGGTACTGGATGCTCAACGAGGAAATCGGCGATAGCTTGGCCTTTTACCGCCTTAAGAGGCTGATAGGTTATTGAAAATTTCATTAAGAGCAGGGCCCATTTAGCGAGTCTCCCTGTCAATATGGCCTTTGACATTAGATATTTGAGGGGATCCACCTTTGATATAAGACGGACTTCATGCGCCAATGCATAGTGCCGGAGTTTCGTTATCGCGAAGATCAACGCCAGGCAGTGTTTTTCAATGGGGGAGTAGTTGCCTTCTGCCCCTAGAAGAACTCGACTCAAATAGTAGAGCGCTCTCTCCCTCCCTTGGTCATTTTCTTGTGCCCATAATGCGCCTAAGGAACCCTCAAGGGCTGTTGTATAAAGAATAAGGGGCTTTCCCTTGACTGGAGCAGTTAATACCGGCGGGTTCTGCAGGTACTGCTTGATTTCATCTAGCGCGCTCTGGCATTTTTGGTCCCAGACAAACGGGGTTCCTTTCTTCATCGGGTGGCTGTAAGGACGGCACTTGCCTGACAGGTTAGCTATAAATCGCCGTATATATGTAAGCTTCCCTTGGAGAGACCGTAGCTGCTTGAGGGTTCTCGGCGGTGGCATTTCCATGATCGCCTTGATCTTTGACGGATCTATCTCGATGCCTCGGTGTCGGACGATGAATCCCAAGAATTTACCCGAGGAGACTCCGAATGCGCATTTGAGGGGGTTCATCTTCAAGTTGTATTGCCGAAGGCGTTGAAATACGGTCTTCAGATGCTCTAAATGCTCTTCGTACGACATGCTCTTCACTACAAGGTCGTCGATATAGCATTCGACAATTTCGTGTATCAGGTCATCGAAGATCTTTGTCATGGCCCTCTGATAGGTGGCACTGGCATTCTTTAAACCGAAGGGCATAACTTTGTAGCAGAATATACCCAAAGGAGTCCGGAAAGCGGTGTGCTTCTGGTCATCGGGATGCATCTTTATCTGATTGTACCCTGATGAGCCGTCCATGAAAGAGAAAACCTCATGAGTGGACGTATTATCTATCATCAGCTTGGTGACCGGCACTGGGAAATCGTCTTTCGGGCAAGCTTTATTGAGATCTCGGAAGTCCACGCATATGCGTACTGTCCCATTCTTCTTCATTACTGGGACGATATTGGCGATCCAATCGGGATACTGAACTTCCTGGATAAACCCAGAATCGATCAGCTTCTTGACTTCGGCATTGATGCTCATCTCAAGCTCGAGCCGCATTCTTCTCGGTGCCTGTTTGACTGGCTTGGCGTATGGGGATATTGCCAATTTATGCACTGCAATTTCCGGATCTAGCCCTGACATTTCAGAATAGTTCCATGCGAAACAATCTTTATACTGCATAAGCATGTCTTTTAGCGCAGCCACCCTTTCTTCAGATAGCAACTCGCTGACGAATGTCGGTCGCGGGTCGTTCGTCGTTCCCAGCTCAATTTTCCTGAGGTTATCTGCAGTAGTATGTATGCCATCTTCCAGCTCTTTTGGCGCTGGCTGAAATTCTGAGATTACCTCATCGTCATAGCTGTTTTCAAAGCACCAGGGAAGGTCATTCATGTCCTCGGGCTCTTATTTTAATACCGTTATCATATGACAGGTACGAGCTCGCTTCCAAGACTGACATGGATCTGGTTCTGCTATTGTGGCTTTGGGTTCGTGCTTTTGTGGCGGCGTTACCTTCCAGCTGTTGGATAAAGCAAACCTGCCTTGCCGGTACTGGTCTTCGACCCAGTTTTTAAAGGTGAAGCAGTCTTCGATATGGTGTCCTATGGCTCGGTGATAAGAGCAATAGCCTGGATGAGAGACCTCGTTAGCTTGCTCAGGGTGCTTAGACTCCGGAAGTGTGATCATTTGATGTTTTATAGCGAGATCAGGTATTCTCTTTGTCTTATCTTGAGGGAAAGAATACGCTCAACTCATCTTCTTTATGAGGGACAAATCCGGACCGCGCAATACCCGATCACACGACTCTTTAATCCTGTGTCGTTGCTGTCGACTCCTTTTTCCGCTTTTTGACTTACTTCTGCCTCTGCGTTGGGCCTTTTGCTCAATGGGTCGATAGGGAGGAGCATTGTCGTCTTTTGCAGCCTGTTGAAACAGACGTTGCGTCCTGGCTTTCTCGTAGATGGCCATCTCGCGATTATGGTCTTCCCGAGCTTTTTTACCCGCTTTCCTGATAAGCTTGTCCATTCGTTCTTCAAACGACGGACTCGGCATTTCGATCGCGGGATCTAGTTTTGACGAGGGGTTGGCATTTCCCGACAGGGCGTCCTCTTCTTCCTCGAAGTTATATATGGCGTAGCTACCGTGGACTCGTTCCCGTTTCCCGGATCTCACATATCCAAGCCCAAGCGTTTCCATTCTTCCGTTGGGAAATTTGCGCCGAGTCCCAGGGACATCCCAAATCCTGTTGTAGAATCGAGCTTGTCGAAGAGTCTGTTTTAAGGGTACCCCTTGGCGCTTCAATAGCCTTTTCAATCCATTTGTGTAATATCTGGGCAAACGGATGGGTTGGAGCCTGTCAAGTGTAGAATTCGCGCCGTGCCAGATCTCTTTCTCCACTCTTGTTTCCGAGGATCGATAGAATAGGATCGCCTTTTTGCCTTTTCGCTTGGGAGGGACGTAAAATGTCCGCAGCTCTTGCACGCTGTGAGCTTCAAGTGCGTCAAGGTCTTTGTAGTGTTCCCGCGGCACCATGGTGATTTGCAAACTCCGATCATCGCCAGGGGAGGCTTGTATTGACGCTCGACTGGAGAAAACGGCATTAACCTCATCCTCCGAGTCACTTCCGAAGATCAATATGGGGGCGGACGGTCCCAGGTTGTTGCGTCGAGACGGCCCAGCGTAAACTATCTCTTCTTCTTCTTCAGTATCGCTCCCGAAAACAGGGATGGTAGCGGCTGCTTTGTTCTCCGGTTTGCAACACCTTTCTGTATCCTCGAAATCTGGCAAAAAGTACTTTGCATCTTCGTACTTGCGGACTTCGTTCATGAAGAATGGGTTCAGCTCACCTGTTACGGTATACTCGAGACCATCCTTGAAATACTTCATACACTGATGTTGTGTAGAAGGGATGATGTTGTACTCGTGTAACCAAGGACGACCAAGGCATTGTAGCAGGTCTTGGCGTCAATGACGTGAAACTTAATGTCTGTGACGAGCAGTCCGAAGCGTAATGTTAGTATTACAGATCCGAAAGTCCGTGACGACTGGGAGTCAAAACCGGAGATGGTGATCTTGTCTTGAGCAAGATGCTGGACGCTCATGCAGATTTCCTTTAACACCCGCACGTTGAGGAGATTAACGGAAGACCCATTGTCAACCAAGATTTTGCCTATCTTTATGTCGTGGCAATATCCAGAGACGTATAGGTGGCGGTTGTGGTCGCACGTCCCGAGGAGAAGGTCTTCGTCACCGAAAGTGATGTCGGCCGTGTGCACTTCTTCCAGTTCATCCTTCATCCTTTCTTCGGCGAGGAAGGCTTGGAATTGCTCGGGCTCTTGTAACGCCTTGATTAACGAATCTCTCGCTTCTTTTGATAATAAGAGGGCGTCGAGAATGCTGAGCTGCGAAGGTAGCTTCCTTAGATGTGCTAGGATGTTGTAGTCTACCTTACCCTTCCTGGGAGGGTCCTTGGCGGTCAGCTCTTTCATGACTTGGTCATCTAAGGCAATATCCTCAGTGACCTTTTCCTTTCCCTTATCTTTTCTAGTTGCGGGTCCGAGATTCTTTTCCGGGAGTGTGCGATTGCGCAGCTGAATGTTTTCGCAGGCCTCCGGTTCTTCCTCTTTCCTTAAGACGGACTCTTTAAAGAGAGGGCCCAGAGCCATTTCCTCATCAGAGTCGCTCCCAACGGTGAGAACTTGTGATCCTCCGGCGTTGACCATGCAACAGTTGCCGGTGGTTCTTTTGTGCCCTTCGGTCGTACTTCTTCGTTCCCGACGAGTTTTGCATTTCATCCGCTTAAAATGATGCCGATGAGCAACATATCCCTGCCACCATGTCTTAAAAGCGTCGCACTTCTCGGTGGGGTGTGAAATCTTCTGATGATATGAGCAATAATTAGGGTGCCTCTGCCCCATCGGGCGTGTTTTCTTCTGAGGGTGGTAGTTTCATTCCCATGGACATGGCTTTGCCAAACCTTTTCCTCGTCTTGAATATGTTTTTATCCGCGTCGGGTGCCTTTCGATCTGGTAGGAGTGCTTCGACTCTTTCGTTTAATCGCCTGCGTTTGGCTCCTTCTGATGCGGCCATCTCACGCTCCTGGTCGGCTTTACTTTTCAAACGAATCTCGTCTAGAAAGGCGTCGATCATTTTGTCTGTTAGCCACCCAAGCTTCGGTTCAGGCTCTACCCCCAGCTTCTTAGTGCTAGGAGTTATTTCATCGTCGGTAAACGAGTGGGAGATCACATTACAACTCGCCACGTATCCCTCGGATTCATCCGACGAACTCTCCCCCTCATCTTCCTCTTGAAAGACGTGGTTGAGGAACTCTTGGAGTATGATGGGAGTCCGTGCCTTTTGATTATACTCTTCCAACGTGTCGATCTGCTTTTGTAAGTCCGTGCGCTTGTCACCAAGCTTCACGGGCTTCTTAGATTTCTTCTTCTTCTTCTTTGAAGACTTCGACGGCTGGTTGTGAGTGCTCGGGCCATCACCACTGATCTTTGGAGTTGGGCGCGGCTTCAGCATCCCCTCAATGATCTGGGGCTCCAACGGGTTCTTCCACCTGATCGCCGGGCATGTCTGGAGCTCATTCAACATTTTTTTGGTTTTTGCTGAAAGCACGATTTCCCATGGAGCTTCTTCAATGAAAGAACAAGTTGCCCCCGGTGTATCCGCCTTCTTAGGAATATGCGGCTGTGGCGGGTTCACCTTCCACTTTTCGGACAGCGCGAACTTGCCCTGTAGGTATTGATCTTCAATCCATCCTTTGAAGACGAAACAATCCTCGATTGGATGGCTTACCGTTTGATGGTAAGGGCAGTAATTGGGGTTATTCACCTCACTGGGTTGTGGCGTCGCCTTGGATTTGGCAAGTTGATAAGCCTGTTGCGTACTGCCAGCTCGAATAACCGTTTCGTCTTGTCCCGCGGGAACGAGTAGGGACGCTTCATCTTCTCATTATAATACCGCCGTCTTTCTTCCAGTTGATCCGCCAGCTTTGAGGCGCTGGGTTGCTGCTAAGCGTTCGCAACGAAGGTTGCTTTCCTTTTACCTTCGTCATTCCGAGGTTCTGGCTTCGGGGGAGACGGTCTGTGACCCATCTGGTCCATCTGGGCCAACTTGTCGATCAAAGCCTGGAACGTGGTGGGCTTAAAAAACATCATGAACTGTGAGATAGTTGCATGAGGATCTAGGGTACCCACGAATATGCCCACCGCAGGCGCTTCCTCAATGCGTTGTTCGCATTTCGACCACAAGTTTCGCCAGCGTATAGCGTACTGGACCCACGTCTCGCCAGGTTTCACCCTGGCATTAATCAATGCCATTATCGGGGTACGTTCGCTGGCGCTCGCAAATCGCTGAGTGAATAGAAACTCCATTTCAGCGAACGTCTTGATAGAATCGTTCGGGAGCTCAGAATACCACTCGAACGCTGTTTCTGACAAGCTGTCGACGAATTAGCGAAGCAAAAGCTTATCGTCGCCACCGGTGTTTCCACAAAGCGCCCTGAACTGGGCCACATGCTGATGGGGATTGCCTGTCCCCTTATAGACATAGAATTTCGGTATTGTATAGCCCGGCGGGTACTTGATCTGGTCATACCAGCTCGGATATGGTCGCCCTGTTCTGATAACCTGACCAGCTTCCTCGGTCGCCTAGTGAACCCGTATCTGCTGAGCTATATATTCGTCTAGGTCAGCTTTGGAGATTGTCTCCTCCTTGGCTGTTGACAGACCCGGTAGAGGATTTGACGTTTCTCCCCGGTCGTCTTCAAGGACGATTGGAGGATCTTCAGCAGAAGAATCTTGTTGGATCATCATTCCCACCATGTCCTGGAACAGGAGGGTCATTCTTTGTATATTGGCTGCTTGTTCGGCAGCCTCTTTATCCTTCTTCTCTAATATCCTACGAAGGAATTCAGCGTCAGTTTCTTACTCCTGGCGTTGATCAGATGACGCTTCGGGGCTTTCTTTCGGCCCAGTGAGTGCGGCCATCGCGTTCATCATTTCTTGGAGCTTCTGCTGTTGTTCCTGAGCTTTGGTCACTGACCGTGTAAGCGGTCTATGACCCGTGGATGCACGGCTGTCCTCCTTTCCCGACGCCATGTATACCGTATGCACCATCATGCCCCCAGACTTAGGGCGTTTAGGCTCACCGCATTTGGCATTTGCCGCAGGCGCGGGGATTTTCTCTAGCCTTCTTCTCTTTTGAGCAGTTGACGTGGAGGGAGCCGTTGTAGAAGGCGCCCAAGCGGTTGTCGCCCTTCGTTGTTGACGAGAGTGATCCGGGTCAATTACCGAGTCTTGAACCTTCCGCCAGACTTTATAAATTTTGGAGGACAGCCATTGAGGAGGCTGCTCCGGCTTTGTCTCTATAACCTTCTCCGCGGTTGGAGGGGATCTTTTGAGAACCGCAGTCGGCAAATTCCTGCGTACCCTGTTCAGCAGCTCGAAGATGTTCCCAATTGGAACAACAGCCTCATATTCCACCGTTGGAGCTGGTGGAGTTAGTCCGGAGGGGGAGCTGCCCCCAGTCTTCCTTATCCGGCGCCAGTGGCGACGTCGGGCATGACGGGTTGTTGGGATTGATTCAGGGACGGCTACATCTTGCCCTCTGTTCTGGGGAAGGGTTGTTGCCGGTGTCAGCCTCTTAAAGACTGACGTTCGTTGAGAAGCTACAGTTTTCTGAACGGGATCGGGAACAGGGGTAGTCAGTCTCGTGAAGACCGACCCTCTGGGAGGAGAAGCCGCCTTGACGACTTCGGGAGCCGTTGTCTTCATTGGGATGACCTTCTCAAGTATCATGGGCTTTTGGTGGGCCCCTTGGAGTTCAGGCTTAGTCTGGTGAAGACCGAGGAGTTGGACGACCCGCTGAGAGGGGCCGTGGGAGTAGCGAGTCGGTCAAAGACCGACTTCTTCGAAGCTTCCGGTATAGGCATTGGGATGCTAATGTTCACCGGCGGGAGCATGGTCCCAAAGAATAGACCAGTGGTAGCTTGAGTCACTTGTTCCACAGGCATAGTAAACAGGGAAGCAGCCTGCGGTCCGTATGCTACACCTCTAGGTGAGGCGGAGCATCGGTTGCATTTGCAGTTCGAGTTGCCAGCCATTGATCCTTTTGCTTTCTGCAGCAAACGAAACACCAAGTCATAGTACTTCGAAACCCAAGGGAAACCATTAGCAAACCGCGATTGGTTCGCGAGTCACAACACACGAAGTGTGGGGTGGAAAGAGGAAAAGGTCCCACCGGGCGTGCCAGAATTTGTTCCCCTCCGAAAGACGGCGCAAGACGACGTGGAGACGTCTTGCCTGAGATTCGGGGCAGATGCTAATTGGTGCTATCCGTCCACCTCTCCGAAGATGCCAAGTTGATTTATGGCACCGTGTATCGAAGGTTTAAACGGATGCGTCCGATATAGCAGACTTCGTCAGATTCCCCTTCGCTTGAGGGGTTTTTTATTGTGGGGACGCTCTTCCCTGCAGGCGCAAGCCCCTGCAGTTAATTACGCTACCGTATTGCGGTAACAACTTTCTCCTTCTCCATAATTTCACTTCGCGTCGTGGGTGTTTGTTTTGTTTGGTTGCCCGTGGATTGCATATGGAGACTGAGTTATGTCATCTCCCGTAGGGCGTAGACTAGTCCAAATCCGTATTATCTTAGATTTAGGTTTGGGGGTTTGGGTTTAAGGATACGTTAGTCTTATTTGAGACTAAGATCGACTTAAACGTTTATTAAGGATACGTCAGTCTATTTTTTAGACTAAGATCAACTTAACGAGATCGTTTAGATCCGAAAAGAGAGCGATTAGGGGAGCCTTGTTGTTTAGTTTAGTGACATTGCGGTCAATAGGTAGTTTAAGGACATTGCGGTCCATTGTTAGTTTTAAGACGTTGCGATCAAGGTTAAGGACATCATAGTCCGTGGATTTAAGGACTCCACAATCCGGTGTTAGTTTTAAGACATCACGGTCAAGGTTAAGGACATCATAGTCCGTCGTTAGTTTTAAGACATTCCGGTCAAGGTTAAGAACGTCGTGGTCCGTCGTTAGTTTTAAGACATTCCGGTCAAGGTTAAGGACGTCGTAGTCCGTAGATTTAAGAACTCCACAGTCCGATGTTAGATTTAAGACATTACGGTCAAGGTTAAGGACCTCATAGTCCATGAGTTTAAGGACCCCACAGTCCGTATCAATGGGTGGTCATCGGGACCCGTCACCTCTTTAAAGACGTTGAGGAATTACAACGCCAAGTATCAAAGGAGTGAAAAGATGTACCCTTAAACCGAGGTAGATTAAGTGATCTATAGTCCAATTTGGATATTAGGATCAATTATTATATTATGAGCCCATTAGCCCAGTTAAGCTTACATTGAGGACTTATGGCCAGCTTGGGCTAAGTGCAATCATTTTTGGGATATTGGCCCTCTGTTGATTCATTGGAGGAGAGGCTTTGCCTCTGGAAACTTAGCCAATTGGGCTAAAACTAGTGTTAAACACTAGAGACCAACAGTGTTGAACACTGGGAAAAGATTGACAAGTTAGTGTTAAACACTAAAAAGATAATCAGTGTTGAGCACTGGGAAAAGAGTTTTCAAATTAGTGTTAAACACTAAACAAATCAGTGTTAAACACTGCAAATAGAGTTTTCCAAATTAGTGTTAAACACTAAGGAGAATCAGTATTAAACACTGGATACAGAGTTTTCAACTTAGTGTTAAACACTAAGGCAAGAGGAGTCACGTGGTAACACGTGAGGGCGCCCTGCTTCCCTTTATTTTATTCGGTCAAAAGTCTTGAATACTTTGAAGTATCACGTGCTATCACGTGATGGGCATTTTGGTGCTTGTCTGTTAAAGCTTCGGCCAAGGGGTCACGTGGTAGCACGTGAGAGCGCCCTAGAGCTCTTTTTTTGTTCTGCAGATAAGTGTTTAACACTTTTAATTCTGAGAGCCATCACGTGTTGGCATGTGATGGGGGCTCACGCTTTGTTTTATTAGAATACTCATTAGGGGTCACGTAGTGACACGTGAGGACGCCCCAGAGTCTCTGTTTATTTTGTTGTTTCTTTATGTGCTTCAGGGATCACGTGGGGCACGTGAGGCATTGCCTCAAAGTTCTCTTTTATATATCTTCGCAGGAGTCACGTGGTAACACGTGAGGTGTCTACTTTAGAGTTCTATTCTATGGGTCTTTGCAGGGGTCACGTGGTAGCACGTGACTCTGCATGTTTTTTTTAAATTTCTGTTCATAGGGTTAAACCCTAAACTTTAGAGGAATTAAATTCCTGTTTTCTTCTGAAGAATTATATTCTTAATAGGGTTAAACCCTAACTTTCTTTTCTTAAGGGAATTAGATTCCTGTGAGTTTGAGAGAATTATATTCTTAATTAGGGTTAAACCCTAGTTCTGTTCATTTTGAAGGAATTAAATTCCCATAACATAGGGTTAAACCCTAATTTTATCTTAAAGGAATTGAATTCCTATCATTTAGTGAGAATTAATTTCTCAAAATTCAGTTCCTCCTCTGTGTTTTAGATCTGCATGGCAGGATCTCAACCCAATGAGAATTAAATTCTCAATTCATGGGGAGATGTGCACTTTACAGATCCTCCACCAGAGAAAGAACTAAGTTCTTTTCTTTATACAAGAGTTAAACTCTTTTGAGAATTAAATTGTCTTTTTAAGCCTCCATTTTCTTTTCTTACCTAAGGTTTTCCTTTTGCAGAGAATCAAAAGCTCTATATCTCTCTCTGTGCATCAAAAGAAAAAAGTCCAAAGGTCCCATCCCTCCTTTTCTCGGCTCCTATTTATAGGAGAAAGAAAAGAATCAATCTGTTTAGTAAATCTCTCATTGAGAGATTTGATTTGTGCATTGAGAGATTTGATTTATATTTATCATTAATCTGGGCCTTTAGATTGTTAGGTGAATTTTATTCACCATTGGATTTTAAATCCAAAGATATCTCTTTGTTATTTTGGTTAGATTTAGGGGGAAATCTTTCCAAGTCCGAGATTTTTTCATACATTGGTGATATTTAATCACCTTTAGATTTTTAATCCAACGGTTCCAAATAATCCTTCTTTATTTTGGAAAGATTCGAGTGATCTCCTCTCAGAATTTAATTTTGTTAAAGAGTAAGGTTTTTAAAGCCGGTCACGTGTGGCCACGTGACCCCCGGTCACGTGTAGGCACGTGACCCCCGGAATAGGCTTCTCTTCTTCTGTACTCTGTTCTTTGGCCTCTGTTTAACCATCACGTGCCAACACGTGACCACTAGTCACGTGTGAGCACGTGACCTTTTTTGGAACTTTTTTCATGAATGCGCTTTGTGCCGCTGCTTTAAACGTCACGTGTCAACACGTGACCGCTGGTCACGTGTGAGCACATGATGCCTCTTCTGAGTCCTTTCCTGATTTTTAATCAGGGAACAAACCCTTTACAACAAGTCTAGCCTTATAGGTTTCAACCTGTCCATCTAAACCAATCTTCTTTTTGAAGATCCATTTGCATCCTACGGGTTTTACCCCATCTGGAGCAATGTCCAAAGTCCATACTTTGTTAGTGTACATGGACTCCATTTCGGTCCGCATTGCATCCAGCCATCTTACCGAGTCGCCGCTCTGGATGGCCTGTTGGAAGCTAGTAGGTTCATCATTATCAATGATGCAATCCTCTCGATCCCCGTCTATGAGAAAACCGTAGTATCTCTCGGGCGGATGAGACTGCCTATTACTTCTGCGGATAGGCGCTGGGATATCCCTTTCTTCTGAAACTTCTGGTTCTACCTTACTTTCAGTAACAGCTTGTGGTTCTGGAATTTCTTCCAGTTCCATTGCACTCCCACTTTTCTGATTTTCTAAAAATTCAGCTTCCAAGAAGTGGGCATGACGAGAAACAAAAACCTTTTGTTCCTCTGCGTAATAGAAATAATACCCCTTGGAGTTCTTTGGATATCCCACAAACTTACACTGTACTGAGCGTGCCTCGAGCTTGTCCGCATGCTGCTTTTTAACAAAAGCTGGACATCCCCATGTCCTAAAGTGTTTAAGACAGGGTTTCTTCCCACTCCACATCTGATATGGTGTGGTAGGAACAATCTTGGTTGGAACCTGGTTCAAAAGATATGCAGCTGATTCTAGTGCATAACCCCAGAAAGATCGCGGTAACTCAGCCTTACTCATCATGGAACGTACCATATCCAATAGGGTTCGATTCCGTCTTTCCGATACACCGTTATGTTGTGGAGTGTATGGAGGAGTAAGCTGAGAGAGAATTCCTTTCTCTTTTAGGTAACCCAGGAACTCAGCACTTAAGTATTCACCACCTCGATCAGATCTCAGTGTTTTGATACTTTTGCCTGTCTGGTTTTCCACTTCATTCTTGTATTCTCGGAATTTCTCAAAGGCCTCGGATTTATGCTTCATCAAGAAGATATGTCCATACCTAGAGAAATCATCCGTAAAAGCAATGAAGTAGGAATAACCACCTCTTGCATGTGTAGACATTAAACCGCACACGTCACCGTGTACGAGTCCCAAGAGCGAGCTCGCTCTTACTCCGTGTCCAGTAAACGGAGTCTTTGTCATCTTTCCCATGAGACAAGATTCACAAGTAGCATAAAATTGATATTCGAACGGATTCAAATATCCTTCTCTATGTAACTTAGTCAACCGTGTTTCATTGATGTGACCTAGTCTACAATGCCATAAGAAAGCCTGATTTATTTCCGGAGACTTTTTTTTAAGTGTGTTCTGGACATTGAAAACCTGAGCTTGATTTAATACGTATATACCGTCATCTAATGTACCGGACCCAATCAGAACTTGATTTAAGTGGATGTTTACTACATCGCTTACGAATGTAAAATCATATCCCTCTCTCGAAAGTGAGGACACTGATATGATATTACAAGTCAAACTAGGTACATACAAACAGTTACGTAGAATCAATATCTGCCCACTTGTCAAACCTAGGCGATATTCTCCTATGGATTCAGCGTCCACGCTCATTCCGTTCGCAACTCTGAGAGACAAATCGCCTACCCTAATAACTCTACGGTTTCTCAAAGCATGTAATGAATTACAGATATCAGATCCTGCTCCGGTATCTAGTACCCAGGAAGAAGAGTTAATTGACAAATAGTTCTCAATAACAAACACACCCGAGGCCGAAGCCACAACATGCTTCGAATCCTGGATACTGGCTTCCAAAGCCCTGCAATCTTTTTGCCAATGTCCGTTCCTATAACAATAGGAATATCCCTCCTTCCCTACACCAAGTCCCGAAACTTTTGCTCTTCCCTTTCCTTCTACTTCACTGACACCGTATATCGGTTTTGTGGAGGTCTTCTTCTTTTCACCCTTTGCTTTCGCCCTGGATGTAGAAGAAGAAAGTCCCCCATTAAGCAGAGCAGGTGTCTCCCTGGTTTCTTTCAGGGTGTAAGTAGAGGGTAGGGACTGTGGAAGTAAGTCAGCATATGACCTGTTTCCCAACGTGGTCTCCAGGCCCGTGAGCTCATCAATATAGCTAGTCATCATAAGGACGTCGTCCCCTACAGATGACCCGACAGCCAACCTCGCTTGAAGCAATTCGTTCGAGGTCTCATATCTTGCAATATGAGATTGCTCCCCATATAAATCTTTGTTATGGAGGAAGATGGAAACTAAGTCCATCTTCTCGTGCTGCTTCTGGTATACGCCATCAACTAAAGCCAACACGAGGCACTTGGCACTCGCACTGTCCTTTTCCCTTGTCTGACGGATATTCATATCCGCGACAGTGGGAACTGGACCTGGGACGGCGGGGGCTTGAGTAATAATAGGGTGGTCCAGCTTGTCATAGGCAATGGACATCTGGACAGACCTTTGTCAGTCATAAAAGTCAGATTCAATCAACTTGTTATCTAGATGTAACCTAGTAATGGTCACAAGGTCGCTGCAAAGAGAGAGAGAGAGAAGGAACACTTTAACATGATGCTCTTGCAAGTTTAGAGTGGTTTTTATCTAAACAGGATGGCTCCCACTGTTTCTCGAATCCCTCCTCAAACCAAAAAGGAAGAACTAGTCAGGACTATTCTCACCGTACAATACCTGCTTAACCGTTCAGCCAGGACGGTGTCGGTACTTCGAGGGAGGTTTTACGACGCTTTCGCGAATTTCTTTAATTAAATAACCTCTTTTCTCTGGGGCGTAGCCCCGCTGACATCTTTCTCGACACCTACTTGGTTTATAGCATTGATCGTTAAGTGACGAATCTCCTGATGAGTAGCGGATACTCACAGTAGGATCGGGATCCAAATATCATTGTGTGATAATGCTGAAGGAATCCTACCAACATTATCAAACTCCAAATGGTATGCAACACTAGCAAGTTTCAGTTTCTTTAAAAACTCCCGATGTGGATTTTTGCCCCATGTTCTTATGACCTTGACTAAAGGCCAACAAATCATAAGTCACATATCAAGTTCTACCCGTCATTATCCAGGTTGATTTGAACCCACCCGTATATACTCTTGACTAAGGGCCAAATAAAGTAATACAACTGTCCCAAACCAATGCATCTATCTATGCTACATGTGAACACCCCAGCAGCTACCAATCACTATGTCTTGACTAAGGGCCAAACAAACATAGCTTGAATACTACTGACTATTCATATGAAATGACGGAGGGCTACGACTGGTTTTGGCGAAACCGTGAACGTAGTGAACTTGATATAACCGAAGGAACGTGATAGCTTTTTAAAAGGAGTGGTTAAAGCTCCGCAATTTTAAAAAAATATCTTCTGTTTTAAAATAACCGAGTGGTTTCTTTTAAACTGTTCCAACGATTCAACTTTGGTTTATTTTCTTTACATTAATATAATGTGTCCCATTAATTAACCTATCATTGCAGAAAAAAACGAAAATACAACGTCCTCTTATGCCATCCGCATTCGCCACTGGGCCCCGTCATTCACCCGTTAGGTTACTTAACTAACAACAAAGCGGGGGCTGGGCTAGCGCGGGTGTAAAACATAAGTAACGCATAATAGATATCATATATAGATATTGTACATTCGTCATACGCAATAATAGACATTCCAGATCACAGATGAACATATTGGATTTTCTACGAATCCGCATTACTTTTGAGCATGCAAAAAAAGACGGATTACACAGTCGCGATGAATAGACAAAAACCCTACCCTAGACCCGTACGGGTACGGCAAACTACCCGCCTAGTACCTGAAGTGAAGCGGTCTCCCTCAACAACGTGAGTAGGCCACTAAACACTTCAAAGTACCCGGTAGTTTGTGCACCACATCTTGGGTCTATCCTAGGAGCATAAAACAGTAAATTAAATAATACAACGGTGGCTACAACCTCAACTCGGATGTGCCCCGCAAAAGAATATTACAACAATTTACAAATTACATTTGAATGAAAGAAACACTCGTCTCACATCCCCGGCTATCCATTCACGATAATCCAACAAGTCCACAATCACAAACCAGTAAAAACCATTACAGAAATGTGCAACCCCCTGCTAACCGACATACTAGCAGTTAGGGGAGGTTTACGAACACATTAAACACATCACAGATATAATCAAGTTAGCCAAACATCTTAGAATTTCGATCAAGCAAACACAAATGAATCTACTCCAAACAATTCTCTGTGCACATTAAACCTGAGCAGAAACAAATCATCCCAGAAAACACAATATCAACACAGAAGAATAACTGAGCAAATTTGGGTTGATTCGGAGTCAACTCAGCCGCGGATCCACGGCGGATCGCTTGGATCGGCGGCGGTTCCGCGGCGCTATGGTCGAGTCACAGTCCCAAATTTCTTCACAATTCTTATAATTCCCTGCTTGTATTTTTAAGGGTCCCTGAAAAAATTTTAGACCCCGTTTTAAAAACGTCAGAAACATGGTGAAAATGATGTTTTTTCGGGTTCGTTTTGCGATCGAATTTCTAACGACTTTGCTAATAAGTTAGTTATGGTTTAGCGAGGCTCTGATACCACTGTAAGTCGACGTTAGACACCCCCACATGATGCGGGGAGGCGGAATAGGTAAAACAATCATTTTGTTTAAACTAACATCGACTAATTTTACGGATCTTTGCTAAACATTAACTAACAACTATATAGAAGTGATTAGCTACTATGATAGATGATTATACCTAATGAATCAAGTCCTTCTTGTTCTTGTTGATCACCTCCTCGTCGGCCTCCTCGATGTGATAGAAGATCCACCCGAGAGCTACTTCTCCAAGCTTTAACCTCTCACTTGAGGTAACTAGGTGACTATGAGTGCTAATCAAAGTAACCTAGAGGATATAGAAGAGGATTAGGGATCTATTAGTCTTGCTAACCCTTGGATCTCAACACATGAGAGGTTAGGATTAGTTCATTGAAGAGAGAGAGCTTTAGGAGAGAGAATGTGAAAGTGAGAATGATAATGAATTATGTCTCATTTGTGAATATATGAAGCATGATAATTATTAAATGAAATAACATATGATAATATCAACCATGCTTCATTAACTCACTATGTGTGAATCATCTCATGAGTCATTAAGCAATAAATGCTTCATTAACTTATTTGGATGAATCACTCCATGAGTCACCAATCCATTTAATGCAAATAACACCTAAGCTCTCCACCTCATCAATCTTCTAGAAGCTTCTCGACTAATTACGATAATGCCCCTCCCAATCCGTGAAAACACGGAAATACCCAGACTGTATAAATCCAATAATCCAATACTAGAATTTGGCTTAAACTAAAGCCCGCTAGTAAAAACTGTCCGAACATCGTACGTGCATAAAAACACGTATGTGTCCGAACCTTGTCGTAAAACCATACGACCTCTATATCATTTCGCCTGAAGTAGGAAAACTCTCTGTGTGGGACTCTAAAGACTCGACACTACGCTGGCAGTGGGTTTAACCACAGGCCGCAAGCGGTACTAGCTGTATGTAACGGTCCCCAGGTAGATGTCGATAAGAAGGACGATGAGGAAACCCATCCGAACTCCTACTGAGCCTGATGTGACAATCTCCGTACAGTCCGGTCTGTTCGTCTAAGACTATCGCATATCGGGCCTAGGGGGCGGCAAGCGTCAGTCCCCTAAAAGCGGTATAAGTCGTGTCGGAGTGAAGCACATTACACCTTGAGAAGCTACTGGAAAACCTACCAGTAAATCTAGTTTGCCCTGGCCAGGGACTTTGCGTAATGGCTCTCCAAACACAGCGCGATATCAACTCCCAAAACCGGGAGAGACGGATCCTTTCTAACTGCCACTGCCTCCAAGTGCTTCGGGACTACACCCAACTGCTACCTGTTTGCAAGACTCCTCTGAGCCGTGGTAGGGTAGCAATCTAAGAACAGTGGGAACACATTCGAGACAAAGCAGCATTGTCAAGTCTGCTGACTATGCTGTACTCATGTCACCTGGAAACCGTTAACTGACGACGGGTATAATACCAACCAACAGTTCCATGCGAGTCATGTCCGGTGTACCCGTAACCCAACAAGCACCTGTATACTATCTCCAGTACAACGTACTAATGGCTGCGGGACAGACCATTTCCCATGCTGGGATGAGAAGCGTACACACTAGTCTACTCTGGAGTATCGATGCCCTGTCTCGATAATCCTACGACTAGGGACCTCAATAAGGATGTGCTTGTAGACTACCCAGCTCCCACTAGTGTGACTGCCATCACAACGCTGGTAATCAAGCAAAGATCCTAAGGGCTCTACTATTATGTATAAGCGACATGTTAAAAGAAACACATGCACATATTAAAGTAGAAACAAACCAAGTAGCATACTACCATTTTTAGCAAGACTGTCAATACAACTGTGAATATCCCAAGCTTCCATTAAGTAATATACAAACTAGTATGATACAGTAATGGCCTCTAGGGCATAAACACTAACACATAGAGATCAGAATCGTGAAACTCCTCAAATTCGCAATTGTCGGTAGCTATCATGTCGACAAAACATATATCACTTATCTGAGCATAGGGTTCGGAGGGTTGACTTCCTAGCTTGTAGATGTTAAGCTCAATTGTCATCTTCCCAAAGGACAGGTTCATAGAACCGTTGCGACAATTGATTATCGCGTTTGACGTAGCTAGGAAAGGTCGACCTAGAATCACCGAAATTTGGTTCCATAGGTTTGCTACAGGCTGTGTATCTATGACTATAAAGTCAACAGGGAATATAAATTCCCTGACTTTGATTAACACGTCCTCTTGTTCACCCCGAGATTGGGTGATAAATCGATCAGCCATCTGGAGAGTACAATGCGCAGTTTTCAACTCTCCTATGCATAATTGCTCATACACAGAATACGGAAGCAAGTTAACACTAGCACCTAAATCGAGTAGAGCACGATTGATATTTTTACCCCCAATAGTTATAGATATTGTAGGACAACCGGGGTTCTTACGTTTCATGGGCACCAATTGGATAAGAGAATTGCTCATATTACTCGCTAAGAAAACTTTTTTAAGCACTTGAATTTTTCTTTTCCTAGTGCATAAGTCCTTTAAAATTTTCGCATAGGAAGGAACTTGTTTGATAGCATCTAGGAGGGGAATATTTATGTTAACTTATTTAAAAATTTCCACAATTCTCTCCATTTGGGGACTTGGTGTCATGACTCGGAAAAGGCACGTGACTGGCACTTGAATCGTGTGAAGTTTATAGAACCCACCTAATTCAAGTAAGCCAAAAACCCAGAAATCTAAATCTTTTCTAGGGGAAAATAGTGGAGATGAAGTTTTTGAAACAACGGTATAAGAAATCAAGTTCTTCCTTTAAAACATAAGTTGTATTTTATTAAAATGCAATGTTTTATATCTATATTGAAAATATTTTCGTCATTTAAAATTTTGGCAACACCTCCTTTGTAATTTTTAACCCGAAAACGAATACAAGTAATAATAAATATAGGCATCCCCAAGCGGGAGCTAGCTCTTCGCCAATTGGCGGAAACAACCATGCAATGATATAAATATACAACGGTGGTGGGCGAGGATCAACACATAGAAAGAAAGCAAGAAAACTAAAGCATCATCAAGAAACCAAAACAATAATGAATAAGTACAAGAGCGTAACTCTAAGGCCGAAAGAATATACAACAGCATTTTCTGAGTCTACAAATATAAAAAGTCTGGTTGATAAAGCTTTTAACTAGATACAACTGAAATAAAATATACAAGTATAATGGTGGTCACGATGCAAGTGGATCCCACCTAAACAATGCAATCACCAGGAAGAAAGCGGTGTGCCAACAAGCCGCAAGGGAACCTGTGCGGTCAAACCTACAAGAAAACTATGGCACAACGGGGGTGAGTTGCCAACTCGTGAGTAGAAGACAACACCGAGTAGAAACCGAATGTATGACCATCTCCTAAGTCATATAGTAGCAATAATAATATACTAACGACGTCGAATGGTAGCAAGGGTAATAATATAGGCATCGGTAAAACAATACTAAAGTAATAATATCCAGGTCATAAGGTAATGTCATGTGTAATGTATGTATGAGTGTAAATGCATCAACGTGTACCCAGCAATGACACACTAAATTATGGTAAAACTTGAGTGCCCAGTATCGACACTCGAAAACATCATGAAAACCGTGTCCAACGGCGACACATAATACTTATATCTCGGGCTCCGTCAGTCCGGATCGGCCCATATCATCCGATCTCACGACTACGGCCGGTATCCTCCGGATATCTTCCGCGCCAAACTATCACCGGTCGGTAATGCTCCCCTGTCGAGCTCAACGTCTCAAACTCTATACAGCCTTCTTGCCCCGGGGTACCGCACCGGGTCCACCATATACCCGCAGACGGTGTCTTCTCACTTCTCGAATCGGGTAATCATATATCATATATGCTCCAGAACTGAGAAATCTCATGGTGGACGCCACACGCATATCAAGGAAAACCGCATTTTTCTTTTAAATGGAGCATAAGTTTTCAATTTCACATACGGTTTCCCAAATCCAGAAGTCTCATGGAAAACTGAATCTCATAATCATGAGTCAATAATGAGATAATGAATGCCGGCAAAGAGCCAGTCCACAGTGTATAACCAGTATCTATATATATGTAAATGCATATGTCATCTAAATAAGAAATGCAATGTCTACACTAGCATGAAAGATCATGAATGCTAAACAATACTATTAATCTACAAATTATCAGATAGTACGAGTGAAGTAACAGTTCTCTAATGTGTATGTGGCATGACAATTACCGATGATGATGTGTGTGAACCGGCCAGTAAGTGTACGTGTAACATACGCATCATCGGTAATGGTGCATGTGTCATAACAGACGAGATCATAACAGCTAATGAAAACACATGTGTGTGTGCGTGCATATATATATATATATATATATATATATATATATATGCAATGGAATTAACATAAACATAGCGGAAAGAAAATAGTAAACACAACATTATAAAATATACATATCTATATACGAGCCATACGGTTACCGTAGTTAAAATAGTACGAATCGTTGTTTTTAGAAAAGTGGGGATTACGGTGTTTTTGAGAAAAGAATTACCTTTTGAAAATCCGTAGCATCTCTCGGTTTGCCCTTTTAAAATGCATACGATTCGTTAGTTTTGAAAATAGGTATGACTCGAAACTCTATTCTAACACCTACCTAAGTTATTAAGGGACTAAACTAAAACAGTGTCGAACATGAATAGAAATATATACATATCCGAGTCGATATATCTAGTAGTCGGCGATCCAGCCTCATAGCATCACGTACGGTATAATCCATCGTACGGCATCCTCGAGTCAAGAGTGTGGATCAATCATCATATAAATATATCTCGTATGGTAAAATCCTTCGTACGGTATCCTCAGAATCGAGGGTGCGGTCAAATATCATATATACAATAATTCGTACGGTATCACCTATCGTACAATATCAAAATCCAAGGTACGGATCTAAGGTCATGTACAATCTAATATCATATCAAGTCGCATGTTATCGCACGTTATATGTATATCGCTCAATGATCCTTTAATATATCATATCATATACGAGGTCTCAACTCGATCATATAACATAACTTTACAACATTATGTCCGATTATATCGACTCAAAACCAAATAAAATATCATATCCTCATCTCATGTGTATATGTATGTGTGTGTATAATCATACACGCACACATACATATATATACACATATACACACGTATACCAAGTGTGCGTGTGTGTGCGTGTGTGTGACAGCACATATCTTAGGGTTCACTACTAAGATAAAAGAGGTTAAGGTTATACCTTCCTACGAATACGCTTATTCTAATCCTACGGTCCCTTAAAACCCTATTTGCTAAATATCCAAGTCTGGCATCAACACCTATATAATATATATATAACCTATTCTATGGTTGCGGGGGTGCTATACGCCATCCAACCGATTTCCCCCGTAGATATACATCTACTCACCCACACGCCTTGCTCTAGTCGATCCCGACGAATGTCTTGCCCTCCTTCGTCGTCCCGAAAATCCATGCACTTGTACCTACAAGTCAAAACACATCGTATCGTATCAAAATCATATTCGAAAACCGACACGACACGCGAAGTGCATATAGGTTTGAACCTATGGTCAACACGCGCAAAAATAACAAAATACTTTCTGACGTCAACGTGCGAACGTCGAACGACCAAGTTACATCAAGAAATCCAAAAATCCAATATTCAAATATTGGAAAATATTGTCAAAACCAACTCAAATTGCTCCCAGATTTTTGCATAGGTAGACTAGGAAAAAACTAACAATACAGTAGCTAGGTTATAAGGAGTGTGAGCTACAGGCCAAACCCCAATATCAAACTCCAACATTTGACCGGCGGGAATTGCTACAGAACCCGGCGTCGCCAGCCCTATTTTGTTATTTTGGTCTCGTTTTTCTATGGTGGTATTCTGGTGATCTAACTAGGTCAATGTAGTTGTTTGTTTTTCTTATAGGGACCCCAAGTTGCTCCAGATTCTATTTGATCCTCAAAACTCCACAAAACCAACATCAGAAAATTCTAAACTCAAGCTTTGGGTTTCTAGTCTCTAGTCTGGCTGGAATATCACCACTAAGGTCTTGTAAATACTAACTAAACCTCAATTATACTTTCACAATTCAAATTAGCTCCTAAACCTCATCTAGGAGTTTTCAAAGATTACTAAACTACATCGATTTAACTCCAAACTACATTAGGAGGTAAGGAAACTCAAAAACATAACTAGAAGTGTAAGGATATAGCTCATGTGGCAACTCAAGAATTTTCTTGGGTTGCCTAATGTGTTCAAAACCTTGACTTGATTCATCCATGATACTTGTAGTGAGCTTGTGATCAATTTTTGTGAAGGGAGCATGGTATTTTGGTGGAGATTTAGAGGTGTTTGTGGGTGGTAGTGGAGGTGGGAGGATGAAAGAGGAGTGGAAGAAGAAGATGAAGAAGAGGAATGAAGTGAAGAAAGAAAAAGGAACCATGTGGTGTGTAGAAACTACTATCTCTCTCTCTCCTCAACCATGACACAAATCACATCATTCTCTCATCAAAATATCTTTTCCTTTTTCTCTGATCCTTTTTTTGAAAACAAAACCAAAAAACCATATAATTACAAATGAAGCAAGGTTTAAATAAATGTAACAAGTATTTGCAACATGTCATGTTGCATGTCATAACGCATATATGAGATTAATGCATAATAGTGAAGTATTAGTCGAGTTTAGCATTAACTTGTATACAATTAATTGTATAAAAATTTATAAAATGTCCAAATCACATAAATTCTTTCGAAATCAATAATTCATATTAATTTTCCAAACTATCGGTATATAATTATACCATTCTATTAAAATTAATTCCCATACTTTAATAATATTCACAAAATTTATTATTTTATTTATTTAAATTCTCAAAAATAATATTTTATTTTCTGAAATGTTACACTTGGTCTGTTGGCCCTCAACCTGTGTGAAAAAAGAAGCTCTATCAATAAGGGTTGGGTTTAATTTTTGTGGAGAAGTTTGTGGGGATGGAATGGATCCCAAAATTGGATTTGGGATGGTCGTAAATCGTAATTCCTTCAAGGAAATGGGCTGAGGGTTCGAGTCTAGTGGAAAACGGAGAATAGGTTCGGAAGAAGATCTTGGATTAGACGAAGTAGGAATGGAAGTAGTAGCCTGGGTTTCATCAACATCATCAACATCAACTTGTTTACCAACATTATTGTTCAGCACTCTACCCAATCTCAACGTGATTATGGCACTCACATTATGATTTTGAAGGATGAGATTCGCTCTTTGTGAGTGGTCAAGATTTGGTAGAGGTTGAGATGGAAGTCTCCCTTTCTCTCTCTCACTCATCGCGGCATTTAACTGTGCAAGTTATGCTTCTATCGATTTAATGCATTCACCGTGGGAAGCAGTGTGTTACACTAACGTTTGGATAGAAGACGTTAAATTAGCCGTTATTTGTGTAGATTGTTTAATGAACGTTTATAAGTTACGTTCGAATGCAGAGGTTTTATCGGTACCGGCCGTTGGGAAAGAATTATTATAAAGTGCAAAGTTGTTGGCCGGATTTTGAAAAGATTGCGGTTGAAAGGAGTGCTGACTTTGTTGTGGCAGCTGCTGTTGCTGTGGAGGAAGCCTTTAATAATTATTTTGGCTTGGGAACTGATTTTGAGACTGGTTTTGGTTCCAAGCGAAATTAGGGTGATTCCTCCATCCCTAATTATAAGTGGATGAATAAGGGTCATTTATGGTTGTTGCTGAAAAGCAATATTGGTTTGTTCATGACCTTGAGACGGAGGATTCAAAGGACATTCTTTCGTTAAATGTGATGGGTCAAAACAGCAACCACATACGGTTTTGGGGAGCGTAACCTAGTTTAGGGAGGTTGGCAAGACTTTGTTTTTAATAGCTTCGAGTTTTTTTTTGCATCGCGGCCATTTCGGCTTTCACTGTGATGGAAATGTCGAGCTGATGAATACATTCACTAGATGAAGACGATGTTGGTCTAACACTCTCCCATTGTCAGGTTTGTTCGGCGAGTTCTTCCAGAAATTGCCAAGCTTCGTTATCGTCTTTTGACATGAAATAGCATTGACAAATGGTTTCAAGCATCTGTTTCGTGGCAGGATTAACACCCTCGTATATAATTCGGCAAAGTTGTCCTCTATCAATTCCGTGATGGGGGTATTGTACAAGAAGATCTTTAAACCGTTCAAAACATTTCCAGAATGGTTCGTTGGGAAATTAGGTAAACTGGTTAATCTTACTTCGAACACGGGCGGTTCTGTGATTAGGCTAAAATTTCTTAAAGAATGCTATAACAAATTCGTCCCATTTAGCGATAGAATGTGCGGCAGTGCTATAAAGCCATTTTTCTGTTAGGTCGCACAAGGTAAAAGGGAGAAAACGTAATCGCATAATATCCACTGAAAGTTGTGTTGTGTTCATCATTGCACATACGTTCTCGAATTTGGTTATGAAAATGTATGCGTCTTTGGATTCAAGCCCGTGGAATTTGGGCAACAAGTTGATGAAGTGGGGTTTAATTTCAAAATTACCCCCATTGGCTGGTGGAAGAGACAGACAAGTAGAAAGGGGTCCATGTATGGGGTAATATCTTTCTTGGAGAGAGATGCGCGGTAGATTCTGCGCACCTACGGATTGTGGCAGGATGGTATCGTTAAATCCCGATGGAGATCTGTCCATTTCGGGAGATGTGGTAGGTAGAGGGGAAATAGAAGATGAAAAAGTACCGACTTCGGAGTCGATAGAAAAAACACGGACAAGACGGGCACTAGAATCTCGTGTTCAGCCGATCATGCACTAAGCAGGTTTAGCGCACATGGCAGCGTATGTGAGAACGATTTTTAGAAGGTTTGTTTTGAAAAAGTGTCGGACGTGAGGCTTGACTCAACAAATCAGAAAATGCACAATTAATCCCTAGAACTAGGGTCACCTAGGTCAAGTCACTAGACCTCTCCTAATCTTCCAAAAGACAAGTCGCAGGATCAATTCTCTACCACCTCTTTATCACTCTTGTGGCCAGGTAAGTGTCAGGTAAGTGGGAGGTATCCGCTATACGAATCATCGAAATAGCGGGCCTAATTAAGTAACCACTTTCTTTAGTCACACTTGCCTAAACACCACAAGAGAAATGCAGATAAGCGATAGATTACCCACGACCCTCCTCTATCCTAATTGAGCGCGACGGTCCTTAAAAGCTTGGTCTAGATATTTTTTAATTAATGTAGGATGAGAGTATGCTCATTTTGTGATTTGTGGGGCCTATGAAGGGTGATGAAATCCCCACCTAATCTGGATTTGGGTTATTGCCCCTTAATGTCTGGTTAAGATATGCACAAACAAACCGATATCAAAACACGCAAAAAGATTTTTTGAGCGGCGATATTTTCAAAGAATTCTGCAGGAAATATCAGATTATTGGAGCTTAGAGGAGAAAGAGGAAGAAATTAAGAAATTACTTGAAAATTTTGGCGCCGCAATTCCTCCAACGCACCGCAGTTCCGCCGCAAAATCCAATATTCCGCCGCGGTTCAGCCGCAAATTGGTAAGGTCGGTTGCTAAATTATCTTCAGTGCTCCCCTCTGCTCCTCTGGGCTACGTTGAAAGTCTCTGAATCTCTGTTTCCTCACTCCAGTTACTCCAAATTCCCTTGCAAAACTCGCACAATAATCGTTAAATACACAAGATGCGGTTTTGGTTCTCGTTTATATATTTGCTGAATTTTATAAGAAATCAACCCGAATAACAAGAAAAAAATTACAGCCGTTTCCCTGGCAACTGCGCCATTTGATTGGTCGTTGTGCTGAAAAAGTGTGTTGTAAATAACCGCAATCAATACGGTGTCGCTAGTAGCTAGCCGCGATGAGTACGGGTCATCCGCAGGGAAACGTGAACCTTTTTCTTGTTTTAGACGAGTTGATTGAAGAAAGGTGATTGTTGTACATTTATTTTAATACGGATGTAGAATTTATAAATAAATGGCTTGTAGGATTCATAGGACTTAGTAGTAATGGATGAATAATTAAAAATGACTTCTTTTATCTTTTAATAGTTTGAAAATAGATCGATAGTGATGAATGTAGATTAGGGTTTCTTGGAATAAACTAGGGTTTCCCCACTCTTAACCTTTGTCCTTACATTGATCTCTATTCATGTGTAACCTTTAACAAAACAAGTGTTAAACCAATCTCAAATCGTGGTCGTGACTAGCAATAAATTGGCAGCGCGCCCGATAAGGATGTTAACATTTGTTTTGCTAAAATTTATAGACTTTAAAATGTATAAAAGAAGTTAAATAATTTTATCATCCATTAATCTACCCTAGCCTACGAACCCTAACAAGTTACGAATTACTCACTCATGATTTAAGATTTAGAAAAAAGGTTGAAGAATGAAAACATGATGCAGAAAGTAAGTGCGGAAAGTAAGCGCGGAAATTAATTGCAAAAAGAATAATAAAAACGCTACCTTTATTAATCAATTATTGCATACAACTTAAAAAAGTAGAGTACAAGAACCCTAGTTGCTCTAGATCTCTATCTTATTGGAAGTAGATGACTAGTTGATGATCACTCGGATGCGCGGATCGCTTTGGACCTCTTGATCTCTTCGATGATTTTTGATGTGAAGCTCTCGGTCCTATATATAGTCACAGAAACTAGAAACCCTAGATTCCATAATTGAGGATATGCAGCTAAAATCCAAACCACAAATTCTCAAATCCTACGGCTACCAAGCCGCCGTGAATTCGCCGCGGATACCCCCATTTTGCCGCCCTTCCGCCGCAATATTGTGGAATTAGGATTATGGATTTTTTGTGGTGTTTTGTATTGATATTTGGAGATCGTCTTCATATCTAGATTCTGAAAATAATGCTCTGATTCTCTGCCATTGCTAGATCTCTCGATTTGCTTCCATATTCTGGCAGGTTTGATTCCGACATCCCGATTTAATTCGGATCTCCTGGATTCCAGACCTGAGCTAATATCTGCACAATATCTTAAGTCATAATGTTAGTAATATTTGGTATTTTTGAGATATTATCATAACCATTTTATATGATATTAGATCTTAAGAATATTGATTAGAAATATTTGATATGATATACATATTTTAATTACTAATATTTCATATAAATATTATATGCATGTATTTTCCCTCAATATATTAATTATAATGTAGAAACATATGATAATAAACTTTTTACACATAAACCCTCATATGTTCTATATTTACAATAAACGTGTTTTAGTATTTAACAATAATAGGGAAAATGTTCATTCAAATGTGCAATATTTTAGAGTAATCGGGTGGTGAAAAACACTCTACAGTTTGAAACTCAATTTTTTAGTTCTTATAAAGAGATCATAAAATATATTGCTGCATAAAAAAATTAAAATTTACTCATTGAATTTGTGAATGTTGCAGGAGAGATTCGAGAATAAGATGAGGAAGATCGACGAGATCCTCAATCAGATTTGAGCTTCAACTTATGGATCTTGAGGCAAATTACCAAGATCTTGCGCATCCTCAACGAATCACCCTCCAACAAAAATTCTCCCTCATTCTCCTTGCAAGCGGCGACAACGGCGGAAGCAGAAAAGGGTTAGGTTTTTTTTTGGGTGCTTGAGGAGTTGAGCTTTTATACCGAGGTTGAGAATAAAGAAATAATTGATATTGGGCTTTGTTTTATGGGCCTAATTAGTTTAAGATACTGGATTAAGTTGTTTGTATAAGTATTAATATGGTACAAAAATTTAATTTAAGGGGTTTGGTTTTACTCGGTTTGTTTTAATAGGTCTTTTTAACATGAATTATTTGGTCGGGTTTGATTAATTAATTAAATTAATATTTACAATTTACAATAAATATTATGTATGAAGTTTTTTTAAAGTAAACTAAGTTTTGATTAATACCATGAACTTAGATGATTATAAATAATTACCGTGATCTTAGCATGTTATAATGAAATTTTCATATTGCAAAAAATAAATAAATATGAACTTGGAAATAACAAATTACCCTATTTTCAATTTCATATAAAAATATTGGAATTACGGTTGATCGATCCCGAAAGGAAAAGGAGTTAAATATTGGTTGGAGCCATGGAATTATCGTGGATTTTATTATGTTGCGAAAAAATATCATGAACTTGGTTGTGTAAATAAAATAATAAATAACATAAACTTTGGTTGTGTATATAAATTGTGTGCGCGTGTGTGTACGTGTGTGTGTCTGTGTATACACACACACACACATACATACATAAATTAACAAACTACAATATTTTTAATTTCAGGTAAAAAATATTGAAATTATGGTTGATCGTTCCTAAAAAGAAAAGAAGCTAGATATTGGTTAGAGTCATGGAAAAATAATTGATAATAATCACAGGCGCGTAAAATATAATTATTGTGATAAATCGATGTCTGGTGGCGTCACTCGTTTGAAATCTCATTTGGAGGGTATCGCTGGTGATGTTGCACCGTGTAAATCAGCCCTGAAAGAAATTAAAGAATAAATGAGAAAACATATATCTTCAAAGTAGTAGAGTAAACATGTCACGCCCCGCTTCCCAGTATACGGGCAGAGGACGCGACGAGGCCGCTATGTATTTACTCAGAAATAAACACGCTGAGCGTATCTAAGCAATATAAAATGTAATGTACACAAGAGACAAGATATAAATGAATAGCAACTTTATCTATTAACATTCTTTTTACAATACATCTGAAAAGTAAATATATGGAATAGAAAGCAATGCCTAAACAGTGGCATAACATAAATGGAAAATACAGAATATAAAGGTGTACAAGGAATCTAAAGCTCTGGGTCGAAAGCTAGCTGGTCCAAATCCTCGCTGGTGGGCTCGATCTCCAGTGAGTCCGAATCACCTGACGACATTCCAAAGAAGAAGAAAGAGAATGTCGTCAATGAACAAACCGCTCGGTAAGTCCTGTAAATAGACAAGAATGGAATAGACAGAATAGAGAGTATATTGTTATAATGTTGTATTTAGTGTTAACGCTGTTGTTTGTAGCTTGGTACAGAAGAGGCCAGTGTATACGAGAGGAGTTTCACTAGACCAGAGATTACGCTATATGGAGTATAAGGAACCATTCAGCCATGGTACAACAGCAATTGAATTCAGGTTAGGTGTCTTTATGGTTGCTGTCTCGTGCCACTTCTAACACCTTCCGTACCAATCTACCCCTTATAAACCCCGCGATGTCTTGATTGTTTATTTGTATTGTATTGTCTTGATTTATATAGATGGATGACTTGCCGGAACCATGATATCAGTAAATGAATGTAACTGGAGAATCATGTAGATAGATGTATATCCCTGGTTCGGTTTAGTCAACATAAATTGAATAGATTGAATATATGGATTCATATTGAATTGTAGTTTTGTAATTTCATACTTGAATCATATTTAAGTCAGATTGATTATATTGAGACTCAGTCTGAGTCAGACAATTAGAAAAGAAATTGAATCCTGAATTAGGTTTTGGTGTTATCGGTAACTGCTGCACATGGACGGCAAGATTTGTGTCTTTTTCAAAGACAATTACTGTGTTGATAACACCGATTGTTAAATTGTCTACCTTAAATAGGCAAGCACCCATATCTCCGGCTCCTTAAGTCTCAAGAGACTGGTCCCGCTTAAACCTATTTTTACTAGGGTCCTCATTGTAATTTAACATAACTTGAGGGGTTTTATGTAAAAGGAATTTTGTATAATTTTCAAAATACACCTCAAGTACTTAATTATCGTCATTAGAGTTTTCATGGATATTTTTTTTATTTAATGTGAAATTTCTAGGGAATATGACCTAGTTTTAAAGTATAAGGTATTTATTTGAAATATTGGAATTGTATGGTATTTTCTTGTAAATGGAATGTTTTTGTTGAATTTTAGAAATGTGGAATATTATAAATATTGAAAATAGATATTTTGATATTAATTACATATTTATTTTATTAAAAATATAAGTTTTATTTATAATAGAAATCATATTTTCTAAAGAAAAATGTATTAAAAATCTTTCGAGATCGTATGCTCCTTGCGGAGGTCTGCATCTCACTCTACTAAGCCCGAGGATGTGCGATAATCCGCACCATCCTGAACGTGATCCCCAAATGGGTTGTAGAGGCGCAATTGCAAAGATTTGTTAAATACACTTCTTATAAAAAAAAGTTTTAATAGTTGAAGGTATTTGTATGTAAAATCGTATTTTCCGAATCTATGTTCCCAAATTCCATCATATTATGTTAGATATGTGTGTTGTGAGGAGGTAGGTCACTACCTCGTGAGTTTTCTAAAAGTATAAAGGTATTATAGAGTTTATGTCGGAAATTAAAGTTTGTGGTATTTTAATGTAAAATTGCAATAGAAGATGCATATAACAATCTTTTGTGATGAAACTTGTTAAACATATTTATTAATATTTAATGAACAATATATGATGATATGAAGATATCTTAATTAAGAAAAATTATAGTTTTTAAAAAAACCGAATCGGAAGCGGACTAACTCCGCTTCCGTCGGGTTTTAGTTTTGAATGTTTTTAGAAAAGAGAAAAAAAAGAAGTAGGGACCTACTGGATGATTAACTAGAAGAGAGAAAGAGGAAGAGGTGGAAGGTGTCGGTGTGTCGTTTCGTCGTCGGAATCTCCTCGGATTGCCGTCGGAAGTTCGTCGGGGTTTCACCCTTTTGCTAACTCCACTTGCACACAAAAAACTTGGGAATTTTCTTGAGAGTTTGGGAAGGGATTTGGGAGTGAGGAGAGGTGATTTGAGCATGGTCTTTATAGGAAAAATTAGGGTTTAGGGTAGTGAAAAGGTGTATTAAAAATTTGTATTAAAATGGATTAAATGTGTGTTTTATTGTGCTCTATAAATGTGAAGTAAAAACAAATAATACAGGGGTTATGGAGGAAGTCTAAGAGTCGTGAGGGTTAAAGAAAATTAGGGTTTGGTCCGAGTTGGACCGGCGGCGCCGGCCGAGTCAGCGAGTTCGCCGGCCCGAGTCACCGAGTCGGGGGCTCGTATTTGTGCCACGTGTCCCTGACGTTTGGTCTAGCCTCGTGTGCATATTTATTTAGGCTGTGACTCTTAGTTTTACAGGTTGTGCACGTGTAGCCTATTGGGTTTCTAAAAGATTAAAAGAATTTTAAATAAAAAGAATGTATGGCTGATGGGATTTGAACTCTGGTGCTTTGGTTCAGCAGTGCAAGGCCTTACCAATGAGCTACAAGCTCCTTCTTGCTGTTCAAAAGCAAAACAAATTCTTATAGTACTTACAGGAATTGTAAATACCCCAATTGTACATTAACTTTAAATGAATTTTATGTACACTAAAATTGGAGTTGTTACAAAACAAGTCTCAATACTTGAAAAAAAATTCAAGAGGAATTAATGCAAGACGTTAAAGTTTTAGATATGGATACGGATGACGAAAACAACGAGAATGACGAACATACCGAAATTAGAAAAGTGATGAAGGCCAGTAGAGAATCCTATATAGAAGAACAGAAGGATGGATCTCGCAGGCAGTGTGGAGATGGATTTAGTACTGGATAGTTTGGTCGCTTTAAATCTGTAAATGTCTTAAGTAAGTCCAATTATGATAACCAAAATATTCGAAAAGTAGATCCCTCTATATTTAAAAAGGGTGGTAAAACTCAATCGACAATTAAAACGACAATGAAGGGTATTAAAGATGCCAAAAACATATAGGTGGAGCAATATTAAAGTTTTTTTCTACAACCATATCCCATATAATGTTGCTAGTAGTCCCTACTATTAAACTATGGTAGATGCTGTCGCGGATGTGGGCCGTAGAGTGAAGCCACTAACCGCATGGAAGATATCCAACACACATCTAGCTATAGAACATGAAGAAACGAAAACTTAAGTTGAATCGTATCATAAATATTGGCGTTACTACAATAAGGGGTTGCCCCTACAGATAAAGGCATCCGTAGGGGCAACATTTTATTGCCCCTACGGATTACTCCGTAGGTCCCCATGGTTGTTCCTACGGTGCCCTATGTTTTAATTTAAAAATACAAAAACGTAATTTGCCCTTTGGCCCAACGGAGCCGCAAACGAAGGCCCTACGGTTATGTCCGTAGGGGAATATATATGGGTTATTAATAAAAAAAAAGCACAGAAAGTCCTCAATACCAAAAATTCCTCTCTCTCACTCGATCTCCCGCGCACGCCTCTCGTCGCTACCTTTACCATGCCTCGTCGCCACCGCCCTCCGCCCGCGGCCCACCGCCGCCCTCCGCCCACGGCCTGTCACCGCCCTCGATCTCCCAAAACTTCTTCGTCGACTTCCTCGTCGCCACCGCCGGTGACTCGTCGCCGATTGCGTCGTCGACCGCCGGTCTCCTCTATCATCGGCCTAGCTACAGGTTGGTAAATCTCAAATTTTTACTTTTAATAATGCTTTTATTTATGATTTTGATGATTAATGGGTTGCTACATGGGCTAAGGTTCAGGGTTAGAGTGAGGGTTAGGGTTAGTGTTAGTTTAGGGTAGGGTTAGAGTTAGGGTTAGGGTTCGGTTCAGTTAGGGTTAGAGGTAGGGGTAGGGGCAGGGATCGGTTTAGTTAGGGTTAGGGTTAGGGTTAGGGTTAATTAGTTGGGGTTGGGGTTAGGGTTAGGGTCAATTAGTTGGGGTTAGGGTTAGGGTTGGGGTTAGGGTTAATTAGTTGGGGTTGGGGTTAGGGTTGGAGTCGGGTTAGGGTCGGGTTAGGGTTCAGTGTATGGTTAGGGTTAGGGTTTAGGGTTAGGGTGTTAATTAGGGTTAATTAAGTTAATTTAGGTTAATTAGTGATAATTTGAAAGGGTTAGGGTGTTGATTAGGGTTAATTAGGTTAATTTGGGTAAATTGGGTTAAGTTTAGGTTGATTAGGGTTAATTAGGTTAATTTGGGTAAATTGGGTTAAGTTTGAGTTAATTAGGGATAATTTGTGTTAGGGTAACGATTATGGTTAATTGTGGTTAATTAGGTTAATTTGGGTTATTTAGAGTTAGGGTTTAGGGTGCACTAGTTCATTCAGTAGGATACTCAATGATAACGTAAACGTATAATTTTACCGTAAACGCAAAAAAATTTTACCCTAAACTTAAAATTTCGAACCCTTAATAACGAAACGTAAACGTAAAACCTATTCATGTTAAATGTTCAAGTTAAAACCAATATATGATACTCGATGATAATATGAAACTTTCATATTCTCATCGATACTCATATATGAAACTCAAAGCGCCACTTAGTCCCCGTCTATCGGTTAACATACGTTCGATGTTCGTCGTGACATAGAACTATACGAAGGTTGTTAAATATCGGACGGTATAGCTCGGTACTAACAACCGTCATATAGTCTATGTGACGAGAAGATTCAATCGTATGATAACCGATAGATTTGTCCTGTGTGGACAAGTTAGGAATGTATAAAGCAAACACCTGCATTCACTTGTGTTTTCATTCGTTTCGAGTTATTTCGTCGGTACTTTTCCACTGGTTCTCCGTGTACAAAGATAGATTAGATGTTCATTTCAACGTTGTTTCACAGCTTTGAAATGATTATCTATTCTATTACGGTGTACTCGGAGAACAGCGGGGAGGTGCTGCCGAAATTTACTCGAAACGGTTGAAAGCACAAGCGAATGGGTGTTTGCTCTATACATTCTTAATGGGATAGAAGCATTACCCCCCGACAGCCGAAACACACACATACAACACGAATACACAACAAACGCATACACAACGCATACACACTAACAACCCTACACTTAAGCGAAATCATAAATTGAAACACACATATATAGAATACAACTCATACATGGGTATCCTTAAATCTAACTTTGATTATCGATAATTTATTCTTTTCAACGACAAACGCATACACAAAGCATATACACGGATTTTCTCCTTTGTTGGTAACCATCCCGTTCTTAGATTTCTCAATATAGTCATCATAACCTACAATTTATTTGTTATACAGTCTAACATGGCCCATGAGTACATCAGAGTTAAGGACTGGATGTATGTGGATTGGCAACAACGTATGCAATTTAAGTTTGTCACAGGAGTTGCTGCTTTTATTGAATTTGCACGCGCACATAATAAGATCGTGTTAGAGAAGATTCTGTGCCCGTGCGATAGATGTGGGAATAAGTACTGGCGGAAGGTAGAATTTGCAGAGTTTCATATCGTTAAACATGGTTTTACTAGACTTTATACAACTTGGCTATATCACGGGGAAGAAGAAGAAGGCAGTAATGTGGCAGAAGAAGAACGAGAAGACGGTAATGCGGCAGAAGAAAGAGAAGACGGTAATGTGGCAGAAGAAGAAGATGATAATTTCTTTCCAGGAGAAGAAATAGAGGATATGGTAGAGGCTGTCCTAGATGAATCTATTTGTACCGAAGATGACATTCCTTCCGGTCAAGGACCGCATGCGGATAAATATAAAAATTTCATGAATGATACCAGAAAACCAATTTATGAGAATACAAAGTATTCCACCCTCTCATGGTTCGTCCAACTTTTCCAGATTAAGTGCCTAAATGGATGGAGCAACAAGTCATTCACAATGCTTCTTTCGTTCTTGAAATATTCTATGCCCCCGGGAAATAACGTGCCCGATGATTAGTCCAAAAATAATAAGTTTACCGCAATCAGAAACGGCGTCGCTTTGCAGCTAGCCGGTGAGTACGGGTCGATCCACAGAGATGGGTAATTTTCTTAATGTGTTTTTACGAGTTGATTCCAAATGTTTTTTGGATTGATTAAATCTAAAACCTAGATCTATCACTAAACTAAATTAATCTAAATTAAAGTCTTGCTATGGTTAGGTTTAAGGGAAGTTTGGAGATTAAAGGTTTCCTCACCGCTTTCAATGCCTTATTTTAGATCTATTAGATGTTGCGGTAATTATCCATAAAGTGGATAAGAATCTTTTGGGAAGATATTTCTTCCTCTAGATTCTTATTCTTCCTTTATCGATAATTACCCTAACTTCCATGGAAAACACGCGCAACCGGGCCTTTATACTACGGTGTCACCGTTACCTCGAGGGGTAGGGTGCCGTAGGGAGCGGTTGTGCGTGTATGCATGGAGTTCTAATTCTTGTGAAGGGACATGAAAGGGGTGAGAGATCTAATCTCTCAAACCTTTCCCTAAGGCTAACCCTAACAAGCGAGGAGATTGCTCGCTCATTAGGGGATGAAAAAACATACTAATTAAAAGATAATAAAAAGCAAAGAAATAAAATTACTTACTAATTTGATGGCTCCCTCCAAGCAAGAAAACAGAACAGATCTGAATTTGTTTATTGAAAAGAGGTATAGGGTTTTACAATTTTTGATTACAATTTATAAGCAAACAGGAGAATTTAGGGTTACAGATTCTCGCACACGTGCAATTACAGATTTGCCCACGAAAAATCCAAACACCCGCACCGACGCACCGACACGAGAAAAATCTACCGACGTGTGCACTTAATGGCCGCGGAACCGCGACAATGATGGGCCTTGGGCCGCGGTTCCGCGGCCCTTTGGTGAGCTTAGCTCACCATCTTTCTGGGCTTTCTTTCCTGCTTCTTGGGCTTGTTATTTCTCTACTTCTTTTCTCTATTTGACATCTGGGTCTTCTCCAGATCTTCAGTGAAAACTTGTGAGGATCTTTTGACCGTTCACTTTGACATTTCGGACTGCATTGCCTTATACAATTGTAAATTGTTCTTCGTGGCTAGGATCCGTCTACTTGTTGGTCAAAAGTCCCTTTTCTGTATCAACTTTCGTCTTTTTCACTGTATTTGCTCCAAGAACCTGTATCCTGTAATATGCAACAAACGTGCGTCAAGAGTACCTATTTATTTATAAAACGGATAAGAATAGGGGAATGAAGAATGCAATATTATGGTCTGAACAAATACCCCCAAACTTATCTTTTGCTCGTCCTCGAGTAAACTTATTATTTTATTCACTAAAATCCTAACCACACTTTCGCAGGGAAACGCGATTGCACTGAGCACGTGCAACAAGCCGTTAAACCTCTAGGTGTCCCTAGTAGGAGGAGTGTTGTCTCCTGAGGGTTTTCAGCGGATTACACCCACAAAATCCTATCAACTCGGCCCATTGACTTTTGTTCTCCAATTAGGTTTTCTAACTAAGAATTCTATTATCTTTTACCCGTAAATTATCCACCCATATTTTTCACACTTCCTCATTATTTAACTTAAGATTATATATGTTATGTAGACCTACTTAGCTTTCGGCATCTCTTAAGTTTTCCTTCTAGGTTTTCATCTCTACTTAGGAATTTCTATCAACTCTACTAAAGATACAAGTTCTATCTTTCATTCCTTTCTCTTATCTAAACTCTAATCATATATCCCCACGTGTGTGTATAGATCACCCCTACACTTGGAAATTCAAATCAAGCAATCGTACTCTCGTCCTTTTTCCAAAGCACTTATTAATTAGTGAATTTTTAAATGAAATTTGCTTACACATCCTTCATGCGACCGTTAATACTTCTTGAGGTACCAACAACCGATTACAAGATGCGTTAGCATTTTAAAGCGTACTTCCTAGTTTTGCAACACCCAAGGCTTTAGCAGTGACTCCCAAACCAGTTGGTCTAAGGCACTAGGTGATGAAGCACCCTCGCTGAATATTTTTCTATTTTTACAGCCTTAAGTAATCACAAAAACCAGTGTCCATTTTTTTTATTCACAATTTTTTTTTCTTTTATTTTCATCGTACTAAGGACTTTAGACAAGAGCATTTCAAGGTCTCTTCTACTATTCCAAGTTTCAAGGTTCGTGATTGTGCAAATTGTAGGATATACGTTTTCAGAATCTAGACTTAAGCTAGGAACTATTTTTCAAACTTATACTCTAATAAGAACATCAATACTCTTCCCTTGTTTCGACTTAGTCCAAGAAGTGAACCCAAAATTTGCCTATTTCTAAATAAACTACAAGGCATATACTTTCTACCGTTAAACTTTAAGGAATGTTATTTTTAGGGTTTTTAATACACTAGGTCTAAGATCTAGTTGTTCCTAGCTAGTTAACCTATATGTCAAACTCTAGTCAAATAAGGCCAAAATTGAATACAATTATTTTTATAATTTTTCAAAATTTTTCAATTTTTATGGGTTTTCAAATAAGTATGCAAATGCAAAAATATGTACAAATGAATGCGAAGGAAGAAGACGTACCGAGCATACCCCCAAACTTGAACTTGACAGTGTCCTCACTGTCATACTAAACCAAGAGGGTCAAGATGTCGGCATTCTCCTGTTTATTTATTTACAATATGTATTGTTAAAACAAAAATATATACAGAAAGCCCCCCCCCCCCAAACTTCAGTGAAACAATGTTAGACATTACTGCCGGACTTTGCACAGACCAAATATCAACACCAACCAGTCGAAAAATTTATCTGTAAAGAGTGTCGGTTGGCGGAAGAACATGTTGTATCGATCCAAAAAGATTTGGGGAAGATAGGAGTGATGGTAGTGAAAGTGTGGAAGTGAATGGATATGATGTGGTGGTGAATCAAAACGAGAATGAGAATGATTAGCAGTCAGTGGAATATTGGCATTCTCATAGCTCATTAAAAGAAATGGGGGTGGTTCAACTTCTAAAGGAGGAGGTTGACTAACCACAATACCCCCAAAATGTTCTTGTGGGTCCTCTATTGACTTGGCATCATCCATTAATTTCATATGATATTCAATTATAAGGGAACTGATCTTCTCGATGTCCGCCATAGTCCAACCGAAAACTTGTCGCCTATCTTGTAAGACTTTTAAAATAGCGTTCTCTTGCTCGAAGGCTAGAGAGGCTGATATTATAATGGGAAAAGTCTCATTCTCACCTATGTAAGCATATTTAAGGTGAGGCGGAAAGGACATGAGTTCGAGTTTCGGAGATGAAAGAATCATTGCGGAATCTACCTCGAACTCAAAGGACTCCAACACAGGTTCGAAATCACAGCAAACAACCGATTCGGATGGTTCAACTAACTCATCCACAAATTCAAAACACTCATATTCGGGCTGTGAGTCGTCATCATCCGAAAAATTGAAACATTCATAATTCATATCGGTTGTGTCAACAGTGGTAGGCTCAAGGAGGGACGCACTAGTGGCGTCAAAACTGTTTGCATCAAACAAGAATCTTTCAAACTCGCAGTCCTCCTGCGTGATTTCGTGAACAGAGCAAACTTCTCATGTATTAGTTTTAGGCACGGGGGGCAGACTTCCCATCTTATAAATATTGAACTCACTAGACATCTTCCCAAAGGATAGAGTCATGGAGCCATTGCGACAGTTTATTACAGTATTGGAAGTGGCCAAAAATGGTCGACCGAGGATCACCGGAATTTGGTTCCGTGGGTTAGCAACAGGTTGTGTATCCATAACAATAAAATCAACGGGGAATATGAACTCCCCAACTTTGATCAACACATCCTCTAGCTGACCCCTTGGATAGGTGATTGATCGATCAGCCATTTGGAGAGTACAACGAGTGGGTTTCAACTCTCCAACCCCTAATTGTTTGTACACGGAGTAGGGAATCAGGTTAACACTAGACCCAAGATCTAAAAGTGCTCGATTAATTTTCTTATCCCCAATTGTGATTGAAATCGTAGGACAGCCGGGGTCCTTTCGTTTTTGGTGTAAGGTTTGATGGTGGTTAATAGCATTGCTCACTGCACTAGCCACTAGCACTTTCTTGGGTACTTGAGATGCCTTTCTCTTCGAGGTGCATAAGCCCTTTAAGATTTTCGCGTATGAAGGGACTTGTTGGATTGCATCCAAGAGAGGTAAATTTATGCTAACCTGCTTAAATATCTCCACAATCTTCTCCACTTGTGCAGTTGGTTTATTAGGACTCAACCTGTTTGGAAATGGAGCATTTTGAAAATTTGTTGAGTCAAATGTCTGTGGAGTAGAATGTGGAGTAGGAACGGATCCCAGTGTGGATGTGTTCGTGTTGTGAGAAATGGGTCCGTTCGAGTTAGAAGAAGTAGAGCCGTGTGAAGGGTGGAGAATCGGCTCTAAAGAAAAAGGTGAAGAAGAAAGTGAAGAAAATGAAGAAGGGGAAGATGACGATGGAGAAAAAGAAGAAGAAGAAGAACCACCGGCGGGGATGTCATCACTAGTTTCCACATTATTCTGCAACACTCTTCCGGATCTGAATGTGGTCACCGTATTTACATTGTGATTGTGATATGCGTTTTGTGTGTGACCGGGATTTGGCAATGGTTGAGATGGAAGCTTTCCCTTTTCTCTCTCGCTCAACGCAGCAGTTAATTGTGCAATTTGTGCCTCAATAGATTTGATACTTTGATCGTGTGAGGCATTGTTATGCATCAAAGACTGAACATAATTTTCAAATCTTGCTGCGGATTCTATAGATTGCTTGAGAAATGCATCTAGACTTTTTTCTAGCGAGATAACTTTATCATCATTTGGTTGAACCAAATTGTTCGTTTGATTTGTATAAGGTTGTTGTTGGAAAGGTTGCCAGTTTTGAGTTTGCGAAGGTGCTTGTTGTTGTTGTGGAGGAGGTGGTCTTTGAAAATTGTTATTTTCTTGGACTTGTTGATTTTAGTTCCAAGCGAAATTTGGGTGACTCCTCCACCCCGGATTGTATGTCGAAGAGTACGGATCGTTTCTTTGTCATTGCTGAATTGCAGCATTGACTTGATCTTGTCCTTGAATAGGTGCATTATAAGGACACTCTTTGGTTAGATGCGATGGATTCGAACAACAAGCACAAATTGTTCAAGTGGGTAAAGCAGGGGCAGGAGAAGACGATGAGATTTTGGTCTCAATGGCTTCTAGCTTTTTCATAAGTGCGGCCATCTCGGCCTTCATAGCAATCGACATATCTACTTGATGTATGCCTGCCCTAGATTGACCAATAGAAGAAGATGATGTGGTCTTGGTACTCTCCCACTGAATTGTTTGCTCACTAAGATCCTCAAGAAACTGCCACGCTTCGTCGCTAGACTTGGAAAGAAAATTACCTTGACATATAGTTTCTAGCAACTGCTTCGTTACCGAGTTCAATCCCTCGTATAATGTTTTGCAAAGTTGCCAACTTTCGATCCCATGATGAGGGCATTGAACAAGTAGGTCTTTAAATCTCTCGAAGCACTTCCAAAATGGTTCGGAAGGAAGCTGTGAAAATTGTATAATCTCGTTACGGATTCTAGCAGTTTTGTGATGAGGATAGAATTTTTTCAGAAAAGCTCTCACAAACTCGTCCCAATTTCTAATGGAATGTGATGCGGTGCTGTATGGTCACTTCTCGGCTAGGTCACATAAGGTAAAAGGAATGACCCTTAGCCTTATAGCGTCATCACTTAATTGGGTCGTTTTCATCATAGCGCACACATTTTGGAATTTATTGATAAAGATATATGCATCTTCAGATTCCAAACCATGAATTTTTGGCAGCATATTGATGAAATGTGGTTTTATTTCAAAATTGTCCCCATTTACCGGTGGGGGTGAAAGACAAGTAGGTAAAGAAGTGCGGACGGGGTAGAAGAGATCCTGGAGCGCGATTCGTGCGGGCGCTACAACAGGCGGAAGATTCGGGTTATTCGCACCTAACGGAGGTGGAATCATTCCCGTCGGTAAGGTATCGTTGGGGTTGTGTCCCGATATACCTTCGAAAGAAGAATTTGAAGGTGGAGGTAAGGAAATGGGGGGAATTTCGACTTCGGTGTCGAAAGGTTCGTCGGTCGGTACCAACGAAACACGGACTAATCGGGCGTTAGTATCCCTAGTCCAAAGTGACATACACTAAAGGAGTAGTGTAGTCAGAAAAATAGAAAAACAGAATGTGGGGGTAAGATAACGTTAACGGAGGGAAGTGGTGGAAGTGAGTTGCAGGTTTTCTTAGCGACAAGTTGCAAGTTTTGAAAAGATTTTTTCTTTTTTTTTATGTGAGAGTTTTGCAAAGAAGTTTTGAAAAGAGACTCGTGACACAAATGTATCAACCACACATGCACAATCAGGCCTGGATCTAGGGTCGCCTAGGTCTGCAAGACAGCTCCTAACTAGGGCTAGAAATAGGACCTCAAACCGCCTCTTCACCGACAAGTACGGCCAGGTAAGTGGGAAGGAACCACAATAGTGGGCCTAATTAATAACCACTAGCCTAGACACCGCAAAGTCAGTTAGGATAAACGGTCGATGCCTATATTAGTCCTTTTCCTATTGAGCTCGATGTCCTTAGGTCTGAGTCTAGTATTTTTTAATTAATTGTGGTCGATGCAAAATGCTTTAAGGTGATTTCTGGGGTCTTGGGAAGGGTGATGAAATCCCCACCCAATCTGAGTTTGGTCAATTAGCCCCTTAAAGTCCGATTAAATTATGCAAAACAATAAAATTCACTTGCAATCAATTTTTAGCGCGGCGCAAAGAAACCTGCAGAAAATCTATTATTTAGAAGGGGAGAAAGAATTTTTAGCGCAAAGAATTCCTGCAGAAAATTTTTACAGAGAGATATATGGAGGTTGCAGAGGGGAGAAGGAGAAACAAACTGGAATTTTTTTTCACACAGAGAAGCGCACAAAAGGCCGCGGTTCCGCGGCTTTGACACCAGTTATGCCGCGGTTTCGCGGTGGGACTAGGAGATCTGGTCGTCAGAAAATTTGTACTGCTCTGTTGTGGATTTTCTCCTCTGTTCCGATGCGACTTTTTCTGTTTTTCACTCTGTAATTTTCCGGATCCGCGATTCTTCGCTGTTCCTGCAAGATTCAAAAGATACACCCTTCAAACAGATCAAAATTGATAATTTTTTAATTTTTTTTTTTATTTTCAGATTTTTATAATTTTTATAATTTATATCAACCCGAAATTACACAGAAAGAAATTTTACGCCATCCCGTGCAACGGCGCCATTTGATTAGTCCAAAAATAATAAGTTTACCGCAATCAGAAACGGCGTCGCTTCGCAGCTAGCCGGTGAGTACGGGTCGATCCACAGAGATGGGTAATTTTCTTAATGTGTTTTTACGAGTTGATTCCAAATGTTTTTTAGATTGATTAAATCTAAAACCTAGATCTATCACTAAACTAAATTAATCTAAATTAAAGTCTTGCTAGGGTTAGGTTTAGGGGAAGTTTGGAGATTAAAGGTTTCCTCACCGCTTTCAATGCCTTATTTTAGATCTATTAGATGTTGCGGTAATTATCCATAAATTGGATAAGAATCTTTTGGGAAGATGTTTCTTCCTCTAGATTCTTATTCTTCCTTTATCGATAATTACCCTAACTTCCATGGAAAACACGCGCAACCGGGCCTTTATACTACGGTGTCACCGTTACCTCGAGGGGTAGGGTGCCGTAGGGAGCGGTTGTGCGTGTATGCATGGAGTTCTAATTCTTGTGAAGGGGCATGAAAGGGGTGAGAGATCTAATCTCTCAAACCTTTCCCTAAGGCTAACCCTAACAAGGGAGGAGATTGCTCGCTCATTAGGGGATGAAAAAACATACTAATTAAAAGAGAATAAAAAGCAAAGAAATAAAATTACTTACTAATTTGATGGCTCCCTCCAAGCAAAAAAACAGAACAGATCTGAATTTGTTTATTGAAAAGAGGCATAGGGTTTTACAATTTTTGATTACAATTTATAAGCAAACAGGAGAATTTAGGGTTACAGATTCTCGCACACGTGCAATTACAGATTTGCCCACGAAAAATCCAAACACCCGCACCGACGCACCGACACGAGAAAAATCCACCGACGTGTGCACTTAATGGCCGCGGAACCGCGACAATGATGGGCCTTGGGCCGCGGTTCCGCGGCCCTTTGGTGAGCTTAGCTCACCATCTTTCTAGGCTTTCTTTCCTGCTTCTTAGGCTTGTTATTTCTCTACTTCTTTTCTCTATTTGACATCTGGGTCTTCTCCAGATCTTCAGTGAAAACATGTGAGGATCTTTTGACCGTTCACTTTGACATTTCGGACTGCATTGCCTTATACAATTGTAAATTGTTCTTCGTGACTAGGATCCGTCTACTTGTTGGTCAAAAGTCCCTTTTCTGTATCAACTTTCGTCTTTTTCACTGTATTTGCTCTAAGAACCTGTATCCTATAATATGCAACAAACGTGCGTCAAGAGTACCTGTTTATTTATAAAACGGATAGGAATAGGGGAATGAAGAATGCAATATTATGGTCTGAACACCCGACAGCTGGTACGGAGCCCAGAAGATGATGTCTAATTTGGGTCTGAAGTGTGAGAAGATTCAAGCATGTCCTAAAATTGCGTGTTGTACCGGAAAGAGAATTCAGATTTGAAAGAGTGTCCAACATGCGGAGAGGCCAGGTATAAGCCGAAAGATTCTGATAACAAGCCCGATATATACCTGTTAAGATAGCACGATACTTTCCCATAACACAGAAACTGCAGAGGCTATTCAGGTGCAAGAAAACAGCCGAGGCAATGATTTGGCATCACCGTGCTCCTCCAAGTGAAGATGGAAAAATGAGTCATCCAAGAGATTCACCGGTATGGAAGGATTTTGATAGGAGGCACGAAATATTCATTAGCGATCCTCACAATGTCAGGCTCGGACTCGCTAGTGATGGCTTCTGCCCATTCAACTATATGGCTGGAAGCCACAGCACATGGCCCGTTGTAATGATATTTATAATCTGTCGTTTTGATTGGTTATGGACTAATCATACTTTATGATGCCTCTTCTTATCGACGGACCAAACTCACCGGGAAACAATATCGACGTCTATCTCCGACCTCTGATCGAGGAGTTAAAATCTTTATTCATTAATGGTGTAGAGACTTACGATGCAAACAGAAATACAACCTTCATACTGTGTACGGCTTTAATGTGGACAATTAATGACTTTTCTGCGTATGGAATGCTATCAGGTTGGTCCGTACATGGTCACAAAACATGTCCCTATTGCCATCAACATACGACATCAAAATTCTTGAATTTTAGCAGGAAGGTTTGTTATTGCGGCCATCGACGTTTCCTGCCTCTAGACCACCCCTACAGGTTAGACGCTGTTCACTTTGATGGTCATCAGGAGCTTCTTGGACCTCCAACCCCATTGTCCGGAGAGGACGTGACTGCTCAGTAGGATGGTTACAATAATGTGACTTTCGGGATGGATCCGACAAAACAGGTCAAACCACCATTCTGAAACAAATTAAGCATTTTCTTCGAGCTTCCGTACTGGTCAACAAATTTATTGCGCCATTGTCTGGACGTCATGAACATAGAGAAGGGAGTATCCGAGCACGTACTCAACTTGCTTCTTTGTAAAGACGGGAAATCGAAAAACAACCTCAATACTCGAATGGATTTACAGGACTGGGAAATTAGAAGTGAATTGCATCCTAAACCGATAGCGGGTAAACCAGGCAAGTTTTTACTTCCCAATGCCACGTATCATATGTCACAACCGGAGAAGAAAAAATTTCTGCAGGTGTTGCATGATTTGAAAGTTCTCACAGGTTTCTTAGGATCATTCGGCAAGAAAATAAAAATTATGAAAGGCAAGATCGATGGGATGAAAAGTCATGATCACCATGTTATTATGGAGCATCTTCTCCCATTAGCACTCAGGACTTCCTTTCCCGGATCGGTTGGTTTAGTAATCAATGACCTATGTTGTTTTTTCAGAGAATTATGCGCTAAAACACTGGATGTTGTGACGCTGGAGAAACTAGAAAATTCTATTGCGTTGATACTTTGCAAGTTTGAGAGTATTTTCCCACCGTCATTCTTCGATATCATAATACACCTGATGGTTCATCTTGCAACTAAGGCTAAGTTAGCCGGACCGGTACAATATCGATGGATGTATCCCGTCGAGAGGTACGTGGAATTTTTCGTTTCGCGCAATTTGTAAAATTATTGGTGTCATGTATGCCCGTATTTATTTATTTAACATATTTTTCTTTAGGTAGCTCTACACTCTAAAAAAGTATATACGCAATAGAAATCAATCAGAGGGTTCTATCATACAAGGTTATCTTCTAGATGAAGAAACCACATTTTGTTCCCGCTATCTGGACGAGAACGTTGAGACGAGACTTAATCGGCCTCGAAGAATTCAGGACGGGCCATATGGTAAACCTGATTATAAGAGGGCAGACACTATGTTTATCAACAAGATATACCGCTTTATCCTCCTCAACAACGCATGTCTTGAAAAAATTAGAGAGTTAGTTTTTTTTGATTAATTGTTATATTTGTGTTTGTGTGTGTATGAAATGATATAATATTAATGTCATATGCCGTTGTTGAGAATAGAATTCATTTTAACGAGGTACGTGAGGGGCATCCTGATTGGAACTATGAAGGATTGGAAAAATATCATCAGGATAATTTTTGCGATTGGTTTGCAGATCATGTAAGTTATTCGAATAATATATTATTGCTACCAGTTTTAATAGAAACTTATATCGTTATATATTTGTCGTAAAATTTGTTTTGTTAGATCCAGGATCCGAACTTGTCTGCATCATTAGATAGTGATTCAAGATGCTTAGCTCAGTTTCTTAGTATGGAGGTTGCATATTATAAAAGATTCGGTGTCCTTGGATATAAATTTGAAGTTAAGGACATAGAAACATCTAGAACCACTCAGAATAGTGGGATTGCGACTGTAGGATCGGATGGTGTGATTTATTATGGATACTTAAATTGTATACTTGGCATCCAATATCCCGGATGATCAGGACCGTTTTATATATTTCAGTATACTTGGTACGATACACGAACCGATATGGATAAGTGGAGAAACAATCTCGGGACTTGGAAAGATGAATATGGATTGACCAGTATGAACTCACTTCGATTTTACGGTCAGAACGATCCGTTTATCTTTCCGAACCAAGCGTTCCAAGTATACTACTCACAGTATTTGAAGCATCTGGGATGGAGTGTCGTATACCGTTGGAAACCCAGGGATGTTTACGATATCCCAGAATTCGAGGACAGCAATGAGGATGAAGAAGAGAGAAGACTTAGAGTGCTCCGACCGTCTATTTCAAAAAACGGGTTATCTTCAGCTGATCATGAAATTACGTGAGTTAGAAATGATATCGATGATGAAATCTAAGTAGATATGTGTCTAATGCGTCCACGAAACGAAAAAGGTTATCAGTAATGTTATATTATTACTTCACATTTTACGATCTATACATATATAGTTAATATTTGTAATGATTGTCTAATGCGTCCATGAACCGTTTTATCGAGATTTGATGACGATGACGGGAGCAGCGAGGGGCGGCAGGAGCTCCAGCCGCGGCACCGGCAGAGGCAGAGGCAGAGCGGTTCTACCGCCAGGAGAGCTGCATAGGGAGCTTTAGAGGGCCGGTCTTGCATCCCGATCGAAGACCCCTTCGGATGGCTCCTTCCGTGTGGACTTTGCCACATCTCCAGCTATATTGCACGCATATTCATTTTGAATGTAATATTATAGATATACATGCATATTTATGTCAAAATTACTTATATAGTCAATGTTTGATTGTTTAGCTGTTGGTGGTACGTCCACATCAGGGACAGAGGCTACTCCCGTACCTCCAGGTATGTTTATATGTCCTATAATGCATGCATATTGATTCAGAATGCTATATCATAAATATACATATATTCTTTTTGCTCTTACGTACTTAGATAATCCATTTTTAATTGTCTAGCTGTAGGTGATGCCTCCACATCTCGGGCAGAGGCCACCACTACACCTGCGGGTATGTTTATATATATATCCTATAGTGTGTGCATGTTGATTTAGAATGCAATTACTTATATAGTCAATGTTTAATTGTCTAATTATAGGTGGTGCGTCCACGTCTGGTGCAGGGGTCACTCCCATTTCCATACCCTCCGCTCAGTCTGCAGGTTAGTATGAATAAATATAAAATATTTATTCATTTTACATATCCTTTAAGAATAAACATGAACTACATTTAATTTTATTGATATTTATTTTCTAGTTGGAGGGGATGCGTTCACGTCCGTGTCACCGGCTGTTCCTCGCCGGAGGAACTATCGTCCCGCTCGTGCTGCTGCCCGGGCCCAGGCTCGTGCTTCTATCGCCGGAGGTATATATCACACTTCAATTTTTGTTAAACCTTGATTTCTTAATACCACTTTGTCTTAATATTGATTGTCTTGATATTTCTTATAGACGCATGACATCTCCATCCCGAGCAGGGGACTCGAGGCCCGAATCAGTCCCACCGGCTGAGGCCCGACAAAGCTTGGGGGAGGCAGCATTCCCTCTCTTCTTTACCCCTGATTATCGTTATGCCGGCAATTAGGCCGAGAGGTTCGGCCGGTATATGGGGGATGAGAGCCGCCTCGTGAAGAAGTATCCACTTCACGTTGAGCGGGGCGACCAGCACCGACGCTCATTCGCTCTCTTCTGGGATCAGGCTCGGGTATTAATATATATTTTCATTCGATTTATCCAATATATTTATTATTAACACTTGCAATTTAATAACATTATTTTTTTGTATTTGCAGTTGGATTACGATTTTCAGCCTGTACCCGACCCTGATCACCCTGAGAGGGTGCTCGATTTTCACGCTCTGTACCATGGCCTGATGAAAAACATGCAATCAAAGGTCCGATATAATAGGAACGAGCTGAATATCGACTGCTATTCCCTGTGGATGGCGGCCCCCGAGGCAAATAGAGCGGCTCTCCTACATATTCTGGCCTTTGCGAGAGTCAACGTAGATACATGGCCTCTCTTGTGCCAATATTTCGATTCTCAGCGCAAACAAGTTTGTATTTTAAATGCAATTCATAGTTAGTATATAATTTATTTTTTTGTGTTGCTTAATTAGAAAACTAAATCTGAATGTGTTGTGCAGAAACAGGCGGATCAAAATAAAAAGAATAGGAAGTCGGCGAAGAGGGGTCGCCCCACTTATACAGGTGGCTCGAGAAATATTACTCGTGCCATGGAGGCATCGGTAAATTACAATAGATATACTGTGATATAATGTAATATTAATAGTTATTTTATAATATATGTAAAATTTTTGCGAATTGCAGAGATCTCAAACCTTGGCGTAGGGCGGTACACCGAGCGTGCTGACCGCGTATCTTGTCGTCCACGGCACCTCGACAGATCCCGCCATGGGCGAGCTTCGATACCCTGACACCGCTATCCAGGAGTATTGCGTAAGTGTTAATATTTATTCAACCCCTATTTGAAATTTTTGTTTTGAAAAGTTCAAATTTAAATGATATACCTATATTTTACTGGTTTATGTGGGTGTAGGAGCGGGTGGTTAAGTAGGCGGAGGCATCGGGGATCGATTTTACTGGACAGAACGGTCCGATGCTGCTGACCCCAGTCCTAGATGCCGCACACGGAGGGCACTACGGAGGTTAGGAGAGAGGCCGGGGACTGGGTCCTAGCAGGGCCCATATAAGGTTGGACTCCACTCCGGCGGTTACTTCCTCTATCTCCTGTGAGCGACGTCTAGAGCAAGATGTTGCCACCTTGAAGGCCGCCATCCAGGAGTTGAAGGAGATGATGGTATGTATACTACTTAATAGTAAAATATTATATCATATTATAGATAGCAACATATCCAATATTAGTACGTAGCCCGAGCTTATTTGGTTGTAGACTTGGATTTGATTAATCATACATACATAGAACTGTCTAATTAAAATAAACTACAGTTTTCCAAACTATATATCCAAACGAGCCCTAAGTCCCTAAGTATTCATAGATTGGGGTTTCGCAATAACTTAATAATGATACGAATTCGACTAATACACAGTTCTTACTCGTTTATTACACCCAAAACTGAACAGACGCGACAGGGTACTTCGGCTGCGGCTCCATATGCATCTCCTTCGGGTGCGACTCCGCAAGCCACTACTGTAGGGTGTTTTTCGTCACCCCATTGAGATGTGAATACGCACGCACTTGTCATGCGCATTACAGATTCCCCCTGCCTAGGATAGGCCGGGGTTTAATGATTGTGGGGATCCGAATCTCCGGCAGCCGCGGACTAAGCTGCCGTTAATTACCCCTCGCCTTTGGAGCGAGGGAACCTCCGATTGACAGGTTAAACTGGTCATGCGAACTCAATTTGCAGTGTTGTGTTTTGAAGGGGTTTTGGATATATCGGGAGCCACACAGAGTTTTCAAAGAGGTCCCGCTACCCGGATAGCGGGCTGGGGGTCAAGGGGGCTAGTAGCCTCCTTGCGGGATGCGGGGCAACGCCCCGGCCCAAATTTTTTTTGGGAGGGACAGTGTTGTGGAGTGTGTGAGCATCTATATATATATATACATGTATACATATATATAAAAAAAAGGGAAAAAGCGCCCAAAGGACGCGTGGGGCCAGCGCTAGCGCTTTGAGCGCTAGCGCACCACGTGTCAGCACGTGGGCGCTCGGGCGCTAGCGCTCTGAGCGCAAGAGCGCTAGCGTACTGAGCGCTAGCGCGCCACGTGTCAGCACGTGGACGCTAGCACACTGAGCGCTAGCGCGCCACGTGTCAGCACATGGGCGCTCGGGTGCTAGCGCTCTGAGCACAAGAACGCTAGCGCACTGAGCACTAGCACGCCACGTGTCAGCACGTGGACGCTCGGGCGCTAGCGCTCTGAGCGCAAGAACGCAAGCGCTTTGAGCGCTAGCGCGCCACGTGTCAACACGTGGGCGCTCAAGCGCTAGCGCTCTGGGCGCTAGCGCTCTGAGCGCAAGCGTTATGAGCGCTAACACGCCACGTGTCAGCACGTGGGCGCTCGAGCAGCAAAAGGGACTTAGTCCCTGCAATGGGAGTTGTACTCCCAGAAAGGAGCACTTATTATTCTGTATATATATATATGTATATATATATGAGGAGTTAAACTCCTAAGATGTTTTGAAGCTGATGAAGGGCTTCTCCCCTTGAGCCCTAGTTCTTCCCCAAAGTGGGGTTTCTGGATATGGGTCCCCCTTCTTCTTCCTTTGTTGGCCGGATCTTGAAGATCAAGAGATGTGAGATTTTAAAAATCTCTCCTTTCTGAGATCTGATGGCAGATCTGAGTTCCCCTTTGTGGGTTTTATGGTGGAAAACTACTTAGTTTTGGAAAAGAAAGAATAAAACTCTTGATTTAATTCAAAAGAAATGAGAAGGTTTAGAACCTTGGGGAAGGAGCAGGAGACACAAAGAAACCTAGATTTTGGGGGAATGAAAAAGTGTATCCTTTATTCATCATCATGTTGCCTTATATAGGCTTACATATTTACATGTAGCCCATTGGTCTTTACAAAATGGCATTTTGCTCATCCTATGGCTCATGTGCCATTTCTTTTTGCACATAAGCCATGGGCTTACAAAAATTTGGCCTTATGCCCATAAAAAAATACATTAAAATTATTTTTTACATGATTTGCATGGGGAGGCCGGCCGCTTCATGTTCCGGCTCGACTCGGGCATGGGCCCACTTGATCTGAGCTTGGGCCCACCTGGTTTGGGGTTGACCTTGACTTTGACTTGGTCAACCGGGGTGCAATTTTCGACCTCAACAAAGTGCCCCCCATCAATAAATGCACACCACATATGTGGGTCGTGTGCATGAAATTGATGGATCTTCTTTCATGTGTAGGTGACTTGCTTTGGTTCCCACTTTTTGGGATGCACTGCCCTTTTTACGACATGGACGGTCGACGCTTGACGCGTCTCCGAGACGGAGTGTGCGTGGTAGACGTTTCACTGGCCCGGAGTGATCTGGTTCCTGCTTTGTAGGAAGCCTGCATTGCCATTTTTGCGACATGGACGGTCGACGCTCTGATCCGGAGCGATTCGGTTCCCGATTTGTGGGAAGCCTGTACTGCCCTTCTTGCGACAAGGACGGTCGACGCTCTGATCAGGAGCGATTTGGTTCCCGATTTGTGGGAAGCCTGCACTACCCTTTTTGCGATATGGATGGTCGACGCTTGATGCGTCTCCGAGACGGAGTGTCCATGGCAGACTTTTCCCTGGCCCGGAATGATCTGGTTCCTGCTTTGTAGGAAGCCTGCACTGCCCTTTTTGCGACATGGACGGTCGACGTCCTGATCCAGAGCGATTTGGTTACCGATTTGTGGGAAGCCTGCACTGCCCGTTTTGCGACATGGACGGTTGACGCTTTGATCCGGAGCGATTTGGTTCCTGATTTGTGGGAAGCCTGCACTGCCCTTTTTGCGACATGGACGGTCGACGCTCTGATCCGGAGCGATTTGGTTCCTTGCTTTGTAGGAAGCCTGCACTGCCCTTTTTGCGACATGGACGGTCGACGCTCTGATCTGGAGCGATTTGGTTCCCTGCTTTGTAGGAAGCCTGCACTGCCCTTTTTGCGACATGGACGGTCGACGCTCTGATCCAGAGCGATTTGGTTCCCTGCTTTGTAGGAAGCCTGCACTGCCATTTTTGCGACATGGACGGTCGACGCTTTGATCCGGAGCGATTTGGTTCCTTGCTTTGTAGGAAGCCTGCACTGCCATTTTTACGACATGGACGGTCGACGCTTGATGCGTCTCCGAGACGGAGTGTCCGTGGTAGACTTTTCTCTGGCCCGGAGTGATCTGGTTCCTGCTTTGTAGGAAGCCTGCACTGCCATTTTTGCGACATGGACGGTCGACGCTCTGATCCGGAGCGATTTGGTTCCCGATTTGTGGGAAGCCTGCACTGCCCTTTTTGCGACATGGACGGTCGGCGCTCTGATCCGGAGCGATTTGATTCCCGATTTGTGGGAAGCCTGCACTGCCCGTTTTGCGACATGGACGGTCGACGCTCTGATCCGGAGCGATTTGGTTCCCCGCTTTGTAGGAAGCCTGCACTGCCATTTTTGCGACATGGACTGTCAACGCTCTGATCCGGAGTGATTTGGTTCCTTGCTTTGTAGGAAGCCTGCACTGCCATTTTTGCGACGTGGACGGTCGACGCTCTGATCCGGAGCGATTTGGGTTCCCGATTTGTGGGAAGCCTGCACTGCCCTTTTTGCGACATGGACGGTCGACGCTCTGATCCGGAGCGATTTGGTTCCTGATTTGTGGAAGCCTGCACTGCACGTTTTGCGACATGGACGGTCGACGCTTGATGCGTCTCCGAGACGGAGTGTCCGTGGTAGACTTTTCTCTGGCCCGGAGTGATCTGGTTCCTGCTTTGTAGGAAGCTTGCACTGCCATTTTTGCGACATGGACGGTCGACGCTCTGATCCGGAGCGATTTGGTTCCCGATTTGTGGGAAGCCTGCACTGCCCGTTTTGCGACATGGACACTCGACGCTCTGATCCGGAGCGATTTGGTTCCCGATTTGTGGGAAGCCTGCACTGCCCGTTTTGCGACATGGACGGTCGACGCTCTGATCCGGAGCGATTTGGTTCCCGATTTGTGGGAAGCCTGCACTGCCCGTTTTGCGACATGGACGGTCGACGCTCTGATCCGGAGCGATTTGGTTCCCCGCTTTGTATGAAGCCTGCACTGCCATTTTTGCGACATGGACGGTCGACGCTCTCATCCAGAGCGATTTGGTTCCCGATTTGTGGGAAGCCTGCACTGCCCGTTTTGCGACATGGACGGTCGACACTCTGATCCGGAGCGATTTGGGTTCCCGATTTGTGGGAAGCCTGCACTGCCCTTTTTACGACCTGGACGGTCGACGCTCTGATTCGGAGCGATTTGGGTTCCCGATTTGTGGGAAGCCTGCACTGCCCTTTTTTCGACCTGGACGGTCGATGCTCTATTTGACTTGCTCTGCTTCCTGCAGTGTCAGGGGTGAACTTGACTTGCTCCGCTTCTTGCGGTGTCTATATTGGATTCTGACTTGCTCCGCTTTCTGCGGTGTCGGAGTTGAAGTTGACTTGTTGATTGTGATTTGGGTTGACATCAGCATCGCTATACTGGAATATGATACCAGGAGCGAATCATCATTTGTCTTTGAGAGGATTTGGGGATTTATTTTTATTATTTTTTTTGTCGGCATCTACATTTCTGCACTGGAATAATGCCAGGAGCAACTCATCATTTGCCCCGGGAGGATTTGGGAATTGGTTTTTTTTTTTTCTTTCCGGCATCTGCATTGCTGCACTGGAATAATGCCAGGAGCAACTCATCATTTGCCCCGGGAGAATTTGGGAATTGGTGGCTTAGGAGACAGGTTTAGATCCCTATCACCTAAGGCTTTTCAATTTTATGGGCCGTAAGGGTCCCATAAAAGCATTTTCTCCCTACGAGTCGAAAGGATCTCGTAGGTGTATTTTCTCCTTAGAAGTCATGGGGACTCCTAAGTGTGTTTCTCTTTTGTGAGTCGTAAGGATCTTACGCGGGAATTTTCTCCTCACAAAGTCGAGAGGACTTTGTGAGTGCATTTCATCTCTTTTTTACGAGTTTGCGCCCTTTCGGGTTTTCACAAACCCGCCGGTAGTCCTGCTGTTTGTACTCACGGAGCCTTTTCGGGTTTTCATCCGTGCTCATTTTGCTTGTGGACATACTATTTTTTTTATTATATATTTTTTAATTATTTTTTTCAAAAAATTTTTTTGATTTTTATTTTTGGTGGGACTTTGAATGTAGTCTCACCGGTAAGACTTGGGAGAGATAGGGATCGTTTTACGCCCGTGGATTGTATACGGTTTTGCAGGATGTATGATCCAGACCGTAGGGCCGGAAAAATTTCCGGACTTTGTTGGCGTCTGCATCGCTGCACTGGAATATGGTACCAAGAGCGACTCATCATTCGCCATTGGGGTATGGGATTTGGAATTTGGTTGGCGTCTGCATTGCTGCACTGGAATATGGCACCAGGAGCGACTCATCATTCGCCATTGGGGTATAGGATTTAGAATTTGGTTGGCGTCTGCATCGTTGCACTGGAATATGGCACCAGGAGGGACTCATCATTCGCCATTGGGGTATAGGACTTGGAATTTGGTTAGCGTCTGCATCGCTGCACTGGAATATGGCACAAGGAGCGACTCATCATTCGCCATTGGGGTATAGGGTTTGGAACTTGGTTGGCGTCTGCATCGCTGCACTAGAATATGGTACCAGGAAGGACTCATCATTCGCCACTTGGGGATTTGAGTTTTGGACGGCGTCTGCATCGCTGCACTGGAATATGGTACCAGGAACGACTCATCATTCGCCGTTGCTTATTGGGAAGCGATGGCTTAGGAGACAGGTTTAGATCCCTATCACCTAAGGATTTTCAATTTTATGGGTCGTAAGGGTCCCATAAAAGCATTTTCTCCCTACGGGTCGTAAGGATCCCGTAGGTGTATTTTCTCCTTAAGAGTCGTGAGGACTCCCAAGTGTGTTTTTCCTTTGTGAGTCGTAAGGATCTCACGAAGGTTTGTTCTCCTCATGCATCATGAGGACACATGAGTGGGTCTTCCCAATGGAGCATAATTCCAAGGGCGGAGACCAACCACGTGACTGGTGATTACGGTGGGGCATGGATATGATGATAATTATTTGAGCCCGTGGATTGTATACGGTAGTCAATTTGGGGACTAACCGTAGGGCCGGAAGAATTTTGGGAAATTGGGTTTTGGTTGGCGTCTGCATCGCTGCACTAGAATATGATACCAGGAGCGACTCATCATTCGCCGTTGTTTTTTTTTGCTGCGATTGCTCTATCATTTCAGCTTTTCTTATCGCGAAGATCGCGATTACCCCATCATTTTGGCTTTTATTCGCAGTTGCTCCATCATTTCGGCTTTATTTTCATCTTTATTTTACTCGCTGATTTTTATTACGAGTTGCCCCATCATTTCGGCTTTTCTTTATTTCTCTTTTATTTACACATTTTTGTTTATTTACATATATATATTTTTTTTACATTCCCAGTTTAACGACTTAGAGGTCGATTATTCCCAGTCTAATGACGTGGTGGTCGATTGTTCCCAGTTTAATGACATGGTGGTCCTCTGGTGTTCCCAGTTTAACGACGTGGTGGTCCTTTTTGCTTATCCCAGCTCCTTAAACTTTGATCTTGGCGGAGCTGTATTGATGACCCAGCTCTGTGGCTTGCCGATACATCCGAGGATTGTGAGGTTTTTCCAAGCTTATATTGGTCCTCTGCCCAATCTTTGAAAACACAGCAGTCTTCAATGGTATGACTCAGCACTCTATGGTATGGGCAGTATACGGGATTGCCAGTCATATTCATTTCATATGGCCTCTTCGGAATAAGCAGTTGCAGACCGTTGTTCAAGGCTTCCTCGAATATATTGCGGACATCATCCCTTCTGAAGGAGTACACCTTCTTCTTTCTCTCCATTAGAGTAGGTGCCCTTACCGATGCTGGTCCTTAAGGCCGATCAGTCTTTAGTTCGCCCTTTCCAGATAATGGCATATGTCTGGGAGGATTAGGTTCCCGAAAGGCTTCGGTCTCCATTTGTGTGAAATCGGCGGTCGCAGCTTGACTGTTTGCTAACATGCCTTTAGACAGTTCTATCTCTCCTGTCTTGTATTGCCTTTTGACCCAATCTTTGAAGACGAAGCAGTCCTCAATGGCATGACCTATCACCCTATGATAGGGGCAATATTTTAGGTCGTCGGTCAAATTCGCTTCTTGCGGTCTCTTTGATTCTGGAAGTTGTAGACCGTTTCTTAGGGCGTCCTTGGATATCTTGTCGACCTTTTCCCTTTTGAAGGAATAAACTTTTTCCAGTTTCTCTTTCAGAGGCGATTCCCCCTCGACGTATGTATCGGAGGAACTGGAGGCCGATTGCGGCCGTTTTTCGCGAAGGCGCTCCGCTCTTAGGTTGAAGGGGGTATCAGTTGGCTGCCTCCGGGTATCAATCCCTGGCTCATGAACCAAAATTTGATTCTGCTGCAATTGCAATCGGGCGACTTGGGTCGCGAGATCTGCCGTGACCTTTGCCAATTCGTCGACCTTGGACTGTACCCTGGCTAACTTCTCATCCCTGTCCTGAAGCTGCCCCTGAAGCCATCGGAATAATGCTTGTTCTGTAGTTCCGGTTATGACAACCGTGTCATCCTTATTGCCTGCGCTCAATTCCGCAGGAACCACGGGCTCCCCTGGCTTATCGGTCTGAGCAGGCTCTTCATCATTTAGATCGAGCCGATGCTGGGTAGCTTCAACCATATCATCACCATGGCTGTGAAGAAGAGGAAAGTTCGTTTCTTCATGTCCGGCCATGTAGACAGTGTGGATAACACATTCAGCCATTCTTTCATCACTGGCAGCTGGTTTCGCGGAGCGGTCTGGGCTTTGAAAATTCATAAATTTTAACATGGCCAGAGCCCTAGCCCTTTTGTTGGCTCTATATCTGAGCCGCTTCTGCCTCAGCTTCTCTGCCTTAAGCGCTTGGCAGGCTTCTGCTATTCGGGAAGCCGCCATAGGCCGAGTGATGGGGATGCTTGAGAAGACATCTGCCCGCGTGTCCGTCGAAGGTATCGCTTGGGCTCGCCCACGACGTCTGGCAACTTCTTTTGTTCTGATGGCTTTTCCCCCAGTTGGGGCTATGGAAAGCCGTCCAGACACCGATTTGCATTTGGGTTGGGACGCCTTTGAGACCACCACATTTGGCCTCTTGCCTTTCGAGGCCGGTTTGTCGGTTACCGGAGCTTGAGGAGCTGGGATGGCGTTGGCTGACACGAACAGGATGGAGCCGAATGGTAGTGGCGGCTCCTCCCATTTTCGCCCGAGACTGGCCGGGAGGACCGTCCTGGCATCCATCTTCATCGTGTAGAAGATGAGAGCTGAGTTCATCTTTGGAGACATTGTTGAAAGGTGATTGCTCGAAAACCCTGCATGGAAGGGCATTATTTTAGTATAAATATAGATATGTATATTGATTGAGTTCGCATGAACGTTTAACCCGAAATATGGGAGGAGAGATAGGTCCCACCGGGCGTGCCAGAATCTGTAGGGTGTTTTTCGTCACCCCATTGAGATGGGAATACGCGCGCGCTTGTCAGGCGCATTACAGATTCCCCCTGCCTAGGGTAGGCCAGGGTTTAATGATTGTGGGGATCCGAATCTCCGGCAGCCGCGGACTAAGCTGCCGTTAATTACCCCTCGCCTTTGGAGCGAGGGGACCTACGATTGACGGGTTAAACTGGTCATGTGAACTCAATGTGCAGTGTTGTGTTTTGAAGGGGTTTTGGATATATCGGGAGCCACGCAGAGTTTTCACGGGGGTCCCACTACCCGGATAGCGGGCTGGGGGTCAAGGGGGCTAGCAGCCCCCTTGCGGGGTGCGGGGCAGCGCCCCGGCCCAAAATTTTTTTAGGAGGGACAGTGTTGTGGAGTGTGTGAGCATCTATATCTATATATACATGTATACATATATATAAAAAAAAGGAAAAAGCGTCGAAAGGACGCGTGGGGCCAGCGCTAGCGCTAGCGTACCACATGTCAGCACGTGGGCGCTAGCGCTAGCGCTCTGAGCGCAAGAGCGCTAGCGCACTGAGCGCAAGCGCGCCACGTGTCAGCACGTGGGCGCTAGCGCTCTGAGTGCAAGAACGCTAGCGCACTGAGCACTAGCGCGTCACGTGTCATCACGTGGGCGCTCGGGCGCTAGCGCTCTGAGCTCAAGAACGCAAGTGCTTTGAGCGCTAGCGCGCCACGTGTCAACACGTGGACGCTCGAGCAGCAAAAGGGACTTAGTCCCTGCAATGGGAGTTGTACTCCCAGAAAGTAGCACTTATTATTCTGTATGTGTGTGTGTGTGTGTGTGTGTGTGTGTATATGAGGAGTTAAACTCCTAAGATGTTTTGAAGCTGATGAAGGGCTTCTCCTCTTGAGCCATGGTTCTTTCCCAAAGTGGGGTTTCTGGAGATGGGTCCCCCTTCTTCTTCCTTTGTTGGCCGGATCTTGAAGATCAAGAGATCTGAGATTTTAAAAATCTCTCCTTTTTGAGATCTGATGGCAGATCTGAGTTCCCCTTTGTGGGTTTTGTGGTGGAAAACTATTTAGTTTTAGAAAAGAAAGAGTAAAACTCTTGATTTAATTCAAAAGAAATGAGAAGGTTTAGAACCTTAGGGAAGGAGCAGGAGGCACAAAGAACCCTAGTTTTTGGGGGAATGAAAAAGTGTATCCTTTATTCACCATCATGTTGCCTTATATATGCTTACATATTTACATGTAGCCCATTGGGCTTTACAAAATGGCATTTTGCCCATCCCATGGCTCATGTGCCATTTCTTTTTGCACATAAGCCATGGGCTTACAAAAATTTGGCTTTATGCCCATAAAAAAATACATTAAAATTATTTTTTACATGATTTGCATGGGGAGACCGGCCGCTTCATGTTCCGGCTCGACTCGGGCATGGGCCCACTTGATCTGGGCTTGGGCCCACCTGGCTTGGGGTTGACCTTGACTTTGACTTGGTCAACCGGGGTGCGATTTTCGACCCCAACAACTACCTCGGCTGCGGTTGCGCAGACCACTCCTACAGCTCCACAGCTCGCTCAGACTCTCGCACAGTCCGCATTGATCGAGTTGTTGACTCAAGGTTTATCCGAGGAGCAGATACGCCAGATTACGACGATTATCAGAGGTGGAGCTGGACCAAGCTAGGGCAGCTTTTTGATTTTTATATTTTAAGCATGTATATACTTATATGATACATATTGTATATATTTTGGACGATATTGGTGGTGTTTGCGTGTTCACGATGATTTAAATTCATATAGTATTCTGTTTGTTGATTTCTTTTATATATTATGCGTGTTCATGTTGATTATCGTACTGCGGTATTTCATTATATGATATATATATTATTGTGCACAGGGCGAGAAAAAAAACAGACAGCGCTTTTTAAAAAAAACTTGATAATTTGTCCCTACGGATAACAGTTACGCATACAGATTAATCCGTAGGGACAAACTTTGCCCCTACATATTTATCCGTAGGGACAAAATATCAGGATACCTGATATTTTGCCCCTATGGACTCAGTAACAGATATTAGACTTGCCCTTACGGATTAATTCGTAGGGGCATAAGGATGGACCTACGAAGGTATAAATCTGGCCCTACGTATTACCCCGTAGGGGCATGTGTTTAGCCCTGCGGAGTATTACGTAGGGGCAACTATTTTATTTTATAAACCGACAAATTGAATAAATATTTTGTCCCTGCGTCTTACACCGTAGGGACATACTTACCTGCTCAGTAATCCATAGGGGCAATTATTAAACCGTAGGGACATGTTTAAGGCAAGGACTTGCACCTGCGGCGTTTGTACCTACGGTGACTTTTTATGCCCCTACGAATATATCCGTAGGGGCAGCGGTTTGCTCCTACGACTTTATCCGTAAGGGCAAACCCTATTTGTAATAGTGTGGGATGAGTTTGGTTGCACTCTTATGTGTGATGGTTGGACCACCCAAAATCACATGAAAATTATAAATTTTCTTGTGTGTTCTACCGAAAGAACATTTTTTCTTAAATCTGTTAATGCAAAAAACTACAATCAGACTGCTGATTATTTATCTAATTTGATGAATGACGTGGTTGGCGAAATCCAAGAGCAAAGAGTAATGCAAGTAGTCTTTGACAATACTGCAAATTATAAAGCGGTTGATCGATTATTGATGGAGGAAAGAAAAAGTCTGTATTGGACTCCATGTGCAGCACATTGCATAGGTCTTATGTTCGAAGATATGGCAAAAGAGCATGAGGTGAAAACAATCGTTGAGCAGTGTAAGATAATGACCTATATAATCATGGTTGCGCTCTTAAAATAATGAGAGTGGAAACAAATAACAAAGAGCTATTTCGTCCTGCCGTAACACTATTTGCAACAAAATTTCTTTCATTGGATTCTATTTACACACATTGAGAGGCTTTGAAAAGAACGTTCGCAACACGTGAGTGGACAAATAAACAAACCAAGCTCGGATCCAGAGATAAGAAAAATGCCAAAGAAATATTAAAAAAAAAGATGATCGAAAGTGCTAGCTTTTGGATAGAGATCGCTTTCATCATTGTTATGTTTGAGCCCCTTGTAAAGGTTTTAAGAATGGTTAACGGAGATGACAAAGCTGAAATGAGTTTTCTTTATGAGGCAATGGATCAGACAAAGGAAGTAAAAAAAATGTTGGAAACGGCTGCAGAAAATGATGGAGAATAGTTGATAGTCATTAAGAAAGACAGCTCCATCAAAATCTTCATGCAGCAGATCAATTCAAACTGATAATTTCCATATTTTTAATTTAATATTCTTAAGCAAATTACTATCCATATCAATTAATATCAATATCATCAAATTCCAGGTTATTTTTTGAATCCTCGGCTTCATTACACCCGCAATATAGAAAATAATGAGGAGGTATTGACAGGCTTTAGGTTTGAAGTTGACAGAATGAAACCGGACATATCCAGACAAATAGCTATTGCAAGAGAGGTGTGCGTATAAAAAATATTATTATTTGTATACCTAATAAGCATTAAATTCGTTTTTAATGCAGGCGAAGTAATACAGATTGAAATCAGATGTTTCGCTCCTATGAAGGCAAAAATTGCTTCTCAAGAATCCAATCTAGATGAATAGTGGTCTATAATTGTAAGAGGAGAAACTCCAAATCTCGTGTGTTTAGCTTGATGAATTTTAAGCCAGACGATTTCATCTTCAAATTGTGAAAGAAACCGGACAACTTTTGAACTAATGCATACAGAAATTAGAAATAGACCAAAGATGACTAATCTTGAGAAGTTGGTATACGAGTCCATTACAGCATGAGATTAAGAGAAAGACATATTAGACAAAAACAAAAACACGAGCAAGTAATTGATTTGGATTATATATTTCATCGGGATAATCTACTTGCTGAGTGGATTGAAGAGCCTGAAGATCGATTGCTTGATGATGATGAAAATAGTTGGATGGACAAGGAAAGAGAAGAGAATGAAGAGGTGGGCCTAAACCACATGGTGGATAAACGGACAAAGCCGTAAGCACCGAGGAAAGTAGCTCATCGGCCGGTTCAGATCAGGGATCTGCTGCAGGTGGAAGTGCAAGCAATTATCGTCCTCCCACTAAAAATTATTCTACTTCAGAAGAGGATACTGGTTCTCATAGAGTTTATTAACGTAAACATGAAAAAGCCATCATCAAGGGGGGAATATCAATGAATCACATGGGCATCGACTTAGTCGGCTTTCATCGCACAATCCATTTAATTGTGATGACTTTGACGATCCATATCACCTTTGAGATTACAATGGTTCGTATAAAAATTATGGATCATCAACCCGCGAGCGCTCAAGTGACCAAAACAGACAAGATGTAACCATACAGCAAGATTCGCATTCACCATATGATAATATGATGGCATCCTTTTTTGGAATGGATCAAATACCGTATTGTTATTCATCATACCATTAGGAGGATAGTAGCAATGACGATAATGACCCACATCTATATGAGCCTGCTTTAAACAGATTTTGGTGGTGATGTTAGAAATTTAGGATCGACAAGTCTTTTGCTATTAATTTCTAAGCAGCCGGAGCAGTGTGAATTTTTAATTATGCGAGTTCAGTTTGTTTTTCTTTAATATCTTAATTTTTTAAAGATTTTACTTTTTTAATAAAAAGTTTGCTATATTTTTATGACATGTATGCAACCGCAATTTCGATACTAATTTGTATGTACAAGCAGAAAATTTTAAAACTTTAAAAATAATCATATCTTTTTAAGATGAATAAACTGGACAATTTGGTCCAATTGGGCCTAAAGCCCAAATCACGTTTTTCTTTCTTGTCCCAAACATGGCTTCTCCTCAACACTGAGCACTCCTCAACCACCATAAAAAAAAATTTCTTTCTCCTTCCGGGGCTCGACCTCGAGAAATTTATTTTTAGGGCAAGTCGACTTGGGCGATCTCGACTTGGACGATCTCGCCTTCGACCACAGAGACTCGCCTTCGACACCAGATCATCTCGACTTCGACGATCTCGCCTTTCCACGGTTAGACCAAAGCTCCCGTTTTTGATTTCCCCCCCTTCACGTTACTTTGATATAAAAACTGTAATGTTTTTTCATTTCACTATTTGCTATCATCTATTCGTTGCATTGGCCTTTGCATACATACTTTTTCTAGGCTATAAGGGATAGGAGTTTTTTTATATTTTTTATTTCGGAATAATTTCCTCGTTTCGAATCAAAATTGCATAGCAATAGTTATATTATTGTATCTTACATTTCAAAAGTTGCTGTTCCTTATTTAATTTGGTTCTTGAGCTATTGGTTTAATTTTTAACGATATATTTTGCATGCCTGGTGAGACTTGAGCCCACAATTTTCCGGATTAATTTGGACGCCTTACCATTAGGCCACATGCATGTTGAATGTATTTATTGAGTTTTATATGTTCTGAAACAGTGAAACCGTTATTTATGCCATTATTTTGTTTATCTACACCACCGATACCGAAACTTAAACCGAAACCTATCGAAACTTTTTAAAGATGAAAAGGCCAAAGCCGAATCCGAATCCGAAATTGAGTGATTGAACCATATTTATAACACGTATCACTTTGGCTATGTACTCTACAAGGTTTCAACATCATAGGGTTAGTGTATTAAACATCGACGATATATAACGGATATTGGCTGATATATCGGAAATAGAAATTAAACGGTATGATTTATCAATATAATATCTTTTTATAGTTTTGAGAAAATACTGGCCGATATTTCTGCATATCGGTTGACATATCGGCCGATATATATGTTACTTGATATCGGTTAAGATATCATTTTTTTCTAATAGAGCTTATTTTGGGTTTATTAGGTTTTCAAGTAATATTCAAACAGGTACCGACTCGACCCACAATGGAGGAAAACTTTTAGTCAAGAAACAAGCCGCAGATCGAAACTTTTTGTTTCTCGTATTCGAGGAAGCCTAGATCCAAATCTTCCCTCTTACATCTTCAAAGTTCTTCACTTGTCTTCAAAGTTCAACGAAACTCTCAAAACCTTTTTATTGAGGAAATACTCATTTGAGAAAGACGACTACTTATATTGAGTTGCATTTACTAGTATTTAGTACATGTGATGTGTGTTTAAATATTTTGACATCATGCACTAAGACATGAGAATATTTTTTGGGGAATATAGTAAAATAATATAGGTTTTAAAAGTTTTTTAGTAGGATTTTTATATTGTAACAATCTAATATATAAGCCATTTTAATTATATATTCTTAAAACTGTGAGAATTTTTCATATCATCTATTATTTAAAATCTTTTGGTGGTGTAGAATGCTCTAAGATGGAGATTTGGCTCCTTTTTTGGGTTTGAATTTGAACATTAAAATTTGATCTCCTATTTTGGGTTTGAACTTGAACATTAAAATTTGATTTATATAGTGGAGAGAAGTTGACTTTTGTTGTCTTTATTAAGATGACATGGCAAGCTCTATTCCATTATTAGTTGCAATCTTTATTTCTCTTTGTCTTGTGTTTTCATAAAATCTAGAAATATTATAAGCTACAAATCAATTTAGAATCTCTCTTGGAAGTTTCCATCATATTAGCAGAGAATATGTCACAATATGTCACATCATCTGATATCCAATATGAATATTTTCATGCCAATATGATCAATATCCGATATTTATGATTGGTATGTTCTATACTATTCTACCTGTCGGGGATGGAAAAAAGCATCAAGAACCATGTCCAAAGATTCCAAACCACTTGCTACTTGATCTCTTTAGAGAAAAGATCTTACAGGTTGACAAGGTACTTAAACACCACCACATTAGCCATTTAATGAGTATTATTGGATAAAATTTTCTCAAATAAGGACTAACTTAGGACTCTTTAAAGGGTTTCATTTAATGTAAGCATATAAAAGAGAGGTACCAAAATTCTTTACCATCTTCCCCATGACCATTTTAAGAACTCTCGATAGACAATTTAAATATTACTTCTTGCTCCACTATAGGACTTTAATTAAGGATCCTTGAACATACGATACCAACATCCTCTTCTTCGTCGTTCCATCATAGACTTGTTAGGGTTGTGCTAACTTCTTGAAAAGGCCTTTAGGAGAGTAGTCCAAGCACCCACAATCTTGCTTTAATGTTGTCTTGTTTTCATTTTTACTATTCAATTTAGAGTGAACTTTTCAATACCCAACACATGAACCATACCCTCTTCCTCTCGCATCATACTCGATGTGGTTGATTATTTGGAAATTTTATCTTGATGCCTACCCAATATTAAAATGATTCAATTTCACATTGAGTTTCCCACATCTTCCCACTAAACAGGAGAGGACCAATGACGTTATAGAGAATGCTTATTTTCTGAATATTTCAACATCAATAATCTCAGAGAATACTTTAAGGGCTTATACTGCAAGCATCAAGAAGTGAATAGTATTACTCTTTTTTTTAATAATTCACCAAACCATTTTACATAACGACCATTGTATTTGCCACAGTCTGAAGGCAAGCAAAAGAAAGAATGTGCATGTCAAACAAACTATTCAGACACCAGTATACCTTATTCTTATAAAAAATCCACCTAAAATGCTTTTTTACGCATCTGTTTGTTGCTTGTTTTTTTAGTCTTTTAAGAAGTTCATAACTTAATACTAATTGATTATACTTGACAACAGGATTGGCACTAATTTGAAGAATAGTTGACATAAAACTTTTGTAAAATCTTTCATGGAGCCTTGCTTCACAATGACCCCAGCTTGATGGGAAAAAGTGTACATGGTGATGATGATCTGACCTTTGGACTTGGTTCCTTCAATATATGCTAGGTCTACGGGAGATATAGATGTCACAATTGAATATTTTCTTAGCAATTTAAATCTTGATTCATAGAGTTTTAATGACATGCTTCCAATACCTTTGTGGTGTGAATGCATACGTTAGTGGTCATGTGTGCTTTGTGCTTAAGATTCTACTTGAACACCATACATAATTGTGTGTAATTGAATGTGCTAGCCTGTGTTATATGTATTGGGTGTGTGGATGAGATAGCTGTGGACATGGATGCCTTTTCTCCTTCCCCCTTTTCTCTCTTTGGATGGGTCGGCTGCAAGAACGGGTTGAAGGTGGTCTTCCGTTTTCTCATTGATCAACTTCACCCAAAGCAACTCCCATTTATAGATATAGCTGGCATGTGAACCTTTTCCATATTAACTATTCTAGCTCTGAAAGATATATTGAGTTCGTCCTGTATGTGTATAAGATGATATGGACTTACTTTGTAGTAAAAAAACACTAATAGGCTTTAGGTTGAAGCCGCTGAACTTTTTTCCACTCGTATGATTGTATTCTTCTACCACCATATTGCATAGTCTGATACTATAATATCATGTACCCAGGAATTTTTGGATTGTCATGGTTGCTTGATGTAGGAGATCAGGACTGCAGAATTTCAAAAGATTGTTCCCACGTTTTATGGCATTCGGATTGATCAAGGGAAGTCATGTCGGTGATTTCCTTTTCAGTCCAGTGTGCTGGAGAACAAAGTCCCACATCCAAAAGCATTCGTGAAGAAACCACACTACTGCAAGCAGACTGTCCACGCCGGAGGGAAAAGGACAAGCTATCACTTGCTATTCTTGATAAAAGACGTATCTTAGTGGAAGCCGATCAAGATAGCCAAGTTATCTATTCTGAAGATGATATTTTGAAAAATCTTAATTATGCGTCACCGAAGCATTTGAATGAGCTGCCTAACGCTGTTCATTCTGCGAAAAGGCCATTGCTGAATGGTGAATGTTCTCAATTTTGGCGAGCAGATGAACAATGTAGAAACAAACATGAACAAAATGATAGCTTTCGAGAAGCTGATTTTCTGCAAATGGAGAATTGCAGAAAGTTAGGTGGTGCCTCAGATGCAAACGCTGCTTTTCCTAAAGAAAAACTCTGCAAAGAGGAACAGGGACAGTTCGGGAGTGCACAAATGCATACCTTTTCCTATTTGCAGTGTAATGGAAAGGGTAATTCTCCTGAGCAGAAACAAGAAGTAGAGTTGACAGAAACTAAATGTAGATCAAGTGGTGATATGCTACCTGTAAAAGAAAGTTGTAATAAAGTTATAAATGAAAATAATAAAGAAGGAAATGTTTGCAGTTGTGCAACGTCCTCTACTACCGAAACACAAGAGTCTCATGGAGAGGACCAAGTGCAGCTTGGAACCCTTCACGAGCAGATTGACCTTACATTTCAAACAGAGTTTGAACAAGACAATATGCCTGTACAGGAACAAAATAATGAGCGCTTCTCAACTAGTATCATCTCAGTCCAAACTGCAGAAAAATTGGAAAGTGGAGTGCAGGATCATAATCAAGAGGGAGAATTTACCCTTCTAGCAGCTGATTATGTGGAAAATCATACCGTGCCACTCTGGGTAAAGGTACATCTAGTGCTAACATATAATTTTTTAAAGTTATATGAGGTTTGTCGAGTTAGTAATGCATTGCGTAGACATCATGATGTATTCTGAACACATATTTTGAAACCAAGATGGTCTGGCATATGATATTTTTCTTTCCCCCCCTTTTGTTTACACATATTTATAATGTCAATGGCTGTTAATGTAATTATAATAATGATGATATGCACATATCATTAAAAAAGGCATCCTTCAAATTTGGCATTGCTTATGCATTCTTTTTGGCTAGTCGTTGGTGGCACCAGAACTGGATCTTGAAGGCCAACTCCACTTTCCAGCTGCACTATATAGTGAGAAGCAGTTCCAACCAAGGTTTAAAATCTCGGTATCGGAATCAGTATCGGTATCGGACGGTCACTTTTGGGATCGGAACCTTACCACTATATCGGATAAAATATTCGTTCGAGAAAAAGGATTTTTAAGAATTTGGAAAAGTGTTTTAAGATGCATTTAAAATTTTAAAGTAACTATAAACAATTTGTCAAATTCTTTTGTATTTAATGATACCGAAAGTTGTATTAATGATGTCAAACTAACCGTAACAATCCAATAACCTATATTACACTCATTAAACCATTGAACCATAAGTGAACATAGTACAAAACCCCATATAAAATGGTAAACACAAGATTACTTGGTATCGAGCGGTATCAGTCTTAGATCTCGGGTGGTCATTTTTGGGATTGGAATCGGATGTTTGTATCAAAGATCATTTTTTGAGATTTCAAACATGGTTCCAACCCCCCTATGTGCGCGCGCTCATGGGTGCTCGCTGTTTGTGTTGGTTGCATGCATTGAGTTTGTGTTGACACGATTCCCATGCCCTAACCATTCCACATGTTTAGACTACTGATGTAAATTGTGTTGTCATCCACTATGTGTTCATGGCTGTGAAATATTAAGAGATTATATTGTTATTTTGGTGCAGCAAATAATGAATAATACATCTTGATAGTGATATTGAGAAGGGTCTGTACATAGAATGAAAGATAGAAAGGAAGCTTGAAGGTTAAATTAGTGTGCTTCATGAATCTATGTGATTGCAGAATATACATGACATCGGTGAGGAAATTTTATAATATGGCTAAATTACTTTATGGTGCAATTGAAACACGTCTAGAAAATGAGTGCAGACGAAATGTGTATGTTGAGGTCCTGAGGGAAATGCACTGAATGATAGGATAATAATTGAGTTGAGGATAAGGTGAATTGATGATAAATGTGATAGAGATCTATGGTTGATCTCTTCATTTGCAACAGAGGCATCTGGGTTGCAAGGTTAGGTGGATCAGTAGGATTGTAGTCAAATAAGCAATTAGGGAAAGGGGTAGCAGAAAACAAGCAATATGGGTTAAAGTAGTGAAAAGGGATATGGTGATTGTAAATATCAGACGTGGTTGCAAAGCTGAATGGAGAACAGTGACCCATGTAACTGACCTGGCTTACTTGTGGTGGTTTGGTATTGGCACCATGGGCCAGTACTTGTTTCTTTCCAAGTGTGTTTTGAAATCTTCTTTCCAAGTGTGTTACTTAGGATGAAAATGATTGGTGCCTACCAGGAATGTTTCCTGAGGTTGGACCATAACCAAAAGTTACTTAAATCTCCTGGATGGCCCACAAATCCAGCCTATCATGCTCATTTACTATACATTCTGGGGTAATTGTTATGATGCATCGTTAATTTGTTTTTCAATTCAGGAGATTTGCATCCACTTCATCCTGAAATACAGATTGCTTTGCCATGTTGTTAGCCGAATATTTGGTTGAGGTTGGATCGTAAGCTGTTCCCTAGTAAGACAAGTGATGCTACATTTGATGTTTTCTAATATCCTTGTTTGTTGCACATTACTAAGCAGTCTTGGTCCAAATACAATTTATACACATTCCATTCATTCTTAGGTTCTATGCCATGCTGTAATTGTTTATATATGCTCTACCATCGCATCTTCAGATGAAAGGATGTATTAGACAGAGTGTACAAAGAATTGGCAGTCTTCAAAGTAGAAGGCTACCTAAATCTGTACCTGTTTGTTTGATAAATATCCATACTTGAAAGCTTAACCTTTTCTCATTATTGACCGCTACATTACTTGTGAGACTACCATATTCAAATATATGATTCTATGAAAGAACATTCACTCTTTTTCCGTATAAGAACTTGATTTCTGAGGAAAAATGTGTCTATGATGGAACATTCATTCTTTTTCTGTGTTAGAACATAATTTCTGAGGGAAAATGTATCTGTGATTCTCTCAGGCGTTAATGTTCATTAACATCAATGTATCAACTTCTTGTGCAACAATGATGATACTATTCCGCTGAGTGCTACTTGCTTTACTCAATGAAATGATAACTATTATTTCTTCTAATGAGACGCTGATGTATTTTTTGTTTGATTTACTATTAATCAGTACCGTCATGCCTATTCTCATTATTTTATTTTTGTGCTCAAGTATAGTGGAGAGGAAAGTGGCAAACTGGATTTCAATGCCCTAGGATTGATTGTCCTTTGCAAACTTTGAGGGCAAAACCTACTCATGAGCGAAAAAAGTATATTGCAATTTTCTTCCCTCGTAGGAGGACATATTCCTGGGCACATTTGCTTCTTATTTGTTCGATTAATGAGTTTCCAGAACCTCTTAAATCTGGAAGTCATCGTAAATGGAGAAAACTGGTTAAAGACTTGACTACTCCACGCCGTTATATTATGCAAAAGCTTGCTGTTTCCATGCTAAATATCAGTGACCAGCTACATACAGAGGTCTGAAGTTGTTTACTTTTAATTACTTCGCATCATTTGACTTCTGTTTATACTCCGATTCTCATCTATCTTTTGTAGGCTGTCATTGAAAATGCTCGAAAGGCCACAACATGGAAGGACTTTGCTATGGAGGCTTCAAGCTGCAGTGATTATTCTGATCTGGGAAGGATGCTCTTAAAGCTTCAAACTGTAAATCCTTATCCACATTGTTTATAGAAGCAAAAAATAATACTGTCATATTTTCCTGCAGAAGATGGTGCTTACCTTTATAAATATTGATTGAACTATTTTGATTACCAATAGATACTTTCTGCGGAGGACATGAATACTCCTTGCGTTTCCTAATTTTATCATTTCAGCCTATCATGTTTGAGATCGGCACACTTGGGCAGTCACTATCTGGAAATGCTTTGGCCACTCATTCTGTCATTTATGCATTTGTGCCATGATCGATCACCATTAACAATAATCTTTGCAATTTTCTCCTGTTTTCTTACTGTTACTGCATGTTTATGGCATGACAAAGTATTTCTACATTGCTCTGTTTATGCCATGTGGAAGCTGGCTTCGATGTATCATCTATCTGCTTTATTGGGACGTAGACTGTTATAACAACTACTTTATTGGGATATTGTACCCTTCCATTATATAGTTAAAGCTGGTAATCTTACATGCCAGACATGGTTTCTACTTTTGAAGTTTCTTAATGCTATCTTAGTCTTTGAAAGATGCAGACAGTCCGTTTCCCCCGATCAGAGCAAAGCTCTGTTTGAATTTCAAATTCAAAAGATGAAACAACGCTTCAGATCCCTTGCGCTGTGCGCAGAGCGCCACGTGTCAAAAGCAGACACGCCAGCGCAAGGGGCGCTGAGCCCAAGGCAGCGCATCCCAATCAGAGCAAGGCTCTGTTTTAAAATTTAAACTTTAAAAATAAAGGAAGCAACGCCTTAGATGACTTGCGCTCTGCGCTGCGCGACATGTGTCAGCGCAGCTGCCCTCTGCGCTGCGCGACAAGTGTCAAGCGCAAGTGCGCTTGCGCCAACTGTGCCAGCATTTAAACAATAAAATTCTGGAAAGATCTTTCCAATCTTGTTAAAAACAAGAAGATTACTTTCTGTAAAACAGAAGCCCTAGGATCAAAGATCCAACGGTGGGGAAACGTTCCTAAATCAATCAGAGAAAGATCTCTTTAACTGATTTAACAAATCAATTGGCCATATATAAAAGCCTATAGACTCCAAGTTTCAGATATACAGAACTCCCCAAAAAATTTTGAGAAGAGCTCGAAGAGAAAAAAGGTAAACCTTTGGAAAAAAGTTCTTCTAAAAAGATCAAAGATCTAAGAACAAGATCAAGATCTTCAATAAAAATAAATAAATAAATAATAATAATAATAAAAAAGAAGTAATTTTCTTCTTTATTAGATCTTTTGATCTATATAAAGGCATTGCCTTTTGTTGAACTATCGGTTCTTGAATCTTGAGGTAGAACCTTTAAAAAGATTCTTTTCTTTGATCTAAATTAGATCAAGATGCGCTCTGCACTATTGGACAGTGCCTTGCACTCATGATTTGCGTTGTTGCGCTCCTTGGACTGGCGCAAGTCACCAGAGAGCGCCACGTGTCAATCTGCGCCTTGCGCTTCTAAAAACAGAGCGCTGCGCTCTTAGTTTGGCGCACTGCACCATAGCGCGCCACGTGTCAGCAGCGCACTGGCGCAACGCACTGCGCTAACAGACTTACGCTCAGTAGAGCGTGACACGTGTCACCTTCACATGCGCTGACGCCTTGCGCTCTTTAATTGGCGCAGAGAGCCTGACAGGCCATGTGGCGCACTGTCAGACCAACAAATGCTCTGCATTATTAAAAAGTGGCAGAACCCAATTAAAAGGTCTAACAGACCAAAACAAATGCTATGCATTATTAAAGAAAGGGCAGAGCCCAATTAAAAAGCCTAACATGCCTAATATAAATGCCATGCATTTAAATAAAAAGCCCAATGCTCTGCATTGTAAAAGGGCAGAGCCCAAGCAAAGGCCTAAACAGGCCAATCATGAACAAAATGTTAAACATTTTCAAATGGACTTAACCCAATTCTGGCCATAAGTTCTCAAATTAAATTGAACTGAGCACAACTGCTCTCCCGAATCAATTTACACCCGTTTCAAGGGTACATCTCTGAACTCCTCCGATATTTGTCGTTGTAATCCTTCAACGTCGTCAGAGAGATGACTGGTCCCGACAACCACACATTGCTACGGACTGTGGGGTCCTTAAACTCATGGACCAAAATGTCCTTAAACTAATATTCATCCCCAAAATAGGAATGCTGGACCGAAATGTCATTAAACTAATATTCATCCTCAAAATGGGAATGTTGGACCACCATGTCCCTAAACTGGAAATGGACCACTATGTCCCTAAACTAGAACAATAGAGCCCCCAATGCTCTTTTGTCGGATCTAAACGATCCCGTTAAGTTGATCTTAGTCTCATATTAGACTAATGTATCCTTAACTAACGTTTAAATTGATTTTAGCCTCAAATATGGCTAACGTGTCCTTAAACCAAAACCCCAAACCCAAATCTAAGAAAATACGGATTTGGACTAATCCACGTCCTACGGGCGATAACATAAATTAGTCTCCGTATACAATCCACGGGCAACCACAAACAAAACAAACACCCACGACACGAAGTGACCATCTGGAGAAGGAGAAAGTGGTTACCGCGAAGAGCGTTCCCACAATCAAAAAAACCCCTCAAACGAAGGGGAATCTGACGAAGTTTGCTACATCGGCCGCATCCGTTTAAACCTTCGATATACGGTGCCATAAATCAACTTGGCATCTTCGGAGAGGTGGACGGATAGCACTAAATAGTATCTGCCCCGAATTTCAGGCAAGACGTTCACCGTGTCTCCGCCGTGTCTTTCGGAGGGGAACAGATTCTGGCACGCCCGGTGGGATCTTTTCCTCTTTCCACTCCACACTTCGTGTGTCGTATTCGCGAACGAATCGCGGTTTGTTAATGGTTGCCATTGGGTTTCAAGTTACTAAGATTTGGTCTCTTGCTTGGCGCAGAAGGCAAACAACAATGGCGTTCAACTGCTCGAATTGCTCCAACTGCAACTGCAACCGACGCTCCGCCTCACCTGGAGGTATAGCCTATGGACCTCAGGCGGCATCACTGTTCACGATGCCGGTGGAACAAATCACCCAGGCTACTACTGGACTATTTTTCGGGACCATGCTCCCGCCAGTAAGCTTCACTGCCCCAGTGCCTGTACCAGAAGCTCCTAAGAAGTCGGTCTTCGATCGACTTACAGCTGCTGCGGCCCCTCTCAACGGGTCGCCCAACACCAATGCCTCGGTCTTCTCCAGACTAGGCCAAAACTCCTGTGGGCCCACGGTGAAGCTTGCGGTCCCAAAAAAGGTTGTTCAAAAGAGAATAACCAAATCTGCTTCTGAAGTCGTCGAGGCGGCTTCTCCTGCTAAGAGGTCGGTCTTCACAAGACTGACCGTCCCAACTCATACTCCCGCTCCGGCTACTCAAAAGGCATCAGTCTTTACTAGACTGACACCGGCTACAACCCCTCACCTGAACAGGGGGCAAGACAAGGCCGTCCCCGTCACCGAGCCAATTCCCACAACTCGACGTCGCCACTGGCGCCGAGTGAGGAAGTCCGGAGGTAGTTCCCCTTCTGGGTTAACTCCACCAGCCCCGACGGCGGAAATCAATGCTGCTGTTCCAACCGGGAACAGCTTTGAACTGCTAAATAAGGTGCGTAGGAATTCTCCTACCGCTGTGCTGAAAAGATCTCCCCTCTCCGCTGGAGAAGGTTGTGGAAGCGAAGCCAGAACAGCCCCAATCCCCTCAACGGCTGTCCTCCAAGGTTTACAAAGTCTGGCGGCAGGCCCGAGACTCGGTGATCGACCCAAATTTCTCCCGCCAGCACAAGAAGCTGAAGGTCCAACAGGAAGTCAGCCATCCTGCTAGGCCACGAAAGGCTGCCTGGGTGCCCACCTCGACGGCTCCCTCAACTTCGACCGCTCCTGAAAAAAGAAGGCCGGAGAAGGTCCCTGTGCCGGCGACAAAAGCCAAAAACACTGAACCCAAACGCCTTAAGTCTGGGGGCATGGTCGTCCATACCGTTTACATGGCATCTGGGAAGAAGATAGCCGCGTTTCGACGGGCCACCGACCGCTCACCTGATCCATCACAAGGGCCCAGGAACAGCAGCAGCAGAAGCTCCAGGAGATGTTGACTGCGATGGCCGCGCTCACCGGACCAAAAGAGAGCCCGGAGACGTCATCGGAGTAGCGTCGCGAACACGAAACTGAGACTGAGTTCCTTCGTAGAATGCTTGAAAAGAAGGACAAGGAGGCTGCAGAGCAAGCGGCCAATATAAAGCAGATGGCTTTCCTATTTCAAGACATGGTCGGGATAATGATCCAGCCAGATCCCCCAGCCGAAGATCCTCCGATTATCCTTGAAAATGACAGAGGAGAAACATCAAATCCACCGCCGGCTCTTTCAACAGCCAAGGCGGAGACAATTTCCAAAGCTGTCCTGGATGACTATTGCTCAACAAATACGAGTTCACCAGGCAACTGAGGCAGCCGGTCAAGTTGTCAAAACAGGGCGACCATATCCAAGCTGGTATGATCAGATCAAATACCCGCCGGGCTACACGATCCCAAAATTCCATGTCTACAAGGGGACAGGCAATCCCCATCAACATATTACCCAGTTCAGGGCTCTTTGTGGCAACACCGACGACGATGATAAGCTCATGTTTCGCCAATTCGTCGGCAGCTTGTCAGAGACGGTGTTTGAATGGTACTCCGAGCTTCCGAACGACTCCGTTAAAACTTTCGCTGAAATGGAGTTGTTTACCCCGCGTTTCGCAAGCGCCAGCGAGCGTATTCCAATAACAGCTTTGATCAATGCAAGAGTAAAGCCGGGCGAAACTTGGGTTCAATATGCAATCCGATGGCGGAACTTGTGGTCAAAATACGAACAACGCATCGAAGAAGCGCCGGCAGTGGGCATGTTCGTGGGCACCCTAGATCCTCATGCAACTATTTCACAGTTCATGATCTTTAAACCAACCACGTTCCAGGCCTTAATTGACAAATTAGCCCAAATGGACCAGATGGGCCATAGACCGTCTCCTCCAAAGCCGGACTCTCGAAATGAGAAGGGGAAAGGAAAAGCGATCGTCGTCGCCAATGCTCAACAACAGCCGAGCAACTTGAAGCCGGTTGTCCGTCAAAACAATATGCGTCCACGCCTATCCCTCGAGGAGAGGCTAGGGCGTCCTTACTCGTTTCCTCAAGATAAAACGAGAAGGCTGTTCGAGCTGGCAGTGCGCAACAGACTCATCAATCTGCCAGATTTAAAACGTCCGTTGCAGCCAAACGACGTCAATGATCCCAATTACTGCCCCTACCACCGAGTATTGGGTCATCCGATCGAAGATTGCTACGTCTTCAAAAACTGGATTGAAGACCAATACCAACAAGGCAAGTTCGCGTTATCCGAAAGATGGAAGGTGAATCCGCCGCAACCTCATACCCCTAAAAAGGTGAATATGCTGGGGGCAACGTGCTCCCTTGTTAAAGAATCCCCATGGGAGATCGTTCTTTCAGCCAAAACCAAAAGGATGCTGAATGATCTCCAAACATGCCCGGCGATCGGGTGGAAAAACCCACTGTAACCCGATATCATTGAAGGGATGCTGAAACCGTGTCCAACTCCAAAGATTGGTGGGGATAGCCAAAGCGTTCATATCCAGCCGTCAAAATCTTCGAAAAAGAAGAAATCCAAAAAACCCGTGAAGCCTGGCGATAAGCGCACGGACCTACAGAAACAGATTGACGCACTGGAATACAACCAGAAAGCGCGAACCCCAATCACGCTCCAAGAGTTTCACAGCCACGTCCTTGAGGATGAAGATGATGAAGAAAGCTCGTCGGATGGATCTGAGGATCACGTAGCAAGCTGCCATGTGATCTCTCATTCATCGCTAGACAATGAAGAAGCTCCTTGCACAGAGAGACCGGGGGCAGGTCCCGAACCGGAACTGTTATGGCCGTCAGATGAAATGATCGACGCCTTCCTGAATGAGATTCGTCTGGAAAGTAAAGCCAATCGGGAGCGTGAGATAGCTATATTTGAAAAAGCCGAACGTCAGTGACTAGACAAAAGAGTTGAGACACTCCCGCCGGATCAAAGTACATCCACTGCAAATAAAAGCAAGTTCAAGACGAGGAAAAGGTTTGCTTATATTATCGAAAGCTACCATCCTCTGAAAGAAACATTGCCGGCAAAGCAGAAATGCACCCTTCCTACTGCTTATATTATCGAAAGATTTCGCACCCCACCGAAGAGTGCAAAGCTTTCAATAGATGGTGGCAGGGGTATGTTGTTCACCGGCAACATTTTAAGCGGGAGAAGCGCAAAACTCGTCGGGAGCGGAAAAGTACGACCGAGGGGCTTAGAGGAACTACCGGCGATTGTCGCATGGTTAACGTCGGGGAAGCGCAAATTCTCACATTCGGGAGCGACTCTGACGAGGAAATGGCTTTTAGCCCTCTCTTTAAAGAGTCCACCTCAGGAAAAGAGGAAGAGCCGAAGGCCTGCGAAAATATCCGGCTGCGTAATCGTATGCTACCCGAAAAGAATCTCGGACCCTCAAATAAAAAAGATAAGGGAAAAGAAAAGGTCTCTGAGGATATCGCCCTTGATGACCAAGTTATGGAGGAGCTAACCACCAAGGACCCGCCAAAGAAGAATAAGGTGGACTATAACATTCTGGCGCACTTGAGGAAGTCACCCTTGCAGCTCAGTATTCTCGACGCCCTTCTACTATCTAAAGAAGAGAGATTCATTGATCAAGGCGTTACAAGAGCCAGAGCAATTTCAAGCTTTTCTCGCCGAAGAAAAGATGAAGGACGAGCTGGAGGAAGTACACACAGCCGATATTACCTTCGGCGACGAAGACCTCCTCCTTGGGACGTGCGAGCACAGTCCTCTATATATCTCAGGATACTGCCACGATATAAAGATTAGCAAAATCCTGGTCGACAATGGGTCTTCCGTTAATCTCCTCAACGTGCGAGTGTTGAAGGAAATCTGCATGAGCGTCCAGCATCTCGCTCGTGATAAGATCACCATCTCTGGTTTTGACTCCCAGTCATCACGGACTCTCAGATCTGTGATACTAACGCTGCGCTTCGGGCTGCTCGTCACGGACATTAAATTCCATGTCATAGACGCCAAGACATGCTATAATGCTTTGCTCGGCCGACCCTGGTTACACGAGTACAACATCATCCCTTCTACACAGCATCAGTGTATGAAATATTTTAAGGATGGTCTCGAGTATACCGTAACAGGAGAGCTGAACCCATTCTCCGTGAACGATGTCCGCAAATATGAAGATGCAAAATACTTCTTGCCAGATTTCGAAGACACGGAGAGGTGTCACAAGCCGGAGAACAAAGCTATCGCCACCATCCTTGTCTTCGGGAGTGATACTGAGGATGAGGAAGAGGAAGAGATGGTTTATTCGGGTCCACCCCAATACAACAAGCCGGGACCGTCCGCTCCCATGTTGATCTTTGGTAGCGACTCGGAAGATGAGGTCCATGCTATATTCTCTGCTCGGCCTTCAATACGAACATTCGCTGATGAAGAGCAAAGTTTGCAAGTTGCCATGGTTCCACCTAAGTATCATAAAGAACTGGACGCGCTTGATACCTATAGTGTGGAAGAGTTGCAGACGTTCTATGTCTCTCCCAGGCGAGAAAGCGATCCTATTCTATCGCTCCGGGGAAACTAAAATGGAGAAAGAAATCTGGCACGGCGCAGATCCTACGCTTGACAGGCTTCAGCCCATCCGTCTGCCTAGATATTATACAGAAGGCTTGAAAAGGCTATTGAAGCGCCAAGGGATACTCTTCAAACAGACCGCTCGAAAAGCTAAGTTCTATGACAGGATCTGGAACGTTCCCGGAACTCAGCGCAAGTTGCCCAATGGGAGAATGGAAGCAATCGGACTTGGATATGTTCGATCCAAGAAACGGGAACTACTCCGCGATTGCTGCTATGTCGTACATGACTTTGATGAAGAAGGAGATGCACAATGGGAGAGTGCTAATCCTGAACCAGAAAAAGTCCCTGACGTAAAAATGCCAAGTCCGTCGTTCGAAGAACAAATGGACAAGCTTATAAGGGAAGCTGGTCAAAAGGTTCGAGACGATCATAATCGCGAAATGACCATCTACGAGAAAGCCAGGACGCAACGCCTTCTTCAACAGGCTGCGAAGGATGAAAATGCCCCTCCCTGTCAACCTGTTGTACAAAAGGCCCGACGCAGAGACATAAACAAATCAGAAAGCAAAAAAGGCGTTCAACGACGCCAAAGCGGGAATAAGAAGCCACGCAGTCGGGAATCGAGCGGTCCGGATTTGTCCCTTATGAAGAAGATGAGTCAAGCATACTCTTTTCCTCAAGACAAGACAAGGAAGATACTTGACCTAGCTATAAAACACCAAATGATTACGCTTCCGGAGTCCAAGCACCCCGAACAAGCAGGCGAAGTCTCACACCCGAACTATTGCTCTTATCACAGGGTAATATAACACCCTCTCGAAAATTGCTTCACTTCTAAGAATTGGGTTGAAGATCAGTATTAGCTCGGCAAGTTCGCTCTATCCGACAGCTGGAGGGTAACGTCGCCACAGGAGTATGAACCCAAAGCCACGAGAGCAGAGCCAGATCCACATCGGTCTTGGAAGCGAGCTCGTACTTGTCATATGATAATGATATCAAAAGAAGAGCCCGAGAATATGGATGACCTTCCCTGGTGCTTCGAAAACAGCAATGACGAGGTGATCTCAGAATTTCCATCAGCGCCGAAAGAACTGGAAGATGGAATACACACCACTGCAGATAATCTCAAGAAAATGGAGTTGGGGACGGCGAACGACCCACGACCGACATTCGTTAGTGAGCTGTTGTCTGAAGGAAGGGTGGCTTCATTAAAAGACGTGCTTATGCAACATAGAGATTGCTTCGCATGGAATTATTCCGAAATGCCAGGACTGGATCCAGAGATTGCTGTCCACAAACTGACGATATCCCCGAACATCAAGCCGGTCAAACAAGCACTGAGAAGAATGCGGCTCGAGCTCGAGATGAGCATCAACGCCGAGGTCAAGAAGCTGATCGACTCCGGCTTCATACTGGAAGTTCAATATTCTGATTGGATCGCCAATATCGTCCCGGTAATGAAGAAAAATGAGACAGTGCGCATATGCGAAAGGCCTTTTAGGCCAATAAACGGTCGCTTCCTAAAAAAATACTACGCTTAATGAGTCACAACCTAGGTCAATGATAGATGACGACGACTATGTCCGCTCGCTATCTTCCTAAGCCCAAACTCTATAAGTAGTAGCCGGCCTTCTTCAACAACGGACCGAAACGTCCTTAAACTAACAACGGACCGAAACGTCCTTAAACTAATGACGGACCACTATGTCCTAAAACTAGCTGTTGACCGAGATGTCGATAAACTACGGTGGATTGCAACATCCCAAAGCCAATACAAAAAAAAATAAAAAATAAAAACGGTATGTCCATAAGCAAAATGGACGCGGATGAAAACCCGAAAGGGCTCCGTGAGTAAAAACAGCAGGGCTACCGGCGAGTCTTGTGAAAACCCGAAAGGGCGCAACCTCGTTAGAATAAAAAAAAGAAAAAAAAAGAAAAAAAATAAAAACGGTATGTCCATAAGCAAAAAGGGCACGGATGAAAACCCGAAAGGGCTTCGTGAGTAAAAACAGCAGGGCTTCCGGCGAGTCTTGTGAAAACCCGAAAGGGCGCAATCTCGTTAAAAGACACTTACAGAGTCCTCTCGACTTTGTAAGGAGAAACCACCTGCGTGAGATACTTACGACTCACAAGGGAGCGATACATTTAGGAATCCTCACGATTTCTATGGAGAAATTACACTTGCGAGATCCTCACGACTCGTAAGGAGAACTCTTATGGGACCCTCACGGCTCATAAGATTTGAAAGTCTTAAGTTACAGAGACCTGAACCTGTTTTTAAGCAACCCCCACAACCTTCGATATTGCCCTACAAGTGGCTCAATACTGACCCTTGTATACAATCCACGGGCATGAATAAACATTTCCCTAACCAAGTCCCATCCGTGACTAGGGATATGTCCATATGGTGAACAACCCTTGTAAGTCCTCTCGACTTATAAGGAGAAAACCTTTTTGTAAGATCCTTACTACTTACAGGGGAACATGCACTTAGGAATCCTCACGATTCCTAAGAAGAAAACACGCCTACGAGATCCTCACGACTTGTAGGGAGAAATACTTTTGTAAGACTCTTACGGCTTATGAAGTCAAAAGCCTTAGTCGACAGGATCCTAACCTTGTTTACTAAGCCACCTTTATTCAACATCGACAGAGGCAAATGATGATTTGCTCCTGGCAATATTCCAGTTGTAGCGATGCTGATGCCAAAATCGGTGTCTAGTTCCTAGCTTGCAGCGAAAAGACAGCAAGCCACACATGCATACGAAATAGCCGAAATGATGGGGCAACTTGCAAACAAAATCAGCAAGTAAAAATGTATGCATGCAAAATAGTCGAAATGATTGGGCAACTCGCAATAAAAAGCAGCGAGTAAAAATAAAACAAATAGCCGAAATGATTGGGCAACTCGCGATAAAAAGCAGCGAGTAAAAATAAGATAAATAGCCGAAATGATTGGGCACCGCCAAAAATAGCCGAAATGATTGGGCAATCGCAACTTTCGCGATATAAAAGCTGAAATGATAGAGCATCGCGGAAAGAAATAAAATAAAAATATATATATAATGAAATTTATGCCCCACAGGCGATATCACAGCAATCCCTGTATACAATTCAGGGGCACAAACAAAGAAGGAAACATATCTTCCCTCCCTTTGCTCCATCAGAAAACGAAGCCAAGTCTTGACGACAACTCATATAAAACCTGAAAGACAATCGGAGATCATCTCGCACCAGCGCGGAGTGGTCACCATCTCGACGTCCGTCTCGATACAGCAGACGATATGTCACTACAGCGTCCTTCCTCTAACAGGATTCGGACACGCCAAAGCAAATGAAGCGAAGGCCAAATTCCTACCTTCAGGGTCTTGACGGTAACTCATATAAAACCTGAAAGACTATCGGAGATCATCCCACATCAGCACGGAGTGGTCACCACCTCGACGTTCGTCTCGATACAGCAGACGATATGTCACTACAGCGTCCTTCCTCCAGCCGGATTCGGACACGCCAAAGAAAACGAAGCAAAGGCCAAATTCCTAGCTTCAGGGTCTTGACGGTAACTCATATAAAACCTGAAAGGCTATTGGAGATCATCCCACACCAGTGCGGAGTGGTCACCGCCTCGACGTTCGTCTCGATACAGCAGACGCAACATCACCAAAAGGAGCCATGGCAAAATCCCTAGTTCCAAACCTCGATGGTTCACCAGCAACCTAGAGACAACCGCGACATTCGTCTTGATACAGACGCAATGCCAGCGAACGAAGCAAATGCCAAATTCCTAGCTTCAGGGTCTTAACGGCAAGTCATATAAAGCCTGAAAGACTATCGGAGATCATTCCACACCAGCGCGGAGTGGTTATGACTCATCGGGGTTCTCTAAAATGAGCCTAACCTCAAGTAAAAAGCGGCATGGCAAAATTCCTAACGCTTGTTCTTCCAACGGTCAAACTGCCTAGGAGGATTGCTTGAAGACGTCTTGTCCAGCCCTCGAAGGGATCAGAGACACGACAGTCGCAAGGCTACTCGAACAACAAGATTGCCTATCGAGGAATACATCAGCCAACGCGACGGTACGACGGACAAAACCCTAAGTACCACAGATCCTAACGGACCTCTGTTGTTAACTGTGACGTTAGGATATTCTTGCGGGAAATGCTCGGTTCGTTTCGACTCGTGAGGAAATTAGTGTCTTTGCGAGAACTTCTCGATTCGTCTCGACTTGTGAGATAAAGCCTTAGGCAGCGGGGATTAAAAAACCTGTTTCCTAAGCACTGGGACCCTGCGAGTCGATCCAAAATGGACTCTTGCATACTATTCACGGGTCACACTCTCCAAAGTCGAATCTCGACAAGGCGGGAAACAACCGCTTACGGTCCTCTCGACTCGTAAGAGGGAAAATTCTCTTATAGGATCCTTACGACTTATAAGAGAAAACGCACTTAGAAATCCTCACGATTCCTAAGGAGAAAATACACCTACGAGATCCTCTCGATCCGTAGGGAGAAAAGTCTTTGTGAGACCCTCACGGCTCATAAAGTTGAAAAGCCTTAGGCAGCAGATCTGAACTTGCCTCCTAAGCCATTACTACCTCTTAAAGAAGCCAAGACAGGATGCTCGCTCTATCATCTGTCGACCATGTTTACTAAGGCATCATGTTGATAATAAAAGAAAGAAGGAAGCGGAGAAATGACACAAGACATTGCAAAAAAATGTGTGTATCTTTATTCATGAATTCAATTAAGTACAAGGCGAATCATATAAAAGAATAAAGAATGGATACATATTATTCAAAGACTACAAGTCTATAATTGATACAAAGGCAGCTACTGAGAAGGAAGTGTCTTAAGTAGGCCCATCAATTGCTCTCGCACTTCCTTCAGCGCCTTCTCCTGATCGGCTGCCGCGGCCAACTCTGCTTCCACCTGGGCCCGCTGCTGTAAGTAAGATGAAATCTGTTCTTCAACGGCTCGCTGAGCTGCTTCGCGACCTTGGGCATCACGCTCAACGGCATCGAGCTTCTGCTTCAGTGTCAGCCCATTAGAAATACTTTGCAGAAGGCCCTCGAAGATAGCCTTCACCCGGGCAGCGTTCGCGTCGACCTCGGCACGCACCCGAGCAGACTTGCTTGAGGTCTCTTAGCATTCCCTTCGCCTTAAAGTTGCTTCTTGTTCCAGATGGTGGAAGTAGGAAGCGCTCTGCTCGATCCATACCGCCCGTTGAGTACTCATGGCCAAAATCTCGGGGGCAGGACGCATGAGCTCCAGCTGATGCAGGCAGGCCTCGATTTTCCTGCAGTGATTAACCCGAGACTCGACGACGCCTTCATTATGAAAATTTACAAGCGTCGCCAGCATCGGATTAACCTCCGCAGCGAAATCTGCGGCGGATGTAGGAGCTTCTGCGTCAAGCTCCTCGACGCATCCACTCAGCATGCTCAAACTCATCGCAGCACCCTTTGAGGATGGACGCCTGGAGAATGGGCTTGCCGGCATCATGATGCGAGACTCGAAGGGGGCTGGAATCGGAACGACAGCTGAAAAAACAAAACACAATCAGATGACGGTTCAAGAAATATAAGAAAGTCATCAATGAGGGAGTTTACTATACCAGCTGTAGCAGGCGGCAAAGCCGGGAGGACCGGTGGCGCGACTGATCTTACATCTCCTCCTTTGATCTGTAGCACTGCAATCAGGGCAAGGAAGAATCAGAAATAATTCCATTATTGAAAAAGGAAAGGGTATTAATTGAAAGCTATACTCACCAGCGCCACTGGAGAAAGCAAGCTCCGACGGGAAGGAGAAGTGTCGGTGCAGCACCTGGTAAAGATGATCAAAAAGCACTCCTGCAAAGATGCAATAGTACGACATCAGTACATAAATTATGCAGCCAAGATAAGACTGATAAGTCATAAATCTATACCTTCCATACCTTCCGACATTTGCGACGGTACGAAGGAAGGTAGAGTGGTGGCCACCGTTAAGGCAGTAGCTGACGGCGCTCCCTCGAGTAAAGGGGCATCTGCACTAGCCGCACCTGCGTTAGAAACAAGATAAGCCCTGTCAGAAAAGTTGCAGAATAAAAAAAAGGGGGACGGTAACCCAAAATTTACCTGATGAGTCACCAGCCGAAACGGCGGTTTCTCCCTCCTCCATTGACATGGGTCCACTTCCCGTTGCCTCATCGCCCGACTCCACAGGAGCCGTCGTCACGCTCGCGGCACGGGAGACAACAAGGAACCGTAAGCGGGGAGAGCGATGATCGGAGCGTTGCCCGACTCTTGAGAAAGAGCGGCCGTCTCGTCCTCAGCGATCATGCCCGTCTCACCTGCTACCCCCTCGGGCTCAACGGTCGCGACCGTCTCGTCCACCGCTGCCATAGGTTCAACGGTCGCAGCCGCTCCATCCGCTACTGCCCCAGGCTCGGTCGTAGCAGCCGTCTCACCTATCGCCCCCTCGGGCTCGGCATCGGCAACCTTCTCGGGCATAGTAGGCGTGACTGTCTCGTCAACCACTAGCTCGGGCCCGGCAACTACGACTGTACCGCCTACCGTCGCCTCGGTTTCGGCTGCTGCCTTCTCCACCGTCCCCTCAGGCTCGACGGTCGCCGCCACTCCTTCAGTTGGACTCGGCCCTGCAGGACAAGATGTTTAAGAACCGATAGTTTTACAACTCTTACAACAAAGCCTCGAAAAACACATTACCTGAGGTGGATTGATCGTTGGTTTCTCGAGCTGCACGCACCGCCCGTCTATGAGCAGTAGACAAGGCGACCGGTGGCTCCTCGGAAGGAGTAGCAGCGGGAGTAACGGCACTTGGGCCCGCTCCAACGGCCAAAGCAGCGCTGCGCTCCTTCGCCGCGCGCCTCAAGCGCTTCCTCTCCTCACGGGCCGTCACGACGGACCTCTTGGAGGCCTCCTTCAGCAAGGCGTCGTCGTCAGCGTTTAGAGTTGCCTCCAGAGCCTTCAAGGCATCTATCATCGGCTTTTTGAGTCGGGTCTCTTACGGCAATTCCGAAGAGGTCGGAACATCGGTAGCTGGCCCGGGGAGAATCCCCGCATCGGCTTGCGCAGTAGATCCCGCGGCCCCTGGAAAGAGACAAAGAAAAGATTAGATTGACCATAAAAAGGAGAATAAAGACTCAGTGAGCCGAGACATACCAACACCCGATAGAGTGCGTTTCATCTCTTCCTCTTGGAAGGTTTTGAGGGAAGCAGCGATGGCTTCTTCGGTAGAAATGCCTGTCTAAAAAGGAAAAGCGTCAGTCAAAGACAATGATAAAAGTACGATGAAATGACAAAGAACACAACTAGTGATTACCTGATTGCGCGAGTTTAGCCAACCACGCTTCGAGCCTTGCCGATCGCTCAGAAGCCGCGATGGCGGCCGCCAGATCGGTGTCTGCTGGCTCTACGAAGAAAACCTCGTTGCTTCCGTACTCATTTAGGCCTTCGGTAAGAGGGGCCTGAGGCTCTAAGCCGAGCACGGCATCAAGAGAAAGAACGGACTTCTTCTTCCTCTTCTGCGCGCGGACCCCGGTTGCCGCCAAAATCAGCTTACGCTTTGCAGGCACCTTAGGACGGCAGGTCCCGATGTCCGAGCCCACATCGGACTCCGGCGAAACCACATTCACCGTCTCCACCGGAACACGGGTCGTTGGGGGCACGTCCACGGTATCACGAGGCAATCCGCGCGAAGGGCTCAGCACGCGCGTTGGCTCAGCTCCAGCATCTTTCAGCGGAGGAACGACAGGGATCCTTGTCCTCAGGGGAGCTTTGCGGTCGCTGCCAGGAGGCACACCCTTGCGGTCAACCAACAACCGCCTTTCTTTCTTAATAACGGCGCCCGTTGAATGCTGGTACCACGCCGTATATGTATTAAGGATCCGTGGGACGCAAGTCGGCTCGCTGGTGAAAAAGTGAGAACCGTATTCAGACGCATGAAGTGATGCAGCGCGCTCCGCATCCCTTCTTCAGTGGCAGCAGGTTCCAGCAAGAAAGCCTCCAACGACACTCCTTGATTATAGCTCAGTTGCTGGGCAAAACGATGCGGGTTGTATCTCATGAAAAGCGCCGCATCATTTTGCCTAAACACTAGGAAACCTGGTCTGATAGAATATAAATGGAGGGTCTCCCGGGCTGTCAGAACTGAGGCCCCGTCTTTGAAAGTATCTTGCAATGACCACACTGTGGTAGTAGACGCCTTTCCGATGGTTAACACTTTGTCGGTGAAGGTCATCCTGTCCTCAACTGTGCGGGGACGAAGGAGCAAACCTCTGGCATACCGTGGCGACGGATTTACAATTGAGGCGCCGACCAATCGCATAATCCGAGGGAAGCTGCATCTGTCATAGAACGAAGGCCTTTTGTGCATACCAAAAACGCCAAGTGCATGTAGCTCAAGCCATGACATGAAGTAATGCATCGAGAAGATCACGTGCGGTGCTCCAGGTTCATTAGCATCCGCCGCTTGACTAAGGCCGTGATACAGGTGGGCTAAGCCGGTGACCCCGACAGCCACTTTTACCCCAATGGTCATCCGGTGAGCTGGGTAAAAGACAGATGTCCTCATACGGCGAAGGTGCATCGGGAGCGCAAACCAGCTCAGCCATAACCCAAGAAATCCTAAGAAGAATGCGTCCTCATCCATCCCAGGGACTGCAACCTCCGCAAAAGGGACAACCGGGGAGTTAGGAAGGAAGAAACCCTTCTGATCTACCTCCGTCGCTGGCAGGTTGTCCAAACCAAACCGAAAGGGTCATCAAGCGTGGCAAACTTAGCAGCTTCCGCCGAGAGGACTTTCGGGTGAAGGAAGCGAGCGATGAAATCCTCGAAATTAACCCCGCGACTCCCAGATTCGAGAAAAAGGTGCTCGTAGATTTTCAACACTTTGATCAGACTAGGAAACTGGTGTTGAACAGCATTCGTCGGAGTAAGGCCCATTATCACTGGCTTAGCACCGAAGACATATTCGTTCGTGGGAAGCAGCTCCTCATAATGCTGCCCTATGACCGGTAAGCCGGAAACTTCTGTGAACTCCTCTAAGGAAATCGACACTTCCCGGTCCAGTGCGAGGAAAGTGTGAGTATGGATATTCCCCCGCTCCAAAAAAGCCTTAACCCACCAGGTAGGAAGCGTAGGATATTGGAGAAGAGAGGCATAAACAGCGGTATACAACCCAAGCCTCATCAACTGCGACTTCTTCGCTGACAAAATGTAGCAGATAACCGATCGGATGATGGGGGATCAGACCTATATTATATGGTTGCCCTCAGGGTCGCGCTTCGCCTTGACAAATATGGCGTCCTAAGATATCTAAAACCATAGGAGGCTGAACGGGAATTGATTCTATAGCGGGATGAAGAAGGCCTTCTGAAGTCCAATCGACTATCTCCACGGCATACTTCACCGGGGGTGAGTCGGCGTAATGGATCGCCGTGATAGGCTCCGAAGGCACCGCGCATGAAAAGCTTTGTCGACCCCTGATAATCTGATTGTACCACGATCCCAAAAGGTGAAGATTCTTATGTTCCGGATCATGGTCTCTGATCAAAGCTAGGACCTCCCGGTCTACGGGTGCTCCAGGGAATCCTCCCTCCGAGCGAACGAATGGGAACGAGGCATCAAAAGACATGTTGCCTGCAAAAAAAAGGGGGACGGTGATCAACTGTCAGTATTGTAATTTTTAATTTCTGACACTTGGAACTTTAAAATTTGTACCACACTGCAATGCAGTGGAAAGGGGACCAAAGGGGGACCCACAAAATCCAGATGACAATACATCAGTTAATAAGATAGCCTCATCATTGGATGAGACTGTCAATTAATGAGGAGATCCTCAAAAGAATATTCTCATTAAATGAGAAATCCCTTGAGATAAGGAGAAAATCTTCCTTTTCAGAGCAAAGCTCTGTCACAGAGTGAACACTTGTTAAACTCTGGTCACAAGGGAATAAAATTCCTTAAAAGAGGCTCTGTAATAATGATGAAAATATCCATCAAAGAAAAATTAATTTCTAAAAAGATTAATTAAAGTTTGGGATCTTAAAGATCCATGAAAAACTCTTAAGAGTTCATCATCTTTAGATCAAAAGCTCTATGGTTTTGTCAATAAGCAAAGCTCTGTTCATGGATTAAGAAACCCTGAAATAAATTCTTGAGAGCAAAGCTCTGTTTATGAAACCCCAAAAGGGTTTTCTTTAGATCAAAAGATCTATGAGAGCAAGGCTCTATTAAATGAAATTAATTTAATTAAGTTAGTTTTTACCTAAGATGTTTCTAGAGTTCTAACTCTGAAAATGAGAGCAAAGCTTTGAAGAAAATAAAATTCTTGAAGATGATAATCTGTTGAGGACCAAGGGTCCTATTTATAGGCGCTCAAGCGCCCCTTCAACTCCTGAGTTGATCCAACGGATCAGATCTTGCCACCGCTGCACTCACGTGTGCGCCACGTGAGCGCAACGGTGGGGGTATTTGTTTCCCCCAATCAGAGCAAAGCTCTGTTTGAATTTCAAATTCAAAAGATGAAGCAACGCTTCAGATCCCTTGCGCTATGTGCAAAGCGCCACGTGTCAAAAGCAGACATGCCAGCGCAAGGGACGCTGCGCCCAAGGCAGCGCACCCCAATCAGAGCAAGGCTCTGTTTTAAAATTTAAACTTTAAAAATAAAGGAAGCAACGCTTCAGATGACTTGCGCTCTGCGCCGCTGCGCGATACGTGTCAGCGCAGCCGCGCTGCGCGACGCGTGTCAAGCGCAAGTGCGCTTGCGCCAACTGTGCCAGCATTTAAACAATAAAATTCTGGAAAGATCTTTCCAATTTTGTTAAAAACAAAAAGATTACCTTCTGTAAAACAGAAGCCCTAGGATCAAAAGATCCAACGGTGGGGAAACATCCCTAAATCAATCAGAGAAAGATCTTTTTAACTGATTTAACAAATCAATTGGCCCTATATAAAGGCCCTTAGACTCCAAGTTTCAGATATATAGAACTCCTCTAAAAATTTTGAGAAGAGCTCGAAAAGAAAAAAGGTAAACCTTTGGAAAAAAGTTCTTCTAAAAAGATCAAAGATTTAAAAACAAGATCAAGATCTTCAATAAAAATAAATAAAAAAATAATAATAATAAAAAAGAAGTAATTTACTTCTTTATTAGATCTTTTGATCTATATAAAGGCATTGCCTTTTGTTGAACCATCGGTTCTTGAATCTTGAGGTAGAACCTCTAAAAAGATTCTTTTCTTTGATCTAAATTAGATCAAGATGTGTTCTGCGCTATTGGACAGTGCCTTGCACTCATGATTTGCGTTGTTGCGCTCCTTAGACTGGCGCAAGTCACCAGAAAGCGCCAGGTGTCAATCTGCGTCTTGCCCTCCTAAAAACAGAGCGCTGCGCTCTTAGTTTGGCGCACTGCACCATAGCGCGCCACGTGTCAGCAGCGCACTGGCGCAGCGCACTGGCGCAGCGCACTGCGCTAACAGACTTGCACTCAGCAGAGCGTGACACGTGTCACCTCCTCATGCGCTGGCGCCTTGCACTCTTTAATTGGCACAGAGAGCCTGACATGCCACGTAGCGCACTGTCAGACCAACAAATGCTTTGCATTATTAAAAAGGGGCAGAGCCCAATTAAAAGGTCTAACAGACCGAAACAAATGCTATGCATTATTAAAGAAAGGGCAGAGCCCAATTAAAAAGCCTAACAGACCTAATATAAATGCTATGCATTTAAATAAAGAGCCCAATGCTCTGCATTGTAAAAGGGCAGAGCCCAAGCAAAGGCCTAAACAGGCCAATCATGAACAAAATGTTAAACATTTTCAAATGGACTTAACCCAATTCTGGCTATAAGTCCTCAAATTAAATTGAACTGAGCACAACTGCTCTCCCGAATCAATTTACATCCGGTTCAAGGGTATATCTTTGAACTCCTCTGATATTTGTCGTTGTAATTCTTCAACGTCGTCAGAGAGGTGACGGGTCCCGACAACCACACATTGCTACGGACTGTGGGGTCCTTAAACTCATGGACCGAAATGTCCTTAAACTAATATTCGTCCCCAAAATGGGAATGCTGGACCGAAATGTCATTAAACTAATATTCGTCCTCAAAATGGGAATGTTGGACCACCATGTCCCTAAACTGGAAATGGACCACTATGTCCCTAAACTAGAACAATAGAGCCCCAAATGCTTTTTTGTCGGATCTAAACGATCCCGTTAAGTTGATCTTAGTTTCGTATTAGACTAACGTTTAAGTTGATTTTAGCCTCAGATATGGCTAACGTGTTCTTAAACCAAAACCCCAAACCCAAATCTAAGAAAATACGGATTTGGACTAATCACGTCCTACGGGCGACAACATAAATTAGTCTCCGTATATAATCCACGGGCAACCACTAACAAAACAAACATCCACGACACGAAGTGACCATCTGGAGAAGGAGAAAGTGGTTACCGCGATGCGGTAGCGTAATTAACTGCAGGGGTTTGCGCCTGCAGGGAAGAGCGTCCCCACAATCAAAAACCCCCCTCAAACGAGGGGGAATCTGACGAAGTTTGCTACATCGGCCGCATCCGTTTAAACTTTCGATATACGGTGCCATAAATCAACTTGGCATCTTCGGAGAGGTGGACGGATAACACTAAATAGTATCTGCCCCGAATTTCAGGCAAGACGTTCACTGCGTCTCCACCGCGTCTTTCGGAGGGGAACACAGCCCTGCTTGTCTAATGCATGTATTGAACTATTGATGCATAACATTGACAAGCCAATGACACATCCTTTCTATAAAAGGTGTTGGTAACCTCTTAACCCAAAAGCTTAAGCTATTTGGCAGTGATGCTACATATTAATTAATTTGAACATCACAAGATCCCCCCACCCCTACCCCCACCCCCACCCCCACCCCAAAATGTGGAAGAATAAATATTTGAGAAAATAAATGAAGGATTTTGAATCCATGCCCTTCTTGTCTCTCCCGATGCTCAAATTCCATATTGGTAATCACTTAATCCAAAATCTAAGATTTTTGGTAGCAACCCCATGTAACTAAAGGTCTGAAATCTCGGTATTGGGACCGTCATTGGACGACCACTCTTAGGATTGGAGGCGACATCTCATATCAGCCGTTTCGGATTGAGAATATCAGACTTTATATCGTTTGAGAAATATATTTTTTAAGAATTAGGATTTTCTTAAAATAAGCAACTAAAATAACTATATCAGTTAATGCTTTGGTGAGTAATGACGAGTAAAGTGGTATTAATAGTGTCAAATAAACCATAAGAACCCAATAACTTATAATAAACCCATTAACCTATTAATGAACCCATTAGCCTATTAATAAACCCACTAACCATTAAAAACCTTGATACCAAGACCATACAAATCAAATGGTTAACCCAATATTACTCATTATCGGGTGGTATAGGCCTTTGGTTGGTCATTTTTGGATTAGAATCGGCCATCTCATATCGGGATTGAGCGAGATTTCAAACCATGCATGTAACTGAAGTTGAGCATACCAACAAATATAATGGAAAACTATGGAGTGTCATTCATGTCTGTTCATGCAATAAGATTGCACACAATGTATTAAAAAGCCCTCTATAATGTTCCGTGCATCAAACTTTAACTTTGACTGGTTTGCTGCATAGACTATGATACAAGCTTTTATCAATTAAGCTTCCCTATTATATGGAAACTTATTCCGTTGGCATGAAGTTTAAGCGTACATGAATAGGGATATTGTGTCCCATGTCTCTTATGTATTTATTTAATCTCGTCATTTAAGTGATTGTAAAGACCCCATATTTTGTTGCCACACCGAAAGCCGTCTTCTTGGCTTATGTTGGCAACTTCACTTTGTCTTAAAATTATTCTCTGTTTGCACTGGGACATTTACTTTTTTTTATTCTCTTTTTCAATCAACGAAAACACCAAGCCAGAATGATTTCTCCTTAATGACAATGCCTACTCTTACTCGTTTTTTGAATTTTTTTATCTTTTTATCATGTCATCTAGATAGATACTGCATAAAAAACTCTTTTTTATCTTGCAGAGTTTGGTTCCATTAGGCCGGGTTTGTTTTTTTCCCTTTCAAAATCACGATCTTTCGTGGCACATCCTTTGGATGATCCGCTATGGTCAAGTGGATGATTATGTGCACGGAACTTCAAACTATATTATGTCCTTACACGTTTGCTTCCTTGCTCTCCGTTGTGCTCAAGGGTCTAACATAGTGTTTTCAAACAATAGGGTCAGATGATGAGTTAAGGCCTGGTTGAAGTCTATAAAAAAACTGCATTTAAGGTTGATAGATGATTTGGCTCACATTTAGAATATCGTTAATACCTATGAAATTGTAGGGAGAATTATATAAGACGCCATAAGATTGGCTACTCATTGTGTGTCATAATGCAGGAAGCTTATCCGGAAGATCGGTATAGGTAAAATAAGAATATTGAGACGGATGTTGACAATACACCAAGAGATCTTGGGCATAATTTGGATATCTCATCTCATTTGAACCTGTAGGGTGTAGGGTCAGTCATATGAACAGCTTACTTCTCATCAATGGAGATTGAGTCTATTTCCGTAGTGGCACGCATGACTCAAGCAAACTCTATGTTAAAGTGCTAAAACAGATACTAGCCATCAGGTCCATCAGACAAAAAGAATCAAAAAGGAAGGAAAATTCAACCCAAGCGATGGTAGAAATTCAACTTGAGGTCAAAGATGCTAGTTAGGCACTTTTTGTGGCCAAAAGCACCAGCAATGCAAAACGGATGCATCTTGCACCTCAAAAAAGCCATCTCAAAAAGAAATTAACAATAAAACAAAGAAAGAGAGGGAATTAGTTAAATCAAGAACTATCTTGACAAGTTTACACGTCATACATATTATACTCTTATTATAAATCTTAAATAAAACAATTATAGCTTTCTGACCACTTGATTATGAAGGTATGCTCTATAACGATGACTGGGACCTACTATTATCCACTTATCCTCGTGTTTATCTTTTGTGAAGCTTGACTGAATTTGAGTGAAAGCCGACAGTTACCGAGAGGGATAACCATGGCTTGATTTTTGGGCCTTATGTGCCTAGCTATCAAGGGAGATAAACTTTGATGTATTTTTACATGCTTTTGGATCTATTTTTAGGATTTTTCAACGAAGGATTTCCTAAAAGTCTAAAAGAATTATTTTTTGACATTTCTAGAAGTCAATCGTAATTTATTTTATTTAGTTATTTTTCTATCACATGACATATTCGTAGATGAGATTTCTGTTGGCGTGCGAGCTGTTCAGCTTAAGAGCATCACCTACGCTGTGTCCATCTGCAAGTGAAAGCATATGGTTCACTAACAAATGTCTTGTGCTTAGCATTGCGCCCATATATCAACATGGTTCGACAGATTCCTCAAAGGTGATTTATCTCACTCAGAAAAGTGCACACGAATGGACTCTTCCTTTGCAGTTTGGATATGCTTATTTTGGCACGTGGTTGCACACATAAAAACTTTATTATGAACTACGGAAAGTCAGTAGCATACGTACTTAACCTTAAGTACTACCAATTAACATCTTTAATGACTGCAGAAGTTAAATAAAGAAGACGTATAAGACATGGCATGTTCAACTGCCTTGCCACTTGCCCAAGTGAACTTGCTTTTCTGTCTCACCTATGGCCGAGGCAACCAAATTAGGAATCTTGTCCCTATGGAGGCGTGGGAAGCGCGTCCGTCTGAATACAGGGGAAGATGCTATATGGAATATATTCATCTACCTCTATGAAAATACCAAGTTGATTTATGTCACTGTATATCGGAGGTTTGGATGGATGCGACCGTTGTAGCTAAACTTATCAGATTCCCCCTCATATGTGAGTTTTTTTTAATTGTTGGGACGTTTTTTTCCCGCAGGCGCAAGTTTCTTCAGTTAATTACGTTATCGCCTGGCGATAACTCTCTTTTCTCCATGTCTGTCAGTTCGTGTCGTGTTATATTTTGTTTATTTTGGGGTTGCTATTGGATTGTGTACGGAGACTAATATATATCATCGCATGTAGGGCGCGGATTAGTCCAAATCCGTACATATTAGATTTGGGGTGAACTTAAGCCGCATATCTCATATAAATGAGGTTCATCGGTTCACGGGATATTTGGATTTGATTTAAGGATCGTTAATCGTGTATGGGACTAAGATCAACTTAGAGGATATGAGTTGAGGATCGTTAGTCGTATATGGGACTAAGATCAACTTAGAAATAGTAGACTAACGATCGTTAATTTTGTTTTAGATTAAGATCTACTTAGAAAATATGTTTTATTTGATCATAGAATCACATATGAGAAGCAAAAGGTTTTGTACTTAATTTATTCTAATTAAGTAATCAAGCAAAAGCTTGCTGGTCCAAGTGTGCATATGTGCATGTGTCTTATATATGATGCGCAATTGTTTGCAGTTATGAGGAGTTGTGCACGTGCATATCACGTGTTTGCGCATTTGTGATCAGGTCAAATTTCTATATGCGCATGTATTGCAGGGTGAAATGTTCCACGTGCGCGCACGTGAGGTATCACGTGATGCGCATCTTTCCACAGGCATTTTATTTAAGTGCTTATGTGCGCACTTCTATATGGGCAAATTTCTTTTTAAAGTGTGATCTAAGATCAAGTGCGCACTGTTTATCAGAAAGCCATGGATTTCAAAAAGACGAGGGTTTCCGTTATTTTGTTTTTTTGGTATATATGGTGTGCATCTATGAAAAGTTATGATTTTTCATAAAGGATCAATATTAAAGACAAGCAAAAGCTTCCGTTTTCATCATCTGTGGTGTAGAAATATCTATTGATGAGAGTCTTGGATCTTAAAATTGATCTCTCGTAAAAGTATGAACTTTTATATGAGTGAGATCAACCGTAAGATATTTCGATCTTTTATATAATGAATCAAATGCTTCAGTAAAAAGCGAATGCTTTTATCATAAAGCCAACGCTTTTTATTTTTTTCTATTGAGAAAAGAGGTCTTTCTCTTTTTATTTACCTATTTCTTAAGGTTTGCCGAAGAAGAAAATGAGGATCTTCTTTATGTGCGCATAGATTTTCTCTCAAACTTATGAGGAAATCTCTGTTTCTTTTTTTATGAAAAGGGGTTCTTATTTATAAGAGATGGGAATTAGGGTTTGTTACCAACCATTTTTAATTTGTTTTGATTTAATTCGGTTTTAATTGATTCATATCAATTACTGGTGCATGCGGACCGTTGGATTTTTATCCAAGATTGATTTTATTTAGTTTGTTAAATTGTCAATTAAATGAACATTTTGATTTTTGTAATAATTTAAAACAACAGCGCATGCTTCATTGGCTGCAAGTGTGTACGGCAAAGATGCACACACGTGCTGCGCATGTGTCACTGCCTATCTCAGGCATTAGCTTTCATATGCACATGTATATTGGTGCGCACATCGCTGCTTATTTGCTATGTGCGCACTTAATATTTACGCAAGTCTGTTTAGGCATTTTATTATAAGTGTGCACTTGATACTTTCCTTATTCAAATAAGTGCGAACATATGAAGCCGTGATGTGTCGCTTAGAAGCTCACTGCGGATGATTGCTTCCTCGCCGCTCTTCATTTCTGCAGATGGTGTTTGGAGCAATCTGGGATGCCTTACCTGGAAATTTTGAGGTGATACCGCTCCAAGCGCTTGATAAGGTCAAAAACAGTACTCTCGGTTTACTTGATAGGCCTGATCTCTAAATGGCGGGGGATGATGCGATTACTCTCTTGCGTCGTATATATCAGGCAATCATATCTTCATATGCTAGGATGGAAGATAACAGTGGCAACCCCGAAGCCTGTCTCCATGAACGGAAGCCCAAGAAGATAGAAGATGATGCTTGGGAAGTCTTATTGGGCTTTATTTTTAAGTTTAGGAACCCATGTACAGATGCTAGTATCTCGTCGCTGTAAACATTGAACGTTGGTTTGCTTTTGTTTATCTTTCACTTTTAGTACTTGTCCTCAGTAGGTAGTCTGTAATCCACTTTTTGACTGTGAATGAAAATCATCTCTTCTTTTATATCTGCACTTTTTCTTTTTGTGCTGAAATGACTTAGCTTAGTTTATTTACTCATTTCGGAGCGTTCAGTTCATCTCCCTTGGGTAAAGACAAACTCGGCCTAACGTTAAATAAACCCTATCGATATACGAGTTCATTAGGTTTGTGGTACTGGGTTTAGTCCGTCGCACTATTACGTTGATTTCTTCTCGATCCACGTCCGCTCGAGTCGCTGGTTCGCGTAGCCGCGTACTTGTATCACCCAACCCTTTCGATGTATGATACGTCTTAAGTAATCATATTGGCGTCAGAAGATTCAGCATTAGGAGTTACCGTGACGCTTTACCTTGAGGTCAGAGTTCATTCATCTAGTCCCAGGAAAGTCATGGCCGCACCCGTCTGGGGTGGGAGGTCATCCAATGATCTTTAGGCTCACGTATATATCGCCGTTGAGACCTATCTCTTCCATTAGCAAAACATGGCAAAACATGTGCATTTCTTCACATATTTGTACCCGTGGATTGTTTACGGGAGTCGATACTAGCATACCCGTAGGTCAGATTTTTTTTTATATATACGCGATGCTTTATCATTTCAGTTGTTCTTATCGCGAAAGTCGCGATTGCCCAACCATTTCGGCTATTTATTCGCGATGCTCAATCATTTTGGTTATTTATTATATTTTTACTCGCTGATTTTTATTACGAGTTGTCCCATCATTTCGACTATTTTATTTTTATTCTTATCATTTTTTATATTTCCCAATTTAACGACTTGGGAATGGAGAGTTTGGAACATGGAATTTTGCGCGTTGTTCGGCATCAGTATCGCTAACACTGGAGCGTAATGTCAGGAGCGACTCATCATTTGCCATTGCCTGTTTAGACAAAGGAGGTTTAGAAAACATGTTTAGATCCCTGTAATCTAAGGATTTTTAATCTTTATGAGCCGGAAGGGTCTTATTAAAGTTATTTCTTTCTATGAGTCGAGAGGATCTCATAAGTTGATCTTCTCCTTAGGAGTCGTGAGGATTCTTATATGGGATTTTCTCCTGCAAGTCGTAAGGATTTTACAAGAGTGTTTTCTCTTTGTAAGTCGAGAGGACTTATAAGTGTTGTTTACCATTCGAAAAGTATCGTTCTCCTTTAGTGGAACTTGGTTGGAACATATTTATTTACGCCCGTGGATTGTATTCAAAAGTTGATATTAAACTACTTGTAGGGCATAAATTTCGTGGGGGGTATAATGGCTTAAAGAAGAGGTTTGGATCCATGTACCTTAAGGCTTTTGAATTCTATAAGCCGTGAGGGTCTTATAGAAGTACTCCTTACGAGTCGAGAGGATCTCGTAAGTGTATATTCTCTCTAGGAATTGTGAGGATTCCTAAGTGTGCTTCTTCTTTGTGAGTCGTAAGGATCTAATGCAGGTATTTTCTCTTTACAAAGTCGATAGGACTTTGCAAGATTTTTTTCTTTTTTCATGAGTTTGCGTCTTTTTGGGTTTTCACAAGTTCGCCGGCAGTCATGCTGTTTTTACTCATAGAGCCCTTTTGGTTCATCCATGTCCATTTTGCTTGTGGACATACCGTTTTTTAGGTGGAATCGGAGGTAGCTTCGCTACAAGTGACTCAACATCGCTTGTCGGTAGGACTTGAAAGAGATATGGATCGTTTATACCCGTGGATTGTATACGGTAGTCAATATGGAGGCTAGCCGTAGGGCATAGCAATTTTGGAGGACTGTATCATCGGTGGAGCTTCATAACCAGTGGGACTCCAGATGCAGGCTCACAGGTGGAACTTGAGTTGCAATTTTCTCTATGAATAGCTTATAGAAAGTATACACTAGTTAGTATGGAGACCCGCCGCAGGGCAATATATTAGTTTAGGGACATTACTGTCCATCTTTCTGGTACTTGGAGGTGCAATCTTTGCTATGAATAGCTCATGGATAGTATACGGTAGTCAATATGGAGACTAGTCACAGGGCAATATATTAGTTTAGAGACATTACTGTCCATCTTCAATATAATGGGGTGCGTATCATTCGGTGGGACATTCAAAGCTTTTACCCAGGAAGGGCGAGCATACATAGGCATCATAATCTATCCTTGACTCAAGTTGCAACTCTTCAAGCATAGTACGTTTTGAGGAATTGACCATTTATGGGCCGAAAAGGCCTTTTTCCATGCATATCCATCAGGAGATAATCTTCGCCTTGGCAGAATTTTTCGACGATGTACGAGCCTTCATAGTTCGGCTCGAACTTTCCACGTTTTACGCGGTTGGAGATCATCGGTCTTTTGATAACCAGTACGGTTTAGCTTGGCGGAATGTTCTCGGTCTGGTTAGCCTTTCATATGCCTGGCTCTTCCTCGCCCGATGGGCTTTCAGGCTTTGCTGAGTTGCGAGACGGGTCTCGTCGAGAGCATCAAGTTCTTCGAGCCAGAGATGGGTATTCTCTTCATCCGTAAGTTCATATTGAACCGCAATCCGCATGAGTAGAGTTCGATTTTCAACGGGAGAACTGCTTCTGCACCAAACACCAACGCATAAGGTGCCGTCTTCGTAGCCGTCTTGAACGTTGTTCTGTACCTCCAAAGAGCTTCATGTAGCCTTTCATGCCAGTCCTTTATATTTTTGGACACCATCTTTATGAGCTTGGTTAGCGTCTTGTTGAAAGCTTCGGCTAAACTATTAGCTCGGGAATTATAGACGGAAGAATATCTCCAGTCTATCTTGTGTTGGGAAAACCGACTTATCTTGAGGCTTCAATATATTGGTCTGTTGTCTGAGAGTATCCGCAGTAGAACTCCGAACCGGTAAATGACATGGGGTTTGAAGAAATAGAGAATATTCTCCGTCTTTACTTCTTTCAACGGTATTACCTCCGCCCATTTGGAGAAGTAATCGGTCGTCGCCAAGATGAACCGATGTCCTCGGGACGACGTCGTCTCAATAGGGCCTATTATATATGTTCCCCATATCTCGAAAGGCCAACTGGCTACGGTCTGATGTAGTGGATTGGAGTGTTGATGTATGAAGTCCCAATGTATTTGGTATGAGTGGCATTGCCTTGCATAGTCGATGCGGTCTTGGATCATCGTGGGTCAGTAGTAGTCCATCTTTTTGATCTTCAGCTTCATCTTTGGACCGGCTTAATAGGATCCGCAGAGAGTCCGTCATGAATTTCCTGAATGACCTTGACTTCTTTCGGTCCGATGCACCTTAACCATATCCGATCGAAGGATCTTTTGTATAGAGTTATGTAGACGGAGGCATATGATAGAGCTCATGAATTCATGAGCTGATGTCTTTGCGACGCATCTTCAGGCATTTGTTGGGACTTGAAGTAGTCTATAAAGACTTCCCGCTAATCTTCTTCTTCAGCTTCTTCCGCTTGAAGGACATTTCCATCGACAGCTTCGGCTAAAGAATCTGAAGACATCTCTGCCGGGGTCAAGATGTTGCGACTTTGAATCCAGGTTTTCATCGGCTAACTCGTTGGATAGCTTGGCTAATGCGTCCGCTTTGCTGTTTTCCGCTCGCGGCACATTTTCCAATGTATATGAAGGATGTTGCTTCAGCAGCTGTTGCATCTTTTCTCCATATCTTATCAGTTTTGGCTTGCACGTTTTATAATCTCCATCGACTTGCATGACGATCAATTGAGAATCTCCGTATATATGGAGGTCCTCGATTCCCATGTGGATTGCGATCTCAAGACCGGCTATGACCGCTTCATACTCGGTTTCATTGTTAGTCCTAAGCTCCGTCAATGAAATGACATTGCGGGTTATCTCGCCTTGAGGGGTTACGAAAATAAGGCCTATCCCAGCTCTGATTATCGGGATACTCTTTTTCTGCGTTTTTATTGAAGAGGCTCCATCAAAGTATAGTTCCCAATGAGGCTTTCTTGCTTCAATCTCTTTACTCATGTTGAATGCATATTCATCTGACAGCTTACTATTTAATGGAGAGTCCGCTGGAATCGGATGTTCTGCGAGGAAGTCGGCAATGACTTGTCCTTTTACCGCTTTGTGAGGGCGATAAACGATCGTAAACTCTATCAACAGAAGGGCCCATTTGGTGAGCCTTCCTATCAGTACCGCTTTCGTCATCATGTACTTGAGGGGGTCCACCTTGATATAAGGTGCACTTAATGTGCCAGGGCATAATGTCTTTAGCTTCATTATCGCGAAGATCAGTGCTAGAGAGTGCTTCTCAATGGGGGAGTAGTTGCTTTCTGCTTCCAGCCGGACTCGGCTTAAGCAGTATAGAGCCATTTCTTTTTCTTGGTCATTCTCTGTCCATAACGCGCCTAGAGAACCATCAAGGACAGTCGTATAGAGGATAAGGGGCTTTCCCTTAACCGGAGCGGCTAGTGCCGGCGGATTTTGCAAGTATGGCTTGATTTCCTCCGGTGCCTGAAGACATCTCTGATCCCATATAAAAGGCGTTCCCTTCATAAGGTGGCTGAACGAATGACAGTTGCCGAATATGTTGGCAATGAACTGTCGGATATAGACGGGCTTTCCTTGGAGAGGTCACAGTTGTTTCAGATTCCTTGGTGGGGGCATTTCTGTAATTGCTTTGATTTTGGAGGGATCGATCTCGATCCCTTGATGGCGGATTATGAATCTCAAGAATTTACCGGAAGAAACTCCGAACACACATTTTAGTGGATTCATCTTCAGGTTGAACTTTCGAAGGCGTGAAGACTATCCTTAGATGCTCCCAATGCTCTTTGTGGGATTTGCTCTTGACCATCAAGTCGTCAATATAACGTTCAAGGATATCATGTATAAGCTCGTCGAATATCTTTGTTATAGCTCTTTGATAGGTTGCCCCGGCGTTCTTCAGATCGAAGGGCATCACCTTATAATAGAATACGCTTAGCAGTGTGCGAAAGGCTGTATGCTTCGGATTTTCTGGATCTATCTTTATTTGGTTATATCCTGAAGACCCGTCCATAAATGAAAAGACCTCGTGAGTAGAGGCGTTGTCGATCATAAGCTCTGTAACTGGTACATGGAAGTTATCTTTCGGACACGCCTTATTGAGATCCCGAAAGTCCACACAAATTCGGACGGTCCCGTTCTTCATCACAGGGACGATATTGGCTATCCAATTCAGGTATTGTGCTTCATGGATGAAGCCGGAGTCTATGAGCTTCTTGACTTCATTATTGATGCTCATTTCAAGTTCGAGCTGCATCCTTCTTGATGCTTGTTTGACTGGTTTTATCCCTGGGGTTATGGCCAGCTTGTGTACTGCTATCTCTGGATTAAGACCCGACATCTTAGAGTAGTTCCAGGCGAAATAGTTTTTATATTCCATGAGCACGTCTTTTAAGCCGGTTACTTATTCATCAGAAAATAGCTCACCGACGAACGTTGATCTCGGATCATCTTCCGTTCCCAAGTTGATCTTCTTCAGCTCATCTGCCGTAGTGTGGATTTCATCTTCCATCTCTTTCGATGCTGACGGCAGTTTTGAGATCTCCCCGTCTTCATTGGCGAGGCAATCAAAGAGCTCAAGTATTTCTTCCTCTTCTTTATCATTGGAAAGCCTTATCATATGGCATACACGAGTGAGCTTTCGTTTCTTGGGCTGGCCGCGCTCTGATTTGGTAGAGCAGTCTCTCATTGGTACATGCTTTTGCGGGGGCTCCACTCTCCAGCTGTCACTCAGCGTGAACCTGCCTTACCTATATTGGTCTTCTGTCCAATGCTTGAAGACGAAACGATCTTCGATGGGATGACTAATGACCCGATGATAGAAACAGTAATTCAGATGATTAAAGGTATTTGCTTGAAGGGGCCGTTTAGACTCGGGCAGTGTTAGCATTTGATGGTTCATGACAAGGGCGAGTATCTTCCTTTATCTTATCACGGTGGAAAGAATATCTTCGTCCTATCTTCCTTATGAGGGGTGGGCCTGGGCGGCACTTCTCTTGTTGACGTTGTATTCTGCGATCACCTTGTCCTGGTAGAGAGTTGGACGTAGATGCCATCCTATTTTCATTGTCGTCATTTCGAATCGCCTTTCTTTTAATGGAAGGCAGGGGTAGCTGTTGCGGAGCCGGACTAACATAACTCATTGCTTTATTATATTGCTCAGTAGGGGATCCGCATGACCTTTCCGTATAAGGCCATTATACTTCGAGCTCATCAACTTCGTGAATCGCTTCTTTCATAAGCGTCTCAATCGACACTTCTGATGATTGGGTTGAAGCGCTTTGCGGGGTATATCCGTCTTGCTCGGCCGCGTCATCTACCAGCCAAAACGTTTTCTTCTTCGCTTAAGGCATAATGGTTATGAATTCGCTCCTTAGGCCGAACATATCCTAAACCAGTGGTGTCAAACTTTCTATGAGGCTTGACGTGGCGGGTCTCTGGCACTTCCTAGATCCTCCTGTAATATTGAGCTTGGCGGACAGTTTGTTGGAATGGTATTCCCTACCGATTAAGTTCTTTTAAATTCCTCGAACAGTAACTCGGCATAGGGATTGATTGTGACCTATCGAGATTCGGATTAAGTCCATGCCAAATCTCTTTATCTACTCCGGTCTCTTCCGACTTATAGAATATAATCGTCTTTTCGCCCTTATATCTGGGAGGTACATAAAAGGTGACCAGCTCCTTCACGCTGTAGGTGCTGAGTGTATTGAGTTTTTTGTAGTGGCAATACGGAACCATCGTAATATGTAGATCTCGGTCTGTCTCATCAGGAATCTTCACCTGCAGGTGGGTAGAGAACACTGCATCAGTTTCTTCTTCCGAGTCACCGACGAACACTGGAATGGTGGTTGATAAGCTATGTTTATTGGTTTCTCTCGGAGGTTGACCCATGAACGCTATCTCTTCTTTTTCAGAATCGCTTCCAAAGATTGGATGGTGGCCGCTTGTACTTGTTTGTTTTTCAACTTGCTGCATCTTTCAGTATCTTAGAAATATGATAGGAAGTACTTGGCATTTTCATATTTCCGTACTTCATTCACGGAGAAGGGGTTGAGCTCTCCTGGGATAGTGTGCTCTTGGCCATCCTTAATATACTTCATACACCGGTGTTGTGCAGAAAGGATGATGCCATGCTCATGTAGCTAAGGTCTACCGAGTAAAGCTCTATAGCACGTTTTGCCTTCAATGACATGGAACTTTACGTCTGTGCCGAGCTGTCCGAAGCGCAATGTCAATACTATGGACCCGAGCGTTTTTGAAGACTACAAGTCGAATCCGGATATGGTTATCTTTTCACAGCCGAGATATCAAACATCCATAGACAGCTGCTTAGTATCTTTACATTCAAAAGGTTGACCGAAGAGCCGTTATAGATCAGAATCTTATTTATCCTCTTATCATTGTAGCACCCAGCCACGTAGAGCGGTCGATTATGTCCGAACATTCCCAGGAAAAGATCTTCATTGAAAGTAATATCAGTTGTATATACTTCCGCCAGTTTATCCTTCATAGCCTTCTCGGCGAAGAAAGCTTGGAATTGATCAGGTTCTTCAACGGCTTTGATTAAGGATTCCTGCAATTCCTTCGACAAGAGTAGAATATCGTATATACTCAAGTGAGAAGGTTGCTTCTTTAGATGGGTCAACACATTGTAGTCTACCTTATTCCTCTTGGGCGGGTCTTTGGCGACCTCTTCATCTCTTCGGGCATCTTCCTTTTATCCATATCTTGATTCTTTGAATCCTTATTTGCAAGTCCAAGGTTTTTTCTCAGGAAGGATGCGGTTCCGCAGAAAGATATTGCCGCAGTCTTGTCTTTACTTCTTCTCCTGATGGGGAGCTGACATAGGGGAGGATGACGGGGATTTCATCTTCCGAGTCACTTCCTGGCACTGTTGAACTCCTTTCTTCTGAAGACCGAGCCTTGGTCATACAACAGCTCTTGGCCACCGACCTTATCTGGCTATTTCCTTCGGAACTATCATGCTGGAGCGGGAAAGCCTAGGACTTCCGCTTCTCCCTTTCAAATGCCTTTTGTGGGAGATATACTTTTGTCACCATTTCTCGAACGTTCTACATTCGTCGATGGGGTGACAGACTCCGGTGGAATTGACAATATTTTGGGTGCTTTTCTCCACTTTCGAAGTCTACAACCCCTGAGGTGTACATCTTCACGGGTGGTAGCTTCATTTCTTTCGGTAAGGCCTTAGCGAAGTGCTTCTCGGCCTTGATCTTGTTTTTCTTCTTCAGCAATATATTTTGCTTTGGTTGGGGAGCTACATAACTCGCCTCCTCCACGGTTTGTCTGTTTAGATGCTGTTTGGCCTTTTCATATATTGCCATTTCACTCCTTTGGTTTTCTTTACTTGTTTGAAGAGCCCTGTTTAAGAACTTTTCAATTAAGTCATCATGAGGCAAGCTTGGAGCCTCTGGCATTGATTTTGCCCCCTGTTCGTATGAATATCTTTCCGACGCAACTAGAGCATTTTCGTCATATATGGAAGAACGAGGGGCCATGTGGCAGCTTTCCATACGTTCTTCTGTCTCCTCTTGTGAGTCCTCTTCATCCTCATGGGTACCCTCGATTATACGTCGAAGAAACTTTTCAAAAGTGACCAGTGAATGTGCCTTCTGGTTATATTCTTTCAGTGCATCTATATACCTCTATATCTTCATACGGCTGCCTACCTATTCAGCCAGTTGCATGGGCTTCTTTGTTTTATTTTTCTTCTTCGAAGACTGAACTTGGGGGCTTTTTCTTTTGTTATCAGTCTTCGGTGCGGGACGTGGCTTCATCATCTCCTTCTATGATCTCCAGTTCAAATAGGCTTTTCCACTTGATTGCAGGACATGCTCGCAAGTCCTTTAGCATCTTTGTTTTGGGAGAAAGCATCAACTCCTACGGGTTTCTTCTACGAATGAACAGGATGTCCCTGCATATTAGCCCCCTTAAGGGTATGCTTCTGGGGTGGATTCACCTTCCATTTATCTGATAGCATGAATTTCCCTGTTTAACTGGTCCTCGACCCAGTTCTTCGATCAGATGGCTTACCATCCGATGGTAGGGGCAGTAATTTGGATTGTTGGCCTCGTTAGCTTGGGTTGGTCGCCATGGCTCGAGCAACGTCAGCATGTCGCCATTCTTTGTGGCGAGCTCGAACAACTTCTTTGTTTTATCATGAGAGAACGAATATTCGCTCCCAATCCTTTCCTCGAGAGTCAGCCCCGTACGATTATTATTTTGGCAACCGGATGCTTTATGGCCACTCTGCTGCTGCTGTGTATTGGCGACAAACACCGTCTTGCTTTCCCTTTATAGTTTCATGAGTCTCCGTCCGAGGAAGGACCTTGACCCATCGAATCTAGCTGAGCTAGCTCATCAAGAAGCTCCTGGAAGGTAGTAGGCTTGAAGAAGGCCATGAACGGGTATACTTGTGAGTGCCGATCGATGGTTGCCATGAACATTCCGACGGTTGGAGCTTCGCTGATGCGCTAGTCGCACTTAGACCACAGGTTTCGCCATAGGTTAACATATTGAACCCATGTCTCGTTCGGCTTGATTCTTTCATTGAACAATGTCTTCATAATGATGCGTTTATTTGCACTGGCGAATCTTTGGCAGAAGAGCATTTCCATTTTATCGAAAGTTTTTACGGAGTCATTAGGAAGCTCCGAATACCACTCGAAAGCAGTGCCTGATAGACTGCTAACGAATTGGCGGAGAAGCAATATTTCATCTCCTCCGGTGCTGCCTCACATAGATCTGAATTGAGTGATATGCTAGTGAGGATTGCCGGTCCCCTTGTATACTTGGAACGTTGGGAACGTATATCCCGGAGGGTATTGCCTATGGTCATACCATGCTGGGTACGGTCGACCGGTCTTCATCAGCTTGCCTGCCGCTTCGCTGGTCTGAAGAGCTTTAAATTGCTGGGCGATATATTCGTCCAGCTTTATTTTCGAGATCGTCCCCTCATTCGCCGCTGACGGGGTTTGTAGAGAATTCGACGCGTCTTCTTTGTCATCGATAACAACTACCCACGGTTCATCAGCCGGTTGTTCCAGTTGAGCTATCATCCCAACCATGTTTTGGAATATGAGGGCCATTCTATCCATTTAGCGATCATTTCTGCATCTCTCTCATCTTTCTTTTCAAGGACGTGCTTCAGGTAGTCGATATCAGACTCCTGTCCCGTTCTTTCTTCGGGAGTGTTGTCAGGGTTTGCATTAGACGGTGGGCTCATGAGTTCCGCTGCTTGAGCCAATATCTCCTGCAATTTTATTGGTCTTTCGTTATAAACCTAGTGATTGGTTTATGGGAAACATAAGCTCAGCTATCATCTTTGGAGCTCATCATATATACCGTGTGATCTACCATACCCCTAGACTTGAGGCGTTTGGAATGCCGGCCTTTGGAATTTGCCTCGAACACCATAACTCTTTCTGGCCTCTCTCTTTTGAGAAGCCGTTTTGGAAAGAACCATTATAGCCGGAATCTTCTGAGCATGAGCCTCGTTGAATTTGGGAGGGGATTTATTATTATCTTGTTAACCTTTAAGCTTTTTCGGTCGCCGAGAGTAGCTGTCATTAATGATAGAGTTTTGTACTTCTTTCCAAACTCTTTGGATGGTTCAGGAAAGCCGTTTTACCGAGCGTACCGCCTTTGGCTCATCATGTATCCCTACAGGAAGTGAAGACTTCTTCAGCACCGCGATAGGAGAGTTACATTTGACCAAAGTTTTTTTTCAGTTGGAACAGCAGCTTGGATCATCGGACCAGGCAAAGTTAACCCGGATGGGGAATTACCCCCTGCCCGTCTTAGTCGGTGCCAATAACGACGTCGGGCATGTATGGCAGTTGGAGCTTCTTTAGTCTTAGAAGCCTCATGAATCTACCCCCCGTGTCATTCTCGGCCTTTGGCAGGTGCCAATCGCTGAAAGACCGATGCCTTAGACAGAGCAGAAATATAAGCTTGAGGTGCCAATCTTTTAAAGACCTTGCGTAGGGGTAAAGCATTTTTCGGTGCATTGGGAGCAGTTGGCGCCTTAAAGGACAATCGCTTGAAGACTGCCTTCTTTGGAATGGCTTTTTAGGAAGGCTCACGAAGCTGGTTCTCAATCTTTTGAAGACGGAGCCTTCAAGCTTTTCAGCAGAGCTCGAAGTGGTGTCCAGCCGATCAAAGACCGACTTCTTCTGGATATCCTCCTTTAGCGCTAAGATGCCAAGGGAAGGAGGCGGAAGTATCGCACCAAAGAAGAGTCCGTTCAGTTGTTGAGCCACCTGAGCCATAGGGATGCAAAGCACGGGGCTATGGCCTGTCCTGACCAAGTTACTCCAGCTGGAGTAGTGTTGGAGCTAGCATTGTGGTTGGAGTTGCTGGGTGAGATCATTGATTTGCACATAAGCGAAACATCGGCTTTAGTAACCCAAACATCGGCTTTAGTAACCCAAACATATATACCGCGATTTTGTTCGCGAAAAATACGATATACGAAGTGTGGAGTGGAAAGAGAAAATAGTCCCACTCGTGCCAGAATCTGTTTACCGCCGAAAATCGGGTCTGAGGCATGGGGAGCGCATCCAGCTTGATACGGGGGCAGATGCTATATGGAACATATCCATCCACCTCTCCAAAAATACCAAATTGATTTATGGTACCGTATATCGGAGGTTTGGATGGCTGCGACCGTTATAGCTGAACTTATTAGATTCCTCCTCATATGTGAAGGGTTTTTGATTATGGGGATATTTTTTTCTGCCGGCGTAAGCCTCTGTAGTTAATTATGTTCTCGCCGAACGATAACTTTCTCTCCATGTCTATCATTTCATGTCGTGATTTATATCATCGCTTGTAGGGTGCGGATTAGCCCAAATCCGTACGTTTTAGATTTGGGATGAACTTAGGTCGCATATCTTGTATAAATAAAGTCCATCAGTTCACGAGATATTTGGGTTTGATCTAAGGATCGCTAATCGTATATGAGACTAAGATCACTTATATGATATGTGTTGAGGATTGTAAGTCGTATATGCGACTAAGATCAACTCAGAAACAGTGGACTGAGGATCGTTAATCTTGTTTTAGATTAATATTTACTTAGAAAATATGTTTATCTGATCATAGGATCACATATGAGAAGTAAACGTCTTTATTCTTAATTTATTCTAATTAAGCAGTCAAGCAAAAGCTTGCTTGTCCAAGTGCGCATGTGCCTTATATATGATGTGCACTTGTTTGCAGTCATGAGAAGTTGCGCACGTGCATATGACGTGTTTGCGCATTTGTTATCAGGTCAAATTTCTATGTACGCATGTATATGTGCACATGTATTGAAGGGTGATATGTTCCACTTGTGCGCACATGAGTATCACGTGATGCACACCTTTCCCAAGACATTTTATCTAAGTGCTTATGTGCACACTTCTATATGGGCAAATTTCTTTTTTAAGTGTGACTTGAGGTCAAAAGCGCAGTGTTCATCGGAAAGCAATGGCTTTAAAAAAGACAACGGTTTCTGTTTTTATTTTTTTAATATAGACGGTGCGCATCTATGAAAAATCATAATTTTTCATAAAAGATCAATATTAAAGAGAAGCAAAAGTTTCTGTTTTCATCATCTGTGGTGTCGAAATGTCAATTGATGAGAGTCTTGGATCTTAAAATCTATCTCTCGTAAAAATATAAACTTTTATATTAGAGTGATCAACCGTAAGATCTTTCGATCTTTCATATAATGAATCGAAAGATTTAGAAAAAAGCGAACGTTTTTATCATCAAACCAAAGCTTTTTATTTTTTTTCTATTGAGAAAAGAGAAGTCTTTCCTTTTTTATTTACCTATTTCTTAAGGTTTGCCGAAGAAGAAAATGAGGATGGTGATCTTTTTTATGTGTGCAGAGATTTTTCTCCTAAACTTTTGGGGGAATCTCAGGCTCTTTTTTTATGAAGAGGGGTTCTTATTTATAGGAGATGGGAATTAGGGTTTGTTACCAACCATTTTTAATTTGTTTTGATTTAATTTGGTTTTAATTGATTCATATCAATTGCTGGTGCATGCGCACCGTTGGATTTTTATCCAAGATTGATTTGATTTAGTTTGTTAAATTATCAGGTAACAGAAAATTTTGATTTTTGTAACAATTTTAAATAAAAGCGCATGCTTCATTGGTTGCAAGTGTGCACGGTAAGGATGCGCACATGTCGCTGCCTATCTCATGCATTAGCTTTCATACGCATGTATATTGGTGCACATATCATCATCGCTGCTTATCTGCTATGTGAGCACTTAACACTTGCGCAAGTGCCTTTTAGCCATTTTATTGTAAGTGCTCACTTGATATTTTTCTAATTCAAATAAGTGTGAACGGTCTCTATTTAGCGTTGCCTCTGGTTTGATCACCAGATAACCTAGAATAACAAAGCCTGATAATTATGTACTAAATCAGTCATGAAAATCAAGCAGCTGGTCAAGTAACACAACTTGCAAGCTGCAATTGTCGTAGAACAGCAAGGACAAGCTGTGATACCAGAACAATCATCAGTACACGTTAGGGACAACATTAGCAACAGTGATCAAAACTGGACAATGAGCAGTAGCATCTGCTTTTTCTTCGCTTATTCATTCTTATTCTTGTTCATACCTAAGCGGAGACTTGGCAACTAGGTGCCTGCCTTGCTGCTTGCCTTTAAACCGCCTCTTTTACAAAACATTGAATATGGTCTGTAAAGGTGAACTATGCAATATATAACACAAGATAATATATAAAACTTAATTGTCTTGTTTGAATTTTTTGCTTAATTGTCTTGTTTGAATTTTTTGCCAAACTTTCATCTTTAAATTTGTCCCTTATTTCAAGGGTGCAAGCCCATGTAAGTCAACAAGGTTAAATGCTATACATATTGGTTGTTGTAGTGAACTCCAGGATATATGCATTGCTTTGTTTGAGCAGCTGTTGCTGTAGAGGTTTGCTGGTGGTTCTTAGTTTGAGGGACACATAACTAGTGGTTGAATCATACAATGATGGAACTTTTTTTTTGTCTTTAATAAGGACTGATCAGGCTGTGTACACATACACAGACATTGATCTTGATCTCGACTTCAAGGTAATCCAATAGAACCATTAGATGTCTGCCGGGCAGGTTTGTAATGGATTGTTGTGCGTGGGTGCTCGATCTAAAATCACATTTTAGTCAACGTGTTGCTATTAAAAATGCAGGATTGGAGTCTCCTTTCGTGCTTGTTAATGGAATGTTCCTTATCAAACTGTGCGAACTGGCTTTGTCAAGTTTTTATTCCATTTCTTAGACACAGAAAGGGAATTTTATTGTGTTATGGCTGCTGAAATTTCTTCTGGAGACATTCTAATTGAGTTATTCTGCTTGAGGTTTGAGTTAATGGCATATTTTGCTTGCAGATGATACTTCCTACATATGTGAGTGATGCTTGGCTGGAGAATTCATCCCATTTATGGAAACAGAAGTGCCAAAATGCTCATAGTGCCGAGTCGGTTGAAATACTTACCAAGGTGAGTACCATTTCTGCTATCATGTTTACTTTTTCTAATACCCCGAGTAGTGTTTCTTTCTGTTCTTTAACATGTCAGTTAACATATCAGATGTCTGTATTATATTTCTTATATGCAATAGCAAACAGTGATATTTATCATTTCACTTCATGTGAATGAGTGAATCTAAACTGATTTATAGTGTAGTATACTTTATTTAATATTTAGCAGATAGTCTGAACTCTGAACAAGCTATCATATTCTGTAAAGTAATCTCTGTACAGTAGCTAGTTTACAAATATTTCTGGCTACGAAAGTACAGTTATCATAACAAGTTGTCACCGTGTTTTGTGATTTTCATCTTTTGTATGAATCGTGTGTTAAGTTGTTTTGCATCCCTTTGTACATTTTGTTTGCTGTGCAATATTGAAACAAATCGTTCTAGCAAGGTCTCTCATAGTGCAGCTTTTGACTTTGAGTGGATTTGGAGACTGGATTGCAATTGATTGATGGTCTGATGTTTAATACCGCAACTGCCTAAGGATTGCACCCAGCAACCTATACCTTTGGGACTAGTTTTTACAAAGAATTTTTATCTTATTGTTATATTTTTGGCTCCTATTTGTTTGAGGATGACAGAGAAACTTGTACTGCATATATCTCTACTATTATACCCACAAAATGTGGGGGTCCCCAAATTGATTTCAATTTGATACTCTAACGTAGCCTCAAATAACACATCTGCAGTAAAAAAATTAAATTCAAAATTTTCTATAACAAATATTTAATAAATATAATCATCAACTGAATCAACTATAATTATATAATCATCAACTGAATCAGCTATAATTATATAGTCATCTATATTAATCTTAAATAACTACCAGAATCATTGTGGATCATTTTGAAAAGAAATTAACAATTCATATCATGTAAATTTTAATTTTCTTTAATTTTTTTGAATTCCAATTAAAAAAATTAAACATAATTTTTATTTTTACACGTGCATCGCACGTGCAAAATATTATTAAGCATATAATTAAAATGATGTCCTTACTCTGTTTTTTCGCCCTTTGCAAGGTTCTAATGTTGGCTTTGGTGCCCTCAAGTCAATTATTGTAATCGCAGACACATGATTAGATGATTGAGGGAGGACCTATACGGGTAGAACAATCTTACTTAAAATGATAGTATGCTATCTGGTTTGTTTTTATCATCATGCACATGCTTTAGATGGCATTACAACCCACTATTACATGTTGATAGAGCCCATAGGATTCTTACTTGACTACCAGCACTATGATGACAATCATATATGTGGGAGCTGGGTAGTCTATGAGCATATCCTTAAATGTCCATAGTCGTGGGAGTATCGAGACTGGGCATCGATGTTCCAGAGTAGACCATTGTATACTGATTGAGATCCCGATGAGGGGCGGTGGCCGGTCTCACAAGCCATTGGTGTTAGTTTGTTCACCTAAGATAGTATACATGTGCTCATTGGGTTATGAGTACACTGGACGGACTCGCCGGGAACCTGATAGTAGGTATTATACCTATTGTCAGATGACAGTTCCCAGGTGACATGTGTACAGATTAGTCCGTTGACCTGAGATCGTCATTTTTCTCGTGTGAGTTCCCACTGTGCTTTGATTACTACCCTACCACGGCTCAAAGGAGTCGTGCAAACAGGTTTTAGTTGGGTACAGTCCCGAGCCACATGGAGGCAGTGAGCGGATCGTCGGGAATTCGTCTCTCCCGGTATTGGGGGTTGATGTCGTGAGGTGCACGAGTGACTATCACCAGAAATCCTTGATCAAGGTAGTCGAGAATTACTGATTTGGATCAGTAGTTTCTCATTTTGTGATGTGCTTCATACCGACACGAAATCACGTTATTAGGAGTCTGACTTTTTCCATCCCATAGACTCGATATGCGATACTCTTAGACGAACAAACCGTACTGTACGGATATTGTCACCTACAGGCTCAGTAGGGGTCAGGATGAGTTTGCTCGTCGGTCTTCCTTTCGCTCAATACCTGGGTAGCCGTTACGTACAGCTAGTGCCGCTGACGTGCTTGTGGTTAAACCCACTGCCAGCGTATTGACGAGTATTTAGAGTCCCACACAGAGGGTTTCCCTGCTTCGGACGAAACGATATAGAGGTCGTATGGTTTTACGGCAGGGTTCGATCATATAAGTGCACTTGTGCACGTATCATGATTTGGACGGATAATAATAGTGGGCTTTGATTTAAGCCAGATCCTAGTATTATATTGTTGGATTATTTTCGTCTTATTGTATTCGTATTTTTCGGAATACGGATACGGGTATGTATATACGGATGAGGGACATTCTTGTAATTTATTACAAGAATTGTTTCTAGAAGATTACATCTCATTATGTTTATTAACTATTTAATTTAATGGTTTATTGAGGCGAGGGATGAGTGCGCTTAACTTAATTCAAGCATGCTTGATTTAGTGACTCATGGTGGTGACTCATAGGGTGACTTATTGGGTGACTCATGATACACTATTCTTGCATGCTTGATATTTTTGTTTTGTTGTGTGAGATATTTTTATTTGACTTGAGATATTTTTCTTAACCTGCTATTCTCACACACTCTCACACCAAGCCATCTTCTTGCTTGAGTTGCTTTAAGTTTCACATTCTCATCTCTCATGGTTTCTTTTTCTTCCTCCACCCTAACTTCTCCTGTGTTGAGAAACCTAGGATGTTTAGAGACAAATTAATCCTTCATTAGAGTCTACATCATCTTTGCTATCATGTTTAGCAAACTAGATACCCTAGTTACTTCGGTTTTGAAGTAGGAGCTCGATTCATAGACTCTCGGGTGGACCATCTTCGATGGAGGGAGACCGGCGACCAAACTTGATCATGGTGGCCACTAGGAGCTTGGGAAGCTTGTTAAAGATCGAAGGACACGGATCATTCGGTATAACATTTCAAACTTCTTTTATATAGCTTGCTAAATTAAGGGTTAATGTCGATCCGTATTCAGGGGTTGTGGTAGCACTGGTTTCGTAAAATTTTTGTTCCGCATTCGTCCACGGTTCGATGGCCAGGACGCTGCCGTAACCCAACATCTAATTCAATCATTTACTTTTGACATGTTCTTTACTGAACAAAATGATTATCTTATGTTTATGGGACAAAACTTGCTTCAGCCCTGATGCCCCTTTTGTTTGAAAAGCTTATGAAAAGCCTGAACTGAATAATGAACTTCAATATAGTCTTTATAAGAAGATTTTGTAGAAGAGATGTATAGAAAAAGCGGATGTATACAGGATTGAAACTCCTGTGGTTCTAAAATCACCCGAAATATGTCAGAATCGTTAGTCTTTAAAATCTGAATTATAGAATTACGAGGGAGTTGCATTTATGCATGAAGTTTTGAATATAAATGATTATGAAGAACCAAGCTTTGTTGAACAAGGTTGCACAAATATAGGAACATGTATTAGATGCAATATGTACCGCCATCCATAATCTCATATAAGCCGAAGTTCGCGGATGTGAATTCTTCATGGATATAACATTAAATTATATTTTATTAGATATGTGATCATGAATATATCTACAATTCTATCATGAAGTCACAACAATATAGAATCTTACTAGTTTTTATCATAGTTACAAATTCGCGATTAATTCAGCGAGGTCGAAAATTCAGATTTGGAGAATTATTCGGATAAAATCGGTTGGTATTCGGGAAAGATTCGGCAGGTATTCGGGAAATGTTCGGGTAGGATTTCGAAAAAGAAATTTATATATGAGGCGCTGGGTTTTGATGTTACTAATTATTTGCTTTTTTTTTTGAATCATTTGCTGATTTTTTGAATTAATCGTGAATAATTCGGAGCGTTCGCCAATATCGATTAAATCGGAGAATTACTCGGCCGATCAAAAATTCGCGAGTTATTCACGAATTCGCTGAATAATTCGCGAATTATGTGACTATGGTTTTCATATTAATCTTGAACAAATATGCAAAAATAATAAATTTCGAGAATAATATAATTGAAACTAAAATAGGAGTTTCGGTGTATGAAACATTAACCAAATTTTTTAACATGAATAACATTATGCAAACATGCGGGTGAACTGTAAATCAAATATGCAAGTCAACATTGAATACGAAGTTAACAATTTTGAACCTTTTATACAATTAGAAAATATGAAGAACAAAAAATTAAATTATTTAATCATAGGAATTACTATAATAAGAATTTAAGACATTTAAATAAAATGAACTTTAACTTCTTAACTCAGCTCTAACCCTGAATTAAATTAAACTAAACCTAAATTGTTATTAAAGGAGGATAGCTCATGCCGTAGAATTTTAGTCTTATGTGGGAGTTCGCTGGATCGATTTTATAGAAAAAAGAGAATAGAATAAAAAAAATTGCTTAAAGAATTGGATGAATAATTCAAAAAATGATATAAACAAAATGAAATAAATTGCTTAAAGCAGTAGATAAATTATCGGTCTAAATATTCATATTATATCTGAATCAAAATTTGAAACTTACCTCCAAAATTTTTGGTAAAACCACTTCTTTTTTATCGTTAAATTTATTGCCATCTTATTCATCTTCCAGTGAAGCATTTTATCTGGGAACAAACAATTATCCTTGTCTTTATCCTTTGCTATTATCGGTAATTCCCTCTCAGTATTTTATCGTAAGTATGGTTTAGAAACGACAGGTCTGGTAAAGATGCGAAAGATCATAAATTTAGAGGGAATTGGAATAATCAATTGTTGAAAGGTTATGACTACTATAATTTAGCAAGTCACAGTAATAATAATATATCAATCAAATACTTGATTCGAAAATCAAGGCTACCTAATAGAAATAAGAACCCGACCCATAATTGAGGTTTAGAAATGACAAGTTTGGTAAGGTGCGGAAGATTATTGATTTAGAGGGAATTTAGGAATAATCAATGTTTTAAAAGACGGCCGCCTATCCGCTCAAGACAACTGCACTGTATGTGGCCGCATAGACTGTTGCTATTTTCACTCTTGCATTTTTGTAGATATACTTTCTTTTTGTAAATTGGGATGTAATTTCTAATAAATTAGGATTGTTTTATAACTATTAAAAAACATAAGCTTTTATCCTAAATTATTTGTCTCATCGATCTAAATCCTTCTATGCCTCGCGATTCTCTCCACCATCGAAGACACTACGAGGGCCTGCTAGCACCACCATTGATCCCAAATCCTTCTCGGTCACCGTCGTTGAGGGCCAGCCACCACCATCAACGACCTCAAATCATTCTCGAACTTTGTCATCGAGGGCTACGGTGGATGCCCACTACCGCCATTGACTCCAAATCTTTCTCAGCCATCGCCTTTAATCTTGATCTTGATCCCAAATCCTTCTCAGCCACTGTATTGGATCTCGATCCCAAATCCTTCTGTCCCCTTCAATCGTCCATTTCGGGTTTCGACTTCGCCTAACATTTTTGGAGCTTTCGACAACAAAAATTCTATATTGTTTTCCCTTCAATTTTTTAACTTTGATTCTTCATATTTCGATGACAAAGATTGATATATCATACATGAATACATCATAAATGATATTTAGGATGAGTTCTAACAGAACTTGCTTCACTGTTAGCTACTCAGCCTGCATTTAATTGTTAAATTACGTCTTTGAGAATACTTATCTAGGTATATGTATGCGAAAAAGAAACCAAAATAGTTAAAAACTTAATTAGAATTAATGTTTAATAAATAAGCTAAAAGAAAATAACAAAATCAACACAAAATACGACTAGATTGTTGTTAATGCGTCCTAAGCGGCTGCATATGTGCCGCCTCGACGGCCAGACCATTAGCTGCACTGCTTTTTTGGTTGCTTTTTAATCACTAGGAATAATCAATTGTTGAAAGTTTATTAGTTATTCCAGCTATAATTTAGCAAGTCATAATAATAATACACCTATCAAAATACTTGACTTGAAAAATCAAAGATATCCAATAGAAATAAGAACACGACCAATATCCGAGTATTAATGATGATTTCCAAACATCTGGCTTCGTACATGGTATCTAATATGTGAATTCATATTTGTGTGTTGTGCGTACAGGCTCACTAAAAGAAATTAGTGCGTCATAGGCATGGAAGGACGGATGTTATGCAAGATATGAAGCATGGATACTTATAAATGCCTTACGTATCGTCTCCTATTGCGAATTAGAGTCCGAAATTCTCGGATTCTTTTGGCTTTGTAAATCTCTCTCTAACACTCACAAATCGATGTCGTTCCTCTTTCTCTCAAAAATGAACTCTTGAGAAAATTTGAAAATGCATTGACTATCTAACATAATCCTGTTATTTATTTATATGTATTCCTTAATATATATCTATTTAAAAATCGATATAAAAACGTATCTCGTATTCTAGGTGTTTGAAAAATTGTGAATCCGCGAATCCGTATCGTAGCCCGTATCCGTATCTGAACCCATGCTACATAGTGTGCAAGAATAAGTATGCATATATGTTGGGAATAATGATTTCATATGTGAGAACAAATCAATATTCTTAATCTTTTTTTTAATTTTGTTGATATTTGAAAACACTTACTGAGAAAGAAGATAGATGAGAATGATGGATACAGAATCACCATTTTTATGTTATTAATGCTCATTTATTATCTTTTTTGAGGTGCAATTCTTTTTCTCTAGTTTTTCATATACTATCTTGTTCGATCTAACCAAATGACATCAGTTATACAAAAAACAAAGCCCCATCAAGGATGTGATGGATAGTTTTCACGGTAGGTGATGACAATGGTAAAAAGAATATGATTTTTTTTGCAAATACCTGCAACAACGAGGACAAAAGGAAATAATAAAATGGGAAGCAGCTAAGTAGCAGCACAATAGTTGAAGAATAAAGTTATGTTGATGATTTTGTTTTATGATTGTCGTATGAATTTTTTTCCTACCAGAGTAACTTCATATACGAGTGTGGACACCATTATCCTTAAACAATCAAATCACTTATTCTCACTTGGAATCTCGGCTCCGCTCTCTCTAAATGATCTGTACTCCACTCTTCATCGGTTAACATCATAAATTTATTTGCTTCGTTTCCACTTTCATTAATATGCATCTCGATCATCTAATTACAAGTGAGCTAACTATTCAAGTGAGCTAACTATGATTATATGAAAATGATCTTTTATTCTACTCTGGACCTTACTTTTTGTCTTAGAGATGAATTTGATTCCTATAACATCTTACATCTTCTGAAAACAAGTTGAAAACCTATTTCTGACGCTTAGATTGCATATGAAAAATGATAAGTTCACCGACTAACCATTAAGTGCATATCCCTCTCTTGTTCATTGTTGCATTGACTAGGAATTTGGTGCCAGTCAATTGATTCGCTGCTAAGTTGATAATCGGTTTAAAACGTGATTTATTTTGTAAGATTCACAACTTGAGCAATGGTCCATATCTCACTTTTTTTTGTCAAGATAAACAATCTTGAGTATAATGCTCCAAAGTTGACTCCAATTTTACGAGAAAAAGTTTGGGTTTTGGATGATTATGAGTAAGGTTTAAATCTTAGTATTGGTACTAGGATCTAACAATCCTTTTTGGGATCAAAATTGACGTAGAAAAGCCCTAGGCCACCCTGGATTGTCCAGGGGCTTTTCTGCAAAAGTGCCCCCCATGTGAGGGGGCACTGCAGGCCAGGGACTGCAGGGACACTGCAACCCCCCTTATCCTCCTCTTCAATTAAGGAATTTCTAAAAGTTAGTGGATAATTTAAACAAATATTAATAATTACAAACAATTTTATATATTTTAGTAATTGATATTGTTTAAAGTGATTTCTTATATATATATTGTAAAGACGCCTAAGCTTATAGAATTTTCTTAACTTTATGATGATGTCAAATAAACCAATAATCCATAAATAAAACCATTAACCTGTTAATAAACTAAATACTAAAGCTTCAACAATCAATTGGTCATTTCAACGCCAAGGTTTTAAATCTCGAGGTCAGAACTTGGACAACCATTTTTGGGATTGGAACTAACCATCTCAAATTAGGAGCAACTGAGATTTCAAACCATGGCTGAGTATATATGTGTTGCTTTGGTGTCAAAATCCAAACAAAGACCCAATTAAGGACCATGATATACCATATTGCTATGTGCTGACGCACATTCTAATTCCCAGTTCATTCTACTCAATCAATTTTGAAAGTAATGAAGGATGGACCGATTGTATATATGTCATAGGCAATCACGAGCAATGTGGACGAACTCCACCTCACATGTGTTGAGAGTGTGGATAACATAATCCCACATCCGGAAAATAGTGGGATGCATATGGGTATAAGATATAAGATGGGACAACCCACCAAAAGGCTTGAGTCTTTTGGATGGAGTCCCACTATATTAAAAGCCCATACGCATCCATATGTGGGCCCAAACCAAGTTTTACATGGTGTCAAAGCTCGGGTGTTTGTTTGTCCACGTTGCACATGAAGTCCTCGTTGCTCTTTGTCTGATGACTTTTTTCCCTAGTTTCAGCACCGTTAGTCTTCATCATGATTGGCTTGTTGATGTGTATTGGTGCAAGGTTTGCATTTATATGTAAATGTATATGCACTCATGCTGGAAATAATGTTCAGCAAATAACCAGTTTCTTCAAGAACAAGCCACTGCCCTTTGTTTGTGCCAGCCGGAAATTTGTTGATGTATTATCCCTGCAGATAGTGTCACTTAATCAATTTACTTCATGCATTGTACTTTTGAAGTTTCAAATATATATTTCACACCACCAATCACTTCTGTCAATTTATATTTAAACCTTTTCGGTCATGTAATGCTGGATCTTTTCCTTGATAAAAGCTCGGCAGTACTTTAACTCCTGTACCTTCTGGCTTTGTGGTTTGTAAGGTCGATGCCGTATTCTGTAATATTTTATGTCTACCAATCTTCTATGTATTGTTTATTCTTAATTTGGCTTCTGTTTTCGTCTTCTCTTTTAATATGGACTTGAAGTTTGTCATGTAACCTCGACTTTAACCCGTGGTTCTCTACTTCAGGAATTAATGGATTCTGTAGAGTGGAATAAGGTGGATGGTCTTTGGAGGGCACCTTTGCAACCCGAGCTAGGCTCCGAATGGAAAACTTGGAAACAAGAAGCAATGAAATGGTTCTCTACTTCACATCCAATAGCTAATGGTATAAATATCAGGAAGAGATGCCGTGACATTTCTGCAAGCATTGAACCTCAAATCAGCAGGAAGCTCTCCAAGCTTGAAGTTCATAGGGCAGAAAGTTGTGCTTCTCAAATGGAAGCTTCTAACCGCAAGATTCTCTCCCAGGTTGAAAAAGTAGACACCGATTCTAAGCACTCCATTTGCCAGGGCATTGCAGGATCTATACCAGGTTGCGAGCCTCTTAAATCCCAAGCGCCAATGGACTCGGGCAATGTTGATGACAGAATCGGATGTACAAAGCTTATTCCGAGTTCAACGCAGAAGTCAATAGTGACTGCCCCTTATCAATACAGGCAGTGCTCAGCTTTTATAGAAGCCAAGGGAAGGCAATGTGGAAGGTGGGCAAGCGACGGGGATGTCTACTGTTGTGTTCATACAAATGCTGGTTCTATAGGAAAATGTCTGCAAGATAAAAGGCCGCCTCCTGACGCCCCTATGTGTGCAGGTACGACTACACACGGTCATAAATGTAAACATCGAGCTAGATTAGGCTCTGCGTTTTGTAAGAAACATTGTCTTCAGAGAAGTGATGGTTCAATGGAGACACATAATCTGTCAACTTCTTCTGCAAAGAGGAAGTTCGGTGAGAACAATGCTTTGATAAAATTTTGTAGTTCAAATGCTAGTAACAGTGAGTTTGGATCGATAACAGATGGAACTTCTATGCAAGAGAATTTTGTCCCAATTGAGGCCGGTGAAACATTATATGAGAGAGATAGCTTAAGTAAGAAAACTGAACTGTACAGTGCATTAACTGCTCCAGGAGGAGCCTCATATTCAGATTTTCAAAGTTGCATTGGATGCTATGGCCAGAGTAATAGCGAGCAATGCCTAGAACATGCCATGAAACACACTTTGTACTGTGACAAGCACATTCCAAAATTTCTGAAACGAGCAAGAGATGGTAAAAGTAGGCTAGTATCAAAAGACGTGTTTATGAATCTTTTAAAAAATTGTTCTACGAGGCAACAAAAATTGTATCTACATCAGGCATGCGAGCTATTGTATGTGTTCATGAAAAGGTGCTTATCCCGCCAAAAGTCTACTTGCAAGAGTGATACCATGGATTGGACATTATCTGAAGCTTCCAAAGATGTGAACGTTGGAGAATACTTGTTGAAGTTGGTCTCGTGTGAAAGAGAGAAAATAATGAGGCTTTGGGGCTTTGGTTCTGATATAGGCAAGGAGGCAAATTCCTTAGGAACTAATTCATTATCCGCATTGAAGATGCATGAGAAAGACCATAACCCAGAGATGACAGTGAAGTGCAAAATCTGTACGGCAGAGTTTTCTGATGATCAAGGACTTGGTTCACATTGGAGAGAGATTCATAAGAAAGAAGCTCGATGGCTTTTCCGGGGATATGGTTGTGGCGTTTGTATGGACTCATATACTAATAGGAAAGTTCTCAAGTCCCATATCAAAGAAAGACATGGCATACAGTTCCTTGCGCATTCAATTCTATTAAGGTGTATGTCTTGCAATAGTCACTTTATGACTCTTGAACACTTATGGCAGCATATTCTCTCGTTCCACCTAACAGAATTAAGAATGGCTGACTATCATGGTCAGAATTATCATTCCATGGATCAACAAGATCAACCAATGGTAGAGTCAAGCAGTAAACTTTGTCAAAATAATGGTGTCTCCATGAAGGAAGATGACTCTCAGGGATTCATTTGCAAGACTTGCGGGCTGAAATTTGATCTCCTGCCAGATCTCAGTCGCCATCATCAAGTTGCTCATACAAACCCTAGTTCCATCAACCAGTTTAGAGGTAATAATTATGTTAGACACAATAGGCGTTCCCATCCTAGATTTAAGAAAAGTTTTGGAGCGGGATTTAGATTCAAAAAGCAGAGTAATTTTGGCATGCAAAAGCGATTCCCGTCATCTAACTTGGCTTTATCTTTGAGGCCTCAACCACAAAGCCAACCATCGGAAAATTTGACTTTTGGGAGGCTCTTAGATTCTCATTGCTCAGAGGTTGCGGAGACCTTGTTCTCAGAGATGCAGAAAACAAAACCGCGAGCAAGTAATCTAGAGATTCTTTCTATTGCCCGTTCTGCTTGCTGCAGGATAAGTCTCCATGCTGCATTAGAAGAAAAGTATGAAGTACAACCTGAAAATCTTTATCTGAAGGCAGCCAAACTTTGTAGTGAGTTAAATATTCAAATAGGTTGGCATGCAGAAGGGTTTATTTGCCCTAAAGGATGTAACACTCTCTTGACCCCTCATTCGTTGACTTCCATGAAAACTATCTCAGATGCAAATCTGGACCCTTCAATTCCTCCAGCAGGTTTTGCAAAAGAGAGTGAGTGGGAGATGGAAGAATCCCATTTTGTGCTTGATCCAAAACACTTCAACTGGAAAGCCAGGCCAAAAGCCATTGTTTTGTGTGAAGATGTGAGCTTTGGCAAGGAACCAGTTCCAGTGGCCTGTGTGGTTGATGAAGATCTTAAAAATATGCTCTACATTAATTGCAATGAAGTTTCTTATAGTCAAGAGTCCTCTACTCTTATGCCCTGGAAGTATTTTACTTATATCACTAAACGATTGATTGGGCCATCTCTTGGTCTTGATGCAGAGGTATGTTTCTACAGTTCTTTGTGCTTCTATGGTATATTTTGAATATAAACTTCAGTTTGTAGGAATATTTTTTCATTCAATAGTTAGCTGTTCATTTTTTGCTGCACCGTTAAGGTTGTGTAAGATTTCTTGTCTAAGATATTTATAAACAAATGAATTTTCCAAATTTATTTTTGCAGGCCTCACAATTAGGATGTGCTTGTTCGACGTTGATATGTTCTCCTGAAAAATGTGATCATGTTTATCTCTTTGACAATGATTATGAAAATGCTGAAGATGTCCATGGTAAATCAATGTGTGGTAGATTTCCATATGACGAGAAGGGTCGAATAGTATTGGAGGTAAGCTATGCGCTTGTCTGAATATCTCTTTATGCAACATGGATTAAGTCTGTTTATGGTTTCAATCTGCTCACGTAGACACTAGACAGTATATGCACTTCATGTCAAGAGCATGCATGCAGAAATAAGTGCCATGTTTTGTTTCTACAGTTTGCTTAAGTATATTTTGGTATAGTCTTGATTCATTTACAGGTCCCTGAAAATATCTTAGGCATATAAATGATTGTTAACAGGAATACAGATTATCCCTTCTACTTTTATATCATCCCTTTCCCTAGCAGAAAATTCTGACTCAACCTTGAAGGCACATGGCATAGTTTTTTTGGAGTCAGGATCTGCCATCAGTAGCCACCTTTTTTTAATTGGATTTATCCATGTATCCAGTCGAATTTCTTCTAGAGTTTGCAAATATAGTTTTTAAGGCACCGCCAAAGGCAAGACTATTCGAGGTGCCTACATCTCATGAGACAAGAATTGCTAAAATGGCTTTCGGTTTACTGAAGCGAGACAACAGTAGATAAAAAATGCTAAAACTATTTGTTCTGAATAAATGAACTTTTGATCATAATTGTCTGCGCACATCCCAAACAAATCAAAGGATGAAAAGTAAGCTGTAGGATTTATGTTCAAATCCTACCAATAGGATTGGAGTCTTAACTCTTTATATGATTACTCATTTAAGCAATTGATAGATGAATAGCATAAGAGATTAGAGTGCTCTTTCATAAACTATACATGGAAAAAAATAACACAAAGATTCATGCAAATTATGGAACCATCAGACGAATTGAAAAAATCATACTACCAAACCATTTAATCAAACTAGCTAATTAGAATGTTTCAGAATGAAAATTTGTAACTAAAGTTTATATATAAGTGCATAATAGGGGGGATAAAATGAGCAAATAACCCAAAACTCAGAGAGAGGAGAGGAGTGCATGACATAGTGAGAAATGAGAAAGGAGGAAGCTAATTGTAGCCTCTAATTGTGTATAAGAGGCTGTTATTCTGACCCCAAACTTGTTTGCTCTTGTATACCAATGGGATACCCAATGGAGAATTTATGGAATAAACTGATGGGTTGAATAGCAAGTTAGCAACCTCTCTAGTCTTACAACAGATGTGTGCTCAGGCGTCTCGATGAGAAAGGTATTTACCCAAGTGTAGCTGCTGGAAGAACCAAATTTCTCCTCCCTTACTTGTATTCTCCTGCTTCCTTGTCTATATTTTAGTATATAGTGACGCACATGGACTATACTTTTTTTTTTATATATATTTAAATCGAGCCATCAAGTTATCATCCTTGACTTACTTTCACAGGCTGGAATATAATTCTACGTATCTTGGATTTACGTGTTGCTTGGGTTTTAAACATAACCTGTTTCCAGATTCTTATATATATACCTTAGTTGTATATTGCAGTATTAATTCATACAGCAAATGTTAGTCTGATGGAGTTATAGCTAGTCATATCGTCTTATTGATTCTTTCGAAAATAACAAAATGTGCAGCAAGGTTACCTTGTTTATGAGTGCAACTCCTTGTGCAACTGTAATGCAACATGTCATAACAGAGTTTTACAAAAAGGGATTCAGGTCAAGCTGGAAATATTCAAAACGGAGAAGAAGGTAATTTAGTTTCCATATTCTCTTCAATTTAAGACAACCTAATTCATTATTAATAACCTACTCTATTTACAGGGTTGGGCTGTCAGAGCTGGAGAAGCTATCTCACGTGGCACTTTTGTCTGCGAGTACATCGGAGAAGTTATGAATGATGTGGATGGGAACAAGAAGGGTTTGAGGTCTTAAACTCTTTTCAATTTATTTTCTGTTATCTTTTATTTTAATGTTAATTGCATATAACATCTTTCATCCATACGTTGTCAGTTATAATCAGATGAGGGTTTATAAGTGATAGACAAGGTATAGCTGAAGGATGTTATAAACAAATACTCCTTTATTGTATGGTTAAGAACCTAGAAGGTGATAACTTTTTCTGAAAATTTCACTTACAGCAGTGAGGGATGCAGCTATATTTATGACATCAATGCTCATGGTGCACCAAGAGGTTTTGATGAAGGGGCTGTACCTTATATCATTGATGCTACAAAATTTGGGAACGTATCCCGGTTTATTAATCACAGGTACTGATTTAGTGTGATCAGCCTCTGTTATATTATGGCTTAAGTCTGACTTCTTTTTTCTGGTTCAACTGGTGATAGCTGTTCGCCGAATCTTGTTAATCATCTAGTCCTAGTTGAAAGCATGGATTGCCAGCTTGCTCATATCGGTCTCTATGCCTGTCGGGATGTAAGATCTTTCTATTCTTATCTTTCATCTTCTTATTGTAAGCTAGGGTTGATTGCATATAGCACCACCTATCATCTGTACCTTCATCCGGACATTTAAACCCAAAACTTGTTTATTATTATTTCCCGGCTCTAAACTATCAAATTTCACATGATTGATTAATCTAGGGGGTAGAAGTTCATAATAGATGATGGCATGATTTCGGAATATAATCTTGATAACATTTGCCATGTATCCTAATTGTTATACATCTATCCAATAGAGATAATGTAAATATAACCGTACATTTAGATGCTTACACTTAATAGGAAACATATTAATGATATTAATCTCTTCGGAGACATCCGTTAAAATTGGGACGATATTATAAAGTAGAAGAGAACATAAGTATTGATTCCTAAATTTAGATGTGATTATAGATAACGATGGAAGTAATGGAATATTAATATTAATAACCGCAAGGCAAGATATACATACAAATTCATTTATGGCCAAACTCAAACTAAATCGCAAAAAATCGAAGTCTAAACTCAACCTGAACTTATATCACTAATTCATCATGCAACAAACAAATCCAGCATTCAGTAAACATTCCTGACATATAGCCAAATTGACTGAAACCTATATATATGTGTGTACAATGAAGTAGCAGTGTCCCATCCTAACACCAACATTTAGGGCATTGAATAGTGTTGTATGGAATCAACCAATAAAGCTTAATCATGAGTGCATCATATACTAACTCTACAGTTATCGTTGGATAGATTGCTAGAGGGGAGGAACTAGCGTATGACTACTGCTGTGAGCTTCGCCCAGGAGAAGTGGGGTGTCCATGCTATTGTGATGCTCCAAATTGTCGTGGCCATCTATAGGTGAAAAAAAAGTAATAGTCATTGGCGAAAAAGATTACTAAAAAGCGTGAAAGGAAAAAGGTGATCACCATATAATCTTGGGGTGGGGTCACACGGAGATTTTTCCGACACATTTGGAGATTCCGTGATTCTTTATAAAAGATTTAACTATTCAAGTGCCGCTTCAGCTTGTGGGCTGGTGAAGAAAGGAGAGATCAGTTTGTAGGGATTAATATTTTTTCTAATTAACATCATTTCATCCTTTGCTTGTTAAGTATATGCTGAGGGTTTAATTTTTTCAATGCTAACATATAATGTGCCATCTGTAGCAAAGCTGATTGATATCGACTGTATATTAACCATTTGAATTTTTACATCAACAAGCTTCACCAAAAAAGAGATCCTGGAATTTTGCTTCACCCCTTGCTCATTGATCATTTATTGTATAATTAACGTTTGTTGAAGGTACATAGTATTTTAGCTGAAGAATTTTATCTCTGTGCAGTTAGGTTTATTGTTTGTAAATTTTGCAAATGCACAGGTCTGCAGCCATGGAAATAGCCCTATTTTCCGAAACATTGTTACGGCATTAGTGCCATGCTTTAATATGTACACAAGTCTTTACCTAGCAATATAAGAGGCCCCCATTGAAGTATTATTCATCTTGTTACATTGGTAAAACAATACAATTATGACCAATTGAAGCACTGTTCATTTTAGCATGGCGTGTGGCACTGTTAACATAACCGTAAAGTCGGTTTTTTTTTCCTTCTGTTTTTTGTTTGGTTAAACTGCATAAATATACCTATACCTATCATGTATTTTGCGATAAGTTTTTTATTGCAAATAAATTTGAGAAAACTTTCAAAATCTTTGCCTCAGGCAAGTTGTTGTCTTTCGGGGTTAAAATTATAAAATTATTAACATATTGACTATTATACCTTTCAATCACCCAACCCCTCAATTTTACACAGTAATTTTACCTCAGTTATTCGCAGTTGAAGGCTCGAGTATTTCTCTTGTAGAAATTTGATGATCATGGCTAAATTAGAGATTCATGATCACGATTTTGTAACTTAATTGATATATTAGAGTTTGGGCTAAGTTTATTTTAATGTTAACCATGTGATTAGGAATTTTATGTTCTTTTAATATGATTAGGATTTTTGTTTATAGTTTGAAATATTTGTTTGGCGCAAGGGATTTCATGTAATTAGGGGTTTGAAGAAGGAGAGGAAATAGATTGCAAATTGGAAAGCACCAGCCCCTTTTCACGGGATCATGAAGTTAAAAAAATCCACAATTGCAAACTATTACATGGTGTTGGTGGTTGGTGGTTTGAAAAAGAAATTTTTTGCTCCACCTTTGGAGAGAGAGAGAATAAAGTAGAGAAGCTTCAAAAGCATGAGATCATGTGCTAAATTGATTACGCGGCATTGTGGCAACTAAAGTTAATGTTAGCAATCGTACAATAACATTAGAATATATTTCTGCAGTTGGGGTGATAATTCGAGATAGTTTATCTTATAAAATTAGATTAACGTAGTTTTCGTAAAAACCGTGAGAGTTGAAAGTATTTTTATGCAGTTAAGCCTTTTCTTCTATCTTTTTTTATTGAAAGCTTCTTTTGTAAGAGATCTCATGGCTTTTGTATATGCGTGCAATAGAAAAAAAATTCAAATTGCATGTCTATGAGAATTTTTGGTAATGATATATAAATAATTCTTGTGCAAAACAAAGTGTATCATTTCTCCGGATGAATTAGCTTCATGAGGAGGTTCTTGTGGCGGAGCAAAGGATACACCATAAATTAGAAAATAATTTCTAAATCTTTGATCTTTCAAGGATTCTCTTTGCGGTTTCAAGGTTTCTTGTTGCGTGGTCAAGGATTCTCTTTTTAGAGGGTTCAGGGTTTTTTTTGGGAATTTAAATATATAAGAGTCCTTTTAAGTAAATAAGAAAATAAGAAGTATGAGGATTTTTTTAATAATTAGTGAAGTATGGAGGAACATTTTAGTAAAAAGTCCAAAAAATGATTTGTATAGAATTAGTTACCGAGAGAGGTGTGTGGAGTTAGTTATTAGAAAAGATGTATGAGCTTAATTGTGCTTAGATGTTGAGTTTCAATTTTTTAAATATTTTTTATCGAATTTCTCTTATAAATTAGATAGCCAAAATTTTAAATTAATTTCAAAATTAAAGTCCCCCTACTTTTGCACTATAATAGTAGAGAGAGATTTTTATATTTTTATAACGAATTTATCTTACAAATTAGATAATCAAATCTTCAAATTCAATTTCAAAATTGGAGACCTCCTGCATTTCACACTATAATAGTAGAGATAATGATATGACATTGCACATAAAGCAATAGGTTTTTTTTGTTTGATTTCTTTTGAAAAAAATAAAAAGCCATGCAATAGCATAGACAAAGATAAAATATCAAGAATAAAGAGATTTGTTAATAATATAAATTTCTATACTTTATTATTTAATTATTAGTTTATTATTACAAAAGATTAAATACGATTGGAAAAGTTGTTAAGGTTTTTCCCAAAACCTGTTATCACTGTGTGAGTATAAGAATCAATTGACAATCCCTAACACTAAAATAGTAGAAATAGAGATAAGAGATCAAGAGTATAAGGATTTGTTATAACTGTTATTTAAAAATTCTGTGCATTATTATTTTAATTTTTAATTTTTATTTGATATGATTCAAAAGGTTGATTACCTTTTTAAATATTTTTTCTCAAAATTATGAGAACTTTTCATGCCTCTCGTCAGAATTGGCAATTTTGATTTGAAGACCCACTGCCTTGCCATTATAATAGTAGGAATACATTTCATCAGTTCGTATGACACTTCTTCGAGAGTGCAGTATGAGAGGAAGCAGGTTATAAATTAAAGCTTTCGAGAAAAATTTGTGGGTCTTCTAAATGTGTGCGTGTTTATGTGTACTGTATGCGTAGGTGCGGTGTGTGCTTGGGTTGAGGCTTCGGGCTAGTTTCAAAAAAATTCAAGTATAAAGAGATTTGTTAAAAGTTGTTATTTAAAAATTCTATATTTTGTTAATTTCACTGATCGAAGTGTTTTTCTCTAAATTACTTAGACTAAGACACTTATCGTAAAAATCGTAATGGTTGAAGATATTTTTTACAGTTTAACCTTTTTCTCGATACGTCTTCTTATTAATTTGATTTCATGCGTTACATGTGCCAAAATGCTAGTTACATTTTAGAAAACCTATGGGTACATGGAGATTTGAAAATTGATTGGTTTTATTATTTTTGTATTATAAGCTGAATGATGAATTCTAAAATCAAAATTCTTGTATTCTAAAATACTAATTTCCCCCAACACTATGAAGTGAATTTTCAATTTTACAAACTTGGGACTAACATAAATTTTCAAATTCCGACATTTCCAAATGAGTCGGGACTAACGCGAAAATGGTAAGTAATTATTAGGTGTAAACCATAAAATTGTTTAATGGATAATAGATTAAAAAATATCTATATTAGCAATTGAAAGAATTTCTCTTGAAAAAATCTTACTTTAATTAATAATTATAAAAACAGATCTTACCGAAATTTATGTTGAGCCAAAATTTTTATTATCGCCTCATAAGAAATGTCCTATAAACAAATGGTTTTATGTTAATTGCTTATGTTGCAAAAAGAGATCTATAAAACTAAATAAATTCCAACAGAGTTGTAATTTGATAATTATTTACACTCCGACAAATTCTGAAAGTTCAAGCTATTTTTGTGATATTAGCTTCCACTATACTTCTAATATGGAATCGGTCTAATTGTTAGGGTCATGTATATAAATAACCCTATTTGTTAATCGAACCCGTTTAATAACTTGGCTCCTGCTAAACTTTCGCTTCATCCTCGCTTTCGCGATCTGCGTTCCTCATTGAGAACGATTCTATCAAAACCCTAACCCTAATTGTCACGTCCCGCTTTCCAGTAAACGGAAACGGTGACGTGGTAAGCCGCAACGTATTTACTATGAAATAAATACGTTAAGCATAATTAAGCAATATATAAAAATGAACAAGAATGACAAGATAATAAAATGAAACAACTTTATTTACATTCATCTTTACATACAACTGTTTGAAAATAAAAGATACAATGAGTAAAGCAGTGCCTAAACAATGACATACATGAAAATAAGTGCAACGGAACTAGAAGTCAAGCTGAGCAGTAAGCTGGTCCAAGTCCTCCTGGTTTGGCTCGATCTCCTCAGAGTCTGGTCCTCCTGACGAACATTCCAAAGAAAGAAATAGAAAGGAATGTCGTCAGCGAACTATTGCTCGGTATGTCCCAAAAGAAGAAAGAGAATATAACAAGTAATGTGAAATGAATATGTAAGTTGTGTATGATTGATTACCGGTATATGATAGTTATTCTAACGTGGTTTTTTGTAGCTTGATATAGAAATTATTCATGTATACAAGAGGAGTCCATCTTACCCCGTGGACTATGGTAACATGTAATACAAGATCCCGTCATAACCCACGAGACAACGACACGAGAATTCATGTAGGTGTATTTTAAGTGACCTCTTATACAACGATATACGTTCAGTACCAATCTACCCCCTTATCCCCGCGTAATGTATTGTATAGATTATATTTACAAGTCTTGTCGAAACCATGGATACAAAATGTTCAAGTATTTATGTTCAGGATGTAATCAAGTATTCAAATAGTCATGTCAAGTTATAACCATGATTCGGTCAAGTCAAGTCAAGTATACATGTTCGATATTGATGTTTGAATTCAAGTATTCATGTTCATGATCAAGTATTCGTGTTTGAGTTTGGATTCAGGTTTGAGGTTAGACTCAGACTGAGTCAGACACTTGTACTGATTTAACTCTTAAATTACTTAGGTTCGGGAATCATCGGCAACTGTTGCACATGAACGACAGGATTTGTGTATTTTTCCAAGACAATTACCATTGATAACTCCAGTTAAGTTTTTTAACTTGAATAGGCAAGCACTCACTTTCTCCGGCTTCCTGGGGATCAAGAGAATTGATTCCGTTTAAACCTATATTTATTAAAATCCTTAAAATATTGCTTTTATATAACTCGAGGGGGTTTTATGAAAAATATTTTAATATAGTTAAAATGTAAATCTCGAGGGTGATTAGTATTGCTTAGGATTTTCATGAGCATGGATGTTAAGTATTGTGGTATTTTAATGATAAACACTTATCATTTGAAAGTTCATGGTATTTTATTGAAAAACTTGTCCTTTTTAGTATTTTTAGAAAAACATAGATTTATTATATTTTGAAAATATGGATTTATAATTTTATATAGTTTTTCTAAAAGTTAATTTTATTTTATTTAGAAAAATTCGTATTTCTTAAAAACGTATTTAAATCCTTTCGAGATCGAATGCTCCGTGAGAAGGTCTGCATCTCGCTCTACTAGCCAAAGAATGTGCGATAATCTGTACAATCCATTAGAGATTCCCCTAACAAGAGTTGTAGATGTATAATTGCAAAGGAAATGAAATACCGCTTTTAAAAGAAACCCGGTTTTAGAACTATGTGGTATTTTATTGTAATGCTATTCTTTGAACCAAAAATATATACAAATAAATATCGTGCTATGAAACCAATTGTGCGTGTGGGATAGGTCGTTACCCAGTGAAGTTTTCCTAAAGGTATTGTTAAGCAATTTTGTCGAAAATATATGATAAAAAAGTTCAATGTGTTTTAATGTAAAAGTTCAAATATGGTTGTTTTACATGAGATTCTTGATTTAAACTTGATTCTAAATATTGGTATTAAGATTACAAGTGAAGTGGTAAAATTGGTTTGACCAAATGATAAAAGAAAATGGAGTTATAGGTTTTAGTAAAGATGATATCGGTAATAACTCCACTTTTACCGATTTTGATTAAAAATAAAATTCAATGAAAAGAAAGAGAGTTTGGGAGGGACTTACGGTTTAGAAACTTCAAAGAAAGGTTAAAGAAGAGAGGATGATCTTCGTGGCGTCGCGGGAGCTCCGGAATTGGCTTCGAGCTTTGCCGGAACCAACTTGCTCGCTAACTCCACTTTACTTCACTTGCACTAGGAACTTTTTAGAGAATTTTGGCTAGAATTTTCAGAATGGTGCTAAGCCAAAGTTTGGGGTGGTATTTATAGTGGAGAATTAGGGTCTGGGAATTAAAATTTTGGATTAAAAAGTATTAAAATTGTGTTAACTGGTGAATTGAAAGGTCTCTATTTGATTACAGGGAAATCAAACAGTGCATAGGGGTTAGGGGTGGCTGAAGAGTCACGTGTGCAGAGCACGGGGCAATTTGGCTCCATCTGAACTATCCCCGCCGGCCATTTGGGCTAATCCATCGGTCGATCTTAAGAGTTGGGTCTCGAGATTCGTGTCATCTGATCAACCCTCTGTTTACTCCATTTTCCACATGTTTGATTTTTCTGAACTTTTCATTTCCCGTGTATTGCACGTGAAATCTTTTGGGCTTCCAAAAAGTTAATAAAAAATCAGAAAAAATTGTATCTGATAGGAATCGAACACAGGAGCTATATCACAGCAGTGTAGAAGTTTTACTAGTGAGCTATAAGTTGCTTCTTGCTATTATTTCACAAAAGTGACTTATAACTCAAACTCAGGCTGTAAAACTCATTTCTTGTATATTAACAGAAAAATTTCCGTACAAAGATTTTAGAGCCATTACATTCTACCCTCCTTATAAAAATTTCGTTCTCGAAATTTACAGTTACATAGGGACTAATTTTCAAATAGATAAGGGTATCTTGCACGCATGTCTTCTTCTCGTTCCCATGTTGATTCTCCTGGAGAATCCTTTTTCTACATCACTCGGACCAAGTTTACTTCCTTGTTCCGTAATGTCTTCACCTTTCAGTCCATGATCTCAATGGGTTGTTGCTTACAGGTTAGGTCAGTCTGTACTGTGAGCTCTGAGTGATCGAGTATGTGGCTGGGGTCGCTCACATATCGTCGTAACTGGGATATGTGGAACACGTTGTGCACTCCTTCCAATGAGGGTGGTAGTGCTTAACGGTATGCCACTTCTCCAACTCATTCGAGTATATTGAACGATCCTATGTATCTTGGACTGAGCTTACCCCTCTTGCCAAAGAGGATCACTCCTTGGTTTGGAGATATCTTTAGAAAAACATGGTCTTCAGGTTGGAGCTCCAGATGTCGACGCTTTGCATCTGCCCAATACTTCTGTCTGTCTTGGGTCATGCGCATCCTTTGCCTGATCGTGCGAACTACGTCCACAGTTGCCACGATCATCTATGGTCTAAGGAGTTCACGATCTCCAACGTCGTCCCAACTTAGTGGTGAACAACACTTTCGTCCATAGAGTGCTGCGAATGGTGACATTCCAATGCTTGCTTGATAGCTGTTGTTGTACGAAAACTCCATGTTGGGGTAAAAATTTACACCCCGGTTGACCGAGTCAATGTCAAGGTCAACCCCAAGCCAGGTGGGCCCAAGCCCAGGTCCAGCGGGCCTATGCCCAAGTCGAGCCCGCGGCCAGCTTCCCCGTGCCAACAACAAAATCATGTAATAAATAATTTTTATGTAATTGTTTATGCATGAATGTAAACAAAATGGGCATAAAGCCAATATTTTGTAAGCCCATGGCTTATGTGCAAAAATGAAATGGCACATGAGCCATGGGATGGCTAAAATGCCATTTTTGTAAAGCCCAAGGGGCTATATGTAAATATGTAAGCCTATAAAAGGCAACATGATGATGAATAAAACAAAACACTTTTCATTCTCTCCACAAAAATTTTAGATCTGAGATCTTTTGTGCCTCCTGCTCCTTCTCCAAGGTTCTAAACCTTCTCATTTCTTTTGAATTAAATCAAGAGTTTTACTCTTTCTTTTCAAAAAATAAGAAGTCTTCCACCACAAAACCCACAAAGGGGAACTTGGATCTACCATTAGATCTCAGAAAGGAGAGATTTTTAGATCTCACATCTCTTGATCATCAAGATCCAGCCAACAGAGGAGGAAGAGGAAGAACGCCTTTCATCAACCAAAACATTTTAGGAGTTTAACTCCATATATTTACATATATATATAATAAATATTTCCTTTCTGAAGCATAGCTTCTGGTTCTGGGACTAAAAGCCCCTTTGTCTCGCCAGCGCCCAGCGCTCGAGCGCAAAACGCCCACGTGCCGACACGTGGCGCGCTTGCGCTCAGGCGCCCAGCGCTCGAGCGCAAAGCGCCCACGTGCCGACACGTGGCGCGCTTGCGCTCAGGCGCACTGCGCTTGAGCGCAAAACGCCCACGTGCCGACACGTGGCGCGCTGCGCTCAGGCGCACTGCGCTCGAGCGCAAAGCGCCCACGTGCCGACACGTGTGCGCCTGAGCGCACAGCACCTAAGCGCACAACGCTCAAGGCGCTGGCCCCACGCATCCCTTGGATGCCTTTTCCCCCTCTTTTTATGTACATACATATACATATACATATGTATACATATTTACACATACACATACTCCACGACACTGCCCCTGTTAGAAAAAAATTTCTAACGAGGCGCTGCTCCGCACCCCGCAAGGGGGCTGCTAGCCCCCTTGACCTCCAGCCCGCTATCCGGGTAGCGGGACCCGCGTAAAAACTCTGCGTGGCTCCCGACATATCCAAACCCCCCTTCCAAAACAACACATACGTACACTGCACATTGAGTTCGCATGACCAGTTTAACCCGTTAATCGGAGGTACCCTCATTCCAAAGGCGAGGGGTAATTAACGGCAGCTTAGTCCGCGGCTGCCGGAGATTCGGATCCCCACAATCAATAAACCCCGGCCTACCCTGGGTAGGGGGAATCTGTAGTATACGCCTGACAAGCGCGCACGTATTCCCATCTCAATGGGGTGACGAAAAACACCCTACAGATTCTGGCACGCCCGGTGGGACAAATCTCTCCTCCCATATTTCGGGTTAAGCGTTCATGCGAACTCAATCAATTTACATGTCTATATTTATACTAAAATAATGCTCTTTCATGCAGGTTTTCAAGCAATCTCCTTTCAACAATGTCTCCAATGATGAACTCAGCTCCCATCTCTTACACGATGAAGATGAACTCCAGGACGGTCCTCCCAGCCAGTCTTGGGAGACAATGGGAGGAGCCGCTGCTACCGTTCGGCTCTATTCTGTTCGTGCCTGCTAACGCCATTCCCGCTCCTCAAGCTCCAGCAACAGACAGACCGGTCTCGAAAGGAAAGAGACCAAATGTGGTGATCTCGAGGGCGCCCCAACCCAAACGCAAGTCGGTGTCCGAACGACTTTCCTTGGCCCCAACTGGGGGCAAGGCCATCAACACCAACAAAGCTACAACGCGTCTTGAGCAATCTCCAGCGACGCCTCCGACAACTGCTCGATTGGGTGTCTTCTCAAGCATCCCCATCACTCGGCCTATGGCGGCTTCCCGAAGAGCAGAAGCCTGCCAAGCGCTTAAGGCAGAGAAGCTGAGGCAGAAGCGGCTCAGATATAGAGCCAACAAAAGGGCTAGGGCTCCGGCCATGTTAAAATTTATGAATTTCCAAAGCCCGGACTGCTCCACGAAACCATCTGCCAGTGATGAAAGAATGGCTGAGTGTGTTATCCACACTGTCTACATGGCCGGACATGAAGAAACGAACCCTCCTCTTCTTCACAGCCATGGTGATGATATGGTTGACGCTACCCAGCATCGGCTCGATCTAAATGATGAAGAGCCCGCTCAGGCCGATAAGCTAGAGGAGCCCGTGGTTCCTACGGAATTGAGCTCAGGCAATAATGATTACCCGGTTGTTATAGCCGGAATTACAGAACAAGCATTATTCCACTGGCTTCAAAGGCAATTTCAGGACAGGGATGCGAAGATGGCCGAGGTCTATTCCAAAGTCGACGAGCTGGCAAACGTCGTGGCAGATCTCGCGACCCAAGTCGCCCAATTGCAATTACAGCAGAATCAAATTTTGGCTCATGAGCCAGGGATTGATACCCGGGGGCAGCCAACTGATATCCCTTTCAACCTAAAAGCGGAGCGCCTTCGCGAAAAACGGCCGCAATCAGCCTCCAGTCCCTCCGATACATACACCGGGGGGGAATCACCTCTGAAAGAGAAGCCAGAAAAGGTCTATTCCTTCAAGAGGGAAAAGGTCCATAAGATATTCAGGGACGCCCTAAGAAACGGTCTACAACTGCCAGAATCAAAGAGACCGCAAGAAGAGAATATGACCGACGACCCAAAATATTGCCCCTATCACAGGGTGATAGGTCATGCCATTGAGGACTGCTTCGTCTTCAAAGATTGGGTCGAAAGGCAATACAAGATGGGAGAGATAGAACTGTCTAAAGGCGTGTTAGCAAACAGTCAAGCTACGATCGCCGATTTCATGCAAATGGAGACCGAAACCTTTCGGGAACCTAATCCTCCCAGACATGTGCCTCAAGGACCAGCATCAGTAAAGGCACCTACTCAAATGGAGGGAAAGAAGAAGGTATACTCCTTCAGGAGGGATGAAGTCCGCAAAATATTCATGGACGTCCTGAACAGCGGTCTGCAACTGCCTGTTCCAAAGAGGCCACAGGAAATGAACATGACCGGCAATCCCATATACTGCCCATATCATAGAGTGGTGGGTCATACCATCGAAGACTGCTATATTTTCAAAGATTGGGCAGAGGACCAATATAAGCTTGGAAAAACCTCACAATCCTTGGATGTATCGGCAAGCCACAGAGATAGGTCATCAACACATCTCCGCCAAGATCAAAGCTCAAGGAGCTGGGAAAAGCAAAAAGGACCACCACGTCGTTAAATTGGGAACACAATCGACCACCACGTCATTAAACTGGGAACAGTCGACCACCAAGTCGTTAAACTGGAAACAGCAGACCACCAAGTCGTTAAACTGGAAACAGCAGACCTCTAAGTCGTTAAACTGGAAACAGATGACCTCTACGTCGTTAAACTGAAAACAGATGACCTCCAAGTCGTTAAACTGGAAACAGATGACCACCAAGTCGTTAAACTGGAAACAGATGACCTCTAAGTCGTTAAACTGGAAACAGTAGACCTCTAAGTCTTTAAACTGGAAATAGATGACCACTACGTCGTTAAACTGGAAATAGTAGACCTCTAAGTCTTTAAACTGGAAACAGATGACCTCTAAGTCGTTAAACTGGAAACAGTCGACCACCACGTCATTAAACTGGGAACAATCGACCGCCACGTCATTAAACTGGGAACAGTCGACCTCTAATTCGTTAAACTGGGAATGTAAAAATAATGTGTAAATAAAAAAAAAAATAAAAGCCGAAATGATGGGGCAACTCGCAATAAAAATCAGCGAGTAAAATAAAGATGAAATAAAAGCCGAAATGATGGGGCAATCGCGAATAAAAGCCGAAATGATAGGGCAATCGCGACCTTCGCGATAAGAAAAGCTGAAATGAGAGAGCAATTGCGGTAAAACAGAAACAAAACAAAAAAAAACAAGGGCGGATGATGAGTTGCTCCTGGCATTATTCCAGTGCAGCAATGCAGACGCCAACCAAAATCCAATTTTCCAAAATTCTCCCAGCCCTACGGTTAGTCCCCAACTTGACTACCGTATACAATCCACGGGCTCAAATAATTCTCATCATACCCATATCCCACTGCAATCACCAGTCCAGCGGTTGGTCTCCGCCCTCGGAATTATACTCCATTGGGAAAACCCACTTATGTGTCCTGGCACCTCTGCTTCAGTGTTAGCAACGCTGATGCCGGCCCCTACCCTAAAATTCCAAGCTCGCCATCAATAGAGCCCTAAGTCTTTAAACTGGAAACAGATGACCTCCAAGTCGTTAAACTGGAAACAGATGACCACCAAGTCGTTAAACTGGAAACAGATGACCTCTAAGTCGTTAAACTGGAAACATTAGACCTCTAAGTCTTTAAACTGGAAACAGAAGACCTCTAAGTCTTTAAACTGGAAACAGATGACCGCTAAGTCGTTAAACTGGGCACAATAGACCCCTAAGTCTTTAAACTGGAAATAGATGACCTCTAAGTCGTTAAACTGGAAACAGTAGACCTCCAAGTCTCTAAACTGGAAACAGATGACCACCACGTCGTTAAACTGGAAACAGATGACCTCTAAGTCGTTAAACTGGAAACAGATGACCACCACGTCGTTAAACTGAAAACAGCAGACCTCTAAGTCTTTAAACTGGAAACAGATGACCACTACGTCGTTAAACTGGAAACAGATGACCTCTAAGTCGTTAAACTGTAAACAGTCGACCTCTAAGTCATTAAACTGGGAACGAGGGAAATCCACTCATGTGTCCTCACGATACATGAGGAGAACAAACCTTCGTGGGATCCTTACGACTCACGAAGGAAAAACACACTTGGGAGTCCTCACGACTCCTAAGGAGAACATACACCTGCGAGATCCTTACGACTCGTAGGGAGAAAATGCTTTTATGGGACCCTCACGGCCCATAAAATTGAAAAGTCTTAGGTGACAGGGATCTAAACCTGTCTCCTAAGCCATCGCTCCCCCACCCCCCAAGTGGCGGATGATGAGTAGCTCCTGGTACCATATTCCAGTGCAGCGATGCAGACGCCAACCAAATTCCAAATCCCATACCCCAATGGCGAATGATGAGTTGCTCCTGGTGCCATACCCCAGTGCAGCGATGCAGACGCCAGCAAGGTCCTGAAATTTTTCCGGCCCTACGGTCTGGATCATACATCCTGCAAAACCATATACAATCCACGGGCATAAAACAATCCCGATCTCTCCAAAAAAAAAAGAACGGTATGTCCACAAGCAAAATGGGCACGGATGAAAACCCGAAAGGGGTCCGTGAGTAAAAACAGCAGGACTGCCGGCGAGTTTGTGAAAACCCGAAAGGGCGCAAACTCGTAAAAGAAAAAAAAGAAATGAAATGCACTCGCAAAATCCTCTCGACTTTGTGAGGAGAAAATTCCCGCGTGAGATCCCTACGACTCACCAAGGAGCAACACACTTAGGAGTCCCCACGACTCCTAAGGAGAAAATACACCTACGAGATCCTTTCGACTCGTAGGGAGAAAATGCTTTTATGGGACCCTTACGGCTTATAAAATTGAAAAGTCTTAGGTGATAGGGATCTAAACCTGTCTCCTAAGCCACCAATTCCCAAATCCTCCCGGGGCAAATGATGAGTTGCTCCTGGCATTATTCCAGTGCAGCAATGCAGATGCCAAAACAAAACCAATTCCCAAATCCTTCCGGGGTAAATGATGAGTTGCTCTTGGCATTATTCCAGTGCAGCAATGCAGATGCCAAAACAAAACCAATTCCCAAATCCTCCCGGGGCAAATGATGAGTTGCTCCTGGCATTATTCCAGTGCAGCAATGCAGATGCCAAAACAAAACCAACAATGCAGATGCCAAACAAAAAACCCAATCCAAATCCTCCCGGGGCACATGATGAGTTGCTCCTGGCATTATTCCAGTGCAGCAATGCAGATGCCGACAGAAAACCAATTCCCAAATCCTCTCAAGACAGATGATGATTCGCTCCTGGTACCATATTCCAGTGTAGCGATGCTGATGTCAACCCAAATCAAATCAAACCAACAACCTCTATGGCGGAATCATGCTTCGTCCCAGAATTTACCCCGTGTCGAAATCATGCTTCGCCACTGGATATCTACCTTCCCTGCCGGAATTATGCTCCGCCTCGGAATCAAGTCAACCCGACACTCCGCGCCGGGGAAAAGTCGATCAGCGACACCCCGTGCCGGGGAAAAGTCAACCCGACACTCCGCGTTGGGGAAAACTCGACCAGCGACGCTCCATGCCGGGGAAAAGTCAACCCGACACTCCGCGCCGGGGAAAAGTCGATCAGCGACACTCCGTGCCGGGGAAAAGTCAACTCGACACTCCGCGCCGGGGAAAAGTCGATCAGCGACACTCCGTGCCGGGGAAAAGTCAACCCGACACTCCGCGCCGGGGAAAAGTCGATCAGTGACACTCCGTGCCGGGGAAAAGTCAACCACCGACACTCCGCGCCGGGAAAAAGTCGATCAGCGACACTCCGCGCCGGGGAAAAGTCAACCCGACACTCCGCGCCGGGGAAAAGTCGATCAGCGATACTCCGTGCCGGGGAAAAGTCAACCCGACACTCCGCGCCGGGGAAAAGTCGATCAGCGACACTCCGTGCAGGGGAAAAGTCAACCCGACACTCCGCGCCGGGGAAAAGTCGATCAACGACACTCCGTGCCGGGGAAAAGTCAACCACCGACACTCCGCGCCGGGGAAAAGTAGACCAGCGACACTCCGCGCCGGGGAAAAGTCGATCAGCGACACTCCGTGCCGGGGAAAAATCAAACAGCGACACTCCGTGCCGGGGAAACGTCAAGCAGACACTCCGTGCCGGGGACACATCAGCAAGCGACACTCTGCATTGGGGAAACGTCCAACACAGACACTCCGCATCAGGGAAACGTCCAACAGCGACACTCCGTAATGGGGAAACGTCGAGAAGACACTCCGTCTCGGGGACACGTCAACCAACGACACTCCATGCCGGGGACACGTCAACAAGCGACACTCTGCATCGGGGAAACGTCCAACACAGACACTCCGCATCAGGGAAACGTCCAACACAGACACTCCGTCTCGGGGATACGTCAACCAACCGACACTCCGCCTCGGGGAAACGTCGACCAGCGACACTCCATGCCGGGGGCACGTCCACCAAATTACTCTGGGCCAGAGAAACGTCTACCACAAACACTCCATCTCGGAGACGCGTCAAGCGTCGACCGTCCATGTCGTAAAAAGGGCAGTGCATCCTAAAAAGTGGGAACCAAAGCAAGTCACCTCCACGCAAAAGAAGATCCATCAATTTCATGCACACGACCCACATGTGCGGTGTGCATTCATTGATGGGGGGCAATTTGTTGGGGTAAAAATTTACACCCCGGTTGACCGAGTCAAAGTCAAGGTCAACCCCAAGCCAGGTGGGCCCAAGCCCAGGTCCAGCGGGCCCAGGTCCAGCGGGCCTATGCCCAAGTCGATCTCGCGGCCAGCCTCCCCGTGCCAACAACAAAATCATGTAATAAATAATTTTTATGTAATTGTTTATGCATGAATGTAAACAAAATGGGCATAAAGCCAATATTTTGTAAGCTCATGGCTTATGTGCAAAAATGAAATGGCACATGAGCCATGAGATGGCTAAAATGCCATTTTTGTAAAGCCCAATGGGCTATATGTAAATATGTAAGCCTATAAAAGGCAACATGATGATGAATAAAACAAAACACTTTTCATTCTCTCCACAAAAATTTTAGATTTGAGATCTTTTGTGCCTCCTGCTCCTTCTCCAAGGTTCTAAACCGTCTCATTTCTTTTGAATTAAATCAAGAGTTTTACTCTTTCTTTTCAAAAACTAAGAAGTCTTCCACCACAAAACCCACAAAGGGGAACTTGGATCTACCATTAGATCTCAGAAAGGAGAGATTTTTAGATCTCACATCTCTTGATCATCAAGATCCAGCCAACAGAGGAGGAAGAGGAAGAACACCTTTCATCAACCAAAACATTTTAGGAGTTTAACTCCATATATTTACATATATATATATATATAATAAATATTTCCTTTCTGAAGCATAGCTTCTGGTTCTGAGACTAAAAGCCCCTTTGTCTCGCCAGCGCCCAGCGCTCGAGCGCAAAACGCCCACGTGCCGACACGTGGCGCGCTTGCGCTCAGGCGCACTGCGCTCGAGCGCAAAGCGCCCACGTGACGACACATGGCGCGCTTGTGCTCAGGCGCACTGCGCTCGAGCGCAAAGCGCTCACGTGCCGACACGTGGCGCGCTTGCGCTCAGGCGCACTGAGCTCCAGCGCAAAACGCCCACGTGCTGACACGTGGCATGCTTGCGCCTGAGCGCACAGCACCTAAGCGCACAGCGCTCAAGGCGCTGGCCCAACGCATCCCTTGGATGCCTTTTCCCCTCTTTTTATGTACATACATATATATATACATATGTATACATATTTACACATACACATACTCCATGACACTGCCCCTGTTAGAAAAATTTTTCTAACGGGGCGCTGCCCCGCACCCCTCAAGGGGGCTGCTAGCCCCCTTGACCCCCAGCCCACTATCCGGGTAGTGGGACACCCGTAAAAACTCTGCGTAGCTCCCGACATATCCAAGCCCCCCTTCCAAAACAACACACACGTACACTGCACATTGAGTTCGCATGACGAGTTTAACCCGTTAATCGGAGGTTCCCTCGCTCCAAAGGCGAGGGGTAATTAACGGCAGCTTAGTCCGCGGCTGCCGGAGATTCGGATCCCCATAATCAATAAACCCCGGCCTACCCTGGGCAGGGGGAATCTGTAGTACATGCCTGACAAGCGCGCGCGTATTCCCATCTCAATGGGGTGACGAAAAACACCCTACACTCCACAAGGTGTAGGTGATCTTCCCATGAACCTCCAAAGTCTAACATACAAGCTCTTAGCATGTCCTCCAGAATCTGAATTGTTCGCTCGGACCGTCCGTCCGTTTGTGGATGATAATCCGTGCTGAAATTCAGACTCGTTTCCAGGCTAGTTTGCAGACTCTGCCAGAATTGTGATCGGAATCTTGTATCACGATCGGAGACTATGTAAACAGGTACTCCATGTAATCTCACGATCTCCTACACGAGTTCATGGGTATCAAATATAGTGTATGGTTACTTAGCACAACAGCAAGGTTTCGGGGGGTATCGTCCATACCATTTTCAAAATTTTGCCATGCTAGTTAACCTTAACCCTAGAATCTTAACTAAAGAGTTAGACAATACGGTATGTAAACAACTTTACAACTAAGTGTTTGCGGAATACAACCTTTGTAGACCGGTTCTTCACTTCAAATGCTCCGAGTAGTGGTCCCTTCGCTGCGATCAAAGAACTCCCGGACTCTTGAGAGGTTCCACAAGGTGAATGAAGTATGCTTGCTAGAAGTCTTCAAAATCCAAGATGATCTATTTCGAGGAAACACGGACTCAAGCTATCTCTTCACTAATAAGCAACTAGTGAAGCTAACACCCTAAACTATATGGCTAGTATAGAAGATGATGATAAAGTAGGAATTTTGCTCACTTTAGAATTCTTTTTCTCACTATTATTTCTCACTTGCACAAAAGCTAGAGAGCTCTTGAGCTTGAAGAAAAAGATGAAGAGAGATAATGTAATGGGAGTGAATGGCAACCATGGGTGAGAAAATATCTCACATAACCCTTGTAGAGAAGAAACCATAGTTAAAAGATAATGGTTAGGTTTAAAAATATCTAAGGAAAAACAAAAAGGTTGGACTAAGTCAATTGTTATCCATAACTTGCAACCATGAAAAAATCCATTCATTTTTGAATTTCTTAAAAAAATAAAAACCTTTGTATTATCTTTTATATGGTGTAAGTCTCATACACCCATGTTGCATATATATAATCAAGCATGGCACATTAATATATATCACATATATATTAAGTGTCCAATAGTGATTAAAAGAAATACACAAGTGAGCATATATTAGTTAATGTAATTTAATATATCAAATATATAATTATACATTAAATCATTAAATCAACACTTGATTTAATAATCCGGCTATATAACCGACTAATATAAAATGTATCATTTCATCGAATAAACACTTGATCCGATGACCCGGCTATATCACATATAACTGGCCGATATCACATATCGCGAGAATAGAATACGGTATCACATACGCGTATTATTTTCGGTCCCGCACATATCACATACGTGCTCCTACTCCGTTTCGCCTGAGCCAGGAAACCACTGTGTAGGACTCTAAAAACTCGTCAATACGCCGGCAGTGGGTGGTGATCATATCAGTCACCCACAAGCCGTCAGCGGTCAGCTAAACGTAATGGCCACCCGGGTATTGAGCAATCAAAAGATCAACAAGCAAGCCTGCTCTAACTCCTGTAAAGCCTGTCAGTAACACTACCGTACAGTTCGGTCTCTTCGTCTGATATGTCGCATATCTGGTCTAGGGATGGTAAACGTCAGACCCCAGTAACCGATAAGTCGTGACGATGTGTAGCTCATAACGGGTCGAGAAACTACTGATAACAATTATCAGTAGATCTGCATATTAGCCCTGGCCAGGGACTTCCAGTTATAGCCAATCGGGCACTGCGCAAAATCAACCCCCAATACCGGGAGAGACGAAACCCCTCATATCGCTCATTGCTTCCATGCGATTCGGGACTGTACCCAAAAGCCACCGTTTTGCACGTTCTCTTGAACGTGGTAAGGTGGAAATCAAAGCACAGTGGGAATCACACAAGACTCTATGACGATCTCTGGTCTACAGACTAACCTGTACCAGTGCCACCAGAGAACTGCTATCTGACGATAGGTATAATACCAACTAGGAGTTCTCGGCAAGTCCGTTCAGTGTACCCAGTCTCCACTGAGCACCTGTATACCATCTTTGATGTTAAACACCAATGGATATGGGATCATCCATCGCCCATCATATGGGCCAAGAAGCGTGTACGCTAGTCTACTCTGGAGTATCGATGCCCTGTATCGATAAACCCTCAACTAGGAACAATTATAGGATGTACTTGTGGACTAGCCTCGCCCCACTAGTATGATCTCCATCATAGTCCTGGTAATCAAGTAAACATGCTAAGGGCTTCATCAACATGTGAGAGCAAGACAGTATCACAATACAAGTCAACATGTTAAGACAAAGAACAACCAGATAGCATACTATCATGTCGAGCAAGAAAGTCCTCTCTCTATATATCCAAGCATCCACTATAATATACATCACATGTACAATAATGGCCTCTAGGGCATATTCATAACTAACAATCTCCCACTTGCACTAAGGCCAGTTGTTGTAGTATCTCATACCCAACATCCCGAAGAGTCTCTCAAATTGTATCTGGGGTATGGCCTTCGTGAATGGATCCACAGTGTTGTCTTTCGTGTCAACTCTCCTGACCTCGATCTCCCGGCGATCAACTATCTCCCGGATCAGGTGATACCGCCTCAGATTATGCCTGGATCTCTGATGGGACCGGGTTTCTTGGCCAAAACCACTGCTCCATTGTTATCGCAATACAAAGGTATTGGACGCTCAATGGATGGAACCACACCAAGTTCAGTTATGAACTTCTTCATCCAGACAGTCTCTTTGGCAGCATCATTGGCAGCGATGTATTCAGCCTCCATCGTCGAGTCTGCCACGGTTTCCTGCTTGGAACTCTTCCAGCAAATCGCCCCTCCATTGAGGGTAAAGACAAAACCCGAGACTGACTTAGAGTCGTCCTTATCACTCTGGAAGTTCGAATCGGTAAAGGACTCCACTTAGAGTTCTCCGTTACCATACACTAAGAACATCTCTTTAGTCCTTCTCAAGTACTTGAGAATGTTCTTCACAGCTGTCCAGTGATTCTCTCCAGGATCTGCTTGATACCTACTCACTACACTTAGTGAGTATGCTACATCGGGTCTGGTACATAGCATCGCGTACATGATAGAGTCTACTGCCGAAGCATAGGGTATTCCTTACTGCCGAAGCATAGGGTATCCCTTGCATGCGAGCTCTCTCCAAATCAGTCTTAGGAGACATCTCTTTGGAGAGAATGAGTCCTGAGATCGTGGGTAAATTCCCACGCTTGGATTCTTCCATACCAAACCTCTTTAGTATGGTGTCAATGTACCTGGATTGGGACAATCCCAGTATCCGTTTAGATCTATCTCTATAGATCTTAATTCTCAAGATGTAGGAGGCATCATCTAGATCTTTCATTATGAATCTTTATGATAAGAAGAGCTTGACCGATTGCAGCATAGGAATATCATTTCCTATCAAGAGTATGTCATCCACGTACAAAACGAGGAAGACCACCTTACTCTCTGCCACCTTCTTGTATATACAAGGTTCATCTATATTTTTGACGAAGTCAAACTCTTTGACTACGACCTCAAAATAGATGTTCCAACTCCGCGATGCCTGCTTTAACCCGTAGATGGATTTAAGAAGCTTGCACACTTTCCCGTTGCTCCCAGTGTCTACGAAGCCCTCTGGCTGAGTCATGTACACGCTTTCTTCTAAATCACCATTTAGAAAGGTGGTCTTAACATCCATTTGCCAGATTTTGTAGTCATGGTATGCAGCAATGGCAAGTAGGATTCGTATGGACTTAAGCATAGCCACTAGAGAAAATGTTTCGTCATAATCCACACCTGGTCGTTGACGAAAACCTTTTGCAACAAGTCTAGCTTTGAAAGTCTCCACTTTCCCATCTACACCAAGTTTTTTCTTGAAGACCCACTTGCCCCCGATGAGTTTTACCTCTTCAGGAGCATCTTCCAAAGTCCACACTTTGTTGGTATACATGGATTCCATCTCAGATCGCATTGCATCCAGCCATTTCATAGAGTCCCCACTCGTGATGGCCTGCTTGAAGCTAGTCGGGTCATCATCTTCCATGATGCAATTCTCGCTCCCACCATCGACGAGAAAACCGTAGTATCTCTCAGGTGGATGAGAAACCCTACTAGATCGGCAGAGAGGCCGAGGTTCTTTAGGAACTACTGAATTCTCTGGTTCCAATAAATCATCAGTTGTAGTTTGTGCCGCTGGAACTTCTTCCAGCTCTACCTCCTTACCACTAATCTCTTTTACAAGAAATTCCTTTTCTAAAAAAGTGGCATGTTGAGCAACAAACACCTTTTGTTCCTGTAGAATAGATATCCATATGAATTGTTTGGATATTCCACAAACTTACAAAGAACTGATTTTGCCTCGAGCTTGTCCAGTTTTTGCTTTTTAACATAGGCCGGACAACCCCATATCTTAACTCGTTTAAGAGACGGTCTCTTCCCATTCCATATCTCATATGGAGTGGTAGGCACTGATTTGATTGGAACTCTATTCAATAGGCATGCGACCGTCTCCAGCGTATAACCCCAAAAGGAAATAGGTAACTCAGTAGTGCTCATCATAGAGCGCACCATATCTAATAGGGTGCGATTCCCCCGTTCCGATACACCGTTGTGATGTGGTGTATACGGAGGAGTAAGCTGAGAGAGAATCCCATTTTCTTTTAAATAGTCCAGGAACTCATTGCTCAAGTATTCTCCTCCTCGATCAGATCGAAGGATCTTAATATTTTTACCCGTTTGGTTCTCTACTTCGTGCTTATATTCTTTGAATTTCTCAAAAGTTTCAGACTTGTGTTTCAACAGGAACACTTGTCCATATCTTGAGAGATCGTCAGTGAATGTAATGAAGTATGAGGAACCATCCCTGGCTTGTGTAGATATGGGACCGCATACATCACTATGTATCAGTCCCAAGAGTTCCGTAACTCTTTCTCCGTGTCCACTAAACGAAGTTTTGGTCATTTTGCCTTTGAGATATGATTGGTAAGTGTCATAAGATGAAATTTCAAACGGATTCAAATATCCATCCTTATGCAATTTAGCGAGTCGTGTCGTATTGATATGACCTAGTCTATAATACCATAAGAAGGATTCGTTCATTTCCGAACTCTTCCTTATGTGTGTGTTTTGTATATTAAGAACTGTAGTTTGATTTAGAATGTATATGCCATTATTTAACGAGCCTGATCCAATCAACTTTTGATTCAGGAAGATGTTCATAACATCATCCTATACTACAAAATTATATCCTTCTTTACTTAATAAAGAAACTGATATAAGATTGCATATCAGGGTCGATATGTAATAGCATTCTTTCAGAATCAATGTATTACCATTTGGTAATAAAAGGTGATATTCGCCAACTGCTTTGGCTGCAACATTTGCACCATTCCCTACTCTTACGGAATGATCACCCATTCCCAGTTCTCTACTTTCCTTTAGCCCATGCAACATATTGCATATGTGAGATCCTGATCCGGTATCTAATGCCCAGGACATAGAGTGAACTGAGAAACAGTTCTCGGTAACTAACACACCCGAAGAAGATGCATCAACATGCTTATTCTTCGTTTGGGCGGCGTGGGAATCTGGATATGTCCCTATTTCCTGCTCAGTCTTATAACAATTATAAGAAAGAATGGAACCAACGTTCCCCTGCTTAGTATAACAAGCGGGTTCAGTCCATACATCCATATTATTATTTTGATTAAGGCCTGACATGGTCGCTACCTGGAGAGAGAGAAGAAAACACTTAGCGTATGCTCTCGCAAGATTAGATTGGTTTATTATCTTATCTAATCAGGATGGCTCCCACTGTTTTTATTAAATTTTTCTTCAAATCCTAAAAGGTAAGACTAGCCGGGATTAATTACACCTTACAAGTTCGCCAATCTTTCAGCCAGGCCAGTGTTGGTATTTTGAGGGAGGTTTCCCGTGCTTTCGCACGGACCTAATTAAAATAAACCTCATTTTTCCAGGGACGTAACCCCGTAAACACCTTTCTAGACACCTACTTGATCGGCTATTCATCATGTGTAACACTCTCCCAGGAGTAACTCTTACTCGCAGTAGGTATCGGGATCCAACTATGTCATAGAAGGTATGCAATCTCATTGCAAATTTCAATACTTGAAATTCCCGATAATACTTTTGCCCCTAGCAACTTATGACCTTGGCTACGGTCAACAAATCATAAGCACTAGCCAAGTTCAACCCGTCATTTCCTGATTGAATTAAACCCACCCGTACGACCCTTGGCTAAGGTCAACAAAGTCGTACGACTACCCTAACTCAATCGCATCATATGCATCAGATAAGCACTAATTAGCTACCGCACACTACGCCTTGGCTAAGGTCAACAAACGCAGCACGAATACTAAGCAGTACTTATCTGAAATGACGGAGGGCTACGCAGGTTTTTAAGAAAACCATGAGCGTAATGAACTTGATATCGTTGTAGAAATAAGTGATTTTTTTGAAAAGGAGTGTTTTTGAGGATTTTACTAGTTTCGCTAAAGAGGTCACTCCCGGTGAAGGGATCTCGGCTCTTTCCTTATCGAATAAGGTGCAGGATATTTCATAAATACCACTATGCAAAGCAAGAACTATAAAAGCAATCAAAAACTAAACCGAGTGAGTTGTAGCATCTGCTAGTTTCGCTAAAGAGGTCACTCCCGGTGAAGGGATCTCGGCTCTTTCCTTATCGAATAAGGTTCTGGATATTCTACAAGGAATACCGCTATGCAAAGCAAAAACTAGAGCTACCCTTTTTAAAAAATTTGATTCTATAACATCTTTTAGGTTTCTTTTCTTTCATTAATCTCATTAATGAAGTCCCATCATTTATGCTTCCTACGCATCACAGAAGAAACGAAAATACAACGTACGCTTATGCCATCCGCATTCGCCTCAGTGTCTTGTTATGCACCGTTAGGTTACTTAACTAATGGCATACCGGGGCGGGATTACCGTGGGTGCAAAACATAACCAACGTTTATTATATATCATGTATATAATAGCCATTCGTCTCAGTGTCCCGTTATGCACCGTTAGGTTACTTAACTAACGGCATATCGGGGCGGGACTAGCACGGGTGCAAAACATGACCAACGTTTATTATATATCATATATATAGTTAGGCATGAAATCCGTAATATGTGATATTTTGGGTTTATGATGTCTAAGGTGATTATGGATTCCAAATGTTGTAGTTTGACATTTTCTTTTCTGCGACCGTAAGTGTAATATGTGGTGTATCGCCGGTTTCGTTGCTATAAACTGTAGGGTTACTTAGTATAACAGCAAGGTTTCGGGGGCATCGTCCATGCCATTTTCAAAATTTTGCCATGCTAGTTAACCCTAACTCTAGAATCTTAACTAAAGATTTAGACAATACGGTATATAAACAACTTTACAACTAAGTGTTTGCAGAATACAACCTTTGTAGACCGGTTCTTCACTTCAAATGCTCTGAGTAGTGGTCCCTTCGCTGTGATCAAAGAACTCCCGGACTCTTGAGAGGCTCCATAAGGTGAATGAAGCATGCTTTCTAGAAGTCTTCAAAATACAAGATGATCTATTTCGAGGAAACACGGACTCAACCTATCTCTTCACTAATAAGCAACTAGTGAAGCTAACACCCTAAACTATATGGCTAGTATAGAAGAGGATGATGAAGTAGGAATTTTACTTACTTTAGAATTCTTTTTCTCACTATTATTTTTCGCTTGCACAAAAACTAGAGAGCTCTTGAGCTTGAAGAAGAAAATGAAGAGAGATAATGTAATGAAAGTGAATGGCAACCATGGGTGAGAAAATATCTCATATAACCCTTGTAGAGAATAAACCATAGTTAAAAGATAATGGTTAGGTTTAAAAATATCCGAGGAAAAACAAAAATGGTGGACTAAGTCAATGGTTATCCATAACTTGCAACCATGACAAAATCCATTCATTTTTGAATTTCTTAAATAAATAAAAACCTTTGTATTATCTTGTATATGGTGTAAGTCTCATACACCCATGTTGCATATATATATAATCAAGCATGACACATTAATATATATCACATATATATTAAGTGTCCAGTAGTGATTAAAAGAAATACACAAGTGAGCATATATTAGTTAATGTAATTTAATATATCAAATATATAATTATACATTAAATCATTAAATCAACACTTGATTTAATAATCCGGCTATCTAACCGACTAGTATAAAATGTATCATTTCATCGAATCAACACTTGATCCGATGACCCGGCTATATCACATATAACCGGTCGATATCACATATCGCGAGAATAGAATACGGTATCACATACACGTATTATTCTCGGTCCCGCACATATCACATATGTGCCCCTACTCCATTTCGCCTGAGCCAGGAAACCTCTGTGTAGGACTCTAAAGACTCGTCAATACGCTGGTAGTGGGTAGTGATCATATCAGTCATCCACAAGCCATCAACGGTCAGCTAAACGTAACGACCGCCCGGGTATTGAGCGATCAGAAGATCAACAAGCAAGCCCGCTCTAACTCCTGTAAATCCTGCCAGTAACATTATCGTACAGTCCGGTCTCTTCGTCTGATAAGTCGCATATTTGGTCTAGGGGTGGTAAATGTCAGACCCTAGTAACCGATAAGTCATGCCGATGTGTGGCTCATAACGGGTTGAGAAACTACTGATAACACTTACCAGTAGATCTCTATATCAGCCCTGGCCAGGGACTTCCAGTTATAGCCAATCGGGCACTGCGCAACATCAACCCCCAATACCGGAAGAGACGAAACCCTTCCTATCGCTCATTGCATCCATGCGATTCGGGACTGTACCCAAAAGCCACCGTTTTGCACGTTCTCTTGAACGTGGTAAGGTGGAAATCAAAGCACAATTGGAATCACACAAGAATCTGTGATGATCTCAGGTCTACAGACTAACCTGTACCAGTGTCACCAGAGAACTGCTATCTGACGATAGGTATAATACCAACTAGGAGTTCTCGGCGAGTCCGTTCAGTGTACCCAGTCTCCACTGAGCACCCGTATACCATCTTTGATGTCAAACACCAATGGATGCGGGATCATCCATCGCCCATCATATGGGTCAAGAAGCGTATACGCTAGTCTACTCTGGAGTATCGTTGCTCTGTCTCGATACACCCTCGACTAGGAACAATTATAGGATGTACTTGTGGACTACCCTGGCCCCACTAGTATGATCTCCATCATAGTCCTGGTAATCAAGTAAACATCCTAAGGGCTTCGTCAACATGTGAGAGCAAGACAGTATCACAATACAAGTCAACATGTTAAGACAAAGAGCAACCGGATATCATACTATCATATCGAGCAAGAAAGTCCTCTCTATATATGTCCAAGCATCCACTATAATATACATCACATGTACAATAATGGCCTCTAGGGCATATACATAACTAACATATAGTACATCTTGAAGGTTTAAATCTTACTTTAGATTTATGCTTACCTCCATATACTTCTTTGCTAGCGTCTCGGTTGACTGGCCAGCTCGAAATAGAATAAAGTGAGCCGACTTGGTGAGTCGATCCATAATAACTAATATTGCGTCATTACCCTTCATGCTGTGAGGAAGGAAGTCACGAAGTCCATGGTAATATGCTGCCATTTCCATTCTGGGATTGGTAATGGTTGAAGTAGACCAGCAATTCTGTGATGTTCAGCCTTCACTTGCTGACACACCAAACACTTTGCTACGCTTCTAGCTACTTCGCACTTCATTCCATACCACCAGTAGTGTTACCGTAAATCCTTGTACATTTTTGTACCACCGGGGTGTACAGAATAAGGAGACCTGTGAGCTTCTTTCATCAACTCTTCTCGAACTGGGCCGTTTGGTACACATAATCGACTTACATATCACAAGGATCCATCTTCGTGGATGATGAAGTCAGTTCGAAGTCCACTTTCTACTTGTTCTCGGATCTTTTATAACTTGACATCATTTGCTTGAGCTGCCTTGATATGATTGACAAGAGTGGACTGGATTTGTAAGTTCATCAAATATGAAGCGTTACTTGGCATAACTACTTCGATCTCCAATCCGTGCAATTTCTTACTATAGCTTCCACTGTGCGGTGAGGTTCATTGCTAATGGCCAGCGACTAAGGGCATCAGGAACTACGTTCACCGTCCTTGGATGATACTGTAGGTTGATGTCAAAATCCGCCATGAGTTCTAGCCATCTTCTCTGCTGCATGTTTAATTCCTTCTGAGTAAATACATACTTCAGACTCTTGTGGTCAGTGTATATATCTACTCGTTCTCCCAGAAGATAATGGCGCCAAATCATATGTGCGAAAATAACGGCTGCCAACTTCAGATCATGTGTTGGATAGTTGCGCTCATGAACCTTCAGTTGTCTTTATGCAAAAACCATAACTTTTCCATGCTGGTATAGAACGCATCTTAATTCTTTACCGGACGCATCACAATGCACAACGAATCCTCCAAATTGATCCAGTATTACGAGAATAGGAGCATAGGTTAATCCTGACTTGAGTTCTACAAAAGCTTTTTCACATGCTTCTGACCACACGAATGCTTCATCTTTACGTGTGAGCTTGGTCTTGGGTGCTGATTGAAATAACGCTTCCACGCGTTTCGTATTTTAAGTTCTAAAGTTAACCGCAATCAAGACGGCGTCACGTGTAGCTAGCCGCGATGAGCACGGGTCGTCCGCAGGGAGTCGATGCGTTTTACGTTTTTGTTATGACGAGTTAATGCGAGTAGCGGAATTGTTTGATTCTATCCTAAGTGTTTATATGCAAAAGAATAAGTTGTTAGGAATAGATATGTTAGTGTAAGCAAATGAAATCCGTACTCACTTCTTTGTGCCGAACTTAACCATTGAAGCTAGATCAATCGACAACAACGTGAATTAGGGTACTTAAGCACGGTATTAGTGAAATCCGGCTTATTAACCCTTATCTGTCCGTTCTTGTCTTTTGATGTAACATTTCAGAAAAATAAAATATTAATTTGGGAATTTTTATAATTAAATAATGAATATTATGAATATTTTAATATTTCGGTATAATTAAATACCGATAAAGTGGAAAATATTTGGAAAATTATAGGAATTACTGAAAAGAGGGTGTTTTATAAGATTTGAACATTTATAGATTTTTATATAATTAATTATATTACTTTTAATGCTAATCACGACTAAATATCGCTAACCGTGTATTAAGCCGGATTTGTGCACATGACATGCACCATGTCATTTTTCACATTTGTTACATTTACAAATACTTGTTACATTTTCTACCATGGTTTCATTTGGGTTTCCTATTTTCAAATTTAAAATAAAATAAAACAAAACAAAACAAAAGAAAAAGGAAAATATTAAAGAATTATGCATGGGCATGAGAGAGAGAGGGTGAGGGGTCAAACCTTGGGCATGGCTCTTGTTATTCATTCCCTCTTCACCTTTTCTCCCTCCTCCTTCTCCTCTCATGTCATCTCCATCTCCTCCTTCCTCTAAAAACCCTCACAACACACTCAAAAACTCATCAAAACACCATCTCCCCTTCATTAAAAACATGCACAAGCTCCTCACAAACACTTTGGACCAAGAAAAAATTGGATTTTGAAGACTTGGGGCAACTCAAGAAAATTCTTGAGTTGCCAATTGAGGTATTTTCTTCATCATTAGTGTAGTATTTCCATTGCTTTTGCATCCATGTTAGTTTAGAATCGATATTGTGTGATTTTGTGAACTTGAAAATTCCAAGTTGAGGATTAGGGTTTGATTTGGAAACCATAGGCGTATTTAAGGTTAGTAGTGGCCATAAGACCCCTCTAGTGTTAGTTTCATGGACTGAAACCTTAGTCTTAAACCAAAACACCAAACATAGAAAACCCCAATATCGAGAAATTGTGGAATTGGTGATGAGAATTGGAGATCTGCCAACACCCGGAGCCTCTGAAATTTATTTAGCAAACACTGTGAGTCATGCAGGCAACCTAGAAGCTAACCCCAAGACCCGAGCCCCAACCACCTGTACAGGCCGCAGATTTATTCTTTTGGGCCGCAATTTGCGGCCTTGGTACACCCAATCTGCTTTGTGCTTGTTCCAGGGTTTTATCTCCAGTAAAATAGACCCTCCACATGTGCAAAATTAGCTAATTTCACTTAGGGTAAAATCTGGGACCATTTTCTTGAGTTGCTGCATTGTTTTGCGACTTCGTTTTAATTTGGGATTTGGTATTTGATTTTGTGTTCCGTTGTCTGATGTTTGTACCTCAGCGATAGGGGTTGTTTGGTGGTTTTACAGGCGTAGGCTATAGGTTCTAACCTATAAGCGATTTGCATGCCGTTTTGGTTTTCATGTTCGATTCTTGATACCATATGACGCATTGGAAATTGTAGGTACCCCCACGTGGACTTCGATACGACGAGGATGAGCGTGGCGTCATCGAATCCAGCAAGCGAGGATCGAGGTGAGTAGATATATATCTACGGGGAAAGTCGGGTGGATGGCGTATAGCACCCCCGCAGTTCGTAGTGTAGTGTATGGTACATATTATATGGATATATTTACATGTTTATTTTGAGATTATGATTATCTAGATAGACTTTGGGAGTCATGGAGAATTTTAGTATAATTGGATGATGGTGTCGCTAGTTAGTTTAGTCGCGAGCCCTAGAATAAGGTTCACACCCACACACACACATGCTTACTTTGTTTTACTTGTGCGTATATGGGGATATGTATATACACATACACATAGGTATGGGACTATGTATATACACGTATACTTATACATGGATGATGAGGATTGTACATGGTACTTAGAGATGATTCGATGAGTTTAGGCATGATGCTATGAGATCGGTGATATGTTTTGTTTCGTATTGTGAGATACGATATAAGATTTTAGCGGGCCTTTAGGCGTGTGTTTTCATACACGCATATATATGCAGATGGTATCAGTTTGTACTAGACTTAGATCAGTACCCCCAGTTCATGAGATATGATGATCAGGATACCAGATAATGGATGAGATAAATGTGAGATTTGACCCGTACCCAGATTTGGGATGCCGTACGATGGATTTACCGTACAAGATATATATTGACGATAGATTCGCACTCTTGACTCGAGGATGTCATGTTATATATTGTATTGTATGTGATACTATAGAGGCGGGATCACCGACTATTATATTTCTATGTATCGACTCAGACCTAGGTGGTCTTCCTTACCTTTTTGACTTGCCTGTTAGTTTAGTCCTGTAGTTACTTATAGATGCTAGACTAGACTCGAGTCATACCTATTTCAAAACTAACGAATCGTGAGTATTTTAAAAACATGCCAAGGGATTCTATGGATATTTCAAAGGACGTACCCTTTTTCTTAAAAACACCGTAGCCCCTATTTTCCAAACACCACGATTCGTGTGATTTCAAATGACAAACTGTATGACTCGTATAACTAATGTAGATTCCTTATTGTTGCATTTACTTTTCCATTTCCATATATTCACGTTGTTATTAGCGCATTGCATGCTTATATACTTGTGATTTATGTTATATTAAACCCATGCTGTCAGGACACCAGCACCATTACCGATGATGTGTATGCTCCACGTACACCTGCTTGCCGGCTCACACACTTCATCATCGATAATTGCCATGTCACTACACAGTAGGATTGTTGCATCAGGATATGACTCCTTGCATGACATACTTGCGTACATACATATTGTACACCCATACTTGCGTACATATATATTGTACACCCATACTTGTGTACATACATATTGTACACCCATACTTGCGTACACACATATTGTACATCCATACTTGCGTACATACATATTTGCACATACATAGATGATGCTGGCTTGATTTTGGAGATTTGGGAACCACATTATATATTTTAAAACTGGATTCATTTAAAAGAGCGGTTTTCCCTCGATGTGTGCATATTACTGTTTTATGTTGCATGATATACGGATATGCTTACATTTATATTATATGTCGCATACATCATGCTTTATAATTATACGCATTGAGATATACTGTTTTCATGAGATTTCTGGATTTGAGAACCGTGGGTATTTCAAAAGAAAGTATGTACCGTTTTAAAAACCCGGTTTCTCTTGATATGATATTTCAGTGCGTCCACCATGCGTTTTCTCGGTTCTGAGACGTGTGACAGTGATACCCGATTTGAGGAGTTGGATGAGGCCGATTACGGGTACATGGTGGACCCGGTATGGTACCCCGGGGCAAGAACGGATTGCTGTGCAGTAGACGGTGAGCCTGGCAGAGGGACCACTACCTACCGGTGATAGTATCTGGACCTGGCGGTTATCCGGAGGATACCGACCGGAGTCATGAGATGGATATAGGCCGATCCGTACTGCCGGAGCCCGCGGGCCGATTCCGTAGGTGATACAGAGCCTGAGATATATGAGGATTTACGTGTCGATGCTGGACACGGGTTTCATGATGTTTTGAGTGTTGATACTGGACACTCAGGTTCCATGATTTTGATGTGTCGTGAGGGACACACGTTGATTTATATCCTCATACCTTCACGCATATGCTTTTATGACATTTACTTGCATGATGTTATTGTGTCATTGATTTACACGTGGACGAGATCCACATACATACATACATTGATTATATGGTGGACGAGATCCACATGCATTCATGCATTGTTTATAGTTGGATGATATCCACATACTTATAGACTTGAGTATATAGTTGGCACCTATACTGATACGGCCACCCTTGATATCATAGTATTACCTTCATGATATATTTGACACTGATTTAATGTTGATTATATCGATCATACCTCATATTTTTGATATGTTGCTATCTGAGGCACTGACACGAGCACTTGGTATTACACTTATGTATAGATGTTTACCCTTGCCACCTTACCATGATTCAGACTTTATCATATTGATGACATATATTACTGATCGTATTGACCTAAGATTGAGTCATACATACGATTTCTACTCTGTGATGTTTTCTACTTACGAGTTGGCAACTCACATCCATTGTGCCACAGTTTCTTGCTGGTTTTGCCGTACAGGTTTCGTTGCGGCTTTGCTGGCACACTGCTTCCATTCCGGGTGATTGCTTTGGTAGGTGGGTTCACGTGCATCGTGACCACCATTGTATATTTATTTATTTCAGTTGTATCTAGTAACTCTATCAACCAGACTTGTATATTTTTTGACTTAGAAGACCAGTTGTATATTCTTTCGACCTTAGAGTCGCGCGTTGTATTAGTATTTTCTTGATGATTTTGAGTTTCCTTTTGAGTTTTGATTCTCACTCTTCGGCGTTGTATATTATATTGCTTGCGTGGTTGTGACCGTCGATTGACGAAGAGCTAGCTCCCGTTTGGGAATGCTTTTTATCATTGTGCATATATTATTCATGTTGTACCCCGTTTGGGGCCAGTATTTACAATGGAAACTCTGCCGAATTTTTCAGAAAAGACTTGGGATTTTAAAAATGCATATTTCGGCTTATGTTTTTAAAACCACTTGTTATAAAACCAGTTTTCTTCACTTCTTCCTTAAAATGGTTTAGATTTCTGGGATTTTTGGCTTACTTGAATTAGATGGGGTTCTATAGACTTCATATGATTCAAGTGCCAGTCACGTGCCATTTTGTCACGACCCGAAATATTAACTCATGACCACCACTTGAATCACGCGACGTCTAAAGGCGTAACGGAATTCAAGTAAGCTGAAATCCAGAAATCTAAACCTTTTTAAGAAAATAAAAGAGGTGAGGTTTTGAAATAAAAGTATAATGAAATCAAGTGTGCTTAAATGCATAGAAAAGAAACATGAATGATGCAAGTGAAATTTTCTAGTTTAAAAACATGTTTCGTCTTTTAAAAAATTTGGCAGCACCTCCTTTGTATATTTTTATCCAAAACCACAGATACATAATAATGATAAAGGCATCCCCAAGCGGGAGCTAGCTCTTCGCCAAACGGCGGATCACAACCACGCAAAACAGTAAAAAATAAGTATTCGACGCCCAACGGCGAAGTTCACCACAAAAGATAAAAGAAAGCAAGACATAAATATCACAAGTAGCGAAAAACCCCTCGCTCTAAGTCTCGCAACCACAATCCCACTAAGTCTCATTACTTATACAATTTACTAATTTTGATTGATTGATAGAGTTAACTAGATACAATATGAAATATAATACAAGAGTGTGTACGATACAAATGTCCCACCTACCACTGCAAAACACCCAAATGAAGCCGTGTGCGAGCGATACCGCTACTGATCCAAGCGGTCAACCGGCAAGAACTGTAGCACAACGGGAGTGAGTTGCCAACTCGTGAGAAGAAAAATATCTACAAGTAGAAATCGAATAAACAACGAATCCTAGGTCAACTATATCATAAAGGTAGTACTATGATATCTAGGGTGACCGGGTCTGTATATGTGCCAACAAGGTAGTCAATACCTATATGCAATGTGGATAACATCCAGCAGTAATGATCAGTGCATGTATGCATGTGGATCTCGTCCACCCATATAATCAATGTATGTATGCACGTAAATATCATAAAAGAGTGTGCATGAAAGTATGAGAATATATATATCAACGGTGTCCCTCACGACACATCAAAATCATAGAACCTGAGCGCCTAGTATCGACACTCGAAAAAATCATGAAAACCGTGCCTAGTATCGGCACGTAAATCTTCATATATCGGGCTCCATCAGTCCGGATCGGCCCACGGGCTCCGTCAGTCCGGATCGGCCCATATCATCTCTCGACTCCGGTCGGTATCCTCCGGATATCCGCCGAGCCCAAATACTATCACCGGTAGGTAGTAGTCCCTCTGCCAGGCTCATCGTCATCCACACATAATCTCTCTCTCGCCCCGGGGTACCATACCGGGTCCATCATGTACCCGCAATTGGCCTCATCCGTCTCCTCGAATCGGGTTTCACATGTCACATGTCGCAGAACCGAGAAAACGCATGGTGGACGCACTGAAATATCATATCAGGAGAAACTGGGTTTTTAAAACAACACATAATCTTTTTAAAAATGTCCACGGTTCTCGAATCCAGAAATCTCATGAAAACAACATATCTCAATGCGTAAAATCATAGAGCATGATGCATGCGACATATAATAGAAATGTAAGCATATCCGTGTATCATGCAACTTGGAACAGTGATATGACATATTAAGGGAAAACCGCTCTTTTAAGATTATTCTAGTTTTTTTTAAAATATAACATGCGGTTCCCAATTTTCCAATAAAACCAGTTATCTATATAGGTACAATATGTATATGCACAAGTATAGATGTACCAATGTATGTGTGCACCAATATGGATATACAATGTGTATGTGCGCAAATATGGATATATCAGTGTATATGTGCACTAATATGAATATAAAATGTGTATGTGCGCAAATATAGATATAGCGATGTATATGTAAGCATGTTATGCGAAGAGTCATATCATAATGCAGCAATCCTACTGTGTAGTGATATGGCAATTATCGATGATGAAGTGTGTGAGCCTACAATCTGTGTACGTGTAACATACGCATCATCGATAATGGTGCATGTGTACTATCACAGGTATAAGTAGTACAATATGGAAAACATGAATGCATCATAAGGTAAATCGTCTGCTAGAATCTATAAGGTATACATATCTAACATGGTCGAGTCGGTGAATCTATCAATCGGCATCCAGCCTAACAACATTGCGTACGGTCTAATCCATCGTACGACAACCTCTAGTCAAGGGTATGGATCAATCATTAAGTCAAACTCGTCACGCACGGAAAATCATCGTACGGCGGCATTAAGCTAATAGGGATCCTATCATCCTATACGACAAATGAGGGTACGGCCTAATATCACGCATGGCCTATCATCCATGATTCACAACATTCTATATATATATATCCCTATATACCTATGTCCCACGTCACATCCGCAATAATCTCTTATCAGGGGACCGGCAGGGTATAAATTATCTCGATCGACTCGCAACCGTATACCATCATATCATCATATTATCATCTCATCATATCAGTCTTATATTCTTTCGTCACGTTTATATCTCACATCATGTCGAGTTTACATAACCATTCTATCTCTACTATAAGTATAAGTATCTAATCTAACATACACACCCGAACCATACAAGCAGATTTTAAAAGAAGCGAATCGTAGTTTTGAAAATAGGAGTTACGGTGTTTTTAAGGAAAAATATCATTTGAAAATCCGTAACGTCCCTTAAGATATCTGTTTAAAAGATACATACGATTCTTCAGTTTAGAAATATGTATGGTTCGGATGACACATCTACGTCGACTATCTAGTCCTATAGTACCCTAAACGGCAATATCGCTAAACGTCATCCTCAAATTCCGTCATCACATATTAGCCGTGCTATATCACTTCTACTATTCTTAGTTTCTAATATGGATTCACTAACTATCATTTAATTCTAACCCTAGTTTCCTAATCTAGATTTTCTTAACCACATTCTATAAATCAGTTTCCATCAAAACTTTGCGGGGGTGCTATACGCCATCCACCCGACTTTCCCGGTAGATATAGATCTGCTCACCGTAGTCTTCGCTCGCCGAGGTCGATGACGCCTCGCTCCGTCGCTTCGGAATCCACGCGAAGGTACCTACAATAACAACACCTATCATAACGATATTAAAATCAAGTTCTAAAATCCAAAACGGCACGCGCATTGCTCATAGGTTCGAACCTATAGCTTACGCGTACAAAATCAACCAAACAACTCTTGTTGTCGATGTACAAACATGCGACAACCAAAAACGAATCCAAATATCAAAACTCATCATTCAAAATACGGAAACATATCCTAAATTACACACAAGTGTTCCCAGATTTTGACTCAGGTCAAATAAAACCAAGCAAATAAGTATAGGGTGATGTATAATGTGTAATTAAGCTACTGAACCAACCTGGGCCCCTACCCTCACCAAGTGGCCGGCCACTTCCACCTAAAATCCGATGTCGCCGGCCCAGGGGTCTCTGTTTGGGTTCATCAGGTCAGAGTGGTCTCCTATGATCTAAAATTGGTCTCTGGTATTGTTTGGTTGTCTCAGATATTCCCCAGGTTATTCCAAATTTCACAGTAGGCACACTAAAAGTCACAAAACCAATACGGAACAAATTCTAAGTTCGTGCATCGGGTTGAGATCTATGGCTCAGGTCAGGAATCGTGTCACCATGGTCAAGCAAACACTCACAACAGCTTCCAGATTTTACCTATAGTCATTACAGAAAAATCCAGTAGGACCAAACACCTTTAAACACCTTTAGGTAACTACCCTACAAAACCCAAACCCTAACTCACCTACCTACCCGAGGTCGTCGGATTTTGCCCAATGGTCGCCGGCCAAAACCGATGGGGAAGGTCTCGTTCTTCAGGTGGTCACTTAGGGTTACGAGCACAACATTACCACACCGTTTGTTTTCCCAGTGAATGCTCGGGGTCACAACAGGTCAGCGACATCACAAAACGACACTAAAATACGACATCGTACAAAACTAAGCTAAGAGGAAGAAGTTATACCTCATTTTGTCCCTTCTAGGCAGCACTAACTTCCCAAAGTCGTCAAAATCCCATTTTGCTCGGTTCAACGTGTAGACGAAGAGATGGGGATTAATTTTTGTGAAGGGAGTGTAGGGTTTTGGGGATTGTTTGGAGATAGATCTAGGGATTTAAGTGGAGGGTTGTGGCTTGAGGAAGATGAAGGAGAGAAGATAGAAATGGTGGGGGAAATGAAGTGGCAGCAGCCCCCCTCTCTCTCACTAATATTCACTCTCTCTCTCTCTCCAAAAGCATACCTACCCCACTCATTTTGTCCCCCCTTTGACTTTTTTTTTTCCTATTTCTTTTTCTCACCAAAAACACATACACCCATATAAAACCACAAATGAAATAACATGTAACATGTCATGGCGCACTAGCCATGAAAAACTGTAAATACGCGGATTTGGCTTAAATCGTGATTAGTAGTGCCATAATTGGGTTTTTATCAAAACTGCATATAATAAATTTTAAAAAAGCCAAATCCTTTAAATATATTATTAAATAAATAAATCATTTTAATTTCCATTTATATCACAAATATTGGTATATATTTATACCCTTTTTCGAAAACCCCAATTTCGCAAATCGGGCAGTTTTCGGGAAATATATTATTTTAATATTAAATTCCAAAAATAATATTTTATATTTTCTGAAATGTTACAATCTCCCCCCTTAAATAAATTTGGTCCCCGAATTTAAATTTAAACCCCCAAAATCTAAAAAATTTCAATAATCAACTTAAATCAACAGTGCTCCGAAAACACGGAAGATACAGAAACAACACAGCGCGCCAAGTGCGCGTGGAAACGAGTACAAAACTCCAAAATCAAAATCCGTCAAGCGTCACGCAAATCATCGGATTTGCACGCATATCCTCGGAGTTACAATAGAGATGCAGATCTCGAAATCCACTACTGAAATCCAATATACACTAATCAAATATTATAATACGTGTATAGTACGTATCTTTGAAAACCTTCAAGAACTGAATAAAACTCAAGCAAAAAAATCTTTTCCAAATCGCCGTGTGATGCGTAACTCACGGCCTAAGTGACGGACGCTCATTTGAAAATAATAATATATGTCCATATATGTTTTGCTAAATATACGTTCCGTCGTTTTCAAAATATCCCAAAAGGTTTTTCTTTATAAACGTTCGCGTCGCTCACGGATACGTACGAAATAGTGAGACTATAGCTCTTTTGAAAACCTCTCGGTAAGCTTTTAATGCATGCAAAGTTCTCAGGTACTATCCTCAGATCAGTCCTGTCCGGCTACTATATACTATATATAGTACCTATCATGAAAACAAAGTGCTCAAAGAGCAAAATCAGCCTCAAAAGGCGTATCCGACAATCAGATGCGTCTGGTGCGCATGGAAAACAAATCCAAGCATAGGTGCCACAATATGCACAAAAGCCAAAACTACGTGCAATGGGTGTGCACGAAAGCATCTGTCCAGTGCGACGGGTGTGCACGACAACAATATCGGCTGCATCTGATATGCACAAGAATCCCGATTTAGTGCATCTAGTGTGCACCAAAATCACATCTCATATCCTGTGCCCAACACGCGCGAAAATCCAAATCAGGTGCATCCAACATGCACGAAATCACGAAATCCAATATCAAGCTCCGATCATGCGCAAGAATCCAATCAGGTGCATAAGGTGCACAAAACAAATATCGAGTATCAAAATCGAAATCGACGGTATACAACACCTTTCAATCCAAATCCAAATCAGGTATACCGTTGCAAATAATCTCACAACCATGTGCATCAGCATGCATAAAAGTAAATCAAAATACTAAAATTGTATGAAAACTATGCCGAAAGCATAAATCAAATCATATGCATGCCCTGGGCATGAAATCACAATAAATATCTCAAATGACATCAAAGGAAGTCAGGTGCAACTGTGGTGCACAAAATACGTATCAATGCACTACCAGCACATATAAGCTATACCGAGTGCAGAAATCAAATCATCCGTATGAAATCCACGAAATCATAAACACATGCTACGAAGGTACAAAATCGACATCAATGCAATAGATGTGCACAAATCGCAAATCAACACAACGGTGTATAAAATATATGTCAAGTGTGACAACTATGCGCAAAATGTAAATACCCAGTAGGTGCAACCATGGTGCACGAAAACAATATCATGAATCTCATCATCAAAACTCAAATCCAAGCGATATAAGCGTGATACTCAGATCACAAACGCAAATCGCAACAAAGGACATTGAGGTACACCTCCCACAATGTCGAAAAACGAATCGGTGCGCCTAAAATCGGCAGAACGAGAATATTCGCTCGCCTCCTGCTCATCATCTGGCATCCTCTGTCTCTGGGTACTTGTCTTCTCCTCGGATTACCAATCTCGCAATCCATCGGCTCATCGGCCCTGACAGGTATGCTAACGGGGACGATTCCGTTCTGGCACTTCTCTGGTCTTCTCCCAGTCAATCATCACCAGCACTCGTAGTGCAGCACATCACTGGCGTCGGCCTCTGGTTCTCTGAATACACGTGACACATCTGATCCTGGGTGCAAATCTCATTGCAGCAGTGTCCCGGAAGGAATCCTGCTCAAGGTCTCTTCCGATCTCGCCTATGCCAAACTGTACGGAGGTTGGTACTCTTGCATAATCTTCTCTCGTTTTCTGGACATCTGCGTGTTCCGCACACCTTCCCTCGAGAACAGGCCGTATCCTAACACCTCTGTATACATATCAAATCTCTAATCTCGACGGGGAGTAGCAACAGCTCGTCAGCATCGCGCATGAACCTCTGGCTCCACTCGCCTTTGTCATCGTCCGCTTCGACATCACGTCATGCTATCTATGTACTGCAACGGTTCTCAGCCACGGTCAATCCGAAGTCTCTCACACGGACTCGAAATCGCGTACTCTGTATCTTCATCACTCTGTAGAAGATATCTGGTCGAACGCGTCCTCGGGAACTCGCCCCAACCATCGGAGGAATACTCTATACTCACCCGCTCTCGATCAACTCACAATGCATCTGGGTGAGGTCCTCTATCCGAAGCTGGTCAGCTTGCTGATCTCTTATCACATGGTATCTGGACGACGTCAAACTTTTCGATCGAGTCCTCAAGGTCCTAAAATTTCCCGAAGGCTCAACACCTGAGCGCAGTCTAAAAATATCTGGTACATACCACAGCACCTCTGGACCAACCGTAGAAGGGCAAACCCAAGCCTCACTGATGGCACCGCTAAACTGCCACAAACCCTAAGGTTCAAAGCGGTTCCATGGTCATCATGTCGAGTTAGGGTTTCATTCTTCTAGAGGGTCCACAGAATTACCTGCATGTTCCTCCGACCACTTTAAACTTGGGAAAAATGGGTTTCTGACACTCGTCCGAACTTTTTAGCTTCGCCTATACAACATGTGAATATTCATCGCCCTCATGCTAAACAATGCCTCAATCCTCCAGGAAAGACGGTACATCGACGGTCATCTCTGGATTGGTCTGCTCTAGATCTGAGTAAGACTCTCCACACTGGAAATCTTCAACTCAACTGGGCCTACGTCGGTGCATCAATCTGACGAATCACCTTCGTCTCTCAACTCGAGGTAGGCTAGCTATCATCTGTCGCATTCCTGCCTGGAAGCTCCGGCGATCTCAGCTCGTAAGCTCTGGAAGCGACATCTTATCAATCTCAGTGACAGCTGAGTCATCTGTCTGCACGGTAGGAGACATCAATATCTCTGAGGTATGCTGTACATCAACAGTCTTCTCGCAACTGGCAGCTCTATCGATGGCCCGATCATCCGGTGTAAAACTAAGCACTCGCCTCCACAAGAGGTCACAACACAACACTACATCGAGACGTTCCCATGTCACTCGAAAACACAATGGTCAGCCCTCGTATCAGACGAGCTCGCCCTGACCGCAACGCTAGCAGCAGCTCAATCTGCGCTCATACATGGTGACAGGAACCTCAATCGAGTATCGAAGAAGGCGGAACAACGGCATGAGAGGAAACAACAGATCCAGAATGGGTACATGATCATAAGAAGGAACATCATCAATGAAGGTATGATCATGAAACTAATAGAATCGATGATCTCCAATGGATGTATAATCATAGGTATAAAGAGAATCATAAGTCTCAAAAAAATGTACATTTTAAGGTTTCTTAAGTAGAGTATCGTATCGTAAATATACCGTGGAACATACGTACGGTACGTCACTCTACTCAAGCTATCTACTCCATCAATCAGGGCCAGCCTATGAAACGAAAGTTCGGGTCTAATACCCCCCATTCAAGTCTATGTTCCGTAAGGTCAATCCTAGGTTCCGAAATACATACCTGCCCTAGACTTCGCATAGTCAAACATAGACTCGAACCAAGGTTAAACCTAGCGCTCTGATACCAACTTTGTCACGACCCGAAATATTAGCTCGTGACCAGCACTTGAATCACGCGACGTCTAAAGGCGTAACGAAATTCAAGTAAGCTGAAACCCAGAAATCTAAACCTTTTAAAGAAAATAAAGGAGGTGAGGTTTTGAAATAAAGGTATAATGAAATCAAGTGTGCTTAAATGCATAGAAAAGAAACATGAATGATGCAAGTGAAATTTACTAGTTTGAAAACATGTTTCGTCTTTTAAAAAATTTGGCAGCACCTCCTTTGTATATTTTTATCCAAAACCACAGATACATAATAATAATAAAGGCATCCCCAAGCGGGAGCTAGCTCTTCGCCAAACGGCGGATCACAACCATGCAACACAGTAAAAAATAAGTATACGATGCCCAACGATGAAGTTCACCACAAAAGATAAAAGAAAGCAAGACATAAATATCATAAGTAGCAAAAAACCCCTCGCTCTAAGTCTCGCAACCACAATCCCACTAAGTCTCATTACTTATACAATTTACTAATTTTGATTGATTGATGGAGTTAACTAGATACAATATGAAATATAATACAAGAGTGGGTACGATACAAATGTCCCACCCACCACTGCAAAACACCCAAATGAAGCTGTGTGCCAGCGATGCCGCTACTGATCCAAGCGGTCAACCTGCAAGAACTGTGGCACAACAGGGGTGAGTTGCCAACTCGTGAGTAGAAAAATATCTACAAGTAGAAATCGAATAAACAACGAATCCTAGGTCAACTATATCATAAAGGTAGTACTATGATATCTAGGGTGACCAGGTCTGTATATGTGCCAACAAGGTAGTCAATACCTATATGCAATGTGGATAACATCCAGCAGTAATGATCAATGCATGTATGCATGTGGATCTCGTCCACCCATATAATCAATGTATGTATGCACGTAAATATCATAAAAGAGTGTGCATGAAAGTATGAGGATATATATATCAACGGTGTCCCTCACGACACATCAAAATCATGGAACCTGAGTGCCTAGTATCGACACTCGAAAACATCATGAAATATCATATCAGGAGAAACCGGGTTTTTAAAATAACACATAATCTCTTTTAAAATGTCCACGGTTCTCAAATCCAGAAATCTCATGAAAACAACATATCTCAATGCGTAAAATCATAGAGCATGATGCATGCGACATATAATATAAATGTAAGCATATCCATGTATCATGCAACATGGAACAGTGATATGACATATTAAGGGAAAACCGCTCTTTTAAGACGATTCCAGTTTTTTTTAAAATATAATATGCGGTTCCCAATTTTCCAATAAAACCAGTTATCTATATAGGTACAATATGTATATGCACAAGTATAGATGTACCAATGTATGTGTGCACCAATATGGATATACAATGTGTATGTGCGCAAATATGGATATATCAGTGTATATGTGCACTATATGAATATACAATGTGTATGTGCGCAAATATAGATATATCGATGTATATGTAAGCATGTTATGCGAAGAGTCATATCATGATGCAGCAATCCTACTGTGTAGTGACATGGCAATTATCGATGATGAAGTGTGTGAGACTACAATCTGTGTACGTGTAACATACGCATCATCGATAATGGTGCATGTGTACTATCACAGGTATAAGTAGTACAATATGGAAAACATGAATGCATCATAAGGTAAATCGTCTGCTAGAATCTATAAGGTATACATATCTAACATGGTCGAGTCGGTGAATCTATCAATCGGCATCCAGCCTAACAACATTGCGTACGGTCTAATCCATCGTACGACAACCTCTAGTCAAGGGTATGGATCAATCATTAAGTCAAACTCGTCACGCACGGAAAATCATCGTACGGCGGCATTAAGCTAATAGGGATCCTATCATCCTATACGACAAATGAGGGTACGGCCTAATATCACGCATGGCCTATCATCCATGATTCACAACATTATATATATATATCCCTATATACCTATGTCCCAGGTCAAATCCGCAATAATCTCATATCAGGGGACCGGCAGGGTATAAATTATCTCGATCGACTCGCATCCGTATACCATCATATCATCATATTATCATCTCATCATATCAGTCTTATATTCTTTCGTCGCGTTTATATCTCACATCATGTCGAGTTTACATAACCATTCTATCTCTACTATAAGTATAAGTATCTAATCTAACATACACACCCGAACCATACAAGCAGATTTTAAAAGAAGCGAATCGTAGTTTTGAAAATAGGAGTTACGGTGTTTTTAAGGAAAAGATATCATTTGAAAATCCGTAACGTCCCTTAAGGTATCTGTTTAAAAGATGCATACGATTCTTCAGTTTAGAAATAGGTATGGTTCGGATGACACATCTACGTCGACTATCTAGTCCTATAGTACCCTAAACGGCAATATCGCTAAACGTCATCCTCAAATTCCGTCATCACATGTTAGCCGTACTATATCACTTCTACTATTCTTAGTTTCTAATATGGATTCACTAACTATCATTTAACTCTAACCCTATTTTCCTAATCTAGGTTTCCTTAACCACGTTCTATAAATCAGTTTCCATCAAAACTTTGCGAGGGTGCTATACGCCATCCACCCGACTTCCCCGGTAGATATAGATCTGCTCACCGTAGTCTTCGCTCGCCGAAGTCGATGACGTCTCGCTCCGTCTCTTCGAAATCCACGTGAAGATACCTACAATAACAACACGTATCGTAACGATATTAAAATCAAGTTCTAAAATCCAAAACGGCACGCGCATTGCTCATAGGTTCGAACCTATAGCTTACGCGTACAAAATCAACCAAACAACTCTTGTTGTCGATGTACAAACATGTGACAACCAAAAAAGAATCCAAATATCAAAACTCATCATTCAAAATACGGAAACATATCCTAAATCACACACAAGTGTTCCCAGATTTTGACTCAGGTCAAATAAAACCAAGCAAACAAGTATAGGGTGATGTATAATGTGTAATTGAGCTATTGAACCAACCTAGGCCCCTACCCTCACCAAGTGGCCGGCCACTTCCACCTAAAATCCGATGTCGCCGGCCCAGGGGTCTCTGTTTGGGTTCATCAGGTCAGAGTGGTCTCTTATGATCTAAAATTGGTCTCTGATATTGTTTGGTTGTCTCAGATATTCCCCAGGTCATTCCAGATTTCACAGTAGGCACACTAAAAGTCATAAAACCAATACGGAACAAATCCTAAGTTCGTGCATCGGGTTGAGATCTATGGCTCAGGTCAGGAATCGTGTCACCATGGTCAAGCAAACACTCACAACAGCTTCCAGATTTTACCTATAGTCATTATAGAAAAATCCAGTAGGACCAAACACCCTTAAACACCTTCAAGTAACTACCCTACAAAACCCAAACCCTAACTCACCTACCTACCCGAGGTCGCCGGATTTTGCCTAATGGTCGCCGGCCAAAACCGATGGGGAAGGTCTCGTTCTTCAGGTGGTCACTTAGGGTTACGAGCACAACATTACCACAACGTTTGTTTTCCCAGTGAATGCTCAGGGTCACAGCAGGTCAGCGACATCACAAAACGACACTAAAATACGACATCGTACAAAACTAAGCTAAGAGGAAGAAGTTATACCTCATTTGGTCCCCTCTAGGCAGCACTAACTTCCCAAAGTCGTCAAAATCCCATTTTGCTCGGTTCAACATGTAGAGGAAGAGATGGGGATTAATTTTTGTGAAGGGAGTGTAGGGTTTTGGGGATTGTTTGGAGATAGATCTAGGGATTTAAGTGGAGGGTTGTGGCTTGAGGAAGATGAAGGAGAGAAGATAAAAATGGTGGGGGAAATGAAGTGGCAGCAGCCCCCCTCTCTCTCTCACTAATATTCACACTCTCTCTCTCTCCAAAAGCATACCCACCCCACTCATTTTGTCCCTCCTTTGACTTTTTTTTTTCCTATTTCTTTTTCTCACCAAAAACACATACACCCTTATAAAACCACAAATGAAATTACATGTAACAAGTCATGGCGTATTAGCCCTGAAAAACTGTAGAAACGCGGATTTGGCTTAAATCGCGATTAGTAGTGCACTAATCGGGTTTTTATCTAAACTGCATATAATAAATTTTAAAAAAGCCAAATCCTTTAAATATATTATTAAATGAATAAATCATTTTAATTTTCATTTATATCATAAATATTGGTATATATTTATACCCTTTTTCGAAAACCCCAATTTCGCAAATCGGGCAGTTTTCGGGAAATATATTATTTTAATATTAAATTCCAAAAATAATATTTTATATTTTCTGAAATGTTACAATCTTCCCCCCTTAAATAAATTCGGTCCCCGAATTTAAATTTAAACCCCCAAAATCTAAAACATTTCAATAATCAACTCAAATCAACGGGGCTCCGAAAACACGGAAGATACAGAAACAACACAGCGTGCCAAGTGCGCGTGGAAACGAGTACAAAACTCCAAAATCAAACTTCGTCAAGCGTCACGCAAATCATTGGATTTGCACGCATATCCTTGGAGTTACAATAGAGATGCAGATCTCGAAATCCACTACTGAAATCCAATATACACTAATCAAATACTATAATACGTGTATAGTACGCATCTTTGAAAACCTTCAAGAACTGAATAAAACTCATGCAAAAAAATCTTTTCCAAATCGCCATGTGATGCGTAACTCATGGCCTAAGTGACGGACGCTCATTTGAAAATAATAATATATGTCCATATATGTTTTGCTAAATATACGTTCCATCGTTTTCAAAATATCCCAAAAGGTTTTCCTTTATAAATGTTCGCGTCGCTCACGGACACGTACGAAATAGCGAGACTATAGCTCTTTTGAAAACCTCTTGGTAAGCTTTTAATGCATGCAAAGTACTCAGGTACCGTCCTTAGATCAGTCCTGTTCGGCTACTATATACTATATATAGTACCTATCATGAAAACAAAGTGCTCAAAAAGAAAAATCAGCCTCAAAAGGCGTATTCGACAATCACATGTGTCTGGCGTACACGGAAATCAAATCCAAGCATAGGTGCCACAATATGTACAAAAGCCAAAACTACGTGCAACGGGTGTGCATGAAAGCATCTGTCCAGTGCAACGGGTGTGCACGACAACAATATCGGGTGCATCTGATATGCACAAGAATCCCGATTTAGTGCATCTAGTGTGCACCAAAATCGCATCTCATATCCTGCGCCCAACACGCGCGAAAATCCAAATCAGGTACATCCAACATGCACGAAATCACGAAATCCAATATCAAGCTCCAATCATGCGCAAGAATCCAATCAGGTGCATAAGGTGCACAAAACAAATATCGAGTATCAAAATCGAAATCGACGGTATACAACACCTTTCAATCCAAATCCAAATCAGGTATACCGTGGCATATAATTTCACAACCATGTGCATCAGCGTGCACAAAAGGAAATCAAAATACTAAAAGTGTATGAAAACTATACCGAAAGCATAAATTAAATCATATGCATGCCCTGGGCATGAAATCACAATAAATATCTCAAATGACATCAAACGAAGTCAGGTGCAACTGTGGTGCACAAAATACGTATCAATGCACTACCAGCACATATAAGCTATACCGAGTGCAGAAATCAAATCATCCGTATGAAATCCACGAAATCATAAACACATGCTACGAAGGTACAAAATCGACATCAATGCAATAGATGTGCACAAATCGCAAATCAACACAACGGTGTATAAAATATATGTCAAGTGTGACAACTATGCGCAAAATGTAAATACCCAGTAGGTGCAACCATGGTGCACGAAAACAATATCATGAAACTCATCATCAAAACTCAAATCCAAGCGATATAAGCGTGAACTCAGATCACAAACGCAAATCGCAACAAAGGACATTGAGGTACACCTCCCACAATATCGAAAAACGAATCGGTGCGCCTAAAACCGGCAGAACGAGAATATCTGTTCGCCTCCTGCTCACGGTCTGGCGTCCTCTGTCTCTGGGTACTCGTCTTCTCCTCGGATTACCAATCTCGCAATCCATCGTCTCATCGGCCCTGACAGGTGTGCTAATAGGGACGATTCCGTTCTGGCACTTCTCTGGTCATCTCCCAATCAATCATCACCACCACTCGTAGTGCAGCACTTCACTGGCGTCGGCCTTTGGTTCTCTGAATACACATGACACATCTGATCCTGGGTGCAAATTTCATTGCAGCAGTGTCCCGGAAGGAATCCCGCTCAAGGTCTCTTCCGATCTCGCCTATGCCGAACTGTACGGAGGCTGGTACTCTTGCATAATCTTCTCTCGTTTTCTGGACATCTGCGTGTTCCGCACACCTTCCCTCGGGAACAGGACGTAACCCAACGCCTCTGTATACATATCAAATCTCTAATCTCGACGGGGAGTAGCAACAGCTCGTCAGCATCGCGCATGAACCCCTGGCTCCACTCGCCTTTGTCATCGTCCGCTTAGACGTCACGTTATTCTATCTATGTACTGCAATGGTTCTCAGCCACGGTCAATCCGAAGTCTCTCACACGGACTCAAAATCGCGTACTCTGTATCTTCATCACTCTGTAGAAGATATTTGGCCGAACGCGTCCTCGGAACTCGCCCCAACCATCGGAGGAATACTCTATACTCGCCCGCTCTCGATCAACTCACAACGCATCTTCCCTTGCTTAAACTTGCAAGCTTAATGAAGAGGTTGCAAGATCAAGAGAAGGAAAGAAACTCAAGGCAACTAGCTATGTACAAGAGAAAAAGAAAACAAAGAGAAAAAGAGTTGTTATAGTGTAAAGAATATGACCCCCCTTCCCTTGCTCACTGATCATCTTTTATAGGCACAAAATGAGATTAAACAAGCAATAAAATATGGATGACGTGGCAGTAAGGGATGGACAGAAGAAAATTGGGGAGCAATGGACTTGGAAAAACTGGTGGGGCCAGGTTTTTGAGGGATGTCGCCGGTCCAAACAGAGGCAAGTGGGCTCATGTTGGTGTGGTGGTCTAGTGTTGTCTCCACAATCCCACTGGTGTTGCTTGATTTGTCTATATGAACCTGGTTATACTCAGTAGACTTGGAGGAAAACTTGATGCTTTTTAAATCACATCACATCTTTTTGCATTAAACACACATCACCTCATATGTGCCCACTTGCTCCTCTTGCATCATGGCAGCCCCACCATGGTCCATGCCAAAGAGTTGTGTGCACACTTGCATTGTGTTGGACCAAAATAGTGTGCACACATTTATTTGCTAAAAAACTCTTTGAGTATCGATCGGTTTGCAGTTCCGGTTGCAATGTCGGCTCACAAACGTTATACCCATGATTTTGAGTGTGTTTCCAGTATTGTGTCACGGATACCTGTAATCTGTATTTACTGAGCAGACACTGGTTAATAGTATCGATATATACAAAATATAGATAATGAATGAGTGGTATTAAAATGCAGTTTTCTGTGATAAACAAATACCCCCAAACTTATCTTTTTCTCGTCCTGAGCAAAACAAAAATCCTAACCTCACTTTCGCAGGGAACGCGATTGCACTGAGCTCGTGCAACAAACCGTTAAACCTCTAGGTGTCCCTAGTAGGAGGAGTGTTGTCTCCTGAGGGTTTTCAGTGGATTACACCCACAAAATCCCGTCAAGCTAGTTTCGCAAGGTAACGTCGATTCTATTCCTACAGTTTAGTATCTAGATTAAAAATTCTATCATCCTAAGTTAGAAAAATCTAACCCTTATGTTTCACGCCTATTATTTATTTAACCTTAGATCCTATACGTTTTTACAGTTTAGAAACATCTCGGTATCTCTTGAGTTTTCCTTCTAAAGTTCGGTCTCCAATCAGGGATTTTTATCATCTTTACGGAAAACATAAGTCTTATTCTTTATTCCTATCTTTCCTCCAAACATCAATTGTATACCCCTACGTGTGTGTATAATTTCACCCCTACAATTAAGAATTCAATTCAAGCTATAGTACCCTTGCCCTGATGCCTATTACTACTTCTTTCCGTTAATGATGGACGGTTTTGCTCACACACCTTTTGTAGGGTTACTAGGCACACTCACAAGGTTCTATGAGGTATCAACCATGCCCGATTTAAAATTTAGACGTGCCGAACAACCCTAACCAAGATATTTAAACTAGAGATTAGGCGAAACAAAGTATGTTAAACACTTTAACATCTAAGAGTATGGGATTACAACCTTTGTAGTCCGGTCCTTCGCTTCATAAGCTCCGTGTTGAGGTCCCTTCGCTGCGATCATCATGTACCCGGACTCTAGAGAGGCTCCACGAAGAGAATGATGCATGCTTGCTTCCGATCTTCAATAACAAAGATGATCTACCTTGAAGTTTCATTAACACAAGCTCTCACTTATAAATGAAGTGAACACCCTAATCTAAATGGCTAGGATAGATTAGGATGATAAAGTAGGGTTTTAGCTCTCATTTTTTTTCTTAATCTCACTCAAAATCATCACTAATAAAAAGCTAGTAAGCTTTTCCATTGAAAAAGAGAAGGAAGAAGAAGAACCATTTCTTTTGTGATGAATAATGAAAGTGTGGTGAGGTTAGAAATGCAACCATGGGTTAAATATGATAACTTAACCCATGTAGAGAATGAACCATGGTCAAGGGTTGAGTTGGGTTAACAAATATCATAACTAAATATATTTACAAAATATCTTTGCAAAAACAAAAAGCAAAGGTTCTAGAAACTTCTAGAAAAGCTTAACCCAAATCAAACCCTAACCATGTTTAATCTCCACTAAACATGTTGCATTAATAACCCTAACATGTTACAATATTATATATCACATATACAATATTTATTGTAACAAAATAAAATAATACAATTAACATATATCGCATATATATCAATGTATTACCCGAGTGAGAAAAAGAATCTTTTAGTGAGCTTATATTAGTTAATGTAATTTAATATATCAAATATATAATTATACATTAAATTATCGAATCAACACTTGATCCGATAATCCGGCTATTTCACAAATAACCGACTAATATATTCTGTATCAGTTCATCGAATCAACACTTGATCCGATGACCCGGCTATATCACATATACCCGGCCGATATCTCACATCGCGAGAATCTAATACGGTATCACATACACGTATTGTTCTCGGTCCCGCACATATCATATAAGTGCTCCTACTCCATTTTGCCTGAGCCAACAAACCTCTGTGTAGGACTCTAAAGAATCGTCAATACGCCGGCAGTAGGTGATGATCATATCAAACACCCATAAGCTGCAAGCGGTCAGCTAAACATAACAGCCACCCACGTATTGAGCGATCAGAAGATCAACAAGCAAGCCTGTACATTCTCCTGCGAATCCAATCAGTAACACTCCCGTACAGTCCGGTCTCTTCGTCTGATATGTCGCATATCTTGCCTAGGGGTGGTAAACGTCAGACCCCAGTAGCTTGATAAGTCGTGTCGATATGAGGTCTATACAAGTTCGAGAAACTACTGATAACACTTACCAGTAAATCTCAGCAACCCTGGCCATGGATTTCCAGTTATAGCCAATCGAACACAGCGCAACATCAACTCCCTATACCGGGAGAGACGAATCCCCTCCTATCGCTCATTGCCTCCATGTGATTCGGGACTGTACCCAAAAGCCACCATTTTACACGCCCTCTTGGACGTGGTATGATGGAAATCAAAGCACAGTGGGAATCACACAAGACTCCATGACGATCTCGGGTCTACAGACTAACCTGTACCAGTGTCACCAGAGAACTGCCATCTGACGTGAGGTATAATACCATCTGGGAGTTCTCGGCGAGTCCGTCCAGTGTATCCAGTCTCCACTGAGCACCCGTATACCTTCTCTGATGTCAAACACCAATAGATATGGGATCATCCATCGCCAATCATATGGGTCAAGAAGCGCATACGCTAGTCTACTTTGGTATATCGATGCCCTGTCTCGATACACCTACGACTAGGAACATTTGAAGGATGTACTTGACGACTACACTGTCCCCACTAGTATGATCCGCATCATAGTCCTGGTAGTCAAGTACTCATCCTAAGGGCTTTATCAACATGTAACATAGAGACAATCAGAGTACATGTTAAGATAAAGAGCAACCAGATAGCGTACTATCATGTCGAGCAAGAAAGTCCTCCCTATATATGTCCAAGCATCCACTACAATATACATCGTATGTACAGTAATGGCCTCTAGGGCATACATATAACTAACAATCTCCCACTTGCACTAGGGCCATATGTTGTGGTATCGGATACCCAACAATCAGCTGTGGTTGAAGTATCTCATACTCAACCATCCCATAAATGTCTCTACTGGGAAATAGGCCTTTGTGAGTGGATCCGCGCTGTTGTCCTCTGTGTCTACTCTCCTAACCTCGATCTCCCTGGAGATCAGCCATCTCCATGATCAGGTGATACTGCCTAAGAATTATATCTGGATTTCTGATGGGACGGGGGTTCCTTGGAATAATCCACAACTCCATTGTCACACAATGGTTGGAAAGAAGTTCATCTCATGAACTTATATATATCCAGACTGCCTCTTTGGTAGCATCCTTGGTAACGATGTATCTTGCTTTTAATCGTCTAGTAAGTCACGGTATCTAGCTTGGAACTCTTCTAATATACCGTCCCTCCACTGAGGGTACAGACAATGCCTGCGACTGACATTCAGTCGTCCTTATCACCTTGGAACTTTTCCAGTGATTCTCCCCAGGATCGATTGATACCATCTTACTACACCTAGTGAGAATCCTAACATCCAATTAGATCTATCTCATAGATATAAAACCTAGGATTTAGGAGGTATCACCTTGATCCTAAATGGAGAATCCTTGTGATAAGCGGAGATTGACCGAGCGTAGCATAGGAAACTTCTTTCCTATCAAGAGTATGTCATCCACGTACTCTACGAGGATCACCACCATACTCTCTACTACCTTTTTGTATATACAAGGTTCATCTACCATTTTGATGAAGTCAAACTCTTTGACTACCACATCAAAACAGACGTTCCAACTCCGCGATGCCTGTTTTATCACATAAAACATCTTGTACACGTTTCCGCTGCTCCCACTGTCTACGAATCCCTCTGGCTGTGTACGTATAGACGCTCTCTTCCAAATCAATATTTAGAAAAGCAGTCATGACACCCAACCGCCAGATATCGTAGTCATGGTATGTAGCCGTGGCAAGTAGGATCTGGATGGACTTAAGCATAGCTTTGAAAGTCCCAACTTTTCCATGTACACCAAGTAATCTTCCCAAGATATACTTGCTCCGGATGGGGATTTAACCCTTCAGATAAAGCAACCAAAGTCCATACTTTGTTGGTGTATAAGGATTCCATCTCAGATCGCTAAGCATCCAGCCATTCTTACAGAGTCCCACTCCTGATGGCCAGCTCGAAACTAGTTGGGTCATCATCTCATGATGCAATCCTCGCTCCCACTGTCATAGAGAATACCGAAGTATCTCTCAGGTGGGTGAGGAACCCTACTAGATCGGCGGAGAGGCTGAGGTTCATTGGAAACTATTGAATCCTTTGGTTCTACCAAATCATCAGCTGCAGTTTGTATAGCTGGAACTCTTTCCAGTTCTACCGCATGACCACTAATTTCTGTTAGTTATATGTATGCCCTAGAGGCCATTACTGTACATACGATGTATATTGTAATGGATGCTTGGACATATATAGGGAGGACTTTCTTGCTCGACATGATAGTATGCTATCTGGTTGTACTTTATCTTAACATGTACTTTGATTGTCTCTATGTTACATGTTGATAAAGCCCTTAGGATATGTACTGGACTACTGGGACTATGATGAGATCATACTAGTGGGGCCACGGTAGTCGACGAGTACATCCTATAACTGTTCCTAGTCGAGGGTGTATCGAGACAGGGCATCGATACACCAGAGTAGACTAGCGTATACACATCTTGACCCATATGATAGGCGATGGATGATCCCATATCCATCGGTGTTTGACATCAAGGATGGTGTACGGGTGCTCAGTAGAGACTGGGTACACTGGACGGACTCGCCGAGAACTCCTAGATGGTATTATACCTCACGTCAGATGGCAGTTCTCTGGTGACACTGGTACAGAGTAGTCTGTTGACCCGAGATCGTCATAGAGTCTTGTGTGATTCCCACTGTCCTTTGATTTCCATCATACCACGTCCAAGAGGGCGTGCAAAAAGGTGGCTTTTGGGTACAGTCCCAAATCACATGGAGGCAATGAGCGATAGGAGGGGATTCGTCTCTCCCGGTATAGGGAGTTGATGTTGTGCTGTGCTCGATTGGCTATAACTGGAAATCCCTGGCCAGGGTTGCTGAGATTTACTGGTAAGTGTTATCAGTAGTTTCTCGAGCTGTTATAAACCTCAAATCGACACGACTTATCGAGCTACTGGGGTCTGACATTTACCACCCCTAGGCGAGATATGCGACATATCAGACGACGAGACCGGACTGTACGGGAGTGTTACTGATTGGATTCACAGGAGAAAGTACATGCTTGCTTGTTGATCTTTTGAGCGCTCAATACCTGGGTGGCTGTTACGTTTAGTTGACCGCTTGCAGCTTGTGGGTGTTTGATATGATCATCACCTACTGCCGGCGTATTGACGATTCTTTAGAGTCCTACACAGAGGTTTCTTGGCTCAGGCAAAACGGAGTAGGAGCACATATGTGATATGTGCGGGACCGAGGATAATGCGGTATGTACGTATTGGATTCTCGCGATATGAGATATCGGCCGGGTATATGTGATATAGCCGGTCATCGTATTAGTCGGTTATATGCGATATAGCCGGATTGTCGGATCAAGTGTTGATTCGATAATTTAATGTATAATAATATATATGATATATTAAATTACATTAACTAATATTAGCTCACTAAAAGATTCTTTTTCTCACTCGGGTAATACATTGATATATATGCGATATATGTTAATTGTATTATTTTATATCGTTACGATAAATATTATATATGTGATATATAATATTGTAAAATGATATGATAACTAATGCAACATATTAGTGGAGATTAAACAAGGTTAGGGTTTGTTTTGGGTTAGTTCCTTCTTGATGATTCTAGAAGGTTTCTTTTTGTTTTGTGCAAGATATTTTCAAATGACTCATGCTTTAACCCAACCCAAACCCTAGCCCTTGGTTAATTCTCTACAAAGGTTTAGCAACCATGGTTGCATTATTCATCATTATCTTCTTTACATTATTCATCATAAAAGGATTCTATTATTATTCATCTTCTTCTTCCTTCTTTCTTTCATGGAAAAAGCTTTCTTGCTTTTCCTAAGTGATGATTATGTGTGAGAAAAACATTATAAATGAGAGCAAAAATCCTACTTCATCATCCTCATCTACCCTTGCCCTTTAGATGAGAGTGTTCACTTCATTTAGTGAGTGTTAGCTTGTGTTAATGAAACTTCAAGGTAGATCATCTATGTTATCGAAGATCGGAAGCAAGACTGCATCTTTCTCTTCGTGGAGCCTCTCGAGAGTCCGGAACACGATGATCGCAGCGAAGGGACCACAACACAGAGGTTATGAAGTGAAGGACCGGATCTACCAAGGTTGTAATCCCCCTCACTTAGTGTTAAAGTGTTTAACATGCTAGTTTTCACATAAACTCTAGTTTAAAGATCCGGCTTTGGGTTGTTCGGCATGGCTAAAATTTAAATCGGGCATGGTTGATGCCTCGTAGACCCTTGTGAGCGTGCCCAGCAACCTTACAGTGGTATCAGAGCTAAGCTGGAGCTTTAGGCGTAGTCTGAGCGAAGTTTAAAGTCCGATCGAACTCGGATACCCCGATACGAACCCTTCTCTGGACAATTTTCAAAAATGTGATTTTTTATGAATTAAAAATGCTCAGAAAAACAATCAGGAAAAACTAAGAATTACTGTCAAGTACGGACCACTAATTCGCTCATTCGGCAGCGGAACCGCCGCTAAAACCTTGGTTTGGCCGAGGTTCCGCGGCCAAAATTTTGAATTAGTCCCTGGAACTTCATATATTTATTCTTAGGTCCTTTCTTGTCATCTTTTTCTGGTAATATTTTAAGTCCACTCAAGTGTTGAGTTTTCTAGGGTTGTATTGGGGACTCGTTGATTCGATCGGATAATTTAACTTCGTTTAGTTTGTCCGGGTAATTTTTAGAACGTGTTAAAAAGTTCGACCGGATATCAACAACTCACTTTTTCCCCTGCCGGAAAATTTCCAAGCGTTAGATTTTTCCGTAGTCTAAGAACGTTCTAAGTCGTGCAAGTAACGCGGTGGACCCTCTAGAAGACAACAAACCTTAACTCGATTATGTGACCGTCATGAACTGCCTCTAAACCTTAGGGTTTGTGGCAGTACGTCGTGCCACATGTGAGGCGTTGGCTTGACCCTTCTACGGCTAGACCATTGGTACTGTGGTATGTGATGGATGTTTTTAAACTAATTTCAAGTGTTGAGAACTATTTGGGAAAACTTGGGTGTTTGATTATTCGATCGGAAAGTTTAACATTGTCTATTATCTGGAATGTGATACAATATTTGGAATCCACAAGTAGTTATGAGATAACTAATTTGAATGTTATAAATCTAGCAGTTCAGTCTCAGATGATCGGTTGCCACGGAATTTTGATGTGATCAAAAGTCCGTCGCAATCACGTAGCGTACGCGGATACTCGCCGGGTAAACTTAATAGACAGCCACGCCCCATAGCCCAGACCAAGTGACTGTAGGAGAACCCCGTCGCCAAAAGCATCCGCTCGGGTGCTCGCGGCAGTGGTGTTCTGCCTTAGTGCACTTCGTCGACGGCATCCGGGGGTGCGGCCGTCTACTAAAGTTTGCGACGAGCATTCGATCAGGATGTTGGGAATCTTGTTGAATTGCCCGACTTGATATTGAAAAGAGTTTTCGATAATGTGACTAAAATGCGGGGTTTATAATTGTTAGGCATGCGATGTCTAAGGAATTCATTTGGTTAGGCATGCGATGTCTAAAGAGGTTGAGGATTCCAACTGTTGTAGTTTTACACTTTCTTTTCTGTGACCGTAAGCGTAGTATGTGGTGTATCGCCGGCTTCATTGCTATACTGTTAGTTATGTATATGCCCTAGAGGCCATTGTTGTACATATGATGTATATTATGATGGATGCTTAGATATATACAGAGAGGACTTTCTTGCTCGTCATGATAGTATGCTATTTGGTTTCACTTTATCTTAACATGTTGACTTGTATTGGTTTACTGTTTAACTCTCACATGTTGATAAAGCCCTTAGGGTTTGTACTCGACTACTGGGACTATGATGAGATCATATTAGTGGGGCCGCGGTAGTCGATGAGTACATCCTATAACTGTTCCTAGTCGAGGGTATATCGAGACAGAGCATCGATACACCAGAGTAGACTAGCGTATACACATCTTGACCCATATGATGGGCGATGGATGATCCCATATCCATCGGTGTTAGATATTAGAGATGGTGTACGGGTGCTCAGTAGAGACTGGGTACACTGGACGGACTCGCCGAGAACTCCTAGATGGTGATATACCACACGTCAGATGGCAGTTCTCCGGTGACACAGGTACAGGGTAGTCTGAAGACCCGAGATCGTCATAGAGTCTTGTGTGATTCCCACTGTGCTTTGATTTCCACCTTACCACGTCCAAGAGGGCGTGCAAAACGGTGGCTTTTGGGTACAGTCCCGAATCACATGGAGGCAATGAGCGATAGGAGGGGATTCGTCTCTCCCGGTATAGGGAGTTGATGTTGTGCTGTGTTCGATTGGCTATAACTGGAAGTCCCTGGCCATGGCTGATATAGAGATTTACTGGTAAGTGTTACTAGTAGTTTCTCGACCCGTTATGAGCCACACATCGACACGACTTATCGGTTACTGGGGTCTGACGTATACCACCCTTAGACTTGATATGCGACATATCAGACGAACAGACCGGACTGTACGGGAGTGTTACTGGTTGGATTCACAGGAGAACGCACAGGCTAGCTTGTTGATCTTCTGATCGCTCAATACCTGGGTGGCTGTTACGTTTAGCTGACCGCTTGCAGCTTGTGGGTGTTTGATATGATCATCACCTGCTACCGGCGTATTGACGATTCTTTAGAGTCCTACACAGAGGTTTCTTGGCTCAGGCGAAACGGAGTAGTGGCACATATGTGATATGCGCAGGAGCGAGAATAATGCGATATGGGATACCGTATTATATTCTCGCGGTATATGGATATGAACCGGGTCATCGGATCAAGTGTTGATTCGATAAATCGGTACATGATATATTAGTCGGTTATATTCGATATAGCCGGATCGTCGGATCAAGTGTTGATTCGATGATTTAATATATAATAATATATATGATATATTATTATATTAACTAATATTGGCTTGCTTTAATATTTCATTTTCTCACTGGATGATACATTGATATATATGCGATATATGTTAATTGTATTATTTTCTTTTGTTGCAAATATATAATATATATGTGATATATATTATTGTGACATGATATGATTAATTGTTAAACATGTTTAAGGATGATTAATTGAGGTTAGGGTTTGATTAGGGTTAGATGCTTCAAGTTCCTTCTAGAAGCATTTTTTCTTTTGTCATTACAAAGATATTTTGGATGACACATTTTTAACTTAACCAAACCCTAACTCTAGTTGTTTCTCTACTTATTCTTATCCAATCATCCTTGACCATGGTTAATAATCAATCATATAGGTTTTATTCTATTCATCACAAAAGAAAGATAATTCATTATCTTTTCATTATCATCTTCTTCCTTCTTCTTGAAAAGCTTGCTAGAAAATCTTGAAGTGATGAATAAAAATGAGAAAATGATTTAAAAAGAAAGCAATATTACTACTCTCTCATACTCATCTCATCTAGCCCATGGGATTAGTGTGTTCTCTTCTTTAAGAGTGAGAAAGCTTGAGTCGTAGCAATTTCAAGGTAGATCATCGGAGATTTGGAATACTTCGAGCTAGCATGGATCGTTCGAGTCGTGGAGCCTCTCATGAGTCCGGGAGATCGTGGATCGCGGCAAAGGGACTTCTACTCGGAGCTTGTGAAGTGAAGGAGCGGACTACAAAGGTTGTAATCCCTCACACTTAGGGAAAAGTTATCTTATTGCATGTTAAACCCTAATAATCTAGCAAAGATCCCGGCTTTGGGTTGTTCGGCACGTCTAAAATTTAATCCGGGCATGTTTGATGCCTTATGAACCTTCACAAGAGTGCCTAGGAACCCTACAGTGGTATCAGAGCATAGCTAGAGCATTAGGCGATGTGTTTACGAAGTTAAAACTCCGATCGAACCCGAAACGACGAAACTTCACCCCTCTCTGGAAATTTTTTAAATTTTGGAATTTTTCTGAATTAAAAATATGTAAAAATATCAGCAGGGAATTCTAAGAATTACCATGAAACACGTGCCCACAATTCCACCAACTGAGCGCGGAACCGCGGCAGGAACATGGTTCTCGCGGCGGTTCCGCGGCTGAATTGTAGGATTGGGACACGTGGCTTCATGGTATAGACCGTAGGTACTTGCTGACTATTCTGGGTATTTTTAATCTGTTTCAGGTGTTTAAAATTCTGGGGTTTGTTTTGTAATAGTAGACTCGATCGGAATATTTAAATTCGTATTTCTTTCCGGATATTTAGAAACTGTTAAACTATTTGAACGGATATCATTAACTTACTGTTTCCCGGTACGACAAATTTTCAAGTGTTGAAATTTATTCGGGTTTAAATCTTTCGGAAAAATTGTACTAGTTAAGCGGTGGACCCTCTAGAAGACAACAAACCTTAACTCGATTATGTGACCATCTTGAACTGCCTTTTGAACCTTCGGGTTTGGGGCAGTACGGCGTGCCACATGTGAGGCGTTGGCTTGACCCTTCTACGGCTGGATCACAGGTACTGTGACATATTCTGGGATTATTTGAACCCCGCTCAAGTTTTGAGCAGTTTAGGAAATTTTGGGTGTTTGATTATCTGTTCGAAAAGTTTAATACTGTTTATTTATCTGGAATGTGATACAATATGTGGAATTCATAGAGTTAGGCATGAAATACGAAGTATGTGATATTTCGGATTTACGATGTCTAAAGTGATTGTGGATTCCAAATATTGTAGTTTTACACTTTCTTTTCTGTGACCGTAAGTGTAATATGTGATATCGCCGGTTTCGTTGCTATATGTCAACGACAATTGGGATGCGCATATTTACTTACGTTGATGATATGAGATATTATGTTTTGCTGTGATATGTTATATTGGATCGCTGCGTTCAGAATAGCCGGGGTTTTATGTGAGATGAGGGTTTTTATTTTCATTCATGTAAAATTCATTTGTAATGTAATATTCTTTTATTTGGGGCACTTCCAGGTTGCGGTTGATGTCACCAGTGTATATTATTTACTTTTCCGCATTAGGTAGACCCAAGGTGGGGAGCACAAGTAACCGGGTTCTAGGGTCCAGTGGGAGGCCATCTCGAGGAGTCGAGACCGGGTCTCCTAACCCTAGAATTGGCAGTGTTACTTGCCGCTCTCGTAGGGGTCTTAGGATGTGGGTTTGGCTATTCGTCGCGATCGTGGAATCCGTGTTTTATACAGGCTCGTATTAAAAACACGGACGTCCTAGTATATCCAATATTTCATATATGTTCTTCTGCTGCAATGTTCTGTGATGAGATCATATTACTGCCTGAGACGAATGCTTATACTATATATATATGCTGATATATAAATATTACTGCTTTCGTTTCTTCTGTGATGCTTAGGAAGCATAAGCTGATGGGATTTTTATTAATGAGATTAATAAAAGAAAAGAAACCTAAAGATGTTGTAGAATCAAAAACTTTATAAAAAGGGTAGCTACAGTTTTGCTTTGCACAGTGATATATGCGATATATCCTGCACCTTATTCGATGAGGAAAGGACCGAGATCCCTTCACCGGGAGTGACTCCTTTAGCGAAACTGGCAGATGCTACAAAACGCGGTTTGTCTTTTGATTGCTTTAAGTGTTTTGCTTTGCACAGCGGTATATATGATATATCCTGCACCTTATTCGATGAGGAAAGGGCCGACGATCCCTTCACCGGGAGTGACCCCTTTAGCGAAACTAAGAAAAGCCTCAAAAACACTCCTTTTTCAAAACTTCACTCGATTCTACGACGATATCATGTTCATTACGCTCAGGGTTTTCTGAAAAACCTGCGTAGCCCTCCGTCATTTCAGATAGATATTATTTAGTATTCGTGCTACGCTTGTTGGCCTGCGTCAAGGCGTAGTGTGCGGTAGCTAACTAATATATATCTGTTTATGCATATGATGCAGATTCGATTAGGGTAGTCGTGCGACTTTGTTGGCCTGCGTCAAGGGTCGTGCGGGTGGGTTTAATTGAATCAAGAAATGACGGGTTGAACTTGACTAGCGCACTATGGTTTGTTGGCCTGCGTCAAGATCATAGGATGCTAGGGGTAAAAATATTATCGGGAATTTCAAGTGTTGAAATTTGTAATGAGATTGCATACCTCCTATGAGATAGTTGGATCCCGATACCCACTGCGAGTAAGAGTTACACCTGGGAGAGTTTTACACAGGACAATTAGTCATTCAAGTAGGTGTCTAGAAAAGTGTTAACGAGGTTACGCCTCTGGGAAAACGAGGTTTACTTTAATTAGGTCCGTGCGAAAGCACGGGGAACCTCCCTCAAAGTACCGACACTGATCTGGCTGAAAGATTGACGAAATTGTAGGGTGTAATTAATCCCGGCTAATCTTACCTTTTAGGGTTTTAAGGTAGATTTGATAAAAACAGTGGGAGACATCCTGATTAGATAAGATAATAACCAATCTAATCTTACAAGAGCATACGCTAAAGTGTTTTCTTCTCTCTCTCTCCAGGTAGCGACCATGTCAGGCCATAATCAAGATAATAATATTGATGTATTGACTGAACCCGATTATTGTACTGAGCAAGGGAACGTTGGACCCGTTCTTTCTTATAAGAGTTATAAGACTGAACAGGAAACAGGAGAATATCTAGATTCTCACGCCGCACAAAAGAACATGCATGTTGATGCATCTTCTTCAGGTGTGTTAGTTATTGAGAACTGTTTCTCAGTTCACCCTACGTCTTGGGTATTAGATACCGGATCAGGATCCCACATATGTAAACAGTTACATGGGCTACGTAAAGGTAGAGAACTGGGAAAAGGTGACCATTCCGTTCAAGTAGGGAACGGTGCAAGTATTGTAGCCAAAGCAGTTGGCGAATATCATCTTGTATTGCCAAGTTGTAATACACTGATTCTAAATGAGTGCTATTATATACCGAACATGATGTGCAACATTAAATCAGTTTCTTTATTGAGTAAAGAGGGATATAATTTTGTAGTACAGGATAATGTTATGAACATATTCCTAGATCAAAAGTTGATTGCATCAGGCTCGTTACATAATGGCATATTCATTCTAAATCAGAATACAGTCCTCAATATACAAAACACACACAAGAGGAAAAGTTCAGATATGAACGAATCCTACTTGTGGCATTGTAGACTTGGTCATATCAATGCGACACGACTGACTAAGTTACATAAAGATGGTTATTTGAATCCGTTCGAATTATCATCTTATGATACTTGCCATTCATGTCTCAAAGGAAAAATGACCAAAGCTCCGTTTAGTGGACAAGGAGAAAGAGTTACCGAACTCTTAGGACTGATACATAGTGATGTTTGCGGTCCCATGTCTACGCATGCCAGGAACGGTTCTTCCTACTTCATTACATTCACTGACGATCTCTCAAGATTCAGATATGTGTTCCTGATGAAACACAAGTCTGAAGCTTTTGAGAAATTCAGAGAATATAAACACGAAGTAGAAAACCAAACGGGCAAAAGTATTAAGATTCTTCGATCTGATCGAGGAGGTGAATACTTAAGTGGTGAGTTCCTAGATTATCTAAAAGAGAATGGGATTCTCTCTCAGCTTACTCCCCCTTATACACCACAGCACAACGGTGTATCGGAGCGGAGGAATCGCACCCTATTAGATATGGTGCGCTCAATGATGAGTACAGCTGAGTTACCTATTTCCTTCTGGGGGTATGCACTGGAGACAGATGCAGACCTATTGAATATGGTTCCTACCAAATCTGTGCCAACCACTCCATATGAGATATGGAAAGGAAAGAGACCATATCTTAATTATGTTAGGATATGGGGTTGTCCGGCATATGTGAAAACACAAAATCCGGACAAACTCGGCGCAAGGTCTATTCTGTGCAAGTTTATTGGATATCCCAAACATTCGCGCGGGTATATTTTCTACCACACCGAAGAACAAAAGGTGTTTGTTTCTCGGCACGCCACCTTTTTAGAAAAGGAATTTCTTGCTAAAGAGATTAGTGGCTCTGAGGTAGAACTGGAAGAAGTTCCAGCAGAACAAACTACAACAGATGATTTAGTGGAACCAGAGGATTCAGTAGTACCCGACGAACCCCAGCCTCTCCGCTGATCTACTAGGGTTTCTTGTCCACCTGAGAGATACTACGGTTTTCTCATTGATGGTGGAAGCGAGGATTGCATCATGGATGATGATGAACCGACTAGTTTCGAGCAGGCCATCACAAGTGGTGACTCTGTGAAATGGCTGGATGCAATGCGATCTGAGATGGAATCCATGTACACCAATAAAGTATGGATTTTAGAAAATGCTCCTGAAGGGGTAAAACCCATTGGGAGCAAGTGGATTTTTAAAAAGAAATTTGGTGTAGATGGAAAAGTTGAGACTTTCAAAGCTAGACTAGTAGCAAAGGGTTTTCGTCAACGTCCAGGTGTGGATTATGACGAAACCTTTTCTCCAGTGGCTATGCTTAAGTCCATCCGGATCTTACTTGCCATTGCTGCATACCATGACTACGAAATCTGGCAAATGGATGTTAAGACCGCCTTTCTAAACGGTGATTTAGAAGAGTGCGTGTACATGACTCAGCCAGAGGGCTTCGTAGATAGTGGGAGCAGCGGAAAGGTGTGCAAGCTGCTTAAATCCATTTATGGGTTAAAGCAAGCATCGCGGAGTTGGAACATCTGTTTTGATGTTGTAGTCAAAGAGTTTGACTTCATCAAAAATATAGATGAACCTTGTATCTATAAGAAGGTAGCAGAGGGTAAGGTTGTCTTCCTCGTATTGTACCTGGATGACATACTCTTGATAGGAAATGATATTCCTATGCTGCAATCAGTCAAGCTCTTCTTATCACAGAGATTCTCAATGAAAGATCTAGGTGATGCCTCCTGCATATTGGGAATCATGATCTATAGAGATAGATCTAAACGGATATTGGGATTGTCCCAATCCAGGTACATTGACACCATACTAAAGAGGTTTAGTATGGAAGAATCCAAGCGTGGGAATCAGCCCACGATCTCTGGACTCACTCTCTCCAAAGAGATGTCTCCCAAGACTGATTTGGAGAGAGCTCGCATGCAAGGGATACCCTATGCTTCGGCAGTAGGCTCTATCATGTATGCGATGCTGTGTACCAGACCCGATGTAGCATACTCACTAAGTGTAGTGAGTCGGTATCAAGCAGATCCAGGAGAGAGTCATTGGACAGCAGTGAAGAACATTCTCAAGTACTTACGAAGGACTAAGGAGATGTTCTTGGTGTATGGTAATGGAGAACTCCAGGTGGAGTCCTCTACCGATTCCAGCTTCCAAAGTGATAAGGACGACTCTAAGTCGCATTCGGGTTTTGTCTTTACCCTCAATGGAGGGGCGGTATGTTGGAAGAGTTCCAAACAGGATACCGTTGCAGACTCGACGATGGAGGCTGAATACATCGCTGCCAACGATGCTGCCAAAGAGGCTGTCTGGATCAAGAAGTTCATTAGTGAACTTGGTGTGGTTCCATCCATTGAGCATCCAATACCTCTGTATTGCGATAACAATGGAGCTGTGGCTTTGGCCAAGGAACCCAGGTCCCATCAGAAGTCCAGACATATTCTGAGGCGGTATCACCTGATCAGGGAGATAGTTGATCGCCGGGAGATCGAGGTCAGGAGAGTAGATACGAAGGACAACACTGCGGATCCATTCACGAAGGCTATTCCCCAGATACAGTTTGAGAGATTATTCGGGATGCTAGGTATGCGATACTACAGCAGCTGGCCTTAGTGCAAGTGGGAGATTGTTAGTTATGTATATGCCCTAGAGGCCATTGTTGTACATATGATGTATATTATGATGGATGCTTAGATATATACAGAGAGGACTTTCTTGCTCGTCATGATAGTATGCTATTTGGTTTCACTTTATCTTAACATATTGACTTGTATTGGTTTACTGTTTAACTCTCACATGTTGATAAAGCCCTTAGGGTTTGTACTCGACTACTGGGACTATGGTGAGATCATACTAGTAGGGCCGCGGTAGTCGATGAGTACATCCTATAACTGTTCCTAGTCGAGGGTATATCGAGACAGGGTATCGATACACCAGAGTAAACTAGCGTATACGCATCTTGACCCATATGATGGGCGATGGATGATCCCATATCTATCGGTGTTAGACATCAGAGATGGTGTACGGGTGCTCAGTAGAGACTGGGTACACTGGACGGACTCGCCGAGAACTCCCAGATGGTGATATACCACACGTCAGATGGCAGTTCTCCGGTGACACAGGTACAGGGTAGTCTGAAGACCCGAGATCGTCATAGAGTCTTGTGTGATTCCCACTGTGCTTTGATTTCCACCTTACCACGTCCAAGAGGGCGTGCAAAACGGTGGCTTTTGGGTACAGTCCCGAATCACATGGAGGCAATGAGCGATAGGAGGGGATTCGTCTCTCCCGGTATAGGGAGTTGATGTTGTGCTGTGTTCGATTGGCTATAACTGGAAGTCCCTGGCCAGGGCTGATATAGAGATTTACTGGTAAGTGTTACTAGTAGTTTCTCGACCCGTTATGAGCCACACATCGACACGACTTATCGGTTACTGGGGTCTGACGTATACCACCCCTAGACTTGATATGCGACATATCAGACGAACAGACCGGACTGTACGGGAGTGTTACTGGTTGGATTCACAGGAGAACGCACAGACTAGCTTGTTGATCTTCTGATCGCTCAATACCTGGGTGGCTGTTATGTTTAGCTGACCGCTTGCAGCTTGTGGGTGTTTGATATGATCATCACCTGCTACCGGCGTATTGACGATTCTTTAGAGTCCTACACAGAGGTTTCTTGGCTCAGGCGAAACGGAGTAGTGGCACATATGTGATATGCGCAGGAGCGAGAATAATGCGATATGGGATACCGTATTATATTCTCGCGGTATATGGATATGAACCGGGTCATCGGATCAAGTGTTGATTCGATAAATCGGTACATGATATATTAGTCGGTTATATTCGATATAGCCGGATCGTCGGATCAAGTGTTGATTCGATGATTTAATATATAATAATATATATGATATATTATTATATTAACTAATATTGGCTTGCTTTAATATTTCATTTTCTCACTGGATGATACATTGATATATATGCGATATATGTTAATTGTATTATTTTCTTTTGTTGCAAATATATAATATATATGTGATATATATTATTGTGACATGATATGATTAATTGTTAAACATATTTAAGGATGATTAATTGAGGTTAGGGTTTGATTAGGGTTAGATGCTTCAAGTTCCTTCTAGAAGCATTTTTTCTTTTGTCATTACAAAGATATTTTGGATGACACATTTTTAACTTAACCAAACCCTAACTCTAGTTGTTTCTCTACTTATTCTTATCCAATCATCCTTGACCATGGTTAATAATCAATCATATAGGTTTTATTCTATTCATCATAAAAGAAAGATAATTCATTATCTTTTCATTATCATCTTCTTCCTTCTTCTTGAAAAGCTTGCTAGAAAATCTTGAAGTGATGAATAAAAATGAGAAAATGATTTAAAAAGAAAGCAATATTACTACTCTCTCATACTCATCTCATCTAGCCCATGGGATTAGTGTGTTCTCTTCTTTAAGAGTGAGAAAGCTTGAGTCGTAGCAACTTCAAGGTAGATCATCGGAGATTTGGAATACTTCGAGCTAGCATGGATCGTTCGAGTCGTGGAGCCTCTTATGAGTCCGGGAGATCGTGGATCGCGGCAAAGGGACTTCTACTCGGAGCTTGTGAAGTGAAGGAGCGGACTACAAAGGTTGTAATCCCTCACACTTAGGGAAAAGTTATCTTATTGCATGTTAAACCCTAATAATCTAGCAAAGATCCCGGCTTTGGGTTGTTCGGCACGTCTAAAATTTAATCCGGGCATGTTTGATGCCTTATGAACCTTCACAAGAGTGCCTAGGAACCCTACATATACATCAACGACAATCGGGATACGCATACTTGCTTACGTTGATGATATGAGATATTATGTGTTGCTGTGATATGTTATATTGGATCGTTGCGTTTTGAATAGCCGAGGTTTTTATGTGAGATGAGAGTTTTTCATTTTCATTCATGTAAAATTCATTTGTATGTAATATTCTTTTATTGAGGCACTTCCGGGCTGAGGATGATGTCACCATTGTATATTATTTATTTTTCCGCATTAGGTAGACCCAAGGCGGGAAGCACAAGTAACCGGGTTCTAGGGTCCAGTGGGAGACCATCTCGAAGAGTCGAGACCGGGTCTCCTAACCCTAGAATTGGCAGTGTTGCTTGCCGCTCTCGTAGGGGTCTAGGGATGTTGGTTTGGCTATTCATCGCGACCGTGGAATCCGTGTATTATACAGGCTCGTACTAAAACACGAACGTCTTAGTATATCCAATATTTCATATATGTTCTTTTGCTGCAATGTTCTGTGATGAGATCATATTACTGCCTGAGACGAATGTTTATATTATATATATGAGATATATATTATATTACAGATTTCGTTTCAACTGTGATGCTTGTGAAGCATAATTAAAAATGGGACTTCATTAATGAGATTAATGAAATAAAATAAACCTAAAGATGTTGTAGAAACTTGTTTAAAAACTGGTAGCTCTAGTTCTTGCTTTGCATAGCGGTGTTCCTTGTAGAACATCCAGCACCTTATTCGATAAGGAAAGAGCCGAGATCCCTTCACCGGGAGTGACCTCTTTAGTGAAACTAGAAGATGCTACAAATTCGGTTTGTCTTTTGATTGCTTCTATAGTTTTTTCTTTGCATAGTGGTATATATGATATACCCTGCACCTTATTCGATGAGGAAAGGGCCGACGATCCCTTCACCAGGAGTGACCTCTTTAGCAAAACTAGAAAAGCCTAAAAAACACTCCATTTAAAATCACTTGATTCTACAACGATATAAAGTTCATTGCGCAAAAGGTTTTCTTAAAAACCTGTCGTAGCCCTCCGTCATTTCAGATAAGTAGTATTTAGTATTCGTGCTGCGTTTGTTGACTCAGTCAAGGCGTAGTGTGCGGTAGCTGATTAGTGCTTATCTGCAAAGCATATGATGCGATTGGATTAGGGTAGTCGTGCGGCCTTGTTGACTCAGTCAAGGGTCGTGCGGGTGGGTTTAATTCAATCGGGAAATGACGGGTTGAATTTTACTTGCGGTCTATGGTTTGTTGACTCAGACAAGGTCATAGATCGCTTGGGGCAAAATATTATTGGGAATTTCAAGTGTTGAAATTTGCAATGAGATTGCATACCTTCTATGAGATAGTTGGATCCCGATACCCGCTGCGAGTAAAAGTTACTCCTGGGAGAGTTTTACACATTACAATTAGCCGATCAAGTAGGTGTCTAGAAAGGTGTTAACGGGGTTACGCCTCTGGGAAAACGAGGTTTACTTTAATTAGGTTCGTGCGAAAGCACGGGGGACCTCCCTCAAAGTACCGACACTGGCCTGGCTGAAAGATTGGCGAACTTATAGCGTGTAATTAATCCCCGCTAGTCTTTCCTTTTAGGGTTTGAAGGAAGATTTGATTAAAACAGTAGGAGACATCCTGATTAGATATATTAGATAACCAATCTAATCTTACAAGAGCATACGCTGAGTGTTTTCTTCTCTCTCTCTCCAGGTAGCGACCATATCACGCCTTAATCAAGATAATAATACGGATATATTGACCGAACCCGCTTGTTATACTGAGCTGGGAAACGTTGGTCCCGCTCCAACTTATAATTGTTATAAGACAGAGCAGGAAATTGGGGAATACCAGATTTCCCGTGCCGCCCAAACAAAGAAAGTGCATGTTGATGCATCATCTTCGGGTGTGTTCATTACAGAGAACTGTTTCTCAGTATCCTTTACGTCCTGGGTATGTGATACCGGATCAGGATCCCGCATATGTAATCTGTTACATGGGCTACAGATAGGTAGAGAACTGAGAACGGGTGATAAGTTTCATGAGATAGAAACGGTGCAAGTGTTGCAGCCAAGTCTGTTGGTCACTATCACCCTGTATTACCAGAATACATTGATTCTGAACGAATGTTATTAGATACCGAACCTGATATACAACATCATATCAGTCTCTTTATTAGTAAAGAAAGGATATAATTTTGTATTGTTGGATAATGTTTTAAACATTTCCTATATCAAGAGTTGATCGGTTCAGGCACGTTATCTAAAAGCATTGACGTTCTAAATCAAACTACAGTTCTTAGTATACAGAACACACACGAGAGGAAGAGTTCAGAAATGAATGAATTCTTCTTGAGGCATTGTAGACTAGGTCATATCAATGTGACCCGACTAGCTAAGTTACATTTAGATGCATATTTAAATTTGTTTGAATTTACATCTTGTGAAACTTGCCGGTCATGTCACAAAGATAAGATGACCACAGCTCTGTTTATTGGAAACAGAGAAAGAGTTAGTGAACTCTTGGGATTGACACATGCTGATGTATGATGGTCCCCTGTCTACACATGCCAAGACTAGTTCTTTGTACTTCATTACATTCTCTGATGATCCTCAAGATTCGGACATATGTTCCTTTTGAAACACAAGTCTGAACCTTTTGAGATATTCACAGAATATAAGTAAGAAGTAGAGAACCAAAAAACGGGTATAAGTATTATGTCCTTTGATGAGATCAAGGAGGAGAATACTTGAGCATGGAATTCCTGGACTATTCTAAAGGGGAATGAGATTCTCTCATAGCATTACTCCTCCGTATACACCATAGCACGATGGTATATCGGGGAGGAGCAATAGCACCCTATGTGATATGGTGTGCTATATGATGAGTACTACTGAGTTTCCTATTTCCTTTTGGGAGTTATGCACTTGAGAAGCTGCATACTTATTGAATAGGGTTCAAATCAAATCAGTTGCCTACCACTTCATATGTGATATGGAAAGGGAAGAGCCCATATCTTAAGTTTGTTAAGATTTGGGGTTGTCCGGCCTATGTCTAAAAAGCAAAATCCAGACAAACTCGAGGCAAAGTCAGATCTGTGGAAGTTTGTTGGATATCCCAAGCATACACAAGGGAATATCTTCTACCTAACCGAGGAACAAAAGATGTTTTGTTTCTCAGCATGCCACCTTTGTGAAAGGGAATTTCTTGTGAAGAAATTATTGGTCAAACTGCAGCAGATGATTTGGTAGAACCAAAGGATTCAATAGTAACCAATGAACCTCAGCCTCTCCGCCGATCTAGTAGGGTTCCTCACCCACCTGAGAGTTACTTCGGTTTCTCTATGACAGTGGGAGCGAGGATTGCATCATGAGATGATAACCCAACTAGTTTCGAGCTGGCCATCAGGAGTGAGACTTTGTAAGAATGGCTGGATGCTTAGTGATCTGAGATGGAATCCTTATACACCAACAAAGTATGGACTTTGGTTGTTTTATCTGAAGGGTTAAATCCCCATTAGGAGCAAGTATATCTTGAGAAGATTACTTGGTGTACATGAAAAAGTTGAGACTTTCAAAGCTATGCTTAAGTCCATCCAGGTCCTACTTGCCACGGCTACATACCATGACTGCGATATCTGGTGGTTGGGTGTCATGACTGCTTTTCTAAAATGATGTTTTAGAAGAGAGCGTCTATAAGTACACAGCCAGAGGGCTTCGTAGACAGTGGGAGCAGCGGAAACGTGTGCAAGATATTTTATATGATAAAATAGGCATCGCGGAGTTGGAACATCTGTTTTGATGTGGTAGTCAAAGAGTTTGACTTCATCAAAATGGTAGATGAACCTTGTATATACAAAAGGGTAGTAGAGAGTATGGTGGTGATCCTCGTAGAGTACGTGGATGACATACTCTTGATAGGGAAGGAGTTTCCTATGCTACGCTCGGTTAATCTCCGCTTATCACAAGGATTCTCCATATAGGATCAAGGTGATACCTCCTAAATCCTGGGTTATGGATCTATGAGATAGATCTATTTGGATGTTAGGATTCTCACTAGAAGTAGTAAGATGGTATCATTCGATCATGGGAAGAATCACTGGAAAGGTTCCAGGGTGATAAGGACGACTGAATGTCAGTCGCAGGCATTGTCTTTACCCTCAGTGGAGGGACGGTATATTGGAAAAGTTCCAAGCTAGATACCGTGACCTACTAGACGATTAAAGGCAAGATACATCATTACCTAGGATGCTACCAAAGAGGCAGTCTAGATATATATAAGTTCATGAGATGAACTTCGTTCCTACCATTGTGTGACAATGGAGTTGTGGCTTTTGCCAAGGAACCCCCCGTCCCATCAGAAATCCAGATATAATTCTTAGGAAGTATCACCTGATCATGGAGATGGTTGATCTCCAGGGAGATCGAGGTTAGGAGAGTAGACACAGAGGACAACAGCGTGGATCCACTCACAAAGGCCTTTTTCCCAGTAGAGACTTTTATGAGATGGTTGAGTATGAGATACTTCAACCACAACAAATTGTTGGGTATGTGATACCACAACAGATGGCCCTAATGCAAGTGGGAGATTGTTAGTTATATGTATGCCCTAGAGGCCATTACTGTACATACGATGTATATTTTAATGGATGCTTGGACATATATAGGGAGGACTTTCTTGCTCGACATGATAGTATGCTATCTGGTTGTACTTTATCTTAACATGTACTTTGATTATCTCTATGTTACATGTTGATAAAGCCCTTAGGATATGTACTGGACTACTGGGACTATGATGAGATCATACTAATGGGGCCACGGTAGTCGACGAGTACATCCTATAACTGTTCCTAGTCGAGGGTGTATCGAGACAGGGCATCGATACACCAGAGTAGACTAGCGTATACGCATCTTGACCCATATGATGGGCGATGGATGATCCCATATCCATCGGTGTTTGACATTAAGGATGGTGTACGGGTGCTCAGTAGAGACTGGGTATACTGGACGGACTCGTCGAGAACTCCCAGATGGTATTATACCTCACGTCAGATGGCAGTTCTCCGGTGACACTGGTATAGAGTAGTCTGTTGACCCGAGATCGTCATAGAGTCTTGTGTGATTCCCACTGTGCTTTAATTTCCATCATACCAAATCCAAGAGGGCGTGCAAAAAGGTGGCTTTTGGGAACAGTCCCGAATCACATGGAGGCAATGAGCGATAGGAGGGGATTCGTCTCTCCCGGTATAGGGAGTTGATGTTGTGCTGTGCTCGATTGGCTATAACTGGAAATCCCTGGTCAGGGTTGCTGAGATTTACTGGTAAGTGTTATCAGTAGTTTCTCGAACTGTTATAGACCTCAAATCGACACGACTTATCGAGCTACTGGGGTCTGACGTTTACCACCCCTAGGCGAGATATGCGACATATCAGACAACGAGACCGGACTGTACGGGAGTGTTACTGATTGGATTCATAGGAGAAAGTACAGGCTTGCTTGTTGATCTTCTGAGCGCTCAATACCTGGGTGGCTGTTACGTTTAGCTGACCGCTTGCAGCTTGTGGGTGTTTGATATGATCATCACCTACTGCCGGCGTATTGACGATTCTTTAGAGTCCTACACAGAGGTTTCTTGGCTCAGGCAAAACGGAGTAGGAGCACATATGTGATATGTGCGGGACCGAGGATAATGCGGTATGTGATACCGTATTGGATTCTCGCGATATGAGATATCGGCCGGGTATATGTGATATAGCCGGGTCATCGTATTAGTCGGTTATATGCGATATAGCCGGATTGTCGGATCAAGTGTTGATTCGATAATTTAATGTATAATAATATATATGATATATTAAATTACATTAACTAATATTAGCTCACTAAAAGATTCTTTTTCTCACTCGGGTAATACATTGATATATATGCGATATATGTTAATTGTATTATTTTATATCGTTACGATAAATATTATATATGTGATATATAATATTGTAACATGATATGATAACTAATGCAACATGTTTAGTGGAGATTAAACAAGGTTAGGGTTTGTTTTGGGTTAGTTCCTTCTTGATAATTCTAGAAGGTTTCTTTTTGTTTTGTGCAAGATATTTTCAAATGACTCATGCTTTAACCCAACCCAAACCCTAGCCCTTGGTTAATTCTCTACAAAGGTTTAGCAACCATGGTTGCATTATTCATCATTATCTTCTTTACATTATTCATCACAAAAGGATTCTATTATTATTCATCTTCTTCTTCCTTCTTTCTTTCATGGAAAAAGCTTTCTAGCTTTTCCTAAGTGATGATTATGTGTGAAAAAAACATTATAAATGAGAGCAAAAATTCTACTTCATCATCCTCATCTACCCTTGCCCTTTAGATGAGAGTGTTTACTTCATTTAGTGAGTGTTAGCTTGTGTTAATGAAACTTCAAGGTAGATCATCTATGTTATCGAAGATCGGAAGCAAGACTGCATCTTCCTCTTCGTGGAGCCTCTCGAGAGTCCGGAACATGTTGATCGCAGCAAAGGGACCACAACACGGAGCTTATGAAGTGAAGGACCGGATCTACAAAGGTTGTAATCCCTCTCACTTAGTGTTAAAGTGTTTAACATGCTAGTTTTCGCATAAACTCTAGTTTAAAGATCTGGCTTTAGGTTATTCGGCATGGCTAAAATTTAAATCGGGCATGGTTGATACCTCGTAGACCCTTGTGAGCGTGCCCAGCAACCCTACAATTTCTTCATAAGAAATTCCCTTTCACAATGGTGGCATGCTGAGAAACAAAACATCTTTTGTTCCTCGGTTAGGTAGAAGATATTCACTTGCGAATGCTTGGGATATCCAACAAACTTCTACAGAACTGACTTTGCCTCGAGCTTGTCCGGATTATGCTTTTAGACATAGGCTGGACAACCCCAAATCTTAACATACTTAAGATATGGGCTCTTCCCATTCCATATCACATATGAAGTGGCAGGCAACTGATTTGATTGGAACCCTATTCAATAGGTATGCAGCTTCTCAAGTGCATAACTCCCAAAAGGAAATATGAAACTCAATAGTACTCATCATAGAGCACACCATATCAAATAGGGTGTATTTGCTCCGCCCCGATGCACCGACGTGCTGTGGTGTATTCGGAAGAGTAATGCTGAGAGAGAATCTCATTCTCCTTTAGAACAGTCCTGGAATCCCGTGCTCAAGTATTCTCCTCCTTGATCTTATTAAAGGACATAATACTTTTACCCATTTTTGGTTCTCTACTTCTAACTTATATTTATTGAATTTCTCAAAAGTTCTAGACTTGTGTTTCAACAGGAACATATGTCCGGATTTTGAGAGATAATCAGTGTATATAATGAAGTACAAAGAACCGGTCTTGGCATGTGTAGACATGGGAACTTCATACATCAGCATGTATCAATCCCAAGAGTTCACTAACTCTTTCTCTGTTTCTAATAAACAGAGCTGTGGTCATCTTATCTCTGTGACATGACCGGCAAGTTTCACAAGATGTAAATTCAAACTAATTTAAATATGCATCTAAATGTAACTTCAGCTAGTCGGGTCACATTGATATGACCTAGTTTATAATACCTCAAGAAGGATCCGTTCATTTCTGAACTCTTCCTCTTGTGTGTGTTCTGTATACTAAGAACTGTAGTTAGATTTAGAATGTTAATACTTTTAGATAACGTGCCTGAACCGATCAACTCTTGATATAGGAAATGTTCAAAACATTATCCAACAATACAAAATTGTATCCTTCTTTACTAATAAAGAGACTGATATGATGTTGTATATCAGGTTCGGTATCTAATAACATTCATTCAGAATCAATGTATTTGTTAATACAGGGTGATAACCACCAACAGACTTGGCTGCAACACTTGCACCGTTTCTATCTCATGAAATTTATCACCCGTTCTCAGTTCTCTACTTTTCTGTAGCCTATGTAACAAATTACATATGTGGGATCCTGATCCGGTATCTCATACCCAGGACGTAAAGGATACTGAGAAACAGTTCTCTGTAATGAACACACCCGAAGAAGATGCATCAGCATGCACTTTCTTCGTTTGGGTGGCACGGGAATTCTGGTAATCCCCTATTTCCTGCTCTGTCTTAAAACATTTATAAGTTGGAGCGGGACCAACGTTCCTTAGCGCAGTATAACAAGCGGGTTCGGTCAATACATCCGTATTGTTATCTTGATTAAGGCGTGACATAGTCGCAACCAGGAGAGAGAGAGAAGAAAACACTCAGCGTGCGCTTTTACAAGATTAGATTGGTTATCAATTTATCTAATCAGGATGGCTCCCACTGTTTTAGTTAAATCTTCCTTCAAACCTTAAAAGGAAAGACTAGCCGGGATTAATTACACCCTACAAGTTCGCCAATCTTTCAGCCAGGCCAGTGTCGGTACTTTGAGGGAGGTTCCCCGTGCTTTCGCACGGACCTAATTAAAGTAAACCTCGTTTTCCCAGGGGTGTAACCCCGTTAACACCTTTCTAGACACCTATTTGATCGGCTAATTGTAGTGTGTAAAACTCTCCCAGGAGTAACTCTTACTCGCAGCGGGTATCGGGATCCAACTATCTCATAGAAGGTATGCAATCTCATTGCAAATTTCAACTCTTGAAATTCCCAATAATATATTTGCCCCGAGCGATCTATGACCTTGACAAGGTCAACAAACCATAGACCGCAAGTCAAGTTCAACCCGTCATTTCCTGATATGAATTAAACCCACCCGCACGATCCTTGACAAGGTCAACAAAGTTGCACGACTACCTTAATCCAATCGCATCATATGCTTATACAGATAAGCAGTAATCAGCTACCGCACACTACGCCTTGACAAGGTCAACAAACGCAACACGAATACTAACTATTACTTATCTGAAATGACGGAGGGCTACGACAGGTTTTTAAGAAAACCCTTTGCGTAATGAACTTGATATCGTTGTAGAATCGAGTGATTTTGAATGGAATGTTTTTGAGGCCTTTTCTAGTTTTGCTAAAGAGGTCACTCCCGGTGAAGGGATCGTTGGCTCTTTCCTTATCGAATAAGGTGCAGGATATTTCACAAATATCGCTGTGCAAAGCAAGAACTATAGAAGCAATCAAAAGACAAACCGAGTGTGTAGCATCTGCTAGTTTCGCTACAGAGGTCACTCCCGGTGAAGGGATCTCGGCTCTTTCCTTATTGAATAAGGTGCTGGATGTTCTACAAGGAACACCGCTATGCAAAGCAAGAACTAGAGCTACCAGTTTTTAAACAAGTTTCTACAACATCTTTAGGTTTCTTTTAGTTTCATTAATCTCATTAATGAAGTCCCATTTTATTATGCTTCACAAGCATTACATTTGAAACGAAATCTGCAATATAACATATATCTCATATATATAATATAAACATTTGTCTCAGGAAGTAATATGATCTCATCACAGAACATTGCAGCAGAAGAACATATATGAAATATTGGATATACTAGGATGTCCGTGTTTTAATACGAGCCTGTATAAAACGCGGATTCCACGGTCACGATGAATAGCCAAACCCACATCCCAAGACCCCTACGAGAGCGGCAAGCAACACTGCCAATTCTAGGGTTAGGAGACCCGGTCTCGACTCTTCGAGATAGTCTCCCACTGGACCCTAGAACCCGGTTACTTATGCTCCCCGCTTTGGGTCTACCTAATGCGGAAAAGTAAATAATATACAATGGTGACATCATCCTCAGCCCGGAAGTGCCCCAATAAAAGAATATTACATACAAATGAATTTTACATGAATGAAAAAGAAAAACTCTCATCTCACATAAAACCCCCAGCTATTCAAACACGACGATCCAATATAACATATCACAGCAACACATAATATCACATATCATCAACGTAAGTAAATATGCGTATCCCAATTGTCGTTGATGTATAGCAACGAAACCGGCGATACACCACATATTACACTTACGGTCGCAGAAAAGAAAGTGTAAAACTACAACAGTTGGAATCCGCAACCTCCTTAGACATCGCATGCCTAACCAAATGAATTCCTTAGACATCGCATGCCTAACAATTATAAACCCCGCATTTTAGTCTCAATATCGAAAACACTTTTCAATATCTGGTCGGGCAATTCAACAAGATTCCCGATATCCTGATCGAATGCTCGTCGAAAAGTTTAGTAGACGGCCGCACCCCCGATGCTGTCGACGAAGTGCACTAAGGTGGAACACCGCTGCCGCGAGCACCCGAATGGATGCTTTTGGTGACGGGGTTCTCCTACAGTCACTTGGTCGGGGCTATGGGGCGTGTCTGTCTATTAAGTTTACCCGGCGAGTATCCGCGTACGCTACGTGATTGCGACGGACTTTTGATCATATCAAAATTCCGTGGCAACCGATCATCTGAGAATGAACTGCTAGATTTATAACATTCAAATTAGTTATCTCATAACTACTTGTGGATTCCAAATATTGTATCACATTCCAGATAAATAGACAATGTTAAACTTTCCGATCGAATAAACAAACACCCAAGATTTCCCAAATAATTCTCAACACTTGAAATTAGTTTAAAAACATCCATCACATGCTACAGTACCAATGGTCCAGCCGTAGAAGGGTCAAACCAACGCCTCACATGTGGCAACGCCGTACTGCCCTAAAACCCTAAGGTTTAGAGGCAGTTCAAGATGGTCACATAATCGAGTTAAGGTTTGTGTTCTTCTAGAGGGTCCACCGCGTTACTTGCACGACTTAGAACGTTCTTAAACTACGGAAAAATCCAACGCTTGGTGATTTTGTTCAAAAAAGGGTTTGTAGTAGAATAACCGCAATCAGAACGGTGTCGCGTGTAGCTAGACCGAGATGAGTACGGGTCGTCCTCTGGGAAACGTTGAATCTTTTATTCTTACTTTAGATGTGTTGAAAAAGAGAGGAGGTAGAAATAAGATTGTAGAATGGTTGTAGGATCTAGATCTACGTTAAACACGGATGCAAAATATAGATCTAGATTAACTACGATGTAAGTTTATATAAGAAGAGGGCTTGTAGGGTTCATTAGGATTTAGTAGTTATGGATGATTAATTAAAAATTACTCTTTCTATCCTTTAATAGATTTAAAACTAGAACGACAGTGATGCGTGTAGATTAGGGTTTCTGGAGGGAAAAGGAATCCCACTCTTAACCCCTATCTCGACACGGAACTCCGTTCATATCTAGCCTTTACCAAAACAATCATTAATCTAATCTCTAATCGCGGTCGAGGCTAACAATGAATTGGTAGCGTGCCCGATTAGGATGTTAATGATTCTTTTGATAAAGTTTATAAACTTTATAGGACATAAAAAGAGTTTAAGTATTTTCATCATCCATTAACCTACCCTAATCCTACGAACCCTAACAAGCGGAGAATTACTCGCGCATGTTGAGAGAAAAAGAGATGGAGAGAGAATGCATAATTAAACTACAAAGAAATAGAATAGGAAAAAGAGCTACCTTTATTAATCAACAATATTCATTACACTTTGATTCCTTAGAAAATGATTACAAATACTAGTTTGCTTCTCGATCTCTTCTAAGGAGGTAGATGAACCGTTGATGATCAGCCTGGATGCGTGAGCCGTCTTGGACTTCGTGATCTCGTCGGTTTGATAATTTTTCCAAGAGGCTCTCGGTCTTTATTTATAGTCCCAAAACCAGAACCCTTCCTTCTAAATTAGGAAGATAACTGTAAAGATTCACCCCACAAAATTTGCAACACTATCTCCTCAAGATTGCAGCGGATCCGCGACCCAAGGGAGGGTATGGCCGCGGATCCGCGGCCAATGGTGGAGATTTCTTGACCATTTTTCTGTGGTTCTATCTTTGTGACATTTTGCAATCTTTGGAAGCTTTGGAACTTGGAAATCTTTTCTTTTCTTCTGCCAGAATTGATTTCTTAATTTTGATTTCTTAATTAGGCAGGTTAGCTTTAACAACTTGATTTCCTTGATTTTAGACCTGAAAATTCTGCACAACAACTCAAATAATATTTAGTAGAGTTAAGATTTGGTCAATGATATTATTTGCATACATTTTCCTACCAAATACTAATTATAATATAACAACACATGGAAAATAGTATTTTTACAAATAAACCCTCATATGTATGATATATTATAATAAAGACCTTTTTTAATATGGAAGTAGTAGGAAAAATGTAATAACAAATGTGCAGTTTTATCAACTGAACAAATACCCCCAAACTTATCTTTGATCGTCCCGAGCAAACTAGTTTATTCAAGAGAAGGAGAAAAAGAAAGAAGAAAACTAAGCACACTTTCGTAGGCAAACACGATTGCACTGAGCACGTGCAACAAGCCGTTAAACCTCTAGGTGTCCCTAGTAGGAGGAGTGTTGTCTCCTGAGCGTTTTCAGCGGATTACACCCACAAAATCCTATAATAAAAGAGAGACGGTGAAATTTACATATAAAGATAAGAACAATAAAAGAAATACTTTAAAAATTTAGAGTTTCCAACTATACTAGCTTTTTAGTTGTCATGAGCCCTATCTTAATAGTCATGAAAAGATGTTAGAAATCACATCATCCCTCAATAAAACATCGTCTTTATTTTTCGTTCCTACCTTTCATCCAAACATCGATCATATACCCCTACGTGTGTGAATAGAACATCCCTACACTCGGAGAATTCAATTCAAGCTATCATACTCTTGTCCATCTGCCGCTGTACTTTTTAATTTGATGAATATTTAGATTTGCTCACACATTTTCATGCGACCGTTAATACTTCTTGAGGTACTAACCGACCGATTACTTATGTACTTGCTGATTAGGTGATAATATTTTCCTCGTCTTGCACCACCTAAGGCTTAGCAGTGACTCCCAAACCAGTTGGTCTAAGGCACTAGGTGATGAAGCACCCTCGCTGTATTTTTTTATTGCTGCCTTGGCGATAACAAAACCAGTGTTCATTTTTCTTTTCACCATTTATATTTTCTTCATTTTTTATTTCCTTCATACTTTGGCTTTTAGACAAGAGCATTTCAAGGTATCCTCTACTATCCCGAGTTTCAAGACGTATGTAAGTGCATATAGTAGGGTATTAACATTCAAATGTTTAGTTTCCAGAATAGAAACTATTTTTCAGACTTATTTTTATCCTCAGATTAGTGACTTCCTTCATCTTACTAACCCTTGGGACAACAGCTCATAACTACTTATTACTAGTTCGTTTAAGAAAACTTCTAATTTTCTTGGTTTTCTTAAACTATTCCTATCTTTTGGAAGTAATTTTTCACTTTCTACTCTTTTGTTATAAAAGAAAATTTTAATTTTTTTTTTGAAAATGTTGTGCTTATGCAAAGTATGATGCAAATTGATGCGTAAATAAGCACAAACCTCCCCCAAACCTGTTTACAGCAGTGTCCTCACTGATGTCATCCGTTAAGCTCAAAAACCTGTAGACTTGGGAGGAAATTAATAATGGGGGCAAGAATATATGAAAGTGAAAATCCTCCCCCAAACTTAATTTTAGCTCACAAATTTGAGGAAAAAAGTTATGTTCAAGAGCCAAAAATATACCCCCCTCAAACATGAGTTAGACAATACGAAGCATTTTAAGAGGGGGTGAGTCATTTGGTCAAAGTAAGACTTTACAAAGACCAAAAGTTAACACCAACCATTCAAAGATTTTATCAGTATAGCGTATAGGTTGGTGGAAGAATGTGTTGTATCGAGTCAAGAAAAAGTGGGGAAGGGATAAGAGGTGGTCTGGAAAGGGTTTGAAATTAGATAAAAGAAAGAATGAGGATGAATGTGAATGATTAGGAAGAAGGAATGGTGACGGTTCAACCTCTATAGGTGGAGATTGATCAATCACAAAATCCGTATTGTTTAAAAATTCAAGTTCGTCAGCAAAAAGTTCTTCAAAACTTTTATCAATGGTGTGATTGAACATTTTGCTGTCAAAGAGTTTTGTGCCAGAATTTATCCTACTTGATTCATAAAAAATCATTGAGGTAGAGGACTCGAAAAACTCATCTACCTCCTTTTCAAAAATATCTAAATCAAGTTGAATTTATGGTATTATTGAACTTGAATTAACGGAGTGTGATTCATCAAAACTCACTGAAACTATAGGAACAGAAGAAGAACCGGATAAAATAGAAGGTGAAATGGATAAACAAATTGGTGTGTCGAGTGTTGCTGTACCAGATGTGGAAGATGGAGGTTGTATTTCTTTGGGTATACCTTTATTATCAACTTCAAGACATATTTGGGGTTCGGGAAGAATTAAAGGCTCAAGATGATGACCACAAGGAAGTGAAAGGATTTGATGAATTGGTGGGACAAAATCATCCAAAATTTCGGGTTCATCAATCAATATATCCCCAACGTCAATCACATCATTCAAGTGAAGGTTAAAATTCTCAAACATCTCATCAAAAGTATGGTTTTCAATCAATTTTGGTTCAAGAGTGGAGGTGTAGAGATCACAAGGGTTGGGTATGGTTTCACTTGAAATGGACCCTTCACAGTCGGGTAAATCAAACACTATAAAGTCACACAACTTATCAGACATTCTATTTGGTGTACTTGATGAATCTATGAAACTGGAGTTGTGGATTTCAGTTTGGAATGGGGAGGTTTGATTAGGAAGGGTGTACAGTTCTGTCTCACTACCCAAATTCTCATTTTGTCCTATGCCCGAATCATATACTAAAAATTTTTGGGCAGGTTTGAAATTCTTTGCTTGCATCCACTCTGTTGTTTCCTTCCTAATTTGGTTCGACAATTCCAGAAATATTTCTAATGTCTGCTCCAGACTAGACTTGGGTTGATAAGGGGTTTCAGTATAAGATTGAAATTCCTGTGGATAATTAAAACTCCCAAATGATTGATTAGAAGAACTGTCTAGAGAAGGTGGAAAAGTCGGATTGGATTGATAGGAATAGAATGGTTGCGAAAATTGGGTGGGAGTAGGATCAATATTATGATAAGAAGAATATTGATATGGGTTGGTTGGTTGGCTATTTTCAATAAACATCTTATATGCCACAAACCGCCTATCAAACTCTTCTTTGGACAGTGGTGGTGATGGTTGATATTGGTCCGGGTTGAAACTTTGGCCTTTAGCCCTAGCTATATACTCAGCAATGGACATTCGTTTAGGGGCTTCCTCACTCTGGGTATGAACTGAAACAGGTGTAGGATTAGGATACGGTTGATAAGACCTAGACTGAGGTGGCCAACTGTTTCTTCCCTCTTGTTCTATATGATCTCTTAAGGACATGGAAGAGCCGGACGGTATACCGAAGGGATTACGAAAATAAGAAATATCTGGTTGTGGATAGCAAAGCTCGGCAAGTGTTCTTCTGTTTAGGTCACCCATTATAAGAAGAGAAGAAGGGGGAAGGGGTAAAAAGGGGAGAAAATAATTGGTTTGTTTTGAAAAAAATGACGGATTTAGACAAATCACACAAAAATGCAAAAACAACCCTAGAACTATGGTTACGTAGGTCCAGTCTCTAGACCGCTCCTAGACTTCCAAAGGACAAGCCGCAGGATCAATCCTCTACCGCCTCTTCACTACCCTTGTAGCCAGGTAAGTGCCAGGTAAGTGGGAAGGTATCCGCTATACGAATCACCGAAAATAGCGGGCCTAATTAGGTAAACCACTTGCCTTAGACACACTTGCCTAGGCACCACAAAAGTAATGCGGATAAGCGATAGATTACCCACGACCTTCCTCTGTCCTTAATGAGCGCGACAGTGCTTAGAGTCTGGTCTAGATATTTTTTAAATTAATGTAGGGTTGATGCGGATGCTCGGTTTGTGATTTGTGGGGCTTAGGAAGGGTGATGAGATCCCCACCTAATCTTGATTTGGTCTTTGCCCCTTAAAGTCCGTATTAAAATATGCAAAATAAAACCAATCACAAAACTTTTGCAAAAAGATTTTTGAGCGGTGCTATTTTGCAAAGAATCCTGCAGAAAATAGATTTTATTGGATTTTAAAGGAGAGAGAAGGAGTTAAGAAAGATACCAGAGAAGTTTAAACCCTAGATCCCTTAATTAAACCGCATTTCCGCCGCCTAAAGTGCCTTCGTGCCACGGTTTTGCCGCGAAGTGGAGGGATCAGGTGATGAAATTTTTTCTTTGGCCTCCTGTACTCCTCTGGATCTCGATGAATGTCTCTGTCTTCTGTTTACCTCAATTCTGTGACTCCAGATCTCCTTGCAAAATTCACGCACAAATCGTTAAATATGCAATCTGCAGTTTCGTGTTAATAATGATATGAATCGTCTAAGAATTCAACACAAATAGTAAGAATAAAAAAATTACGCACGTATCCCCGGCAACGGCGCTATTTGATTTTTTTCGAAAAAGTGTTTGTAGTAGAATAACCGCAATCAGAACGGTGTCGCGTGTAGCTAGACCGAGATGAGTACGGGTCGTCCTCTGGGAAACGTTGAATCTTTTATTCTTACTTTAGATGGGTTGAAAAAGAGAGGAGGAAGAAATAAGATTGTAGAATGGTTGTAGGATCTAGATCTATGTTAAACATGGATGCAAAATATAGATCTAGATTAACTACGGATGTAAGTTTATATAAGAAGAGGGCTTGTAGGGTTCGTTAGGATTTAGTAGTTATGGATGATTAATTAAAAGTTACCCTTTCTATCCTTTAATAGATTTAAAACTAGAACGACAGTGATGCGTGTAGATTAGGGTTTCTGGAGGGAAAAGGAATCCCACTCTTAACCCCTATCTCGACACGGAACTCCGTTCATATCTAGCCTTTACCAAAATAATCATTAATCTAATCTCTAATCGCGGTCGGGGCTAACAATGAATTGGTAGCGTGCCCGATTAGGATGTTAATGATTCTTTTGATAAAGTTTATAAACTTTATAGGACGTAAAAAGAGTTTATAGATGTTCATCATCCATTAGCCTACCCTAATCCTACGAACCCTAACAAGCGGAGAATTACTTGCGCATGTTGGGAGAAAAAGAGATGGAGAGAAAATGCAATAAACTACCTTTATTAATCAACAAGATCAAGTACACTTTGATTCCTTAGAAAATGATTACAAAAACCTAGTTTGCTTCTCGATCTCTTCTAAGGAGGTAGATGAACCGTTGATGATCAGCCTGGATGCGTGAGCCGTCTTGGACTTCGTGATCTCGTCGGCTTGATAATTTTTCCAAGAGGCTCTCGGTCTTTATTTATAGTCCCAAAGCCAGAACCCTTCCTTCTAAATTAGGAAGATAACTGTAAAGATTCACCCCACAAAATTTGCAACACTATCTCCTCAAGATTGCCGCGGATCCGCGGCCAAAGGGAGGGTATGGCCGCGGATCCGCGGCCAATGGTAGAGATTTCTTCACCATTTTTCTGTGGTTCTATCTTTGTGACATTTTGCAATCTTTGGAAGCTTTGGAACTTGGAAATCTTTTCTTTTCTTCTGCCATAATTGATTTCTTAATTTTGATTTCTTAATTAGGCAGGTTAGCTTTAACAACTTGATTTCTTTGATTTTAAACCTGAAAATTCTGCACAACAACTCAAATAATATTTAGTAGAGTTAAGATTTGGTCAATGATATTATTTGCATACATTTTCCTACCAAATGCTAATTATAATATAACAACACATGGAAAATAGTATTTTTACAAATAAACCCTCATATGTATGATATATTATAATAAAGACCTTTTTTAATATGGAAGTAGTAGGAAAAATGTAATAACAAATATGCAGTTTTATCAACTGAACACTTGGAAATTTTCCGGCAGGGGAAAAAGTGAGTTATTGATATCCGTTCGAACTTTTTAACACGTTCTAAAAATTACCCGGACTAAATAAACGAAGTTATATTTTCCGATCGAATCAACGAGTTCCCAATACATCCCAGAAAACTCAACACTTGAGTAGAATAAAAATTCCCAGAACAATCAGGAAATATGTACGGATATTACTGTGTAAAACTCAAACACTAATGTTACTGTTCCGCCGTGGAACCGCCGCGCAAGGAATGTCTTTGCCGCGGTTCCGCGGCTCTTTAAAGGTATTAGTGTCTCGTTTTTCACAGATATCCTTATAATTCCCTGCTTATATTTCTGAGTTTTTTTAATATGAAAAATGTCAACTTTTGAATTTTTTTTCCAGAAACTAGGGTTTTACGGGTATTCGGAGTTCAATCGGACTTTAAACTTCGCCTAGACTTCGCCTAAAGCTCCGGCTTGGCTCTGATACCACTGTAGGGTTACTAGGCACACTCACAAGGTTCTACAAGGCATCAACCATGCCCGATTTAAAATTTAGACGTGCCGAACAACCCTAACCAAGATCTTTAAACTAGAGATTAGGCGAAACAAAGCATGTCAAACACTTTAACATCTAAGAGTATGGGATTACAACCTTTGTAGTCCGGTCCTTCGCTTCATAAGCTCTGTGTTGAGGTCCCTTCGCTGCGATCATCATGTACCCGGACTCTAGAGAGGTTCCACGAAGAGAATGATGCATGCTTGCTTCCGATCTTCGATAACAAAGATGATCTACCTTGAAGTTTCATTAACACAAGCTCTCACTTATAAATGAAGTGAACACCCTAATCTAAATGGCTAGGATAGATTAGGATGATGAAGTAGGGTTTTAGCTCTCATTTGTTTTCTTAATCTTACTCAAAATCATCACTAATAAAAAGCTAGTAAGCTTTTCCATTGAAAAAGAGAAGGAAGAAGAAGAACCATTTCTTTTGTGATGAATAATGAAAGTGTGGTGAGATTAGAAATGCAACCATGGGTTATATGATAACTTAACCCATGTAGAGAATGAACCATGGTCAAGGGTTGAGTTGGGTTAACAAATATCATAACTAAATATCTTTACAAAATATCTTTGCAAAAACAAAAAGCAAAGGTTCTAGAAACTTCTAGAAAAGCTTAACCCAAATCAAACCCTAACCATGTTTAATCTCCACTAAACATGTTGCATTAATAACCCTAACATGTTACAATATTATATATCATATATACAATATTTATTGTAACAAAATAAAATAATACAATTAACATATATCGCATATATATCAATGTATTACCCGAGTGAGAAAAAGAATCTTTTAGTGAGCTTATATTAGTTAATGTAATTTAATATATCAAATATATAATTATACATTAAATTATCGAATCAACACTTGATCCGATAATCCGGCTATTTCACAAATAACCGACTAATATATTCTGTATCAGTTCATCGAATCAACACTTGATCCGACGACCCGGCTATATCACATATACCCGGCCGATATTTCATATCGCGAGAATCTAATACGGTATCACATACACGTATTGTTCTCGGTCCCGCACATATCATATATGTGCTCCTACTCCGTTTTGCCTGAGCCAAGAAACCTCTGTGTAGGACTCTAAAGAATCGTCAATACGCGGCAGTAGGTGATGATCATATCAAACACCCACAAGCTGCAAGCGGTCAGCTAATCGTAACAGCCACCCAGGTATTGAGCGATCAGAAGATCAACAAGCAAGCCTGTACATTCTCCTGCGAATCCAATCAGTAACACTCCCGTACAGTCCGGTCTCTTCGTCTGATATGTCGCATATCTCGCCTAGGGGTGGTAAACGTCAGACCCCAGTAGCTTGATAAGTCGTGTCGATATGAATTCTATAACAGTTCGAGAAACTACTGATAACACTTACCAGTAAATCTCAGCAACCCTGGCCAGGGATTTCCAGTTATAGCCAATTGAACACAACGCAACATTAACTCCCTATACCGGGAGAGACGAATCCCCTCCTATCGCTCATTGCCTCCATTTGATTCGGGACTGTACCCAAAAGCCACGTTTTTGCATGCCCTCTTGGACGTGGTATGATGGAAATCAAAGCACAGTGGGAATCACATAAGACTCCATGACGATCTCGGGTCTACAGACTAACCTGTACCAGTGTCACCAGAGAACAGCCATCTGACGTGAGGTATAATACCATCTGGGAGTTCTCGGCGAGTCCGTCCAGTGTACCCAGTCTCCACTGAGCATCCGTATACCTTCTCTGATGTCAAACATTAATGGATATGGGATCATCCATCGCCCATCATATGGGTCAAGAAGCGCATACGCTAGTCTACTCTGGTATATCGATGCCCTGTCTCGATACAACTACGACTAGGAACATTTGAAGGATATACTTGACGACTACACTGTCCCCACTAGTATGATCCACATCATAGTCCTGGTAGTCAAGTATTTATCCTAAGGGCTTTATCAACATGTAACATAGAGACAATCAGAGTACATGTTAAGATAAAGAGCAACCAGATAGCGTACTATCATGTCGAGCAAGAAAGCCCTCCCTATATATGTCCAAGCATCCACTACAATATACATCGTATGTACAGTAATGGCCTCTAGGGCATACATATAACTAACACCTTTCTTGCGACTATTAATGCTTCTTGGTTGTCTGGGGTGTTGGGGTTGGTTCAGTAGCTCAATTACACATTATACATCACCCTATACTTGTTTGCTTGGCTTTATTTGACCTGAGTCAAAATCTGGGAGCAGTTTAGTGTGACTTTAGCTATGTTTTCCGTATTTTGAAATGCTAATTCTTGATATTTGGCTTTGTGTTTGGTTGTTGAATGTTTGTACATCAACGGCTATGGGTAATTTGTTGGTTTTGCATGCGTGGGCTATAGATTTTAACCTATGAGCGAAACGTGTGCCGTTTTGGTTTCCGCCTTAATTTTGACACGCATTGCGATTGTGTATTATTGTAGGTACCATCACGTGGATTCCGAGGCGACGGAGCGTGGCGTCAACGACTTCCACAAGCGAAGACCAAGGTGAGTGGATCTATATCCACGGGGGAAGTCGGGTGGATTGCGTATAGCACCCCCGCAAAGTTTTGATGGAGACTGATTTATAGAATATGGTTAAGGGAACCTAGATTAGGAAACTAGGGTTAGAGTTAAAAGATGGTTAGTGAAACTATATTAGAAGCTAAATGACAGTTAGAAGTGATATGATACGGCTAATATGAAATGACGGGAATTGAGGATGATACTTGATGATATTGCCGTTTAGGGTACTATAGGACTAGATAGTCGACGTAGATGTGTCATCCGAACCATACATATTTTTAAACTGAAGAATCGTATGCATCTTTTAAACAGTTACCTTGAGGGACGTTATGGATTTTCAAATGATATCTTTTCCTTAAAAACACCGTAACCCTTATTTTCAAAACTACGATTCCCTTCTTTTCAAAAACTGCTTGTATGGTTCGGGTGTGTATATTAGATTAGATACTTATACTTAGTAGAGATAAAATGTTTATGTAAACTCTACTTGATGTGAGATATAAATGCGATGAAAGAATATAAGACGGATATGATGATATGATGATTCGATGGTATGATGGTATACGGATGCGAGTCGATTGAGATGAATTATACCCTGTCGGTCCCCTGATATGAGATTATTGCAGATGCGACTTGGGACATAGGTATATAGAGATATTTATATATGTTGTGAATCGTGAGTGATAGCCGTACGAGACGTTAGGTCCGTACCCTCCTCGTCTTATAGGATGATAGGATCCCTGATAGCTTAATGCCGTCGTACGATGATTTTCCGTACGTGATGAGTTTGACTTGAGGTTTGATCCATACCCTTGACTAGAGGATGCCGTACGATGGATTATACCGTACGTGGTGCTGTGAGGCTAGATGCCGATTGATAGATTCACCGACTCAGACGTATGATAGATACGTATACCTTATAGCTTTTAGCTGATGATTTACCTTATGCAGCATTCATGTTATACTCATTGAATTGCATATACTTGTGCTAGTACACTTGTACCATTATCGATGATGCGTACGTTACACGTACACATATTTGCCGGCTCACACACTTCTTCATCGATAATTGCCATGTCACTATACAGTAGGATTGCTGCACCATGATATGACTCTTTGCATGATTCACTTGCTATAGTTACCTATGCACTTTATTACGATGTTGCATTTGACTTTGGAGATATTGGGAACCGCAAGACATATTTTCAAAACTGGAATCATTTAAAGAAGCGGTTTTCCCTTAATATGATACATCACTGTTCCATGTTGCATGATATACGGATATGCTTACATTTCCATCATATGTCACATACATCATGCTTTATGATTTTACGCATTGAGATATGCTGTTTTCATGAGATTTCTGGATTTGAGAACCGTGGTCATTTTAAAAGAAAGTATGTATTGTTTTAAAAACCCGGTTTCTCTTGATATGATATTTCAGTGCGTCCACCATGTGTTTTCTCGGTTCTGAGAGTGGCATGTGAAACCCGATTCGAGGAGCGGTAGGCACCGTCTGCGGGTACATGGTGGACCCGGTGAGATACCCCGGGACAAGAAGACTCGTATATGTTAGACGGTGAGCCTGGCAGGGGAGCACTACCTACCGGTGATAGTATTTGGACTCGGCGGTTATCCGGAGGATACCGACCGGAGTAGCGAGATGGATATGAGGGCCGACCAGGGTGTGCGGCGCCTGAGGGCCGATCTGAGGATACGGCGCCTGAGATATATGAGGATTTACGTGCCGATGGTGGGCACGGTTTTCATGATGTTTTCGAGTGTCGATGCTCGGCACTCAGGTTCCATGATTTTGATGTGTCGTGAGGGACACCGTTGATTTATATTCTCATACTTTCATGCACGCTCTTTTATGATATTTACGTGCATACAGACATTGATTATATGGGTGGACGAGATCCACATGCATACATACATTGATTATATGAGTGGACGAGATCCACATGCATACATGCATTGATATTACTGTTGGATGTTACCCATATGCTTATAGGCATTGACTACCTTGTTGGCACATATACAGACCCGGTCACCCTAGATATCATAGTATTACTTTTATGATGTAGTTGACCTAGGAGTCGTTGTTTATTCGATTTCTATCTGTTGATATTTTTCTACTCACGAATTGGCAACTCACCCCCGTTGTGCCACAGTTCTTGCAGGTTGACCGCTTGGATCAGTAGCGGCTTCGCTGGCACACAGTTGCATTCGGGTGTTTTGCATTGGTAGGTGGGACATTTGTATCGTCCCACTCTTGTATCTATATTTCATATTGTATCTAGTTAACTCCATCAATCAAAATTAATAAGTTGTATAAGTAATGAGACTTAGTGGGATTGTGGTTGCGAGACTTAGAGCGAGGGGTTTTCTGCTACTTGTGGTTTTGATACCTTGCTTATTTCTTTATCTTTTGTGGTGAACTTCGCCGTTGGGCGTCATATACTTATATTTACTGTCTTGCGTGGTTGTGATCCGCCGTTTGGCGAAGAGCTAGCTCCCGCTTGGGGATGCCCTTATTCTTATTATGTATTTGTGATTTTGGATCAAAATATACAAAGGAGGTGCTGCCCAAATTTTCAAAAAGAAGAAACATGTTTTTAAACTTGCATAATCCACTTGCATTTTCATGTCCCTTTTTTTTGCATTAAGAAAACTTGATTTCATTATACCTTTATTTCAAAACTCCACCTCCTTTATTTTTCTTAAAAGGTTTAGATTTCTGGGTTTCAGCTTACTTGAATTACGTTACGCCTTTAGACGTTGCGTGATTTAAGTGCTGGTCACGAGCTAATATTTCAGGTCATGACAGGACCACAACGTCCTAAAACTAACTGTGGACCGAGATGTCCTTAAACTAACATAGGACCGAAATGTCCTTAAACTAGTACTCTTCGCCCCAAACATGGCGATATCTTTTTCAGGGATCTTTGTTGCAATCAAAGCTCCCACGGCAAAAAAAAGGGTATGTCCACAAGAAAAATGGACACGGATGAAAACCCGAAAGGGCTCTGTGAGTAAAAACAGCAGGGCTACGGCGAGTTAGTGAAAACCCAAAAGTGCGCAATCTCATTAAAATAAAAACACATGCAAGGTCCCCTCGACCTTGTGGGGGGAAAACACCTGCGTGAGTTCCTTACGACTCACAAGGGAGCAACACACTCAGGGATCCTTACGATTCCTAAGGAGAAATTACACTTACGAGATCCTCACGACTCTTACGAAGAATTCCCCCTGTGAGAACCTCACGGCTCATAGGATTCAAAAGCCTTAAGCTACAGGGTTCTAAACCCGTTCTTAAGCCATTACACTTCCCAAGTTGCCCTACAAGCGGTTCAATATTGACCTTTGTATACAATCCACGGGCACAAATAAACGTTTCCCCCACTAAGTCCCACCAACGACGGGGAATGTCCTCATGTGGTGAACGACACTTATAAGTCCTCTCGACTTGTAAGGAGAAAACACTCCTGTAAGATCCTTACGACTTGCAAGAGAAAATATCGCTTAGAAGTCCTCACGACTTCTAGGGAGAACCTACACCTACGAGATCCTCACGACTCGTAGGGAGGAATACCTTTATGAGACCCTTACGGCTCGTAAAGTAAAAAAGCCTTAGTCAATGGGATCCTAACCCTGTTTGCTAAGCCACCTTTGTTCAAATCGATAAAGGCAAATGATGGTTCGCTCCTGACAATATCCCAGTTGTAGCGATGCTGATGCCTAAATCGGTATCGAATTCCAAGTCCTTTCATGACAAATGATGATTCGCTCCTGGCAATATTCCATTTGCAGCGATGCTGATGCTAAGATTGGTATCAGATCTGAAGTTCCAACCTCGCAACAAAATCAGCGAGCAAAAAATGCATATGAAATAGCCGAAATGATGGGGCAACTCGCAATAAAAACTAGCGAGCAAAATATATGCATACAAAACAGCCGAAAAGTTTGGGCAACTCGCAATAAAAAGCAGCGAGTAAAAAGAAAAAACAGCCGAAATGATTGGGCACCGCGAAAAATAGCCAAAATGATTAGGCAATCGTGACCTTCGTGATATAAAAAGCTGAAATAGTAGAGCATCGCAGAAAGAAATAAAATGAAATAAAAATTCTGCCCTGCAGGTGAGTCCACATCGGCCCCTGTATACAATCAATAGGCACAAACGAAAAAGGGAACCACATTTTCCCACCAGGCTCTATCAGAAAGAGAGCCAAGTCTTGACGGTTCACAGACAGCCTAGAGATCAACAATGGTGTTCCTTCTCAGTCCAGCAGGATGCAGATGCAACGTCAAAAACCGACCTCAGGGTCAAAACAAACTGAGCCATGACAAAGTCCCTAGTTCCAAGCTTCGAGGGTTCATTGACAACCTAGAGACAACCTCGACATTCATCGCAATATTGTAGACACAATGTCAACAAACGAAGCAAAGGAAAATCCCTAATTTCAGGGTCTCGACGGCAACATCTACAGCCTAGATATCACAACGGCGTTCCTTCTCACTCCAGCAGGATGTAGATGCTACGTCAACAACCGACCTCAGGGTCAAAACAAACGGAGTCATGACAAAGTCCCTAGTTCCAATCCTCGACGGTTCACTGACAATCTAGAGACAACCTCGACATTCGTCGCAATATTGCAGACACAATGTCAACAAATGAAGCAAAGGAAAATCCTTAGCTTCAGGGTCTTGACGGCAACTCAAATGAGACCTAAAAGACTATCGAAGATCATCCCACACCAGCGCGGAGTGGTCATGACTCATCGGGGCTCCCAAAACGAGCCTAACCTCAAGTAAAAAGCGGCATGGAATATCCCTAACGCTTGTTCTTTCGACGGTAATATCACCTGGAAGATTACTTGAAGACGTCTTGTCCAGCCCCCGAAGGGATCAGAGACACGACAGTCACGGGGCTACTCGAATAGCAAAATTGCATATCGAGGAATACATTGGCCAACGCGACGGTATGACGGACAAAAACCCTAGTACCACAGACCCTAACGGACTTCTATTAGCAGAGGTTAACTATGACGTTAGGACATTCTTGCGATAACTTCTCGATTCGTCTCGACTCGTAGGGAAAATAATGTTCCTGCGAGAACTTCTCGACTCGTAGGGAAAAAGTCATAGGCAACGGGGATATTAACCTGTTTCTTAAGCACAGGGGTCCTGCAATTAAATCCAAGATGGACTATTGTATACTATCTACGGGGCATAATCTCCAAAGTCGAATATCAACAAGGAGGGAAAAAACCACTTATGAGTCTTCTCGACTTGTAAATGGGAAAAATTATCTTGTGAGATCCTTACGACTCTCAAAAGAAAACGCACTTAGGAGTCCACACGACTACTAAGGAGAAAATACACCTGCGGGATCCTCTCAACTCGTAGGTGTTCCCCTCCGAATGGCGGCCGAGACGTGAGGATGTCTTGTCTGAGATTCGGGGCAGATGCTATTTGGTTTTATCCGTCTACCTCTCCGAAGATGCCAAGGTGATTTATGGCACCGTGTATCGGAGGTTTAGACGGATGCGACCGATGTAGCAGACTTCGTCAGATTCCCCCTCGCTGGAGGGGTTTTTGATTGTGGGGACGCTCTTCCCTGCAGGCGTAAGCCCCTGCAGTTAATTATGCTACCGCATCGCGGTAACCACTTTCTCCTTCTCCAGAATTTCACTTCGTGTCGTGTGTGTTTGTTTTGTTTTTGGTTGCCCATGGATTGTATACGGAGAGTGTTTATTTCATCGTTCGTAGGACGTGGATTAGTCCAAATCCGTATTTTCTTAGATTTGGGTTTTGGGTTTTGGTTTAAGGATACGTTAGCCATTTTTGAGGCTAAGATCAACTTAAACGTTTGTTAAGGATACGTTAGTCTAATTTCCAGACTAAGATCAACTTAACGGGATCGTCTAGATCCATTTCCAGTTTAGGGACATGGTGGTCCATTGCATGTATGGCCGTCGGGACCCATCACCTCTCTGACGACGTTGAAGGATTACAACGACAGATGTCAGAGGATTTCAGAGATGTACCCTTGAACCAAAGTTGATTCGGGGATCTATAGTCCAATTTGGGACTAAAGTCTGTTTGAAGGTTTAAGAATACGTTAGCCATATTTGAGGCTAAGATCTGTTGGAGATAGTGCCCTCAGAGTCAATTATTGGATCACAGGCACATGATTGCAATGATTGAGGGAGGACCTATTCCGGTAGGACAGTCTTAGTCGAGATGATAGTGTGCTATCTGGTTTACCTTTATCATCGTGTACTGCTTCAGGTGACCTTACAGGTCACTATTACACGCTGATAGAGCCCCTAGGATTCTTGCTTGACTGCAGGCAGTATGATGGCGATCATATACGTGAGAGCTGGTGGTCTATAAGCACATCCTTAAAAGGTCCCTAGTCGTGGGAGTTTCGAGACAGGGCATCGATTCTCCAGAGTAGACTAGTGTATACAGTCGAGACCCCGACGAGGGGCGGTGGCCGGTCTCACAAGCCACTGGTGTCAGTTGGTTCACCTAAGATGTATACAGGTGCTCATTGGGTTATGAGTACACCGGACAGGACTCGCCGGGAACATGCTAGTTGGTCTTATACCTGACGTCAGATAGCAGTTCCCTGGTGACATGTGTGCAGGTTAGTTCATTGACCTGGGGATCGTCATTTGTCTCGTGTGAGTTCCCACTGTACTTTGATTACTACCCTACCACGGCTCAAAGGAGTCGTGCAAACAGGTTTTAGTTGGGTACAGTCCCGAGCCACATGGAGGCAGTGAGCGGATCTTCAGGGGTTCGTCTCTCCCGGTATTGGGGGTGAGGTCGCGCTGTGTCTAGGAGAGCCATTACGCAAAGCCCTCGGCCGAGGCAGGAGATTTACTGGTAGGTATTCCAGTAGTATCTCAGGGCGTTCTGGGCTACACTCCGACACGACTTGTACCGCTTTTGGGGGTCTGACTTTTACCAACCCCCTAGGCCCGACATGCGATGCTCATAGACGAACGGACCGGACTGTACGGATATTGTCACTGACAGGCTCAGTAGGGTGTCAGGATGAGTTCGCTCATCGACGTCCCTTTTGGTCAATAGCTGGTGGCCCGTCACGTATTGGCTAATACCTCTGACGTGCTAGTGGTTAAATCCACAGCCATAGTATTGACGAGTCTTTAGAGTCCACCACACTTTCAGTTACTCAAGCTTTCGGGCGAAACGCTGTAGAGGCCGTATGGAGATATGGCAGGGTCCGATCAGATACGTGCGGTATTGCACGGATCAGGATCGGACAGTTTTGTACTAGTGGCCGTATAGTTATATGGCAGGGTTCGATCTGATAGGTGCGGTATTGCACGGATCAGGATCGAACGGATATTACTAGCCGGCTTTGGTTTAAGCCGGATCCTAGTTTAGTACAGTGTAGATTTTGTCTCATTGCATTTGTATCCGGACGGAATACAGATGCGGGTGTGTATGCACAGTATCGGGGTTTTCCTGTAATTTATTACGGGACCAGTTTTCTGGAGTTGCCAGTTTGCATTCCGTTCCGGCCGGTTTTCCTTTGTTCTTTCCCGGCCGGACTTTTCCGATGGAGGGTGTTATTTGCAAGTTTGCAAATAACATTTGTGGAGGGGGTTTCTTGCTTATTGGTGGCATCATGATAGTTTTTCATGATGAGATGCTTTCTTAGTCTTTTCCTTTGCTTTATGGTGATGAGAAAGGATTAGGATTGATTATGTGTTTGATGTGAGATTTGCTTTTGATGTGGTCACCACCTTTGCTCTCCTACACTCACCTCCCTTTGCATTATGTTTTCATTCCCTCCACCATTTCCAAAAGAGGATGGCCGGCCACATTTGATGAGAGGAGGAAAAAAGGAGAGGAGAGAAAATGAGAGGTTTCATTTTTGGTGGGCAAATTCATCATCCATCTCATTTTAGCTTGCCACCAAAAATCCCCAAGTTCATATCTTGTTGATTCCTCCATCAAGGCAACTTCACAAACCCCATGAGGCAATGTGATTCTACACTACTTCTACAGCAAATCTTGGGCGCGTCGGCCAGCCAACTTCGCGCCCGAGTTGCCTTAGTATTGAGGTGGGAGCCCGTAAAAGATGCAGATGATGTGGTGCCCTTCCGGCAAGGATGCGACGACCGGAGTTTCCGCGGGAGATCGGGACGACGATGAGAAGACCGGAGGACTCGGATCACTCGGTATATCTCTCACCCTTTCTCTTGTTAGCTAGTATCGGTTAATGGTTACGATCCGGGTATATTGTCCGCGGTAGCGCCAGTTTAAATGATAAGAAAATTTTGATTCCGAATTTTGGCCTCGGATAGACGGCCGGGGCGCTGCCGTGGCGCAACATGGTATCAGTGCCTCGCCATTAACCTTGTCTAGCTTTTTTTGATGTGTTTTTGCATTTCCGATCGACCAAAATTCCAAAATCTACATTTTTGTTCACATCAGTTTTCTGTTGAAAATTTTTGGTGTCTAAAAATTTTTCAGGTTGTAAAAACTAATGTACTGGAAATTTTAAGACTTCTGTAAAAATTCGACACAGTCAGTCGATTAGTGAAGCGCGGAACCGTGGCCAAACCCCTCCTTGGCCCGCGGTTCCGCTGCACTTCAGTGTCCTCACTGTGTCCAATTTTTCCAGTGGGCTTGTGGGCTGATTTTAGGGCTTTTGGAATATTAATATTGGGCCCAGAATTTCTGTGAGTGCTACAGTATTGCTTTGGGGCCCACTTGTTAATTTTTGATCGATCGGATATTTTAAACACATTATTTCACAGTATTTACATTATATCTGCGACCGTGAATGTCACTTGATCGGTAAATCCCGTCTAACTGCTATAGCCCGGTTAGACGGATTTGCGAACGTGACTTTCACGTTGATGTTCTATGTTTATGCTGTGTTGTTGCGGATCGGTCGTGGGGGATAGCCTGGATGCAATGCTAGTACAGTTTTGTTGTATTATGTACATTTGATATTGCGGGGCGAGCGTCTGACATGTGGACTGCCGTCACTGCCTGTTTGTATTATTCTTTTGGGGCACGACCTGGTTGCGGTCGATGTACCCGTTGTATGTATATTTTACTTTCTGTACTAGGATTACCCCGCGGAGGGGTGCACGGATAGCCGGGTTCTAGAGGGCAACGGGCCCGCATCTCATGGCATTGAGACGGAGGGGGCTTCACTCTAGGATTGGCGGGCTGTTCGCCGCACTCGTAGGGGGTACATGTTGACCCAGGAGGGGTGCCCAAGTTACCGGATTCCATGAAGTGCTGGGTGGTCCATTCACGGTGCTGAAGGGGGCTGCCTCGCTTCAGGTTTTGGCGGGTGACTTGCCGCGCCCGTAGGGGTCTAGGATTTCATTGCACATGCTATCCTCACGACCAGGGGAACGTCGGGTTTCAGCAGCGGCTCTGTGAAACCCGGGGCTTCCAGATATCTGTATTGTTCTTTGATGCTGTACATTTCTGTGATGTTGCATTTTATCACGCCTTGAGCGAAATATTATATATTGGTATATATATTAGTAGATGTTGTATATGTTTTGCATCCGCGCTAGTCCAGTCCCTGCTCTGTCATTAGTTAAGTAACCTAACGGGTGATGACGGGACCCAGTGGCGAATGCGGATGGCATATACGTACATCATTATTTTCGTTCTTTATTGGTGTGATTAATTGATGGGACTGCGTTGATTCGGATCAATGCAAGATAAACAAACCTATTCTGATGTTGTTGGAACATTTTTTCAAAAAGCTGTTATTGCAAGGATGTTCTCTTTTGTTTTGCATAGTGGTATTCAGTTAGAATATCCTGCTCCTCAGTCGACGAGGCAAGGGCCGAGATCCCTTCACCGGGAGTGACCCCTTGGACAAAAGTTTGCGTCAGGGCAATAACTTCACTATAGCCGATTACTTTTGCTTTGCATCGTGGTATTCAGTTGGAATATCCTGCACCTCATTCTACGGGGAAAGAGCCGAGATCCCTTCACCGGGAGTGACCTCTTTAGCAAAGGGTTTTCGTCACTATATTTTTATAAAAAGATATCCAGTTCCTTCAACGATATCAAGTTCTTTACGGTAAAAGGTTTTTCGCCAAAAACCATCCGTAGCCCTCCATCATTTCAGATTAGTATTGCTTAGTATTCGTGCTACGTATGTCGTGCATTGCCGAGGCGTAGTGTTCGGTAGCTGTGTAATATTTTTCTGTCGCTTGGATAAGTGGATTGGTTAGGACAGTCGTACGGTTATGTTGGCATTGTCAAGGACTCGTACGGGTGGGTTTAACGCAATCAAGATAATGACGGGTTGAACTTGACTAGGACTCTTTGATATGTTGGCATTGTCAAGGTCACTTGGGTCCTAGGGGTAAAAATCACATCGGGAGTTTCAAAAGAACTGAAACTTGCCAGGCATGCGCATACCTTCTGGAGTGTGGTGACTTGAGTGGATTCCGTCAAGTTATCATGCGATGATAGTTGGATCCCGATTCCCACTGATGAGTTGGTTTACTCCTCGGGTGATCCCAACTAATTCTTCTTTCAGGTTTGGGGAAGAATTTGAGGTTACAGTGGGAGGTTTCCAGATTAGACAAAGTGATAACCATTCTGATCTAGGTTAGAGTGCACGCTGAGTGTTTCTTTTCTCTCTCTCTTTGGCAGCGACCATTGACCCGACCCTGGACTATAACTCAGTAACCAAGTTGACCGAACCTTCTTTAACACAGGCTTTTGGATTGTCAGAGTTGCAAACCTCATTGCCACTCCTACTTTTACCCTTTTCTCCAGGACACCCCGTATTACTACGAACGTCCACTTCCATTGGACAAAACCATCGTATGGTTATATACGAACTCGAAGGACTTCGAGGATGGTTTCCGGTTCTGGAGAAAACGGATAGGATTATTCAGTTGTCTTTTCCCTTTTACCTTCTCTCAAGTTGTGAGTACTCCTTGGTTTAGGAGATAGTACACCTATTACGCAAATTGGATAGTCTTCTTCCAAACCTTAGGCTGGTGCCGACCGGTAGGGAATGAAGAAAACCAATTAGCATGACGATGGTGTGCAGAAGGTATTAAGTTAAGACAAAGCAAGGGATTAGTAAGAGGGCAAAGTAAATTGTGACTGCTATTCACGATCAAACCAAGTATTTCTTCGCCAATCCTAAATCACCTTTGTATTTCTCCAGGACACTCCGTATCACTACGAAGATCCACAGTTTATTGGATACTCCATCGTATGGTTATATACGAACTCGAAAGGAACTTGTTCCAGTTCGGGGATGGACTCTGGTCCAGGAGAAATAGGAATAAGGTTTATTCGGTTGTCTTTTATCTTCACCTTCTCTCGCATTGCGAGTGCTCCTAGGACTAGGACAGTACACCCATTATGCTTATTGGATAGTCTTCTTCCAAACCATAGGCTGGTGCCGAACGGTAGGGAAGGAAGAAAACCATTTGGCCTAAGGGGTGTGCAGAAGGTAATGACTAAAGACATATAAAGGGATTTGGAGAGGTGGCAAAGAATTATACGGTTACAGTTGTGAATCTGGATAATGGAAGAGGCATTACTAGGAATACCAGGATACCCCAACGAAACATTTCGATGTTTCAGTTTCACTGTGTACTGTTAAAAGAAAACTGATTTCCCGATTGGACACTTGCTCCAGGGTATGTATTTACCAGGTTTGATTCTCACATCTGTATGGTTTTACAGATGTTGAGAGGGAGTAAGTTATTGGGAATAGGGTAGTCATCCTCATTATATCGGGATTCGTTGTAATCGGTGATAGTTGAGGAGATCATCTGGGCTGTTTGCCGGTCGGCAAATATTTGGTTTTGAATATCCGCTGTTGTGCACCAATTTCAAATTGATATATCTGTACGTCTATTTTCATAGAGTGAGATATACCTTTTGATATTATGTCGATGACATTTACCTATATCAGTGGATGGTTAGGTAAGGAGCATTAAACAGCGGTGTAATTCTTCTTAACCATAAGTACAGTTTTCAACCTACGACACACAGTGAAAGAGTTGTTAGACTCAGCGGACTTATACAGAGTATTGTATGTTGTCCAGTGTCCATTAGGACAGAGGGGTTGGTCCTCATACTATATTCTGTTTACTTTTAACTTCTCTAGTTCTTAGACATGTGTTTCGTGGAAACACAGGGTCTAAGTTTTGAGGAGTTATAGGTATTTGAATAGAGTAGAGAACCAGGTATAGCAAGTATCGGGATTCTTCAAAGTGATCGAAGATGTAGATACTTGTGTATAGTATTCAGTTGATAGTAATGATAAAGAGAAATTGCTTCTCTTTCAGGTTACTCATAATTGGAAGCATTCCTAAGTTGAGTAACGCTGATCGGCCTCTCTCCATTTAGTTTACATGCACTGGAGATATGTGCATGATTTGAATCTGGTTCAATTAAATCAGTGCCTCTGGTTCTATATTGGATATAGAACAGTTCATATCTTAACGATGTTAAGGTACGGGGAGTTGTCCGGCTTATGCTTAAAACCAGACACTGGACAACTCGAGGCATGTTTCTGTAATGGCTGTTTGTGGGTTGACCCATGCTATGACGAGGGTTGACTTTCTACCATCTGGCAGATCAATAGAAATATTGTTCTAGACTCGCCACAGTTTTATTAAAAAATGTTTTTTTTTCAAAAACAGTAGTGGGAGTATGGTAGAACTGGAAGTGATTCCAGAACCGCAAACGATTACTGAAGATTTGATAAGGAACCTAAAGATTCAATCTGGTTTGACATTCTATTGGCCACTCCGCAGATACGGTGGGTAACTTCAGGCACCCGAGAGGTACTCCGGTAGCCTCAAGGACGGTGACAGGGAAGTTCTTGTTTACCCACACTTGCCATTGCTGTTGTTCCAGGCCGCGAGACCCGGCAGGAGGATGAGTATAGCGTCGTTCTGAACTAGCTTCAGAAGTGTACGTGTATATGACTCTGCCAGAGGGTTGTCGTAGTCAGTGGGAGCAGCGGAAGCATTGGTGGACAGGTGGCTTATGTCTACTTTATAGACTAAAGTAGATATAGCGGAGATAGATCATCTATTTCTGATGTGACAGTCATAGGTTTGACGTCATCAGAATAGGGGATGGATCAGTTAAGAAGGTAGTAGGGTGTGATGTCATGGTATTTGGATGACATACACAGAGTAGGAAAAGAAACTCCTATACTACGATCGGTTATACTTTGGTCGTCACACAGTGGTTTCTCCACAAAGGACTTGGACATTATATCAGACACACTGGTTACTAGATCTATGGTTTTAGATCTAGATTTGGGTATTTTCCCAATCTGGGTACTTTGACAGCATTCTATGAGTATTTAGAATGGACGACTCCTGGCGCGGTAGTGTACCTGCAGGTGATGGAGTCACCCTCTCTAAAGGTGTCTTTCAGACTAAAGGGGAGAGGGATACGCATGATTGACAGATCACTTGCTTAGGCAATTGAGTCAATCATGAGATATCAAGTACCACACCAGATGTTGTTCTTGCAGTAGATGCAATAAGTTGATATTGATCCAATCCTGGAGAAACAGTCGGAAGCAGTTTTAGAACATAAGTTGATGTTCTAGGGATATGATAACGGCAGCCTCCTTTAGGAGACGGTTATCATTCCAGGCTTCCAAGGTGACCTGGATGGCAGAGTGGCTGTCAGAGTTATAGTTTTCCCTCTGACGAGGGGCAGTATATTGGACATGTGGTCCAGGTGGATACTGAGGGAAGACATGGTGCAGGATACTGATTAAGTTCAGTTGACGATACAGTCTAAGATGTTTGGATTTGGAGTTCATTTATGAGCTAGGTCCCATCAGACATCCAGACACATTCTAAGACAAGTATTGCTCTTTTCGGGAGATGGCATTTCTCCGCGAACTTGAGATATAGAGAGACATAGAAAGAAACATCACAGCGGATCCACTCACTGAGGCTATTCCTCGAACGCAATAGTTTCGCAAACGAGCTTTGTGAGACTGACTAGTAGAGGAGTTGGGTGTTCGGTATCACACGGGCTGTGAGTATGCGACATCGCAATAATTAGCCTTGAGTGCAAGTGGGAGATTGTTGGAGATAGTGCCCTCAGAGTCAATTATTGGATCACATGCACGTGATTGCAATGATTGAGGGAGGACCTATCCCGGTAGGACAGTCTTACTCGAGATGATAGTGTGCTATCTGGTTTACCTTTATCATCGTGTACTGCTTCAGGTGACCTTACAGGTCGTTATTACACGCTGATAGAGCCCCTAGGATTCTTGCTTGACTGCCGGCAGTATGATGGCGATCATATACGTGAGAGCTGGTGGTCTATAAGAACATCCTTAAAAGGTCCCTAGTCGTGGGAGTTTCGAGACAGGGCATCGATTCTCCAGAGTAGACTAGTGTATACAGTCGAGACCCCGACGAGGGGCGGTGGCTGGTCTCACAAGCCACTGGTGTCAGTTGGTTCACCTAAGATGTATACAGGTGCTCATTGGGTTATGAGTACACCGGACAGGACTCGCCGGGAACATGCTAGTTGGTCTTATACCTGACGTCAGATAGCAGTTCCCTGGTGACATGTGTGCAGGTTAGTTCATTGACCTGGGGATCGTCATTTGTCTCGTGTGAGTTCCCACTGTACTTTGATTACTATCCTACCACGGCTCAAAGGAGTCGTGCAAACAGGTTTTAGTTGGGTACAGTCCCGAGCCACATGGAGGCAGTGAGCGGATCTTCAGGGGTTCGTCTCTCCCGGTATTGGGGGTGAGGTCGCGCTGTGTCTAGGAGAGCCATTACGCAAAGCCCTCGCCGAGGCAGGAGATTTACTGGTAGGTATTCCAGTAGTATCTCAGGGCGTTCTGGGCTACACTCCGACACGACTTGTACCGCTTTTGGGGGTCTGACTTTTACCAACCCCCTAGGCCCGACATGCGATGCTCATAGACGAACGGACCGGACTGTACGGATATTGTCACTGACAGGCTCAGTAGGGTGTCAGGATGAGTTCGCTCATCGACGTCCCTTTTGGTCAATAGCTGGTGGCCCGTCACGTATTGGCTAATACCTCTGACGTGCTAGTGGTTAAATCCACAGCCATAGTATTGACGAGTCTTTAGAGTCCACCACACTTTCAGTTACTCAAGCTTTCGGGCGAAACGCTGTAGAGGCCGTATGGAGATATGGCAGGGTCCGATCAGATACGTGCGGTATTGCACGGATCAGGATCGGACAGTTTTGTACTAGTGGCCGTATAGTTATATGGCAGGGTTCGATCTGATACGTGCGGAATTGCACGGATCAGGATCGAACGGATATTACTAGCCGGCTTTGGTTTAAGCCGGATCCTAGTTTAGTACAGTGTAGATTTTGTCTCATTGCATTTGTATCCGGACGGAATACAGATGCGGGTGTGTATGCACAGTATCGGGGTTTTCCTGTAATTTATTACGGGACCAGTTTTCTGGAGTTGCCAGTTTGCATTCCGTTCCGGCCGGTTTTCCTTTGTTCTTTCCCGGTAAGACTTTTCCGATGGAGGGTGTTATTTGCAAATTTGCAAATAACATTTGTGGAGGGGGTTTCTTGCTTATTGGTGGCATCATGATAGGTTTTCATGATGAGATGCTTTCTTAGTCTTTTCCTTTGCTTTATGGTGATGAGAAAGGATTAGGATTGATTATGTGTTTGATGTGAGATTTGCTTTTGATGTGGTCACCACCTTTGCTCTCCTACACTCACCTCCCTTTGCATTATGTTTTCATTCCCTCCACCATTTCCAAAAGAGGATGGCCGGCCACATTTGATGAGAGGAGGAAAAAAGGAGAGGAGAGAAAATGAGAGGTTTCATTTTTGGTGGGCAAATTCATCATCCATCTCATTTTAGCTTGCCACCAAAAATCCCCAAGTTCATATCTTGTTGATTCCTCCATCAAGGCAACTTCACAAACCCCATGAGGCAATGTGATTCTACACTACTTCTACAGCAAATCTTGGGCGCGTCGGCCAGCCAACTTCGCGCCCGAGTTGCCTCGGTATTGAGGTGGGAGCCCGTAAAAGATGCAGACGATGTGGTGCCCTTCCGGCAAGGATGCGACGACCGGAGTTTCCGCGGGAGATCGGGACGACGATGAGAAGACCGGAGGACTCGGATCACTCGGTATATCTTTCACCCTTTCTCTTGTTAGCTAGTATCGGTTAATGGTTACGATCCGGGTATATTGTCCGCGGTAGCGCCAGTTTAAATGATAAGAAAATTTTGATTCCGCATTTTGGCCTCGGATAGACGGCCTGGGCGCTGCCGTGGCGCAACAAGATCAACTTAAACGGGATCGTTTAGATCCGACAAAACAGCATTTGGAGGCTCTATTGTTCCAGTTTAGGGACGTAGTGGTCCATGTTCCAGTTTAGGGACAAGGGGGTCCATGTTCCAGTTTAGGGACATAGGGGTCCATGTTCCAGTTTAGGGACATAGGGGTCCATGGGTAGTTTAAGGACGCTTAAGTCCGTGGGTTTGAGGACCCCACAGTCCGTGTTTTAGTTTAAGGACGTATAAGTCCGCGGGTTTAAGGATCCCACAATCCGTGTTTTGGTTTAAGGACGCTTAAGTCCATGAGTTTAAGGACCCCACAGTCCGTGTTGATGTGTGGTTGTCGGGACCCGTCACCTCTCTGACGTCGTTGAAGGATTACAACGATAGGAGTCAAAGTAGTTCGGAGATGTACCCTCGAACCGGATGTAAATTGATTTAAGAGAGCAGCTGTGCTCAGTCAATTTAATTTGAGGACTTATGGCCATGATTGGGCTAAGTCCAGTTGAAAAATGTTCAACGCTTTTATTTGTTTTTGGCCTATTAGACCTGTGCTAGGGCTTTGCCCCTTTTTAAATAATGCATTGCATTTTTTTTTATTTTGTTTGGGCTCTGCTCATTTATAAATGATGCAGAGCATCAATTTTGCTTGGGCTCTGCCCTTTTATTGCATGTTATTTTGTTTGGGCTCTGCCCTTTTATAAATGATACAGAGCATCAATTTTGTTTAGGCTCTGCCCCTTTTATTGCATTGCAATTTATTTTGGCCTACTAGGCCTCTTTGATTTGGGCCTGGCCCCTTCAGTAAACAATGCTTTGCATTTATCAGGCGCTTTGCGCCAATCACTGAGCACAAACGCTTGTGATGATGACACGTGTCACGCAAGCGCAGTGCGCTGCTGACACGTGGCGCCCTCTGGTGAGTTGCGCTAATTTCAGAGAGCAAGGCTCTATCTTAAGAGCGCATAGCGCAAATGGTTCAGGTGCTGACACGTGGCGCTCTCTGGTGGCTTGCGCCAACCCAAGAGCGCAACAGTGCAAATTTTACAAGTGCATGGCACTGTTTGATTTCTTGATCCAATTTAGATCAAAGAAAACAAGTTTTTTTTTCTTGTTTTTCTTGTTTTCAGAGAACCAATGGTTCATAAAAAGTGCAAGGCACTATTATTATTTGAAGATCATTGATCTTGTTCTTAGATCAATGATCTATTAGAAGAAATTCTTCTATTTTATGAAGGTTTTTTTTATCTTTTTCTTGAACTTTCTTCAGAGTTCTCTCTGTTTTGAGGTTCTTAATCTCTCATAATGTTGATCCTTTGAATTGGGGTCTAGGGGCCTTTATATAGTGCCCATAAATTTGTTAAATTTGTTAAAGAGATCTTTCTCTGAGTGATTTGGGGAATTTTCCCCACCGTTGGATCTTTGATCCAAGGGTTTCTGTTTTACAGAAGGCAATCTTCTTGTTTTAATAAGAACAGAAAGATCTTACTAGAATTTAATTCTGTTTGGCGCAAACGCCCCAGCGCGTGACACGTGTCACGCAGCGCGGAACGCAGTGCAACTGCGCAGACACGTGTCGCGCAGCGCACAGCGCAGCGAGCTTGCGCACAGCGCAGCGCGCTTACGCAACTGCGCTGACACGTGTCGCGCAGCGCACAGCGCAGCGCAACTGCGTTTGCGCTGACACGTGTCGCGCAGCGCAGCGCTTGCGCCACTGCGCTGACACGTGTCGCGCAACGCTTGCGCAACTGAAGCGTTGCTTCCTTTAATTTTTGTTTTAAATAGAGCCTTGCTCTGATTGGGCGCTCTGCGCTGACGTATCAGCTTTTGACACGTGGCGCGTTGCGCGCAGCGCAAGGAATTCGAAGCGTTGCTTCGAATTTTGAATTTTTGAAATTCAAACAGAGCTTTGCTTTGATTGGGGGAAACAAATGCCCCCCCCACCGTTGCGCTCACGTGGCGCGCACGTGAGTGCAGCGGTGGCAAGATCCTAGCCGTTGGATCAACTCAGGAGCTGAAGGGGCGCAAGCGCCTATATATAGGACCCCTGGCCTTTAGAAAATCTTTACCATTTCCAAGATTTTGATTTTCAGAGCTTTGCTCTTGCTTAAGAACTTCAGAACTTTGCTCTTGTTTCCAGACTCTAGAGCTTTTCTCTCATTTCCAAAGTTAGAAAAACTTTAGGTAAAAGTAATTTAAATTAATTTAAATCAATCTTAACCAACAGAGCCTTGCTCTCATAGATCTTTTGATCTAAAAAAAATCCCTTTTGGGGTTTCATAAACAGAGCTTTGCTCTCAAGAATTTGTTTCAGGGTTTCTTAACCCATGAACAGAGCTTTGCTCATTGACAGAATATAGATCTTTTGATCTTCTGATGATGAACTCTTAAGAGTTTTTTTTATATGGATCTTTAAGATCCCAGAACTTTAATTAATTTTTTTTAGGAATTAATTAATTTTTTTTCTTTGATGGATTTTTTTATCATTATTACAAAGCTAGGCTCTTTTAAGGAATTTTATTTTCCTGAGACCAGAGTTTGACAAGTGTCACTCTGTGACAGAGTTTTGCTTTGAAAGAGAAGATTTTCTCCTTGTCTCTAGGGATTTTTTTATTATTAATGGGAATATTCTCTTGTGGATTAACTGACAATCTCATCCAATGATGGGGCTGTCTTATTAATTGACGTATTATCATTCAGATTTTGTGGGTCCCCCTTTGGTCTCCTACCCACTGCACTGCTGTGTGGTGTAATTAATTTTAATTTAATTTTAATTAATCTTTAATTTAATTAATTAATTAATTAAATTTTTTTCAAACACCAAGCGTTGGAATTACAACACTAACGGCTAATTTTGTTCCCTTGCAGTGACTATGTCTTTCGATACTTCATCCCCGTTCGCTCATTCGGAGGAAGGGTTTCCTGAAGCGCCCTTGGACCGCGAAGTCCTAGCTATGATCAGGGACCACGACTCAGAATATAAGAGTCTCCACCTTTGGGGGTCGTGGTATAACCAGATTATCATGGGTCGACGGAGCTTCACGTGCGCAGTACATTCAGAACCCATTACGGCGATTCATTATGCCAGCCCACCCCCGGTGCAGTATGCCGTGGAGATGGTTGATTGGACCTCGAAGGGCTTTCTTCATCCTGCCATAGATGCAATTCCGGTTCAGCGTCCCATGGTTTTGGATATCCTGGGACGCCGTATCTGTCAAGGCGAGGCGCGACCTTAGGGACAATCATATAACATAGGTCTGATCCCCCGCCACCCGATCGGCTATCTGCCGTGGGCTCGCTATATCCTGTCGGCGAAGAAGTCGCAGTTGATAAGGTTAGGGTTGTACACTGCGGTTTACGTCTCCTTCTTCCAGTATCCCACGCTTCCTACCTGGTGGTTCAAGGCTTTCTTGGAGCAGTGGAACATTCCTACTCATACTTTCCTCTCAATGGACCGGGAAGTGTCAATTTCTCTGGAGGAATTCACAGAGGTCTCCGGTTTACCGGTTATAGGGGAGCACTATGAGGAGTTGCTTCCGACAGACGAGTATGTCTTCGGTGCTAAGCCGGCAGTAAGGGGCCTCATTCCGGAGAATGCTGTTCAACACCAATTCCCAAGTTTGATCAAAGTGTTGAACATCTATGAGGCCCTTTTCATCGAACGTGGGAGTCGCGGAGTTAGCTTTGAGGATTTCATCGCTCGGTTCCTTCACCCAAGCGTCCTCTCGGCAGAAGCTGCCAAGTTTGCCACCCTTGATGACCCTTTCGGTCTAGGTTTGGATAACCTACCGGCGAAGGAAATAGACCAAAAGGGTTTTTTTCCTTCCTAACTCCCCGACTGTGTCTTTTGCGGAAGTTGCATCCCCCGGGATGGACGGGGAGGCCTTCTTCTTAGGATTTCTTGGGCTATGGATGAGTTGGTTTGCGCTCCCGATGCATTCTCGCCATATGCGGCCCTCTGTCTTTTACCCCACTCACCGGATGACCATCGGGGTAAAAGTGGTCGTTGGGATCGCCGGCTTGGCACACTTGTATCACGGCCTCAGTCGAGTGGCGGATGCTAATGAGCCTGGGGTGCTGCACGTGATCTTCCCGATGCACTACTTCGTATCATGGCTCGAGCTACACACATCGGGTGTCTTCGGCATGCACAAAAGGCCCTCGTTCTATGACAGGTGCAGCTTCCCTCGCATAATACAGTTGATTGGCGCATCAATTGTGACTCCATCGCCACGGAACGCCATGGGTTTACTCCTTCGCCCCCACACCGTTGGAGATGGGGTGTCTTTCATCGACAAGGTGTTGACTATTGGAAAGGCATTTACCACTGCAGTGCGGCCATTGCAAGACACTTTCAAAGATGGAGCCTCAGTTTTGACGGCTCGGGAGACCCTCCACTTATATTCTATCAGACCGGGCTTCCTGGTGTTCAGGCAGAACGGTGCGGCGATTTTCATGAGATACAACCCGCACCGTTTCGCCCAACAACTGAGCTACAATCAAGGGGTACCACTGGAGGCTTTCCTATCGGAACCTGCTGCTACCGAAGAAGGGATGGAGAGCGCGCTGCATCACTTCATGCGTCTGAATACGGGTTCCCACTTTTTTATCAGTGAGCCGGCTTGCGCCCCACGACTCCTTAAGGTATATACAGAATGGTACAGTCATTCGACGGGAGCCGTCAAAAAGGAGGAAAAGCGATTGCTGGTCGACCGTAAGGGTGTGCCTCCAGGTAGCGACCGCAACGCTCCTTTAGTGCTAAGGACCCCGGTAGTTCCCCCTCTAAAAGATACTAGAGCCGGACCACCGCGTGCGCAGAGTCCTCTACGCGGATTGCCGCTTCGCGATATTGCGGATGCACCACCAGCGCCCTGTGCTCTAATGGAGACAGTGGTTGTAGCCTCGCCGGAGTCTTGTGTGGGTGCGGACATCGGGACCCGCCACCCCAAGGTGCCTGCAAAGCGCAAGTCGATCCCGGGTGCTCCATGGGTTGGTGGGCAGAAGAAGAAAAAGAAGTCGCTCTTCGCCGCTGACGTCGCGTTCGGTCAGGAACCCCACGCTCCCTAAGGTGAGGGCCTGAGTGAATATGGGACTAACAGGGGATTAGTCATGCCGCCGGATAACACGGACTTGGAGGCCGCCATCGTAGCTTCAGAGCGGTTGGCGAGGCGTGACGCGTGGTTGGCTAAGCTTGCGCAATCAGGTAATCACTAGTCGCATTTTTTTATTGCATCATATCTTTATTATTGCCTTTGACTAACGTTTTTCCTTCTTTTCTTACAACAGTCATCACCACTGAAGAAGCCATTGCCGCTTCCCTCAAGACTTTCCAAGAGGAGGAATGCCTTAGAGCGTCCTTAGGCCTTAGTAAATTTCGATTCATCAAGTTTTCATTTTCCTTGTGTTATGGTCGATCTAACCTCTCCTTTTTATCGCAGGAACCATAATGCCAATCCCGCCAGGTGACGCGGAGACTCTTCCCGGGCCAGCTGCCGATGTTTCTGCTTCCTCAGGGCTACTGCGAGAGGTCCGTCTTGAAGAGCCGATGAGAGATGCCTTAAAGGCTCTGGAGGCAACTCTAAACGAGGACGACGACACCTTAATTAAGGAAGCGTCGAAGAGGTCTATCGCGACGGCCCGGGAGGAGAGGAAGTGGTTGAGGCACGAAGCGAAGGCACGCGGGGCTGCCTTGGCCATTGGAGCGGGCCCAAGCACCGTCCCTCGTGCCGATACTCCGTCAGAAGAGCCCCCGGCCGCCTTGTCTATAGCTCATAGACAGGCGGTGCGCGCCAATAGGGAGGCTAACGATAAGTCCACCTCAGGTAATATTTCTTTCAGAATTTTGTTGTAAGAATTATGAAGCTGTCGGTTCTTATATATTCTGTCCTGCAGGGCCAAGTCCAACCGAGGGGGAGGCGGAGACCGTCGAGCCTGAGGGGCTAGAGGGAGAGGTATTGGCTGAAGCCGAGCCGATGGCGGATGACACAACCGGGATTGCTGGGCCCGAGCTAGTGGCTGACGAAATGGTCATGTCCACTATGCCTGAGCAAGTGGTTGATGCCGAGCCCGAGGTAGCAGCGGACGGAGCGCCTGAGACCGATGGCCTCATGGCGACGGTGGACGAGACAACCGTGACTGCTGAGCCCGAGGGAGTAGCGGGTGAGGTGGACATGATTCCTGAGGACGAGCCGACCGCTCTTTCTCAGGAGTCTGGCAATGCTCCGGTCATAGCTCTCCCCGCCTATGGCCCTCCGCCGTCTCCTGGCCTCGCGAGCACGACGACGGCCCCCGTGGAGTCTGGGGATGAGGCCACGGGTGGTGGACTTATGTCGATGGAGGAGGGAGACGCCTCCGTCTCGGCTGGAGGCTCATCAGGTAAATTTCGGATTACTGTCCCCCTTTTTTTATCTTGCAATCTTTCATGACAGGTTTACCCTTATTTTTTAACGCAGGTACGGCCAGTGCCGATGCTCCATTGCTTGAGGGAGCGCCGTCAACTACTGCCTTGGCGGTGGTCACCTCTCAGCCCTCTCTCGTACCATCGAAGATGTTGGAAGGTATGGGTCTGCAACTTATTAGTCTTATTTTTCAGACGCATAATTTATGTGCTAAAGTCGTACTGTTGTGTCTTTTTAGGAGTACTTTTTGATCATCTTTATCAAGTGTTGCTCCCACACTTCTCCTTCCCATCTGAATTCGCTTCTCCCTCTGGTGGTGCTGGTGAGTATAGTTTCCAACTGATATCTTTCTTTTTCAGTAATGGAATTATTTCTAACTTTTTCTCGTCCTGACTGCAGTGTTACAAATCGAAGGAGGAGACGAAAGATCGGTCGCGTCACCAGCCCTTCCGGCCTTGCCACCAGCTGCAGCTGGTATAATAGACTATCTCATCAATGACTTTTTGATATTTCTTGAACTGTTAATCGTATCTTGTTTTTTCAGCTGTCGTTCCAGTCTCGGCGCCCTTCGAGCCTCGTGTTACAATGCCGGCGGGCCCTTTCCTGAGACGTCCGTCCTCGAAAGGCGCCGCGAATAGTCTGCGCATGTTGAGCGACTACATCGAGGAACTCGACGTCGAGACTCCTACATCTGTTGCAGACTTCTCTACGGCGGTTAACCCGATGCTGGTGATACTCATAAATTTCCATGACGAGGGCATCGTTGCGTCTTGGGTACTGCAGAGAGATCGAGGTTCGCCTGCATCAGCTGGAGTCGATGCGTCCTGCCCCTGAGGTTTTGGCCGTGAGCACTCAACGGGCAGCATGGCTTGAGCAAAGCACTTCTCATTTTCGCCATTTGGAACAAGAAGCAGCTTCAAGGATGAAGGAGTGTCAGGAGTCTTCAAGCGAGACTGCTCGCCTACGTGCTGAGGTCGAGGCGAACGCTGCCGAGGTGAAGGCTGTCTTCGAGGGCCTTCTGTAGCGTATCTCAAATGGGCTGAACTTGAAGCAAAAACTTGACGCTGCCGAGCGTAATGCTCAAGGCCGCGAAGCAGCTCAGCAAGCCATTGGGGAGCAGCTCGCATCTCTCTTGCAGCAAAGGGCTCAGGTGGAGGCAGAACTGGCAGTGGTGGCCGTTCAGGAAAAGGCATGGAAGGAAGTGTGCGAACAACTGATAGAGCTATTTAAGACGCTTCCTTCCCAGTAGCTGCCTTTGTATCAATACAATTAATTTTTTTTTAAAATAATATGTATCCATTCCTTATTCTTTTGTACGCTTCACCTTGTACTTGATTAAAGTCAATAAATAAAGATACACATTTTTCTTTGCATGTCTTGTACTATTTCTTTGCTTTCTCCCTTCTCTTATTATCAGCATGCTGTCTTGATAAACACAATTGACAGATAATAGAGTAAGCATCTAGATTTCTCCAAGAGATAGCGATGGCTTAGGCCGCAGGTTCAGATATGCTGCCTAAGACTTTTCAACTCTATGAGCCGTGAGGGTCTCATAGAGATTTTTCTCCCTACGGATCGAGAGGATTTCGTAGGTGGATTTTCTCCTTAGGAATCGTGAGGATTCCTAAGTGTGTTTTCTCTTATAAGTCGTAAGGATCTTATAAGAAAATTTTCTCCTTTACAAGTCGAGAGGACTCGTAAGTGGTTGGTGAGTTGACTTGTTGAGTCGAAGTATTGCTCCGACGGGGAGGTCGTTGGCTGACTTGTTTCCGAGACGGAGGTCATTTGCTGACTTATTTCCACGACGGAGGTCATTGACTGACTTGTTTCCACGACGGAGGTCATTTGCTGACTTATTTCCGAGAGCTGACTTATTTCCGTGACGGAGGGCATTGGCTGACTTGTTTCCGAGACGGAGGTCATTGGCTGATTTGTTTCCGAGACGGAGGTCGTCGGCTGACTTGTTTCCGCGACGGAGGTCATTGGCTGACTTGTTTCCGAGACGGAGGTCATTGGCTGACTTGTTTCCGAGACGGAGGTCATTGGCTGACTTGTTTCCGCGACGGAGGTCATTTGCTGACTTGTTTCCAAGACGGAGGTCATTGGCTGACTTGTTTCTGCGACGGAGGTCATTTGCTGACTTGTTTCCGAGACGGAGGTCATTGGATGACTTGTTTCCGAGACGGAGGTCATTGGCTGACTTGTTTCAAAACGGAGGTCATTTGCTGACTTGTTTCCAAGACGGAGGTCATTGGCTGACTTGTTTCCGCGACGGAGGTCTGGTGGCTGACTTGTTTCCGCGACGGAGGTCATTTGCTGACTTGTTTCCGAGGCGAAGGTCATTGGCTGACTTGTTTCCACGACGGAGGTCATTTGCTGACTTATTTCTTAGACGGAGGTCATTGGCTGACTTGTTTCCGCGACGGAGGTCATTTGCTGACTCTAGGTTGTCTGTGAACCGTAAATATTTGGCTTAGCTTTCTGACGGAGCCTGTTGGGAAGGTGTGGTTCCCTATTTGTTTGTGCCCTTAGATTATATACAGGGATCGATGTGATCTCAACTGTAGGGCAAAAGTTTCATTAATTTTTATTATTTTATTTCCGCGATGCTCTATCATTTCAGCTTTTATATCGCGAAGGTCGCGATTGCCCAATCATTTCGGCTATTTTTCGCGGTGCCCAATCATTTCGGCTATTTATTTTATTTTTACTCGTTGTTTTTTTATTGCAATTTGCCCAATCATTTCGGCTGTTTTATATGCATACGTTTTTACTTGCTGCTTTTTATTGCAAGCTGCCCCATCATTTCGGCTATTTCGTATGCATGTGCGGCTTGCTGGTTTTTCACCGCAAACCTGAAACTAGACACCGATTTCGGCATCAGCACCGCTACAACTGGGATATTGCAAGGAGCGAATCATCATTTGCCTCTGTCGATGTTGAACAAAGGTGGCTTAGCGAACAGGGTTAAGGTCCTGTCGACTAAGGCTTTTGACTTCATGAGCCGTAAGGGTCCCACAAAGGTATTTCTCACTACAAGTCGTGAGGATCTCGTAGGTGTATTTTCTCCTTAGGAATCGTGAGGATTCCTAAGTGTACGTTCCTCTGTAAGTCGTAAGGATCTTACAGGAGGGTTTTCTCCTTGTAAATCGAGAGGACCTACAAGGGTTGTTCATTATGCGCACATATCCCCAATCACAGATGAAACTTGGTTAGGGAAATGTTTATTCGCGCCCGTGGATTGTATACAAGGGTCAGAATTGAACCACTTGTAGGGCAATATCGAAGGTTGTGGGGGGTTTGCTTAAGTACAGGTTTAGGTTTCTGTAACTTAAGACTTTCAAATCTTATGAGCCGTGAGGGTCCCATAAGAGAGTTCTCCTTACGAGTCATGAGGATCTCGTAAGTGTATTTTCTCCTTAGGAATCGTGGGGATCCCTAAGTGTGTTGCTCCCTTGTGAGTCGTAAGGATCTCACGCGGGTGGTTTTTCCTTACAAGGTCGAGAGGACCCTGTAAGTGTCCTTTAACGAGGTTGCACCCTTTCAGGTTTTCACAAACACTCGCCGGTAGTCCTGCTGTTTTTACTCACGGAGCCCTTTCGGGTTTTCATCCATGCCCATTTTGCTTATGGACATACCGTTTTTTTTATTCTTTTTTATTTTCTTTCTATCTTTTTTTTTACGAGGTCGCGCCCTTTCGGGTTTTCACGAACACTTACCCGTAGCCCTGCTGTTTTTACTCACGGAGCCCTTTCGGGTTTTCATCCGTGCCCATTTTGCTTATGGACATACCGTTTATTATATATATTTTTTATACATATATTTTTTTTCTTTTTCTTTTATTGATCTCGTCAGCCTGAAGATGCTGCGGTAATAGTTTAAAGACGTTTCGGTCCTTCGTTAGTTTAAGGACGTTTCGGTCCGCCATTAGTTTAAGGACGTTTCGGTCCGTCCAGGAGAAGGCTGGCTACTGCTTATAAAGTTTGAGCTTAGGAAGATAGCGAGCGGACATAGTCGTCGTCGACCTAGGCAGTAACTCACTAAGCGTAGTATTTCTTTAGAAATCGACCGTTTATTGGCCTGTAAGGCCTTTCACCGTGCATGTCCATAAGTAGATAGGCTCCACCCTGGTAGACCTTGTCTATGATGTACGGGCCTTCATAGTTTGGCTCGAACTTTCCCCGCTTGGCGCGGTTGGGGATCATAGGCCTTTTGACCACTAGCACGAGTTCGCCTTGGCGGAATGTCCTCGGCCGGGTCAATCTTTCATATGAGCGCGTCATCTTTGCTTTATAGGCCTCCAGATTTTGTTGCGCTATGATCCGGGTCTCATCGAGGGCATCAAGCTCCTCAAGCCGAAGGTGAGCATTTTCTTCGTCCGTCAGCTCGTAGTGGACTGCCACTCGTAGAGAGGGTAACTCTATCTCAAGGGGGAATACTGCTTCTGTACCGAATACCAACGCATATGGCGTTGTGTTCGTGGCTGTCTTGAACGTAGTTCGATACGCCCAATGAGCTTCTTGCAGCCTCTCATGCCAGTCCTTCTTATTTCGGGATACCGTTTTCTTCATGATCTTCGTCAAGGTCTTGTTGAAGGCATCGGCTAGACCGTTAGCTCGCGGATTATAAACCGAGGAATATCTCCAGTCTATATTGTGTTGTTGCGCGAAACGACTGATCTTGTGGCTTCTATAAGCTGGCCCGTTATCGGAGATGATCCATCGCGGAGTTCCAAACCGATAAATGACGTGCGTCTTGAAAAAGTGGAGGATATTCTCCGTCTTCACTTCTCTCAACGGTATTGCTTCTGCCCATTGGAGAAGTAGTCATTCGTCGCCACGATGAAACGATGTCCCCTGGACGATGCTGGTTCGATGGGGCCGACTATGTCAGTTCCCCACATTTCGAATGGCCAGCTAGCCACTGTCGGGTGTAGCGGATTTGGATGCTGGTGGATGAAGTCCCCATGGATTTGGCATGAGTGGCATTGCTTCGCATATTCGAGGCAGTCCTGAATCATCGTGGGCCAGTAGTAGCCCATCCGTTTGATCTTCAGCTTCATCTTCGGGCCCGCTTGGTGAGAACCGCAGAGTCCGTCATGAACTTCCTGAGCGACTCTTTTCGCTTCGTCAGGTCCCAGACATCTCAACCACAGAGAATCAAACGACCTCTTGTACAGAGTATCATTGACGAAGGCGAAAGACAGAGCTCGTTTCATAAGCTGATGTCTTGAGGACGCATCTTCGGGCGTTCGACGGTATTTGAAGTAGTCTATAAAGACTTCCCTCCAATCCTCGGCCTTTTCCCGGTCTTTTATTTGCAGAGCCATTCACTCAGTCGCTCCCTTCTCTTCGGGTGATTCCGGAGATATTTCCGCTGGGGCGAGCACCCGACGGCTTTGTACCACGATTCTTACGTCATCGAGGTTCTCATCAGCCAATTCTTTAGCGAGTTTGGCCAACGCGTCCGCTTTGCTGTTTTCCGCGCGCGGTATGTTCTCCAAAGTATAGGAGGGAATTTGGGTCAACAGTTGTTGCACCTTTTCTCCGTACTTCACCAACTCTGGTTTGCATGTCTGGTAGTCGCCATTTACTTGACCAACGACCAGCTGGGAGTCTCCGTATATGAGGAGGTTTTCAATTCCCATATCAATGGCGATCTTGAGGCCTGCTATCAAAGCTTCGTATTCGGCTTCATTGTTTGTCCTCGGCTCTGTTAGGGAGAAAGCAAAGCGCATTATCCCTCCTTGTGGAGTTACAAAGATGAGTCCCACCCCCGATTTGATTACAGGGGTACTTTGTTTGCGCTTCTTCACGGAAGATGCTCCATCGAAATAAAGCTCCCATCGGGTATCACCACCGTCGATCGCATCAAACGCATGTTCTTCTGGAAGATCTCAATTCATAGGAGAATCGGCGGGTATCGGGTGCTCAGCGAGGAAGTCGGCGATGGCCTGGCCTTTCACTGCCTTGAGAGGTTGATACGTTATCGAGAACTCCATCAAGAGAAAGGCCCATTTAGCGAGTCGTCCCGTCAATATGGCCTTTGACATTAAATATTTAAGAGGGTCCACCTTCGAAATGAGGCGGACCTCATGCGCCAACGCATAGTGTCTGAGTTTTGTTATCGCAAAGATCAATGCCAGGCAGTGTTTTTCAATGGGGGAGTAGTTGCTTTCTGCCCCCAGTAGAACTCGACTTAAGTAGTAGAGGGCTCTCTCCTTCCCTTGATCGTTCTCTTGTGCCCATAATGCGCCTAAGGAACCTTCGAGGGCGGTTGTATAAAGAATGAGAGGTTTTCCCTTAACCGGAGCAACTAATACTGGCGGATTCTGGAGGTACTGCTTGATTTTGTCCAGCGCGTCTTGGCATTTTTGGTCCCAGACGAACGGAGTTCCCTTCTTCATCAGGTGGCTGTAAGGACAGCACTTGCTTGAAAGGTTGGCTATAAATCGCCGTATATACGCGAGCTTCCCTTGGAGAGACCGCAGCTGTTTGAGAGTCCTTGGCGGAGGCATTTCCATAATCGCTTTGATCTTTGACGGATCTATCTCAATACCTCGGTGCCGGACGATGAATCCCAGGAATTTGCCCGAGGAAACTCCGAATGCACACTTGAGAGGGTTCATCTTCAAGTTGTATTGTCGAAGGCGTTGAAATACGGTTTTCAGATGCTCGAGATGTTCCTTGTATGATTTGCTTTTCACCACGAGGTCGTCAATATAACATTCGACAATTTCATGTATAAGGTCATCGAAGATCTTCGTCATGGCCCTCTGATAGGTGGCACCGGCGTTCTTTAGACCGAAGGGCATCACCTTGTAGCAGAATATACCCAAAGGGGTCTTGAAGGCGGTGTGCTTCTGGTCTTCGGGATGCATCTTTATCTGATTATACCCTGATGAGCCGTCCATGAAGGAGAAAACCTCGTGAGTGGACGTATTGTCTATCATCAGTTCGGTGACTGGCACTGGGAAATCGTCCTTCGGGCAGGCTTTATTGAGATCCCGGAAGTCCACGCATATGCGCACTGTCCCATTTTTCTTCATCACCGGGACGATGTTGGCGATCCACTTGGGATACTGGACCTCCAGGATGAAGCCAGAGTCGATCGGCTTCTTGACCTCGGCGTTGATACTCATCTCAAGCTCGAGCCGCATTCTTCTTGGCGCTTGTTTGACCGGCTTGACGTCCGGGGATATCGCCAATTTATGCACAGCAATTTCTGGATCTAGTCCCGGCATTTCAGAATAGTTCCATGAGAAACAATCTTTATGCTGCACAAGCAAATCTTTTAACGCAGCCACCCTTTCTTCAGATAACAGCTCGCTGACGAATGTCGGTCGCGGGTCGTTCGCCGTCCCCAACTCAATTTTCTTGAGGTTATCCGCAGTGGTATGCATTCCATCTTCCAGCTTTTTTGGCGCTGGTGGAAATTCTGAGATCACCTCATCGTTGCTGTTTTCGAAGCACCCGGGAAGGTCATCCATGTTCTCGGTCTCTTCTTTTGATATTGTTATCATGTGACAAGTACGAATTCGTTTCCAAGCCTAATGTGGAACCGGTTCTTCTTTCATGGCTTTGGGTATGTGCTTCTGTGGTGGCGCTACCCTCCAGTTGTCAGACAGAGCAAACTTGCCAAGATGATACTGATCTTCGACCCAATTCTTGAAGGTGAAGCAGTCTTCGAGAGGGTGCCCTATCACTCGGTGATAAGGACAACAGTCTGGGTGAGAGACTTCGCTTGCTTGTTCGGGGTGTTTAGATTCCGGCAGTGTAAGCATCTGATGTTTTAGAACAAGGTCAAGTATTTTCTTCGTCTTGTCCCGAGGAAAAGAGTATGCTCGTCCCATTTTCCTTATGAGGGATAGATCGGAACCGCTCGATTCTCGTTTGCGTGGCTTCTTAGTCCCGCTTTGTTGCTGTTGAGCGCCTTTTTCGCTTTTCGACTTATTTCTGCCTCTGTGTCGAGCCTTTTTTATAACAGGTTGACAGGGAGCGGCATTTTCATCTTTCACAGCCTGTTGGAGGAGGCGTTTCGTTTTGGCTTTCTCGTAGATGGCCATTTCGCGGTTATGGTCGTCTCGGAATTTTTGACCAGCTTCCCTTATAAGCTTGTCCATTTGTTCTTCGAACGACGGACTGGGCACTTTTGCATCTGGGACTTTTACTGGTTCAGGATTAGCATCTTCCCATTGAGCATCCGCTTCTTCATCGAAGTCGTGCACGACGTAGCAACCATGGAGTAGCCCTCGTTTCTTGGACCGAATGTATCCAATCCCGATTGTTTCCATTCTCCCATTAGGCAGTTTGTGCCGAGTCCCGGGAACGTTCTAGACCCTGTCATAGAATTTGGCCTTTCAAGCGGTCTGTTTAAAGGATATCCCCTAGCGTTTCAGCAACCTCTTCAAGCCTTCTATATAATATCTGGGGAGACGGATGGGCCGAAGCCTGTCAAGCGTAGGATCTGCACCATGCCAGATTTCTTTCTCCACTTTGGTTTCTTCAGAGCGGTAGAATAGAATTGCTTTTTTGCCTTCTCGCCTTCTCGCCTAGGAGGGATATAGAACGTCCGCAGCTCCTCTACACTGTAGATATCAAGTGCATCCAGTTCTTTATGGTGTTTGAGTGGAACCATGGCGACTTGCAGACTTTGCTCTTCGTCAGCGGACGTTTGTATTGAAGGTCGAGCAGAGAATACAGCATGGACCTCATCTTCCGAGTCACTACCAAAGATCAACGTAGGAACGGATGGTCTTGGCTTGTTGTATTGGGGCGGACCCGAATAAACTATCTCCTCTTCCTCCTCGGTATCACTGCCGAAGACAGGGATGGTGGCATTAGCTTTATTCTCCGGCTTGTGACACCTCTCCGTGTCTTTGAAATCCGGTAAGAAGTATTTGGCATCTTCATATTTGCGGACCTCGTTCACAGAGAACAGGTTCAGTTCTCCCGTCACGGTATACTCGAAACCATCCTTAAAATACTTCATACACTGATGTTGTGTAGAAGGGATGATGTTGTACTCGTGTAACCATGGTCGGCCGAGCAGAGCATTGTAGCAAGTCTTAGCATCTATGACGTGGAACTTAATGTCCGTGACGAGTAGTCCGAAGCGTAACGTCAGTATCACAGACCCAAGAGTTCTTGATGACTGGGAGTCGAACCCGGAGATGGTGATCTTGTCCCGAGCAAAGTGCTGGACGCTCATGCACATTTTCTTTTAACACCCGCACGTTGAGGAGATTAACGGAGGATCCATTGTCGATCAGGATTTTTCCTATCTTTATATCGTGGCAATATCCTGAGACATAGAGGGGGCGATTGTGTTCGCACGTCCCAAAGAGAAGGTCCTCATCACCAAAAGTGACATCGGCCGTGTGCACTTCCTCCAATTCATCCTTCATTTTTTCTTCAGCCAGGAACGCTTGGAATTGTTCCGGCTCTTGTAATGCCTTGATTAACGAGTCTCTCTCCTCCTTTGATAGCAAAAGGGCGTCAAGAATGCTGAGCTGCGAGGGTAGTTTCCTCAGATGCGCTAAGACGTTGTAACCCACCTTATTTCTCTTCGGCAGGTCCTTGGCACTAGCTCCTCCACAACTTGGTCATCCAGGGCGATCTCCTCTGGGACTTTCTCTTTCCCTTTATCTTTTTTATTTGAGGGTCCGAGATTCTTTTCAGGAAGCGTGCAATTACGCAGCCGGGTATTTTCGCAGACCTTCGGCTCTTCTTCTTTTCCCGAGGTGGACTCTTTAAAGAGGGGGCTAAGAGCCAGCTCCACATCAGAATCGCTCCCGAATGTAAGCACTTGTGATCCCCCGGCGTTAACCATGCGACAATCACCGGTGGTTCTGTTAAACCCTTCGGTCGTATTTTTCCGCTCCCGACGAGTTTTGCGCTTCTCCCGCTTAAAATGCTGTTGATGAGCAACATACCTTTGCCACCATCTATCGAAAGCTTTGCACTCTTCAGTGGGGTGCGAAATCTTCCGATGATACAAGCAGTAGGAGGGGTACATTTCCACTTCACCAGTAATGTTTTCTTCGGAGGATGGTAGCTTCATGCCCATTGATATGGCCTTAGCAAACCTTTTTCTCGTCTTGAATTTTCTTTTATCCATAGTGGATGTATTTTTCTCCAGCGGAAATGTCTCAGCTCTTTCGTCAAGTCGCCGGCGCTTGGCCCTTTCAAATATAGCCGTCTCGCGTTCCTGATCAGCTTTACTTTTCAACCGAGCTTCGTTGAGGAATGCGTCAATTACTTCATCTGATGGCCCTAGAATTTTTGGTTCAGGATCTGCCCCCATCTTTTCAGTGCAAGGAGTCTCCTCGTCGTCCGTCAACGAATGGGAGATCATATGGCAGCTCGCCACATATTCCTCAGACTCATCCGACGAACTTTCTCCCTCATCTTCCTCTTGAAAGACGTGGTTGAGAAACTCTTGGAGTGCAATGGGAGTCCATGCTTTCTGGTTGTATTCCTCCAGCGCGTCAATTTGTTTCTGTAAGTCCGTGCGCCTGTCACCAGGCTTTACAGACTTCTTAGATTTCTTCTTCTTCTTCTTCTTCTTCGAAGATTTTGACGGCTGGTTGCGAGTGCTTGGGCCACCACCATCGGTCTTTGGAGTTGGACGCGGCTTTAACATCCCCTCAATGACCTGCGGTTCCAACGGGTTCTTCCACTTAATCGCTGGGCATGTCTGAACATCATTCAGCATTCTCTTTGTCTTGGCTGACAGCACAACCTCCCATGGGGCTTCTTCGACGATAGAGCACGTTGCCCACGGCATATTCATCCTTTTAGGGGTGTGAGGTTGCGGCGGATTTACCTTCCATCTATCGGATAATGCGAACTTACCCTGTTGGTACTAGTCTTCAAGCCAATTTTTGAAGACATAGCAATCTTCGATCGGATGACCCAGTACCCGGTGATAGGGGCAGTAGTTGGGCTCATCGACATCATTTGGTTGCGACGGACGTTTTGGCTCCGGCAGATTTATGAGTCGGTTGTGCAACGCCAGTTCGAACAATCTTCTTGTTTTATCTCGGGCAAACGAGTAAAGATGTCCTAGTCTCTCCTTTAGGGGTACCTGCGGACGCATATTATTTTGATGAACAACCGGCTTCGAGTTACTCGGCTGTTGTTGAGCATTAGCGACAACGATCGCTTTTCCCTTCCCCTTTTCATTTCGGGAGTCCGGCTTTGGAAGAGGGGGGTCTATGACCCATCTGATCCATTTGCGCTAGCTTGTCAATCAAGGCCTGGAAAGTAGTCGGCTTGAAGAACATCATAAATTGCGAGATGGTTGCTTGCGGATCAAGGGTTCCCACAAACATACCCACTGCAGGAGCTTCTTCAATGCGCTGCTCGCACTTTGACCCATGTTTCGCCACCGTATAGCATATTGAACCCATGTTTCGCCTGGCTTCACCCTGGCGTTAATCAGTGCCGTCATCGGGGTGCGTTCACTGGCGCTTGCAAAACGCTGGGTAAACAACAGCTCCATCTCCGCGAAGGTCTTGATAGAGTCGTTCGGGAGCTCAGAGTACCACTCGAACGCTGTATCTGATAAGCTTCCAACGAACTGGCGAAGCAACAGTTTGTCATCATCGCCGGTGTTGCCGCAGAGTGCCCTGAACTGGGCAACATGCTGGTGGGGATTGCCCATCCCCTTATAGACATGGAACTTGGGAATTGTGTAGCCCGGCGGGTACTTAATCTGGTCGTACCAGCTCGGATATGGTCGTCCTGTTTTTACGACCTGGCCGGCTGCTTCAGTCATATGATGAACCCGTATTTGTTGGGCTATGTACTCGTCCAAGTCAGCTTTGGAGATTGTCTCCTTCTTAGCTGTTGACAAAGCTGGCGGAGGATTCGACGTTTCTCCCCTATCGTCTTCAAAGACGATCGGGGGATCTTCGGCCGGAGGATCTTGTTGGATCATCATCCCCACCATGTCTTGGAACAGGAGGCCCATACGCTTTATGTTGGCTGCTTGTTCAGCAGCCTCTTTATCCTTCTTCTCCAATATTCGACGAAGGAATTCGGCGTCAGTTTCTTGATCTTGGTGTTCATCTGAGGACGTTTCAGGGTTTTCTTTTGGCCCAGTAAGTGCGGCTATCGCGTTCATCATCTCTTGGAGCTTCTACTGCTGCTCCTGCGCTTTGGTCACCGATCGCGTAAGCGGCCTATGACCTGTGGATATGCGGCTGTCCTCTTTGCCGGACGCCATGTAGACGGTATGAACTACGATGCCCCCGGACTTAGGGCGTTTGGGTTCACCACCTTTGATATTCGCCGTCGGCGTAAGGACTTTCTCCGGCCTTCTTCTCTTATGGGCCGTTGAAGTTGAGGGGGCCGTTGCTTTGGGCACCCAAGTGGTCGTCGCCTTTCGTTGCTTGACCGGGGGATTTTCTTCTTGCCGACCTTTCGATTTCTTGTGTTGGCGGGAGAAATTAGGACCAATTATAGATTCTTGGACTCGTCGCCATGTCTTGTAAATCCTGGAGGACAGCGATTGAGGAGGCTGCTCCGGTTTTTCTACTTCCACGGCGGTCTCTACCGGTGGAGGAATTCTTTTGAGCACCGCAGTTGGCGAATTCCTGCATACCCTGTTCAGCAGCTCAAAGCTGTTCGCAGTTGGAACAGTAGCATTAACCTCCACCGTTGGAGCTGGTGGAGTTATCCCAGAGGGGGAGTTGCCCCCAGTCTTCCTTATCCGGCGCCAGTGGCGTCGTCGGGCGTGACGAGCTGTCGGTATTGGTTCAGCGACGGAGATGGCCTTGTCTTGCCCCCTGTTCAGGTGCGGGACTGTTGCCGGCGTCAGCCTATTGAAGACTGATGTCTTTTGTGCAGCAGGAGCAGGAGTGGGAGTTGGGACGGTCAATCTTGTAAAGACCGATCTCCTAGCAGGAGAATCCATCTTGACGACTTCAGGAGCAAGTTCTCTTTTTGGAATAACCTTTTCTGGGACTGCAAGCTTCATTGTGGGCCCGCAGGAGTTTTGGCCCAGTCTGGAGAAGACCGAGGCACTGGTGTTGGGCGACCCGTTGAGAGGGGCCGCAGTAACTGTAAGTCGATCGAAGACCGACTTCTTAGGAGCTTCTGGTACGGGCACGGGGGTGCTGAAGTTTGTTGGTGGAAGCATGGTTCCGAAAAACAGCCCTGTGGTGGCTTGAGTAATCTGCTCCACGGGCATCGTGAACAAAGAGGCCGCTTAGGGCCCGTAGATTATGCCCCCAGTTGAGGCAGGACGCGAGTTGCAGCTGCAGTTGGAGCACTTCGAACAGGTGAATGCCATTGCTGTTTTGCTTTCTGCGCCAAGCAAGAGACCAAATCTTAGTAACTTGAAACCTAAGGGCAACCATTAACAAACCGCGATTTGTTCGCGAAGAAGACACACGAAGTGTGGAGTGGAAAGAGGAAAAGGTCCCACCGGGCGTGCCAGAATCTGTTCCCCTCTGAATGGCGGCCAAGACGTGAGGACGTCTTGCCTGAGATTCGGGGCAGATGCTATTTGGTTTTATCCGTCTACCTCTCTGAAGATGCCAAGGTGATTTATGGCACCGTGTATCGGAGGTTTAGACGGATGCGGCCGATGTAACAGACTTCGTCAGATTCCCCCTCGCTGGAGGGGTTTTTGATTGTGGGGATGCTCTTCCCTGCAGGCGCAAGCCCCTGCAGTTAATTACGCTACCGCATCGCGGTAACCACTTTCTCCTTCTCCAGAATTTCACTTTGTGTCGTGTGTGTTTGTTTTGTTTGTGGTTGCCCGTGGATTGTATACGGAGACTATTTATTTCGTCGCCCGTAGGACGTGGATTAGTCCAAATCCGTATTTTCTTAGATTTGGGTTTTGGGTTTTGGTTTAAGGATACGTTAGCCATTTTTGAGGCTAAGGTCAACTTAAACGTTTGTTAAGGATACGTTAGTCTAATTTCCAGACTAAGATCAACTTAACGGGATCGTCTAGATCCATTTCCAGTTTAGGGACATGGTGGTCCATTGCATGTATGGCCGTCGGGACCCATCACCTCTCTGACGACGTTGAAGGATTACAATGACAGATGTCAGAGGAGTTCAGAGATGTACCCTTGAACCAAAGTTGATTGGGGGATCTATAGTCCAATTTGGGACTAAAGTCTGTTTGAAGGTTTAAGGATACGTTAGCCATATTTGAGGCTAAGATCAACTTAAACGGGATCGTTTAGATCCGACAAAAGAGCATTTGGAGGCTCTATTGTTCCAGTTTAGGGACGTAGTGGTCCATGTTCCAGTTTAGGGACATGGGGGTCCATGTTCCAGTTTAGGGACATAGGGGTCCATGTTCCAGTTTAGGGACATAGGGGTCCATGGGTAGTTTAAGGACGCTTAAGTCCGTGGATTTGAAGACCCCACAGTCCGTGTTTTAGTTTAAGGACGCATAAATCCGCGGGTTTAAGGATCCCACAATCCGTGTTTTGGTTTAAGGACGCTTAAGTCCATGAGTTTAAGGACCCCACAGTCCGTGTTGATGTGTGGTTGTCGGGACCCGTCACCTCTCTGACGTCGTTGAAAGATTACAACGATAGGAGTCAAAGGAGTTCGGAGATGTACCCTCGAACCGGATGTAAATTGATTTAAGAGAGCAGCTGTGCTCAGTCAATTTAATTTGAGGACTTACGGCCATGATTGGGCTAAGTCCAGTTGAAAAATGTTCAACGCTTTTATTTGGTTTTGGCCTATTAGGCCTGTGCTAGGGCTTTGCCCCTTTTTAAATAATGCATTGCATTTTTTTTATTTTGTTTGGGCTCTGCCCATTTATAAATGATGCAGAGCATCAATTTTGCTTGGGCTCTGCCCTTTTATTGCATGTTATTTTGTTTGGGCTCTGCCCTTTTATAAATGATGCAGAGCATCAATTTTGTTTAGGCTCTGCCCCTTTTATTGCATTGCTATTTATTTTGGCCTACTAGGCCTCTTTGATTTGGGCCTGGCCCCTTCAGTAAACAATGCTTTGCATTTGTCAGGCACTTTGCGCCAATCACTGAGCGCAAACGCTTGTGATGATGACACGTGTCACGCAAGCGCAGTGCGCTGCTGACACGTGGCGCGCTCTGGTGAGTTGCGCCAATTTCAGAGAGCAAGAATCTATCTTAAGAGCGCATAACATAAGTGGTTCAGGTGCTGACACATGGCGCTCTCTGGTGGCTTGCGCTAACCCAAGAGCGCAACAGTGCAAATTTTACAAGTGCAGGGCACTGTTTGATTTCTTGATCCAATTTAGATCAAAGAAAACAAGTTTTTTTCTTGTTTTTCTTGTTTTCAGAGAACCGATGGTTCATAAAAAGTGCAAGGCACTATTATTATTTGAAGATCATTGATCTTGTTCTTAGATTAATGATCTATTAGAAGAAATTCTTCTATTTTATGAAGGTTTTTTTACCTTTTTCTTGAACTTTCTTCAGAGTTCTCTCTGTTTTGTGGTTCTTAATCTCTCACAATGTTGATCCTTTGAATTGGGGTCTAGGGGCCTTTATATAGTGCCCATAAATTTGTTAAATTTGTTAAAGAGATCTTTCTCTGAGTGATTTGGGGAATTTTCCCCACCGTTGGATTTTTGATCCAAGGGCTTCTGTTTTACAGAAGGCAATCTTCTTGTTTTAACAAGAACAGAAAGATCTTACTAGAATTTAATTCTGTTTGGCGCAAACGCCCCAGCGCGTGACACGTGTCACGCAGCGCGGAGCGCAGCGCAACTGCGCTTGCGCAACTACGCAGACACGTGTCGCACAGAGCAGCAGAACTGCGCTTGCGCAACTGCGCTTGCGCAACTACGCAGACACGTGTCGCGCAGCGCACAGCGCAGCAGAACTGCGCTTGCGCAACTGCGCTGACACGTGTCGCGCAGCGCAACTGCGTTTGCGCTGACATGTGTCGCGCAGCCGAGGAGAAATTGACCCTTCGAATATTAAGGAGATTATGGAGATGCCCACGTCGAGGACTCTCAAACAACTGTGGTCTATCCAAGGAAAGCTCGCGTATATCCGGCGGTTCATAGCCAACATCTCCGGCAAATGCCACCCCTACAGCCATCTAATGAAGAAGGGTATCCCATTCGTATGGGATCATAAATTCCAAAGTGCACTGGACGAAATCAAGCAATACCTGTAGAACCCGCCGGTACTAACCGCTCCAGTTAAAGGAAAGCCCCTCATCCTATACACACCAGCCCTGAAAGGTTCTCTAGGCACGTTATGGGCATAGGAGAACGACCAGGGGAGGGAGAGAGCTCTCTACTATTTGAGTCGAGTTCTCCTGGAGGAAGAAAACAACTACCCCCCATCGAAAAGCATTTCCTGACACTGATCTTCCCGATAACGAAGCTCAGACACTACGCCTTGGCACATGAGGTCCATCTCATATCAAAAGTCGATCCTCTCAAATATTTGATGTCAAGAGCCATACTAATAGGAAGGCTTGCCAAATGGGCCCTCCTCTTGATGGAATTCTCGATAATGTATCGACCCCTCAAAGCAGTGAAAGGCCAGGCCATCGCCGACTTTCTCGCTGAGCATCCGATACCAGCCGATTCTTCCTTAAATTGCGAATTGCCAGACGAACATGTGTTCGACACAATCGAAGGGAAGAAGGAAGAAAATAATGTCCATTGGGGACTCTACTTCGATAGAACATCTTCCATGAAGAAGCGGAAGCATAACACTCCTATAATCAAAGTCGGGGTGGGTCTCATTTTCGTGACTCCGCAAGGAGGGATAATGCGTTTCGCCCTTTCCTTAACGGAGCCAAGAACAAACAACAAGGCTAAATATGAAGCTTTGATAGCGGGTCTTGAGATCGTTGTCGATATGGGAATCGAAAACCTCCTCATATATGGAGACTCCCAGCTGGTCGTTAGCCAAGTAAATGGTGACTATCAGACGTGCAAACCAGAGTTGATAAAATATGGTAGGAGAGTGCAGCGACTGCTGACACAAATCCTCTCCTACATCCTGGAAAGCATACCGCGTGCGGAAAATAGCAAGGAGGATGCACTGGCCTAGCTGGCTAAGGAATTGGCCGACGAAGACCTCGACGACGTAAAGATTATCGTGCAATGCCGCAGAGTTCTCGCGCCAGCAAAGATATCTTCAGAGGATTTAACAGAGTCATTTGAAGAAAAGGAAACAACCAAACAAGCAGTCCTCCAAATAGAAGACAAAGAAAAGGTCAAGGATTGGAGGGAAGTCTTCATAGACTACTTCAAATCCCATCGAACGCTCGAAAACGCGTCGTCAAGACATCAGCTCATGAAACGGGCTCTATCTTTCACTTTCGTCAACGATACTCTATACAGGAGATCTCTTGACGGTTTGTGGTTAAGGTGTTTGGTGCCAGAAGAAGCAAAAAGAATCGTCCAAGAAACTCATGACGGACTCTGCGGTTCTCATCAAGACGGGCCAAAGATGATGCTGAAGATCAAAAGGATGGGATATTATTGGCCCACGATGATTTAGGACTGCCTCGAATATGCGAAGCAGTGTCACTCATGCCAAATTCATGGGGACTTTATCCACCAACACCCGAATCCGCTACACCCACCGATAGCTAGCTGGCCATTCGAAATGTAGGGAACCGACATAATTGGCCCCATTGAACCAGCATCATCCAAAGGACATCGGTTCATACTAGCAATGGCCGATTACTTTTCTAAGTGGGCAGAAGGAATACCACTAAGGGAAGTGAAGACGGATAATATTCTCCATTTCTTCAAGACACTTGTCATCTACCGGTTCGGCACTCCGCGACGGATAATATCGGATAATGGACCAGCCTACAGGAGCCATAAAATAACCGCTTCGCAGAACAACATAAAATAGATTGGAGATACTCCTCTGTCTATAATCCCCGAGCTAATGGTCTAGCTGAAGCTTTCAATAACCCTGACCAAGATTATAAAGAAAACGGTGTCTAGAAGCAAAAAAGACTGGCATGAAAGGCTGCACGATGATCTCTTGGTATACCGTACGACATTCAAAACAGCTACGAATACAACCCCATACACGTTGGTGTTTGGCACGGAAGCAGTCCTTCCTTTGGAAATAGAACGCCCTTCTCTCCGAGTAGCGGTTCAATATGAGTTAACAGATGACGAAAACGCTCATCTATGGATCGAGTAGCTCGACACCCTCGACGAAACCCGCCTTATAGCGCAACAAAATCTGGCGGCTTATAAGGCAAGGATGACACGGTCATATGAAAAACTGACTAGGCCGAGAACATTCCGCCAAGGCGAACTCATGCTAGTCGTCAAAAGACTATGATCCCCAATCATGTAAAACGGGGGAAATTCGAGCCAAACTATGAAGACCAGTACATCATAGACAAGGTCTACCAAGGTGGGGCCTACTTGCTCATGGATATGCATGGCGAAAGACCCTTCCGGCCAATAAATAGCCGATTCCTCAAAAAATACTATGCTTAACAGGTTACGATTCAGATCAATGATACATGACGACGTCTGTGTACACTCGCTATCTTCCTGAGTCAAAACCTGAAAGTAGTATCCAGAGGATCCGTTGCCTCGAAATGGTAATAATGGACCACTACGTCCTTAAACTGGCAATGGATCGAGATGTCCCTAAACTAACAATGGACAGAGATATTCCTAAACTAACAATGGACCAAAATATCCTAAAACTAGTGCGCCGCCTCAAACATGGCGCATCGCCCCAAATGCGACAATATCCACCCTTGAGATCTATGTTGCAATCGAAGTCTTAACAGCAGAAGCTGCAACTCAAGTACTACCGGCTACACAGCTACCGCAACAATGAAGCCACTTCCCAAGTCCCGTTGGCAAATAGATGGGTCGCAAAAAAAATGGTATGTCCACAAGAAAAATGGGCACGGATGAAAACCCGAAATTGCACCGTGAGTAAAAACAGCAGGGCTACCGGCGAGCTTGTGAAAACCCGAAAGGGCGCAATCTCGGTTAAAAAACAGTATGTCCAAAAGCAAAATGGGTACGCATGAAAACCCGAAAGGGCACCGTGAGTAAAAACAGCAGGGCTACCGGCGAGCTTGTGAAAACCAGAAAAGGCGCAATCTCGGTTGAAAAAAATAAAAAAAAACGGTATGTCCACAAGAAAAATAGGCACAGATGAAAACCCGAAAGGGCGTCGTGAGTAAAAACAACAGGGCTACCGATGAGCTTGTGAAAACCCGAAAGAGCGCAATCTCGATTAAAAAAAACGGTATGTCCACAAGCAAAATGGGCACGGATGAAAACCCGAAAGGGCGCCGTGAGTAAAAACAGTAGAGCTACCGGCGAACTTGTGAAAACCCAAAAGGGCGCAATCTCGGTTAAAAAACGGTATGTCCACAACCAAAATGAGCACGGATGAAAACCCGAAAGGGCGCCGTGAGTAAAAACAGCAGGGCTACCGGCGAGCTTGTGAAAACTAAAAAGGGCGCAATCTCGTAAAATTTTCACTTACGAGATCCTCTTGAATCGTAAGGAGAACTCCCCCTATGAGACCCTCACGGCTCATATGATTCAAAGGCTTAAGCTACAGGGACCTGGGCATGTTCTTAAGCCGTCATATTCCCCATGTTTCCCTATAGGCTGTCCAATATTGGCCCTTGTATACAATCCACGGGCATAAATAAACGATTTCCCCACCAAGTTTCACCAATGACGAGGAATGTCCTCATATGGTGAACGACACTTGTAAGTCTTCTCGACTTATAAGGAGAAAACACTCTTGTAAGATCCTTACGACTTATAAGAGAACACACACTTAGGAATCCCCACGATTCCTAAGGAGAAAATACGCCTACGAGATTCTCACGACTTGTAGGGAAAAATAACTTTATGAGACCCTTACGGCTCATAAAGTCGAAAAGTCTTAGTCGACAGTATCCTAACCCTGTGTACCAAGCCACCTTTGTTCAAATCAGCACAGGCAAATGATGATTCGCTCCTGGCAATATCCCAGTTGTAGCGATGCTGATACCTAAATCGGTGTCAAACACCAAGTCCTTTCAAGGCAAATGATGATTCACTCCTGGCAATATCCCAGTTACAGCGATGCTGATGCCTTAACAGGTGTTAAACTCTAAGTCCTTTCACGGCAAATGATGATTCTCTCCTGGCAATATTCCAGTCGCAGCGATGCTGATGCCAAGATTGGTATCAGATCTTAAGTTCCATACTCGCAATAAAAATCAGCGAGGAAAAAATATATGCATATGAAATAGCCGAAATGTTTGGGCAACTCGCAATAAAAAGCAACGGGTAAAAATATAAAAATAGCCGAAATGATTGGGCACCGCAATAAATAGCCGAAATGATTGGGCAATCGTGACTTTCACGATATGAAAAGCTGAAAAGATAGAGCATCGCGGAAATAAAAGATAAAATAAAATAAAATTTCCTCTGCCCTGTAGGTTAGTCTACACCGACCCCTGTATACAATCCATGGGCACAAATGAAAAAGGGAACCATGTTTTCCCACCAGGCTTCGTCAAAGGGAGAGCTAGATCTTGATGGCGACATCTACAGCCTAGAGATCAGCCTGACGTTCCTTCTCGGTGCAGATGCGACGTCAACAAAGACCCAAGGGTCGAAACAAAATGGAGCCATGGCAAATTCCTAGCTCCAAGTATTTACGGTTCATATTCAACCTATAGACAACTTTGGCGTACCTTCTTATTCCAGCAGGATGCAGACACAATGTCAACAAAAGGCCCAAGGGTCGAAACAAAAAGGAGTGACGGCAAAATCCCAGCTCCAGCTCGACATTCTTCTTGTTACAGCAGACGCAATGTCAACAAAGGCTCAAGATAGCCAAATCAAATCGAAGCAACGACATATTCCTAGCTTCAGGGTCTCAACGGCAAGTCATATAAAGCCTAAGAGACTATCGGAGATCATCCCACACCAGCGCGGTGTGGTTATGACTCATCGGGGCTCCCAAACTAAGCCTAACCTCAAGTAAAAAGCGGCATGGCAAAATCCCTAACGCTTGCTCTTCCAACGGTCAAACTGCGTAAGATGATTACTTGAAGACGTCTTGTCCAGCCCCCGAAGGGATCAGAGACACGACAGTCGCGGGGCTACTCGAACAGTAGCGTAAAGACTGCATATCGGGGTATGCATCAGCCAATGCAACAGTACCACGGACTAAAACCCTAGTACCACAAAACCTAACGGACCTCTGTCGTAAAGAGCAGGGGTTATCTATAACGTTAGGACGAGTTTGCCTATAAGCCCAAAGGAGGTAAACTAAACAAACTCTGAAATGAGTCCAGAAACTAGAGACTCCGGAATGAGTGAATAAACTAAACAAACTCCGAAATGAGTCCATAAACTAAAGACTACAGAATAAGTGAATAAACTACAAACTCCAAAATGAGTCCATAAACTAGAGACTCCGAAATGAGTGAATAAACTACAAACTCCGAAACGAGTCCATAAACTAGAGACTATGAAGTAAGCACATAAATTACAAACTTTGAAATGAGTAAATAAACTAATTAGCGCCACATTAAGGCATCAGAACACGGATAAGCGCATAAAAAATGTATATTCTTATTCATGAATCAAAATGTTTAAGATATACAATTAATGCAAAAAGGGGAATACGGTTACAATTAGGAAGGAGGGGCTTTCAACCAATTGGCGACCCACTCACGTGCTCCCCGCAACTCCTCGCATTTAGCTACTGCGGCCAGCCCCGCTTTGATTTGAGCACGTTGTTGCAAGCAGGATGAAAGATTCTCAGCGATTTCCTGCTTGGCAGCTTCGCAATCTTGCGTGACCCGCTCAGTAAAGTCGAGCTTCTGCCTCAGCACCAGCCCATCAAATATACATTGTTAGAGTTTTTCAAAAATAGCTTTCAGCTGCGTAGCATTTGCTTCAATTTGGGCGCGCAATTGAATGGATTTGCCAGAAGCCGTCGCATGCTCCTTTCGCTTTAGGGTCAGCTTTTGTTCGAAATGTTGAATGAAATCGACGCTTTGCTTGATCTATGCGACCCCCTGAGCCTTCAAGGTCAATACTTCAGGAGCGAGGCGCTTGAGCTCGATTTCATGCAAACAAGCCTAGGTCTTCTTACAATGATCGACCCAAAAGCGAACGAAATCTTCGTTGTGGAAATTCGCAAGCGTCGTCGGCATAAGGTTGACTTCGTCAGCGAAATGCACAGCAGAGGTGAGAGCCTCGGCCTCAAGATCTTCGATAAATTCGCTTAACATCCGCTTTCTAGTCACCGTGCCTCTAGAAGATTGACGTTTAGCAAAATGCCCCGTAGGCATGGGAATGCAAAACTCAAAATGAAGCGAAGCCGGTATAATTGCTGCAAAATAAATCACGCACGAATAAGGATCAAATTTCAACTTGAAAGATAAAAAAGGAAGCTGATGGACAAGAGCTACCGTACCAGCTGTTGAAAGTGGTAAGACAGGGAGCACCGGAGGCTTGGATATTCCTTCGCTCCATCCTTTGAGCCGTGATACTGTGGTCAATATGAGGAAATCTTAGCAACAGAATGTCTACTTATGAAAAGGAGAAACACCAAACAAAGAATATACTGACCAGTGCCGGAAGGGGGAACGACTTCTGATTGGAAGGGAAAATGTGGGTTTAGCACTTGGTATAAGTGGTCAAAGAGCACTCCTGCAATGTTGAGACAATATATGGTTAATGCAAAAAAATGGAATCTACAGCGAAGCAAATAAATGAGAAGTCTTTACCTTCCGAAATTTTGGGGAGACTCAGAAGAGGGAGAAGGAGCTGTGACAGTCAAGGCAACGGCCGGCGGTACTTCTTCAGCCAGTACAGCTTCAGGGTTTACTGCGCCTATGCTCAGGAAAAAGGAAATATCATCAAAGATGCTTAGAAGGATTAAAAGCTCAAGGATAATAACCCAAGGAGTACCTGGCAGGTCAGAAACTGAAACCGTGCCCGAAGCGTCACCGGTAGTGACGGCTTCCTCGGTTTCCATTGGGAAAGTGGACTCAGCACCCACGCCTTCATCCCCTGACTCGATAAGGGCATTTGTAATGCTGACATCCCCCGCCGATATCAAGGATCCGCAGGAAGAAGAAGCGACAGTCGGAGTGGTCTCAGATTCCAGAGAAAAGTTGGCCACTTCGGGCTCTTCAGTTGCCGACACTTCACCTGCCAGGCCATCACCAGAACTTGGCCATGCTTTAGAACAAAAAAATGTGTCATGATTTGAGGAAAAACGGATTCTAAGTTTTAATAAGGGACTGCACGTTGTTATACCTTGAAGCAGCCATTCGGCTTCTTCCTGAGATGCGCATGCGACTTGCCGATGAGCAGTAGACAAGTCAGAAGGGACATTCACTATGGGAATAACAGAAGGTCGAACTTCACTCGAACCTGTGCCCGCGACCAAGACAGCCTGGCGTTCCCTCGCAGCCTGCTTTCTACGCTTCCTCTCAGCCTGGGCCATGTGAACCGACCTCCTTAAAACTTTCGACAGAGGGACGTCGTCGTCCGAATGGAGCTCGGCCTCTGGAGCCGCTATGACGTCCATCATCGGCTGCTTCAACAACGCCTCCTGTGGTGACCTTGGGAGGGCCTCGGCCGTATTCAATGGCTCTGGAAGCTTTTTTGCATCACCTCCTGGGATTGGAACTATACTCGGGACAACCTGGGTTTGGTGGTCCCTGTGATAGGATAAAGGAAAAGAGTCAGACCATGAATAAAAGGAACTAAAAGAGTAAGGGTGTAATGAAACGAATTATACCAAGGCCTAAGAAAGCGCGGAGCCTCTCTTCCCCCTCAAACGTCTTGAGGGAAGTCGCGAGAGCTTCTTCGGCAGAGATACCTGTTAAGGAAGAGAGGTGTTAATAAAGCACAATAAAGGGGGATAGATGCAGAAGAATGTAAATGAAGTATACCCGACTCCGCAATAGAGGCTAACGCCGCCTGTTTACGGACCAGTCATTTTGACGCTTTAATGGCGGCCTGAAGGTCGGAATCAGTCACAGGCGTATCAAACAAACCCTCATTGGTGCCATACTCGCACAAGCCCTCACTATAAGGAGCATGGGGCTCCTGGCCGAATACGACGTCAGCAGAGAATAGATATTTCTTCTTCTTCTGCGAACTGACACCAACAGCCGACGATAAAAGCTTTCGCTTGACAGGCTTCTTCGGACGGCGAGTCCCGATCTCCGAACCAATTCCCGATTCTAAGGACGCCATGGCTACCACAGTCGTAGGAACATCCGGTCGAAGCTTATCAGGAAAAGCTCATGGGACTACCGGCGTAGTGATTTCTCTTAAAGAAGGACGAACGATTGTCCGTCGCTTCAGCGGGACCGCTGGATTACCGGCTGGGACGACATCCTTATGGTCGAGTAGCAGCCACCTTTCCTCCCTGATAACAGCACCTGTTGCATGCCGGTACTATGCGACGTAAGCATTCGAGGCTTTTGGCACATGGCTCGGCTCGCTGACAAGGAAATGGGACCCCGTATTCAATCTCATAAAATGATGTGTTGCGCTGTGAATACTTTCTTCCATAGCAACCGGCTCAACTAAGAATGCCTCAAGAGGAACATCTTGGTTATAACCCAATTGTTGGGAAAAACGATGCGGGTTGTATCTCATAAACATCACCGAGGTGTTCTGTCTAAATACTGGGAATCCCGGCCTGATAGAATACAGGCGCAAAACCTCCCAAGCCTTCAATGCAGAAGCCTCGTCCTTGAAAGTATCATGCAACGGTTGGAACACCTTGGAAGATTCTTTGCCGATAGTCAGGTTTCTATCGACAAAGGTCATACTTTCCCCAACCATGCGTGGACGAAGGAGCAATTGCCGAGCCTCTCATAGTGATGGGTCTGGAGCGGAAGCGTCAACTAGATACATGACCCGGGGGAAGTTGCAGCCTTCGTAGAATCGGGGTAGTTTATGAACACCAAAGGTGTCCAGCACGTGCATCTCGATCCATGATGTAAAGTAGTGCAATGGCAGATACACGGGCTTTATCCCTGGTTGAGTGGTGTCAGCTGCTAAGCTCAGATCATGATATAAATGAGTGTTCATACCAGAATATTGCATTTTAATACCTCTCATTCATTATCTATTTTTTGTATTTATCGGTACTATTAACCGGTGTCTGCTCAGTATTACAAATTACAGGTATCCGTGACAAAATACTGGAAATACACTTAAAATCACGGATATTACAGTTATGAGCTGACACTGCAACCAGAACCGCAAACCGACCGATAATTCTTAGGTTTCTTTGTGCAAAATGCTTGTGTACACACTTTTCTATCTAAATGGACCAACACAATACAAGTTGTACACAAGTGTGCACTAAGACCCAGGGGGCTGCCATGGCACACACTCATGATGGCCAGAGCAAGTGGGCATGGTGTGATGTGCATTCAATGCATAAAGTGTGATGTGATCCAAAGTTTCAAGTTTCCCTCCAATAACCCTGAGTGCATCCAGAGCTTTTACTGAGAAAATAAATAGCACCAATGTGATATAGGGGAGTACACAAGACCACACTTCCAATATGAGACCCATAGCTCGGATTTCACCCGAGCACAACCTTGCAAAAACCGAGCTCGCCGGCCCAATCTGCTCCAAATGCCCCCAGTCTTCTATGAGCCCCCTTGCCACTACATCAGCTCATTTTTGTTGTTTGTTTATTTAGTTTTTGATCCTATACAAGCAAGCAGTGGGCAAAGGGTCAAGGGTCCAAGTTTTGCTTACATTTTTACACTTCATAACTCTTTTGTTTTCATTTTATTCTTGTACATAGCTAATCCCTCTTGAGCTCTCTACCTTAACTTGATCTTGCAACCTCTTTAGTGAGCTTGCAAGTTTAAGCTTTGGTCATTGATCTCAAGGGGTTGTATCATTACTTAAGGAATTAATAAAGCTCTCTTTTGTGCCTTCATTTCACATGAGTTCTTTACCCTTCGCTTGATCTTGCAACCTCTTCATTGAGCATGCAAGTTTAAGGGTTGGTTATTGATCCCATGGCTTGTCTTGAGTTCTATGGTTCTTAGTATTATATTCTTGTTCTTTTACTTTCTTGCTCTTTTATTACTTGCTTTACATTCATGTCATTTACATTCCATGCTTTACATTCTTGCAATTTAATTCCATGCCCTTTAATTACTTGCTTGTAGTCTTTTCTTTTCTTTGTATCTTTTTTCTTTGCTCTTTTTGGTTTGTTGTTTTGATGTTTGTGAATATGTGTTGTTAGGAAAAGAAACCGATATTGTAAGTTAACGTTTCGTTTCTCATTTCCTTTTCTCGTCTTTTCCATTTGAAACTCCGCCCAAACCTTACACAAGTGCTCCGTTAGGCACCCTACCCTACCAAGGTAACGGTGATTCCTAACCGCGACCGGTTGCGTTCGGATTGGCCGGAGGCGAAAGCAAGAGACAAGAACGGCCGGATTCCATGAATACCGTGCTTAAGCACCCTAATCCACATTGTTGCCGATTGCTCTAGATTCATTGGTTGAGTTCGGCTCAAAGGACTTGAATACGGATTTCCTTAACTTACACCATCCTATCTAATCCTAACAAACGGTTACTTTGCATATAACACTTAGGATAGATACGAACTTTCCGCCCACGCGCATTAACTCGTAAGAACAAGAACCAAAAACGCTCTGTCTCCCTGTGGATCGACCCGTGCTCATCGCGGCTAGCTGAAATAGAGAGACATAGAAAGAGACATCAAGGCGGATCCACTCACTAAGGCTATTCCTCGAACGCAGTAGTTTCGCAAGCGAGCTTTGTGAGACTGACTAGTAGAGGAGTTGGGTGTTCGGTATCACACGTGCTGTGAGTATGCGACATCGCAATAATTAGCCTTGAGTGCAAGTGGGAGATTGTTGGAGATAGTGCCCTCAGATTCAATTATTCGATCACAGGCACGTGATTACAATGATTGATGGAGGACCTATCCCGATAGGACAGTCTTACTCATGATGATAGTATGCTATCTGGTTTACCTTTATCATCGTGTACTGCTTTAAGTGACCTGACAAGTCGCTATTACATGTTGATAGAGCCCCTAGGATTCTTGCTTGACCACCAGCAGTATGAGGGCGATCATATAAGTGGGAGCTGGGGGTCTATAAGCATATCCTTAAATGGTCCCTAGTCGTGTGAGTTTCGAGACAGGGCATCGATACTCCAGAGTAGACTAGTGTATACAGTCGAGACCCCGACGAGGGGCGGTGGCCGGTCTCACAAGCCACTGGTGTCAGTTGGATCACCTAAGATGTATACAGGTGCTCATTGGGTTATGAGTACACCGGACAGGACTCGCCGGGAACATGCTAGTTGGTCACATACCAGACGTCAGATAGCAGTTCCCTGGTGACATGTGTACAGGTTAGTTCATCGACCTGGGGATCGTCATTTGTCTCGTGTGAGTTCCCACTGTACTTTGATTACTACCGTACCACGGCTCAAAGGAGTCGTGCAAACAGGTTCTAGTTGGGTACAGTCCCGAGCCACATGGAGGCAGTGAGCGCATCTTCAGGGGTTCGTCTCTCCCGGTATTGGGGGTGAGGTCGTGCTGTGTCTAGAAGAGCCATTACACGAAGCCCTCGGCCGAGGCAAGGAGATTTACTGGTAAGTATTCCAGTAGTATCTCAGGGTGTTCTGGGCTACACTCCGACACGACTTGTACCGCTTTTGGGGGTCTGACTTTTACTAACCCCCTAGGCCCGCCATGCGATGCTCATAGACGAACGGACCGGACTGTACGGATATTGTCACTGACAGGCTCAGTAGGGTTGTCTGGCTGGGTTCGCTCACAGACGTCCCTTTTAGTCAATACCTGGTAGCCCGTTACGTATTGGCTTATACCTCTGACGTGCTAGTGGTTAAATCCACAACCAAGGTGTTGACGAGTCTTTAGAGTCCCCCACATTCAGTTACTCAGCTTTCGGACGAAAGGTTGTAGAGGCCGTATGGAGATATGGCAAGGTCCGATCAGATACGTGCGGTATTGCACGGATCAGGATCGGACAGCTTGTACTATAGGCCGTATGGGTATATGGCAGGGTTCGATCAGATATGTGCGGTATTGCACGGATCAGGATCGAACGGATATTACTAGCCGGCTTTGGTTTAAGCCGGATCCTAGTATAGTACAGTGTAGATTTTGTCTCATTGCATTTGTATTTCGGTCGGAATACAAATGCGGGTGTGTATGCACAGTATCGGGGTTTCCTGTAATTTATTACGGGACCAATTTTCTGGAGTTGCCAGTTTGCTTTTCGTTTCGGCCAATTTCCTTTGTATCGTTCATTGGCCGAAGATTGGTGGAGGAGGGCTTATTTGCATTATTGCAAATAGGCATTTGTGGAGGGGGTCTTTTGCATATTTTCTTGTATCATGATGGTGCACCATTCTTTTGACCTTGACTTCTTCTATCATGATTGCTTGACTTTGTGAACAATCATGGTTGTAGTAGGTAGGTTTTTGGAGTATGGGTTTGATTTTGTGATCATTGCTTTTCATGATAACCTTTCCTCTCTCTCTCTTGTATGATATGAGTATGGCTCCACTCTCACACACCTCTCTCCCTCCTCCTCCTCTAGTTATGGCCGGCCAAGCATGGAGGAGGGGTTGCCCATTTTTGTAGTGGGGATTTTTGCTCTCTTGATGCTAGAAAAATCCCCAAGTTCCTCCACAAAAGTTCATATCTCATATCCTCCACCACAAAGGCAATTCCTACAACCCCATATGAGACTTGCTCACTAGATATTCTACAGTAAACCTTGGGCACGTCGACTAGCCAGCTTCGTGCCCGAGTTGCCTCGGCATTGAGGTGGGAGCCCGTAAAAGAAGTAGGCGATGTGGTGCACTTCCGGCGACGAGGAGGAGACGGGACATTCCGCAGGAGATCGGGACGACGACGAGAAGACCGGTGGACTCGGATCTGTCGGTATATCTCTCTTCCCTTTCTTTTAGATAGCTAGGACTAGTTAGTGGTTCGATCCGGGTTTAGTGTGCGGTGGTGCCGGTTTGCTAAGTTCGCAAAATTAAAGTTTATCACCGTTTCCGCATTCCGGCGTCGGATTGACGGCCGGGGAGCCGCCGTGCACTTACAGTGGTATCAGAGCCTCGCCATTAACTTAGTCTAGCTTGGTATAATGTGTTTTGCATTTCCGATCGACCAAAATTCCAAAATCTACATTTTCACTAGCATCAGTTTCTGTTGAAAATTTTTGGTCTCGAAAATTTTTTCAGGTTGTAAAATATTGATGTACTGGAAAATCTAAGAGCTCTGTAAAAATTCGATGAAGTGACTCCACTGTGGGAGCGCGGAACCGCCGCAAATACCCCCTTCTCGCCGCTGTTCCGCCGCACACTGTGGGGATCCCTGCAACAATTTTTTACAGAGGCTTTCTGGGGTGAAAAGTGGGGTTTTGAAATAATAACATTGGGCCTAGAATTTCTTGATGTGCTACAGTAGTGCTTGGGGCCCACTTGTTAAAATTTGATTGATCGGATATTTTAAACACATTATTTCACAGTATTTACATTATATCTGCGACCGTGAATGTCACTCGATCGGTAAATCCTGCCTAACTGCTATAGCCCAGTTAGACGGATTTGCGAACGTGACTTTCACGTTGATGTTCTATGTATTGCTGTGATGTTGCGGATCGGTCGTGGGGGATAGCCTGGATGCAATGCTAGTACAGTTGTGGTTGTATTATGTACATTTGATATTGCGGGGCGAGCGTCCGACATGTGGACTGCCGTCACTGCCTGTTTGTATTATTATTTTAGGGCACGGCCAGGTTGCGGTCGTTGTACCCGGTGTATGTATATTTTACTTTCTGTACTAGGATTACCCTGCTGAGGGGTGCACGGATAGCTGGGTTCTGGAGGGCAACAAGCCCGCATCTCATGGCATTGAGACGGAGGGGGCTTCACTCTGGAATTGGAGGGCTATTCGCCGCACTCGTAGGGGGTACAGGTTGACCCAGGAGGGGTGCCCAAGTTGTCGGATTCCGTGAAGTGCTGGGTGGTCCATTCACGGTACTGAAGGGGGCTGCCTCGCTTCAGGTTTTGGCGGGTGACTTGCCGCGCCTGTAGGGGTCTAGGTTTTCATTGCACAGGTTATCCACACGACCAGGGGAACGTCGGGTTTCAGTAGTGGCTCTGTGAAACCCGGGGATCCCAAATATCTGTATTGTTTCTGTGATGCTGTACATTTTCTGTGATGTTGCATTTTATCACGCCTTGAGCGAAATATAATATATTGGTATATATATTAGTAGATGTTGTATATGTTTTACATCCGCGCTAGTCCAGTCCCCGCTCTGTCGTTAGTTAGCTAACCTAACGGGTAATGACGGGACCCAGTGGCGAATGCGGATGGCATATACGTACGTCATATTATTTTCGTTCTTTGTGGTGTGATCAATTGATGGGACTGTGTTGATTCGGATCAATGCAAGTTAAAAACAAACCTAATCTGATGTTGTTGGAACACTTTTCAAAAAGTTGTTATTGTAAGGACGTTCACTTTTGTTTTGCATTGTGATATTCAGTTGGAATATCCTGCTCCTCAGTCGACGAGGCAAGGGCCGAGATCCCTTCACCGGGAGTGACCCCTTGGACAAAAAGTTTGCGTCAGGGCATTAACTTCACTATAGCCGATTACTTTTGCTTTGCATCGCGGTATTCATTTGGAATATCCTGCACCTCATTCTACGGGGAAAGAGCCGAGATCCCTTCACCGGGAGTGACCTCTTTAGCAACGGTTTTCGTCACTATATTTTTAAAAGCTATCCGTTCCTTCAACGATATCAAGTTCACTACGTTAAAGGTTTTCGCCAGAAACCATTCGTAGCCCTCCGTCGTTTCATATGGGTGGTCAATAGTATTCAAGCTGTGTTTGTTGGCCTTAGTCAAGGCACAGTGTTTGGTAGCTATTGGGTGTTCATATGCTGCATAGATAGATGCGTTGGTTTGGGACAGTCGTATAGCCTTGTTGGCCCTAGTCAAGGGCTTGTACGGGTGGGTTCAAATCAACCTGGATAATGACGGGCAGAACTTGACATGTGACTTATGATTTGTTGGCCTTAGTCAAGGTCATAAGAGCATGGGGCAAAAATCACATCGGGAGTTTCAAAAGAACTGAAACTTGCCAGATATGCGCATACCTTCTGGAGTGTGACACCGTGAGCGGATTCCGTCACGTTATCATGCGATGATAGTTGGATCCCGATTCCCACTGATGAGTTGGTATACTCCTCGGGTGATCCCGACTAATTCTTCTTTCAGGTTTGGAGGAGAATTTGACGGTACAGTGGGAGGTTTCCAGATTAGATAAATTGGTAACCATTCTGATCTAGGTAAGAGTGCACGCTGAGTGTTTCTTTTCTCTCTCTCTTTGGCAGCGACCATTGACCCGACCCTAAGACTATGACTCAGTGACCAAGTTGACCGGGCCTACTTAACACTGGCTTTTGGATTGTCAGAGTCGCTAACCTCATTGCCACTCCTACTTTTACCCTTTTCTCCTGGACACCCCGTATTACTACGAACGTCCACTTCCATTGGACAAAACCATCGTATGGTTAGATACGAACTCGAAGGGATTTATTCGAGGATGGTTTCCGGTTCTGGAGAAAACGGATAGGACTATTCAGTTGTCTTTTCCTTTTACCTTCTCTCAGGTTGCGAGTACTCCTTGGTTTAGGAGTAGTACACCTATTACGCAAATTGGATAGTCTTCTTCCAAACCTTAGGCTGGTGCCGACCGGTAGGGAATGAAAAAAACCAATTAGCCTAACGATGGTGTACAGAAGGTATTGAGTTAGGACAAAGCAAGGGATTAGTAAGAGGGCAAAGTAAATTGCGACTGCTATTCACGACCAAACTAAGTATTCCTTCGCCAATCCTAAATCACCTTTGTATTTCTCCAGGACACTCTGTATCACTACGAAGATCCACAGATTATTGGATACTCCATCGTATGGTTATATACGAACTCGAAAGGAACTTGTTCCAGTTCGGGGATGGATTCTGGTTCAGGAGAAATATGAATAAGATTTATTCAGGTGTCTTTTATCTTCACCTTCTCTCGCATTGCGAGTGTTCCTAGGATTAGGACAGTACACCCATTATGCTTATTGGATAGTCTTCTTCCAAACCATAGGCTGGTGCCGAACGGTAGGGAAGGAAGAAAACCATTTGGCCTAAGGGGTGTGCAGAAGGTAATGACTGAAGACAGATGAAGGGATTTGGAGAGATGGCAAAGAGATATACGGTTACAGTTGTGAATCTGGATAATGGAAGAGGCATTACTAGGAATACCAGGATACCCAATCGAAACATTTCAATGTTTCAGTTTCACTGTGTACTGTTAAACGAAAACTGATTTTCCAGTTAGACACTTGCTCCAGGGTATTGTATTTACCAAGTATGATTCTCACATCTGTATAGTTTTACAGATGATGAGTGGGAGCAAGTTATTGGGAATTAGGTGATCATCCTCATTATATCGGGATTCGTTGTAATCGTTGATATTTGAGGAAATCACCTGGGCTGTTTGCCGGTCGGAAAATATTTGGTTTTGAATATCCGTTGTTATGCACCAATTTCAAATCGATATATCTGTACGTCTATTTTCATAGCGTGAGATATACCCTTTTGAAATTATGACTACGACATTTACCTATATCAGTGGATGGTTAGGTAAGGAGCATTGAACAGCGGTGTAATTCTTCGTAACCAAAGGTACAGTTTTCAACCTACGACACACAGTGAATGAATTATCAGACTCAAGGGACTTATACAGAGTATTGTATGTTGTCCAGGGTCCATCAGGACAGAGGGGTTGGTCCTCGTACTATATTCGGTTTACTTGTGACTTCTCTAGCTTTTAGACAGGTGTTTCTTCGAAACACAGGGTCCGAATTTTTGAGAAGTTATAGGTATTTGAATAAAGTAGAGAACCGGGTATCGCAAGTATCGGGATTCTTCAAAGTAATCGAAGATGTAGATACTTGAGTATGGTATTCAGTTGATAGTAATGATTAAGAGAACTTGCTTCTCTTTCAGGTTACTCATAATTGGAAGCATTCCTAAGTTGAGTAACGCTGATCGTCCTCCTTCCATTTAGTAGACATGCACTGGAGACAGCTGCATGATTTGAATCTGGTTCAATTAAATCAGTGCCTCTGGTTCTATATTGGATATAGAACAGCTCATATCTTAACGATGTTAAGGTACGGGGAGTTGTCTGGCTTATGCTTAAAACCAGACTCTGGATAACTCAAGGCACGTTTCTGTAATGGCTGTTTGTGGGTTGACCCAGGCTATGACGAGGGTTGACTTTCTACCATCTGGATGAACAATAGCGATATTGTTCTAAACTCGCCACAGTTTTAAATAAAATGGATTTTTTTTTCAGAAAACAGTAGTGGGAGTATGGTAGAACTGGAAGTGATTCCAGAACCACAAACGATTACTGAAGATTTGATAGGAACCTAAAGATTCAATCTGGATTGACATTCCATTGACCACTCCGTAGATAAGGTGGGTAACTTCAGGCACCCGAGAGGTACTCCGGTAGTCTCAAGGACGGTGACAGGGAAGTTCTTGTTTACCCACACTTGCCATTGCTGTTGTTCCGGACTGTGAGACCCGACAGGAGGATGAGTATAGCGTCGTTCTGAACTCGCTTTAGAAGTGTACGTCTATATGACTCTTCCAGAGGGTTGTCGTAGTCAGTCGGAGCAGCGGAAGCATTGGTGGACAGGTAGCTTATGTCTATTTATAGACTAAAGCAGATGTAGCGGAGATAGATCATCTATTTCTGACGTGACAGTCATGGGTTTGACTTCATCAGAATAGGGGATGGATCTGTTGAGAAGGTAGTAGGGTGTGATATCCTGGTATTTGGATGACATACACAGAGTAGGAAAGAAACTCCTATACTACAATCGGTTATACTTTGGTCATCACACAGTGGTTTCTCCACAAAGAAAATGGATTTTATATCAGACATACTGGTTACTAGATCTATGGTTTTAGATCTAGATTTGGGTGTTTTCCCAATCAGGGTACTTAGACAGCATTCTAAGAGTATTTAGAATGGACGACTCCTGGCACGGTAGTGTACCTGCAGGTAATGGAGTCACCCTCTCTAAAGGTATCTTATAGACTAAAGTAGAGAGGGATGTGCATGATTGGCAGATCACTTGCTCAGGCAATTGAGTCAATCATGAGATGTCAAGTACCACACCAGATGTTGTTCTTGCACTAGATGCAATAAGTTGATATTAATCCAATCCTGGAGAAACAGTCGGAAGCAGTTCTAGAACACAAGTGGATGTTCTAGGGATATGATAACGACAGCCTCATTCGGGAGACAGTTATCATTCCAGGCTTCCAAGGTGACCTGGACAACAAGGAGGTTGTCAGAGTTATAGTTTTCCTTCTGATGAGGGGCAGTATTTTGGACAGGTGGTCCAAGGAAATACTGAGGGTGGCATGGCGCAGGACACTAATTAAGTTCAGTTGACGATACAGTCTAAGAAGTTTGGATTTGGAGTTCATTTATGAGCTATGTCCCATCAGACATCCAGACACATTCTAAGACAGGTATTGCTCATTTCGGGAGATGGGTTTCTCCGCGAACTTGAGAAATAGAGAGACATAGAAAGAGACATCAAGGCAGATCCACTCACTAAGGCTATTCCTCGAATGCAGTAGTTTCGCAAGCGAGCTTTGTGAGACTGACTAGTAGAGGAGTTGGGTGTTCGGTATCACACGTGCTGTGAGTATGGGACATCGCAATAATTAGCCTTGAGTGCAAGTGGGAGATTGTTGGAGATAGTGCCCTCAGATTCAATTATTCGATCACAGGCACGTGATTACAATGATTGATGGAGGACCTATCCCGATAGGACAGTCTTACTCATGATGATAGTATGCTATCTGGTTTACCTTTATCATCGTGTACTGCTTTAAGTGACCTGACAAGTCGCTATTACACGTTGATAGAGCCCCTAGGATTCTTGCTTGACCACCAGCAGTATGAGGGCGATCATATAAGTGGGAGCTGGGGGTCTATAAGCATATCCTTAAATGGTCCCTAGTCGTGTGAGTTTCGAGACAGGGCATCGATACTCCAGAGTAGACTAGTGTATACAGTCGAGACCCCGACGAGGGGCGGTGGCCGGTCTCACAAGCCACTGGTGTCAGTTGGATCACCTAAGATGTATACAGGTGCTCATTGGGTTATGAGTACACCGGACAGGACTCGCCGGGAACATGCTAGTTGGTCACATACCAGACGTCAGATAGCAGTTCCCTGGTGACATATGTACAGGTTAGTTCATCGACCTGGGGATCGTCATTTGTCTCGTGTGAGTTCCCACTGTACTTTGATTACTACCCTACCACGGCTCAAAGGAGTCGTGCAAACAGGTTTTAGTTGGGTACAGCCCCGAGCCACATGGAGGCAGTGAGCGCATCTTCAGGGGTTCGTCTCTCCCGGTATTGGGGGTGAGGTCGTGCTGTGTCTAGGAGAGCCATTACACGAAGCCCTCGGCCGAGGCAAGGAGATTTACTGGTAAGTATTCCAGTAGTATCTCAGGGTGTTCTGGGCTACACTCCGACACGACTTGTACCGCTTTTGGGGGTCTGACTTTTACCAACCCCCTAGGCCCGCCATGCGATGCTCATAGACGAACGGACCGGACTGTACGGATATTGTCACTGACAGGCTCAGTAGGGTTGTCTGGCTGGGTTCGCTCACAGACGTCCCTTTTAGTCAATACCTGGTAGCCCGTTACGTATTGGCTTATACCTCTGATGTGCTAGTGGTTAAATCCACAACCAAGGTGTTGACGAGTCTTTAGAGTCCCCCACATTCAGTTACTCAGCTTTCGGGCGAAAGGTTGTAGAGGCCGTATAGAGATATGGCAAGGTCCGATCAGATACGTGCGGTATTGTACGGATCAGGATCGGACAGCTTGTACTATAGGCCGTATGGGTATATGGCAGGGTTCGATCAGATACGTGCGGTATTGCACGGATCAGGATCGAACAGATATTACTAGCCGGCTTTGGTTTAAGCCGGATCCTAGTATAGTACAGTGTAGATTTTGTCTCATTGCATTTGTATTTCGGTCGGAATACAAATGCGGGTGTGTATGCACAGTATCGTGGTTTCCTGTAATTTATTACGGGACCAGTTTTCTGGAGTTGCCAGTTTGCTTTTCGTTTCGGCCAATTTCCTTTGTATCGTTCATTGGCCGAAGATTGGTGGAGGAGGGCTTATTTGCATTGTTGCAAATAGGCATTTGTGGAGGGGGTCTTTTGCATATTTCCTTGTATCATGATGGTGCACCATTCTTTTGACCTTGACTTCTTCTATCATGATTGCTTGACTTTGTGAGCAATCATGGTTGTAGTAGGTAGGTTTTTGGAGTATGGGTTTGATTTTGTGATCATTGCTTTTCATGATAACCTTTCTTCTCTCTCTCTTGCATGATATGAGTATGGCTCCACTCTCACACACCTCTCTCCCTCCTCCTCCTCTAGTTATGGCCGGCCAAGCATGGAGGAGGGGTTGCCCATTTTTGTAGTGGGGATTTTTGCGCTCTTGATGCTAGAAAAATCCCCAAGTTCCTCCACAAAAGTTCATATCTCATATCCTCCACCACAAAGGCAATTCCTACAACCCCATATGAGACTTGCTCACTAGATATTCTACAGCAAACCTTGGGCACGTCGACTAGCCAGCTTCGTGCCCGAGTTGCCTCGGCATTGAGGTGGGAGCCCGTAAAAAAAGTAGGCGATGTGGTGCACTTCCGGCGACGAGGAGGAGACGGGACATTCCGCAGGAGATCGGGACGACGACGAGAAGACCGGTGGACTCGGATCTGTCGGTATATCTCTCTTCCCTTTCTTATAGATAGCTAGGACTAGTTAGTGGTTCGATCCGGGTTTAGTGCGCGGTGGTGCCGGTTTGCTAAGTTCGCAAAATTAAAGTTTATCACCGTTTCCGCATTCCGGCGTCGGATTGACGGCCGGGGAGCCGCCGTGCACTTACAATATCGGGCCCACTGTAGATAGCCGGCCGAATGACGGGAAGTCATTCCTATCATGTAAACTTGCCCTCAAGGACGCGACTCTCCTTGGCATATGCGTTGCCCTAAAATGTCCAAAGCCATCGGCGGCTGCACTGGTATTGAGGCCATGGAAGGCTGAAGACGACCTTCCGAGGTCTAGTTGACCTCTTCTACTGCGAAGGTCACCAACGGCGGATCAACATAATGGATCGCCGGGATCGGCTCCGAAGGCGTTGCGCAAGTAAAACTACGCCGACCCCGAATAATTTGACTATACCATGACCCCCACAGATGAAGAGATTTTTGCTCTGGGTCATGATCCTTAATAAGGGCGAAGACTTCCCGATCTACGGGCGCATCAGAAAAAGCGCTCTCTGAACGTACGAAGGGAAATGAGGAATCAAAAGCCATACCTGCACAAAAGGGGAAGGGTTAGCTATTGACACAATGTTCAAGGCTTTAACATTCTAAAATTGTACTGCACCACAGTTCAAAAAAGAAAGGGACAGGAGCCCCAACAAAATCAAGGTAACACCCCATCAATGATGGCAGCCACTCATTAAAAATAAAATCCAAAAGGATTCTTACTTAATGAGAAAATATCATTAAACTCTGAAGTTAAACTCTCTCGAGAACTGTGTTCTACAAACAGATTTCAAATCTATCAAGAAAATTAGGAAGGGAATAAAATTCCCAAAAGAATTTCTTTAAAAGAAATTCTTCAGAGCCAAGCTCTGTAGAACAATGGGATAACATCCCAGAACTCCACTCAAGAAAGGGAATTAAATTCCAAATAACCTTCAAAAAACAAAGTTTCTAACAGGGTAAAACCATAAAAGATCTTTAAGATCTGCAATCTACTCAAGTAAAATATTTTTTAGATCTCTAAGAGATCATTGCAAAAGAAGAGCAAAGCTCTGTTAATGGGTTAAAAAACCCTAAAACATGAAGAGATTCCTTCGAGAGTTTCCTCAGACATTAAGACATGGTTATGATTCTTTCTAAATTTTGACAGAATTTTGACTCTAAAGAGTTTCTTTGAACAGAGATCAGAGCTCTGAAAGGAGAAGTAAATTCTTAAGAAAAGAAGTAGGCTAAAGAAGATGAACAACAGCCATCTCAAGGGCCAAAGGCCCTATTTATAAGACTTTAAGAGACGGTTCAACTCCTCAGGAGATCGAATGGTGGAAAAGGTGCCACCGCTCCACTCACGTGTGAGCCACGTGAGCGCAACGGTGGGGGCATTTGTTTCCCCTAATAAAAGAGCAAAGATCTGTTCCAAAATTTTTAAAGAGGCAGCGCCTCACGTGCCTTCCACGAGGGCGCCAGCGTCAGAGTTAAAAACTCTTATATGGCACCGCACGTGCTTCTCACACGGGAGCCAACGTGCAAATCACATAAATGAATTAAAACCCTAATTAAGGCCCGCGTGCACAACACGTGAGCGTCGGCGCCCAGGTAGAATTAAATTCTACTCTCTGTTAAACAGAGCCGTTGGATCAAAGATCCAACGGAGATGATAAATCATCAAGACTCAGAATTAAAATTCTGTCGAGAGGAAATATTCCTCAAATATTTCTAAAACAAGAAAGATACCTTCGGTTGGGTCATAGAATAAAATTCTATGCCTTCTGTGAAACATAGGACCGTTAGATTAAAAATCCAACGGTGATTAAAAAATCACCCTTTTGCAGAATGAATTCTATGCAAGGGAAAATATTTCCCCAATCTTGTTCTGTAAAACAGAAACCCTTGGATCAAAGATCCAATGGTGGGTAAAAATCCTTAAATCAATTAGGATCTCTTAATGAGAGATTTCTTCAAAAACTAATTAATAAACTCGCCTCTACTATATAAAGGACCTACGACTTCAAGTCTGAAGAAGAAGAACCCCCCTATAAGCTTTAAAAAAAGGGAGAAAGCTTCAAAAAGAACATAGAATTAAATTCTCGAGAAAAAAGAGCTATCTTCTTGGAAATTTTAGGTAAACAAAAAAGATATATATAAAAAGGTAAAAATATATACCTACTGAAGGGTTTAGCCCTTCTCAAAGAACTGGGTTCTTTCTCTGGATCTGAGATCCACAAGGCAAGTCTCTCATATGATGAGAATTTAATTCTCATTGGGAAGAACTTGTTTCTTAAGAACCAAAGAGTCATTTACAAAATAAAGATCCTATTGATCATTAAGTAAGAAAAGAACCCAACGCCCAGCGCGCCACGTGCCCCTCACGTTACGCCACAGAGGAGAGTGCTTAGCACTCAATGAGCGGTGCCCAGCACCCCACGTGCCCCTCACGTGGACGCCACAAAAAAGAGTGCTTAGCACTCAATGAGCGGCACCCAGCACCTCACGTGGGCGCCACAGAATGGAAGAGTGCTTAGCACTCACTATGCAACGCTTAGCGCCTAGCGCCTCACGTGTCCCTTACGCGGGCGCCATAAAGAGTGCCTAGTGTAAGACTACGGTAGCGCCCCGGCCGTCTTTCCGAGGACAAAATGCGGAAACGAAATTTTTTCTTAACTTGAAAACCGGCTCTATCGTATGCTTAAAACCCGGATCGAACCATTAACCTCCTACTAGAAAACTAGAGAAGGGATAGAATGCTATACCGATCGATCCGTGTCCTTCGGTCTTTGGCCACCATCCCAAGCTCCTCGCGGCATCTCCGGTCTTGATCTCCTCGTCGGAAAGGGCACCACATCTACGAGTCTTTTTACGGGCTCCCGTTTCGTCCGAAGCAACTCGGGCACGGAGTGTGCTAGCCGACGTGTCCAAGGTGTTGTAGAGAATGTTTGTGATCACTTTGTCTCTTGCATCCATTGCTTGGATGGAAGTTGAAGGTGTTGCCATTAATGGATGCTATGAGCTAGAGGAAGAAGAAGGAGAAGAGAGCTTTTCTTTTCTTTTTCTATGATTCAATGAAAGTGAGAGAGTGTTAAGAATAATATGAGAGCTAACCAATTCATGGCAGCCCCTCTCTTTCTCCTTCTCATTTCATGACTCAAATCAATCCACTAATGTGACATTTTTGCTAAAAAAAAGACCATGAGTCATGATATATGTCTATGTCACATTAATGCATGAAATGATGATTTCTAGCTCACAATTTCCATTATCCAAACATTAACCCAAATGTTTGGTCCAACAAAAAAGATATGGCAATATCTAAAGTAAACCCATGACGGATCACAAGGATACCTGTTCATATCAGATTTTTGCATTTCTATACCGTCCAATTTTTATCACATTGCTTATCGGTAGGTACTCTTGAGCCGTGTTTGCTAGTCAATTGCAGGATACAGGTTCTCGGCTCTAAACGGTGAAATTCATGGAAAAGCACGACAAAATCCGGGTTCCTGCCAACCACAGATAAAACATGGGTCTCCGCTCTCTATCCGTATGTTGCCGCACACCAGTTTGAGAGACAAAATGGCAAATCAATGTCATTTTCATGCACAAGGCTCAATGGAAACACAAGATCCAAGAAATCTACGCGGAGCTCAAGAAAATCATGGCAGAAGATCCACATCCAATCACCTTTTGATCTACTAAAATTCTGGAAGAAATGTGGAAAGATTATCAGAAAACAACATATGCCAAACTACAGACAAAAGCAGACCAGGAAACCCCACAAAACCCGAGAAGCCAAGTCATCTATATGGCCGCAGTTCCGTGGCCAACAGGGGGTCTAGGCCGCGGAACTGAGGTCGTACGGGCTCATCAGACGACGACTTTTGAAGGGCAGTTTGGTCATTTCATGAAGGGTCAGAATTTTGCCCTAGATTTCCATCTCCCTGTCTATAAATAGTCCAGAACTTGCCAAAGCCAAGGGTCCATAATCTTGTATTTAGATTTTAGGTTATATGTTGTTGTTCTTCCTCCTCTCATCTCTTCTCCATTAAAAAACTTGTAGTGAGCTTTTGTGAGTGAAGAATGAATAAAGGAGTTCTTGTTCTTACCATACTTGTCTTTTTATTTTGTTAACTATTATTGCTTGTAATTTTCATTTGATAATTTAGTTGTTGTTATTTGTGTTTGTTTCTTTTTGTTCTCTTTTCCTTTATCCTTAAACAACCATGATGCTTACGCTTGATCCTTGCCGAGGTGAGGTCGCAAATAGCTAGTTGTAATCTTCTAACCTCTTTCTTTCTATCTTCCTCCTTTGTTTTATTTTCATTTTTCTTGTAATGGGTGAGTAGTTTCCATACTTGTTAGGGTAGGATAAGAAAAATTTGAGAGAAGGAAATCTCTCTCACTCTTTCCTTGCCTAACATCTTAAATCGAACTCCCGTTAATTGAACCACAATCCGCTCCCTACGGCACCCTATCCTACATGATAGCGGTGATTCCGTAGTGAGACCGGTTGTGGTTGAATTAACCGGAGGTTAAGTCTAAGAGCCAAGAACGGACGGACAAGCACCAAAAGGAAGAACTTATGCGTTGGAAAGCCTAGCTTATACTCGCAAGTTCCTTCCTAGTCGTGCTAATCCCCGTTGTTGCCGATTACCGTAACACCGATATTAAGAGTGGCAACGAAAGAAGTGAGCGACTCTTAACTCAAACTAACCTAATCCTAACCCTAAAAAGCTCTCTATATATATCATTTTAGCACTTAAGTAATCTAAAAACAAACCTGGAAAATTGGACTTAACTCGTTAAAGCACATAGAAAAAGATTCCCATCTCCCTGCGGACGACCCGTACTCAACCGGCTAACTACAAGCGAAACCGTCTTGATTGCGGTAACAAACTTAGCACGCAAAAACACTACCAATCAAATGGCGCCGTTGCCGGGGAGACGGTAGTTTATTTCTTTGTGTAATTTCGGGTTAATTTGTGAATATAAATATAACCGAAAAACAAAACAAAAAAAAATACATTGTAAAAAACCATCTTGTTATTTTTGATTAGTTCTTATGCAAATGTGCAGGATAAAACGAAGTTCAAGTTCAGTGCCAAAGACGTGGGAAGTTAGACCCATATTTCGCGGCTACACCGCGACGGATCAAGACGGAGCCAACGGTCTACTATAAAATTCTGGAGCAGATCCAGTGAGCAAATCACGATTCGGGAGCTCCAAACAAGCAGAGGACACCCAACAGAGCACACACCAGAAAAATGAAGAACCAACTCCTCCTTACTGCCGCGGAACCGCGGCATAAGCAAGCTTAGGCCGCGGAACCGCGGCCACTTAGTGCGTTCTACGTGCCAAACTCCCTGTAAGTGTCTCTCTTCTTTCCCCCACTCCTCTGGACTCCACTAAACTGTGTTTTCTGCAGCATTTTTTGCGCAAGCTCTCTTCCCCCTTCCAATAAATTATTTTTGTGTAGGATTCTTTGCGCCGCGCTAAAATAAAAATTGATTGCAGTTGATTTGTTACTGCTTTGCATTTGTTAATACGGACTTTAAGGGGCTTGAAACCAATTCAGATTGGGTGGGGATTTCATCACCCTTCCCAGGACCCCAGAAATCACAAAAAGCATATGCATTGACCATTGCTTAAATTAAAAAATACTAGACTCAGCCCTAAGGACTTCGCGCTCAAGAGGACAGAGGACTAGTTACAGGCATCGGCCGTTTATCCTATCCTGACTTTTGCGGTGTCTAGGCAAGTGTGTCCAAGGCAAGTGGTTACTTAATTAGGACCACTACTTACGTAGTGGGGAGCCTCCCACTTACCTGGCACTTACCTGGCCGCAATTGTTGGAGAAGAGGCGGTTTGAGGTCCTATTTCTAGCCCTTTGGAACAGTTAGGAGCTGTCTAGCTGACCTAGGTGACCCTATATCTAGGTGTGATTGTGCATATCTTGTTTGTGATAGCTTGAAGCCGTAAGCCCGTACTTATTTCTGTAAATCTCTATCTAAAAAAAAGAAGAAAAAAACACAAAACCAAAAACTTTTATAAAAACTTGCCCTTTGTCACCACAAATCCATTTTTTCACCCACCACCATCGTATTTCTCCATTGACATTTTCTTACCCTCACCTTCTCCGCTTTGACTATACTAAACTCATTTAGTGTATGTCCGCTTGGACTCGGGACACTAGCGCCCGCCTAGTCCGCGTTACGTTAGTCGCTACCGACTACGCGATCGACTCAGACGTCGAAACTCCGTCCACGCCTCTTTCACCCTTACCTTTGCCGGCCAACTCCGACGTTGACCGGAATTCTGTTCATACATCTTCACCTTCACCATCACCAACCTCTTCTTCCGCGATGTCAGGATTTAATCCAAACATCTCTTTGACTACCCCAGGATTGACTCCACCTCCTACGGAGGCAACTAACCCACCACCACCACCTGTTGTAGCCCCGCAGCGAATCGCGCTCCAGGATCGTTTCTATCCCACCCGTTCTGCACTTCCCACCCGTCTTTCTCTTCCACCGGCCAATGGGGATAACTTTGAAATTAAGCCCCACTTCATTAACATGCTTCCGCGATTTCATGGGCTTGAATCTGAAGATGCCTATATCTTCATCAACAAGTTCCAAAATGTTTGTTCCATGATGAAAACCACCCAGCTGTCGGACGATGCTATACGGCTACGGGCCATTCCGTTCACTTTATGCGATCTTGCTAAAAAATGGCTGTATAGCACCGCTTCCCACTCCATAACCAGTTGGGACGAGTTTGTGAAAGCATTTCTCAAGAAATTTTATCCGAATCATAAAACCGCAAGGATCCGTAACGAAATCAACCAATTCTCTCAGCTTCCTTCTGAACCATTCTAGAAGTGTTTTGACCGGTATAAAGACCTTCTTGTTCAGTGTCCTCACCATGGTATCGAGAAATGACAACTTTGCCAAACCTTATACGAGGGCCTGAACCCAGCAACCAAGCAGTTGTTAGAAACCATTTGTCAGGGCCACTTCCTATCGAAATCTGACGAGGAAGCGTGGCAATTCTTCGACGACCTTGCGGAACAAACGCTACAATGGGAGAGCACCAGACCGACTTCTTCTTCTTCTACCTCCACTTCTACCGGTCAGTCTAGGGTAGGAATTCACCAACTTGATGTCTCTATTGCGATGAAAGCTGAAATGGCTGCAATAACGAGAAAAGTTGAAGCGATAGAGAGCAAATTTTCTTCTCCTGCTCCTGCCCCTGTTCTTCCCCTTCGTACCATTTGCGCTTGTTGTTCCGATCCTTCTCACTTAACCGAAGAGTGTCCTTACAATCCACCATCTCAAGGACAGGATCAGGTTAATGCTGCATTTCAGCAAAGACCGAGGAATGATCCATACTCTTCCACCTACAATCCCGGTTGGGGGAACCACCCCAATTTCGCCTGGAATCAGAATCAGAATCAATTCCAAGGCAACAATTTCCAGAGGCCACCTCCTCCACAACAACAAGCGCAACAACAAACTCAACATCAGTTTTAGCAGCCCTTCCAACCCCAACCTTTTCAAAATCAGACGAACAACTTTGCACCCAACAATTCTTTTCCCCAAAACAACTTTGTTCCGTCAAACAACGATAAGGTTTCCTCGCTAGAACGAAGTCTGGAGGCGTTCGTTAACCAATCGACACAATCCACCGCCAACATCCAGTCGTCTATTCAGTCTTTGGTGCAACACACTGCTGCACACGGGCAAAGCATCAAGACCATCGTGGCCCAGATTGCACAGCTGAATGCGGCGTTAAGCGAGCGAGAGAAGGGAAAGCTTCCATCTCAACCACTCCCAAATCCCGGTCACCCACATAATGTACATGTTGCTCTTGAACAACAGAACCATAATGTGAGTGCCGTGACTACGTTGAGATCAGGAAGGATGTTGCACAACAACATCGGCACAATAATTGAAGATAATGACACCCCGGCCGCTTCTTCTTCTTCTTCTTCTTCTTCTTCTTCTTCTTCTTCTTCGTCTTCTGAGCCTATTCTCCATTCATCAAAAGGCTCTTCTTCTTCTTCTTCTTCTGCTTTGAACGGACCCACTTCTCACTCCACGAAAACACCAGCTCTGGGATCCGTTCCAGCTCCACAATCTCCTCCACAAGCGTTGGACTCAACCAATTTTAAAAACGTTCCATTTCCAAACCGGTTGAGGTCCAATAAACAAAATCCACAAATGGAGAAGATTCTGGAGTTGTTTAAGCAGGTTAACATTAACATTCCCCTTTTAGATGCTGTCCAACAAGTCCCGTCCTACGCGAAAATCTTAAAGGACTTGTGCACGAAAAAAAGGAAGTCTCAGGTACCCAAGGAAGTTTTCTTGGCTAGTGCTATGAGTGATGCTCTTACCCAATCTTTACCACAAATACGGAAGGACCCTGGCTATCCTACGATTTCTATTACCATTGGGGATAAGAACATCAACCGCGCACTATTAGATCTTGGTGCCAGTGTTAACCCGCTTCCGTACTCAGTATATGAGCAATTAGGTGTAGGAGAGCTGAAACCCACACACTGTACTCTCCAAATGGCTGACCGATCAATCACCCATCCTAGGGGTGAGCTAGAGGATGTGTTAATCAAGGTTGGGGACTTCATATTCCCCGTTGACTTCATTGTATTAGACACACAGTCTGTAGCTAACCCCCGGAATCAAATTCCGGTGATACTCGGTCGCCCATTCCTTGCAACCTCAAATGTTGTGATCAATTGTCGCAATGGTTCGATGAACCTATCTTTTGGAAACATGACAATTGAACTCAACATTTTTAGGTTGGGGAATCAGTCCTCCGAACCCAATGCTCATATACTAGACGTTTTCTCAATCCAGGAGATCACCCCTGAAGAGTGTGAATTCGAGGAGTTTTTGTTCGATCACGATAACCTTAACGCCACTAGTGCGTTCCTCTTCGAACCTGCTGCTGTTTCCGTGCCCGACAACGACTACGAGTGTTTCACTTTCTCGAACGATCTTAGCCACTCTCCACCCGAGTTTGAATCCTTCGAATTTCCGGATGAGTTACCTGAACCATCCAACTCGGTCGCTTACACTCGTTTTGAACCTTTGCTGGAATCCTTTGAGTTCGAGACCTTTTCACCAATCTTGCCTTCAATCGTTTCACCTCCAACGCTCGAACTCAAGCCTTTGCCGTCTCACCTTAAGTACGCTTACTTGGGTGAGAACGAGACCCTCCCTGTTATCATCTCGGCTTCTCTAGCTCCAGAGCAAGAGAAAGCCCTTCTTGCGGTCTTGCACAGCAATAGGCAAGCTTTTGGCTGGTCCATGGCGGACATCAAGGGGATTAGTCCCCTGATCGTTGAACATCACATTCATATGATGGACGATACCAAACCAGCCAGAGATCCTCAAAGGCGACTCAACCCAGTCATGAAGGAGGCTGTGAAAAAGGAAATCGTGAAGTGTCTGGATAGTGGTATCATTTACCCTATCTCTGATAGCCAGTGGGTTAGCCTCATTCACGTTGTCCCCAAGAAGTTAGGCATAACGGTCATTACTAACGAGGCGAATGAGTTAATCCCTACTCGCACCCAAACTGGGTGGCGAGTCTGCATCGATTACAGAAAACTCAACGCCGCAACGCGGAAAGACCACTTTCCGCTACCTTTCATTGACCAAATGCTTGAACGATTGGCCGGACATGAGTACTACTGCTTTCTTGATGGCTACTCCGGCTATAATCAAATTCCTATCGCCGAAAAAGACGAGGACAAGACCACATTCACTTGTCCTTTCGGCACGTTCGCATATCGTCGCATGCCCTTTGGGTTATGCAATGCGCCCGCTGCCTTCCAGCGGTGTATGATGGGAATCTTCTCAGACATGGTGGAGAAATTCCTGGAGATCTTCATGGACGATTTCTCCATCTTCGGCGATTCCTTTAACGAGTGTTTGCTGCATCTTGACGCTGTCCTTACCCGATGTAAGGACATGAACGTCACTTTGAATTGGGAGAAATGCCACTTCATGGTGCACGAAGGTATTATCTTAGGACATATCATCTCGCAAAATGGCATAGAGGTTGACAAAGCGAAGATTGAGGTCACTGCCAATCTCCCTCCTCCCAGATGCGTCCGAGACATCCGAGCCTTCCTTGGCCATGCCGATTTCTATAGACGGTTCATCAAGGACTTTAGCAAGATTGCTAGGCCCTTGACTCTTTTGCTGGCCAAGGACACGCCATTCGACTTCAACTCGAGCTGTGTGACTGCGTTCGAGTCATTAAAAAGCTCACTCACTTATGCTCCCGTTCTTTCTTCACCTGACTGGACGCACCCATTTGAGATTATGTGCGATGCATCCGACTTTGCTATTGGTGCTGTCCTTGGACAACACATCAACAAGATGCCGCACGTAATCTATTATGCTAGCCGAACCCTGAACGACGCCCAACTTAATTATACAACAACTGAGAAGGAATTCTTAGCTGTTGTATTTGTTTTAGAAAAGTTCAGGCCCTACCTCATCGGCTCTCCAGTCATTGTCTACACAGACCATTCTGCTCTGCGCCATCTTTTTGCGAAGAAAGATGCAAAATCTCGGCTAATACGTTGGATCCTCTTGCTTCAAGAGTTTGACCTTGTCATTAAGGACAAAAGAGGATGTGAAAACGTAGTTGCCGACCATCTCTCACGACTTCCTTCTTCGCTGTCGCCTCAACTTCCGATCAACGATGTTTTCCCGGATGAACAGCTCTTGACAGTATCTCGCGAACCCTGGTTCGCAGATATTGTGAACTATTTGGCCACATGGCTACTACCGACTGAATGGTCAAGTCAGGACAGACTTCGATTCTTATCCCAAGTAAAACACTTTTACCGGGACGAACCCTATCTGTTCAAGTACTGTCCCGACCAGATTATTCGTCGGTGTGTCCCAGACGAGGAATTCAAGAGTGTGCTGTCATTTTGCCACGATCAAGCATGTGGCGGGCATTTTGGCCCCAGAAAGACAGATGAGAAGATCTTGCAATGTGGTTTCTACTGGCCACAACTCTTCAAAGACGCGCATGACTATTGCAAGACTTGCTCCCGGTGCCAACACTTGGGCCGGATATCCCGGAGGAACGAGATGCCGCTCCAACCAAACTTGGTTGTGGAGATTTTCGAAGTTTGGGGGATAGATTTCATGGGGCCGTTTCCCAGCTCTTTCGGGAACTTATACATCCTTCTCGCTGTTGATTACGTCTCTAAGTGGGTCGAGGCTGTGCCCAGCCGGACTAACGACAACAAGATTGTCGTTAGGTTTCTTAAAGAAAACATTTTCTCCCGGTTTGGGCACCCCCGAGCTATCATTAGCGACAATGGAACTCATTTCTGCAATAAGACTTTCGAGGCCTTGATGCGGAAATATTCCATTAATCATAAGCTATCTATGCCCTACCACCCCCAAACCTGTGGGCAGGCCGAAGTTTCAAATCGGCAAATCAAGCAGATACTGGAGAAGACGGTTTCCAAGAACCTTAAGGATTGGTCGCTGAAACTCACTGATGCCCTTTGGGCATTTCGAACCGCTTATAAGACCGATCTCGGCATGTCTCCCTATCGGCTTGTGTACGGAAAGGCTTGCCACCTACCTGTCGAAATAGAGCATCGCGCATTTTGGACGATAAAAGAACTGAATCTGTCTCTCGAAAATGCGGGCAGCCATCGGAAGCTGCAGTTGAACGAATTGAGCGAGCTTAGGGACGAGGCTTACGATAACGCGGTTGTCGTTAAAAACCGAACGAAGGTGTTTCACGATAAACACCTTTTGCGCAAAACCTTCGTACCTGGTCAGCAGGTACTGCTTTACGACACCCGGCTACACTTCCATCCAGGAAAGCTCAGATCTCGCTGGAAAGGGCCGTATTTTGTGCAGAATGTGTATCCGCTGGGCGCTGTGGATTTGGAGAATCCAAAGGACGGTTCATTTTTCAAAGTAAATGGACACCGACTTAAACCGTACCTTAGCACCGAACCAACAGAGGAGCTCCTGGTCTTACAGGAGCCGGTTTACCCTGCATAATCTTCCTCTGCCTACCACCAAACTTCGGTTATCCAGCCACGAACAGTGGATACTGTTCCAAATAAGTTTGGGGGTACGTATATACCATTTTGTATTTATTTGTGGATATTCTTTTCAGTTTTTACTCTTTAAAAAACATTAAATTTTTTTTTTGTATATCTAACCGACATTTTTGACCCTTCAAATGATCTCTTCATGCAATGACAGTGAGGACACTGTCCAGTTTAAGTTTGGGGGTACGCTCGGTACGCATTTCTAACCTTCGCATTCATATGTATATTTTGCATCTTCATATTAAAATCCATAAAATCCATAAAAATCAGAAAATTTTCTAAAAACATAAAAACTTTTCTGTCAAGTTAGCTAGTGGGAGAACTTTGATTCAACATTTCGACGGTTTTGTTTGATAAAATAAGAATAACTAAATCTTATGTTTAGATTTTGAAAACCTGAAAGATAACTCTCCTTTGAAGTTAACTATAGCTGATATACGTCTTTACATCACACTACACGTGTCGTGAGTTTTGGAAATTAGATGATAAGTCTTTTATGTCTAAAAACTTTTAAATGGATAAATGATTTTCTGAGAATCAAATAGGTTTGTTCTGAAATAAGTAATATCAAGAATAGTTTATGAAATGAAGTGAATATGAAGGAATATTATTAATGCCTTAATTGGAACTAAGTCTGAAAAATAACCCATCTGAAACTTAATTGTAATGATTACACACCGAACCCACTAAACACGTCTTTTATCCAAAAAAATAACTGAACTGCCGGTTATATCTCCGTTCGCATTGAATCATCATGATTTTAACGCTAAATTTTCTTTTGTTTTTGGGCCTAGGTAACTTGAGTAATTAAGTCCGCTGGGGTGTTTCTACACCTAATGCCCTAAAACCAACTGGTTTGGGTGCATTGGCCCAAAGCTCGCTAAGAAGCCTAGAAAGTCCAAATTAAAACAAAGTCAAGCAAGTGTTCTCGCCGAGTTAAAATTCCTAACGATTTTTTGTGTGAGAATAATCTTGACAAAAGACAGGTTTTTATAAAAAAAATATTTCTAGCGGAGATATGAAGGTTTTATTCTATTATAAAGACTATTACACGTTCACAGAGGTGTGTATGAAATGAAAACTAGAAAAAGGTAGAGTGAAAAATAAGACCTAGTTTCCTATTAAGGAAGATAGAAATTCTGAAGTTGAAACCTTACTGGAAAACGAAACTTGAAAAATACTTAACTCCTTATAAAACTTATGTGATCCTTTTAAAATTGTTATCCGGGCTTTACTGTGTGACATGATGACTTTAAATCGATCCTTCTGGAACTTAACGACACTATTTACACTACACGTAAAGACATATAAAATCTTAAGTTAAATAAGAAGCGAGGTGTGAAAAATAAGGGTTCGATAGTCTAGACTTAGGATCATAGAATTGTTATTTTCTGAAACAAAACTTTAGGGATTTGAATCATAGTAATTTTGCAAAACTAGCTTGACCGGATTTTGTGGGTAGTATCCGCTGAAAACCCTCAGGAGACAACACTCCTCCTACCAGGGACATCTAGAGGTTTAACGGCTTGTTGCACATGCTCAGTGCAATCGCGTTCCCTGCGAAAGTGAGGTTAGGAAATTTTTTGTGAATAAATTGGCTTTGCTCGGGACGAGCAAATGATAAGTTTGGGGGTATTTGTTCATATCAGATTTTTGCATTTCCATACCGCCCAATTTTTATCACATTGCTTATCGGTAGGTACTCTTGAGCCGTGTTTGCTAGTCAATTGCAGGATACAGGTTCTCAGCTCTAAACGGTGAAATTCATGGAAAAGCATGACAAAATCCGGGTTCGTGCCAACCACAGATAAAACACGGGTCTCCGCTCTCTATCCGTATGTTGCCGCACACCAGTTTGAAAGACAAAATGGCAAATCAATGTCATTTTCATGCACAAGGCTCAATGGCAACACAAGATCCAAGAAATCTACGCGGAGTTCAAGAAAATCATGGCAAAAGATCCACATCCAATCACCTTTTGATCTACTAAAATTCTGGAAGAAATGTGGAAAGATTATCAAAAAACAACATATTCCAAACTACAGACAAAAGCAGACCAGGAAACCCCACAAAACCCGAGAAGCCAAGTCATCTATATGCCGCGGTTCCGCGGCCAACAGAGGGTCTAGGCCGCGGAACCGCGGCCGTACGGGCTCATCAGACGACGACTTTTGAAGGGCAGTTTGGTCATTTCATGAAGGGTCAGAATTTTGCCCTAGGTTTCCATCTCCCTGCCTATAAATAGTCCAGAACTTGCTAAAGCCAAGGGTCCATAATCTTGTATTTAGATTTTAGGTTATATGTTGTTGTTCTTTCTCCTCTCATCTCTTCTCCATTAAAAAACTTGTAGTGAGCTTTTGTGAGTGAAGAATGAATAGAAGAGTTCTTGTTCTTACTATACTTGTCTTTTTATTTTGTTAACTATTATTGCTTGTGATTTTCATTTGATAATTTAGTTGTTGTTATTTGTGTTTGTTTCTTTTTTGTTCTCTTTTCCTTTATCCTTAAACAACCATGATGCTTACGCTTGATGCTTGCCGAGGTGAGGTCGCAAATAGCTAGTTGTAATCTTCTAATCTCTTTCTTTCTATCTTCCTCCTTTGTTTTATTTTCATTTTTCTTGTAATGGGTGAGTAGTTTCCATACTTGTTAGGGTAGGATAAGGAAAGTTTGAGAGAAGGAAATCTCTCTCACTCTTTCCTTGCCCAACATCTTAAACCGAACTCCCGTTAATTGAACCACAATCCGCTCCCTACGACACTCTATCCTACATGATAGCGGTGATTCCGTAGTGAGACCGGTTGTGGTTGAATTAACCGGAGGTTAAGTCTAAGAGCCAAGAACGGACGGACAAGCACCAAAAGGAAGAACTTATGCGTTGGAAAGCCTAGCTTATACTCGCAAGTTCCTTCCTAGTCGTGCTAATCCCCGTTGTTGCCGATTACCGTAACACCGATATTAAGAGTGGCAACGAAAGAAGTGAGCGACTCCTAACTCAAACTAACCTAATCCTAACCCTAACAAGCTCTATATATATATCATTTTAGCACTTAAGTAATCTAAAAACAAACCTGGAAAATTGGACTTAACTCGTTAAAGCACATAGAAAAAGATTCCCATCTCCCTGCGGACGACCCGTACTCAATCGGCTAGCTACAAGCGAAACCGTCTTGATTGCGGTAACAAACTTAGCACGCAAAAACACTACCAATCAATACCCCTCACCTGTATATACATACCTGCACCCGCATTCCGACTGAATGCGAATGCGATGAGACTAAAGTAATCCAAAAAATCTAATACTAGTATCCGGCTTAAACCAAAGCCTAGTAGTATGATCCGTCCGATCATGATCCGTGCAATACCGCACGTATAAGATCGAACCCTGCCATATATCATACGGCCTCTACAACGTTTCGCGCGAAACTTGAGAAACTGTCTGTGGGGGACTCTAAAGACTCGTCAATATTTTGGCTGTTGATTTAACCACTAGCTCGTCAGAGGTATTAGCTGTACGTAACGGGCTACCAAGTATTGACCAAAAGGGAGGTCGATGAGCGAACTCATCCTGACACTCTACTGAGCCTGTCAGTGACAATATCCATACAGTCCGGTCCGTTCGTCTATGAGCATCGCATGTCGGGCCTAGGAGGTTGGTAAAAGTCAGACCCCCAAAAGCGGTACAAGTCGTGTCGGAGTGCAGCCCAGAACACCCTGAGATACTAATGGAATACCTACCAGTAAATCTCCTACCTCGGCCGAGGGCTTTGTGTAATGGCTCTCCTAGACACAGCGCGACCTTACCCCCAATACTGGGAGAGACGAAACCCCTGCCGATCCGCTCATTGCCTCCATGTGGCTCGGGACTGTACCCAACTAAAACCTGTTTGCACGACTCCTTTGAGCCGTGGTAGGGTAGTAATCAAAGTACAGTGGGAACTCACACGAGACAAATGACGATCTCAGGTCGATGAACTAACCTGTACACATGTCACCAGGGAACTGCTATCTGACGTCAGGTATAATACCAACTAGCATGTTCCCGGCGAGTCCTGTCCGGTGTCCTCATAACCCAATGAGCACCTGTATACATCTTAGGTGAACCAACTAACACCAATGGCTTGTGAGACCGGCCACCGCCCCTCGTCGGGGTCTCGACTGTATACACTAGTCTACTAATAGAGTATCGATGCCCAGTCTCGAAACTCCCATGACTAGGGACCACTTTAAGGATGTGCTTATAGACTACCCAACTCTCACGTATATGATCGCCATCATACTGCTGGTAGTCAAGCAAGAATCCTATGGGCTCTATCAACGTGTAATAGCGACCTGTAAAAGTTGTACACGACTGATAAAGATAAACCATGGTAGCATACTATTCTCTATCAACGTGTAATAGTGAACTACAATGTCATCTAAAGCCTGTACATGATGATAAAGATAAACCAGATAGTATACAATCATCCTGAGTAAGATTGTCCTACCGGCATAGGTCCTCCCTCAATCATTGCAATCACGTGCCTGCGATCCAATAATTGACTCTGAGGGCACTATATCCAACAATCTCCCACTTGCACTCAAGGATAATTATTGCGATGTGGCATACTCACAGCCCGTGTGATACCGAACACCCAACTCCTCTACTAATCAGTCTCACAAAGCTCGTTTGCAAAACTATTGCGTTCGAGAAATAGCCTCAGCTAGTGGATCCGCCCTGATGTTTCTTTCTATATCTTTCTTTTTCTCAAGTTCGCGGAGAAAGCCATCTCCCGAAATGAGCAATACCTGTCTTAGAATATGCCTGGATATCTGATGGGACCTAGTTCACAAATGAACTCCAAATCCAAACTTCTTAGACTGTATCGTCAACTGAACTTAATCAGTATCCTGCGCCACACCTCCCTCAGTATCCCCTTGGAACACCTGTCCAAAATACTGCCCCTCTTCAGATGGAAAACTATAACTCTGACAGCCACTCTGTCAACCAGGTCACCTTGGAAGCCTGGAATGATAACTGTCTCCCGAAGGTGGCTGCCTTTATCATATCCCTAGAACATCCAGTTATGTTCTAAAACTGCTTCCGAATGTTTCTCCAGGATTGGATCAATATCAATTTATTGCATCTACTGCAAAAACAACATCTGGTGTGGTACTTGACATCTCATGATTGACTCAATTGCCTAAGCAAGTGATCTGCCAATCATGCATATCCCTCTCCTCTTTAGTCTGTAAGATACCTTTAGAAAGGGTGACTCCACCACCTGTAGGTACACTACCGTGCCATGAGTCGTCCATTCTAAAACACCTTTAGAATACTGTCTAAGTACCCAGATTGGGAAACTACCCAAATCTAGATCTAAAACCATAGATCTAGTAACCAGAATGTCTGATATAATATCCATATCCTATGTGGAGAAACCACTGTGTGACAACCAAAGTATAACCGATCGTAGTATAGGAATTTCACTTCCTACTCTGTGTATGTCATCAAATACCAGGACATCACACCCTACTACTTTCTTAACAGATCCATCCCCTATTCTGATGAAGTCAAACCCATGACTGTCACATCAGAAATAGATGATCTATCTCCGCTATATCTGCTTTAGTCTATAAATAGACATAAGTCACTTGTCCACTATGCTTCCGCTGCTCCCACTGACTACGACAACCCTCTGGCAGAGTCATATACACGTGCACTTCTAAAGCTAGTTTAGAACGACGCTATACTCATCCTACTGCCGGGTCTCACAGTCTGGAACAACAGCAATAGAAAGTCTGGGTAAACAAGAACCTCCCTGTCACCGTCTTTGAGCATACCGAAGTACCTCTCGAGTGCCTGAGGTTACCCACCAAATCTGCGGAGTGGCCAATGGAATGTCAATCCAGATTGAATCTTTAGGTCCTATTAAATTTTCAGTAATCGTTTGCGGTTCTGGAATCACTTCCAGTTCTACCATACTCCCACTACTGTTTTCTGAAAAAATCCACTTTACTAAAACTGTGGCGAGTCAAGAATATCACTATTGATCTTCCAGATGGTATAAAGTCAACCCTCGTCATAGCTCGGGTCAACCCACAAACAGCCATTACAGAAACGTGCCTTGAGTTATCCAGAGTCTGGTTTTAAGCATAAGCCGGACAACTCCCCGTACCTTAACAATGTTAAGATATGAACTATTCTATATCCAATATAGAAATAGAGGCACTGATTTAATTGGAACCAGATTCAAATCATGCAGCTGTCTCCAGTGCATGTCAACTAAATGGAGAGAGGCCGATCAGCATTACTCAACTTAGGAGTGCTTCTAATTATGAGTAACCTGAAAGAGATGCAAGTTCTCTTAATCATTACTATTAACTGAATACCACACACAAGTATCTACATCTTCGATCACCTTGAAGAATCCTGATACTTGCAACACCTGGTTCTCTACTTTATTCTTATACATACAACTTCTCAAAACTTAGACCTTGCATTTCCACGAAACACATGTCTAAAAACTAGAAAAGTCACAAGTAAACAGAATATAGTACGAGTATCAACCCCTCTGTCCTCATGGACACTGGACAACATACAATACTCTGTATAAGTCCCTTGAGTCTAATAACTCATTCGCTGTGTGTCGTTGGTTGAAAACTGTACTTATGGTTAAGAAGAATTACACCACTGTTTAATGCTCCTTACCTAACCATCCACCGATATAGGTAAATGTCATAGAAACAATTTCAAAAAGTTATATCTCACTTTATAAAAATAAACGTACAGATATATCAATTTGAAATTGGTGCATTATAACGGATATTAAAAACCAAATATTTGTTGTCCGGCAAACAACCCAGGCGATTTCCTCAAATATCACCAATTACAACGAATCCCGATATAATGAGGATGATCACCCAATTCCCAATAACTTACTCCCACTCATCATCTGTAAAACCATACAGATGTGAGAATCAAACCTGGTAAATACATACACTGGAGTAAGTACTAATTGGGAAATCAGTTTTCTATTAACAATACACAGTGAAACTGAAACATGTAAATGTTTCGAAAGGGTATCCTGGTATTCCTAGTAATGCCTCTTCCATTATCAGATTCATAACTATAACCGTATATTTCTTTGCCATCTCTCCAAATCCCTTTATATGTCTTTAGTCATTACCTTCTGTACACCCCTTTAGGCCAAATGGTTTTCTTCCTTCCCTACCGTTCGGCACCAGCCTATGGTTTGGAAGAAGACCATCCAATAAGCATAATGGGTGTACTGTCCTAATTCTAGGAACACTCGCAACCCGAGAGAAGGTGAAGATAAAAGACAACTGAATAAATCTTATTCCTATTTCTCCTGAACCAGAATCCATCCCCGAACTGGAACAAGTCCCTTCGAGTTCGTATATAACCATACGATGGAGTATCCAAATAACTGTGGATCTTCGTAGTAATACGGGGTGTTCCGGAGAAATACAAAGGTGATGTAGGATTGGCGATGAAATACTTGGTTTGGTCGTGAATATCAGTCGCAATTTACTTTGCCCTCTTACTAATCCCTTTATTTGTCTTTACTTAATACCTTTTGTACACCTTCGTTAGGCTAATTGGTTTTCTTCATTCCCTACCGTTCGGCACCTGCCTATGGTTTGGAAGAAGACTATCCAATAAGCGTAATAGGTGTACTGTCCTAATCCAAGGAGCACTCGCAATCTGAGAGAAGGTAAAAGGAAAAGACATCTGAATAGTCCTATTCGTTTTCTCCAGAACCGGAAACCATCCTCGAATCTGGAACAAGTTCCTTCGAGTTCGTATATAACCATATGATGGTTTTATCCAATAGAAGTGGACATTCGTAGTAATACGAGGTGTTCTAGAGAAAAGGGTAAAAGTAGGAGTGGCAATGAGGTTTGCAACTCAGACAATCCAAAAGCCAGTGTTTTAAGAAGGTTCGGTTAATCTTGGTCACTGAGTCATAGTCAAGGGTCGGGTCATGGTCGCTGCCAAAGAGAGAGAGAAAAGAAACACTCAGCATGCACTCTAACCTAGATCAGAATGGTTATCAATTTGTCTAATTAGGAAACCTCCCACTGTAACCTCAAATTCTCCTCCAAACCTGAAAGAAGAATTAGTCGGGATCACCAGAGGAGTAAACCAACTCATCAGTGGGAATCGGGATCCAACTATCATCGCATGATAACGTGACGGAATCCACTCACGTTATCATACTCCAGAAGGTATGCGCATGCCTGGCAAGTTTCAGTTTCTTTGGAAACTCCCGATGTGTGTTTTTACCCCTAGGACCCAAGTGACCTTGACAGAGCCAACATATCAAAGGATCCTAGCCAAGTTCAACCCGTCATTATCTTGATTGCATTAGACCCACCCGCACGAGTCCTTGACTGAGCCAAAATGACCGTACGACTGTCCTAACCAATCACATATCCATAAGACAGAAAAGCATTACAGAGCTACCGCACACTACGCCTCGGCTGAGCACGACATACGTAGCACGGATACTAAGCAATACTAATCTGAAATGACGGAGGGCTACGTTTGGTTTTTGGCGAAAAACTTTTAACGTAATGAACTTGATATCGTTGAAGGAACCGGATAGCTTTTTATAAAAAATATAGTGGCGGAAACCTTTGCTAAAGAGGTCACTCCCGGTGAAGGGATCTCGGCTCTTTCCCCGTAGAATGAGGTGCAGGATATTCCAACTGAATACCACGATTCAAAGCAAAAAGTAATCGGCTATAGTGAAGTTATTACCCTGACGCAAACTTCTGTCCAAGGGGTCATGATTGGTATGATTTAGCGTGCTCGCGCTTTCTAAAAGATAGATCAAAAATATTTGTAACCGCAATCAAGAACGGCGTCGCATGAAGCTAGCCGGTGAGTACGGGTCGGTCCACAGGGATGTTGTGAATTTTCGATTCGTTCTTACGAGTTAATTCCGAAGGGCGTTCGGATTGATTATTAAATCTAAAAATCTAATTAAGCTAGGGCAATTATCTAGATCTATTCTTGTTAGGGTTAGGTTTAGGGATGGTTTGGAAATGTAATTAAATCTCACCGCTTTCAATACCCGAATGAAGATCTGTGAGGAGTTATGGTAATTATCAATAAAAGGGATTAGATCCGTTCGGGAAGGTGTTCCTTCCTCTAGGTTCTTGTCCTTCCTTTAGAGATCCTTACCCTAACCTCCATGGAAAACACCACAACCGGGCCTTTACACTACGGTGTCATCGTTACCTCGAGGGATAGAGTGCCGTAGGGAGCGGTATGTGCATGTATGCATGGAGTCCTATTGTAAATATTTGGTGAGTAAGAAAGGGATGAGAGATCTCATCTCTCAAAATCCTTCCCCAAAGCTAAACCCTAAACAAGTTCCTAGGGCATGAAATTAAATCTACCTAGGGTAAGGAATTGAAATCTACACTAGGGCAAGAAATTAAATTACTTACAGATGCATCCCTCCAATCATCCATGCAGGGTTGTCAGATCTGAATTTCTGAATGGAAAAGAAACACCGATGCTCTCCAAAAGAATTTTGTATTTTATTAAAAGGAGGCATAAGGTTTACAATGATTAGAGTTCCTATTTATAAAGAATAGGAAACCCTAGGGTTACAATGACTCGTATGTCTACATTTACAAAAATAGCCCTAGGTTGACCAGTCAAAGACGCACCCACGTTTTGGTAAAAAAATATTTTCCTCTGGGCTTCTTCTGGCCGCGGAACCGCGGCATTGGTGGGCTTGGGCCGCGGTTCCGCGGCCCATTGGTCTAATCACATTCTGAAAATTCCTGGTTTTATTCTGGGCTTCCTGGGCTTCTATATTTTTTGGATCTTTTCTCAATTTAGCTTCTGTTCTCTTTCAGATTTTCCAGTGAATAATTGTGGTGGACTTTTAACCGTGGCTTCGAAATCTTGGACCTTGCATTGCCTTGTACTTTGTGAATTTTATCTTTGATGTAGGCTTGATCAAGAGTCTTCTGTTTGTTTGTCAAAAGTCATTTTTTGTATCATCTTTTGTCTTTTTCACTGTTTTAGATCCAAGAACCTGTAACCTGTAACATGTAGCAGACATGCGTCAAAAGCACCTGTTTATTTATAAAACGAATAAGAATGGGGAATATAAAAAGCAATATTATGATATGAACAAATACCCCCAAACTTATCTTTTGCTCGTCCTCGAGCAAACTTATTTTTATTCACTAAAATCCTAACCGCACTTTCGCAGGGAAACGCGATTGCACTGAGCACGTGCAACAAGCCGTTAAACCTCTAGGTGTCCCTAGTAGGAGGAGTGTTGTCTCCTGAGGGTTTTCAGCGGATTACACCCACAAAATCCTATCAACTCGGCCCATTGACTTTTGTTCTCTAATTAGGTTTTCTAACAAGGAATTCTATTACCTTTTGACTCGCAAATTATCCACCCATATTCTTCACACTTCCTCATCATTTAACTTAAGATTATATATATCCTGTAGACTGACTTAGCTTTCGGCATCTCTTAAGTTTTCCTTCTAGGATTCCATCTCGACTTAGGAATTTCTATCAACTCCATTAAAGATATAAGTTCTATTTTTCATTCCTCTCTCTTATCTAAATTCCAATCACATACCCCTACGTGTGTGTATAGATCACCCTTACACTTGGAAATTCAAATCAAGCAATCGTACTCTCGTCCTTTTTCCAAAGCACTTATTAGTGAATTTTTACTTGAATTTCGCTTACACATCCTTCATGCGACCGTTAATACTTCTTAAGGTACCAACAACCGATTACAAGATGCGTTAGCACTTTAAAGCGTACTTCCTAGTCTTGTAACACCCAAGACTTTAGCAGTGACTCCCAAACCAGTTGGTCTAAGGCACTAGGTGATGAAGCACCCTCGCTAAATATTTTTCTATTTTTGCAGCCTTAAGTAATCACAAAAACCAGTGTCCATTTTTTTATTCTTTATTCACACTTATATATTTTTTTCATTTTCATCATACTAAGGACTTTAGACAAGAGCATTTCAAGGTCTCTTCTACTATTCCAAGTTTCAAGATGCGTGATTGTGCAAATTGTAGGATATACGTTTTCAGAATCTAGACTTAAGTTAGGAACTATTTTTCAAACTTATACTCTAATAAGAACATCAATACTCTTCCCTTGTTTAACTTAGCCCAAGAAGTGAACCTAAAATTTGCCTATTTCTAAATAAACTACAAGGCATATACTTTCTATCGTTAAATTTTAAGGAATGTTATTTTTAGGGTTTTTAATTCACTAAGTTTAAGATCTAGTTGTTCCTAGCCAGTTAACCTATTTGTCAAACTCAAATCAAATATGGCCAAAATTGAATAAAATAATTTTTATAATTTTTGAAAATTTTCAATTTTTATGGATTTTTCAAATAAGTATGCAAATGCAAAAATATGTACAAATGAATGCGAAGGAAGAAGACTTACCGAGCATACCCCCAAACTTGAACTTGACAGTGTCCTCACTGTCATGCTAAACCAAGAGGGTCAAAATACCGGCACTCCCCTGTTTATTTATTTATAAATTTTTTTTTTATATATTTTTTATGTTTTGAATTTTTTTATTTTTTTTATAGAAAAAGAAAACAAAAAATATATACATATATACAAAGGTCCCCCAAACTTAAGCTTGGTCTTACACAAGCCAAAGGTTAACACCAACCATTCAAAAATCTTATCGTGGAAATGGTATAGTTGGTGCAAGAAAATGAGAAGCACGCGAGACCGTGTGGAAAGAAGAATGGTAGAATATGGTCTCGGTGGGGGAGAAGAATGGCGGAAAGGAGAAAGAAGTGGAGTACGATCTTGAGGGTGTAAATCGAGTGAATAAATTAGCGCAATATGTGATGACCGATGTGTTAAAAGCGATTGAGCTAACCTATCAACCCGTCGGGAAATGGGATCAAATCCCTCAAGATTCGCAAGAAAACATGGGTACGCCGAACTTGGTATAGAAGATGAAAGCGTGACGGTCACTTGCACGGTCGGAACAATAGGAAGGACGAAAGGGAGTGAAGTAGGGATAGTATCTTTCTCACCGTAGTAAACTGTTTCGAACTTGAAAGATTCCATTAATGGTTCGAAACTACTATAATCAACCGAGTCTGATGGCTCATCTGAAAATGTAAAGGACTCAAACTCGGACGGTGAGTCATCAACATCGTCCGAAAAAGTGAAACACTCGTAGGTTTTATCGACTGTGAGAATTGTGTCAGATTCAAAGGAAAAGGTTTCAAGCTCACAGTCTTCAAGCGGGGTAGGAACGATGGGAAGGAGGGAGGGTGATATAACAGTCAAAGGTTCAGGAGGATGAATTGGAAAATCAGACACATCAAACAAAAATGATTCAACCTCAATATTATCCTCAAGACTCTTCTCGATACTATCCTCAATATTCAACTCATCCATGCCATTATCATCAAAATCTAGACGCATATGAGATTCGGGAGAAACATTTAATAACTCGGGATGATGATTTGAACATAAAATCTTAAGTAAATCGACAGGTTCATCATCCGAAATATTCCCGGCGTCTATATCCTCAATCAAATGAAAATCAATTTCTTTAGACACCTCATCAAAAGCATGGATATCTATCGATTTAGGTTCTAGAGTGGAGGTGTAAAGATCGAAAGGATTAGGTGCGGTTTCACTCGAAAGAGGTTCCTCACAATCTGGCAAATCAAACACTACAAAATCACACAACTCATTTTTATTTTCAACAGGTGAACTATTTAGGGCAATCGATGGAAAACAGGAGTTGTGGGCTTCAATTGGGTAAGGGTAAGTTTGATTTGAAAATCCTCTCTCATTCTCACTCTGTCCAACTGTCGCCTCATACATTAAGAAATTTGGAGCTAGCGGGACACTAGCTACCGGTTCACTAGGTTGCATAAGGGCGGCCATGGACGCTTCCACATTCCTCATCATTTTATTTGTTGCTGTAATGTACGCTTCCAACGACTCTTCCAAACTAGACTTAGGTGGTGAGGGGGTTTCAGTAAAAGATTCAAAATTGGTTGGATATGTGAAACTCCCTAATGGCTGTGTCGAAACAGTGTCTAGTGAAGGTGGGAAGGACGGGTATGACTTGTAGGAAGTGGGTGGTTGGGCAGGGGTAGGGTCAACATATGGATAAAAAGGTGAATAATCGTGCGGATCCCTAGAACTAGATGAGTGGAGAGAGGTGAAAGATCTACTACGAGATTGAGCAATATGCTCAGCAATGGACATCGGCCTAGGAGTGACAGAAGGACTTGAACAAGTGGTATCAACATATGTAGGTGGTAAAGGTTGACTCGGTTGATACAAAGTGGGTTGAAAAGTCAAACTATTTCTCCTAGACGCCTCTATTTGATCTTTCAAAGATATTTTTGGCAATGAGGGATCGTTTTTAAATTGACCGAACAAATTAACGTACGACGCAAAATTAGGTTCCGGATACCAAAGTTCGGCTAATGATTTATTATGTGGGGTACCCATGTTAGAAGAAGAAAGGTGACAAGAAGGAAGGTTGGGTGGTGCAAGGATTTATTTGGGGCTAAAAAATTTTGCAAGTTCTATAAAATATTTGTCCTTTTTATTTTCATTTTTCATTAATTTTTTTCTTTCTCTTTATTTGGAAAAATTTTGTTGCAAAAAGATTTTTAGAGAAAAGATATGCAACAGCAAAATATTTTATAGAAAAGATATGCAACAGCAAAATATTACTTGCAATTGGTTATTATTTGAAGCATATCACAAGAATCTTTATTTGGAAAAAATTGTTACGAAAAGATATTCGAGAAAAGATATGCAACAACAAAATATTTCTTGCAATCAATTTAGTTCAAGCGGGGCCCAAAAATCCTGCACAAGACTTGTTATATGGAAGGCAATATATTTTATAGCTCACAGAATCTTGCAGGAATTTCCAGAAAATATATTTCAAAAATTACAGAGGAGGAACAGAGGATGCTTACAGAGCAAAGATAATCAGATGATGTCACTATTCCACCGCCCTTCCGCGGCAAAACCAGGCTCCCACCGCGATTTCGCGGTCAAAATGACTGCACAGTGCCCCAAAAAAATTTTCACGGTCTCATTTGACAAGACGGCCGCGGTTCCGCGGCCTAAGGTAGGTTTTGGCCGCGGAATCGGGGCACTTTGGTCGGTTCACTGCTTCAAAAAAAAATCCAGTGTTCTGTTTTTTAAAATATCTTCTGTTTCGATATTTTGTTTCCTGTTTTGCTTTCTGGAAATCTCCAGATCCGAATTTATATATCCTGCAAAAATTCAACCACAAAGTATCCTTCCCAAAAATAACAAATGATATATATTTTTATATTTTTTGGATTTTTTAGATTTTTATGATTTTTTTTTAAATTTTATGATTAACCCGAAATTGCGAAAAGAAAATTCTAAGCCATCCCCGGCAACGGCGCCATTTGATTGGTATGATTTAGCGTGCTCACGCTTTCTAAAAGATAGATCAAAAATATTTGTAACCGCAATCAAGAACGGCGTCGCATGAAGCTAGCCGGTTAGTACAGGTCGGTCCACAGGGATGTTGTGAATTTTCGATTCGTTCTTACGAGTTAATTCCGAAGGGCGTTCGGATTGATTATTAAATCTAAAAATCTAATTAAGCTAGGGCAATTATCTAGATCTATTCTTGTTAGGGTTAGGTTTAGGGATGGTTTGGAAATGTAATTAAATCTCACCGCTTTCAATACCCGAATGAAGATCTGTGAGGAGTTATGGTAATTATCAATAAAAGGGATTAGATCCGTTCGGGAAGGTGTTCCTTCCTCTAGGTTCTTGTCCTTCCTTTAGAGATCCTTACCCTAACCTCCATGGAAAACACCACAACCGGGCCTTTACACTACGGTGTCATCGTTACCTCGAGGGATAGAGTGCCGTAGGGAGCGGTATGTGCATGTATGCATGGAGTCCTATTGTAAATATTTGGTGGGTAAGAAAGGGATGAGAGATCTCATCTCTCAAAATCCTTCCCCAAAGCTAAACCCTAAACAAGTTCCTAGGGCATGAAATTAAATCTACCTAGGGCAAGGAATTGAAATCTACACTAGGGCAAGAAATTAAATTACTTACAGATGCATCCCTCCAATCATCCATGCAGGGTTATCAGATCTGAATTTCTGAATGGAAAAGAAACACCGATGCTCTCCAAAAGAATTTTGTATTTTATTAAAAGGAGGCATAAGGTTTACAATGATTAGAGTTCCTATTTATAAAGAATAGGAAACCCTAGGGTTACAATGACTCGCATGTCTACATTTACAAAAATAGCCCTAGGTTGACCAGTCAAAGACGCACCTACGTTTTGGTAAAAAAATATTTTCCTCTGGGCTTCTTCTGGCCGCGGAACCGCGGCATTGGTGGGCTTGGGCCGCGGTTCCGCGGCCCATTGGTCTAATCACATTCTGAAAATTCCTGGTTTTATTCTGGGCTTCCTGGGCTTCTATATTCTTTGGATCTTTTCTCAATTTAGCTTCTGTTCTCTTTCAGATTTTCCAGTGAATAATTGTGGTGGACTTTTAACCGTGGCTTCGAAATCTTGGACCTTGCATTGCCTTGTACTTTGTGAATTTTATTTTTGATGTAGGCTTGATCAAGAGTCTTCTATTTGTTTGTCAAAAGTCATTTTTTGTATCATCTTTTGTCTTTTTCACTGTTTTAGATCCAAGAACCTGTAACCTGTAACATGTAGCAGACATGCGTCAAAAGCACCTGTTTATTTATAAAACGAATAAGAATGGGGAATATAAAATGCAATATTATGATATGAACAGGTCACTTCCGGTGAAGGGATCTCGGCCCTTGCCTTGTCGACTGAGGTGCTGGATATTCATAACCGAATACCACTGTGCAAAACAAAAGAGAACGTCCTTGCAATAACAGCCTTTTTTTTTTTGGAAAAATGTTCCAACAACATCAGAATAGGTTTTTTTAGCTTGCATTGATCCGAATCAATGCAGTCCCATCAATTGATCACACCAATAAAAAACGAAAAAACGATGTACGTATATGCCATCCGCATTCGCCACTGGGTCCCGTCATCACCCGTTAGGTTACTTAACTAACGACAGAGCGGGGACTGGACTAGCGCGGGTGTAAAACATATACAACATCTACTAGTATATATATCAATATATAATATTCGCTCAAGGCGTGATAAAATGCAACATCACAGAAATGTAATAAGTATCACAGAACAATACAGATAATCTGGGATCCCCGGGTTTCATAGAGTCGCTACTGAAACCCGACGTTCCCCTGGTCGTATGGATAGCCTGTGCAATGAAATCCTAGACCCCTACGGGCATGGCAAGTTACTCGCTAAAACCTGAAGCGAGGCAGCCCCCTTCAACAACGTGAATGGACCACCCAGCACTTCACGGAATCCGGTAACTTGAGCACCCCACCTTGGGTCAACCTATACCCCCTACGAGTGCGGCGAATAGCCCACCAATTCAAGAGTGAAGCCCCCTCCGTCTCAAGCCATGAGTTACGGGCCCGTTGCCCTCTAGAACCCGGCTATCCGTGCACCCCACCGCGGGGTAATCCTAGTACAGAAAGTAAAAAATATATACAACGTGTACATCGACCTCAGCCCGGTCGTGCCCCAAAAGAATAATATACAAACAGGCAGTGACGGCAGTCCACATGTCGGACGCTCGCCCCGCAATATCAAATGTATAAATACAACCAGACTGTACTACCATTGCATCCAGGCTATCCACCACGACAAATCCGCAACATCACAGCACAACACAGAACATCAACGTGAATGTCACGTTCGCAAATCTATCTAAAAGGGCTATAGCAATTAGACAGGATTTACCGATCAAATGACATTCACGGTCGCAGATATAATGTAAATACTGTAAACTAACATATTAAAAATTTTCGATCGACAAAATTTCCCGAAGTGGGCCCCAAGCACAATACCCAGTACTCAAATAAATCTGGGCCCAAAATAAAATTACCAGAAACCCCTTTTCCAAGTCAGAGACCTACTGAAGAAATTTGGTGCACTGTAGCTACAGTACGGCCGCGGATCCGCGGCCAAAATGTGGGTACGGCCGCAGATCCGCCGCGCTAGAGTGAAATCAGCCCACCAAATTTTCTCAGATTTCTTAAAAAACCCTGCATGATTTTCTGCAATACACCAAATAATTTTTTGATAATAGAAAAAATTCGACAGAAACTGATGACTTGGAAACACGGTTTTTGAAAATTTCGTCCGATCGAATTTCTAAACACGCTAGAGCAAGCTAGTAAAGGTTAATGGCGTGGCACTGATACCATGTAAGACTACGGTAGCGCCCCGGCCGTCTTTCCGAGGCTAAAATGTGGAAACGAAAATTTTTCTTAACTTGAAAACCGGCGCTATCGTATGCTTAAAACTCGGATCGAACCATTAACCTACTACTAGCAAACTAGAGAAGGGATAGAATTCTATACCGATCGATCCGTTTCCTTCGGTCTTTGGCCACCATCCCAAGCTCCTCGCGGCATCTCCGGTCTTGATCTCCTCGTCGGAAAGGGAACCACATCTACGAGTCTTTTTACGGGCTCCTTCTTCGTCCGAAGCAACTCGGGTACGAAGGGTGCTAGCCGACGTGTCCAAGGTGTTGTAGAGAATGTTTGTGATCACTTTGTCTCTTGCATCCATTGTTTGGATGGAAGTTGAAGGTGTTGCCATTAATGGAGGCTATGAGCTAGAGGAAGAAGAAGGAGAAGAGAGCTTTTCTTTTCTTTTTCTATGATCCAATGAAAGTGAGAGAGTGTTAAGAATAATATGAGAGCTAACCAATTCATGGCAGCCCCTCTCTCTCTCCTTCTCATTTCATGACTCAAATCAATCCGCTAATGTGACATTTTTGCTAAAAAAGAGACCATGAGTCATGATATATGTTTATGTCACATTAATTCATCAAATGATGATTTCTAGCTCACAATTTCCATTATCCAAACATTAACCCAAATGTTTGGTCTAACAAAAAAGATACGGCAACATCTAAAGTAAACTCGTGACGGATCACAAGGATACCCCTCACCTGTATATACATACCTGCACCCGCATTCCGACTGAATGCGAATGCGATGAGACTAAAGTAATCCAACAAATCTAATACTAGGATCCGGCTTAAACCAAAGCCCACTAGTATGATCCGTCCGATCATGATCCATGCAATACAGCACGTATAAGATCGAACCCTGCCATATATCATACGGTCTCTACAACGTTTCGCCCGAAACTTGAGAAACTGTCTGTGGAGGACTCTAAAGGCTCGTCAATACTTTGGCTGTGGATTTAACCACTAGCTTGTCAGAGGTATTAGCCGTACGTAACGGGATACCAAGTATTGACCAAAAGGGAGGTCGATGAGCGAACTCATCCTGACACCCTACTGAGCCTGTCAGTGACAATATCCGTACAGTCCGGTCCGTTCGTCTATGAGCATCGCATGTCGGGCCTAGGGGGTTGGTAAAAGTCAGACCCCCAAAAGCGGTACAAGTCATATCGGAGTGCAGCCCAGAACACCCTGAGATACTACTGGAATACCTACCAGTAAATCTCCTGCCTCGGCCGAGGGCTTTGTGTAATGGCTCTCCTAGACACAGCGTGACCTCACCCCCAATACCGGGAGAGACGAAACCCCTGCCGATCCGCTCACTGCCTCCATGTGGCTCGGGACTGTACCCAACTAAAACCTGTTTGCACGACTCCTTTGAGCCGTGGTAGGGTAGTAATCAAAGTACAGTGGGAACTCACACGAGACAAATGACTATCTCAGGTCGATGAACTAACCTGTACACATGTCACCAAGGAACTGCTATCTGACGTCAGGTATAATACCAACTAGCATGTTCCCGGCGAGTCCTGTCCGGTGTACTCATAACCCAATGAGCGCCTGTATACATCTTAGGTGAACCAACTGACACCAATGGCTTGTGAGACCGGCCACCGCCCCTCGTCGGGGTCTCGACTGTATACACTAGTCTACTAATGGAGTATCGATGCCCAGTCTCGAAACTCCCATGACTAGGGACCACTTTAAGGATGTGCTTATAGACTACCCAACTCTCACGTATATGATCGCCATCATACTGCTGGTAGTCAAGCAAGAATCCTAAGGGCTCTATCAACTTGTAATAGCGACCTGTAAGGTCACCTAAAGTTGTACACGACTGATAAAGATAAACCATGGTAGCATACTATTCTCTATCAACGTGTAATAGTGAACTACAATGTCACCTAAAGCATGTACACGATGATAAAGATAAACCAGATAGTATACAATCATCCTGAGTAAGATTGTCCTACCGGCATAGGTCCTTCCTCAATCATTGCAATCACGTGCCTGCGATCCAATAATTGACTTTGAGGGCACTATATCTAACACCTAGCACTCCATACAAAGACAAAAAGGGGTAAAGTGATTAACCCTTATTGGCCAATCCCTATGACTGAATGCCCACATGATTATATGTGAGCGTCAGAACTTATATAAGTGCTCATCTCTTTTTGTACAAAAAGGGGACTTATTATACAGAGCCCAAACAAGTGCTTGGCACTTTTCAATAAATAAAAAAACTGAATGGACCAAACCCAAATTGGCTAGGTCTCCTGAGGATAGAACCTCCCTGATTCAGAACAACCAAGCCCCAATTGCCCACATACATTTAAGTCAATCTTAATCTCAAACCAGATTAACGATCCTTAAATAAAACTAACACAAATCTAAGATATACGGATTTGGACTAATCTACACCCTACGGGCAACAACATAAATTAGTCTCCATATACAATCCACGGGCAACCTAAACAAACAAAAACACACACGACACGAAGTGAACTTCCGGAGCAGGAGAAAGTGGTTATTGCGATGCGGTAACGTAATTAACTGCAGGGGCTTGCGCCTGCAGGGAAGAGCGCCCCCACAATAAAAAAAAACCCCTCGCATAAACGAGGAGGAATCTGACGAAGTCTGCTACAATGGCTGCATCCGTCCAAACCTCCGATATACGGTGCCATAATTCACCTTGGCATCTTCGAAGAGGTGAACGGATAAATCCAAATAGCATCTGCCCCCAAACTCAGACAGGACAATCCATCTCGGTTTCGTCCCCGTTTTCAGCGGTGAACAGGCTCCGTCATAACCCACGGGACAACAGCATGAGAATTCATATAGGTGTCTTTTAAATGACCTCTCGTGCCACGATATACGTTCCGTACCAATCTACCCTTTTATCCCCGCGTAATATATTGTATAGATTATATTTACTTGTCTTGCCAAAACCATGGATACAAAATTCTCAAGTATTCGTGTTCAGTATGTAATCAAGTATTCAAGTAGTCATGTCAAGTTATAACCATGGTTCGATCAAGTCAAGTCAAGTATACTTGTTCGATATTGATGTTTGAATTCAATTATTCATGTTCATGATCAAGTATTCGTGTTTGAGTTTGGATTCAGGTTTGAGGTTAGATTCAGACTGAGTCAGATACTTGTACTGATTTAACTCTTGAATTTCTTAGGTTTGGGAGTCATCGGCTACTGCTGTACATGGACGGCAGGGTTTGTGTCTTTTTCCAAGAAAATTGCCATTGATAATTCCGTTTAAGTTTTCTAACCTAAATAGGCAAACACTCACTTTCTCCGGCTCCCTGAGGCTCAAGAGAATTGATCCCCCTTAAACCTATATTTATTAAAGTTCTTAAAATATTGTTTTTGTATAACTCGAGGGGGTTTTATGAAAATTATTTTAATATAGTTAAAAAGTAAATCTCGAGTGTGATTAGTATTACTTAGGGTTTTCATGAACATGTATTTTAACTATTGTGGTACTTTAATGATAAACACTTAGTATTTGAAAGTTCATGGTATTTTATTGAAAAACTTGTCCTTTTTGGTATCTTGATGGTATTTTATTGTCATTTGTTAATCTTTCATTTTTAGAAAAATATAGGTTTATTATATTTTGAAAATATGGATTTATAATTTTATATAGTTTATCTAAAAATTAATTTTATTTTATTTAGAAAAATTCATATTTCTTAAAAACGTATTTAAATCCTTTCGAGATCGAATCTCCGTGAGGAGGTCTGCATCTCGCTATACTAGCCCAAGGATGTATGATAATCCGCACCATCCATTAACGGGTCCCCTAACAAGGGTTGTAGATGCATAATTGCGAAGAAAATGTATACAAAGGAAATGAAATACCGCTTCTAAAAGAAACCTTGTTTTAGAACTATGTGGTATTTTATTGTAATGCTATTCTTCGAACCAAAAATACATACAAATACATATCGTGCTATGAAACCAAGTGTGCATGTGGGGTAGGTCGTTACCCCATGAAGTTTTTCTAAAGGTATTGTTAAGCAATTTTGTCGAAAAGATGTGATAAAAAAACTCAAGGTTTTTTAATGTAAAAGTTCAAATATGGTTGTTTTATATGAGATTCTTGATTTAAACTTGATTCTAAACATTGGTATTAAGATTACAAGTGAAGTGGTAAAATTGGTTTGACCAAATGATAAAAAAATGGAGTTATAGATTTTAGAAAAGATGATATCGGTAATAACTCCACTTTTACCGATTTTGATTAAAAATGAAATTCAATGAAGAGAAAGGGAGTTTGGGAGGGACTTACGGTTTATAAACTTCAAAGAAAAGTTAAAGAAGAGAGGATGATCTTCGTGGTGTTGCTGGAGCTTCGGAATTGGCTTCGATCTTCGCCAGAACCAACTTGCTCGCTAACTCCACTTTACTTCATTTGCACTAGGAACTTTTTAGAGAGTTTTGGCTAGAATTTTCAGAATGGTGTTGAGCCAAAGTGTGGGGTGGTATTTATAGTGGAGAATTATTGTTTGGAAATTAAAATTGTGGATTAAAATGTATTAAAATTGTATTAATTGATGAATTGAAAGATCTTTGTTTGATTGCAGGGAAATCAAACAGTGCAGAGGGATTAGGGTTAGCTGAAGAGTCATGTGTGCAGAGCACGGGGCAATTTGGCTCCATCTGAACCATCCCCGCCGGCCATTTGGGCTAATCCACCGCTGGATCTTGAGAGTTGGGTCTCGAGATTCGTGCCATTTGATCAACTCTCTATTTACTCCATTTTCCACATGTTTGATTTTTCTGAACTTTTCATTTCCCGTGTATTGCACGTGCAATCTTTTGGGCTTCCAAAAAGTTAAAAAGAAAAATCAGAAAAAAAAATTGTGTCTGATGGGAATCAAACACAGGGACTATATCACAGCAGTGTAGAGGTTTTACCAGTGAGCTACAAGTTGCTTCTTGCTTTTATTTCACAAAAGTGACTTATAACTCAAACTCAGGCTGTAAAACTCATTTCTTATATATTAACAGAAAAATTTCCGTACAAAGATTTTAGAGTCGTTACACTAACTCTTGCATTCCTAATATCAAAGGTAAGTTTTTGAATTATTTATACATTTTTTCCTTAATTCGTTTCGATCGCAATGATCAAATCTAATTTGGGTTCGATCGTTTCAATTTTCAGGAGTTTGATTTCATCTGCTTTGTAAATTCCCTTTCGAGGATTTGTTCGCCTCGTAATGTCCACCAAAGAAATTCGCCACTAGAGGTACGATCTTTTTAATTTAACGAGGATTTGTGTTGTGTCTTATAATTGTTGGATATGACGCCCTCAAGGCAATTATTGTAATTACAGGTAGACAATTATGGTAATTGAGGATGGACTTATATGGGTAGAACAGTCTTCCTCGAGATAATAGTATGCTATCTGGTTTGTCTTTATCATTCATGTGTATACGTTTATTACGTGTCGCTAATACATAATGATAAAGCCCATAGGATTCTTGCTTGACTACCGGCATTATGATGGCGGTAATATACTCGGGCGCTGGTTAGTCCATAAGCACATCCTTAAATGTTCCTAATTACGGGAGTATTGAGACCGGGTATCGATATTCCTAGTGTATACTTTCTAGACCCCGATGAGGGGCGGTGGTCGGTCTCACAAGCCATTGGTATTATGACACCTAAGATTGCATACATGTGCTCACTAGAGATGAGTATACCGAACGGACTCGCCGAGAACTTCTATATAGTATTATACATATCGTCGATAGAAGTTCTCTGGTGATATGAGTACAGGGTAGTATTTAGACCTGAGATTGTCATTTGTATCGTGTGATTTCCCACTGTACTTAGATTACTACCCTACCACGGCTCAAAGGAGCCGTGCAAATATATTTTAGTTGGGTACAGTCTCGAGCCACATGGAGGCAATGAGCGATCAGAAGGGGTTCATCTCTCCCGGTATAGGGAGTTGATGCCGCACTGTGATCGATTGGCCATCACCATAAATCTCTGGTAAGGGTGGATGAGATTTACTGATAGGTGATTAGAAGTTTCTCGGTAGATGATAAGCTTGACACCGGCATGACTTATCGGGTTATTAGGGGTCTGACGTTATCCACCCCCTAGACCCGGTATATGACACTCTTAGACGATGATACCGGACTGTACAGAGATTGTCACTTACAGGCTCGGTATGGTACGAACTGACTTGATTGTTGACCTTCCTTTCGATATATAACTGGATAGCCGTTACGTACATATAGTGCCGCTGACGTGCTTGTGGTTATGGATTTATCCAGTAATTCACTGCCAGCGTATTGTCGAGTTTTTAGAGTCGCACACAGAGAGTCTTCCCGGTTCAAGTGATATGATATAGATGACGTATTTTGATACGTGCAGAGGTTCGATTAAATACGTGTACTGGCTACATGGACTTTAATCAGATATTTGATAATATTGGCCGATTTAGGATTAAGCCGGATTATTATATCAAGTATTGATTTAATAATTTACATATGTATATATTTTGATATATATATTCTTGTATTATATTCACTATTCATTTTCTCTCTCTTGGCTATTCGTATTTTTATACGGATAAGCGTATATATAGAAGATACATATACCACGGTTGTATTACGTATTTATACGGAATACATCTAGAAGTAGGACACCCCATTCTCATTTCTATTTATTAGAAATGAGGGAAATGGCGTAGAGGGTGAGTTGGCATGGAAGTATGGTGGGAGGAATGACTATTGATTTATTTATTTCATTTGGTTTCACTGTTGAGACAAGGTTGCATTTGTTTTTTGAAAATTGTTTTTCATAAAACAAATGATATAGCTTGTTTCTCTCTACACACTTTCATTTTCACACTTGCCCACTCTCTCTCATCCTCTCCTCCTCCTCCTTCCTTTAGCTCTTGAGCTCTTCTGAGTTGGAAATTCGAGAGTAAATGGTAGTGATAAATTCCCACATCACACTCTCTCATCCTCTCCTCCTCCTTCTTCCTCTAGCTCTTAAGCTCTCTTGAGTTGGAAATTTGAGAGTAAAAGATAATGATAAATTTCTACATCCATCACACTCTATTTCTAGCAAGTTTAGAGTGTCATTTGCTTTCTCAAAGTTCGCTTTGGAGCAAAGCTAGAGCTTGGATCGGTTTTCCTCGGGTGGATCATCTTCGGCAAGGGAGGTCGTCTTTCAAGCTTGTTCTCGACGGCCAATAGAGCTTGTAGGGGTCTTCCACGATTGGATGGACAAGTTACAGACGTTGTATGTTTGCAAACTTGTAGCTAGATATCTTGTTTAGTAGCTAGTTTAGTATTTGGATCAATTTTTAGGTAGCAGTTCCTTGTGCTCACACGGAAATTTTCGTTTTGTATTCCGCCTTTGTTCTTCGCTTCCACTGCGCGAGCGCCAGGAACCCAGCAGTGGTATCAGAACCAACCAAACACTAGAACTAGTTTAGATGATGTTTAGGTTTTGAAAGCGAAAATTTGACCTTATTTAGTTTTCGAGATTAAGCCCCTGTCCTTTTTTAAAAACAGCGTCTGAAAAAATTTTGAAGTATATTTTTGAACTGGGTTTTGAATGAAATTGTTTGGCACAAAATACGGGACCAAACTGTCAAGACCAGGCCGCCGATAACCCCATTTGGACTGTTGGGAGAAAATTGATCCATAGAACAATGCTACGATGTATACAATTCATGCAACAATCCAAATACCGACGAAAGAACAATAAAATAAAATACGCGAGAACAAAATAGAATCACAAACTAGAGATGCATAAGGATTTGTTAACGGGTTCACCCACCGTATGGCTAGTCTCCGGCAGATTAGAATCTGCAAACGTCTACTAAATTGAATCAAAGTTTACAAACAACTCTAGGTGATTTCTCTCAAATCTCTCTATTAACTGTCACCCTCTCAATACAATGATCTCTCTCTCAATTAATTCACCTTACCTTGTGAAATTAATTTAATGGCCACAACACCTTAATTTGGCCACAACTTGCCGCGGCATGTCCCATGCTCTCTATTGATTGATTTTTATAATCAATAATTCATTGGTGCATAGAGACTTCTTCAAATCAGCAACAGTTTTTATTCGGCCCCACCTTATGGTCTCTGTTGGATTTGTTCCTTAGAGATAACCTTTGATATGTAATTCCATCACAAATCAAAATAGAACCCACTAGATGCCCTCTTGATTATGCTCTAATTGATTCATATATATTAACTAATATATATCTAGCCTTAGAGATATGATTCAATACTGAGAAAGAAGATTCTTCACAAATATAACATTCTCCCACTTGGAGATTCTTCTGCCTTGATTTCCAAACTAGTAGACTTCATAAGATTCCATTGCTGTTCTCTCCTCATCAAATATTCATGGAGAGCTTCACCAACCTGCAACAGAGATCCAACTTGTCTCTGTCTACGATCTTGATGAACATATCCGCCGGATTCTTTTCTCCAGCGACCTTCTGCAATGTCAACTCCTCCTCTTCAATCGCTATACGAATGAAGTAGTACCGTACTTTGATGTGCTTCGTCCGAGAATGATACGCCACGTTCTTTGTCAAATGTATCGTACTTTGGCTGTCTCTCTACAAGGTATTGAAGTCTTGCTTCTTGTCCAATTCTTTAAGTAGCTTTTGCAACCATATCATCTCCTTACTAGCTTCCGTGATCACCACGTACTCCGCCTCTGTAGTTGACAATATCATTACCTTTTGCAGTTGAGAGACCCAACTTACCGATGTTCCCCAACCGTGAATATGTACCTCGTTGTGCTCTTCTCACTATCTCGAACTTCCGAGTAGTTCGCAACAACGTACCCTTGCACTTTTGGAGAGTCACCCCCGAAACATAAATAGTGACTAAATGTACCCCTAAGATACATCAAAATCCATCTCACCGCATTCCAATGCTCTTTCCCCGGGTTCTGCATATACCGGTTAACAACTCCTACAATATCAGGTCTCGTACTCACCATCGCATATATCAAACTCCCCACCACAGAAGCACAGAGTATTTTTTCCATCTCGTCCTTCTGCTCTTAAGTTGTCGGGCACAACTCTTTCATTAGTTTGAAATACTTCGCTAAGGGTGTACTCTCCAGCTTTGACTTGTCCATGTTGAACCGCTTCAAAACCTTCTCAATGTAATCCCTTTGCAACAACCACGGCTTCCGCTGCCTCTTATCTCTAACAATCTTCATACCTAAGATTTGTTTTGCCGCTCCCAAATCCTTGATAGAGAATTTCTCGGCCACCGTCTTCTTCAAACTTTGAATTTTCTCGAAATTCGGACTCGCTACCAACATGTCATCCACATATAATGATAGAATAATATAGTTTCCATCCTAAAAAGTCTGAACGTATACGCGGTGATCTGATTCACTCTACATAAATCTTTTCTCTAGCATAAACCGATCGAGCTTGAGATATCACTGCTTAAGAGCTTGCTTAAGGCCGTACAAGCTCTTTCACAGCTTGCATATCATATCTTCTTTCCCTCTCTCCTCGTATCCTGGTGGCTGTATCATATAAATTTCTTCCTCCAAATCACCATGAAGGAACACAGTCTTCACGTCAAGCTGCTTTAAGTGCAAATCCTCCACCACCACAGTACTAAGGATTACTCGAATGGATGTCATCTACACCATAGGGGAAAAAATCTCTTGATAGTCAATTCCTTGCTTTTGCGCATAACCCTTGACTACCAAGTGAGCATTGTACCACTTCACACCATCGGTCTCATCTTTCATCCTATACACCTACCTCTTAAGCAACACTTTCCGATCCTTGGGTAGCTTCACTAGATCCCACGTATGGTTCTTCTTCAAAGATTCCATCTTCTTGTCCTTAGTTTGCTCTCACTGCTTGCTAGCACCATCGCTTATTACTTCTTCAAGGGATTTAGGCTCTCCCACATCTGTGTACAAAACGAAGTTGGTCACAAGTTTTTCAGGTATCCTTCTTTCTCTCGTAGATCTCCTCAGAACTTCTACATCTGGTTGTTGAACATGATCACCATCCTGTTCTTGAACCGGATCCCGGCACTGTGGCATCCTCCAAGTTCTGATCACCACCTGTAGGTACCTGAATGCTCTCTTGAGTTCCATCTAGCTTGATGAACTCAAGTACCGCACCTTCTATGACTTGCTTTTCTTCATTTTACAAGTGCTGCTCATCAAAGACGGCGTTCCGGGTTCGTATTACCTTCTTACTTGTGTAATCCCACAGCCGATATCCGAACTCATTTCCACCACTTCCAATGAAAGCGCACATCTTAGATTTGGAGTCAAGCTTCCTCATTTCTGTCTTATCAACCAAAGAATACGCAACGCAGTCAAACACTTTTAGGTGAGAATAATCAACCAGTTTACCTGACCAATTTTCTTCCAGAATACCTTCATCAAGCGCACTTGTCGGACTTCTGTTGATCAAGTATACAGCAGCATCGACTGTCCCTGCCCATAGGAACTTAAGCAAATCCGCATCCAAGGTCATACTCCACACTCGCTCTAGAATAGTCATGTTTATCTTTTCAGCGATATTATTCTGTTGTGGCGTCCCCGGTACCGTTTTCAGCCAACGAATACCCTTCTACGAGCAAAACATCTCGAACTCCTGTGTGCAATATTTCCCTCCATTATCGAACTTAAGGCATTTTACCTTAGCCCCTGTTTGGTTCTCAATCTGTGTAATCCAGTGTTTGAAAATACCAAACATATCAACCTTCTTCTTCATCACATACACCCATGTCTTCCGGCTTTTATCATCGATGAACGTCATGAAGTACCGATTCCCGCCATAAAACTCCACGGAGGCCGGACCCCATACGTTCGTATGCACCATCTCTAGCTCCTTGGTCTTCTTCGCTACGCCTCCAATTTGAAACCTAAGCGTGCTTTACTTCCCACAAAAGCAACTCTCACATAGCGCCAACTCCACCTTCTTCAGCCCCGAAAGAAGGCCTCTACGTTGAAGAATTTTCATGTTCTTCTCACTGAGATGCCCCAATCTTCTATGCCATAACGAAGTCTCCGAATTTATCTCCGAACCCGTCGCTAACGCGATCGAAGCTCCGCTACTCCCACTGAATGAGTATAACGAACCGCTTAACTTGCCCCTAGCGACCACCAACGACACTTTTGAAATCTTCCATTGAGAATTTCCAAACGTTGTACTAAACCCTTCGTTATCCAGTAGAAATCAGACTCTTCTTCAAATCTGGATATGATGAGCATTCTTCAATTTAATTTTACCATCTCCTGATGGTTGTAACATGATCGTTCCCTTTTCAACTATCTTACACAGGTGACTGTTCCCTACCGACATATGTCCAAGATCCCCTTAGCCATACTCACTGAAATGATGCAGTCCCGAAGTGCAATGGAAGGATGCTCATGAATTTAGGAACTAAATATCTGCCTTTGTGCTCATGCTTGCCAATAGAAAAAGACCTTGTTCTCTTTGTTCTTGTGTAGACACCACATTAGCTTTCTTTCCATCTGCCTTCCCATCCGAGTCTTTTTTCAAGAGTCTACATTTGGATTTCCTATGACCCTTCTTTCCACAGTTCCAACAGTTGCCTTGGATCTTCACCTTCGATTTTCTTCGGCTCTTATACTTTCCCTTCTTGCCCTTTCCCCTTTCCATCGTTCTACCGCGATTCTCTACTGAAAGTGCAGAAGCTTACGGCCTTCTCCGCGTCTCATTATTTAATATGCAACTCACTTCATCATTAAACATGAGTCCCCGAGATTGAGTTGCTAACCGCCATTACTAGGTTCTCCCAACCCTCCGGCAACGAACAGAGGAATAAAAGTGCTCAAATCTCGTCTTCAATGGTGATTGAAATCGACTCAAGCTGACTCGTCACGCTGTTGAACTCATTTAAGTGCTCCGTCACCGAACCGTTTTCAACCATCTTCATGTTAAAAAGCTTCTTCATCAAAAATATTTTGTTTGATGTCGAAGGATTTTCATACAATTTCGTTAACTTCGTCGTTAGCGCCTTGCTTGTTTTCTCCTTCAAGATATTAAAGGCCACCTGCGGAGTCAACGACAACCAGAATGTCGCCAGGGCTTTCCTATCCAAAAAGTTCCACGCCTTATCGTCCATCTTCTAGGGCTACTCTCCAAACAACGGGAGAAACATGTCCTTTTAATACAGGTAGTCCTCCATCTACATACGCCACCAACCAAAATTATTACCATTGAACTTTTCGATTCTTATCATATCCTCTGCCATATTTCGTTTCTATCACAGAAAACTTGACTTCTCCCTTGATCTGAACCAACGCCTTTAAACCGAAGATCTAAAAAAGTGGGAAATAGAACATAGTTGTCATTATCCACCGTTGACCTAAATCGTAAATTTGAAGAACTCTAGGTTCGTTAATCTCGCTCTGATACCAGTTGTTAGGAAAAAATTGATCCACGGAACAATTCTACGACGTAAACAATTCATGTAACAACGCAAATACCGACGAAAGAATAATAATAATAAAATACGCGAAAACAAAATAGAATCATAAAACAGAGATACACAAGGATTTGTTAACGGGGTTCACCACCGCATGGCTAGTCTCCGGTAGAACAGAAACTGCAAACGTCTACTAAATTCTTGAATCAAAATTTACAAACAACTTTAGGAAATTTCTCTTAAATCTCTTAATTAGTCGCCACCCTCTCAATACAATGATCTCTCTCTCAATTAATTCACCTTGCGTTGTGAAATTAATTTAAGGGCTACAACACCTTAATTTGGCCACAACTTGTCGCGGCATGTTCCAAGCTCTGTGTTGATTGATTTTTATAATCAATAATTCATTGGTGCATAGAGAATTCTTCAAATCAACGATAGTTTTTATTCGGCCCCACCTTATGGTCTCTATTGTATTTGTTCCTAAGAGATAACCTTTGATTTGTAATTCTATCACAAATCAAAACAGAACCTACTAGATGCCCTCTTGATTATGCTCTAATTGATTCATATATATTAACTAATATATATATATATATATATATATATATATATATATATATAGCCTTAGAGATAAGATTCAATACCGAGAAAGAAGATTCTTCAAAAATATAACATGGATCGCCCAACTCAGCCTGGAAATGCCAGTTTGCCTCGAAATTTATGCAGGGGCTTGAACTTGTCTGTTCTCGCCAAAACTTTGACGCTCGAAACTTAAGCTTCACTAAGAAGAGAAAAAACGTCAAGGTAAAAGTGTTAAGCCGGGATGTGCATGCGCACAACGTGAAAGTCACGTGGTGTAAGTGATTGTTAGAGTTTTTGCGTGCTTTGTTTATTACCTTAATCAAGACGGTTTCGCTTGTAGCTAGCCGGTTGAGTACGGGTCGTCCGCAGGGAGATGTGAATCTTTTTCTATGTGCTTTAACGAGTTAAGTCCAAATGTCCAAGTTTGTTTGAGATTAACTATGTGCTAAAATGTTATATAAAGAGAGCTTGTTAGGGTTAGGATTAGGTTAGTTTGAGTCAGGAGTCGCTCACTTCTTTTGTTTTCACTCTTAATATCGGTGTTACGGTAATCGGCAACAACGGGGATTAGCACGACTAGGAAGGAACTTGCGAGTATAAGCTAGGCTTTCCAACGCTTAAGTTCTTCCTTTTGGTGCTTGTCCGTCCGTTCTTGGCTCTTAGCCTTAACCTCCGGTTAATTCAACCACAACCGGTCTCACTAAGGAATCACCGCTATCATGTAGGATAGGGTGCCGTAGGGAGCGGATTGTGGTTCAATTAACGGGAGTCCGAATTAAGATGTTGGGCAAGGAAAGAATGAGAGAGATTTCCTTCTCTCAAACTTTCCTTATCCTACCCTAACAAGTAAGAACACTACTCACCCATTACAAGAAAAAGAAAATACAACAAAAGGAGGAAGATAGAAAGAAAGAGGTTAGAAGATTACAACTAGCTATTTGAGACCTCACCTTGGCAAGGATCAAGCTTAAGCATCATTGTTGTTAAGGATAAAGAAAAAAGAGAACAATAAAGAAACAACAACAAATAACAACAACTAGATTAGCAAATGAAAAATACAAGCAATTATAATTAACAACATAACAAGACAAGCATGATAACAAAAAGAACTCTTTTATTCATCACTTCACTCATGAAACCTCACTACAAGATTTTAATGGAGAAAAGATGAAAAGAGGAAGAAGAACAACAAAGTATATCTAAAAACTAATACAAGAATTAAGCACACTTGGCTTGGCAAGTTCTGGGCTATTTATAGGCAGGAAACAGAGAACCTAGGGCAACATTCAGGATCAAAATGAATTTACCAAACTGCCCCTGAAATTTGATCATCTGACGAGCCCATATGGTCGCGGATCCGCGGCCTAGACCCCATGTTGGCCGCGGATCCGCGGCCATCTAGGTGAGTTAGCTCCTCGGTTTTTGTGGGATTCCCTGGTTTTATGTACTCTTCAGTGTGGTATATGTTGTTTCTGAGAAGCTCTTCATAATTTTTCCAGAATTTCAGCAGATCAAAAGGTGATGTGATGTGGATCTTTTGCCATGATTTTTCTTGAGCTCCGCGTAGAAATGTTGGATTTTGTGTTGACATTGTACTTTGTGCATGAAAATGACATCGATTTTCCATTTTGTCCCTTAAACTGGTGTGCAGCAACATACGGATAGAGAGCGGAGACCCGTGTTTTATCTGTGGTTGGAAGTAATCCGGATTTTGTCGTTTTTTTCCATGAATTTCACTGTTTAGAGCTGAGAACCTGTATTCTGCAATTAACTAGCAAACACGGCTCAAGAGTACCTACCGATAAGCAATGTGATAAAAATTGGGTGGTATAAAAATGCAAAAATCTGATATGAACAAATACCCTCCTACTTATCATTTGCTTGTCCCGAGCAAAGCCAATTTATTCACAAAAAATTCCTAACCTCACTTTCGCAGGGAACGCGATTGCACTGAGCATGTGCAACAGGCCGTTAAACCTCTAGGTGTCCCTAGTAGGAGGAGTGTTGTCTCCTGAGGGTTTTCAGCGGATACTACCCACAAAATCCGGTCAAGCTAGTTTTGCAAAATAACTATGATTCAAAATCTAAGGTTTTGTTCTAAAAATAACAATTCTATTATCTTAAGTCTAAACTATCGAACCTTTATTTTTCACACCTCGCTTCTTATTTAACTTAAGATTTTATATGTCTTTACGTGTAGTGCAAATAGTGTCGTTAAGTTCCAGAAGGACCGATTAAAGTCATCACATCACAAAATAAAGCCCAGATAAAAATTTAAAAAGGATCACATAAGTTTTATAAAGAGTTAAGCATTTTTCAAGTTTCGTTTTCCAGTAAGGTTTCAATTCAGAATTTCTATCTTCCTTAACAGGAAACTAGGTCTTATTTTTCACTCCACCTTTTTCTTGTTTTCATTTCATACACACCTCTGTGAACGTGCAATAGTCTTTATCATAGAATAAAACCTTCATATCTCCGCTAGAAATATTTTTTTATAAAAACCTGTCTTTTGTCAAGATTATTCTCACACAAAGAACCGTTAGGAATTTTAACTCGGAGAGAACACTTGCTTAACTTTGTTTTAATCTGGACTTTCTAGGCTTCTTAACGAGCTTTGGGCCAATGCACCCAAACCAGTTGGCTTTAGGGCATTAGGTGTAGAGACACCCCAGCGGACTTAATTACTCAAGTTACCTAGGCCCAAAAACAAAAGACAATTTAGCGTGAAAATCATGATGATTCAATGCGAACGGAGATATAACCGGCAGTTCAGTTTTTTTTTTTTGGATAAAAGACGTGTTTAGTGGGTTTGGTGTGTAATCATTCCAATCATGTTTCAGATGGGTTATTTTTCAGAATTAGTTCCAATTAAGGCATCAATAACATCCCTTCATATTCAGTTCATTTCATAAACTATTCTTGATATTACTTATTTCAGAACAAACCTATTTGATTCTCAGAAAATTATTTATCCATTTAAAAGTTTTTAGACATAATAGACTTGTCATCTAATTTCCAAAACTCACGATACGTGTAGTGTGATGTAAAGACGTATATCAGCTATAGTTAACTTCAAAGGAGAGTTATCTTTCAGGTTTTCAAAATCTAAAAATAAGATTTAGTTATTCTTATCTTATCAAACAAAACCGTCGAAATGTTGAATCTGAGTTCTCCCACTAGCTAACTTGACAGAAAAGTTTTTATGGCTTTAGAAAATTTTCTGATTTTTATGGATTTTAGTATGCAGATGCAAAAATATACATATGAATGCGAAGGTTAGAAATGCGTACCGAGCGTACCCCCAAACTTAAACTGGACAGTATCCTCACTGTCATTGCATGAAAAATCATTGAAGGGTCAAAATTGTCGGTTAGATATACACAATTTTTTTTGTTTTTGTTTTTAAAGAAAAGAAAAATAATAAAAATGGATATGCACCGGACAAGAATATCCACATATATATACAAAATGGTATATACATACCCCCAAACTTATTTGAAACAGTGTCCACTGTATTGGCTGGATAACCGAAGTTTGGTGGTAAGCAGAGGAAGATTATGCAGGGTAAACCGGCTCCTGTAAGACCAGGAGCTCCTCTGTTGGTTTGGCGCTAAGGTACGGTTTTAGTCTGTGTCCGTTTACTTTGAAAAATGAACCGTCCTTTGGATTCTCCAAATCCACAGCGCCATGCGGATACACATTCCGCACAAAGTATGGCCCTTTCCAGCGAGATCTGTGCTTACCCGGATGGAAATGTAGCCGGGTGTCGTAAAGCAGTACCTATGGACCAGGTGCGAAAGTTTTGCACAAAAGGTGTTTATCGTGAAACATCTTCGTTCGGTTCTTAACGACAACCGCGTTTTCGTAAGCCTCATCCCGAAGCTCGCTCAATTCGTTCAACTGCAGCTTCCGTTGGCTGCCCGCATCTTCGAGAGACAGATTCAGCTCCTTTATTGCCCAAAATGCGCGATGCTCTATTTCCACAGGAAGGTGGCAAGCCTTTCCGTAAACAAGCCGATAGGGAGACATGCCAAGATCGGTCTTATAAGCCGTTCGAAATGCCCAAAGGGCATCAGTGAGTTTTAACGACCAATCTTTACGGTTCTTGGAAACCGTCTTCTCCAGTATCTGCTTGATTTGCCGATTTGAAACTTCGGCTTGCCCACAGGTTTGGGGGTGGTAGGGCGTAGATAGCTTATGATTAATGGAATATTTCCGCATCAAGGCCTCGAAAGTCTTATTGCAGAAATGAGTTCCATTGTCGCTAATGATCGCTCGGGGGTGCCCAAACCGGGAGAAAATGTTTTTCTTAAGAAATCTAACGACAACCTTGTTGTCGTTAGACCGGCTGGGCACAGCCTCGACCCACTTAGATACGTAATCAACAGCGAGAAGGATGTACAAGTTCCCAAAAGAGCTGGGAAACGGCCCCATGAAATCGATTCCCCAAACATCAAAAATCTCTACAACCAAGATTGGTTGGAGCGGCATCTCATTTCTCCTGGATATCCGGCCTAAGTGTTGGCACCGGAAGCAAGTCTTGCAGTAGTCATGAGCGTCTTTGAAGAGTTGTGGCCAGTAGAAACCACACTACAAGATCTTCTCAGCTGTCTTTCTGGGGCCAAAATGCCCGCCACATGCTTGATCGTGGCAAAACGACAACACTCTCTTGAATTCATCGTCAGGGACACACCGACGAATAATCTGGTCGGGACAGTACTTGAACAGATAGGGTTCGTCCCAGTAAAAGTGTTTTACTTGGGATAAGAATCGAAGTCTGTCCTGACTTGACCATTCAGTTGGTAGTAATCCTGTGGCCAAATAGTTCACAATATCTGCGAACCAGGGTTCGCAAGATACTGTCAAGAGCTGTTCATCCGGAAAAACGTCGTTGATCGGAATTTGAAGCGACGACGAAAAAGGAAGTCATGAGAGATGGTCGGCGACTACATTTTCATATCCTCTTTTGTCCTTGATGACAAGGTCAAACTCTTGACGCAAGAGGATTCAACGTATCAGCCGAGATTTTGCATCTTTCTCCGCAAAAAGATGGCGCAGAGCAGAATGGTCTGTGTAGACAATGACTGGAGAGCCGATGAGGTAGGGCCTAAACTTTTCTAAAGCAAATACAACAGCCAAGAATTCCTTCTCAGTTGTTGTATAATTCAGTTGGGCATCGTTCAGGGTTCGGCTAGCATAATAGATTACGTGCGGCATCTTGTTGATGTGTTGTCCAAGGACAGCACCGATGGCAAAGTCGGATGCATCGCACATAATCTCAAATGGGTGCGTCCAGTCAGGAGAAGAAAGAACGGGAGCAGAAGTGAGTGAGCTTTTTAATGACTCGAACGCAGTCACACAGCTTGAGTTGAAGTCGAATGGCGTGTCCTTGGCCAGCAAAAGAGTCAAGGGCCTAGCAATCTTGCTAAAGTCCTTGATGAACCGTCTATAGAAACCGGCATGGCCAAGGAAGGCTCAGATATCTCTGACGCATCGGGGAGGAGGGAGATTGTAAATGACTTCAATCTTTGCTTTATCTACCTCAATGCCATTTTGCGAGATGATATGTCCTAAGACAATACCTTCGCGCACCATGAAGTGGCACTTCTCCCAGTTCAAAGTGAGATTCTTGTCCTTACACCGGGTAAGGACAGCGTCGGGATGCAGCAAACACTCATCAAAGGAATCGCCGAAAATGGAGAATCGTCCATGAAGATCTCCAAGAATTTTTCCACCATGTCTGAGAAGATTCCCATCATACACCGCTGGAAGGTAGCGGACGCATTGCACAACCCAAAGGGCATGCGACGATATGCAAACGTGCCGAAAGGACTAGTGAATGTGGTCTTGTCCTGATCTTTTTCGGCGATGGGAATCTGATTATAGCCGGAGTATCCATCAAGAAAGCAGTAGTACTTGTGTCCGGCCAATCGTTCAAGCATCTGGTCAATGAAAGGTAGCGGAAAGTGGTCCTTCCGCGTTGCGGCGTTGAGTTTTCTGTAATCGATGCATACTCGCCACCCAGTCTGGGTGCGAGTAGGGATTAACTCGTTCGCCTCGTTGGTTATGACCGTTATGCCTGATTTCTTGGGGACAACGTGAATGGGGCTAACACACTGGCTATCAGAGATAGGGTAAATGATACCACTATCTAGACATTTTACGATCTCTTTTTTTACGGCCTCCTTCATGACTGGGTTGAGTCGCCGTTGTGGATCCCTGGCTGGTTTGGCATCATCCATCAAATGAATGTGATGTTCAACGATCAGGGGACTAATCCCCTTGATGTCCGCCTGGACCAGCCAAAAGCTTGCCTATTGCTGTGCAAGACCGCAAGAAGGGCTCTCTCTTGCTCTGGAGCTAGAGAAGCCGAGATGATAACAGGGAGGGTCTCGTTCTCACCTGAGTAAGCGTACTTAAGGTGAGACGGAAAATGCTTGAGTTCGAGCGTTGGAGGTGAAACGATTGAAGGCAAGATTGGCGAAAAGGTCTCGAACTCAAAGGATTCCAGCAGAGGCTCAAAACGAGTGTAAGCGACCGAGTTGGATGGTTCAGCTAACTCATCCGGAAATTCAAAGGATTCTAACTCGGGTGGTGACTGGCTAAGATCGGTTGAGAAAGTGAAACACTCGAAGTCATTGTCGGGCGCAGAAACAGCAGCAGGTTCGAAGAAGAATGCACTAGTGGCGTTAAGGTTGTCGTGATCGAACAAAAACTCCCCGAATTCACACTCTTCTGGGGTGATCTCCTAGATTGAGCAAACGTCTAGTATATGAGAATTAGGTTCGGAGGGCTGATTCCCCAACCTAAAAATGTTGAGTTCAATTGTCATGTTTCCAAAAGATAGGTTCATCGAACCATTTCGACAATTGATCACAGCATTTGAGGTTGCAAGGAATGGGCGACCGAGTATCACCGGAATTTGATTCCGGGGGTTAGCTATAGGTTGTGTGTCTAAAACAATGAAGTCAACGGGGAATATGAAGTCCCTAACTTTGATTAACACATCCTCTAGCTCACCCCTAGGATGGGTGATCGATCGGTCGGCCATTTGGAGAGTGCAGTGTGTGGGTTTCAACTCTCCTACACCTAGTTGCTCATATACTGAGTATGGAAGCAAGTTAACACTGGCACCAAGATCTAAAAGTGTGCGGTTGATGTTCTTATCCCCAATGGTAATTGAAATCGTAGGACAGCCAGGGTCCTTCCATTTTTGAGGTAAAGATTGGGTAAGAGCATCACTCACAGCACTAGCCAAGAAAACTTTCTTGGGTACCTGAGATTTGCTCTTTTTCGTGCACAAGTCCTTTAAGATTTTCGCGTAGGACGGGACTTGTTGGACAACATCTAAAAGGGGAATGTTGATGTTAACCTGCTTAAACAACTCCATAATCTTCTCCATTTGTGGATTTTTTTTATTGGACTTCAAATGGTTTGGAAATGGAACGTTTTTAAAATTGGTTGAGTCCAATGCTTGTGGAGGAGATTGTGGAGTTGGAACGGATCCCAGAGCTGGTGTTTTCGTGGAGTGAGAAATGGGTCCGTTTAGAGCAGAAGAAGAGGAAGAGCCTTTTGAAGAATGAAGAATAGGCTCAGAAGAAGAAGGAGAAGAAGCGGCCGGGGTGTCATCGTCGATCCGTGTGCCAATGTTTTTGCGCAGCATCCTTCCAGATCTCAATGTAGTCACGGTACTCACATTATGGTTCTGTTGTTCAAGGGCAACATGTACATTATGTGGGTGACCAGGATTTAGGAGTGGTTGAGATGGAAGCTTCCCCTTCTCTCGCTCGCTTAACGCCGCATTCAGCTGTGCAATCTGGGCCTCGATGGTCTTGATGCTTTGCCCGTGTGCAGCAGTGTGTTGCACCAAAGACTGAATAAACGACTGGATGTTTGCGGTGGATTGTGTCGATTGTTTAACGAACGCCTCCAGACTTCGTTCTAGCGAGGAAACCTTATCGTTGTTTGACGGAACAAAGTTGTTTTGAGGAAAAGAATTGTTGGGTGCAAAGTTGTTCTTCTGATTTTGAAAAGGTTGGGGTTGGAAGGGCTGCTGAAATTGATGTTGAGTTTGTTGTTGCGGCGGAGGGGGCCTTTGGAAATTGTTGCCTTGGAATTGATGCTGGTTCTGATTCCAGGCGAAGTTGGAGTGGTTCCTCCAACCGGGATTGTAGGTGGCAGAGTATGGATCATTTCTTGGTCTTTGCTGAAATGCAGCATTAACCTGATCCTGTCCTTGAGATGGTGGATTGCAAGGACACTCTTCGGTTAAGTGAGAAGGATTGGAACAACAAGCACAAATGGTACTAAGGGGAAGAACAAGGGCAGGAGCAGGAGATGAAAATTTACTCTCTATCGCTTCAAGTTTTCTCGTTATTGCAGCCATTTCAGCTTTCATCGCAATAGAGACATCGAGTTGGTGAATGCCTACCCTAGACTGGCCAGTAGAAGTGGAGGAAGAAGAAGAAGAAGTTGGTCTGGTGCTCTCCCATTGAAGTGTTTGTTCCGCAAGGTCGTCGAAGAATTGCCATGCTTCCTCGTCAGATTTCGATAGGAAGTGGCCCTGACAAATGGTTTCCAACAACTGCTTGGTTGCTGGGTTCAGGCCCTCGTATAAGGTTTGGCAAAGTTGCCATTTCTAAATACCGTGGTGAGGGCACTGAACAAGAAGGTCTTTATACCGGTCAAAGCACTTCCAAAAGGGTTCAGTAGGAAACTGGGAGAATTGGTTGATTTCGTTACGGATCCTTGTGGTTTTATGATTCGGATAGAATTTCTTGAGAAACGCTTTCACAAACTCGTCCCAACTGGTTATGGAGTGGAAAGCGGTGCTATACAGCCATTTTTCAGCAAGATCGCACAAAGTGAATGGAATGACCCGTAGCTGTATAGCATCGTCCGACAGCTGGGTCATTTTCATCATGGCACAAACATTCTGAAACTTGTTGATGAAGATATAGGCATCTTCAGATTCAAGCCCATGAAATTTCGGAAGCATGTTAATGAAGTGGGGCTTAATTTCAAAATTATCCCCATTGGCCGGTGGAAGGGAAAGACAGGTGGGAAGTGCAGAGCGGGTGGGATAGAAACGATCCTGGAGCGCGATTCGTTGTGGCGCTACAACTGGCGGTGGTTGTTGGTTATTCGCATCCATAGGAGGTAGAATCAATCCCGGGGAGTCAAAGAGATGTTTGGATTAAATCCTGATATCGCAGAAGAAGAGGTTGGTGATGGTGAAGGTGAGGATGTATGAACGGAATTCCGGTCAACGTCGGAGTTGGCCGGCAAAGGTAAGGGTGAAAGAGGCGTGGAAGGAGTTTCGACGTTTGAGTCGATCGCGTAGTCGGTAGCGACTAATGTAACGCGGACTAGGCGGGCGCTAGTGTCCCGAGTCCAACCGGACATACACTAAACTAGTTTAGTGTAGTCAAAGCGGAGAAGGTGAGGGTAAGAGAACGTCAATGGAGAAATACGATAGGAGGTGGGTGAAAAAATGAATTCTGGCGACAAAGGGCAAGTTTTTTATAAAAGTTTTTGGTTTTTGTGTTTTTTTTCTTTTTTAGAAAGAGCTTTACAGAAATATGTATGGACTCACGGCTTCAAACAATCATAGACAAAATATGCACAATCACACCTAGATCTAGGGTCACCTAGGTCAGCTAGACAGCTCCTAACTGTTCTAAATGGCTAGAAATAGGACCTCAAACCGCCTCTTCTCCGCCAATTACGGCCAGGTAAGTGCCAGGTAAGTGGGAGGCTCCCCACTACGTAAGTAGTGGTCCTAATTAAGTAACCACTTGCCTTGGACACACTTGCCTAGACACCGCAAAGTCAGGATAGGATAAACGGCCGATGCCTACAACCAGTCCTCTGTCCTATTGAGCGCGACGTCCTTAGGGCTGAGTCTAGTATTGTTTAATTAAATAATAGTCAATGCATATGCTTTTTGTGATTTCTGGGGTCCTGGGAAGGGTGATGAAATCCTCACCCAATCTGGATTGGTTTCAAGCCCCTTAAAGTCCGATTAAAATATGCAAAGCAGTAACAATCAACAGCAATCAATTTTTTATTTTTTAGCGCGGTGCAAAGAATCCTGCACAAAAATAATTTATTGGAAGGGGGAAGAGAGTTTGCGCAAAGAATGCTGCAGAAAACACAGTTCAGTGGAGTTCAGAGGAGTGGGGAAGAGGTAGAAGGACTTACAGGGATTTTTTCTTTGCTGATGTCACCACAGAACCGCGGTTCCGCGGCCAAACAAGCCCTCAGGCCGCGGTTCCGCGGCTATAAGGAGGTGTTGTGCCTTCAGTTTTCTTGAATTTGCTGGATGGGGTGTCCTCTTCTTTTCTGGAGCCCCTGAATCTTGATTTTCTCACTGGGACTGCTCCAGAATCTTTCAGTAGACCGTTTGTTCCGTCTTGATCACCCGCTGTGTTGCCGCAAGATATGGGTCTAACTTCCCACGTCTTTGGCACTGAACTTGACCTTTCATTTTTTCCTGCACACTTGCACAAAAACTAATCAAAAATAACAAGATGATTTTTACAATATATTTTTTTTTGTTTTGTTTTTCGGTTAGATTTATATTCACAAATTAACCCGAAATTACACAAAGAAATAAACTACCGTCTCCCCGGCAACGACGCCATTTGATTGTTAGAGTTTTTGCGTGCTTAGTTTATTACCGCAATCAAGACGGTTTCGCTTGTAGCTAGCCGTTTGACTACGGGTCGTCCGCAGGGAGATGGGAATCTTTTTCTATGTGCTTTAACGAGTTAAGTCCAAATGTCCAGGTTTGTTTGAGATTAACTATGTGCTAAAATGTTATATAAAGAGAGCTTGTTAGGGTTTGGATTAGGTTAGTTTGAGTTAGGAGTCGCTCACTTCTTTCGTTGCCACTCTTAATATCGGTGTTATGGTAATCGGCAACAACGGGGATTAGCACGACTAGGAAGGAACTTGCGAGTATAAGCTAGGCTTTCCAACGCTTAAGTTCTTCCTTTTGGTGCTTGTCCGTCCGTTCTTGGCTCTTAGCCTTAACCTCCGGTTAATTCAACCACAACCGGTCTCACTAAGGAATCACCGCTATCATGAGGATAGGGTGCCGTAGGGAGCGGATTGTGGTTCAATTAACGGGAGTCCAAATTAAGATGTTGGGCAAGGAAAGAGTGAGAGAGATTTCCTTCTCTCAAACTTTCCTTATCTTACCCTAACAAGTAAGAACACTACTCACCCATTACAAGAAAAAGAAAATACAACAAAAGGAGGAAGATAGAAAGAAAGAGGTTAGAAGATTACAACTAGCTATTTGAGACCTCACCTTGGCAAGGATCAAGCTTAAGCATCATTGTTGTTAAGGATAAATGTAATACCCAGTCACTTTTTATACCAAAATTTGTATTATGTTACCTTAAAATTCTATTTATTCTAAATTATGAATTATTTGTTTTATTTATAAACTTTATTTTGTTTTATTTTTTCAAAACCCCATTTGAACCCAAACCCTAATTCTAATTACTTTCTTTCCAAACCATTCCCCAGCAGCCCGCTTCGTTTCCACTCCCTATATTTTTCCATTTTGATTTTCTTTAAATTCTATGGTCCGTTCTTTTTCCATTCCCTTATATTCTCTTTCCCAATTAAATCAAATTCCTTTTTCCTTTTAATTTATTTGGACCAGCCCTCTTAGCAGCCCACTCCTTTCTCATCAAATTTCTTCTTTATTAAATCCCACAGCCCAAATTCTTTTGCCAAGAATTAAACTCAAAACCTTAACAACAGTCGGCCTCCCTTTCACATTTTTTATATTCCTTTTATTTCAATTTTCAAGACCGGCCCACTCCCTCTTTCTCCTCCATTATTCATTTTCATTAATTCCTAAGCTGGCCCGGCCCGTTTCTTTTTCCCTCATAATTCTTTTAACAAATTCCTAAACCCTGGCCCAGCCCATTCCAACCCACGCCCGCATCTTCCCCGACCCGACCCGCTACCCCACTCGTCTCCTTCCTCCCCAACGGCTCATTCCCTCATTTTCCGCGCGCGTTTCCTTCGCGACCACGTCGCCCGCGTTCTCGCCTCCGCCTCCGGCGACGCTCGCGCGCGTTACTCCCATTATGCGCGCCTCTCTTCTCTCTCTCTTCTCTCACCTCCACGTTCTCTTTCTATTTCCCTCACGTTCTTCTCTCTCTCTGCTTCCGCTCCCCTCTCGAACCCACGCCCACGGCCGCTCGCGCCCCTCCTACCTCCTCCCTGCACCCATCACCGCGACCACCTTAGCCGCACCCTCGTCGTCAGAAGCATCACCTCAGTCGACTCCCCTCTCCCTCTCCGACTCAGACCTCCTCTTCTCCCCCTCGAAAGCTGCCACGACCACTGCAGCTCCCCCGCGCCACCCAAACTGAGCCCCCTCGCCACTGCAACCCGAGCTCTCTCTCTCTCGTTCTCCCACTTAACACCCTCCGAAACCATCACCTGAGCACCCAAGCATTGAAACCCATCGACCCCAACTACCAATCCGCCGACGAACCCTCCTCCGACGAGCCGCGACCTCACACCACCACGACCACCGTACAGCTCCCCCATCGCTGCATCGAGCCTTGCGACCCAGCACCACCAGACACCCGAGCTCCGTCCACTTCGAGCACCGGCATCTCTGATCTTCAGCCGAGCAGCTACAACACCAGGACCCAACCCTTCGTCCCTGCACCTCACCTGAACTCCAACCCCGTCGCCGCTGAACTCATCGCCTGCACACACCCTCGCCAGAGCTCGTCTCATTATCATTCCCGAGCAAGAACCCCGCCGGAAACCCGAGCTCACCCGGAGTTGCTGCCGTCGTCGTGCCAGTTCGTCGCGCGACCGTGCTGTATTTCGCTGCCGTGCGTCACCAGGCAAGTTTTATACTTGCTACATGCTATTTGGTATTTGTTACAAACTATAATCTTATAAATTTTATACCAAACATCCTCGATAAATTATACGATGCAACCGCTTGATGCGTTATCCCAATGAAATTACTTGTCTAATTTGACGGAACCAGATTTTTCTTGTTGGTCCTTGGTGTGATGAATATCTTGTGCAAATTTCGTTTGATAATATGACTGCTAATGACTAAAACAACTACCCCCACGTTTAATCGTAAAACTGTAATTTTATTGTACCTGAAAACCGTTAAATTCACCATAAATCATATACTTACTAGAATGGTGCGTTCGAGGGCTCAAATCGAAGCCGACTCGATGAACTTTAACCCTATACTAGTTTCCTGGTATTCCTGTACTTAAATTGTGATGATTTTTGGATCGGAGTGCGACTCTGGACTGCAGTCCAGAGCGACTCCAGTTGTTGCTTGCTGTTCCGTATTGGGTACCACAAGATTTTCTTAACTCGTAGATTGCGGAACTCCGCAGCTTATTATAGGTAAATCTGTTATCTAGACAAAACAATTAGTTTCATTCTGTTTCGTTACCGTTTGATATTTAATCTGTAATTTAATGTATCGGGACGCATAACAGTCCCAGCAGAATCAGAACTGACATATTAGTGTTAAACAGTGTAAAAATCCCGACGTACAGATGCGATTGACTATCTGTCTATTGCGTTGAAAACCTTACTGAAAACCCTAGATTTCATCCAACTGTAGCGTGGCTAAAATCTGATCCCAACTGGGATTAAAATGCGTTGCGAAATGGATTTCTGATTCTGAAACCGGATTTCCAGCCGCGAGCGCTTAAAATGAAATGGTTATAATCAATGATCCTGGAACCCGATTGGCTTGAAACTAAATTAGATGGATAGATAACGGAACATACTAATTATTACCTGTTTATCGTTTCGCTGAACTATATACGTACGTTTCATGATAAATCGTGCAAGTGATAGAACACCATTTTTATGACACCTTAATCATGCTTCATATACTGTTTACGTATCATATCATACCCATATCATTGTAGTGATAACCTAGTGATATCGTGCATTTACCCAGTGTTAGATTCTAGTGATGATTGTGGCAAGTACGTCAGTGTTCGTGTATCCGTGAATAAGTGAAAGTGATACGTACTTGTACACAATCAGTGACCCTATTATTCTATTGCATTGTCGACGTCTGTGGGATGCGTGTACGTGTGACTATAAGTGGTATGGGACACTTATGGAAGCGCTTGCACGAGTGTCATAGATAAGGCATCCGACACTGCCATTTATCTTAGATATTATTCGGGACGTGCTTGATGGAGGTCCTGCCTCCAGTTCTCGCGCAGACTTGTCACGGATCGATTAGTATTTAGGGTTATGGTTAGCATTTGATGTAGACCACGGGGTGTGGGGTAGTTTAAGTGTGAGTTCAACAGAATCTCGAGAGTCCCATGCCGGCTTATATATTTAGGGAGATATATGGAGATTTACAGGGTATGTGATATACACCGTGATATACATGTTACATGTTGGGCCCGTGGTCCCTTGCCCTTGGGTTCTACCCTTGGGTGGAGGACACTCACGAGTGGTTGACTCTCACACTTGGACTGACGATAGGCTTAGTGACCTGTACAGTGAGACTTAGAGACTGATAGGGATACTGGCATTTATATTCCTTATATACTGTGTTGGCATACGTGACATATTGTTCTACTGCTTTACTGCTCCGCTGCATCGATTACTGCACATTCATATTCATGCTGTCACTGATTTACTGTTATTCATATCTATTACCACTGTTAGAACTATCACTTGATTTTATATATATTATATTGCTATTGTGTCGCTCTGACGACCTGAGTATGCATGCTCAGTGTGAGGAGAAGATTTAGCCTGGACCAGTGCATCACAGACTTCTTGACTTGCCATTCCGAGTTACATTCGTTTGTTCCACTTCAGGTCAGTCTTTACATTGTTCCTTTCAGTTACTGCATTTCTCATTACCTGCGCATCATTTACTGTTTACCATGAAAAACTAGAAGCCGAAGTGTGACTACGGCAGGACCTTTCCTTGACCGTAGGAGCATGGCTGGCCTTGTCTACCCCTCGTATTCCGTATTTTGGGAAGCGGGGCGTGACATGGTTTAGTTGGTATCAGAGCCAGGTTTTGCTTCGATTGGGATTGCAGTTTTCCGTGTAAAGCTTGACAATCCAAGACATCCCTCAGTCAGGATTGTAAACTCCATATCCTTGATCCATATTCATGTTGATTGTTCAGTTATCCATTCGCTAGGGCTTCGGGTGACTTGACAAAGTTACGTAGTTGCAATGGCGCTACCGTACTCTGTTAAGTGACTTAGAATGCTACCGTTGATTCCCCACTTATAATAAATTCATCACCTCTGAGATTCTTGAATCTTTGTCCTATCCATATTATATTTTGATTCATTTAGCTTGTGACTTATATCATTCGCAAAATTGTTGTCTCAGGATCATGTCTTCCAACGACTCTTCATCCATATCCGCTCCCCAGAATCAGACCATCGAGATTCTGAGTGTACTGCAAGGTCTAAAGGAAGCCCAGGAGCGAACAAACGACTTGTTGGCTGAAGGACTGAGAAGACAGGTGAATCAGGCACCAGCGGGAGTCTCAAATCATAAAGGGATCCCCGTTACACGAGGAAAAGAGAGGAAGATGAAGCGCCAATTTGTTTCTCCGCAGCAGAAGCAGCAGAAGATCCCATGTTGTGGGTACTGTAAGAGGCCAGGACATCTTCAGAGGGATTGTCGCCGCGCCCAAGGGAAATGTCTGATTTGTGGATCCAGCGAACATCTCATCAACGGTTGCCCAGAAAGGAAAGAATTACAAGGAGGAAACTCGTCCACTCTCCCCACTTCTGCCAAATGAGGATTATCGCGTAGTTCGGACTTCGACGATAAGGCGGACCTAACGCAGGATTCAACTCACGCGACAAGAATGCGACGTTATAGTTGTCGAAGAAGGATTTTTCATGTTATCTACTTTCAGTAATAATGTTGTCATCTTTTTATGAATATTTCTTTCCGTTTGAAATCTTGTATCCGCTGAACTTTTGATTGAATGCAATAAAAATTTGAATCGTAATATATGTATCATTCTCTTTCTTTCTCTTTATCTAATTCTATTCATTATCACAGTATTTTAATCCTGATCTTTCAGTTCCTACAACCGCATATTTTCCTATACTTCGTACCCTGAGTTTTTTCCTTGATGCATTCCACTGTCTAATCATGACTTTTCTTGTCAGACCATGGCCCACCCCTGAGCAGCGCCGCATCTAGACGAGGATGCACAGTCATGCGTTTCCCTAGACCGCACACTGATGAGTTCTGACGATGAGATCAACGGTCCCCAGGTCAACTTCGGAAACAACGATTCAGAGGACGAAGGAGCAGCCGCCCTAGAGTTTAACATGATAGCTGATTTCGACGAAGAAGAAGGAGATCCTGAAGAGAACCCTATAGAGGAAGACCCGATAGAGGAAGATCCCGATGAAGACCCGATAGAAGGAAATCCAGTTGAGGAAAATCCCGTGGAAGAAAATCCAGAAGAAGACAATCACATGGAATCGGACCTCGATGAAGAAGCTCCATCCGAGGAAGAAGAACCAGAAGATCAAGACCCTGCTGTGGAAGAACTTCCAATGGCGATGCCCGCGAGACGATATGGAAATGGACGCCCCTACCTGAGTGCGCGAGCCTACCGCGACCTACTGAATCTCCACAACCGCGACTGACGGAATTTCTTTTGATGTTGTCTTTTGGCTACAAAAATGTGTATAGTTTAGGGCTAGTTTTCGCCTTTGGGAATGCCTTGTTTCAAATTTTCGTGAATGAAATAAATCTTCTGAATTCGTAAACCTTTTGATTATTGGTTCGCTTGATACTTGTTTATTGCCATATCTATTTATTTTTCTGCTGAGTCCCCTGACTGTCCACCCCTACTCATTGTATAGTTTTCATCCTCGTTTCGATTAGAAAAGTATCGCACCCTGATCCTTGGAATGAGCCACCCTTCATCCCTCGTCTGTGCCCCGTTTGAGATCCTTCTGGGAGGAGAACATTTCTTGTGAAACTTCCGAGTTCACTAACTCTTCAAATTTTGATTCGTGTGGTGTACCGACTGTTGTTTTCCCCCATACTTTTCTCTGGTATTCCTTTGTTGCTCATCCTTACTTCCTGTGCAGACCCGACCATAGTCTTCTTGATTTTTAGCCTAAAGCCGCCACACACCGACCTCCTGAAAGAGCCACACTTTTTTGTAATCATTACCCTAGCTAGCCCTATACCTCTCTGTGTTTTCTTGTTACCCTAACTATATCTAGGAACACCGATATTCGAAAATTTAGTTTTCAGTATTTTGTATTTATCAAAGAGTACGTGTTATTGATTACTCCGTTTTATGTATTTTAAGTACATTATTATTATTCTCTTTTCAGTAGCGCGACCTTACACCGCGTACATTTTGTTTCATGTTTCTTATTTTCACTATAGGAGTGTTCTAAGTTATTTTAAAACTACTTGATCGATATATTACCCTAAAAATATTCTCAACCTACCGACAAATCTTTCACTATTTTATTGTCGTTACTTTATTTTCTGGTAGTATGCCTAAGTTTACTATGATATATAGTTGTGACTTATACCTATTATGTTGATGTGCTATCGTTGATATACTCATATGTGCATATAATTGAGTTTCGATTACATCGAGTACGTCTCGAATATCATTGTTCATTATTGTTGTTATTGCTATTCTTATATACATATAGGTTGCCTTCGTAGTTGTTCATGTCTTATACTTATTTAAACTGATAGCTTTGTATGTTATTCTTATATATATAAACTTTCAAATTTCGTTATCTGCCTATTTCAAATAAAGCATTACGTGTTAGTTTGCAATATAATAAATTTCGCTTATGTTGGTAAAACTTATCGTTTATTTTAAATTTCGAGGACGAAATTTTTGTAAGGGTGGTATGATGTAATACCCGGTCCCTTTTTATACCAAAATTTGTATTATGTTACCATAAAATTCTATTTATTCTTAATTATGAATTATTTGTTTTATTTATAAATTTTATTTTTTTTTATTTTTTCAAAACCCCATTTGAACCCAAACCCTAATTCTAATTACTTTTTTTCCAAACCATTCCCCAGCAGCCCGCTTCGTTTCCACTCCCTATATTTTTCCATTTTGATTTTCTTTAAATTCTCCGGTCCGTTCTTTTTCCATTCCCTTATATTCTCTTTCCCAATTAAATCAAATTCCTTTTTCCTTTTAATTTATTTGGACCAGCCCTCTTAGCAGCCCACTCCTTTCTCATCAAATTTCTTCTTTATTAAATCCCACAGCCCAAATTCTTTTGCCAAGAATTAAACTCAAAACCTTAACAACAGCCGGCCTCCCTTTCACATTTTTTATATTCCTTTTATTTCAATTTTCAAGACCGGCCCACTCCCTCTTTCTCCTCCATTATTCATTTTCATTAATTCCTAAGCTGGCCCGGCCCGTTTCTTTTTCCCTCATAATTCTTTTAACAAATTCCTAAACCCTGGCCCAGCCCATTCCAACCCACGCCCGCTTCTTCCCCGACCCGACCCGCTACCCCACCCGTCTCCTTCCTCCCCAACGGCTCATTCCCTCATTTTCCGCGTGCGTTTCCTTCGCGACCACGTCGCCCGCGTTCTAGCCTCCGCCTCCGGCGACGCTCGCGCCCGTTACTCCCATTATGCGCGCCTCTCTTCTCTCTCTCTTCTCTCACCTCCACGTTCTCTTTCTATTTCCCTCACGTTCTTCTCTCTCTCTCTGCTTCCGCTCCCCTCTCGAACCCACGCCTACGGCCGCTCGCGCCCCTCCTACCTCCTCCCTACACCCATCACCGCGACCATCTTAGCCGCACCCTCGTCGTCAGCAGCATCACCTCAGTCGACTCCCCTCTCCCTCTTCGACTTAGACCTCCTCTTCTCCCCCTCGAAAGCTGCCACGACCACTGCAGCTCCCCCGCGCCACCCAAACTGAGCCCCCTCGCCACTGCAACCCGAGCTGTCTCTCTCTCGTTCTCCCCCTTAACACCCTCCGACACCATCACCTGAGCACCCAAGCATTGAAACCCATCGACCCCAACTACCAATCCGCCGATGAACCCTCCTCCGACGAGCCGCGACCTCACACCACCACGACCACCGTACAGCTCCCCCATCGCCGCATCGAGCCTTGCGACCCAGCACCACCAGACACCCGAGCTCCGGCCACTTCGAGCACCAGCATCTCTGATCTTCAGCCGAGCAGCTACAACACCCAGACCCAACCCTTCGTCCCTGCACCTCACCTGAACTCCAACCCCGTCGCCGCTGAACTCATCGCCTGCACACACCCTCGCCAGAGCTCGTCTCATTATCATTCCCGAGCAAGAACCCCGCCGGAAACCCGAGCTCACCCAGAGTTGCTGCCGTCGTCGTGCCAGTTCGTCGTGCGACCGTGCTGTATTTCGCTGCCGTGCGTCATCAGGCAAGTTTTATACTTGCTACATGCTATTTGGTATTTGTTACAAACTATAATCTTATAAATTTTATACCAAACATCCTCGATAAATTATACGATGCAACCGCTTGATGCGTGATCCCAATGAAATTACTTGTCTAATTTGACGGAACCAGATTGTTCTTGTTGGCCCTTGGTGTGATGAATATCTTGTGCAAATTTCGTTTGATAATATGACTGCTAATGACTAAAACAACTACCCCCACGTTTAATCGTAAAACTGTAATTTTATTGTACCTGAAAACCGTTAAATTCACCATAAATAATATACTTACTATAATGGTGCGTTCGAGGGCTCAAATCGAAGCCGACTCGACGAAATTTAACCCTATACTGGTTTCCTGGTATTCCTGTACTTAAATTGTGATGATTTTTGGATCGGAGTGCGACTCTGGACTGCAGTCCAGAGCGACTCCAGTTGTTGCTTGCTGTTCCGTATTGGGTACCACAAGATTTTCTTAACTCATAGATTGCGGAACTACGCAGTTTATTATAGGTAAATCTGTTAGCTAGACAAAACAATTAGTTTCATTCTGTTTCATTACCGTTTGATATTTAATCTGTAATTTAATGGATCGGGACGCATAACAGTCCCAGCAGAATCAGAACTGACATATTAGTGTTAAACAGTGTAAAACTCCCGACGTGCAGATGCGATTGACGATCCGTCTATTGTGTTGAAAACTTTACTGAAAACCCTAGATTTCATCCAACTGTAGCGTCGCTAAAATCTGATCCCAACTGGGATTAAAATGCGTTGCGAAATAGATTTCTGATTCTGAAACCGGATTTCCAGCCGCGAGCGCTTAAAATGAAATGGTTATAATCAATGATCCTGGAACCCGATTGGCTTGAAACTAAATTAGATGGATAGATAACGGAACATACTAATTATTACCTGTTTATCGTTTCGCTGAACTATATACGTACGTTTCATGATAAATCATGCAAGTGATAGAACACCATTTTTATGACACCTTAATCATGCTTCATATACTGTTTACGTATCATATCATACCCATATCATTGTAGTGATAACCTAGTGATATCGTGCATTTACCCAGTGTTAGATTCTATTGATGATTGTGGCAAGTACGTCAGTATTCGTGTATCCGTGAATAAGTGAAAGTGATACGTACTTGTACACAATCAGTGACCCTATTATTCTATTGCATTGTCGACGTCTGTGGGATGCGTGTACGTGTGACTATAAGTGGTATGGGACACTTATGGAAGCGCTTGCACGGGTGTCACAGATAAGGCATCCGACACTGCCATTTATCTTAGATATTAGTCGGGACGTGCTTGATGGAGGTCCTGCCTCCAGTTCTCGCGCAGACTTGTCACGAATCGATTAGTATTTAGGGTTATGGTTAGCGTTTGATGTAGACCACGGGGTGTGCGGTAGTTTAAGTGTGAGTTCAACAGAATCTCGGGAGTCCCATGCCGGCTTATATATTTAGGGAGATATATGGAGATTTACAGGGTATGTGATATACACCGTGATATACATGTTACATGTTGGGCCCGTGGTCCCTTGCCCTTGGGTTCTACCCTTGGGTGGAGGACACTCACGAGTGGTTGACTCTCACACTTGGACTGACGATAGGCTTAGTGACCTGTACAGTGAGACTTAGAGACTGATAGGGATACTGGCATTTATATTCCTTATATACTGTGTTGGCATACGTGACATATCGTTCTACTGCTTTACTGCTCCGCTGCATCGATTACTGCACATTCATATTCATGCTGTCACTGATTTACTGTTATTCATATCTATTACCACTGTTAGAACTGTCACTTGATTTTATATATATTATATTGCTATTGTGTCGCTCTGACGACCTGAGTATGCATGCTCAGTGTGAGGAGAAGATTTAGCCTGGACCAGTGCATCACAGACTTCTTGACTTGCCATTCCGAGTTACATTCGTTTGTTCCACTTCAGGTCAGTCTTTACATTGTTCCTTTCAGTTACTGCATTTCTCATTACCTGCGCATCATTTACTGTTTACCATGAAAAACTAGAAGCCGAAGTGTGACTACGGCAGGACCTTTCCTTGACCGTAGGAGCATGGCTGGCCTTGTCCACCCCTCGTATTCCGTATTTTGGGAAGCGGGGCGTGACAATAAAAAAAAAAGAGAACAAGAAAGAAACAACAACAAATAACAACAACTAGATTAGCAAATGAAAAATACAAGCAATTATAATTAACAACATAACAAGACAAGCATGATAACAAAAAGAACTCTTTTATTCATCACTTCACTCATGAAACCTCACTACAAGATTTTAATGGAGAAAAGATGAAAAGAGGAAGAAGAACAACAAAGTATATCTAAAACCTAATACAAGAATTAAGCACACTTGGCTTGGCAAGTTCTGGGCTATTTATAGGCAGGAAACAGAGAACCTAGGGCAACATTCAGGATCAAAATGAATTTACCAAACTGCCCCTGAAATTTGATCATCTGACGAGCCCATATGGCCGCGGATCCACGGCCTAGACCCCATGTTGACCGCGGATCCGCGGCCATCTAGGTGAGTTAGCTCGTCGGTTTTTGTGGGATTCCCTGGTTTTATGTACTCTTCAGTGTGGTATATGTTGTTTCTGAGAAGCTCTTCACAATTTTTCCAGAATTTCAGCAGATCAAAAGGTGATGTGATGTGGATCTTTTGCCATGATTTTTCTTGAGCTCCGCGTAGACATGTTGGATTTTGTGTTGACATTGTGCTTTTTGTATGAAAATGACATCGATTTGCCATTTTGTCTCTTAAACTGGTGTGCGGCAACATACGGATAGAGAGCGGAGACCCGTGTTTTATCTGTGGTTGGCAGTAATTCGGACTTTGTCGTGCTTTTCCATGAATTTCACTGTTTAGAGCTGAGAACCTGTATTCTACAATTAACTAGCAAACACGGCTCAAGAGTACCTACCGACAAGCAATGTGATAAAAATTGGGCGGTATAAAAATGCAAAAATCTGATATGAACAGTAAGCCGCTGTTCAGGCCATAATATTGCATTTTTCATTCCCCTATTCTTATCCTTTTTTTAAATAAATAGGTACTCTTGTCGCACGTTTTTTTGCATATTACAGGATACAGGCTCTTGGAGCAAATACAGTGAAAAAGCGAAAGTTGATACAGAAAAGGGACTTTTGACCAACAAGCAGACGGATCTTACTCAAGCCGAGACGAAGAACAGTGCAAAGTCCAAAAAGACGAAAGTGAAACGGTCAAAAGATCCTTACAAGTTTTCACTGAAGATCTGGAGAAGACTAAGAAGCCCAACAGAGAAAAGAAGTATAAAAATAGAAAGACCAAGAAGTCCTGAACCAAGACCAGAAGTTGGGTGAGCTAAGCTCACCAAAGGGCCGCGGAACCGCGGCCCAAGCGCCCTATTGCCGCGGTTCCGCGGCCGTCTAATGCCCGTGTTGGCGCAAACTTTCTGAGTTGGTGCGTCGGTGCGGGTGTTGGGATTCTCCGTGGGCAAATCTGTAATTTCACATGTGCGAGAGTCTGTAACCCTAGTTTTCATGTTTTCCTATAAATTGTAATCACAGATCTGTAAAACTCATGCCTCTTTTCAATAAACAAATTCAGATCTGTTCTGTATTCTTGCTTGGAGGGAGCCATCAATAAATTAGTAAGTTATTTTTTTATTCTTTGTTTTAATTTTCTTTTAATTAGTATGTTTATTCATCCCCTAATGAGCGAGTAATCTCCTCGCTTGTTAGGGTTAGCCTTAGGGAAAGGTTTGAGAGATGAGATCTCTCACCCCTTTCATGCCCCTTCCCAAGAATTAGAACTCCATGCATACACGCACAACCGCTCCCTACGGCACCCTACCCCTCGAGGTAACGGTGACACCGTAGTATAAAGGCCCGGTTGCGCGTGTTTTCCATGGAGGTTAGGGTAATTATCGATAAAGGAAGGATAAGAATCTAGAGGAAGAAACATCTTCCCAAAAGATTCTAATCCACTTCATTGATAATTACCACAACATCTAATAGATCTAAAATAAGGCATTGAAAGCGGTGAGGAAACCTTTAATCTCCAAACTCCCCCTAGACCTAACCCTAGAAAGACTTTAATTTAGATTAATTTAGTTTAGTGATAGATCTAGGTTTTAGATTTAATCAATCCAAACAACATTTGGAATCAACTCGTAAAAACACATTAAGAAAATTACCCATCTCTGTGGATCGACCCGTACTCACCGGCTAGCTGCAAAGCGACGCCGTTTCTGATTGCGGTAAACAAGTATTTTTGGATAATCAGCCGCATGTTAGGATGCGCATGCGCACCACGTGGGAGTCATGTGGTGCAAACCGCCAAGCTCATGTGCATATGCACACGCACCACGTGCAAAGCACGTGGTGAAAGCCACATGTTAGGCTGTGCATGTGCACCGCGTGCAAAACACGTGGTGTAAGCTACCAAGTCCATGCGCATACGCACTACGTGCAAAGTATATGGCGTAAGCCGCATGTCAGGTTGAAGCCCATGCTTTAGTATAGCTTAAGTTATATTTGGGAAATATTTCCCCATCTTTCTTAAAACAGAAAGATTTTTCTTATTAATAAGAGATAAGTTTAATATCTTTCTAAAATAAGAAAAATATTAACTCTGTTAACAGAGAACTTTTGGATCAATGATCCAACGATACTTAAGCATCCGGGCATGATCTTAAGATCAATCAGAGTGATCTCAAAGGGAGATTATCTTTACTTGCCCAACAAATCTCATACCCTATATAAGAAACCCTTGAGATTAATCTCAAAAGGAGAGAGACCCTTCCATAAACTTGAGATCAACCTAAAAATTTAAGCTTTTCTTTGCGATCCATCTTCTTCCTCCACAAACTGAGGTATAAGAGATCAATCTCCATTAAAAAGAAGCTTAATCTTCATCCATAAGAAGGTTAAGCTTCATAAGAATTTAAGTTCTTCTCCCAGATCTTAAGATGTTTAAGTCAAATTCATTCTTACTAAAAATTTAAGTTTTTACAAAATGTGGTTTTGATTTAAGATCTAGGATTTGGAAAAAGATTTTATAAAAAAAAACCTTCCCTAAAATGATGAAAAACTAACAAGATCTTAAGATCGTCATAAAGAAAAGATGAAGTTTAAACTTTAAAGATCCCCGTGAAATGAACCATGCACAAAATAAAGTTCAAGATCATTAAAACCTTGATCTTGATGTCGTTAATGGCCAAAATACCATTAACAGAAGTTTAAGCTTCATGAAACTTAAGTTTCAAATTATACAGAGATTAATCACTTGAAAAGAAACCCTAGCACATGGCGCCGGCGCCATAGTAGATGCACCCATATGCAGGAGCCTTGTGATCAGCTACGTGACCATAGTCGCATAATTCATGAATTATTCACCGAATTCGCGAATAATTCGCGAATTTTTAATCAGCCGACTTAATCGCCGAATTAATCGGCGGGCCGAATAATTCGCGAATTATTCCCGAATTATGTGAAAAAATAGCGAATAATTCAAAAAACAGCAAATAATTCACAAAATCAAAACCTAGCGTCTCATATATTAATTTCTTGCTCGAAATCCTTCCCGAATATTTCCCGAACACTTACCGAATCTTTCTCGAATACCTGTCGATTTTTTCTGAATAGTTCTCCAAATCTGAATTTTCGACCTCGCCGAATTATACCCGAACGACGAATTTATGACTATGCACGTGACAAGCGCCATTCTCCATGCTCCAATATTCGCGCACCAATATGCATGCACCACGTGATATCCACGTGACTATGCGCCAATGCTTCGATCCGCCAATATGCATGCGTCATGTGATATCCATGTGACCATGCGCCAATGCTTCCATGCATTAATATGGCATGCGCCAATACCCCAAGCGCAGTATGTCATGCACCTGACTATGTGATACAGATGTAATACTTAGTTAAAATTGACTAAGTTATGAAACTTAAGCTTTTCTGATCTTATGATCAATTGATCCCATATGCTCATAAACTCTAAATTGATCTTAGTCCCAAATACGACTAACGATTTTTAGACCAAACCCAAATATTTTGAACTGACGGACTTCATCGATATGAGACATGTGTCCTAAGTTCAACTCCTGTTGGCAAACAAAAAACCAACATGAAACCAAATACCAAATCTAATATGTACAAATTTGGCCTAATTCGCACCCTACGGGCGACGACATAAATAATTCTTTATATACAATCCAAGGGCAATCCAAAATAGACAACTTATAACACGACATGAAGGAATAAACATGGAGTGCGGAAAGTTGTTATCGCTTGGCGATAACGTAATTAACTGCAGAGGCTTGCGCCTGCAGAAAAAAACATCCCCACAATCAATAAACCCTTCATCCGTGAAGGAGAATCTGAAAAGTTCTGCTACATTGGTCGCATCCATCCAAACCTCCGATATATGGTGCCATAAATCAACTTGGTATCTGTTAGATGTAGGCGCCCTTAGAGATAATTAGTTGTAATTGTAACCTACATTTATAGAACTTCCTCATTTGTATTAATAGTATGCTATCTGGTTTTTCTTTATTGGTATATCTTTTATTTATAATACTTTGTTTATTATTGATTACTAATAAAGTCCCTAAAATAATACTAGACTACAGGATTGTGATGTAGATCACAATAGTGAGATCTGATTAGTCGATAAGTATATTCTTAAATGTTCATAGTTATAGGAGTATCGAGACAGTATATCGATACTCCGGAAGACTAGTGAATACTATAATTACTCGTTGGAGAGTAATAACTGTTCTCATAGCTATCTGGTATGGTGACACTATGTATCGTATGCAGGTGCTTATACATGATAAGTACACCGAATGATTCAATTTGAATTTCCAGTTGGTAATTATACATAACTTTCTGATGAAAATTCATATGGTGACAACAGGTACGAATTAGTCTCCAGACGTGAAACTCACCATAGTACCTTATGTGTGCTAGAAATTACTTTAGTTACTACCCAACCACAGATCTATTGATATTGTGTAAATGGTAGTAGTTGGGTATGATCGAATACATGTGAAGCTTGTGAGGATTTAACATGGAATTCGTCTCTCCGGTTTAAGGAAAACGGTGTTCTGTAGTGTGCGATATATCGGTGACATAAAATCTCTGGCCAGAGTACTAGAGATCAAATGATAAGTGGTTATCAATTTGATCTTAGGGTTACGTGATAATATCAACACAATAGTTATTTGAGTTATTAGGGTTTGACGGTACTACCAAGTCCTAGACCAAATAAGAAACACAGGTAGATGAAGAGATCGACCCGTACGGTAGTTGACACTGATAAGTATTGATTTGCTTATATAGCATTTTCCTATTCCAATCCAGTCATCAACAGTTTACCCATGTAGTCTAAATACGTAGCTATCGTCCCTATAGACTTCTGGATTTTACTGTTCATGAAATTAGTTCGAATTGTTCGAATTAATTATCCACTACTGAGTAAACGTCGAGCCTTCGGAATTATACATAGGTGAACTCCTACTTTCCAAACAAGGAAGTATAAACTAAAGAAGAGGTAGTATGTTGATTGGAGTAAAAAAAAATGTGCTTTAAAGTATTCTAAATACCGCAATCAATAACGGTGTCGTAAATAGCTAGCCGATAGTGAGTACAGGTCGTCAACAGGGAGATGGTGAATTATTTATCTTGTTTTAGACGAGTTAATAGAAGAAAGGTTGGATTTTTGTCGTCTTATACTAAAAAAGGTTAAAAACTTTATAAGAGAAGGGCTTTTAGGGGTTTTTGGATTGGATAGTCTAAAAAATGGTTTTTTTAATAAAAATATTCTTTTTATCTTTTTAATTAATTAATGCTAAAGGAATAACGATGAATGTGGATTAGGAAATTTAGAGGGTTACTAAGGATTCTTTCTATTGACCCTTGTCCTTCCATTGATCCATATTACTCTAAAGCCTCTAATTAAAGCAAGCTTAACTGATCTCAAATTGTGGTCGCAACTATCATAAATTGAGAGTGTGCCCAAATAAGAGGGCTAAGACTTCATTTGATTAAAGTTTATAAAAAAATTAAAAATCATAAAAAGAATTTAAAGTAATTTTCCATCAATTAAACCACGCTCTCCTCCAAACCCTAACAAGTAAGAAATTACTCGCTCATTAGGTTAGAAACAAAACAACGAAGAAGAGGAAAAAGATTGAATAAGAACTAACTATTAAGGCCCTCACGAAAGTAAGTAACAACCTTTGAGTATCATCGCATAAAGATTAAGAAAAATAGAAATAAAGAAGAAGAAAATCAAAAGAAAAACAAAATCTAACTAATTAAAAGTAAAAGCGAGAAAGTAAATTGCGGAAAGTAAATGTGATAAGTAAGAGACAAAAATTAAAAAGAACTACTACCTTTTATTAAAAACTAGAAACTTCATTACAAAAATTTAAATGGCTAAAATCCTAGATGATCTTCCTTTAAATTGCAATGAGATAGATCCTTCCACCCCTAGAATTGCATCTCTTTATATAAGGCTAGGAAGTTTGGAGATCAAGTAATAAAAGATACAAGGGAATACAATTTTTCCAATCAATTTTCAATCCTAATTCTAATAGATTTCAACTAAATCTTTTGAAATTAATTCTCCATGTTTTTTCTGCTTTCTTGTCTTGATTTTTGGAGATTTCATAGATGATAATTTCTTGCAAATATTCTCGAATCTATGCAGTTGCATGGATCTCCAGTTTGTTCCTAAAATTGGCAGCTTGATTTGTTGAATATGATTTGATTTGATCTCATGAATCCTATTTACAGTCTTGAACTGATTTGCTGCCATTAAACCTGCACGATATCTCAAATCAAATTATTAGTAATATTTATTTCATTTGGAAAAATATTCCAACAATTTAATCACAATCATATGACTTAATGTTTAAAAAACTCAAGGATATTTGTTTAAATATGATATGCACATTTTATTAATAATAATATTACTTATAATTTAAGAAACACATGAATATATCTTTTTACACATAACTCCACATATGTTTTCAAATTACAAATAATATCATTAATTAATTAATAGAAATGATAGTAAAAATGTTCAATAATATGACTGATCAAATACCTCCAAACTTATCTTTTGCTCGTCCCGAGAAAACTGTTTTATTTTTAAAAAAAGAAAAAGAAAATCTAGCACACTTTCGTAGGCCACACGATTGCACCTAGCTCGTGCAACAAGCCTTTCAAACTCTAGATATCCCTAGTAGGAGGAGTTGTGTCTCCTGAGGGTTTTCAGCGAATACTACCCAAAAAATTCCAAAATTATAGATAATAAAGGAAATGAAAATAAGAAAACGAAAACTACATACAAAGATAAAAAAAATATACAAAAGAAAAAACTTGAAAATAAGAGTTTCAAACTATACCAGCTTTTCAGTTGTCATGGGCCCAATCATAATGGTCTTGAAAAAATTTCGGAAATCATATCCTCCCTCAATAAATCATCGTCTTTAGTCTTTCTCTCTACCTCTCCTCCAAAAATCAATCATATACCCCTACGTGTATGTAAAATTCATCCCTACACTTGGAGAATTCTTCTGTAAGACGTCGAATGTTTCGCCGAGGTTCGTAGTGTGCCCGGCTGATGAGGTAGACTTTACGAGCATGTCGTCGACGTAGACTTCCATGTTTCTCCCAATTTGTGGATTGAACAGCTTATTGACCAGCCGCTGGTATATGGCTCCGGCGTTCTTGAGGCCAAAGGGCATTACCTTATAGCAGTAGACCGCCCGATCGATGGTGAAGGCGGTTAGCTCTTCATCGGCTGGATTCATCCGGATTTGATTATAACCGGAGAAGGCGTCTATGAAGATTAGTAATTCGTGACCAGCCGAGCATTCTACTAGCTGATTTATTTTTGGGAGTGGATAGTTGTCTTTGGGGCAGGTCTTGTTTAGATCGGTGAAATCGACGCACATGCACCATTTCCCATTCGCTTTCATGACCATAACCACGTTCGTCAGCCAATCCGAGTAGTCCAGGTTTCTGATGAAGTCGGTTGCGAGCAGTCGGTCCACTTCCTCCTCTATCGCTTTTTGCTTCATTGGTGCGAAACTTCTTTTCTTTTGTCGGATTCGTCGGGCTTTCAGGTCGACCCCGAGCTTGTGGGAGATCACTTTAGGATCAATCCCGGGCATGTCCGCTGGGGTCTAAGGGAACACATCGAAGTTGTTCCGGAGGAACTGAATCAGGTCGTCGCGAGCGCCTCCTGCCAAGAGAGAGCCGATCTGGACAGTCCGGCCGTCAACTCTCTCCTTGAGAGGAACTTCTACTAAAGCTTCCACCGGGGCGTCTTGAATTTCTTTTTGGTCGTTGCGTGTATTTAGGGACACCTAAGGATCGTGCACGTTGTCACGCCCCTCTTCCCAAGATACGTAAACTACGGCACGTGACAGAGCCAACCATGCTACCTGTGGTTAGGAATCATCCCTCCACAGTCACATTAAGGTTGTCTATCGGATATCAGGAACAATAAAATATATAATCTATCAAGTACATGTCCATTTTCCATAGTAAATAAAATCAAGAAAATTCATAAAGCGAAAACGAATCAAGATCCAATAACAATATCTGAATTATGTCTCAATATGGGCTCACATCAATAAACAAAACTACGGAAATAAACAACTAAACATCTTTAAATACACGTTCAATTCCTTACTGCTCGGCTTGATTGCTAAAATACTCTTGATCTTCCTGCGATAAAGGTAGAGGAACTGTGCCATACAAAACCCAGACGTCGGTGCGTCATAATATCAAAATAATAGTAATGAAAAGGATATAATGATATGATTAAATATGAATATAAATAATAATCATAGGTATAAATAGTGAGCTATGTGTATGTTTAGGTGTGTGATGTGTAATCTAAATCTGTGCTTATAGGTTATTTATTCTAAAAGTCTTTGAAATCAATTAATATAATTCTCATCGTAACCCAACAGTATATATACCGTTCATTCCCCACGGGACCATGGTAACAGTATTTATTCCGTAAAGCCCGAAAAAACGGCAAACAAGTATTTATTTCGTAACGCCAGGAAAAACGATAAACAATAATAATATCCTCTTGAGTTACGTTTCGGTTACATTCTTGATTTCCCCTTTTCCCTCAGGTTTGTGTTCAAGTAAGGTATTGCCGATATAAATCTAATGCCAACACAAGATCAAGCAGATACAGTTCTCGTCTATGCAGACAACAAGTTATGTCTGTCAGGATAACACGTCAGTATTGTTGGTATTAGCAATAAGATCCAAGTAACAAGTCAGGTAGTGTGTCGTGAACATGTCATATGATGTATATTAACCAAATAGATACCCAATGTGAAACTGTAATCAATATCGGGACACGGTAAATGATCAGTCGAAAATATTGTATATTTTAGCCGGCAATTTCCTTAACATTTGCATACACTTAGAAGTGTTCGGCATTCATATTCTACATATTAACAAATCTGTCACAAAATATGAGATTTCATGTAGTAGACTTTTAAACCGACACTTTAAAGGAAATTAACCGCATTTCATGGCATCGCATCATTTCTGCATTTGCGCAACACTTGTCTTGAGTATGTGCAGGAAATACGGAAGGAAAACCAAAGAGCTGATCAACATTACGCCAGCTAAATCATTTCAGATCTGGTAGCATTTCAGAGGGAGAAATAAAATTCTATATATCAAACAGAGGCCCATACATCAGGCCCAGCAACCCACAGAAAGCACATGCCCCAAAGCCCCAAGAGCGCCGCGCTTGCGCGGCAGGAGCAGGCTTGCACCGCGCAAGCGCGGCGGTTCTGCCACGTCAGCCATCAAGTTTTGGGCACTATTCATTTCTCTGGTCCCACACCTCATTGTGACACTTCAAAGTCCAGAATTCTCTCGAACCTACTACCAGATCAGCAAGGGAGATTAAGAAGGCTAATCCTAAATTAAGCTCCTAATTAATCCTATTCTAGAAGCTCCTCCTAACTAATTACATCTAGAACCTTCTCCCCTAACTAACTTTTGGAGGGAAATTTGAATTTCCCCCAACAAACTTTTGGAGGGAAAGTTAGAATTTGAAATCCTAGATCTAGGGTTAGTTATCTATAAATAGAGCACTAGATCTAGGGTTAAAGGCTAATCAATCTTTAATAAAAAAATCAATAATCATTGGTTCATTCTACACCATCTTCTTCCACAAGTCTCGTGACAAGACTTGTGCGAAACCCTAACCCTAATTCCACTCTAATCCAAGATCTTGAGTACCAAATCAAGCATGAAGCCTTCAACCTTTTAGGAGCCGAGCCGATCTTCAATCGGGCAAGTGATCCAAGCCGATCCGCGATCCACGGAGACGAGCGAAGCCAAGTCGACGATCAAGTTCTTCCTCTTGTAGTTCTTGAGTGATTGTAACGAAATTGTTGATATAAATAAAAGGTGAAATTCGTTAATCTTGCTTTCTTTTAATTCTTGCATCATGATTAGATCTCAATTTGTAATTGTTGCTCTTGTTGTGATGTTTGAGTGAAACTCCGCTCGTTAAGGAGTCGAGACGATTGTAGAATGATGATGTAACAAATTCTAATACTATTTTTAAGTCCTACGAGTGTTGTAAACCCTAGCAAGTTCAAGAATCGATGACCTAGTTTCGTAGCGATGCTTTCTTGAATGTGATCACTCGAAATTAGGGATCTACGATCGTTTCTTGAATTTACTAGAGGCTAGAATACGAATGACATCGACGAAAGAACAAGGGATAAGATGAAACACTAGTTTCACAAGAAATCCCTAATTCTCATCGATGATCATCGATCTAGTATCAATTCATCGAAGGATAAGAATACGTAATTGTAAGATTACATCACATCTATAAATCCGATCGATTCCTACGAGCCTCATTTCGATTCTTGAGATTTGGTTTGGAAAAATCATCAAACTATCAATTCTTGATTCTATCTTTTAATGCTTTCTTAGATCTAGTTGCTTTTCTCATTCTTGAACTTCAAATATAAATCTTGAATTGTTTTGTTTCTTTCTTTAAAGTTTCAATTCATCTAATTCAAAAGACGAACGATTACACTTTCCCTGTGGACGATCCGCACTCACATACTAACTACAATCCGACACCGTAGTTGATTGCGGTCAAATAATCTTTGGTTGTGATTTCTTTACAATTTCATACGACACATCACGAGAATTCTTTACAATCAAATGGCGCCGTTGCCGGGGATAGTGCGCTAATAGTTCGTATTTTTGAAATTTGAGTTGAACAATTTATTTCATCATAATTTTTAGATCTAAATTCGTGCAAACACTAATACGTGTGTTGTGATTTGTTGCGAGAAAATCTGGAATCATTGGAGCTGGAGAAAATTTTTTCTGAGCATTCCAAAGAGCTGTGTAGGTGAACAGGAGCTTGTACAGAAAATTTTGTACACTGATCCCAAAATTCCGCGGCGGAAGGGCGGCAATAGGCAGCATTTGCGGCGGAAGAGCCGCGGTTCCAGCTCTTCTCTGCATCAATTTTTCTCTGTGAGACACTTACTTTCTTATCTCCTTCTTTCTCTGCTCCAATAACAATTTTGTGCAGGTTTCTTTGCAAATAAATCGCAGCGCCGCAAAGCAAAATAAAATTTGTGCGTGTTTTTGATTCTTGTGGTTGTTGCATATTAATACGGAATTTAAGGGGCACGACCAAATCCAAATTAGGTGGGGAGTTCATTACCCTTCCTAGGCCCCGAAAATCGCAAAACTTGCATCCGCATTTACCCTCATTAATTAAAAGAAATCTAGAGATGACTCTAAGGACCGTCGCGCTCAATTAGGACAAGAGAAGGCCGTGGGTAATTCATTGCTTATCTGCGTTTTTCTGTGGTGCCTAAGGCGAGTGTGTCTAAGGCTAGTGGTTATTAATTAGGCCCACTGTAGTGGTGGTTCCTTCCCACTTACCTGGCACTTATCCGGCCACAGGGGGACAAAGAGGCAGTGGAGGATTTATCCTGCGACTTGTCTTTTGGCAGTTAGGAGCGGTCTAGAGTTTGACCTAGGTGACCACTAGATTTTAGGGTTTTGTGTGTTGCATTTGTTTTGTTGCATCATTTTTTTAAAATCCGTATCAATTTTTAAAACAAACACCACATTCATTCTTTCCCCTAATTATAAATTCACGCTGCCACTTGTACTAACCCTTTTTAGTGCAAGATAGGCTGGACACGGGTTTCTAGTGCCCGTTAGTCCGCGTTTCCCTTATCGACCCAAAAGTCGGTATTTCTACACTTACCTTTCTTTTACCCACCACCACACCCACATCGATGGATCCACCTCCATCGAACTTCTTTTCCACTACTCTGCCGCCGTCCGTTGGTGCGCAGATTCCACCTCGCATCTCTCTCCAAGAGAGATGTTATCCAACACGAGGCCCACTTTCCACCTGTCTTTCCACACCACCAGCCAACGGGGAAAATTTTCAAATAAAACCACAATACATCAACCTTTTACCAAAATTTCACGGTCTCGAGTCTGAAGACGCATACGTGTTTATCACGAAATTTGAAAATGTATGCGCAATGATGGGTACTTCACAGCTTTCTGTGGATGCTTTCCGTCTACGTCTTCTCCCATTCACTTTGTGCGATTTAGCCGAGAAGTGGCTATATAACACTACCGCACATTCCATTTCAAATTGGGACGAATTCGTCAAAGCATTCCTTAAGAAATTCTACCCACATCAAAAGACAGCTCGAGTCCGTAGCGAAATCTATCAATTCACCCAGCTTCCAAATGAAACATTTTCAAAATGTCTTGACCGTTTCAAGGATCTGTTAGTCCAATGTCCACATCACGGCATCCCGAGATGGGAACTGTGCCGAATCATTTATGAGGGCATTACTCCTTACACAAGACAGTCCCTTGAATCCATGTGTCAAGGCAACTTTATGACCAAAGATGATAGGGAAGCCTGGAAATTTCTAGAAGATTTCGCTGAAAAATCTTTACAGTGGGAGGGTGTGAGTCAATCGTCTAGGGATGGCAATGATATTTCCATAGGAATTAGAGCTGAAATTTCAGCTTTACACAAGAAATTTGACGCTATGGAAAATAAATTTTTAGCCGCCGCCCTAAGTCAAACATCACTCTCCAAAACTGTATGTGGTTGTTGTTCTGATCCGTCTCACTTGACGGAAGAATGTCCGTTTCAAGGTCCTGAGCATACCAATGCCTCATTTCAAAGACCTAGAAACGATCCATCTTCCTCCACATATGATCAGGGTTGGAGGAATAACCCTAACTTTGATTGGAACCAATCACAATTTCAAAACACGGTTCCAACCCAAAACAATTTCCAAGGGGTCCCTCCACCACAACAGCACCCACAACTTCTTTTGAGTCAGCACCCCTTCCAAGCACAAAATTTCCAAAATCCGGCCAACACTTTTTCACAACATGAAAACTTTTTGCAATTGACCGGTACAGATAATACCTCTGCACTAGCACAAACCTTGGATACTTTCATGAAACAATCCATCCAAGGGACGGCAAGTTTGCAATCTTCCGTCGAGAATGTGATGAAGATCATTATCTCTCAAAATGAAAACATCAAATCGATGGAAGAACAAATTGCACAACTAAAAGCCGAAATGAGTGCACGAGAGAAAGGGAAACTTCCAGCTCAACCTTTACCCAATCCTGGCTATTCACATGATGTGGATGCAATCACGTTGAGATCTGGAAGAGTGCTTGACCATCACCTTGGGGAAGAGTTTGATGATACTGATAAATCAATCAATAACACCCCGGCTGAGACCTTTTTCCACACACACACTTCTTACCCCAGTTCTTCTACCCTACCTTCTTCTTCCGAGCCTATTCTTCATTTCCCAAAAGGCTCGCCATTACAGCCCACCTCTTTTACCCCTTCACGGACGATCCCCACTTCTATTATGGGATCGGTTCCACACACACTTTCTTCTCCTATGATGGACCCAGCGCTCACTGCTAAAGCACCTTATCCTAATCGGTTAAGGGCTAACACACCGAGTCCACATATGGAGAAGATTATGAACATTTTTAAGCAAGTAAACACCAACATCCCTCTCCTAGATGCCATCCAACAAGTTCCTTCCTATGCGAAAACTCTTAAGAACTTGTGCACTAGGAAGAGGAAGAATCCAGTGCCCAAGAAGATTTTCATAGAAAAGACAATAGACACGGCTTTCCCCCAACAATTACCGAGGAAACGTAAGGATCCTGGATATCCTACTATTTCCGTTTCTATTGGGGAAAAACACATCAACCGTGCTCTATTAGATCTTGGCGCTAGTGTTAACTTGCTTCCTTACTCAGTCTATGAGCAATTAGGAATCGGAGAGTTGAAGCCAACCAATTGCACTCTCCAGATGGCTGACCGATCAATCACCAGACCTAGGGGTGAACTGGAGGATGTGTTAATAAAAATCGGAGAATTTATATTCCCGGTAGATTTTATTGTAATTGATACACAACCTGTAGCGAACCCACGGAATCAAATTCCGGTGATTTTAGGTCGGCCCTTTTTGGCCACTTCCAATGCTATTATCAACTGTCGTAATGGTTCTATGACCCTATCCTTCGGGAATAGGTCAATTGAGCTGAACATTTACAAGTTGGGAAGTGTACCCTCCGAACCTACTGCTCAGGCATGTTCTGTCGACTTAATGGATGTCGACAGCAGCGAATTTGATTATCCTCCTGATATCGATCTTGACTCTTTTCATACGTTATTGTTTGACCCAACTATGTATCATACACATACGGACTCTTCCACCGAGATGTCCGGGTCAACAATTAACACTGATTATGAACTGTTCTTAGAGTCTGAAGATCACCCCGCACTTTGTGATGACATTATTCATCGGGGTATTAATGGAACTTTTGAGGAAATCTTCGCTGATGAACTCGCATTTTTAAATGACACGGGTGTTGAGATGAATCATCTCCCAATCAATGAAATTGAACCTCCACCCCTTCTTTTGAACTGTAATAAAAATGCGAGTAATCCATCACAATCACTGCATCGTCTCTCCAATATGAGACGCACACACATTCTATTCCACCACTTAACCTTTCCCCACTTCTTCTTCTTCCACCAACCAGAGCACTGCATTGATAAAATTTTTGAATGGTTGGTGTTAACATTTGGTCTTTGCAAAGCTTGGCATCGACCAATGATTTTTGACCCCCACTTGTGATTTTCAAAGCTTAACATTGCATAACTCAAGTTTGGGGGGGGTATAATCGGGCTCTTGAAAATAAAATTTTTACAAAAAGATGAGCCAAAAATAAGTTTGAGGGAGGGTCTTCACTTATATATTTTGCCCCCACTAATAAATTCCTCCCAAGCTTACAGGTTTTCGAGATTTAGCAGAAGGCAACAGTGAGGACACTGTTGAAAACAAGTTTGGGGGAGGTTTGTGCATATTTTCGCATCATTTGCATATCATCTGCATAAGCACAAAACATTTTATTTGAAAAACCATAAAAATTTAAAAAATTTCAAAACAATAAAAATATTTTTGTATATAAATAAGATAATAAAAGATTAGACAGTGAACAATTACATCCATGAGATTGGAAAAATTTTAGAAAACTAAGAAAATTAGAAGTTTTCTTATACGAACTAGTAATAAGTAGTTATGAGCCGTTGTCCCAAGGGTTAGTAAGATGAAGGACGTCACTAATCTGAGGATAAAAATAAGTCTGAAAAATAGTTTCTATTCTGGAAGCCAAACATTTTGAACGTTGCTACCCTGCTATTCGCACCTACACACATCTTAAAGCCTGGGATAGTAGAGGATACCTTGAAATGCTCTTGTCTTAAAGCCAAAAGTATGAAAAAAAAATGTGTTTTAAAGTGGTGAGAAAAATGGATACTGGTTTTGTTATCATCAAGGGCAAGAAAAATATATAGCAAAAGGGTGCTTCTTCACCTAGTGCCCCAAGGTCAACTGGTCTGGGAGTCACTGCTATGCCTGAGGTGGTGCAAGACTAGGAAAATACACCAAGTTAGCAAGCACATTAGTAATCGGTCGGTTAGTACCTCAAGAAGTATTAACGGTCGCATGAAAGTGTGTAAGCAATCTCGTTTATCAAGAAGTACTGAGGCCGATAGGCAAGAGTATGATAGCTTGAATTGAATTCTCCGGGTGTAGGGATGTCTTTACACACACGCAGGGTGATATGATCGATGTTTGGAATAAAGATAGGAATGAAGAATAAGACGATGTTTTATTGAGGGAGGACGTGATTTCTGACATCTTTTCATGACCATTAAGATAGGGCTCATGACAACCGAAAAGCTAGCTTAGTTGGAAACCCTAATTTTCAAGGTCTTTCTTTTACAATTCTTTTCTTTAAATGTAATATTCATGATCTTTCTTTTATTATTGGATTTTGTGGGTGCAATCCGCTGAAAACCCTCAGGAGACAACACTCCTCCTACTAGGGACACCTAGAGGTTTAAAGGCTTGTTGCACGTGCTCAGTGCAATCGTGTTGCCTACGAAAGTGTGCTAGTTAGTTTTTCTCTTTCTTTATTTTCTCCTTCTCTTTTTAATAAAACATTCGCTCGAGACGATCGAAATTAAGTTTGGGGGTATTTGATCAGTCGAAAATATTGTATATTTTAGCCGGCAATTTCCTTAACATTTGCATACACTTAGAAGTGTTCGGCATTCATATTCTACATATTAACAAATCTGTCACAAAATATGAGATTTCATGTAGTAGACTTTTAAACCGACACTTTAAAGGAAATTAACCGCATTTCATGGCATCGCATCATTTCTGCATTTGCGCAACACTTGTCTTGAGTATGTGCAGGAAATACGGAAGGAAAACCAAAGAGCTGATCAACATTACGCCAGCTAAATCATTTCAGATCTGGTAGCATTTCAGAGGGAGAAATAAAATTCTATATATCAAACAGAGGCCCATACATCAGGCCCAGCAACCCACAGAAAGCACATGCCCCAAAGCCCCAAGAGCGCCGCGCTTGCGCGGCAGGAGCAGGCTTGCACCGCGCAAGCGCGGCGGTTCTGCCACGTCAGCCATCAAGTTTTGGGCACTATTCATTTCTCTGGTCTCACACCTCATTGTGACACTTCAAAGTCCAGAATTCTCTCGAACCTACTACCAGATCAGCAAGGGAGATTAAGAAGGCTAATCCTAAATTAAGCTCCTAATTAATCCTATTCTAGAAGCTCCTCCTAACTAATTACATCTAGAACCTTCTCCCCTAACTAACTTTTGGAGGGAAATTTGAATTTCCCCCAACAAACTTTTGGAGGGAAAGTTAGAATTTGAAATCCTAGATCTAGGGTTAGTTATCTATAAATAGAGCACTAGATCTAGGGTTAAAGGCTAATCAATCTTTAATAAAAAAATCAATAATCATTGGTTCATTCTACACCATCTTCTTCCACAAGTCTCGTGACAAGACTTGTGCGAAACCCTAACCCTAATTCCACTCTAATCCAAGATCTTGAGTACCAAATCAAGCATGAAGCCTTCAACCTTTTAGGAGCCGAGCCGATCTTCAATCGGGCAAGTGATCCAAGCCGATCCGCGATCCACGGAGACGAGCGAAGCCAAGTCGACGATCAAGTTCTTCCTCTTGTAGTTCTTGAGTGATTGTAACGAAATTGTTGATATAAATAAAAGGTGAAATTCGTTAATCTTGCTTTCTTTTAATTCTTGCATCATGATTAGATCTCAATTTTTAATTGTTGCTCTTGTTGTGATGTTTGAGTGAAACTCCGCTCGTTAAGGAGTCGAGACGATTGTAGAATGATGATGTAACAAATTCTAATACTATTTTTAAGTCCTACGAGTGTTGTAAACCCTAGCAAGTTCAAGAATCGATGACCTAGTTTCGTAGCGATGCTTTCTTGAATGTGATCACTCGAAATTAGGGATCTACGATCGTTTCTTGAATTTACTAGAGGCTAGAATACGAATGACATCGACGAAAGAACAAGGGATAAGATGAAACACTAGTTTCACAAGAAATCCCTAATTCTCATCGATGATCATCGATCTAGTATCAATTCATCGAAGGATAAGAATACGTAATTGTAAGATTACATCACATCTATAAATCCGATCGATTCCTACGAGCCTCATTTCGATTCTTGAGATTTGGTTTGGAAAAATCATCAAACTATCAATTCTTGATTCTATCTTTTAATGCTTTCTTAGATCTAGTTGCTTTTCTCATTCTTGAACTTCAAATATAAATCTTGAATTGTTTTGTTTCTTTCTTTAAAGTTTCAATTCATCTAATTCAAAAGACGAACGATTACACTTTCCCTGTGGACGATCCGCACTCACATACTAACTACAATCCGACACCGTAGTTGATTGCGGTCAAATAATCTTTGGTTGTGATTTCTTTACAATTTCATACGACACATCACGAGAATTCTTTACAATCAGTAAACACAACTGATGCCAGGATGCATATGTATCTATCTGTAATAACCATTATACATCCATTACCATGTATGATGCAAACTAGATAACATGTTGTACTGATGTAGTAGTATAATGATATCATGATGTTCCGGCATGCAACTAGATATGCTATTATCAGTACGGATACCGTAAAAATGTAAATCTGTAATATTTGCTGAATAATAAAACATATGCACTATTCTTATTCATATAGATATAGATATAGATATAATAACATAGCATGTTGCAAGTTTGAAACTTTCCTGATCGGATCTCACGTCGAGATACGGATGCTACGTCCGACATTGGAATAACGTTGTGATGCAAACTTACACGCGCAGGACTGGACCTAGCTGATTAGTGATGTGACGTGGTGACTAGGCTGGACAACGACGGTGACAGGGTCGTCTGGATCATCGGCGACGCACGCAACTCCGGCGAGCCGATCGGAGAATCAAGAAACGATCGGGAAAAGTAAGAAATGGAGAAGAAGAGTGGGTGGCTGCTTGTAAATCCCCAATTCCATGTATATTTTCCGTGTATTTATTTATTATATTTTTTCCAGATTTTTCCTATTATTTTTCACTTTTTATATATTTTTATTTATTTTATTATTATTTTTCCCAATCTAACCCAAACCCTAAACTACCTAAACCCGAACCAGACCCGACCCGAACTCCCCACTCCCACTCCCTTCTTCTTCTTCTCCTCCCCTTTTCTTTTCCCGCTCTTTCCCTATCTCCTCCTTCCTCGTGCTCGCGCCGCGACGACCGCGCCACCATGCCACGACTTCCCCGAGATCCCCTCCCCCAAATCCTCACATGCTCTTCCCCGCGACTTCGTCCTCGTCCCAACGTTTTCCCCTACGTTTTCCTCCTCCCTCGCGCTTCCCCGAGATCCCCACAACCGCCCCGTGATCCCCTTGCCTGCCTCGCCTCCCTCTCTTCTCACAACTGACCCCCTCTCTCTTCATCTCTCTCTTCCACATTCCCTCACTCGCGCGCTCTCTCTCTTCTCTCCCTCGCACCACCATCGCCATCATCGCCGTTGTCACCATCGTCATCGACGGACCCCTCTAACACCCACCTCTAACTGCACCTCCTCCCCCTCGACCTCACTGCCCCTCTGCACCTCCGGCCACCGCCCGGCCATCTTCGGCCACCTCAACCACCTCCCTGCCATCGTCATCAACCCTACTAACACCTTGCTTTCTCCTCTGCAATGTCGATGAGTCCTCTTCACCTCACTGCCTGCTCACCCATACAGCCTCTCTTGACACCCGCAGCCGCTGCCCATCGCCTGGACCATCGCCGCCACGACCTCATCGTCTTCGCCACCGTCACCAGCAGCTTCCACGACCCCTCATCTCCTCGCCTAGATCCGGCCCGACGGGCCCCAGTGACCACGGTAACCACCTAGCTCCCCGACGAGCTCAGAGCCACCACCAGCACCTACTCCATTCCCGGCTACCTCCTCCTTCTTCCTGCAGCCGAGCCCGACTCCGACCAACCAGCTCACCACTACATCGTCCGAGCTCCTTTCCACTGCACCGAAGCACCATAGCCGCCCACTGTACCCTCGATGACCGCCTCGCCTCACTGTGGCTCCTTACCGTTGCCACCCTGTCACAGCCATGCCAGCTCCGTATCACCACGTATCCAGATGTGTTGCGGCCTGTGCCTGCCTTCGTGCCACTTGTTCCCTGATCCAGTGCATGCACCGTGCCTACTCCCACACCAACATCGCGTCCTATGCCGTGTCGCGCCGTGCCACATCCGCACCACGCACCGAGTCAAGAACGTGTCCAGTACCATGTCACACCCGCGTCATCACCATGCCCACTACTGTATCATGCCCGCGTCACCACCGTGTCCAATACCGGGTCATCGCGCATCGCGCTTGCGTCGCACACGTGTCCAGCATCGCATCGTCTCGAGTGTCGAGACGATGCCCACACATGGTGTCGCTTCTATATCATGTGACTGAAGGCAAGTGAACCCCTCGCTTGCTACTCATGCTATACCTATATTAATTAGACGAGCGGTTTTAATCATAACTTTATAATTAGAATCATGTCGTAAACTATCCTTAGGTTTTAATAACACACCGTAGTAATTTATTTATATTGTTTTTGGTTATGATCGGATCTCATAAAATGTATAAATATCGCATAGAATTTATGAGAATTATATCTCATTTTAATCGGTTAGATAAAACCGACTGTCGATAGTTATGAAATATTACTTGCTAAGTGCTCGGCATGCGGCGTGAACCAAAACCTACTTTAAAGTAGCAAAATTTATTATCAATTTTTCCTTTTACTTTTAAGTAACGTCGTGTAGAAATTTGGTTTCAATATAATATAGTTTCGCACAAGAAACGACGCCCCCAAAAGGGGACGTCGAATCTGGAATTCACCGCACATACCACGTTCTAAAATCCATATTAAACTGAATACAACTTGTAACCTAATGTTCTAGGGCTCGTATCAAAACCAAGAGATAAACCTACAGTATTCCATAGTTTATATCTAAATTTTATCAAGTTATAGCAACGAAAACTGAGGCGATTCGTGGCTCTGGACTGCTGTCCCGAGCAATAATCTTTACCCTTACCTGTTTTGGAACGCATGTTTCTCCCTGTTTAAGCACGCAAGTGTGCGGAACCATACATAGAAGTGTAGATAATTGAATTATATTTCTAATGGTGCTGGTCTCATTATATTCCAGTGTCGTTTGATATTTATAACACTTTTTAAACCTTCGATGTGTACCGCAGTTTCATGCAGAACCAGAATGTATACCTTAACCTTAGATAGTGCATATCTCCCTGCGTACAGTGGATGTTATTGATCCGTCTGATGCGTTGGAAACATAACAAATAAATATAAATATTATACTGCTGTAGCATCACCTAATTATGCTCCCAACAGGGAGTAAAACATGTTACGAAACGGACTTCCAGTTCTGAAACTGGATTTCTAGCAGTGAACACTTATAATGAAATGACCATAACTCGCAAACCTGAAACCCAATTGTCTCGAAACCAATTTTACTGTATATATAATTTAATACACTGTTTACTACTTTTATATTGTTTTGCCAAATTATGCACGTGTAATTTTATATGAATTTTCTAATCCAACCGACACTGGTTGCTCACATGTACTCAGTAGTGCATTTACTATATTTCCATCATGTTACATGACTATTATACCCTTGTAATTAGTATTCATTTGCATTGATAGCCTAATGACAGTGTTACATTACCAAGTGCTAAATTTTAGTGATTTGATTGTGGCAAGTACGTTAGTGTAAAAACGTGATTGAATAATGGAAGTGATACGTACTTGTACACAATCAGCGGAACCAATTAGTTATTGCATTGTCAATGCCTATAGGACATATATAAGTGTAACTATAACTAGTATGGTATGGGTATGAAAGCACTTATATTAGTATCATAGATAAGATATCGAGCACTGTCCATTTATCTTTGATGCCAGTCGAGACATGCTTGGTGGAGACCCTGTCTCCAGTTCTCGCGTAGACTTGTCATGGGACGACTAGTATTTAGATTCATGGCCGGTGTTTGATGTAGACCGCGGGGTGTGGGGTAGTTTGAGTGTGAGTTCAATCAACGGAATCTCAGGAGTCCCACTGCCGACTTATGTAGTGATTTCGAGAGTTGTACTGATAGAGTTTCTAATTCTTACTGATAGTGATTCGGGCCGGTGTTCCCTTGCCTCTGGGGCTTACCCTTGGGTTGGGGATACTTCTTCGATGGTTTACGTTCGCACTTGTACTGACGATAAGATTAGTGACTTGGATATTAATACTTAAAGACTGGTTGCTTTAGTGACATGGACATTGCATTGATTACTGATCTGATACACCTGCTTTATCGTTACATGTACCGGTTATTTCATGCTCACGTCATTACTCTATGTTTACCGCTTTATGTTTATCATCGTTGCACATTATATATATATATATATATATATATATATATATATATATTGCTATTTTGTCACTCTGACGACCTGAGTATGCATGCTCAGAGTGAGAAGTGGACTTAGCTCGGATCATGACCTGTCTTACCTCGAGGATACTGTGGATATCTAGATTAGCGACGTCAGCGCTATCCTTTCCTTTAACTCTATCTGGTTAGTTTTACATCTATTTTGATAGAATTAGTGACTGTATTTCTCATTACTTATGCTATAATTACTGATTACCACGTAATACTAGAAGCCAAAGTGTGACTACGGCAGGATATTTTCTTGACCGTAGGAGCATGGCTGGCCTTGTCACCCCTCGTATTCTGTATTTTGGGAAGCGGGGCATGAAATGGTTTTGTTGGTATCAGAGCTAGGTTTCGTTTTGTCACGCCCCGCTTCCCTGTGTACGGGTAAGGAGACGTGACTGACCCGCTACGTATTTACTCAGAAGTAAACACGCTAAGCATAACTAAGCAATATAATAAAGTACACAAGAAAAATGACAAGAGATATAAATGAACAAAAAAATTTATTTATTAAATATTTCTTTATAATACAACTGAAAATGTAAATACAAGGATGGAAAGCAATGCCTAAACAATGGCATGAACTGAAAGTAAAATGAGTACAAGTAAAGCCTAATGATCGTGCTGCTCAGTGGTCTGCTCTAGGTGCTCCTGGCCGGTCTTGAACTTCTCAGAGTCGGGTCCTCCTAACAACATTCTAAAGAAAGAATAGAAATAGGAATGCTGTCAGCGAACAATCGCACAGTAAGTCCCAAAAAGATAGAAATAGAATAGACAGATAAGAGGATGTAACTGGTATAATGTTTGATTGTTATGCTAACGCAGTTATTTGTAGCTTGGTACAGAATATGCCAGTGTATACGAGAGGAGTCCAACTTACACCGTGGACTATGGTAACCCGTAGTACAAGGCTCCGTCGATAAAACCACGGAACAACGGCAATGGATGTATAGTTACGTCTTTTAGTGACCATCCCGTGTCACTTTTAACACATTCTATGCTAGTCCACCCCTTTAAAACCCCGTAATGTCTTTTATATTGATTGTATTGTTTTGTTTAATAGATGTAGGACTTACTGAAACCATGATATCATGTAAAAGGAATGGATATAAATGGATAGACATGTAATCAGAGTATATCCAAGGTTCAGTTAGTTCAAGTCAAGTTGATATAGATTGAATTCTGATATAAATGGATTCATGTTGTATTGAAGTTACCTTTGAATTGTATTTGAGTATAGATTGTTTTCAGTTTTGAATGAGACTTAGACTGAGTCAGACATTTTAGACAGAATTGAAGTCCTGAATTAGTTTTGGAGTTACGGTAACTGCTGCATATGGACGGCAGGATTTGTGTCTTTTTCCAAAAAAATTACCATGTTGATAACACCGTTTTTAGTTTGTCTACCTTAGATAGACAAGCACCCATATTCTCCGGCTTCCTGAGGCTCAAGAGAACTGGTCCCGCTTAAACCTATATTTACTAGGGTCTTTATTGTAAATTAATATAACTTGAGGGAGTTTTATGAAAAATAGTTTTGATATATTTTCAAAATAAACCTCAAGTATTTATTTATTGTCTTTAGGGTTTTCATAGTTGTAATTTTATAAAATGAAATATTCTAGTGGATATAAACCTAACTTTGAATAGCATATGGTATTTTCTTGTAATTTGACTTGTATTGAATGTGATGGTAGTTTCATTATCTTTTGTGATTTTTTTGATTTAGAAAACATTGAATATATATAATATTTTTAAAATAGATATTTTGATAATATTTATATATATATTTATTAAAAATAGAATTTATTTATTTAAATAGAAATCACGTTTTTCTTAAAATTGTAATACAAATTCAGTCCGATGGATGTGCGATAACCCGCACCAACCAAATCGGATTTCCCAAAATGGGTTGTAAGGAGTTAATCGCATGAAATTTAAATAAGACAATTTAAAGAATACGGTTTTGTAAAAGTTTAGGGTATTTTGTTGTAAACTTGCATTTTGTCCTACAAAAATTGTTACAAAAACTAACGTGCTATGTCAAGATGAGTGTTGTGGTGAGGTGGGTCATTATCTTGTGACTTTTCTAAAGCTAATATGAGCAAAAAGATAAGATAATGTCATATGCAAACTTGAGGGTATTTTACTATAAATGTGAAATAGAATTTGTTTAACATAATATTTTGAATTGAAACTTGGTCCAATTGTTGTTTTATGGTTACTAAACAATATATAAAAAGATGGTAATTTTTTATTAAGAAAAATTGCGTTTTTAATGAAAATTAGAATCGGAAGTCGGATTAACTCTGCTTCCGATGAGTTTTAATAGATTATTGTTTTAGACTAGAAAGAGGTGAGAAGTGGAGGGACTTACTGATTGAAAGGAAAAGGGAGAGGTAGAGGGAACTTTTGAAAGCGTCGTGGAGTAGTTTCGTCGCTGGATTTTTCCCGAAATGTCGCCGGAACTTTGACCTTGAGCTAACTCCTCCTGTACAACTTTTGGACCTAGAAATTTAGAGAGTTTTGGCAGTGGATTTCTGAATGAGGAGGGCCAAAATGTAGGGTTGTATTTATAGGAGAAATTAGGATTTTGAGGATTGAAGAATGAATTAAAAATATGCATTAAAATGGATTAAAAAGGTGATCTATCATTCTCTGGATAAATGCAGAGAAATCAAACAGAATAGGAGTAGTGGGGGAAGTCCAACGGTTGTAGTGTTAAAATTTGACGGCATTTGGAACTGGAGGAGGGGGAGCCGGCCCCATGGCGTATCTCGCCGGCCACGTAGGGGTGGTTTGGGTCTAGATTTGTTCCACGTGTCATGGTCTGTATAAATAACATATTCCACGTGTTTGTTTTCAGTGTGACTTTTCATTTTACGTGTAGTGCACATGCAAACTTTTGGGCTTCTAAAAATTTAAAAGAAAAATCAATAAAATAATATATGGCTGGGGGATTTGAATACAGGGACTATGTCACAGCAGTGTAGAGACTTTACCAATGAGCTACAAGTGCTTTCTTGCTGTTCTAAAGCAATTTAAATTTATAACTTGTGCTCAGGCTTAGGTGCTCCTTTCTGTATTTTTGAAGAAAAAAATATATACAGAAAGTTTAGGTTGTTACATTCTACCCTCCTTCTAAAAATTTCGTCCTCGAAATTTATAGAAGGAAAGTGTAACAGATTCAAGAAAAGTTTGATGATAGAACTATTGATAGTGCTTGAAAAATATTTGGAAGAACGAAAGAATGCAACGTTTTGGAAAGATTGAAAAAGTTGTAAGAAAATTACCAGGGTTACCTTGGTTTACAGTCTCGGCTTCTACGGCCGCTAATGTGAACTCCTGACGTCGGGGTACATTCCTTCTAGTTAGAGGCACATTCCTCTGTCCTTGGGGCATGTTTCTCTGCCCTTGAGGCATGTTCCTTATTTCCTGATGGAATTGACGAGGAGCCTGTGCAGGAGGTCCACATGGAGGTGGAGGTGGAGCTGGGAGAGCAAGACGAGATGCAGGAGCGTGGATAGCTGGCCGCTACGGATAAGTGATGTGAGTTGGAATTGGGTTGCGTCTATAAGGACATGTTCCAATTCCATGAGTGGATGCGCCACAAACTAAGCACAGGCCTTTTGCGCACCTACGGTCCTTCCACAGGTGTCCATCCCTCTTGCAGTAGAAGCAAAAATCTGGACTTGGCCGGTTATTTGTTACTTCGGGTCTCCTGGGTTCAAAAGTTGGTATTGAAGAGGCTCCTCCTGCCATCTGGGTGGCAGGGTGCTTCACACTGGCAGATTGAGATCTGCCATTCTTCTTCACTACTGCCTCATATCGACGGGCAGCTTTTAGAGCTAGGTCATGGGTTAGGAATCCCCTGTAGCTAAGGCAGCTTGGATCTCCGGGTCTAACCCTTACTGAAATCGCCTGGACCAGATCTCAGCAGTCGGAATGAGGTGTGTCGCGAACCTACTGAGCATGGTAAAATCAACATCATACTCATCCTCAAATTTGCTCCACATGGAGCCTTATAGAAAGTGGATGAATTGCTGCTCCATGTCGAATCGGGCAGTCTCTGGGAAATATTTCGCGTCGAACATCTCGCGAAAAGTCTTCCATTCGATTGGCTGTTCAAGACGGTTTTCTTCCGCCTTCCACCAAACTCGTGCATTATCTGTGAGTTGCAGCTTCACAACTCTAACCCAGGCAATCTCTGAAACTTGTGCTGCTGCCAGATCGTATTCGATACACTGAGCCCATTCTTCAGCATCCAAGGGACTCTCTTTCCCAGAAAAGTTCTTAGGGTACAGCGCCTGTAATTGCTTCACTCCGGGTGCTTCTGCTTCTGGGCGGTTCAATAGTATAGCAGTCTGCTGCTGCTGTCCTTTCAGGAGGCTTCGGATTACCTCAAGCAATACCGTTTGCTCATTGATCGGAGCTGCAATGGTAGACGTAAGTGAAAGAGGTGGTGGTGTGTTGTTGAAACTCGGTATGGACATTACGAGTATTTAGTGATGCCTTCGGAGTAACGAATACACCGGCGATATTTATGGACTTGATGAACCGAATCTTTTCACCATTCTTGGACCAGTGTATAGTGGTGTTCATCGATGATATTCTGGTCTACTCGAGGAGTATTGAAGAGCATGCGGAACACTTGAAGATCGCACTGCAGACATTGAGGCAAGAAATATTATATGCAAAGATGAGCAAGTGCGAGTTTTGACTTGAAGAAGTGAAGTTTTGGGGGCATGTCGTATCCATAGATGGAATCGCTGTTGAACCTGAGAAGATAGCAGAAGTTCAAGATTGGCCGATTCCGAAGAACGTAGCAGAGATCAGAAGTTTTCTTGGACTTGCAGGATACTACAGAAGATTCGTGGAGAATTTTGCTCGTTTGGCTGAGTCTTTGACCAAGCTTACGCGAAAGGAAGTGCCATTTGTGTGGACGGAGAAGTGTGCGTCAGATTTTGAGGCGTTGAAGCAGAGATTGATAACCGCTCCTATCTTGATTGTGCCAGACAGTTCCGGAAGATTGGTGATTCATAGCAACGCATCTGAGAAAGGATTGGGATGTGTTTTGATGCATCATGGGAAGGTTATAGCTTACGCGTCGAGACAGCTGAAGACACATGAGAAGAATTACCCAACTCATGATTTGGAGCTAGCAGCTGTGATTTTCGCTTTGAAAATTTGGAGATACTACTTAGTGGGCGAAAGGGTCGAGGTTTTCACCGATCACAAAAGCCTAAAGTACGTGTTCACACAGAAGGAGCTTAATATGAGGCAGCGTAGATGGTTGGAGCTGATGGCCGACTATGACCTTGATCTCAAGTACCATCCGGGAAAAGTTAATGTAGTGCCGGATGCGCTTAGTCGGTTGCCAGCAATTCGGATGTTGATTGCATAGAAGGAGCTTATCGATGATTTTCGGAGATTCGAGTTGGAGATTGTGCTACCGCATTCTTCGGGACAGTTGATGCAGCTGCAAGTACAATCGTCGTTGATCGAGAATATTAAAGCAGCGCAGTTACAGGACCCTAGATTGCAGAAGTTTCGGGAACAGGTTGAAGCTGGACTTTGAACGGACTTGTTGATTCATGAAGATGGTTCGTTGCGATATGGTAGCCGTTTGTGTGTACCAAAGGGAGATACTCGCGAAGAACTTATGAAGGGGGCGCACAGTTCAGCATATTCCGTACATCCAGGAGGCACGAAGATGTACCGAGATATATGACAGCATTTCTTGTGGGAAGGCATGAAACGGGAGATTGCCCGCTTTGTAGCAAAGTGCTTGTTGTGTCAGCAAGTTATGGCTGAACATCAACGGGTTGCTGGTTTATTGCAACCACTTCCGCCTCAATGGAAGTGGGAACATATAACCATGGATTTCATGACGGCTTTACCGCGGAGTCCAAAGGGCAACAATGCAGTTTGGGTGAGTATTGATCGATTGACCAAGGCAGCTCATTTCATCCCATTTCGAGTTAGTCAATCAACAGAAGCTTTGGTTGAACGGTACATGTAGGAGATCGCAAGATTGCATGGAGTACCGGTGAGCATCGTGTCCGACAGTGACACTCGTTTCTTATCACACTTTTGGAGGAGCTTACAGGAAAGTTGGGGACTCGATTGAAGATTAGCACAGCTTATCATCCTTAGACAGATGGCCAGTCGGAGAGAACGATCCAAACTCTTGAAGACATGTTGAGAGCTTGCCTGTTAGACTTCAAGGGTTCATGGGAGGATCATCTACACTTGGTGGAGTTTTCGTACAATAACAGTTTCCAGGCGACTATTCAGATGGCTCCATTCGAAGCATTGTATGGTCGCAAGTGTCATTCACCTGTTTGTTGGGACGATGTTGGAGAACGAAGATTGTTGGGACAGGATTTGATCGTGCAAACAGTTGAGAAGGTTAACACTATCCGGAATCATATGAAAACAGCACAAGACAGACAAAAGAGTTGGGAAGATATATCGAGAAGACCTCTAGAGTTTGCCGTTGGTAATTTAGTATTCTTGAAGATATAACCAACTAGAGGGGTGATTCGTTTCGGAAGTCGAGGAAAGCTTAGTCCTCGATTCGTTGGACCTTTTGAGTTTTTGGAGCGTGTTGGAGAAGTGTCGTATCGTTTGGCGTTACAGCAATCTTTGGAGAATATTCATAACGTGTTTCATGTATCTCAACTCCGTAAGTATGTTCGAGATGAAACACACGTGCTGGATCATTCGGAGCTGACTGTACGAGAAGATTTGACTTTTGAAGAGCGACCGATGTCGATTGTGGATCGAAGGGAAAAGCTTCTTAAGAACAAGGTTATCCTCCTTGTACTTGTTTCCTGGGGTAATCGCTCGCATGGAGAATCAACTGGGGAATGAGAAGATGAAATCCGGTAGAAGTTTCCACATCTATTCTTGTAGTTTCTTGATTGTTTATCCTTTCTTGTTCTTGGAATTTCGAGGACGAAATTCTTTTTGTAGTTGGGTATAATGTAACAACCTAGTTCATTTATACCAAATCCAGTTCCCGTATTTACTTATCTGTGGTATTTTCTTGATTTATCGTGTTTTGGATACGAATGGTATTTTACATTTTACTTTGCATTCGACCCGACCTGCTGGCTTGGAACCTGTTCGATTCATGTTTATAGTTTAACTTGACTTGTTACATAGACAGGTGCATTTCATGTTTAATGCATATTGGCATTTTATCTGGCATTGCATCTTTTATCATATAATATTTTAAGTCACGTAAAATATTTTAAAATTACATAACATGGCTTGCATGATACCCCTAACCCCGTGGTAGCATCCGCGCATCTTGTTCTCGTCCCGTTCAGTAAAACGGACGTGTTTGGATAGCTACGCGCACGTACGTGCATCCGTTCTTGGGGGTATGCATTTTCGTTACCTGAGCATTCGTTTTGAATTTTGGACATCGCATATATTTTTCATATTTTAAATCTGAATTTTTGGACCCGACCCGGGCGTGTTTTGGAGTAAGTTTATATTTGCCAAAATCTCAAAATGGACTAATATTATATTCCTTAATTCCTTATAACTTTTAATATACGTTTTTAACTAATATATATTTTTATATTTTATTATTTTAAATCCCAACAGAAACTAACTGTTTTCCTTTTATAAATATATCTTATTATTTAATCATGCGCGTTCTCTCTTTCTCTCTCCTCCTCGTGATCTCAACGGCCTCTCTCTCTCTCCTCTCTCTCTTTCCTCCCTCTCCCTCTCTCTCCACTCTGCCTCTCTCCGCATATATATATATATATATATATATATATATATATATATATATATATATATATATTATATTGGATTTTTTTTTATTTATGAACATGAATACAACCTCTCTCTCCCTCACTATTCATCTTCTTCAAATGTTCCTTTCCCGCCTCCGTCTCTCTCTCATCTCAAACCCTAGCCCTAACCCTACCGTCGGCCTCAACCCTCACCACCATATTCCTCCCATCCTCGACCTCCTCTTCCCCGGTAACACCTTACCGCTAGAACCCATACCCACGACGCCCGAGCTGTGCCTTCGTCATCACGCTGTCACCACCTCACCGTTGTCATCCCACACCCTAGTTTCACCTTCTCTCCTTCTCCTCTCACCAAGAACCCCGAACCCTGCACCAAGAACCCCGAACCCTGCATCAAGAAACCCTCACCCGACTTCGAGACACACACGTCTGCCTTGGCCGTGAACTTCACCGGAAACCCGTTGCCAACGTCAACCCATCACCACGACCTCTCCCTGGCCCCAGTGCAAACCACAGTGAGCCTCTCCTTCTCCCTTCTTCTTCCTCTTCTTCTTTTCTTTACCTTTTTCTTTATTCTTTCTTGAAACCTAGATTTCAGCGATCGTCGGAGCCGGACGTGACGTCGACGATCCCGACGACACAGCGAACGTACCTGACTCGTGTGATCACCTTTGTGCGTTATTTGGATCCATTCCTTGTACCGTGCGCGCGTCGCGACATTTCACCGACGTGAGACGTTCCGTACACATCCGTTCCTTGATCCGTCGAGGCAAGTTAATCTTGCTACATGCTATTTAAATTATTATATACTTATTTAAATACATATTATACCTGCTGTTTAAATCTAGTGCCCCATATTTCATTTTAACGTTTCGATGTTCCGTTTATATCATTTTAGATCTAGAACATGAAAACATATCTTGTTGCATATTAGATTACATTAAACTGCACCCATACCAATATTTATATCACACAGTGCTTATTTGTACATTCCATAGTACCTTTTATAGTTTATAACCTTTCGGATACCTATTTGCATCCATCTCGTCTAGTATATATATAATTGCATCCATAGATCATATAATACATAATAATGTGATATTAACATTCCATATTTGATAAAGTGTATTTTAATTAGTGTTGGAACTATAACTTTAACTCTAATCGTTAACTGTGCATCCATATGTTTTAATCTATACCTATTTTGCATACTACATCACATTATTCCATTTTATTGTTACATTAGTACCCCATACTTGTTTTGTGTACTGTTTACCCCAATCAGAGCAAAGCTCTGTTCAAATTCCGAGGCGGGAGATGACGCAACGCTTCATCTTCCCCCAATCAGAGCAAAGCTCTGCTTTGAAAATTTAAACTTTAATAAATGAAGCAACGCTTCGGATTATTTGCGCTGCGTGCAACGCGCCACGTGTCAGGCGCAAACACATCAGCGCAGCGCCCAAAACAGCGCACCCAATCAGAGCAAAGCTCTATTTAAAAAAAAATTAAAGGAAGCAACGCTTCAGTTGCGCAAGCGCTGCGCTGCGCGACGCGTGTCAGCGCAGTTGCGCTGCGCTTTGTGCTGCGCGACGCGTGTCAGCGCAGATGCGCTAGCGCAGTTGCGCTGCGCGACGCGTGTCAGCGCAGATGCGCTAGCGCAGTTGCGCTGCGCTTTGCGCTGCGCGACGCGTGTCAGCGCAGTTGCGCTGCGCTGTGCGCTGCTTGACACGTGTCACGCGCTGGGGGCGTCTGCGCCAAACAGAATTAAGATTTCAAAGAAATCTTTCTGTTCTTGTTAAAACAAGAAGATTTTCTTCTGTAAAACAGAAGTCTTTGGATCAAAGATCCAACGGTGTGGAAAATTCCCCAAATCACTCAAAGGAAGATCTCTTTAACAAATTTATGGGCACTATATAAAGGCCCCTAGACCTCAATTCAAAGGCATCAACATTTCTTGAAAAAAGTCAAAAGCTTCAAACAGAGAGAACTCTGAGAAAATTTCAAGAAAAGGTAAAAACCTTCACGAGAGAGAAGAAATTTTTTCTAATAGATCATTGATCTAAAATCCAGATCAATGATCTTTACATAATAAACAGTGCTTTGCACTTCTTATGAACCATTGTTTCTTTAAAACAAAGAAAAACAAAAATAAAAAAAATAATATATAGTGCTTTGCACTTTTATGAACCTTTGGTTCTTGAAATAAAAAGAAAAACTTGTTTTTCTTTGATCTAAATTAGATCAAGAAATCAAATAGTGCTTTGCACTTCTTTTATGAACCATTGGTTCTTGAATCTAAAAGATTCTCAAATTAATAGTGCTTTGCACTTATAAATCTGCACTGTTGCGCTCTTGGGTTGGCGCAAGCCACCAGAGAGCGCCACGTGTCAGCGTCTGAACCATTTGCGCTATGCGCTTTTGAAATAGAGCTTTGCACTCTGAAATTGGCGCAACTCACCAGAGCGCGCCACATGTCAGCAGCGCAGGCGCAGCGCATTAGCGCAGCGCACTGCGCCTGCATGACACGTGTCATCACCACGAGCGCTTGCGCTCTCAGATTGGCGCAAAGCGCCTGATAAATGCAATGCATTTCCTAAAAGGGCCAGGCCCAAATCAAAAAGACCAAGCAGGCCAAAATAAATTGCAAAGCAATAAAAGGGCAGAGCCCAAATAAAATTGATGCTCTGCATCATTTATAAAGGGCAGAGCCCAAAACAAATTGATGCTCTGCATCCTTTCTAGGCAAAGCCCAAATAAAAATAAAAAGAAATGCAATGCAAAAGCAAATAAAATGTTGAACATTTTCAACTGGACTTAGCCTAATTTTTGCCGTAAGTCCTTAAATTAAATTGACTAAGTAAGATTGCTCTCTTAAATCAATTTATATCCGGTTCGAGGGTACATCTCCGAACTCTTTTGACAACTGTCGTTGTAATTCTTCAACGACGTCAGAGAGGTGACGGGTCCCGACAACCACAAACAAAACAAACACCCACGACACGAAGTGAAACTCTGGAGAAGGAGAAAGTTGTTACCGCGATGCGGTAACGTAATTAACTGCAGGGGCTTGCACCTGCAGGGAAGAGCGTCCCCACAATCAAAAACCCCTCAAGCGAGGGGGAATCTGATGAAGTCTGCTACATCGGCCGCATCCGTCTAAACCTCCGATACACGGTGCCATAATTCAACTTGGCATCTTCGGAGAGGTGGACGGATAAAACCAAATAGCATCTGCCCCGAATCTCAGGCAAGACGTTCACCGCGTCTCCGCCGCGCCATTCGGAGGGGAACAGATTCTGGCACGCCCGGTGGGACCTTTTCCTCTTTCCACTCCACACTTCGTGTGTCGTCCTCGCGAACCAATCGCGGTTTGTTAATTGGTTGCCTTCGGATTTCAAGTTACTAAGATTTGGTCTTTTGCCTGGCGCAGAACTCAAGATTCAATGGCCTTTAACTGCACCAACTGCTCGAAGTGCCACTGCAACGGACGCTCCACCTCACCGGGAGGTGTAGCATATGGGCCCCAAGCGGCTTCCTTCCTCGCTCTGCCGGTAGACCAGGTGACCCAAGCCACCACCGGCTTGTTTTTCGGGACCATGATCCCGCCTACAAGCTTCTCTATGCCAATACCTGCACCGGAAGTGAACAAGAAGTCGGTCTTCGACCGGCTCACTGCTACGACGACCCCTGTCAACGGGTCGCCCACTACCAAACCAACAGCCTCTGTTTTCGCCAAGATGGATCAGAACTCTAAGCTGGCTATCCCAAGGAAGGAAATAACTGCTGCTCCAGAAGTCGTCAAGGCGGCTTCCCCTGCCAAAGAGTCAGTCTTTTCAAGACTGACGATTCCTGCTACTGCCCTTGCTCGAGGATCCGTCTTCGACAGGTTGAATATCACCCTTCAAAGGACAACCTCATTCTTTAAGAGGTTAACACCAGCGGCGCCTCATTTAGACAGGGGGCAAAAAGAAGATGTCTCAATCTCCGAGCCAGTCCCAACGGCTCATCACGCTCGACGTCGCCATTGGCAACGAATGAGAAAGGCAGAGGGCAACTCCCCCTCAGGGCTAACTCCACTGGCTCCAGTAGTGGAAGTCAACGCTGCTGTTCCAACTGGGAACAGATTTGAACTACCGAGGAGGGTACGCAAGAATTCTTCAACCGCTACACTGAAAAGATCTCCTCCGCCTGCGGAGAGAGTTCCAGAAACGAAGCAAGAACAGCCCCCTCAACGGCTGTCCTCAAGAATTTATAAAGTTTGGCGGAGGGTTCAAGACTCCGTGATCGACCCAGATCATTCTCGTCAACGAAAGAAGACGAAGGTGCAAAAAGGAAAAGACCGTCCTATTGAACAACAAGGGACAACGATCGCTAGGGTACCCACTGCAACGGCCCCTTCAACTTCAACGGCCCACAAAAGAAGAAGGCCAGAGAAAACCCCCGCGCCGGCGACAAATATCAGAGGTGGTGAACCCAAACGCCCTAAGTCAGGGGGCATTGTAGTTCATACCGTCTATGTAGCGTCTGGTAAAGAAGACAGTCGCATATCTACGGGTCATCGACCGCTTACACGATCAGTGACCAAGGCGCAGGAGCAGCAACAGAAGCTCCAAGAAATGATGAGTGCTATAGCCGCACTTACAGGGCCAAAAGAAAACCCTGAAATGTCCTCGGATGAACGCCAAGAGGAAGAAACCGACGCCTAATTCCTTCGTCGGATATTGGAGAAGAAGGACAAAGAGGCTGCTGAACAAGCAGCCAACATACAGTGTATGGGCCTCCTCTTCCAAGACATGATAGGGATGATGATACAACAAGATCCTCCGACCGAAGAGCCCCCGATCGTCCTTGGAGACGATAGGGGAGAGACATCAAATCCTCCACCAGCTCTGTCGACGGCTAAAGAGGATACAATCTCTAAAGCTGATTTGGACGAGTACATAGCCCAACAAATACGGGTTCATCATGCGACTGAAGCAGCCGGCCAGGTCGTAAAAACGGGGCGGCCGTATCCAAGTTGGTACGACCAAATCAAGTACCCGCCCGGTTACACAATTCCGAAGTTCCATGTCTACAAGGGGACGGGAAATCCTCACCAGCATGTCGCCCAGTTCAGGGCACTCTGCGGCAACACCGGCGGTGATGACAAGCTTTTGCTTTGCCAGTTTGTTGGAAGTTTATCAGATACAGCGTTCGAATGGTACTCTGAACTCCCGAACGACTCTATCAAGACCTTCGCAAAAATGGAGCAGCTGTTTACTCAGCGTTTTGCAAGCGCCAGTGAACGCACCCCGATGACGGCACTGATTAACGCCAGTGTAAAGTCAGGCGAGACATGTGTCCAATATGCTATACGGTGGAGGAACTTGTGGTCGAAGTGTGAGCAGCGCATTGAAGAAGCTCCCACAGTGGGTATGTTTGTGGGAACCCTTGATCCACAAGCAACCATCTCGCAATTTATGATGTTTTTCAAGCCGACTACCTTCTAGGCCTTGATTAACAAGCTAGCACAGATGGATCAGATGGGCCATAAACCTCCTCTTCCAAAGCCGGACTACCGAAATGACAAAGGGAAGGGAAAAGCGATCGTCGTCGCTAATGCTCAACAACAACCGAGCAACTCGAAGCCGGTTGTGCGTCAAAATAATATTCGCCCATACGTAGACCTTGAGGAGAGGCTAGGGCGTCCTTATTCTTTTCCCCGCGATAAAACGAGAAGGTTATTCGAGCCAGCGTTGCGCAACCGACTCATAAATCTGCCGGATCCAAAACGTCCGTTGCAACCAAGTGATGTCAATGTGCCCAACTACTGTCCTTTTCATCGAGTACTGGGCATCCGATCGAAGATTGCTACGTTTTCAAAAATTGGCCTGAAAACCAGTACTGACAGGGCAAATTCGCGTTATCTGACAAATGGAAGGTGAATCCCCCGCAGCCCCACACCTCTAAAGGGACGAATACGCCGGGGGAAACATGCTCCGTCGTTGAAGAAGCTCCTTGGGAGGTTGTATTATCAGCCAAGACAAAGAGGGTGCTAAACGATCTTCAGACATGTCCAGCGATCAAGTGGAAGAACCCGTTGGAACCGCAAGTCATCGAGGGGATGTTGAAGCCGCGTACAACTCCAAAGACCGATGGTGGTGGCCCGAGCACTCGCAACCAGCCATCAAAATCTTCGAAAAAGAAGAAGAAGAAATCTAAGAAGCCCGTGAGGCCTGGTGACAAGCGCACGGACTTGAAAAAACAAATCGACGCGCTGGAGGAATACAACCAGAAGGCACGGACTCCCATTACATTCCAAGAGTTCCTCAATCACGTCTTTCAAAAGGAAGATGAGGGAGAAAGTTCATCTGATGAATCTGAAGAATGCGTGGCGAGCTGTCATGTGATTTCCCATTCGTTCATGGACGATGAGGAAACTCCTTGTACCGAAGCGCTGGGGGCAGATCTTGAAACAAAATTTCCGGAGCTATTAGATGAAATGATTGACGCGTTCCTTAACGAAGCTCGATTGAAAAGTAAAGCTGATCGAGAACGCGAGACGGCTATATTTGAAAGGGCCAAGCGCCAGCGACTTGATGAAAGAGCTGAGATGATCCCGCTGGAGAAAAACACCTCCGCTACCGACAAAAGCCAATTCAAGATGAGGAAAAAGTTTGCTAAGGCCATATCAATGGGCATGAAGCTACCATCCTCTGAAGGAAACATCACCGGTGAAGTGGAAACGCACCCCTCCTATTGCTTATATCATCAAAAGATTTCGCACCCCACTCAAGAGTGCAAAGCTTTCGATAGATGGTAGCAAGGATATGTTGCTCATCGACAACGCTTTAAGCGGGAAAAGCGTAAAACTCGTCGAGAGCAAAGAAATATGACCGAAGGGATTAAAAGAACTACCGGCAATTGTCGCATGGTTAACACTGGCGGGTCACAAGTGCCTACATTCGGGAGCGATTCTGATGAAGAGCTGGAACTTGCCCCTCTCTTTAAAGAATCCACTTCAGGAAAAGAAGAAGAGCCGAAGGTCTGCGAAAATATCCGGCTGCGGAATCAGACGCTGCATGAAAAGAATCTCGGACCCTCAAACAGAAAAGATAAAGGGAAAGAAAAGGTCTCTGAAGATATCATCTTAGATGACCAAGTTCTGGAGGAGCTAAGCGCCAACAACCCGCCGAAGAAGAATAAGGTGGATTACAACGTCCTAGCGCACCTGAGGAAACTACCCTCACAGCTCAGCATTCTCGACGCCCTTTTGCTATCAAAGGAGGCGAGAGATTCGTTGATCAAGGCACTACAAGATCCGGAACAATTCCAAGCATGCCTGGCCGAGGAAAAGATGAAGGATGAGTTGGAGGAAGTGCACACGGCCGATGTCACTTTCGGCGACGAGGACCTTCTCCTTGGGACGTGCGAACACAACCGCCCCCTTTATGTCTCAGGATACTGCCACGATATTAAGATAGGCAAAATCTTGATCGACAATGGATCCTCCGTTAATCTCCTCAACGTGCGGGTGTTAAAAGAAATCTGCATGAGTGTCCAGCATCTTGCTCGTGACAAGATCACCATCTCTGGGTTTGACTCCCAGTCATCAAGAACTCTTGGGTCTGTGATACTGACGCTATGCTTCGGGCTACTCGTCACGGACGTTAAGTTCCATGTCATAGACGCCAAGACATGCTACAACGCTTTGCTCGGCCGACCATGGTTACACGAGTACAACATCATCCCTTCTACACAACATCAGTGTATGAAGTATTTTAAGGATGGTTTCGAGTATACCGTGACGGGAGAACTGAACCCGTTCTCTGTCAACGAGGTCCGCAAATACGAAGATGCCAAATACTTCTTACCGGATTTCGAAGACACAGAAATGTGTCACAAGCCGGAGAATAAAGCTAATGCCACCATCCCTGTCTTCGGCAGTGATACCGAGGAGGAAGAGGAGATAGTGTATTCGGGTCCGCCCCAACACAACAAGCCAGGACCGTCCACTCCTACGCTGATCTTTGGTAGCGACTCAGAAGATGAAGTCCGTGCTGTATTCCCTGCTCGACCTTCAATACAAACGTCTGCTGACGAAGAGCAAAGTCTACAAGTCGCCATAGTGCCGCTTAACCACCATAAAGAACTGGATGCACTTAATATTTACAATGTAGAAGAGCTACAAACATTCTACATCCCTCCCAGGCGAGAAAGCAATTTTGTTCTACCGCTCTGAAGAAACCAAGGTGGAAAAAGAAATCTGGCATGGCGCGGATCCTACGCTCGACAGGCTTCAGCCTATCCGTCTTCCCAGATATTATACAGAGGGTTTGAAAAAGCTGCTGAAACGCCAGGGGATATCCTTCAAGCAGACCGTTCGAAAAGCCAAGTTCTATGACAAAATCTGGAACGTTCCCGGGACTTAACGCAAACTACCTAATGGGAGAATGGAAATAATTGGACTTGGATACATCCGGTCAAAGAAACGAGAGCTACTAAACAGCTGCTATGTCATGTATGACTTCGATGAAGAGGCGGATGCTCAATGGGAGGACGCTAATCCTGAGACAGTGAAAGTTCCAGATGCAAAAGTGCCCAGTCCGCCGTTCGAAGAACAAATGGACAAGCTTATAAAGGAAGCGGGTCAAAAAGTCCGGGACGATCATGACCGCGAAATGGTCATCTACGAGAAAGACAAAACGCAACGCCTTCTCCAACAGGCCGTGAAAGATGAAAATGCTGCTCCTTGTCAACCTGTTATAAAGAAGGCTCGACGCAAAAGCAGAAACAAGTCGAAAGGCCAAAAGGCGCTCAACAGCAACAAAGCAGGGCTAAGAAGCCACGCAAACGGGAGTCAAGTGTTATTGATCTATCCCTTATGAAGAAAATGGGTCGAGCATACTCGTTTCCTCGGGACAAGACGAAGAAGATACTTGACCTCGCTCTAAAACATCAGATGCTTACACTGCCGGAGTCCAAACACCCCGAACAAGCAGGCGAAGTCTCACACCCAGACTATTGCTCTTATCACCGAGTGGTAGGGCAGCCTCTCGAGGAATGCTTCACCTTCAAGAATTGGGTCGAAGATCAGTATCAGCTTGGCAAGTTCGCTCTGTCCGACAACTGGAGGGTAGCACCGCCACAAAAGCACGAGCCCAAGGCCACGAAAGAAGAACCAGTTCCGCATTGGTATTGGAAGCGAATTAGTACTTGTCATGTGATAATGATATCAAGGGAAGAGCCCGAGAACATGGATGACCTTCCCTGGTGCTTCGAAAACAGCAACGACGAGATAATCTCAGAATTCCCACCATCGCCAAAAGAGCTGGAAGATGGAATCCATACCACTGCAAATAACCTCAAGAAAATTGAGTTGGGGATGGCAAACGATCCACGACCGACATTCATCAGCGAGCTACTATCTGAAGAAAGGGTATCTGCGTTAAAGGATGTGCTCCTACAGCATAAAGATTGTTTCGCATGGAACTACTCCGAAATGCCGGGATTAGATCCAGAAATTGCTGTGCACAGATTGGCGATATCTCCGGACGTCAAGCCAGTGAAACAGGCGCCGAGAAAAATGCGGCTCGAGCTTGAAATGAGTATCAATGCTGAAGTCAAAAAGCTGATCGACTCTGGCTTCATCCAGGAAGTTTAATACCCTGAATGGATCGCCAACATCATCCCGGTGATGAAGAAAAACGGGACAGTGCGCATATGCGTAAACTTCCGGGATCTCAATAAAGCCTGCCCGAAAGATGATTTCCCAGTGCCAGTCACTGAACTAATGATAGACAATACGTCCACTCATGAGGTTTTCTCCTTTATGGACGGCTCGTCAGGGTATAATCAGATAAAGATGGATCCCGAAGACCAGAAGCACACCGCCTTCAGGACTCCTCTGGGAATATTCTGTTACAAGGTGATGCTCTTTAGTCTAAAGAACACCGGTGCCACCTACCAAAGGGCCACGACGAAGATCTTCGATGACCTTATACACGAAATCGTCGAATTCTATATCGACGATCTCTTGGTTAAAAGAAAATCATACGAGGAACATCTCGAGCATTTGAAGACTGTATTTCAACGCCTTCGGCAATACAACTTGAAAATGAACCCGCTCAAGTGTGCATTCGGAGTTTCTTCTGGAAAATTCCTGGGATTCATTGTTCGACACCGAGGTATTGAAATAGATCCGTCTAAGATCAAGGCGATCATGGAAATGCCTCCGCCAAGGAATCTCAAACAGCTACGGTCTCTCCAAGGGAAGCTCGCGTATATACGGCGATTTATAGCCAACCTTTCAGGAAAGTGCCGTCCTTACAGCCACCTGATGAAGAAGGGAACCCCGTTCGTCTGGGACCAAAAATGCTAAAGCGCACTAGACGAGATCAAGCAATACCTGCAGAACCCGCCGGTGTTGGCTGCTCCGGTCAAAGGAAAATCCCTCATTCTTTATACAACTGCCCTCGAAGGTTCCTTAGGCGCATTATGGGCACAAGAGAACGATCAAGGGAAAGAAAGAGCACTCTACTACTTAAGTCGAGTTCTGCTGGGGGCAGAAAGCAACTACTCTCCCATTGAAAAACACTGCCTGGCGTTGATCTTCGCGATAACAAAGCTCAGGCACTATGCGTTGGCGCACGAGGTCCGTCTCATTTCAAAGGTGGACCCCCTTAAATACTTGATGTCAAAGGCCATATTGACGGGACGAATCGCTAAATAGGCCCTGCTCTTGATGGAGTTCTCGATAACCTATCAGCCTCTCAAGGCGGTGAAAGGCCAGGCCATCGCCGACTTCCTCGCTGAGCATCCGATACTCGCCGATTCTCCTCTGAATTGCGATCTTCCAGACGAACATGCGTTTGATGCGATCGACGGTAATGATACCCGATGGGAGCTTTATTTCGATGGAGCATCTTCCGTGAAGAAGCGCAAACAAAGTATCCCTATAATCAAATCGGGGGTAGGACTCATCCTTGTAACTCCACAAGGTGGGATAATGCGTTTTGCCTTCTCCCTAACAGAGCCAAGGACAAACAATGAAGCCGAATACGAAGCTCTGATAGCAGGCCTCGAGATCACCATCGACATGGGGATTGAAAACCTCCTCATATATGGAGATTCCCAACTGGTCGTTAGTCAAGTAAACGGCGACTACCAAACATGCAAACCAGAATTGGTGAAGTACGGCGAAAAAGTGCAACAATTGTTGACCCAAATTCCTTCCTACACTTTGGAAAACATACCGCGCGCGGAAAACAGCAAAGCGGACGCGTTGGCCAAGCTCGCCAAGGAACTGGCCGATGAGAACCTCGATGACATTAGAATCGTGGTACAAAGCCGTCGAATGCTTTCCCCAGCAGAAATATCTCCGGAATCATCCGAAGAAAAGGGAGCGAGCGAGCAGACGACCCTGCAAGTAAGAGATTGGAAAAATGCCGAGGATTGGAGAGAAGTCTTCATAGACTACTTTAAATCCCACCGAATGCCTGAAGAAGCGTCCACAAGACATCAGCTCATGAAACGAGCTCTGTCTTTCGCCTTCGTCAATGATACTCTATACAAGAGGTCGTTTGATTCTCTATGGTTGAGATGAATGGGACCTGACGAAGCGAAAAGAGTCGTTCAGGAAGTTCACGACGGACTCTGCGGTTCTCACCAAGCGGGCCCAAAGATGAAGTTGAAGATAAAACGGATGGGCTACTACTGGCCCACGATGATTCAGGACTGCCTCGAATATGCGAAGCAATGCCACTCATGCCAAATCCATGGGGACTTCATCCACCAGCATCCAAATCCACTACATCTGACGGTGGCTAGCTGGCCATTCGAAATGTGGGGAACTGACATAGTCGGCCCCATCGAACCAGCATCGTCTAGAGGACATCGTTTTATCCTGGCGACGACTGATTACTTCTCCAAATGGGCAGAGGCAGTACCGCTGAGGGAAGTGAAGACGGAGAATATCCTCCACTTCTTCAAGACGCACGTCATATATCGGTTTGGAACGCCAAGACGGATAATCTCCGATAACGGGCCAGCCTACAGAGGCCACAAGATCAGTCGCTTCGCACATCAGCATAATATAGACTCGAGATATTCTTCAGTTTACAATCCGCGAGCTAATGGTCTAGCTGAAGCCTTTAAGAAGACCCTGACGAAAATCATGAAGAAAACAGTGTCCCGAAATAAGAAGGACTGGCATGAGAAGCCGCAAGAAGCTCTCTGGGCATATCGAACTACGTTCAAGACGGCCACGAACACAACACCGTACGCGTTAGTGTTCGGTACAGAAGCAGTACTTCCCCTCGAGATAGAGCTACCCTCTCTACGAGTGGCGGTCCACTACGAGCTAACGGACGAAGAAAATGCTCACCTTCGGCATGAGGAGCTTGATGCCCTCGATGAAACTCGACTCATAGCGCAGCAAAATCTGGAGGCCTATAAAGCAAAGATGACGCGCTCATATGAAAGATTGACCCGACCGAGGACATTCCGCCAAGGCGAACTTGTGCTGGTGGTCAAAAGGCCTATGATCCCCAATCGCGCCAAGCAGGGAAATTCGAGCCAAACTATGAAGGCCCGTACATCATAGATAAGGTCTACCAGGGTGGGGCCTATCTACTCATGGACATGCACGGTGAAAGGCCTTTTAGGCCAATAAACAGTCGCTTCCTAAAGAAATACTACGCTTAATGAGCCACGACCTAGGTCAATGATAGATGATGACGACTATGTCCGCTCGCTATCTTCCTAAGCTCAAGCTTTATAAGCAGTAGCCGGCCTTCTCCATGTCGGACCGAAATGTCCTTAAACTAATAGCAGACCGAAACGTCTTTAAACTACTACTGCACCATCTTTAGGCTGACGAGATATAAAAAAAACGTATAAAAATAAAATAAAAAAAACGGTATGTCCATAAGCAAAAAGGGCACGGATGAAAACCCGAAAGGGCTCCGTGAGTAAAAACAACAGGGCTACCGGCGAGTGTTCGTGAAAACCCGAAAGGGCGCGACCTCGTAAAAAAAAATATAAAAAGAAAAAAAAACGGTATGTCCATAAGCAAAATGGGCACGGATGAAAACCCGAAAGGGCTCCGTGAGTAAAAACAGCAGGGCTACCGGCGAGTGTTTGTGAATATCTGAAAGGGCGCAACCTCGTTAAAGGACACTTATGGGGTCCTCTCGACCTTGTAAGGAGAAACCACCCGCGTGAGATCCTTACGACTCACAAGGGAGAACCACACTTAGGGATCCCCACGATTCCTAAGGAGAAAATACACTTGCGAGATCCTCACGACTCGTAAGGAGAAATCTCTTATGGGACCCTCACGGCTTATAAAAGTTGAAAGTCTTAAGTTACAGAGACCTAAACCTGTGCTTAAGCAACCCCCACAACTTCCGATATTGCCCTACAAGTGGCTCAATACTGACTCTTGTATACAATCCACGGGCGCGAATAAACATTTCCCTAACCAAGTCTCATCCGTGACTGGGGATATGTTCGCATGGTGAACAACCCTTGTAAATCCTCTCGATTTATGGGGAGAAAACCCTCCTGTAGGATCCTTACGACTTACAGACGAAATGAACACTTAGGAATCCTCACGATTCCTAAGGAGAAAATGCACCTACAAGATCCTCACGACTTGTAGGAAGAAATACCTTTGTGAGACCCTTACGGCTCATGAAATCAAAAGCCTTAGTCGGCGGGACCCTAACCCTGTTCGCTAAGCCACCTTTGTTCGAAACCGACGGAGGCAAATGATGATTCGCTCATGGCAATATCCCAGTTGTAGCGGTGCTGATGCCGAAATCGACGTCTAATTTCAGGTTTACGGCGAAAAGCCAGTAGGTCTCACATGCAAAATAGCCGAAATGATAGGGCAACTTGCAATAAAAAGCAGCAAGTAAAAATGTATGCATGCAAAATAGCTGAAATGATAGGGCAACTTGCAATAAAAAGCAGCAAGTAAAAATGTATGCATGCAAAATAGCCAAAATGATTGGGCAACTCGCAATAAAAAGCAGTGAGTAAAAATAAAATAAATAGCCGAAATGATTGGGCACCGCGAAAAATAGCCGAAATGATTGGGCAATCGTGACCTTCGCGATATAAAAGCTGAAATGATAGAGCATCGCGGAGATAAAACAAAAAAATGATGATAAAACTTTGGCCCTACAGTTAAGATCACATCGATCCCTGTATACAATCCAAGGCGTAAACAAAGAGGGAACCATACTTTTCCAACAGGCTCCGCCAGAAGACGAAGCCAAATCTCGAGTCCAACTCCGAAGAAACCAGTGTCCTCAACAAATTCCTCGACTCACGGATACAAACACTCCTTGATGAGAGCCTCCTGATCCGCGTCGACTCGCAGAGCCACCATTGCCTCCGTGGGAAATTCTCGACTCGTTTCAAACCCCAAGGAAACAAATAATCCTTGGCGCTAGGGAATCAATAATCCCTAGCAAACACCTCAACTCACGGATACAAACACTCCTTGACGATAGCCTCCTGATCCGCGTCGACTCGCAGAGCAACCAGTGCCTCCGTGGGAAAATCTCGACTCGTTTCAACCCCAAGGAAACAAATAATCCTTGGCGCTAGGGAAACAAATAATCCCTAGCAAACACCTTGACTCACGGATACAAACACTCCTTGACGAGAGCTTCCTGATCCGCGTCAACTCGCAGAGCAACCAGTGCCTCCGTGGGAAATTCTCGACTCATTTCAACCCCAAGGAAACAAATAATCCTTGGAGCTAGGGAAACAAATAATCCCTAGCAAACACCTCGACTCACGGATACAAACACTCCTTGATGAGAGCCTCCTGATCCGCGTCGACTCGCAGAGCAACCAGTGCCTCCGTGGGAAATTCTCGACTCGTTTCAACCCCAAGGAAACAAATAATCCTTGGCTCCAGGGAAACAAATAATCCCTAGCAAACACCTCAACTCACGGATACAAACACTCCTTGATGAGAGCCTCCTGATCCGCGTCGACTCGTAGAGCAACCAGTGCCTCCGTGGGAAATCCTCGACACGTTTCAACCCCAAGGAAACAAATAATCCTTGGTGCTAGGGAAACAAATAATTCTTAGTAGATACCTCAACTCAAGGAAACAAACAATCCTTGACGAGAGCCTCCTGATTCGTGTCGGCTCGCAGAGAAACCAATGTCTCCGCGGGAAAATTCCCGATTCGTCTCAACTTGCAAGATGAAGCCTCAGGCAATAGGGACTAAAAAACTTGCTTCCTGAATAATGGGACCCCAAGTCGATCCAAAAAGACCTCTTGCATACTATTCACGGGTCTCACTCTCCAAAGTCGAATCTCGACAAGGAGGGAAACAACCGCTTACGGGTCCTCTCGATTCGTAAAAGGGAAGAATTCTCTTATAGGATCCTTACGACTTATGGGAGAAAACACATTTAGGAATCCTCACGATTCCTAAGGAGAAAACTCACCTACGAGATCCTCTCGATCCGTAGGGGGAAAGTCTTTATGAGACCCTCACGATTCATAGAGTTGAAAAGTCTTAGGCAGCAGATCTGAACCTGCGGCCTAAGCCATTGCTGTTTCTTGATGGGGTCGGGATACTCGCCCTAATCATCCGTCAACCATAGTTACTAAGGTGGCATACTGATAATAAAAGAAAGAAAAGACGGAGAAAATGACAGAAAGAACATCCTATTTACATTTGATCAAGCATTCGAGACACACTCATTCATGCATGGGCAGAAGACTCAGGACGAGAAATAAGACAAGCTGAAATAAAAAGTTTCCATTCATATTGCCAAAAATTCTTACAATCATAAAAAGCAATGAACGAAAAATATTATTACAATGGAATAACTTCAGATCCAGGGCACGGATTGAGAAAGTCAAAAGTAAGGCCATCCAGAGTTCTTCTGGCCTTTCTGATTATTCTTATGCGCAGCCTCTCGCGCTCCTGTGTGTCAAGATCCTCGGCAAGCCCTCCCGGCCTTCGATAAGCAGCAACTATCGTCTTCTGCTGGAAGATTTGATGTAGGATGTCAATGAGGCTGTCCCGCCGTTTCTTCGAGATCCGCCCCGTCAGGTACACTGAATGCACCTTGTCTTCAGCATCATCCAGCGCATTGAGCGGTAGGGCCTCGTGAAGACCCGGAAGTGCTCTCCATATTGCTCCCAACACGACCTTCAAGAGAGCTGAACGACGAGGAAGTAGCCAACCACCGCTTGCGTTGAGGCGATCCATGACCTCCGCGCACTGGGCGTCCGTAAACTCCTGGTTTTGATGACGGCCTTGTGCGCGGATATCGTCATAGGTGATGAACTCGTGCAAACTGTAAAGACGCACTGCCATTATGCCTGGAGAAAATACCACAGGAAGATTAGCGATAAAAGAAAAATAATATACACAGAAGGCTAAATTCCTCGAGAGCAAAGCTCTGTTCATGGGTTAGAACCCATGAACAAGATCTCTGCAGATCTATAAGTGTTTGAGAGCAAAGCTCTGTTTATGAAACCCCAATGGGGATCTCTTTAGATCAAAAGATCTATGAGAGCAAAGATCTTTGACTGAGATTAATTTAAATTAATTTGATTTACATTAATTTTACCTAAAGTTTCTAACTTTGAAAATGAGCAAAGCTCTGCAGGTGAAACCCCGAAGGGATTTTCTTTAGATCAGAAGATCTATGAGAGCAAAGCTCTTTTACTAAGATTAATTTAAATTAATTTGATTTACATTAATTTTACCTAAAGTTTCTAACTTTGAAAATGAGCAAAGCTCTGCAGGTGAAACCCCGAAGGGATTTTCTTTAGATCAGAAGATCTATGAGAGCAAAGCTCTGCTGGTTAAGATTAATCAAAATTAATTTAATCTGAGAATCAATTTTACCTAAAGTTTTTCTAAAAAAATTTGGAAAGGAGAGCAAAGCTCTGGAGTTCTTGAAGGTAAGAGCAAAGCTCTGAAGTTTTTTGAAAATAAAAATCTGAAAGATGATAAGCATCTGTGGGGGACCAAAGGTCCTATTTATAGGCATCAAATGCCTCTTCAACTTCCAAAAGTTGCCACGGCGGTTGGAATTCCGTCACCATTGCGCTCACGTTTGGGGCCACGTAAGCGCAACGGTGGGGGGGCATTTGTTTACCCCAATCAGAGCAAATCTCTGTTCAAATTCCGAGGCGGGAGATGACGCAACGCTTCATCTTCTCCCAATCAGAGCAAAGCTCTGCTTTGAAAATTTAAACTTTAATAAATGAAGCAACGCTTCGGATTATTTGCGCTGCGCACAACGCGCCACGTGTCAGGTGCAGACACATCAGCGCAGCGCCCAAAACAGCGCACCCAATCAGAGCAAAGCTCTATTTAAAGAAAAATTAAAGGAAGCAACGCTTCAGTTGCGCAAGCGCTGCTCTGCGCGACACGTGTCAGCGCAGATGCGCTAGCGCAGCGCTGCGCGACGCGTGTCAGCGCAGATGCGCTGGCGCAGTTGCGCTGCGCTGTGCGCTGCTTGACACGTGTCACGCGCTGGGGTATCTGCGCCAAACAGAATTAAGATTTCAAAGAAATCTTTCTGTTCTTGTTAAAACAAGAAGATTTTCTTCTGTAAAACAGAAGCCTTTGGATCAAAGATCCAACGGTGGGGAAAATTCCCCAAATCACTCAGAGAAAGATCTCTTTAACAAATTTATGGGCACTATATAAAGGCCCCTAGACCTCAATTCAAAGGCATCAACATTTCTTGAAAAAAGTCAAGAGCTTCAAACAGAGAGAACTCTGAGAAAATTTCAAGAAAAAGGTAAAAAGCTTCACGAGAGAGAAGAAATTTCTTCTAATAGATCATTGATCTAAAAACCAGATCAATGATCTTTACATAATAAACAGTGCTTTGCACTTCTTATGAACCACTGTTTCTTTAAAACAAGGAAAAACAAAAATAAAAAAAATATATATATAGTGCTTTGCACTTTTATGAACCTTTGGTTCTTGAAATAAAAAGAAAAACTTGTTTTTCTTTGATCTAAATTAGATCAAGAAATCAAATAGTGCTTTGCACTTCTTTTATGAACCATTGGTTCTTGAATCTAAATGATTCTCAAATTAATAGTGCTTTGCACTTATAAATCTAGACTGTTGCGCTCTTGGGCTGGCGCAAGCCACCAGAGAGCGCCACGTGTCAGCGTCTGAACCATTTGCGCTATGCGCTTTTGAAATAGAGCTTTGCTCTTTGAAATTGGCGCAACTCACCAGAGCGCGCCACGTGTCAGCAGCGCAGGCGCAGCGCATTAGCGCAGCGCACTGCGCCTGCATGACACGTGTCATCACCACGAGCGCTTGCGCTCTCTGATTGGCGCAAAATGCCTGATAAATGCAATGCATTTCCTAAAAGGGCCAGGCCCAAATCAAAAAGACCAAGCAGGCCAAAATAAATTGCAAAGCAATAAAAAAGCAGAGCCCAAATAAAATTGATGCTCTGCATCATTTATAAAGGGCAGAGCCCAAAACAAATTGATGCTCTGCATCCTTTCTGGGCAAAGCCCAAATAAAAATAAAAAGAAATGCAATGCAAAAGCAAATAAAATGTTGAACATTTTCAACTGGACTTAGCCCAATTCTGGCCGTAAGTCCTTAAATTAAATTGACTGAGCAAGATTGCTCTCTTAAATCAATTTATATCCGGTTCGAGGGTACATCTCCGAACACCTCTGACAACTGTCGTTGTAATCCTTCAACGACGTCAGAGAGGTGACGGGTCCCGACAACCACAAATAAAACAAACACCCACGACACGAAGTGAAACTCTGGAGAAGGAGAAAGTTGTTACCGCGATGCGGTAACGTAATTAACTGCAGGGGCTTGCGCCTGCAGGGAAGAGCGTCCCCACAATCAAAAACCCCTCAAGCGAGGGGGAATCTGACGAAGTCTGCTTCATCGGCCACATCCGTCTAAACCTCCGATACACGGCGCCATAAATCAACTTGGCATCTTTGGAGAGGTGGACGGATAAAACCAAATAGCATCTGCCCCGAATCTCAGGCAAGACGTTCACCGCGTCTCCGCCGCGCCATTCGGAGGGGAACATGTACCCATGCTTAATATAGTTTGATTTTGAGCACCAACGTGACACTTTTGCACCCCCTGACATGACTTGATACACTATTACTTGATACGACTTGATACCTGTGTGGTCCTTGACTTGATTGATACTTGTTCACTACCCGACTTGGCCTGATGTACCATAGCTTGACCTGTTACCTGATCTTGTTACTAATACCAACAATCTTGACCTGTTGTCCCTACGGACATTTCATGTTGTCTATCCAGACAAACCTGTACCTACTTGATCCTGTGTTGGCATTAGCTCCATATTTATTAATACCTGACTTGAACACATAACTTTGGGGTATGGGGAAATCAATGATGAAACCTGACTTGTAACTCGACAGTTCGATACCTTTACTGATCAGTTTTACGGGCTAGGCCAGCCCCGGGATGATGCTGCTGACATCATTCGTCGTTACCTACCACCTTTTACTGCCTTGCGGCACGTCTCGGATTCAGCCCGAGAGTTTTAGACCGTGGTCCCGGGCACGCACGGGATACTATTGAGTTACATCGATGATTCATCAAATTGATTTCAAAGACTTGAGAGTAGTTAACCCAGTAGACTAGTTTAGATTATTCACTGCACATCACCTATGCCTTACCTTTCACTGTCCTTATTTTATGTTATTGTTATACCTGTTTTACCGTTCATACTCATGCCTGCATGCCTCGTTACCCCTGACTATATTATTATTGATGTTATGACGCACTGATGTCTGGGTTTTGCATGGCCCAGATCATCTACCTTTGTCGCAGGCTGATCAGGAGCACTTCCGCCGTTAGGCCGAGCAGTGAGGATCCAGTTGGTATCCAGTTTTACTTTCTAGGTGTTTTGTTTATTGGATCTATTTCTTCCGCATTATTTATTCTTGGCTCGTTTATTCTGGCTTATGGACATGTGTTAGATAGTCTATTATTGTTCTTGATATCTCTACAGCCGTAATGTGACTGTGGAAGGATATTTCCTATCCACAGGTAGCATGGTTGGCTCTGTCACATGCTTATCTTAGCGTACTCTAGGAAGCGGGGCGTGACAGGGTTTGTTTGGTATCAGAGCCATAGGATATAGGTTAATCGGGTTTGATTCTTTTGTAGTTGGGTATTGGACCCAATGCACGAATCGTAAAATCCGTGATTAGGAACATGTCCAGCCACCTTGTTATCGTGATTCTTGAATCATATCTTTCTCTTGATCCTTGTCTTGACGATATGCAAACGACTTTGCATATCAGCTTGAAACCTTTTTGGTTCCCTATTGTTTCTCCCTGTTCCTTGATTCTGATACTAGGATTTGGGCGACTTGAGTGGAGTTATGTGATTGTAACTATGAACTGCAGCATGGTTACAATGCGGTACTCTATTTAAGTAACTTGGAGTCCTGGTCTTGATTCATTCCCTTGCTACATGGTCGTTATATTGCCTTGCTTCTCTTGCTTTCCACTTCATGTTTTATCGCAAGCTTGAATCCTGTTTACCGTGCTTATCTTCTTCAATGTTCGGCTTCAGGTGAAATCGTTTTAGGTATCCTACTTGTTCATGTCTTCCCCGCATTAGAATTATTCAATTCCGGTGCATCCCTTTGTTTGTTGATGTCTTGGGAATGAATTTTCTCGGCACTTTCCACGCTCACATTGATTGTAGGGCAAAGAAAGTGATTTTCCAGATTCCCGGACATCTGGAGTTGTTTTTGCTGGAGGCAGCAGTTCTGTCGGGCAAGTCGAGTTTAGGCTAGGCCGAAAAACAGTGTTCTTTCGTCGATGGAAGTTGATAAGGACGAAGCGCCGGCTATATTTCGAGAGTTCATAGACGTGTTCGAGGACATCTCGGGTTTACTGCAAAACGAGATGTGGAGTTCGCGATCGATCTTGTTCCTAGTGCAGCGCCAATCTCAAAGGCATACTATCCAATGGCACCAGTGGAGTTGGAAGAAGTCAAGAAGCAGGTTACTGAATTACTTGAGAAGGGTTGGATTTGCAGCAGCAATTTACCTTGGGAAGCTCCAGTTCTTCTAGTCAAGAAGAAAGATGGCACAAGGAGGATGTGCATCGACTCTCGAGAATTAAACCGGGTGACTATTAAAAACAAGTACCCGATCCCCCGCATTGGCGAATTATTCAAGCAGCTTAGTAGCGCGAGAATATCTCGAAGCTGGATTTGCGGTCTGGATATCATCAGGTCCGAGTTAAATCAGAAGATATTTGCAAGACGGCGTTCCGAACTCGGTATGGACATTACGAGTATTTAGTGATGCTTTCGGAGTAACGAATGCACCGGCGATATTTATGGACTTGATGAATCGAATCTTTTTACCATTCTTGGACCAGTGTATAGTGGTGTTAATCGATGATATTTTGGTCTACTCGGGGAGTATTGAAGAGTATGCAGAACACTTGAAGATCGCAATGCAGACATTGAGGCAAGAAAGATTGTATGCAAAGATGAGCAAGTGCGAGTTTTGACTTGAAGAAGTGAAGTTTTGGGGGCATGTCGTATCCGGAGATGGAATCGCCGTTGAACCTGAGAAGATAGCAGAAATTCAAGATTGGCTGATTCCGAAGAACGTAGCAAAGATCAGAAGTTTTCTTGGACTTGCAGGATACTAAAGAAGATTCGTGGAGAATTTTGCTCGTTTGGCTGAGCCTTTGACCAAGCTTACGCGAAAGAAAGTACCATTTGTGTGGACGGAGAAGTGTGCGTCAGCTTTTGAGGCGTTGAAGCAGAGATTGATAACCGCTCCTATCTTGACTGTGCCAGACAGTTCTGGAAGATTGGTGATTCACAGCAACGCATCTCAGAAAGGATTGGGATGTGTTTTGATGCAGCATGGGAAGGTTATAGCTTACGCGTCGAGACAGTTGAAGACACATGAGAAGAATTAGCCAACTCATGATTTGAAGCTAGCAGCTGTGATTTTCGCTTTGAAAATTTGGAGACACTACTTATTGGGTGAAAGGGTCGAGATTTTCACCGATCACAAAAGCCTAAAGTATGTGTTCACACAGAAGGAGCTTAATATGAGGCAGCATAGATGGTTGGAGCTGATGGCCGACTATGATCTTGATCTCAAGTACCATCCGGGGAAAGTTAATGTAGTGCCGGATGCGCTTAGTCGGTTGCCAGCAATTCGGATGTTGACTGCATAGAAGGAGCTTATCGATGATTTTCGGAGATTCGAGTTGGAGATTGTGCTACCGCATTCTTCGGGACAGTTGATGCAGCTGCAAGTACAATCGTCGTTGATCCAGAATATTAAAGCAGCACGGTTACAGGACCCTAGATTGCAGAAGTTTCGAGAACAGGTTGAAGCTGGACTTTGAACGGACTTGTTGATTCATGAAGATGGTTCGTTGCGATATGGTAGCCGTTTGTGTGTACCAAAGGGAGATACTCGCGAAGAACTTATGAAGGGGGCGCACAGTTCAGCATATTCCGTACATCCAGGAGGCACGAAGATGTACCGAGATATACGACAGCATTTCTTGTGGGAAGGCATGAAACGGGAGATTGCCCGCTTTGTAGCAAAGTGCTTGTTGTGTCAGCAAGTTATGGCTGAACATCAACGGGTTGCTGGTTTATTGCAACCACTTCCGATTCCTCAATGGAAGTGGGAACATATAACCATGGATTTCGTGACGGCTTTACCGCGGAGTTCAAAGGGCAACAATGCAGTTTGGGTGATTGTTGATCGATTGACCAAGGCACCTCATTTCATCCTATTTCGAGTTGGTCAATAAACAAAAGCTTTGGCTGAACGGTACATGCAGGAGATTGTAAGATTGCATGGAGTACCGGTGAGCATCGTGTCCGACAGTGACACTCGTTTCTTATCACACTTTTGGAGGAGCTTACAGGAAAGTTGGGGACTCAATTGAAGTTTAGCACAGCTTATCATCCTCAGACAGATGGCCAGTCGGAGAGAACGATCCAAACTCTTGAAGATATGTTGAGAGCTTGCCAGTTAGACTTCAAGGGTTCATGGGAGGATCATCTACACTTGGTGGAGTTTTCGTACAATAACAGTTTCCAGGCCACTATTCAGATGGCTCCATTCGAAGCATTGTATAGTCACAAGTGTCGTTCACCTGTTTGTTAGGACGATATTGGAGAACGAAGATTGTTGGGACCGGATTTGATCGTGCAAACAGTTGACAAGGTTAACACTATCCGGAATCATATGAAAGCAGCACAAGACCGACAAAAGAGTTGGGCAGATATATTGAGAAGACATCTAGAGTTCGCCGTTGGTAATTTGGTATTCTTGAAGATATCACCGACTAGAGGGGTGATTCGTTTTGGAAGTCGAGGAAAGCTTAGTCCTCGATTCGTTGGACCTTTTGAGTTTTTGGAGCGTGTTGGAGAAGTGGCGTATCGTTTGGCGTTACACCAATCTTTGGCGAATGTTCATGACGTGTTTCATGTATCTCAACTCCGTAAGTATGTTCGAGATGAAACACACGTGCTGGATCATTCGGAGCTTACTGTACGAGAAGATTTGACTTTTGAAGAGCGACCGATGTTGATTGTGGATCGAAGGGAAAAAGGTTCTTAAGAATAAGGTTATCCTCCTTGTACTTGTTTCTTGGGGTAATCGTTCGCATGGCGAATCAACTGGGGAACGAGAAGATGAAATCCGGTAGAAGTTTCCACATCTATTCTTGTAGTTTCTTGATTGTTTATCCTTTCTTGTTCTTGGAATTTCGAGGACGAAATTTTTTTTGTAGTTGGGTATAATGTAACAACCTAGTTCATTTATACCAATTCCAGTTCCCGTATTTACTTATCTGTGGTATTTTCTTGATTTATCGTGTTTTGGGTACGAATGGTATTTTACATTTTACTTTGCATTCGACTCGACCCGCTGGCTTGGAACCTGTTCGATTCATGTTTATAGTTTAACTTGACTTGTTACATAGACAGGTGCATTTCATGTTTAATGTATACTGGCATTTTATCTGGCATTGCATCTTTTATCATATAACATTTTAAGTCACTTAAAATATTTTAAAATTACATAACATGGCTTGCATGATACCCCTAACCCCGTGGTAGCATCCGCGTATCTTGTTCTCGTCCCGTTTAGTGAAACAGACGTGTTTGGATAGCTACGCGCACGTACGTGCATCCGTTCTTGGGGGTATGCATTTTCATTACCTGAGCATTCGTTTTGAATTTTGGACGTCGCATATATTTTTCATATTTTAAATCTGAATTTTTAGATCCGACCCGGGCGTGTTTTGGAGTAAGTTTATATTTGCCAAAATCTCAAAACGGACTAATATTATATTTCTTAAATCCTTATAAATTTTAATATACGTTTTTAACTAAAATATATTTTTATATTTTATTATTTTAAATCTCAACAGAAACTAAATGTTTTCCTTTTATAAATATATCTTATTATTTAATCATGCACGTTCTCTCTTTCTCTCTCCTCCTCGTGATCTCAACGGCCTCTCTCTCTCTCCTCTCTCTCTCTCTCTTTCCTCCCTCTCCCTCTCTCTCCACTCTGTCTCTCTCCGCATATATATATATATATATATATATATATATATATATATATATTATATTGGATTTTTTTTATTTATGAACATGAATACAGCCTTTCTCTCCCTCACTATTCATCTTCTTCAAATGTTCATTTCCCGCCTCCGTCTCTCTCTCGTCTCGAACCCTAGCCCTAACCCTACCGTCGGCCTCAACCCTCACCACCATATTCCTCCCCTCCTCGACCTCCTCTTCCCCAGTAACACCTTACCGCTAGAACCCATACCCACGACGCCCGAGCTGTGCCTTCGTCGTCGCGCCTCGCCGCGCTGTCACCACCTCACCGCTGTCGTCCCACACCCTAGTTTCACCTTCTCTCCTTCTCCTCTCACCAAGAACCCCGAACCCTGCACCAAGAACCCCGAACCCTGCATCAAGAAACCCTAACCCGACTTCGAGACACACAAGTCTGCCTTGGCCGTGAACTTCGCCGGAAACCCGTTGCCAACGTTAACCCATCACCACGACCTCTCCCTGGCCCCAGTGCAAACCACAGTGAGCCTCTCCTTCTCCCTTCTTCTTCCTCTTCTTCTTTTCTTTCCCTTTTTCTTTATTCTTTCTTGAAACTTAGATTTCAGCGATCGCCGGAGCCGGACGTGACGTCGACGATCCCGACGACACAGCGAACGTACCTGACTCGTGTGATCACCTTTGTGCGTTATTTGGATCCGTTCCGTGTACCGTGCGCGCGTCGCGACATTTCGCCGACGTGAGACGTTCCGTACACATCCGTTCCTTGATCCGTCGAGGCAAGTTAATCTTGCTACATGCTATTTAAATTATTATATACTTATTTAAATACATATTATACCTGTTATTTAAATCTAGTGCCCTATATTTCATTTTAACGTTTCGATGTTCCGTTTATATCATTTTAGATCTAGAACATGAAAACATATCATGTTGCATATTAGATTACATTAAACTGCACCCATACCAATATTTATATCACATAGTGCTTATTTGTACATTCCATAGTACCTTTTATAGTTTATAACCTTTCGGATACCTATTTGCATCCATCTCGTCTAGTATATATATAATTGCATCCATAGATCATATAATACATAATAATATGATATTAACATTCCATATTTGATAAAGTGTATTTTAATTAGTGTTGGAACTATAACTTTAACTCTAATCGATAACTGTGCATCCATATGTTTTAATCTATACCTATTTTGCATACTACATCACATTATTCCATTTTATTGTTACATTAGTACCCTATACTTGTTTTGTGTATCCATGCTTAGTATAGTTTGATTTTGAGCACCCACGTGACACTTGTGCACCCCCTGACATGACTTGATACACTATTACTTGATACGACTTGATACCTGTGCAGTCCTTGACTTGATTGATACTTGTTCACTACCCGACTTGGCCTGATGTACCATAGCTTGACCTGTTACCTGATCTTGTTACTAATGCCAACAATCTTGACCTGTTGTCCCTACGGACATTTCCTGTTGTCTATCCAGAAAAACCTGTACCTACTTGATCCTGTGTTGGCATTAGCTCCAGATTTATTAATACCTGACTTGAACACATAACTTGGGGGTATGGGGAAATCAATGATGAAACCTGACTTGTAACTCGACAGTTCGATACCTTTACTGATCAGTCTTATGGGCTAGGCCAGCCCCGAGATGATGCTGCTGACATCATTCGTCGTTACCTACCACCTTTTACTGCCTTGCGGCACGTCTCGGATTCAGCCCGAGAGTTTTAGACCGTGGTCCCGGGCACGCACGGGATACTATTGAGTTACATCGATGATTCATCAAATTGATTTCAAAGACTTGAGAGTAGTTAACCCAGAATACTAGTTTAGATTATTCACTGCACATCACCTATGCCTTACCTTTCACTGTCCTTATTTTATGTTATTGTTATACCTGTTTTACCGTTCATACTCGTGCCTGCATGCCTCGTTACCCCTGACTATATTATTATTGATGTTATGACGCACTGACGTCTGGGTTTTGGAAGGCCCAGATCATCTACCTTTGTCGCAGGCTGATCAGGAGCACTTCCGCCGTTAGGTCGAGCAGTGAGGATCCAGTTGGTATCCAGTTTTACTTTCCAGGTGTTTTGTTTATTGGATTTATTGCTTCCGCATTATTTATTCTTGACTCGTTTATTCTGGCTTATGGACATGTGTTAGATAGTTTATTATTGTTCTTGATATCTGTACAGCTGTAATGTGACTGTGGAAGGATATTTCTTATCCACAGGTAGCATGGTTGGATCTGTCACGTGCCTATCTTAGCGTACTCTGGGAAGCGGGGCGTGACATTCGTGCTGCTCAGTGGTCTGTTCCAGGTGCTCCGGGCTGGTCTCGAACTCCTCAGAGTCGGGTCCTCCTAACAACAATCCAGAGAAAGAAGAGAAATAGGAATGTCGTTAGCGAACAATCACTCGGTAAGTCCCAAAGAGATAGAAATAGAATAGACAGATAAGAGGATGTAACTGGTATAATGTTTGATTGTTATGCTAACGCAGTTGTTTGTAGCTTGATATAGAATATGCCAGTGTATAAGAGAGGAGTCCAACTTACACCGTGGACTATGGTAACCCGTAGTACAAGGCTCCATCGATAAAACCATGGAACAACGGCAATGGATGTATAGTTACGTCTTTTAATGACCATCTCGTGCCACTTTTAACACATTCTATGCCAGTCTACCCCTTTAAAACCCCGTAATGTCTTTTATATTGATTGTTTTGTTTTGTTTAATAGATGTAGAACTTACCGAAACCATGATATCATGTAAACGAAATGGATATAAATGGATAGACATGTAATCAGAGTATATCCATGGTTCGGTTAGATCAAGTCAAGTTGATATAGATTGAATTCTGATATAAATGGATTCATGTTGTATTGAAGTAACCTTTGAATTGTATTTGAGTATAGATTGTTTTCAATTTTGACTGAGACTCAGACTGAGTCAGACATTTTAGACAGAATTGAAGTCCTGAATTAGTTTTGGAGTTATCGGTAACTGCTGCACATGGACAGCATGATTTGTGTCTTTTTCCAAGACAATTACCGTGTTGATAACACCATTTTTAGTTTGTTTGCCTTAGATAGGCAAGCACCCATATTCTCCGGCTCCCTGAGGCTCAAGAGAACTATTCCCGCTTAAACCTATATTTACTAGGGTCCTTATTGTAAATTAATATAACTTAAGGGGTTTTATGAAAAATAGTTTTGATATATTTTCAAAATAAATCTCAAATATTTATTTATCGTCTTTAGGGTTTTCATAGTTGTAATTTTATAAAATGAAATATTCTAGTGGATATAAACCTAACTTTGAATAGCATATGGTATTTTCTTGTAATTTGACTTATATTGAATGTGATGGTATTTTTATGATCTTTTGTGATTCTTTTGATTTAGAAAACATGGAATATATATAATATTTTTAAAATATATATTTTGATAATATTTATAGATATATTTATTAAAAATAGAATTTATTTATTTAAATAGAAATCACGTTTTTCTTAAAATTGTAATACAAATTCCATCGAGATCGTATCCTCCATAAAGAGGTCTGCATTTCGTCCTACTAGTCCGATTGATGTGCGATAATCCACACCAACCAAATCGGATTCCCCAAAATGGGTTGTAAGGACTTAATCGTATGGAATTTAAATAAGACAATTTAAAAAATACGGTTTTGTAAAAGTTTAGGGTATTTTGTTGTAAACTTGTATTTTTTCCCACAAAAATTGTTACAAAAACCATCGTTCTATGTCAAGATGAGTGTTGTGGTGAGGTGGGTCATTACCTTGTGAGTTTTCTAAAGGTAATATGAGGAAAAAAAAATAAGGTAATGTCGTATGCAAACTTGAGGGTATTTTACTATAAAAGTGAAATAGAATTTTTTTAACATAATATTTTGAATTGAAACTTGGTCCAATTGTTGTTTTTATGGTTACTAAACAATATATAAAAAGATGGTAATTTTTTATTAAGAAAAATTGCGTTTTTAATGAAAATTAGAATCGGAAGTTGGATTAACTCTGCTTCCGATGAGTTTTAATAGATTATTGTTTTAGACTAAAAAGAGATGAGAAGTGGAGGGACTTACTGATTGAAAGGAAAATGGAGAGGTAGAGGGAACTTTTGAAAGCGTCGTGGAGTAGTTTCGTCGCTGGATTTTTCCCGAAACGTCGCCGGAACTTTGACCTTGAGCTAACTCCTCATGTACAACTTTTGGACTTAGAAATTTAAAGAGTTTTGGCAGTGGATTTCTGAATGAGGAGGGCCAAAATGTAGGGTTGTATTTATAGGAGAAATTAAGGTTTTGAGGATTGAAGAATGAATTAAAAATATGCATTAAAGTGGATTAAATAGGGTATTTATCATTCTCTGGATAAATGCAGAGAAATCAAACAAAATAGGAGTAGTGGGGGGAGTCCAAGGGTTGTAGGGTGAAAATTTGATGGCATTTGGAAGGGGAGCCCGGCGGCGCCGGCCCCATGGCGTATCTCTGTAGGGTGTTTTTCGTCACCCATTGAGATGGGAATACGCGCGCGCTTGTCAGGGGCATTACAGATTCCCCCTGCCTAGGGTAGGCTAGGGTTTATTGATTGTGGAGATCCGAATCTCCGGCAACTGCGGACTAAGCTAAAGTTAATTACCCCTCGCCTTTGGAGCGAGAGAACCTCCGATTGATAGGTCAAACAGGTCATGCGAACTCAATATGCAGTGTTGTGTTTTGAAGAGGTTTTGGATATATCGGGGGCCCCGCAGCGCCCCGTTAGAAAAATTTTCTAACGGGAGAGGTATTTTTAGTGTGGAGTACATGTAAAATGAGTGGAAAATGGCGTCCAAAGGAAGCGTGAGCGTTAGCGCCTCACGTTCCTAGCACGCTGGCACTTAGAGTTAGCGCTGGACGCTGGCGCTAGCACCTCACATGCCCGGCACGTGGGTGCTTGGGCACTGGACGCTTGGGCGCTAGCGCTGGCGCTTTGGACGCTAGCACCTCACATGTCCGGCACGTAAGCGCTTGGGCACTGGGCGCTAGCGCGAGCGCTTTGGGCGTTAGCGTGTCACGTGTCCGGCTCGTGGGCGCTTGGACGCTGGCGCAAGCGCTTTAGGCGAGAGCGCCTCACGTGTCCGGCACGTGGGCGCTTGGGCGCTGGTGCTGGCGCGAGTGCTTTTGGCGCTAGCCTTCCTGTCTAATCGCATGGATTCGGATCGTCCATTTCGTAACTATGAGGGTCACGATATTGTTATTACAGATGGCTTAGTTGCGGCTCTGGTGCTGGCGCGAGCGCTTTTGGCACTGGCGCCTTACGTGTCCGGCATGTGGGCACTTGGGCGCTTAGGCGCTGGCGCTAGCGCTTTGGGCGCTTGGGCGTCGGCGAAAAGAATGGGTTTTTACCCCCGGAAATAGGAGTTAAACTCCAAAAGAGGGTTTTGAGTGGAGTTAAACTCCAAAAGATTTAGATTTGGAGTTAAACTCCTAAACAATCTGGACCAGGAGTTAAACTCCTTTGAGGATTTGGGTTTTGGAGTTGAACTCCCTAAAAATCTTCAGAGGTTCTTCTCTCTTAAGTCTTGGATCTTCTCTTGAGCCTTGGATCTTTTCCAAAGTGGGATTTTCGGAGATGGGTCTCCTTCTTCCTCCTCTTTGTTGGCCGGATCTTGGAGGAAAAGGGGGGTGAGATTCAAAATCTCCCCCTTTTGAGATCTGATGAAAGATCCGTGTTCCTCTTCATGGGTTTGCTGGTGAAAAACTATTTATTTTTAGAAAAGGAAGAGTTAAACTCTTGATTTAATTCAAAAGGGGGAAGAAGGTTTTAGAACCTTGAGGAAGGAGAAGGAGCACAGACCCTAATCATTTTTAGAGAGAGAGAAAAGTTGTTGAGATATTTTCATTATCCTTGCTTTTATAGGCTACACACTTTACATATAGCCCCTTGGGCTTTACAAAATGGTATTTTGCCCATCCCATGCCTCATGTGCTCATTTCTTTTGCACATGAGCCATGGGTTTTACAAAAATTTGGCTTTACACCCATTTTTCTTACATTTATTCATAAAATAAAATAAAAGAAATACACCAAAATTATTTATTACAAAATTTTTATATTGGCATGGGGAAGGCCGGTGGCTTCATGTTCGGGCTCGACCCGGGCATTGGCCCACTTGGCCTGGGCTTGGACCCACTTGGCTTGGGGTTGACTTTGATATTGACTTGGTCAACCGGGGTGTAAATTTTGACCCCAACAATCTCTCCGGCCACGTGGGGGTGGTTTGGGTCTATATTTGTGCCACATATCATGGTCTGTATAAATAACATATTCCACATGTTTGTTTTCAGTGTGACTTTTCATTTTACATGTAGTGCGCATGCAAACTTTTGGGCTTCTAAAAGTTTAAAAGAAAAATCGATAAAATAATATGTGGCTGGGGGGATTTGAACACAGGGACTACGTCACACCAATAAGCTACAAGTGCTTTCTTAGTGTTCTAAAGTAATTTAAATTTATAACTTGTGCTCGGGCTTAGATGCTCCTTTCTGTATTATTGGAAAAAAACTGTATAGAAAGTTTAGGGTTGTTATAGGTTTGAAATGAGATTACAGCTCAGTCTAGGGATCCCTTTATTTATATCCAGTGATATTGCTCGTCACTTCTATATAATCCTTTTTACGTCATCGTTCAAAGTCTTGTCCTACCACTTGATCTTGCTTTTAGTTATTAATCGGATACCCTATCTTGAATCTTATGCCTTATACCATCCAAAAATTTATTGTTTCAGGACCATGGCTTCCAACGACTCGCCTTCCACCTCCACTCCCTAGAGTCAGACCGCCGAGATTTTGGTTGTACTGCAAGATTTGATGGAAGCCCGGGAGAGAACAAATGATCTCTTAGCTGAAGGACTACGAAGGCAAATGGCTTCGGCACCAGCAGGATTCCCCGATCGTAGTGGAGTCCCTTTTAAACGAAGAGGAGGTGTGCAGATGAAGCGCCCATTTGTTCCTCGGTAACAGAAGTAGAGGAGAACCCAACGTTGTGGTTATTGCAAGAGACCGGGACATCTTCAGAAGGACTGTCGCCGGGCCAAAGGGCAGTGCTTGGTTTGTGAATCCGACGAACATTTTGTCAATGGTTGCCCTCGAAGGAAAGAGCTACATGGAGGAGATTCGTCCACGCTCTCTACATCAGCTTAAGTAACTTAGTAGTTTTCGTAGTTCGAGTTTCGAAGATGGTGAAAGTGTTTCCTAGACCACCACTAGGTTTTTACCGGCATCAAGCATGCAATTTAAAAAATTTTGGGATGCTAAGCAATACAAACCTAGAATCTAACTAGAATATTAGGGTTTATATGATACAAAAGCAAATTCTATGCTAAGTGAATGAGACTACTACCTTTGTAGATCAAGTCCTTCTCTTCAAATTCTCCGGGTAGTAGTCCCTATGACTCCTCTTGGCTCCACTTGAAGAAATGAACGAACTTGCTTCGTGATCTTCGAAGCCGAAGATGATCCATCTTGAAGATTCTTTAAGTTAAGCTATCTCTTCACTAATCATGCATTAGTGAAGGAAGCACTCTAATCCAAATGGCTAATCTAGAGTAGGATGATGAAGTAGGTTTTTTAGCTCATTTGGAATTTTCTCAAGCCCTAAGGTTCACAACTCATGTGAAGGGTAGGGCTTGGAGGAAGATGAAGAAGAGAAATGAGGAGAGCAAGAGAAATGAGCTTTTTGATACAAGCAAAGAATGAAGAATGGCTCACTTATGGCTCCTCACTTATTGAAGCATGAATAAATCCCAATAGAAATATACAACCTACTTTAATAGTATAGCCAAATGAATAAACAAATAATTTGTGCCATGCTTCACCCATTCCTCAAATATCTCCTCATTTTCCGCCTCTTTATTCTATTTTCTAAAAAATAGAAAATCCAAATATATATATATATATATATAAATTAAGAGAATATAAACATTAAGCGAGCTTAATATTAGTTAATATATAATTATATAAAATATAAATATATATCAAATTATTAAATCAACACTTGATTTAATAATCCGGTTATATCATATATAACCGACTAATATCATTTATCTGTATATCACATTATCAAATCAACACTTGATTTAATAATCCGGTTATATCACATATAACCTAACCGATATCAAATGTCGCCAGATTAGAATACAGTATCACATACTCGTATTTAATCAGGCTCCCGCACATATCGGCATATGTGCCTTACTTCGTTTCGCTTGAACTAGGAAATCTCTGTGTGGGACTCTAAAGACTCGTCAATACGCCAGCAGTAGGTAATGATCACATCAGTTACCCTGTTTCCCCCAATCAGAGAGTAAAGCTCTATTCAAAATTTGAAATTTAAAATGAGGCAGCGCCTCATAAGAGCGCTCGCGCCAAGAGCGCCAGCGCTAAGAGTCAAAGACTCTGAGGAAGCGCTCACGTGCAAACCACGAGAGCGCTAGCGCCATGCAGCGCCTTACGTGCAAAGCACGAGAGCGCTAGCACTAAGAGTCAAAAAACTCTGAGGCAGCGCCTTACGTGCAAAGTACGAGAGCGCCAGCGCCAGAACTAAAAGTTCTCAACCCTTAGATCAAAGATCCAACGAATATGATAAACCATCAATTTACCAGAATAAAATTCTGTTGAGGAAATACTCCTCAAATCTTTCTAAAGAAGAAAGATTGTGCTTTGTAAATCAGAGCACCGTTGGATCAAAGATCCAATGATGATTAAAAATCACCGAGATACAGAATAAGTTCTATATGGGAAAATATTTTCCCAATCTTGTTAATAACAAGAAAACTATCTTCTATAAAACAGAAGCCCTTGGATCAAAGATCCAACGGTGGGAAACATTCCCCAAATCAATCAGGGATCTCTCAATGAAAGATTTCCTCAACTAATCAACAAAACAGCCTCCCCTATATAAAGGACCCAAGACTTCAAGTCTTGTACAGAAGAACCCCTATAAACTTCAAGTTCTTTGAAAAGAAAAAAGAGAAGAGCAAGCTCAAAGAAGAAGAACCTTGTTCAAGGTAAATAAAAAGAAAGGAGATCATGGCATCTTCTCTATATTTGAGAGTTTAACTCTCACATCAGAAGAGCTTAGTTCTTTTTCAGATCATAGATCTATAATATAAGGTCTTTCACAAAAATAAAAGAGATCACAGTATCTCATCAAGATAGAGAAGAACTTAGTTCTTAGATCCATGAGACAAAGTCTCTTATAAACCGAGAATTTAATTCTCAGAGCATAAAACTGATCAGAGCTAACAAAGAAGCGCCTTAGCGCTCCAATTTAAAGAAAACGCCTTAGCGCTCCAAGTCTGGCACTCAGCGCCAAGCGCTCCACGTGCTCCTCACGTGGACGCTCTTTTATAAGAAGCGCCTTAGCGCTCCAAGTCTGCCGCTCAGCACCAAGCGCTCCACGTGCTCCTCACGAGGGCGCTATTTTATAATAAGCGCCTTAACGCTCCACGTGCTCATCACGAGGGCGCTATTTTATAATAAGCGCCTTAACGCTCCACGTGCTCCTCACGAGGGCGCTATTTTATAATAAGCGCTCCAAAGCACTCCGCGTGCTCCTCACGAGGGCGCTATTTTATAATAAGCGCTTTAGCGCTCCAAGTCTGGCGCTCAGCACCAAACACTCCACGTGCTCCTCACGTGAATGCCCTTTTATAAGAAGCGCCGTAGCGCTCCCAGTCTGGCGCTCAGCACCATGCGCTCCACGTGCTCCTCACGTGGGCGCCCTTTTATAAGAAACGCTTTAGTGCTCCACGTGCTCCTCACGTGGGCGCCCTTTTATAAGAAGCGCTTTAGCGCTCCTAGCGTGGCGCTCAAAGCCTGGCGCTCCACGTGCTCCTCACGTGGGCGCTAAGGAATTACAAAGCGCTCTGTAAATAAAGCCCCAGCGCCATAAAAAGTGTTCAACACTCAATAAAGACAAAAAGAAAAAGGGGTGTCATAACCCAAATCTATGCTCAGCATTATTGAATAAAAAAGGAGCTGAGCCTAAACAAATGTTCAACATTTTATTCAGAATAAGTGGACTGAGTCCAAACAAGTGTTCAAACACTTTATTCAGAACTGAGTGGACTGAGCCCAAGTTGGCCACAAGTCCCTAATTCAAATTAACCGAGCCCACGTGCTCACAATCTTTTTAATTGGTCTTAGTCCCAAACCTGACTATAAATCTCCCAACCAACATTGGTTCAAGGGTACATCTCTTCATATCTCTGATACATGTCATTGTAATTCTTCAACGTCTTCAGAGAGATGGGGGGTCCCAATAACCAATAACTTTTGGTGCATCTCCAAACGGTTAAACCAAAACCTTATAGACTATGATGTCTTTAAACCTGAGAGACTATGATCTCTTTAAACCATACAGACTATGATGTCTTTAAACCTCACAGACTATGATATCTTTAAACCAGACTATGACGTCTTTAAACCATACAGACTATGATGTCTTTAAACCGTACAGACTATGATGTCTTTAAACTGTACAAACTATGATGTCTTTAAACTGTACAAACTATGATGTCTTTAAACCGTACAGACTATGATGCCTTTAAACCAGACTATGATTTCTTTAAACCTCACAAACTATAATGTCTTTAAACCAAACTATGATGTCTTTAAACCATACAGACTACGATATCTCTAAATCTTATGGACTATGAGGTCCTTAAACTCATGGACTATGATGTCCTTAAACCCAATGGACCGCAATGTTCCTAAACTAAAACGATAGAGTCCAAATACTCTTTCGTTGGATCTAAATGATTCTAAAACCTTGTTAAGTAGATCTTAGTCTAAAACATAGCTAACGTATCCTTAACAGGCATTTAAGTTGATCTTAATCTAAAACAAGACTAACGATCCTTAAACCAACCCAAACCCAAATCTAAGAATGTACGGATTTGGACTAATCCATGCCCTACGGGCTACAATATAAATTAGTCTCCGTATACAATCCACGGGCAACCTAAAACAAACAAATACACATGATATGAAGTGACCATCTGAAGAAGGAGAAAGTGGTTACCGTAATGCGATAGCGTAATTAACTGCATGGGCTTGCGCATGCAGGGAAGAGAGTCCCCACAATCAAAAACCCCTCATAAACGAGGGGGAATCTGACGAAATCTGCTACAACGGCCGCATCTGTCCAAACCACCGATATACGGTGCCATAAATCAACTTGGCATCTTCGGAGAGGTGGACGGATAAACCCAATAGCATCTGCCCCCAAATTCAGGTAAGACGTTTGTCTTCCCGGCTTTCGACGGTGAACAGATTCTGGCACGCCCGATGGGACCTTTTCCTCTTTCAACTCCACACTTCGTGTGTCGTGTTCGCGAACGAATTGCTGTTTAATATGGTTGCCCTAGGATTCGAGGTACTAAGATTTGGTGTCTTGTTCCGTGCAGAAGTGAAGATAACGTCAATGGCTTCCAACTGCACCAATTGCAACGACAATTTCCACTCCGTCCCTGCTGGAGGAGTGACTTATGGACCCCAAGCGGCCTCCATTTTCGCCATGCCAGTGGAACAGGTGACTCAGGCCACCACCAGACTGTTCTTTGGGACCATGATCCTACCGGCAAGCTTCAGTGCCCCAATGCCGTCACAGGAAGTTCTGAAGAAGTCGGTCTTCGATCGGCTTACAACTGCCGCGGCCCCTCTCAACGGGTCGTCCAACTCCAAGTCCACTGTATCAGTCTTCGACAGGTTGAGCCTGAGCTCCAGTGGGCCCGTAAAGAAGCCTGCAATACCTGAAGGAGTTATCCCGAAGCGGATAGCCATTCCAACTCCGACGGACGAAGTCGTCAAAGGGGATTCTCTTGCTAAGGGATCAATCTTTGTGAGACTGGCCATCCCAATTCCTACTTCGGGTGAGGTCATCTAAACTACTTTCCCTGCTCGAAAGTCGGTCTTCGACAGATTAGACATTCCCCCTTGACGAACGTCAGTCTGTGACAGGCTGGTACCAACAACAGCCTCTTTTCAAAGCAGGGGGCATGATGAAGCTACCCCCGTAACTGAGCCAATACCATCTGCAAGACACGCTCGACGTCACCACTGGCGCCGAGTAAGAGAAGCTGGGGGCAGTTCCCCTTCTGGATTGACTCCACCAGCTCCGATTGTAGAAATTGACGTTGTTGTTCCAACTGGCAACAGCTTTGAACCACTCAGGAGGGTGTGCAAGAACTCTCCGACCACCGTGCTTAAAATATCTCCTTCGTCTATGGAGAATGTTACTAAAACAAAGCCAGAGCAGCCCCCTCAGCGGCTGTCCTCCAAAATCCACAGGGCCCGGTGAATGAGGCCATCGCAGTCAGCATCTCCTGAAGCTTCTGCTGCTGTTGTTCCTGAGCTCTTGTGATGGATAGGGTGAGTGGTCGGTGGCCCATAGAAGCGCGGCTATCCTCTTTCCTGGATGCCATGTAGACAGTATGTACCATCATGCCCCCAGACTTGGGGCATTTGGGCTCAGCGTCTTTGTGGTCTGCCACGTTTACAGGGGATTTCTCTGGCCTCCTTCTTATCTGAGTGGTTGACGTTGAGGGGGCCGCTGCCATGGGTACCCAAGTAGTCGTCATCTTTTGTGACATAACATGACGGTTTTCTTCCTGCCGGACCTTCAGCTTCTTCTGCTGGCGGGAGAAATTTCGATCAATCACCGAGTCTTGGACATGGCGCCAGACCTTGTAGATTTTAGAGGACATCCGCTGAGGGTACTGTTCTGGCTTGGTTTCAGCAACATTCTCCACCGGAGGAGGAGATCTTTTCAGAGGAGAGTTCCTGCGCACCTTATTCAGCAGCTCAAAGCTGTTCCCGGTTGGAACAGCAGCATTAATTTCCACCGTTGGAGCTGGTGGAGTTAGCCCAGAAGAGGAGTTGCCCCCGGCCTTCCTTACTCGGTGCCAGTGGCGACGTCGAGCGTGTCGAGCCGTTGGTATTGGTTCAGCAATGGCTTTGTCTTCCCCCCTTTCCAGGTGAAGGGTTGCTGCTGGAGTCAGCCTATTGAAGACTGATGTCCTTTGAGTAGCAGGAGCGGGAGTTGGGACAGTCAGTCTTGTAAAGACCGACCCCTTGGCAGGAGAAGCTGCCTTGACGACTTCAGGAGCAGGGTTGGTTCCTTTCTTCAGAATAACCTTCTTTGGAGGTGCAGGCTTCATCAAGGACCCACCTGAACTTTGGCCCAATCTGGAGAAGACCGAGGCGACGGTGCTTGACGACCCGTTAGGAGGGGCAGCAGTAGCTGTAAGCCGATCGAAAACCAACTTCTTGGGAGCTTCCGGTGTCGGCATCGGAGCGGTGAAGCTCGTTGGCGGGAGCATGGTACCGAAAAACAAGCCTGTGGTGGCTTGAGTGACCTGTTCCACGGGCATCGTGAACAGGGAAGCAGCTTGGGGCCCGTAGGCTATGCCCCCAGTTGAGGCAGGACACGGTTTGCAGTTGTATGTGGAACACTTTGAGCATGTGAACGCCATTGATCCTTTGCTTTATGCACCAAGCGAAACGCCAAATCTTAGCACCTCGAAACCCAAGGGCAACCATTAGCAAACCGCGATTGGTTCGCGAACACGACACACGAAGTGTGGAGTGGAAAGAGGAAAAGGTCCCACCGGGCATGCCAGAATCTGTTCCCCTCCGAAAGACGGCGCAAGACTAACGTCTTGTCTGAGATTCGGGGGTAGATGCTAATTGGTGCTATCCGTCCACCTCTCCAGAGATGCCAAGTTGATTTATGACACCATGTATCGAAGGTTTAAACGGATGCGGCCGATGTAGCAGACTTCGTCAGATTCCCCCTCATTTGAGGGGTTTTTGATTGTGCAGACGCTCTTCCCTGCAGACGCAAGCCCCTGCACCGCATCGCGGTAACCACTTTCTCCTTCTCCAGATGGTCACTTCGTGTCGTGTGTGTTTGTTTTGTTTTTGGTTGCTCGTGGATTGTATACGGAGACTAATTTATGTTGTCGCCCGTAGGGCGTGGACTAGTCCAAATCCGTATTTTCTTAGATTTGGGTTTGGGGGTTTGGGTTTAAGGATGCGTTAGCCTCATTTGAGACTAAGATCAACTTAAACGTTCGTTAAGGATACGTTAGTCTAATTTTAGACTAAGATCAACTTAACGGGATCGTTTAGATCCGACAAGAGAGCAATTGGACTCTATTGTTTAGTTTAATGACATTGCGGTCGAATATTAGTTTAAAGACATCTCGGTCGAGGTTAAGGACATGATAGTCCATGGATTTAAGGACTCCACAGTCTGATGTTAGTTTTAAGAGATCACGGTCGAGGTTAAGGACATCATAGTCCATGAGATTAAGGACCCCACAGTCCAATGTTAGTTTTAAGACATCACGGTCGAGGTTAAGGACATCATAGTCCATGAGATTAAGGACCCCACAGTCTAATGTTAGTTTTAAGACATCACGGTCGAGGTTAAGGACATCATAGTCCATGAGTTTAAGGACCCCATAGTCCAATGTTAGTTTTAAGACATCACGGTCGAGGTTAAGGACATCATAGTCCATGAGTTTAAGGACCCCACAGTCCAATGTTAGTTTTAAGACATCACGGTCGAGGTTAAGGACATCATAGTCCATGAGTTTAAGGACCCCACAGTCCATTGAAATGTATGGTTGTCGGGACTCGTCTCCTCTTTGAAGACGTTGAGGAATTACAACGACAAATATCAAAGGAGTGAAGAGATGTACCCTTGAACCCAGGTGGATTAAATGATCTATAGCCCAGTTTGGAACTAAGACCAATTAATTACATTATGAGCACATTGGCTCAGTTGAGTCTGAATTGAGGACTAATGGCCTTCTTGGGCTAAGTCCAATCAAGTTTGGAATATTGGCCCTCTGTTGGTCCATTGAAGGGGAGGCTTTGCCTCTAGAAAATTAGTCAATGGAGTTGAAGCTAGTGTTTAACACTAAAGAACAACAGTGTTAAACACTGGTAATAAGATTATCAAATTAGTGTTAAACACTAGAAGAGGGAGGGAGCATGTGGGAGCACGTGATAGCATCAAAAAGTGGGGCTAGATCCCCTTATTTTGTTCTCAGGATATTCAGATAAGTGTTAAACACTTTTGGTCTTCAGGCCATCACGTGTGGGCACGTGATGGGCTTCCAGTCATTGATTATTAAAGCATTTTACTAGGGGTCACATAGGGACATGTGAGAGCGCCCAAGAATGGTTCCGCCTTTGGATTTGTTCTCTTTTGTTTCAATGGTCATGTGGGAGCACGTGAGGCATTGCCTCCGAGCTTTTTCCCTTCTCATTTTGGGGATCTTTTCAGGGGTCACGTGGGGTCACGTGACCTTAGTCCTTTGCATACACAGAGATCTTTTAAGTCTCCCTATTTTATTTTGAGAATTAAATTCTTATGTAGGGTTAAACCCTAATTTCTTTTAGAGGAATTAAATTTCCAAAGAATTAAATTCTTGTATAGGGTGAAACCCTGATTCTGTCTTGGAGGAATTAAATTCCTGTTAATCTGAGAGAATTGAATTCTCAATTAGGGTTAAACCCTAGTTTTGTCCATCTTGAAGGAATTAAATTGCTATAATTTTTGGAGAATTAAATTCTCAGATAGGGTTCAAACCCTAAGTTCATATCTTGGAGGAATTAAATTCCTGTGAGTTTGGGAGAATTAAATTCTCATATAGGGTTAAACCCTAATTTTGTTTTAGGAGAATTAAATTCTCAAAACTCGATTCACCCTTTATATTTAGGATCTGCATGGCAGGATCTCGACCCGATGAGAATTAAATTTTCAACTTATGGGGAGATGTGCTCTGTGCAGATCTTCAACCAGAAGAAGAACTAAGTTCTTTTGTTGTAGAAGAGTTAAACTCTTAGATTTGAGAATTAAATTCTCTGTTCGAAGCTTTGATCCCCTTTCTTTTCTTACCTAGGGTTTTTCTTTGTAGAGAATTAAATTCTCCTTTCTTTCTCTCTCTGCAATTTCAAGATGTCAAAACTCTCTCCAAACTCACTCTCTCTATATACTTCTCTTCTCTTGGCTCCTATTTATAGGAGAAGAAAAAGAATCAATTTGTTTAGCAAATCTTTCTTCGAAAGATTTTGTTTGTTTTCATAATTAATATGAGCATTTAGATCATTAAGTAAATTTTATTCACCGTTGGATTTTCAATCCAAAGATATTCTGTTTGTTATTTCTGGTGAGATTTAGGGAAATCTTTCCTTGTCTAAAGTTTTTCCATAAATTGGTGATATTTAATCACCCCTGGATTTTCAATCCAACAGTTCTCCTTAATCCTTTCCCATTTGCAAAGATTTAGAAGCTTCTAGAATTTAATTCTATTAACTGTAAGGCTTTCGAAACCAGTCAGGTGCTGGCACGTGATCCCTGGTCACGTATGAGCACGTTTGAGTCCTTTAACAGCCGCTTGTTTATGTTGTTGTTTTAACCATCACGTGTCAACACGTGACAATTGGTCACGTATGAGCACGTGATAACTCGTTGAGGTAATTTCTGACTTTTAGAATTAAATTCTATTAAGCTGTGTGAGGCTTTCAAAGCCTGTCACGTGCTAGCACGTGACCCTTGGTCACGTGTGAGCACGTGACTCCAAATTGAGTCCTCTTTCAGCCTTTTATTTTTCGTTTCTGTTTAGTGAGATATTAACCATCACGTGTCATCATGTGACCATTGGTCACGTATGAACACGTGATACCTCATTGAGGTAATTCCTGATTTTTTTAATCAGGAAACAAATGCCCCCACTGCGTTGCTCTCACGTGTCTGCATGTGAGTACAACGCTGTCACTTTTGTGACCGTTGGATCTATCTAGGGAATCGGGAAGATGAAGCGTTTCCATCACATCCTATAAATGCAGGGGTCTCTTCAGAACCGCCTCCACTCTTTCATCTTCTTCCTTGCAAACTTTTCTTTTGAGAATTTAATTCTCGTTTTCAGAGCTTAGTTCTCTGTTCCAAAATCTTCAGAGTTTAACTCTGTTTAAGAAAGACCCATCTCTTCAGGTAATGGCTTTGGACGATCGAAGAACTTTCATACATATAAAACTCTTCGGATTTTAAATCCACACCAAGGGTTTTCCCTTTTAACAAGAACCCATTTTTAAGTTCTTTAAAAAAAAATCCTTCAATCCTTAAACAACTGATCTTGCTAAGGTTTCTCTGGCCTTCAGGGGTCAATGATGATGTTTTGCCATTTTTCCATGGAATTTAATTCCATCTCAAAAATGTTTCCGGGAATTTAATTCCCCCTTTTCAGAAAGGAATTTAATTCATATGAAGAACTTAGTTCTTCTCAGGGGACTTCTTGGGTTTTCTTGCCCTGAGTTGTCTCTCTGTAACCAAGAGGAAGAGGCCTGTAATGGTGCCTTTCCCTAGGGAATGTACCGAGTTGCTTGAAATCCTTTGTTTATCTAGACAAGTATTCTTCTCGATTGGCTTATCCATTAAATTCTCACAATCTTTATTTCAGGTATTATGGATGCCTATTTGTATGATCTTGATGAAATCATTTCTTACGGAAACATTCGTGCATTGGGCCGCAGCCAGAACCAGGAGTTCACCAACGCTCAATGTGCTGAGATCATGAGCCGCTTCGACGAGTACAACGGTCGGCTACTCCCCCGTCGCTCTTCTCTTTTGAAACTCATCATGATGGCGATCTGGGAGGCGCTCCCTCTATTTTGCACCGGCGTACCGCTTAGGGCATTGGATGCCGCCGAGGATAAAGTGCATTCGGTGTATCTGATGAGCCTAATCTCGAAGAGAAGGCGAGACAATCTTATTGATCTCTTGCATCAGGCTTTTCAGCAGTCGGCCATACTTGCTGCCTATCGGAGGGTGGAGGACATCCGTGAGGATCACAACGCTTGTGATCGTGAAAGAAAACATACTAGGATGATTCGAAATGCCTGAAAGATCTTGGACAAAGTCACTTTTGAGTTTCTCAATCCATGCCCCGAATCTGAGGTCTTGCCATTGTAATTGTTTCTTCTTATTTTTGTATGAACTTTTAAAGTATGAGTGATAAGTTTTTCCTTCCCTTCTGTGTTTGGATGCCTTCTTTATGGGATTTTGTCATATTGTCATTATTGCTGCTGACGTGTTTGGCGTGTAAGGCGCCATTTTACTTTTCAGTGCATATCAAGTTTGGTGATCACGTGCTCTGCATGTGGGGCCCTTTTGATGGGGCTGTTTAATTTTTCATGCCATATTTTCTGTGCACAACACTTGATGCAGAAAAGGAGCCTTGGAAATAGTTCTATCTCCTTGATTTTCAATGCCTTCCCTTTTTTGGGCCTTGGAAATAGTTCCACCATGCAATATTCTCCGTGCACAGCATTTAATGCTCCTCTTTACAACTTGAGGCCATAGCCTTCTTTTTCTCTTCACTAAGAAGCCTATTCTCAATTTAGTGTGGTTTATCTTGAGGAAACAACTGAGAGCCATGGCCTGCAACCGCCCCCATGCTCGTCGACAACCATGGGAAGTACCTATCGAGGAGATAATTCCTCGCTTTGCTGCATGACTGGTGGATCCCCTTCGCACCGACGACAAATGTGATTCGGCGACATATGAACTCTTGATCCGTAGGGGGTCCCCTCTTCCAATGGGATCCCTTTGGCTCCGGATGATTCTTTCTGCCGTGCTTGCTAACATTCCTCTTCACCCAGCGGAGCTGACCCTGGCGGTGCTTGACGCGGATGAAGACAAGCTTGAATGTTTTCACGAAGCGTGCCTGATTACTCAGGCTCTGAAAGATTGCTCGGTTCACCTGTTGGGCCAAATAAGAGCCCGGCGGGCTATTATGTCTGTTTTTGCGGACGAACATGGCGCCAATCGGTGGGGAGCCACTCCTCGTGAAAATCATCGTTTCGATGTGCTGGAGAAGGCGGCGAGGGAGTTAGAAAATTTTGAATACTGTTTTGTTCACCCTTGTGCCACTGATCCTTTGTTTGCCGATCTTTTCCCGGTGGTGTAGTATGCTGAAATCGATGTACTCTTTTTATCATTGGCTGTTGTATGCTTTTCTGTTGAATTTTCATGTTTGTCGTATACTCGTACGTGCGTCTTGATTGCGTAAATGAGCTTCATATTCCTACCATGAGAACTTTCTTTAATTGCGAGCACTATCGTTATGTTGCATGCACATTAGAGCTTCGGGTATCATTTCTTTTCGAATATTCATATAGTTGCAAATGCATGCTTGATAGGATATACATCGGAGATTTTCCTTGTTGCCTCCCATATCAGGTGATGTGTGCGTGTTTTGGATCGAATATTGCCGTCGAATGGAGGCTTGTTTATACAGTCTTGAGAGTACATGCCTTATTTCAGAGGTTGTGGCTGCAAAGACGAGCTTGCGGGGCCTGATTGAGCGGTGCGCGGCGAATATCATATCTTGTGAGAAGAGGCTCGGCCGCAAGTTTCCGGAGAGGGAGCTAGCTTCGAAGGCGCTGGACGAGCTCCAAGCCAACCTTACAGCCAAGGCCAATAAAGCGTATGAACTCTGGCGAGTAATTCAAGAGGCCATCAAAAAGGTGGTGGCCATCGATAAAGCCGCGGTGTTCACTCGCGAAAGGGTTGTGGCTCACAAAGCTACCGAGAAAGAGCTCGAAGGCCGGCTCGCCTCATATCAGGCCCAGCAAGCTCAGGCGGAGGCCCGTCTCTTGGCGATTTTGAATTACGAAGGTGAGGCCCAGCGAAAGAGGGATGAGCTGACCAAGCTGCTAAATCGCCCACCGGCCTGAAGACTTGTATATACTTTTTTTTGTACATACTCCTGAGTGAGAGTATATTTTTGTTCTTTCACGAATTGTACTTTGTATCCATTTTGGTTCATGAATAAAAGACATATTTTTCTTCTCAATGGTGTGTTCCTTTTTATTGAATGTATTCTGCGGATAGTCTATCTTAATATCTTTGCAGGACAACGATGGCTTAGGATTCAGGGTTAAGGTCTGCCTCCTAAGACTTTTCAATTCTATGAGCCGTGAGGGTCTCATAAAGAATTTTCTCCCTACCGGTCGAGAGGATCCCGTAGGTGTGGTTTCTCCTTAAGAATCGTGAGGATTCCTAAGTGCCTGTTTTCTCTTGAAAGTCGTAAGGATCTCATAAGAGAATTTACTCCCTTATGAGTCGTGAGGACCCGCAAGTGATGGGTGAAGTTGCCCTTATCCGTATTTCACGGGGTCGGGGGTTGCTCCGGATGCTTCCCATAGGTTCACTGCCATGTTTGGCGAGGACCGGGCTCCGCTCTGGATGTTCTCCGGGGTACCATAGTTTAAAGACATCGCGGTCGAGATTAAGGACATCATAGTCCGTGGATTTAAGGACTCCACAGTACGTTGCTAGTTTTAAGACATTACGGTCGAGATTAAGGACATCATAGTCCGTGGATTTAACGACTCCACAGTCCGTTGTTAGTTTTAAGACATCACGGTTGAGGTTAAGGACATCATAGTCCGTGGATTTAAGGACTCCACAGTCTAGTTTTTGCTCTGGATGCTTCCCACGGTTTCACTGCCGTGTTCGGCGAGGACCAGGCTCCGCTCTGGATGCTTTACACGAGTTCACTGCTGTGCTCTGCGAGGACCAGGATCTGCTCTGGACGTTTCCCATAGGGTCAGGATTGACATAAGCCGTGTTCCACGTAACAAGGAATTTTACTCTAGATGCTTCCTACGGGTTCACTGCCATGTTCGGCGAGGACTAGGCTCCGCTCTGGATGCTTCACACGGGTTCACTGCCATGCTCTGCGAGAACCAGGATCCGCTCTGGACGTTTCACACGGGGTCAGGATTGACATAATCCGCGTTCTACGTAGCCAGGAATTTTGTTCCGGATGCTTCCCACGGGTTCACTGCCATATTCGGTGAGGACCAGGCTCCGCTCTGGATGCTTCACACAGGTTCACTGCCGTGCTCTGTGAGGACCAGGATCTGCTCTGGACGTTTCGTATGGGGTCAGGATTGACATAAGCCGCGTTCCACGTAGCCAGGAATTTTGCTCTGGATGCTTCCCACGGGTTCATTGCCGTGTTCGGAGAGGACTAGGCTCCGCTCTGGATGCTTCACACGGGTTCACTGCCGTGTTTTACGAGGACCAGGATCCGCTCTGGACGTTTCGTACAGGGTTAGGATTGACATAAGCCGCGTTCCACGTAGCCAGGAATTTTGCTCTGGATGCTTCCCATGGGTTCACTGCCGTGTTCGGCGAGGACCAGGCTCCACTCTGGATGCTTCACACGGGTTCACTACCGTGCTCTGCGAGGACCAGGATCCGCTCTGGACGTTTCCCACGGGGTCAGAGTTGACGTTATCCGCATTCTACGTAGCCAGGAATTTTGCTCTAGATGCTTCCCACGGGTTCACTGCCGTGTTCGGCGAGGACTAGGCTCCGCTCTGGATGCTTCACACGGGTTCACTGCCGTGCTCTGCAAGGACCAGGATCCGCTCTGGACGTTTCCCACGGGGTCAGGATTGACATTATCCGCGTTCTACGTAGCCAGGAATTTTGCTCTAGATGCTTCCCACGGGTTCACTGCCATGTTCGGCGAGGACTAGGCTCCGCTCTGGATGCTTCACACGGGTTCACTGCAGTGCTCTGCGAGGACCAAGATCTGCTCTGGATGTTTCACACGGGTTCACTGCCGTGTTTCACGTAACCAGGAATTTTGCTCTAGATGCTTCCCACGGGTTCATTGCCGTGTTCGGCGAGGACTAGGCTCCGCTCTGGATGCTTCACACGGGTTCACTGCCGTGCTCTGCAAGGACCAGGATCCGCTCTGGATATTTCACACGGGTTCACTGCCGCATTTCACATAACCAGGAATTTTGCACTAGATGCTTCCCACGGGTTCACTGCCGTGTTCGGCGAGGACTAGGCTCCACTCTGGATACTTCACACGAGTTCACTGCCGTGCTCTGCGAGGACCAGGATCCGCTCTGGATGTTTCACACGGGTTCACTGCCGCGTTACACGTAACCAGGAATTTTGCTCTAAATGCTTCCCACGGGTTCACTGCCGTGTTCGGCGAGGACTAGGCTCCGCTCTGGATGCTTCACATGGGTTCACTGCCGTGCTCTGCGAGGACCAGGATCCGCTCTGGATGTTTCCCACAGGGTCAGGATTGACATTATCCGCGTTCTACGTAGCCAGGAATTTTACTCTAGATGCTTCCCACGGGTTCACTGCCGTGTTCGGTGAGGACTAGGCTCCGCTCTGGATGCTTCACACGGGTTCACTGCCGTGCTCTGCGACGACCAGGATCCTCTCTGGATGTTTCACATGGGTTCACTGCCGCGTTTCACGTAACCAGGAAGGGTTGACTTTATCCGTATTTCACGGAGTCGGGATTTGACTCTTGGTTATCTGTGCACCGCCGAATCATGGAACTGGGAGTTGCCGCTGTTCCGCTTTGCTTAATATTAAGTCTATTGTAATGAGACGAATGTTGAGATGATCTCTGGGCTATCTGTGAATCGTTGAGATTTGTCTTCTTCTGCTGATGAAGCCTAGGGAGGAAAGGTGTGACTCCCTTTTTGTTTTCGCCCCTGGATTGTATACAGGGATTGACATGATATCACCTGTAGGGCAAAATTTTCATTTTTTTATTTCTTTCCGTGATGCTCTATCATTCCAGCTTTTATATCGTGAAGGTCGCGATTGCCCAATCATTTCGGCTATTTTTCGCGGTGCCCAATCATTTCGGCTATTTGTTTTATTTTTACTCGCTGCTTTTTATTGCGAGTTGCCCAATCATTTCAACTATTTTGCATGCATACATCTTTTACTTGCTGATTTTGTTGCAAGTTGCCCCATCATTTCGGCTATTTCGTATGCATGTGTGGCTTGCTGGCTTTTCGCTGAAAGCTCGGAACTAGATACCGATTTCGGCATCAGCACCGCTACTACTGGGATATTGCCAGGAGCAAATCATCATTTGCCTCTGTCAATGTCGAACAAAAGTGGCTTAGCGAACAGGGTTAGGATCCTGTCGACTAAGGCTTTTGGCTTCATGAGCCGTAAGGGTCTCACAAAGGTATTTCTCCCTACAAGTCGTGTGGATCTCGTAGGCGTGTTTTCTCCTTAGGAATCGTGAGGACTCCTGAGTGTATGGCTTCTTGTAAGTCGTAAGGATCTTACAAGAGGGTTTTCTCCTTATAAATCGAGAGGACTTACAAGGGTTGTTCACCATGTAGACATATCCCTAGTCACGGATGGGACTTTATTAGGGAAATGTTTATTCGCGCCCGTGGATTGTATACAAGCGTCAGCATTGAGCCGCTTGTAGGGCAGTAATGGAGGTTGTGGGGACTGCTTAAGAACAGGTTCAGATCTCTGTAGCTTAAGACTTTTGAATCTTATGAGCCGTGAGGGTTCCATAAGAGAATTCTCCTTACGAGTCGTGAGGATCTCGCAAGTGTAGTTTCTCCCTAGGGATCGTGGGGATCCCTAAGTGTGTTGCTCCCTTGTGAGTCGTAAGGATCTCACGCAGGTGATTTCTCCTTACAAAGTCGAGAGGACCTTGCAAGTGTCTTTTAACGAGATTGCGCCCTTTCAGGTTTTCACAAAACTCGCCGGCAGCCCTGCTGTTTTTACTCACGGAGCCCTTTCGGGTTTTCATCCGTGCCCCTTTTGCTTATGGACATACCGTTTCTTTTTTTTGTTTTTTCTTCTATTTTTTATTCGAACGAGGTTACGCCCTTTTGGGTTTTCACAAGACTCGCCGGTAGCCCTGCTGTTTTTACTCACGGAGCCCTTTCGGGTTTTCATCCGTGCCCATTTTGCTTATGGACATACCGTTTCCTTTTTTAATTCCTTTTTTTGTATCAGCTTTGGGATGCTGCAATCCACCGTAGTTTACCGACATCTCGGTCAACAGCTAGTTTTAGGACATAGTGGTTCGTTGCTAGTTTAAGGACGTTTCGGTCCGTTGTTAGTTTAAGGACGTTTCGGTCCGTGGTTGAAGAAGGCCTGTCACTATTTATAGAGTCTATGCTTAGGAAGATAGCGAGCGGACATAGTCATCGTCATCTATCATTGACCTAGGCCGTGACTCGTTAGGCGTAGTATTTCTTCAGGAAGCGACCATTTATTGGTCTGAAGGGCCTTTCGCCATGCATGTCTATGAGTAGATAGGCTCCACCCTGGTAGACCTTGTCTATAATGTACGGGACTTCATAATTCGGCTCGAATTTCCCTTGTTTAGCACGATTGGGGATCATGGGTCTTTTGACTACCAGCACGAGTTCGCCTTGGCGGAATGTCCTCGGCCTAGTTAATCTTTCGTAGGAGCGCGTCATCTTTGCTTTATAAGCTTCCAGATTTTGTTGCGCTATGAGCCGGGTTTCATCAAGGGCATCGAGCTCCTCGAGCCGAAGGTGAGCATTCTCTTCGTCCGTTAGCTCGTAATGAACTGCCACTCGTAGAGAGGGTAACTCTATCTCGAGGGGGAGTACCGCTTCTGTACCGAATACCAATGCGTACGGCATTGTGTTCGTGGACGTTTTGAACGCAGTTCGATACGCCCAGAGAGCTTCATGCAGTCTTTCGTGCCAGTCCTTCTTATTTCAAGACACTGTCTTTTTCACAATCTTTGTCAAGGTCTTGTTAAAAACCTCAGCTAGACCGTTAGCTTGGGGATTATAGACCGAGGAGTATCTTCAGTCTATGTTGTGCTGTTGTGCGAAGCGGCTGATCTTGTGGCTTCTGTAGGCTGGCCCGTTATCGGAGATAATCCGTCGCGGAGGGCCAAACCGATAAATGACATGTGTCTTGAAGAAATGGAGGAAATTTTCCGTCTTCACTTCCCTCAGCGGTACTGCTTCTGCCCATTTGGAGAAGTAGTCAGTTGTTGCCAAAATGAATCGATGTCCTCTGGACGAAGCTGGCTCAATGGGACCGATTATGTCAATTCCCCACATTTCGAATGGCCAGCTAGCCACCGTCGGATGTAGTGGATTTGGATGCTGGTGGATGAAGTCCCCGTGAATCTGGCACGAATGGCACTGCTTCGCGTATTCGAGGCAGTCTTGGATCATCATTGGCCAATAATAACCCATCCGTTTGATCTTCAGCTTCATCTTCGGCCCGGCTTGGTGAGAACCGCAGAGTCCATCGTGAGTTTCTTGGACGACTCTTTTTGCTTCTTCAGGTCCCAGGTATCTTAACCACAGAGAATCAAATGACCTCTTGTACAGAGTATTATTGGCGAAGGCAAAAGATAAGGCTCGTTTCATGAGCTGATGTTTTGAAGACGCATCTTCAGGTGTTCGACGGGATTTGAAGTAGTCTATAAAGACTTCTCTCCAATCCTTAGCCTTTTCCTGGTCTTTTATTTGTAGATTCGTTTGTCGGTCGCTCCCCTTTCTTCGGACGACTCCGGGGATACTTCTGCCAGAGCAAGAACCCGACGGCTTTGCACAATGATTCTCACGTCATCAAGGTTCTCTTCATCCAGTTCCTTAGCGAGCTTGGCTAATGCATCCGCCTTGCTATTTTCCGCACGCGGTATGCTTTCCAAGGTGTAGGAAGGAATTTGAGTCGGCAGCTGCTGTACTCTCTCGCCGTACTTTACCAACTCTGGCTTGCACGTTTGATAGTCGCCGTTTACTTGACTAACGACCAGTTGGGAGTCTCCATATATGAGGAGGTTTCTAATTCCCATGCCGATGGCGATCTCAAGACCTGCTATCAAAGCTTCATATTCGGCTTCATTGTTTGTCCTCGACTCTGTTAAAGAGAAGGCAAAGTGCATTATCCCTCCTTGTGGAGTCACGAAGATGAGGCCTACCCCTGATTTGATTATAGGGGTGCTTTTTTTACGCTTCTTCATGGAGGATGCTCCATCAAAATAGAGTTCCCATCGGGTATCATCCCCGTCGATCGTGTCAAATGCATGTTCGTCTGGCAGTTCGCAATTCAAAGGAGAATCGGCAGGTATCGGATGCTCAGCGAGGAAGTCGGCGATGGCCTGGCCTTTCACTGCCTTAAGAGGTTGATAAGTTATCGAGAACTCCATCAAGAGCAGGGCCCATTTAGCAAGCCTTCTTGTTAATATGGCCTTCGACATCAAGTATTTGAGAGGATCCACCTTCGATATGAGATGGACTTCATGCGCCAACGCATAGTGCCTGGGCTTCATTATCGCGAAGATCAATGTCAGGCAGTGTTTTTCGATGGGAGAATAATTGCCTTCTGCTCCCAGTAGAACTCGACTCAAATAGTAGAGGGCCTTATCTTTCCCTTGGTCGTTCTCCTGTGCCCATAGCGTGCCTAAGGAACCTTCAAGGGCGGTTGTATACAGAATGAGAGGTTTTCCCTTAACTAGAGCGGTCAGTACTGGCGGATTCTGCAGGTATTGCTTGATTTCGTCCAGTGCGTTTTGGCATTTGCGATCCTAGACGAATGGGGTTCCCTTTTTCATCAGGTTACTGTAAGGACGGCACTTGCCGGAGAATTGGCTATAAATCGCCAGATATACGCGAGCTTTCCTTGGAGAGACCGTAGTTGCTTGAGAGTCTTTGGCGGGGGCATTTCCATAATCGCCTTGATTTTTGACGTATCTATCTCGATGCCTCGGTGTCGGACGATGAATCCTAGGAACTTGCCTGAGGAAACTCCGAACGCGTATTTAAGAGAGTTCATCTTCAAGTTGTATTGCCGAAGGCGTTGAAACACGATTCTCAGATGCTCTAAATGTTCCTCGTATGATTTGCTTTTCACCACGAGGTCGTCGATATAGCATTCGACGATTTCATGTATGAGGTCATCGAAGATCTTCGTCATGGCCCTCTGATAGGTGGCACCGGCGTTCTTTAGACCGAAAGGCATCACCTTGTAGCAGAATATACCCAAAGGGGTCCGGAAAGCGGTGTGCTTCTAGTCTTCGGGATGCATCTTTATCTGATTATATCCTGATGAGCCATCCATGAAGGAGAAAACTTTGTGAGTGGACGTGTTATCTATCATCAGCTCAGTGACTGGTACTGTAAAGTCGTCCTTTCGACAGGCTTTATTGAGATCCCGAAAGTCCACGCATATGCGCACTGTCCCATTTTTCGTTATCACCGGGACGATGTTGGCGATCCAGTCAGGATACTGAACCTCTTGGATGAAGCCAGAGTCGATTAGCTTCTTAACCTCGGCGTTGACGCTCATCTCAAGCTCGAGCCGCATTCTTCTCGGTGCTTGTTTGATTGGTTTGGCGTCCGGGGATATTGCCGGTTTTTGGACCGCAATATCTGGATCTAGTCCTGGCATCTCGGAATAGTTCCATGCGAAGCAATCTTTATGCTGCATGAGCACATCCTTTAGTGTAGCCACCCTTTCTTCAGATAGCAACTCACTGACGAATGTCGGTCCCGGGTCACTTTCCGTACCCAGATCAATTTTCTTGAGGTTATCTGTAGTAATGTGTATTCCATCTTCCAGCTCTTTCGGCGCCGGTGGAAACTCTGAGATCACCTCATCATCATTGTTTTCGAAGCACCATAGGAGGTCATCCATATTCTCGGGCTCTTCTTCTGATAGAGCTATCATATGAAAAGTGCGAGCTCGCTTCCAAGACTGATGTTGATTTGGTTCTACTCTCGCTGTATGCGTGGATTTCGGTTCATGCTTCTGTGGTGGAGTTACCCTCCAACTGCTGGATAGGGCAAATCTGCCGAGCTGATATTGGTCTTCGACCCAGTTCTTGAAGGTGAAGCAGTCTTCGAGAGGATTTCCTATTGCTCGGTGATAGGAGCAATAATCTGGGTGATTGACTTCGCCTGCTTGATCGGGGTGTTTGGACTCCGGAAGTGTAATCATTTGATGTCTTATGGAGAGCTCAAGCATCTTCCGTGTTTTGTTCTGAGGAAAAGAGTATGTTCGACTCATCTTCTTCATAAGGGACGAATCCGTATTGCTCGATTCCCGATCGCTTGGCTTCTTGGTCCCGCTTTGTTGCTGTCGAACACCTTTCCTGCTCTTTGATTTATTTTTGCCTCTGCGTCGGGCCTTTTGTATGACGGGTTGATAAGGAAGAGCATTGTCATTCTCCGTGACCTGCTGAAGGAGGCGCTGCGTCCTGGCTTTCTCGTAAATGGCCATTTTACGGTTATGGTCATCCCGGATCTTTTGACCCGCTTCCCTGATAAGCTTGTCCATTCGTTCTTCAAATGACGGACTCGGCATCTTTATTGCAGGATCTCGTTTTGGTTCAGGGTCAGCATTTTCTGACAGGGCGTCCTCTTCCTTATCGAAGTCATATATGACGTAGCTACCATGGACTCGTTCCTTTTTCCTAGATTTCACGTATCCAAGCCCGAGCGTTTCCATTCTCCCGTTGGGCAACTTGCGCTGAGTTCCAGGGACATCCCAAATCCAGTTGTAGAACCGAGCTTGTCGAATGGTCTGTTTGAAAGATACCCCTTGGCGCCTCAGGAGCCTTCTCAAGCCTTCCGAATAATATCTAAGCAGACGGATGGGCTGGAGTCTGTCGAGCGTAGAATTGGCGCCATGCCAGATTTCTTTCTCCACTTTGGTTTTCTCAGATCGGTAGAATAGGATTGCCTTTTCACCCTTTCGCCTGGGAGGGACGTAAAATGTCTGCAGTTCTTGCACACTATAAGTTCTAAGTGCATCGAGTTCTTTGTAATGCTCTTGTGGAACCATGGTAATTTGAAAATTCTGATTATCACTAGCGAAGGCTTGTATTGATGGTCGAGCGGAAAATATAGCGTTAACCTCATCTTCCGAGTCGCTGCCGAAGATCAACATGGGGGCGGACGGTCCCGGGTTGTTGCGTTGTGGCGGCCGTGAATAAACTTTCTCTTCTTCCTCCTCGGTATCACTCCCGAAGACTGGAATAGTGGTGATAGCTTTGTCCTTCGGTTTGTGACATCTTTCCGCATCCTCAAAATCTGGTAAGAAGTATTTTGCATCTTCGTACTTTCGGACTTCGTTCACGGAGAATGGGTTTAACTCTCCCGTCACAGTGTACTCGAGATCATCCTTGAAATACTTCATACACTGGTGTTGTGTAGAAGGGATGATATTGTACTCGTGTAACCAGGGCCGGCCGAGCAAAGCGTTATAGCAGGTCTTAGCATCGATGACGTGAAATTTAATATCCGTGACAAGTAGCCCGAAGCGCAGTGTCAGTATCACAGACCCGAGAGTCCATGATGAATGGGAGTCGAAACCAGAGATGATGATTTTATCACGAGCGAGGTGTTGAACGCTCATGCAGATTTCCTTTAACACCATTACATTAAGGAGATTAACGGAGGACCCATTGTCGACCAGGATTTTGCCTATCTTGATATCGTGACAGTATCCCGAGACATAAAGGGGACGGTTGTGCTCGCACGTCCTGAGGAGGAGATCTTCGTCACCGAAGGTGATATCGGCCGTGTGTACTTCTTCCAGCCCGTCATTCATCTTTTCTTCGGCGAGGAAAGCTTGGAATTGTTCAGGCTCCTGCAATGCCTTGATCAAAGAGTCTCTTGCTTCTTTTGATAACAAGAGGGCATCGAGAATGCTTAGCTGCGAAGGTAACTTTCTCAAGTGTGCCAGAACGTTATAGTCCACCTTACTTTTCTTTGACGGGTCCTTTGCGGTCAGCTCTTTGATGACTTGGTCATCTAGGGCGATATCTTCAGAGACTTTTTCTTTTCCTTTGTCTTTTCTATTCGTGGGTCCGAGATTCTTTTCGGGCAGCGTACGATTGCGCAGCTGAATATTTTCGCAGGTCTTTGGTTCTTCCTCTTTCCCCGGGGTGGGTTCTTTAAAGAGAGGACCAAGAGTCATTTCTTCTTCGGTGTCGCTCCCGAAGGTGAGAACTTGCGATCCCCCGGCGTTAACCATGCGACAGTCTCCAGTAGTTCTTCTAAGCTCCTCAGTCGTACTTCTCTGCGCCCGACGAGCTTTGCGTTTCATCCGCTTAAAATGTTGCCGGTAAGCAACATATCCCAGCCACCATCTTTTAAAAGCGTTGCACTCTTCGGTGGGATGCGCAATCTTTCGATGATATAAACAATAGCTCGGACACATTTCGGCTTTACCAAGAGTACTTCCTTCGGAGGGTGGTAGCTTCATTCCTATTGATATGGCTTTCGCAAAACTTTTCATCGTCTTGGTCTTGTTTTTATTTGCAACTGATGTCCTTTGATTTGGCAGGAGTATCTCGACTCTTTCGTTCAGTCGCCGGCGTTTGGCTCTTTCAAATATGGCCATCTCACGCTCCCGATCGGCTTTACTTTTCTGATGAATTTCATTCAGGAAGGCATCGAACATTTTGTCTGGCGGCTATAGAAATTCCGGCTCGGGACCTGCCCCCAGTCTCTTGGTGCAAGGAGCCTTTTCATCGTTTATCAATGAGTGAGAGATCACATGACAACTTGCTACGTAATCCTCAGATTCATCCGACGAGTCTTCTCCATCATCTTCGTCTTCAAGGACGTGGCTGAGGAACTCTTGGAGCGTCATCGGAGTCCGCGCCTTCTGGTTATACTCTTACAGCGCGTCAATTTATATTTGTAAGTCCGTGCGCTTGTCACCAGGCTTCACGGGCTTCTTGGATTTCTTCTTCTTCTTTGAAGATTTTGACGGCTGGGTGTGAGCACTTTGGCTATCGCCACCAATTTTTAGAGCTGGGCGCAGCTTCAGCCTTCCTTCGATGATCTGGGGTTCTAGCGGATTTTTCCACCTGATCGTCGGGCATGTCTGGAGATCATTCAGCATCCTTTTGGTTTTGGCCGAAAGAGACACCTCCCATGGAGCTTCTTCAACAAAAGAGCATGTTGCCCCCGGTGTGTCCGTCTTCTTAAGAGTGTGTGGTTGTGGTGGGCTTACTGATTGGTATCGAAAATTTGTGTTTGTAGTTAACCACAATCAATAACGGTGTCGCGTGTAGCTAGACTGAGATGAGTACGGGTCGTCCTCTGGGAAACGTGGAACCTTTTACTTTTATTTTAGATGTGTTGAGAAAGAGAGGAGGGATAAAGAATTTTATAGAAAGATTTCTAGATCTACGTCAAACAAGAATGTAAAATATAGATCTAGAATATTTAAAGATGTAATTAATATAATAAGAGGGCTTGTAGGGTTCGTTAGGATTTAGTAGTTATGGACGATTAATTAAAAGTTACCCTTTTTATCCATTAATAGATTTAGAACTAGAACGACGGTGATGCGTGTAGATTAGGGTTTCTGGAGGGAAAAGGAATCCCACTCTTAACCCTTATCTCGACACAGAACTCCGTTCATATCTAGCCTTTACCAAAACAATCATTAATCTAATCTTTAATCGCGGTCGGAACTAGCAAAGAATTGCTAGCGCGCCCGATTAGGATGTTAATGATTCTTTTGATAAAGTTCCTAAACTTTATAGGACTTAAAAAGGGGTTTAGATATTTTTATCGTCCATTAGCCTACCCTAATCCTACGAACCCTAACAAGCGGAGAATTACTCGCGCATGTTGGGAGAAGAAGATGAAAAGAGAGAGAGGGAAAACATAATGTAAGATGCAAAAACAATTAAATAAAAATAACTACCTTTATTAATCGACTTGAACAAACTACACTTTAATCCATAGAAAATGATTACAACTAGTTGCTTCTCGATCTTTCCTAAGGAGGTAGTCGAACATCGATGATCAGCCTGGATGCGTGAGCGTCGGGAGCTTCGTGATCTCTTCGGCTTGATCCCTTTTCCAAGAGGCTCTCGGTGCCTTTTTATAGTGTAAAGCCAGAAACATTTGCTTCCAAAATATGATTTGAGCAGAAAAGATTTTCCCTAAAAATTCTCAACTCCCAATTCTTCTTTACCGCGGCGGATCCGCGGCCCAAGAGGGGGTAAGGCCGCGGATTCGCGGCCGTTTAATCTCCTCCGTTCATCAAACTTTAGGGCATCTGTCTTTGTGACATTTGGACTCCTCTGGAACCTTTGTATCTTTGAAATCTTCTCGTGGTTGCTGCCAGACTTGGTCTCCAAGTTTTGCTTCTTAATTAGGTAGGTCTTCTCAACAACTTGATTTCCTTGATTCTAGTCTTGAAAGATTCTACACAACTTGGAAAAATTCTGCACAACAACTCAAATAAGATTTAGTAGACTTTGTTCTACTAGGATTAGGTCAATGAATTTATTTGCATACATTTTCCTAACAAATGCTAATTAAAATATATTAACACATGGAAAATGGTGCTTTTACACATAAACCCTCATATGTATAATATATTATAATAAAGTTCTTTTTTAATATGTAAATGGTAGGAAAAATGTAATACAAATGTGCAGTTTTATCAACTGAACAAATACCCCCAAACTTATCTTTGATCGTCCCGAGCAAACTAGTTTATTTAAGAGGAGAAAAAGAAAACTAAGCACACTTTTGTAGGCAGACACGATTGCACTGAGCACGTGCAACAAGCCGTTAAACCTCTAGGTGTCCCTAGTAGGAGGAGTGTTGTCTCCTGAGGGTTTTCAGCGGATTACACCCACAAAATCCAATAACAAAAGAAAGATGGTGAAAGTTACATATAAAGATAAGAACCATAAAAGAAAGACTTTGAAAATAAGAGTTTCCAACCACACTAGCTTTTCAGTTGTCATGAGCCCTATCTTAATAGTCATGAAAAAATGTTAGAAATCACATCATCCCTCAATAAAACATCGTCTTTATTCTTCATTCCTATCTTTCTTCCAAACATTGATCATATACCCCTACGTGTGTGTATGGAACATCCCTACACTCGGAGAATTCAATTCAAGCTATCATACTCTTGTCCATCTACCTTAGTACTTTTTAATTTGATGAATACTTAGGTTTGCTCACACATTTTCATGCGACCGTTAATACTTCTTGAGGTACTAACCGACCGATTACTCATGTGCTTGCTGATTATGTGATAATATTTTCCTCGTCTTGCACCACCTAAGGCTTAGCAGTGACTCCCAGACCAGTTGGCCTTAGGGCACTAGGTGAAGAGGCACCCTCGCTATATTTTTTTTATTGCTGCCTTGGCGATACAAAACCAGTGTTCATTTTTTTATTTTCACCATTTTTATATTTTCTTCATTTTTTTCTTTCCTTCATACTTTGGCTTTTAGACAAGAGCATTTCAAGGTATCCTCTACTATCCCGAGTTTCAAGACGTGTGTAAGTGCATATAGTAGGGTATCAACATTCAAATGTTTGGCTTCTAGAATAAAAACTATTTTTCAGACTTATTTTTATCCTCAGATTAGTGACTTCCTTCATCTTACTAACCCTTGGGACAACAGCTCATAACTACTTATTACTAGTTTGTTTAAGAAAACTTCTAATTTTCTTGGTTTTCTTAAACTATTCCTATCTTTTGGATGTAATTTTTTTTCTTTCTACCCTTTTGTTATAATTTTTTTTTTAATTTTTGAAAATGTTGTGCGTATGCAAAATATGATGCAAATTGATGTGTAAATAAGCACAAACCTCCCCCAAACCTGTTTACAGCAGTGTCCTCACTGATGTCATCCGTTAAGCTCAAAAAACCTGTAGACTTGGGAGGAAATTATTAATGGGGGCAAGAATATATGAAAGTGAAAATCCTCCCCCAAACTTATTTTAGGCTTACAATTTTGTAAACATCATTTTCTTTCAAGAGCCAAAATATACCACCCCTCCCCCAAACTTGAGTTAAACAATTTTAATCTTTTAAAATCACATGAGGGGGTCAAGGTTATTGGTCATGCCAAGCTTTGCAAAGACCAAAGGTCAACAACAACCATTCAAAAATTTTATCGATGAAGCACCAAGGTTGGTGGAAGAACATGTCACCTATTGACGTGAAGAAGTGGGGAGGTGACAAGAGGTGTATTGGAAAAGGATTGCGTCTCAATTTGGAGAGACGACACAGTGATAGTAATGATGGATTACTCGCATTATCATGATTGTCCAAAAGAAAAGGTGGAGGTCCAATTTCTTCATCTTGGAGTTGATTCATCTCAACACCCGTGTCTTGTAAAAATACGAGTTCATCAGCGAAAATTTTCTCAAAGCTTTCATCGATACCCCGAAGAATAATGTCATCAGAAAAAATGGGGGGATCGTCCGACTCTATAAAAAGTTCCTCATCAGCATTAGATGTTGACCTGGACAACTCGGTGGAAGAGTCTGTGTCAAACAACGACATATGAAAAGAGTCAGAATTATGAGGTTGATCAAATTCGCTACTGTCGACATCCATTAATTCGACAGAACACACATGAGCATAGGGTTCGGAGGGTTCACTTCCCAACTTGTAAATGTTAAGCTCAATTGACTTCTTTCCAAAGGATAGGGTCATAGAGCCGTTTCTACAATTAATTACTGCGTTGGAAGTGGCCAAAAAGGGTCGACCGAGTATCACCGGGATTTGATTGCGTGGGTTTGCCACAGGTTGTGTATCAATAACGATAAAGTCCACAGGGAATATGAATTTCCCGACTTTGATTAACACATCCTCTAGCTCACCCCTAGGTTGGGTAATAGATCGATCGGCCATCTGAAGAGTGCAATGCGCCGGCTTTAACTCTCCGATCCCTAATTGCTCATAAACATAATACGGAAGCAAGTTAACACTAGCACCTAGATCGAGTAGAGCACGATTGATATTTTTACCCCCAATAGAAATTGAAATTGTAGGACTTCCGGGGTCCTTTCGTTTCTTGGGAAGTTGTTGTGTAAAAGCTGTGCTCACATTACTCGTAAGGAAAACTTTTTTAGGTACTTGAACTTTTCTCTTCCTAGTGCACAAGTCCTTTAGGATTTTCGCATATGACGGAACTTGTTGAATAGCATCTAGGAGAGGAATGTTTATGTTAACTTGCTTAAAAATTTCCACAATCTTCTCCATTTGTGGACTTGGTCTGTTGCCCCTTAACCTGTTTGGATAAGGTGCTTGATCAATAAGTTTTGGGTCCAACGTTTGTGGAGAAGACTGTGGGGATGGATTCGATCCCAAAATTGGAGTGGGAATCGACTTAGATAGATTTGGCGAAATGTTCGAGCCTTGGGGAAAATGGAGAATAGGCTCGGATGAAGGTGGGGGACTAGACGATTAGGGGAAGAAGAAGATGAAGATGGGGTATCAAATGTGTCACTAACATCAAACTGCTCACCCACACGATTATTCAGCTCTCTCCCCGATCTCAACGTGGTAACAACACTCACATTATAACTTTGTGAGTGGCCAGGATTAGGTATGGGTTGAGATGGGAGTTTCCCTTTCTCTCTCGCACTCATTGCGGCGTTTAACTGTGCGATTTGGTTTTCTATTGATTTAATACTCTCACCATGGGAGGAGGAGTTTTTCGTTAGGGTATCAATAGAAGACCTCATCTCAGCCGAATTTTGCATGGATTGTTTCATGAACATATCCAAAGTTTGTGCAAGTGAGTTGTCAGTACCGCCCACTTGTGGTGTAGAAATGTTGGCCGGATTTTGGAAATTCTGTGACTGAAAGGGGGGCTGATTCTGTGGTTGTGGTTGCTGTGGAGGAGGTCTTTGATAATTGCTTTGTTAGTTTTGATTCCAAGCAAAGTTAGGATGATTCCTCCACCCTTGATTATATGTGGAAGAATAAGGATCGTTTCTAGGTCGCTGCTGAAAAGCAGCATTAGCTTAAAACGATGCATTCATAGGATATTCTTCCGTTAAGTGTGAAGGATCCGAACAGCAACCACAGACGGTCTTAGGAAGCGTAACCTGATTTAGGGAAACTGATGAGAATCTGCTCTCAATAGCGTCGAGTTTCTTCTGCATCGCTGCCATTTCGGCTTTCACTGCGATGGAAACATCGAGCTGGTGAACACCTCCCTTAGATGAAGGTGGTCTTACGCTTTCCCACTGCAAAGTGTGTTCAGCGAGGTCTTCCAGATACTTCCAAGCTTCACCGTCGTCTTTAGACATGAAATTGCATTGACACATTGTTTCAAGCATCTGCTTTGTCGCTGGATTAATGCCCTCATATATAATCCGACATAAATCCCATCTATTGATTCCATGATAAGGACATTGGACAAGTAGATCTTTGAAACGTTCAAAGCACTTCCAAAATGGTTCATTGGAAAGCTGGGTGAACTGGTTGATCTCGCTCCTAACACGTGCAGTCTTATGGTTTGGGTAAAACTTCTTAAGAAATGCTATGAAGAATTCATCCCAATTAGTGATAGAGTGTGCGGCAGTATTGTAAAGCCATTTTTCTGCCAAGTCGCACAGTGTGAATGGGAGAAGACGTAAGCGCATAGCATCTAAAGTTAATTGTGAAGTACCCATCATTGCGCATACGTTTTCGAATTTGGTGATGAAAACGTACGCGTCTTCCTACTCAAGCCCATGAAATTTGGGCAGCAGATTGATGTAGTGGGGTTTAATCTCGAAATTATCCCCGTTAGGTGGTGGAAGAGATAGACAAGTGGGAAGAGGACCACGGATAGGATAGCATCTCTCTTGAAGAGAAATGCGCGGTGGATTCTGCGCACCTTCGGGCGGTGGCAACGTGGTGTTATAATTTGATGGAGTGCCGTCCATCACGGTCGTGGTGTTTGGTGGGGGAAAAGAAGATGAAGAAGTACCGACTTCGGCGTCGATAGCAGGAACGCGGACAAGACGGGCACTAGGATCCCGTGTCCAGCCGAGCATGCACTAAGCGGGTTTAATGCAAGTGGCAGTGTGTGTGTGATTTAAAATTGGCTTGTTTTGAAAAAGTGGGACTCAAGACAAATCTCCCTAAGATGCACAAGCAACCCTAGAACTAAGGTCACCTAGGTCCAGTCTCTAGACCGCTCCTAGACTTCCAAAGGACAAGCCGCAGGATCAATCCTCTACCGCCTCCGTACTACCCTTGTAGCCAGGTAAGTGCCAGGTAAGTGGGAAGGAACCACGTCGTGGGCCTAATTAAAAACCACTAGCCTTTGTCACACTTGCCTAGGCACTACAAAAGTAATGCGGATAAACGATAGATTACCCACGACCTTCCTCTGTCCTTTTTGAGCGCGGCAGTCCTTAGAGTCTGGTCTAGATATCTTTTAAATTAATGAAGGGTTGATCTATATGCTCGGTTTGTGATTTGTGGGGCTTAGGAAGGGTGATGAAATCCCCACCTAATCTTGATTTGGTCTTTGCCCCTTAGAGTCCGTATTAAAATATGCAAAACAAAACAAATCACAAAACTTTTGCAAAAAGATTTTTGAGCGGCGCTATTTTGCAAAGAATCCTGCAGAAAATAGATTTTATTGGATTTGAGGAGAGAGAGAAGGAGTTGAGAAAGATACCAGAGAAGATTTATTCCCTAATTCCTCCAACTTGCCGCGGTTCCGCCGCAGAATGGGTGCTTTTGCCACGGTTCCGCCGCGTGGCAGAAGGAACAATTGATGAAATTTTTTGTATGGACTTTTGTGCTCCTCTGGATCTCTAAAAATTTCTCTGTTTCCTGTTTCCTCAAGTTTGTGACTCTAGATTTCCTCCCAAAAATTCACGCACAAATCGTTAAATATACAATTTGCAGTTTTGTTTTAATAATGATATGACTCGTCTAAGAATTCAACACAAATAGTAAGAATAAAAAATTACGCACGTATCCCCGGCAACGACGCCATTTGATTGGTATCGAAAATTTGTGTTTGTAGTTAACCGCAATCAATAACGGTCTCGCATGTAGCTAGACCGAGATGAGTACGGGTCGTCCGCTGGGAAACGTGGAACCTTTTACTTTTATTTTAGATGTGTTGAGAAAGAGAGGAGGGATAAGGAATTTTATAGAAAGATTTCTAAATCTACGCCAAACAAGAATGTAAAATATAGATCTAGAATATTTAAAGATGTAATTAATATAATAAGAGGGCTTGTAGGGTTCGTTAGGATTTAGTAGTTATGGACGATTAATTAAAAGTTACCCTTTTTATCCATTAATAGATTTAGAACTAGAACGACGGTGATGCGTGTAGATTAGGGTTTCTGGAGGGAAAAGAAATCCCACTCTTAACCCTTATCTCGACACGGAACTCCGTTCATATCTAGCCTTTACCAAAACAATCATTAATCTAATCTCTAATCACGGTCAGAACTAGCAAAGAATTGCTAGCGCGCCCGATTAGGATGTTAATGATTCTTTTGATAAAGTTCCTAAACTTTATAGGACTTAAAAAGGGGTTTAGATATTTTTATCGTCCATTAGCCTACCCTAATCCTACGAACCCTAACAAGCGGAGAATTACTCGCGCATGTTGGGAGAAGAAGATGAAAAGAGAGAGAGGGAAAACATAATGTAAGATGCAAAAACAATTAAATAAAAATAACTACCTTTATTAATCGACTTGAACAAACTACACTTTAATCCATAGAAAATGATTACAACTAGTTGCTTCTCGATCTTTCCTAAGGAGGTAGTCGAACATCGATGATCAGCCTGGATGCGTGAGCGTCGGGGAGCTTCGTGATCTCTTCGGCTTGATCCCTTTTCCAAGAGGCTCTCGATGCCTTTTTATAGTGTAAAGCCAGAATCATTTGCTTCCAAAATATGATTTAAGCAGAAAAGATTTTCCCTAAAAATTCTCAACTCCCAATTCTTCTTTACCGCGGCGGATCCGCGGCCCAAGGGGGGTAAGGCCGCGGATCCGCGGCCGTTTAATCTCCTCCGTTCATCAAACTTTAGGGCATCTTTCTTTATGACATTTGGACTCCTCTGGAACCTTTGTATCTTTGAAATCTTCTCGTGGTTGCTGCCAGACTTGGTCTCCAAGTTTTTCTTCTTAATTAGGTAGGTCTTCTCAACAACTTGATTTCCTTGATTCAAGTCTTGAAAGATTCTGCACAACTTGGAAAAATTCTGCACAACAACTCAAATAAGATTTAGTAGACTTTGTTCTACTAGTGTTAGGTCAATGAATTTATTTGCATACATTTTCCTAACAAATGCTAATTAAAATATATTAACACATGGAAAATGATGCTTTTATACATAAACCCTCATATGTATAATATATTATAATAAAGTTCTTTTTTAACATGTAAATGGTAGGAAAAATGTAATACAAATATGCAGTTTTATCAACTGAACACTTACTTTCCACTTTTCAGACAGCGCAAACTTGCCTCGCTGATACTGATCCTCGATCCATCCCTTAAAGACGAAGCAATCTTCGATCGGATGGCTTACCGTTTGGTGGTAAGGGCAATAATTGGGATTATTCGCTTCACCGGGCTGCAATGGTCGCTTGGGGTTCGGCAAATTGATAATTCTGTTGCGCATCGCCAGCTCGAAGAGTCTCCTCGTTTTGTCTCGTGGGAACGAGTAAGGACGCCTCATTTTCTCATTGTAATAGCGCCGTCTCTCCTCCAATTGATCCGTTAGTCTTGGAGCACTGGGGTGCTGTTGAGTATTCGCCACGAAGGTCGCCTTTCCTTTACCCTTTTCATTTCGCGGCTCCAGTTTCGGGGGAGACGGTCTATGACCCATCTGATCCATCTGGGCTAGCTTGTCGGTTAAAGCTTGGAATGTGGTCGGTTTGAAGAACATCATGAACTGTGCAATAGTTGCATAAGGGTCTAGGGTGCCCACGAACATGTCCACCACTGGTGCTTCTTCGATGCGTTGTTCGCACTTCGACCACAGGTTCCGCCATCGGATCACGTATTGAACCTACGTCTCGCCCGGCTTCACCCTTGCATTGATCAATGCCGTTATTGGGGTGTGTTCGCTGGCACTCGCGAATCGCTGGGTGAATAGCAACTCCATCTCTACGAAAGTTTTGACGGAGTCGTTTGGAAGTTCGGAGTACCACTCAAACGCCGTCTCCGATAAGCTGCCGACGAATTGGCGAAGCAAGAGCTTATCATCGCCACCAGTATTGCCACAGAGGGCCCTGAACTGAGCAACATGTTGATGGGGATTTCCTGTCCCCTTGTACACATGAAATTTCGGGATCGTGTAGCCTGGCGGGTATTTTATCTGACCATACCAGCCTGGATACGGTCGCCCAGTTTTGACAACTTGGCCGGCTGCTTCGTTTGCCTGGTGAACTCGTATTTGCTGAGCAATATAGTCACCCAGGACAGCTTTGGAGATTGTTTCCTCCTTGGCTGTTGACAGAGCCGGCAGAGAATTCGACTTTTCTCCTCTGTCATCTTCAATTATTACTGGAGGATTTTCGGCTGGAGGGTCCGGCTGTATCATCATGCCTACCATATCCTGGAATAGAAGGGCCATTTGCTTTATATTGGCCGCTTGTTCCGCAGCCTCTTTGTCCTTCTTTTCGAGCATTCTCCGAAGGAATTCAGCATCAGTCGCATGTTCGTGACGTTGTTCTGATGATGCCTCCGGGATTTCTTTTGGCCCGGTGAGTGCGGCCATCGCAGTCAGCATCTCCTGAAGCTTCTGCTGCAGTTTTTCCTGAGCTCTTGTGATGGATCGGGTGAGTGGTCGGTGGCCCGTAGAAGCGCGGCTATCCTCTTTCCCGGATGCCATGTAGACAGTATATACCATCATGCCCCCAGACTTGGGGCATTTGGGCTCAGCGTCTTTGTGGTCTGCCACGTTCACATAGGATTTCTCTTGCCTCCTTCTTTTCTGAGTGGTTGACGTTGAGGGGGCCGCTGCCGTGGGTGCCCAAGTAGTCGTCATCTTTTATGACTTAACAGGACGGTTTTCTTCCTGCCGGACCTTCAGCTTCTTCTGCTGGCGGGATAAATTTCGATCAATCACCGAGTCTTGGACCTGACGCCAGACTTTGTAGATTTTAGAGGACATCCGCTGAGGGGACTATTCTGGCTTGGTTTCAGCAACATTCTCCACCGAAGGAGGAGATCTTTTCAATACGGCGGTAGGAGAGTTCCTGCGCACCTTATTCAGCAGCTCAAAGCTGTTCCCGGTTGGAACAGCAGCATTAATTTCCACCGTTGGAGCTGGTGGAGTTAGCCCAGAAGGGGAGTTGCCCCCGGCCTTCCTTACTCGGCGCCAGTGGCGACGTCGAGCGTGTCGAGCCGTTGGTGTTCGTTCAGCAATGGCTTTGTCTTCCCCCCTTTCCAGGTGAAGGGTTGCTGCTGGAGTCGGCCTATTGAAGACTGATGTCCTTTGAGTAGCAGGAGCGGGAGTTGGGAAAGTCAGTCTTGTAAAGACTGACCCCTTGGCAGGAGAAGCCGCCTTGACAACTTCAGGAGCAGGGTTGGTTACTTTCTTCAGAATAACCTTCTTTGGAGGTGCAGGCTTCATCATGGAACCACCTGAACTTTGGCCCAATCTGGAGAAGACCGAGGCGACGGTGCTGGACGACCCATTAGGAGGGGCCGCAGTAGCTGTAAGCCGATCGAAGACCGACTTCTTGGGAGCTTCTGGTGTCGGCATCGGAGCAATGAAGCTCGTTGGCCGGAGCGATGAAGCTCGTTGGCGGGAGCATGGTACCGAAAAACAACCCTGTGGTGGCTTGAGTGACCTATTCCATGGGCATCATGAACAGGGAAGCAGCTTGGGGCCTGTAGGCTATGCCCCCAGTTGAGGCAGGACGCGGTTTGCAGTCGCATGTGGAACACTTTGAGCATGTGAACGCCATTGATCCTTTGCTTTATGCACCAAGCGAAACGCCAAATCTTAGCACCTCGAAACCCAAGGGTAACCATTAGCAAACCGCGATTGGTTCGCGAACACGACACACGAAGTGTGGAGTGGAAAGAGGAAAAGGTCCCACCGGGCGTGCCAGAATCTGTTCCCCTCCGAAAGAAGGTGCAAGACTAACGTCTTGTCTGAGATTCGGGGGCAGATGCTAATTGGTGCTATCCGTCCACCTCTCCGAAGATGCCAAGTTGATTTATGAATCCAAGTATCGAAGGTTTAAACGGATGCGGCCGATGTAGCAGACTTCGTCAGATTCCCCCTCATTTGAGGGGTTTTTGATTATGGGGACGCTCTTCCCTGCAGGCGCAAACCCCTGCAGTTAATTACGCTACCGCATCGCGGTAACCACTTTCTCCTTCTCCAGATGGTCACTTCGTGTCGTGTGTGTTTGTTTTGTTTTTGGTTGCTCGTGGATTGTATACGGAGACTAATTTATGTTGTCGCCCGTAGGGCGTGGACTAGTCCAAATCCGTATTTTCTTAGATTTGGGTTTGGGGGTTTGGGTTTAAGGATGCGTTAGCCTCATTTGAGACTAAGATCAACTTAAACGTTCGTTAAGGATACGTTAGTCTAATTTTAGACTAAGATCAACTTAACGGGATCGTTTAGATCCGACAAGAGAGCAATTGGACTCTATTGTTTAGTTTTGCAGTCGAATATTAGTTTAAAAACATCTCGGTCGAGGTTAAGGACATCATAGTCCATGGATTTAAGGACTCCACAGTCCGATGTTAGTTTTAAGACAACACGGTCGAGGTTAAGGACATCATAGTCCATGAGTTTAAGGACCCCACAGTCCAATGTTAGTTTTAAGACATCACAGTCGAGGTTAAGGACATCATAGTCCATGAGTTTAAGGACCCCACAGTCCAATGTTAGTTTTATGACATCACGGTCGAGGTTAAGGACATCATAGTCCATGAGTTTAAGGACCCACAGTCCAATGTTAGTTTTAAGACATCACGGTCGAGGTTAAGGACATCATAGTCCATGAGTTTAAGGACCCCACAGTCCATTGAAATATATGGTTGTCGGGACCCGTCTCCTCTTTGAAGACGTTGAGGAATTACAACGACAAATATCAAAGGAGTGAAGAGATGTACCCTTGAACCCAGGTGGATTAAATGATCTATAGCCCAGTTTGGAACTAAGACCAATTAATTACATTATGAGCAAATTGGCTCAGTTGAGTCTGAATTGAGGACATATGGCCTTCTTGGGCTAAGTCCAATCAAGTTTGGAATATTGGCCCTCTGTTGGTCCATTGAAGGGGAGGCTTTGCCTCTAGAAAATTAGTCAATGGGGCTGAAGCTAGTGTTCAACACTAAAGAACAACAGTGTTAAACACTAGTAATAAGATTATCAAATTAGTGTTAAACACTAGAAGAGGGAGGGATCACGTGGGAGCACGTGATAGCATCAAAAAGTGGGGCTAGATCCCCTTATTTTGTTCTCGGGATATTCAGATAAGTGTTAAACACTTTTGGTCTTCAGGCCATCACGTGTGGGCACGTGATGGGCTTCCAGTCATTGATTATTAAAGCGTTTTACTAGGGGTCACGTGGGGACATGTGAGAGCGCCCAAGAATGGTTCCGCCTTTGGATTTGTTCTCTTTTGTTTCAAGGGTCACGTGGGAGCACGTGAGCCATTGCATCCGAGTTTTTTCCCTTCTCATTTTGGGCATCTTTTCAGGGGTCACGTAGGGTCACGTGACCTTAGTCCTTTGCATGCACAGAGATCTTTTAAGTCTTCTTATTTTATTTTGAGAATTAAATTCTTATGTAGGGTTAAACCCTAATTTCTTTTAGAGGAATTAAATTCCCAAAGAATTAAATTCTTGTATAGGGTGAAACCCTGATTCTGTCTTGGAGGAATTAAATTCATGTTAATCTGAGAGAATTAAATTCTCAATTAGGGTTAAACCCTAGTTTTGCCTATCTTGAAGGAATTAAATTGCTATAATTTTTGGAGAATTAAATTCTCAGATAGGATTCAAACCCTAAGTTCATATCTTGGAGGAATTAAATTCCCGTGAGTTTGGGAGAATTAAATTCTCATATAGGGTTAAACCCTAATTTTGTTTTAGGAGAATTAAATTCTCAAAACTCGATTCCCCCTCTAAGCTTAGGATCTGCAAGGCAGGATCTCGACCCGATGAGAATTAAATTCTCAACTTATGGGGAGATGTGCTCTGTGCAGTTCTTCAACCAGAAGAAGAACTAAGTTCTTTTTTTGTAGAAGAGTTAAACTCTTAGATTTGAGAATTAAATTCTCTGTTCGAAGCTTTGATCCCCTTTCTTTTCTTACCTAGGGTTTTTCTTTGTAGAGAATTAAATTCTCCTTTCTTTCTCTCTCTGCAATTTCAAGATGTCAAAACTCTCTCCAAACTCTCTCTCTCTATATCCTTCTCTTCTCTTGGCTCCTATTTATAGAAGAAGGAAAAGAATCAATTTGTTTAGCAAATCTTTCTTTGAAAGATTTTGTTTGTTTTCATAATTAATATGAGCCTTTAGATCATTAAGTGAATTTTATTCACCGTTAGATTTTCAATCCAAAGATATTCTGTTTGTTATTTCTGGTGAGATTTAGGAAATCTTTCCTTATCTAAGATTTTTCCATAAATTGGTGATATTTAATCACCCCTGGATTTTCAATCCAACGGTTCTCCTTAATCCTTTCCCATTTGGAAAGATTTAGAAGCTTCTAGAATTTAATTCTATTAACTGTAAGGCTTTCGAAACCAGTCACGTGCTGACACGTAACCCTTGGTCACGTGTGAGCACGTGACCTCCAATTGAGTCCTTTAACAGCCGCTTGTTTATGTTGTTGTTTTAACCATCACGTGTCAACACGTGACCATTGGTCACGTGTGAGCACGTGATACCTCGTTGAGGTAATTTCTGACTTTTAGAATTAAATTCTATTAAGCTGTGTGAGGCTTTCAAAGCCTGTCACGTGCTGGCACGTGACCCTTGGTCACGTGTGAGCACGTGACCCCAAATTGAGTCCTCTTTCAGCCTTTTGTTTTTTGTTTCTGTTTAGTGAGATCTTAATCATCACGTGTCATCACGTGACCATTGGTCACGTGTGAACACGTGATACCTCATTGAGATAATTCCTGATTTTTTTAATCAGGAAACACCCAGGAGCAACAGCAAAAGCTCCAGGAAATACTAACGAAGATGGCCACGCTCACTGGGCCGAAAGAAAGCCCGGAGACGTTGTCAGAGCAGCGCCAGGAACAGGAAACCGACGCCGAGTTCCTTCGAAGAATGCTCGAGAAGAAAGACAAAGAGGCCGCGGAATATGTGGCCAACATAAAATAAATGGCGCTCTTGTATCAAGATATGGCCGGGATGATGATACAACCGGATCCTCCAGCTGAAGACCCTCCAATAATCCTCGAAGACGACAGAGGGGAGACATCAAACCCTCTTCCGGCTCTATCAGCAGCCAAGGAAGAGACCATCTCCAAAGCCGCCCTTGACGACTATATAGCTCAACAGATACGAGCTCACCACGCGAGCGAAGCCGCTGGCCAAATCGTCAAGACTGGACGACTCTATCCGGGTTGGTACGATCAAATAAATTACCCGCCGGGATATACGATCCCTAAATTCCATGTGTATAAGGGGATGGGTAATCCACACCAGCACGTTGCTCAATTTAGGGCTCTGTGCGGTAATACTGGGGGTAACGACAAACTGCTGCTTTGCAAGTTTGTTGACAGCTTGTCGGAGACAGCATTCGAATGGTATTCCGAGCTCCCGAATAACTCTGTCAAGACTTTTGAAGAAATGGAGCTACTGTTTACACAAAGGTTCACAAGCGCCAGCAAACGTACCCCAATCACGGCATTGATCAATTCCACAGTGAAGCCGGGAGACACATGGGTTCAGTATGCAATTCGATGGCGGAACCTATGGTCGAAATGCGAACAGCGCATAGAGGAAGCTCCTGCTGTGGGCATGTTTGTGGGAAGCCTCGATCCTCAGGAGACTATATCCCAATTCATGATGTTTTTCAAGCCGACCAACTTCCAGGCACTGATCGACAAGCTCGCCCAAATGGACCAGATGGGCCATAAGCCGTCCTCGTCGAAAACGGAGCTTCGAAGTGAAAGGGGTAAAGGGAAAGCTACCTTCGTCGCCAACGCTCAACAACAGCCGAGTGATCCGAAGCCAGCTGCTCGCCAAGGCAACAAATCGCGATTCCTTCACTAGAAGTTAAGACGTCCTCACTTGTTTCCCCAGGATAAAACGAGGAGGCCGTTCGAACTAGCAGTGCATAATAGGCTTATCACCCTGCCGGATCCGAAGCGCCCACTGCAGCCCGGTGACATTAATAATCCTAACTACTGCCCATACCACCGAATGTTGGGCCATCCGATCGAAGATTGCTTTGTCTTCAAAAGCTGGATTAAGGACCAGTACCAGCAAGGCAAATTCACGCTGTCCGAAAACTGGAGGGTGAACCCGCCACAACCGCACGCTCCGAAAAAGATGGAGATGCCAGGGGCATCATGCTCATTTATAGAGGAAGCTCCATGGGAAGTTGTTCTCTCGGCATAGACTAAGAGAATGCTAAATGATCTTCAAGCATGTCCGGCGATTAGGTGGAAGAGCCTGCTGGAGCCTGAGATTATTGAGGGGATGCTGAAACCGTGCCCAACGCTGAAAGCTGGCGATGATGGACAGAACCTTCAGGCCAAGCCTCCGAAGTCTTTAAAGAAGAAGAAGAAGTCTAAGAAGCTCGTCCAACCCAACGATAACCGTGCAGGTCTGTAGAAATACATCGATGCACTGGAAGAATATAACCAGAAGGCACGAACCCCGATTACATTGGACGAATTCTTCAAGCATGTCCTTGATAATGAAGACGGTAACGCTGATGAGGGAGACGATTCTTCAGAAGAGCTCAAGGATTATGTGGTGAGCTGCCACATGATTTCTCACTGATCAATAGATGATAAAGAAGCTCTTGATGAAGAGAAACTGGGGGCAGATCCAGAACCGGAAATCTTGGAACCATCAGACGAGATGATCGACATGTTGCTGAACGAAGCCCGTCAGAGGAGCAAAGCTGATCGAGAGCGCGAAATTGCCATATTCGAAAAAGCTAAACGTCGGCGACAAGATGAAAAGGTTGAAGCACTCCAACCAGATCTAAGCACGCCCGCGGCAGACAGAAGCAGGCTTAAGATGAGGAAACGGTTCGCTAATGCCCTGTCGATGGGAATGAAGCTGCCACCTTTTAAAGAAAATACTCCTGGTAGTATACACCTTGACGAAATGGATGCACATCTAAACTACTGCTTATACCATCGGAGGATCATGCACCCTACCGTAGAGTGTAACGCCTTCAAAAACAGGTGGCAGGGATATGTTGCCCATTGAAAACACGTCAAGCGATTGAAGCGCAAGGCTCGACGGGAACAGAGAAGCACGACCAATGAGCGTAAAGGAACAGCTGGTAACTGTCACATGGTGGATGCCACCCTGACAAGACCGAAATCTCAAGTACTCACCTTCGGGAGCGACTCTGACGAAGAAATGGCCCTCGGCCCCCTCTTTAAGGAATCTACCTCTGGAAGAGAGGAGGAGATGAAGAACTGCGAGAACATTCAGTTGCGTAACCGTACGTTACCTGAAAAGAATCTCGGACCTTAAAACAAAGGTTCGAACAGAAAATACAAGGGGCAGGAGAAAATCCATAAGGAGATTGTCCTCGATGATGGGGTCGTCGAAGAGCTTGCAGCCAATGACCCGCCTAAGAAAAACTGTAAGTCGATGTACAACACCCCACGACTTGCGGGGAGGCGGAATAATGAAAAACGATCTTGTTTAAAGCGTAAACATCGACTAACCGAGAATCTTTGCATAAACAATAACTAACAAGAAACCATAGAAGAGTTAACTACTATGATAAGTGATTATACCTATAGAACCGAGTCCTTCGTCTTGTCGTTCTCCACGTCCTCTCCGGCCTTCTCTATGTAGTAGAAGATCCACCCGAGAGCTTTACTACAGGCTTCACCTCAAACTAGAGGTAACTATGTTTCTTGAAGTGCTAATCCAAGAAACCTAGGTGATATAGAGTATGGTTAAGGATTAAGTAGTCTATTCTAATCCTTGGTCTCAACATATGAGAGGGGGGGATTAGGATTTGAAGAGAGAGAACTTGAGGAGAGAGAAAGTGAGCAAAAGAAAATGAGATGAGAAAATGAGCTATCATAATATATATCAAGCATTATGATTTATCCAACAAAAGAAAATGAATGATTAATCATCATGCTTAATAAATATAAGAGGGTGATTCATCTCCATGAGTCATTAAGCATTTATGATGCATTAATGACTTGGATGAATCACTCAAATGACTCACTAATCTCATTTAATGCATATGCCACCTTAACCCCCAAGTCACCATCTTCTAGAAGCTTCTCGCGCAATTACGAGAACGCCCCTCCTATCCGTGAAAACACGGAAAAACTTTAGACTGTATAAATCCAATAACCGGATACTAGAAACTGGCTTAAACAAAAGCTGACTAGTAAAAACTGTCCGGATGTCGTACGTGCGTAAACACACGTATGCGTCCGAACCCTTGTCGTAAAACCATACGACCTCTATATCGTTTCTCCTGGAGTAGGGAAACTCTCTGTGTAGGACTCTAGAGACTCGACTACTACGCTGGCAGTGGGTTTAACCACAGACCGCAAGCGGCACTAGCTGTAGGTAACGGTCCCCAGGTAGATGTGGATAAGAAGGCCGATGAGGAAACCCATCCGAACTCCTACTGAGTCTGATGTGGTAATCTCCGTACAGTTTGGTCTGTTCATCTTAGACTATCGCATATCGGGCCTAGGGGGCGGCAAGCGTCAGTCCCCTAATAGCGGTATAAGTCGTGTCGGAGTGAAGCCCATTACACCCTGAGAAACTACTGGAACCTACCAGCAAATCTCGCTTGCCCTGGCTAGGGACTTTGCGTAATGGCTCTCTGACACAGCGCGATATCAACCCCCAATACCGGGAGAGACGAATCCTGTCTAACCGCCACTGTCTCCAAGTTCTCGGGACTGCACCTAACTGCTACCTGTTTGCATGACTCCTTTGAGCTGTGGTAGGGTAGCAATCTAAGAACAGTGGGACACACTCGAGACGAAGTAGCAGTGTCAAGTCTGCGGACTATGCTGTACTCATGTCACCTGGGAACTGTTAACTGACTACTGGTATAAAACCAACCAACAGTTCCCTGTGAGTCCTGTCCGGTGTACTCGTAACCTAACGAGCACCTGCATACTATCTCCAGTACGACATACTGACGGCTGTGGGACAGACCATCTCCCCAACTGGGATGAGAAGTGTACACACTAGTCTACTCCGGAGTATCGATGCCCTGTCTCGATAATCCTACGACTAGGGACCTGAATAAGGATGTGCTTGTAGACTACCCAGCCCCCACTAGTATGACTGCCATCACAACGCTGGTAGTCAAGCAAGATCCTAAGGGCTCAATCAATACGTATACTCACATATTAAGATAGAAAAACCAAGTAGCATACTACCATGTTTAGCAAGACTGTTATATACATGTGAATATCCCAAGCTTCCATTAAGTAATATACAAACTAGTATGATACAGTAATGGCCTTCTAGGGCATAAACACTAACAATCTCCCACTTGCACTAGGGCCATGTACTGGCGTATCGAAGACCGATGATCTCGAGTAGCTTCTCGAACTGAATCTGAGGTAGGGCCTTAGTGAATGGATCAGCAATGTTATCCTCTGTATTTACTCTCTTTACCTCGATCTCCCGGCGATCTACGATCTCCCTGATCAGGTGATACCGCCTTAAGATGTGTCTGGAATTCTGATGGGACCTGGGTTCCTTCACTAAAGCTATAGCGCCGTTGTTGTCGCAATACAGAGGTATTGGACAAACACTGGTAGGAACCACCTGAAGTTCTGTGAGGAACTTCTTCATCCAGACAGCTTCTTTTGCGGCATCGCAAGCAGCTATGTACTCCGCTTCCATCATTGAGTCAGCAACGGTGTCCTGCTTGGAACTCTTCCAACAGACCGCCCCTCCATTGAGGGTAAAGACATAACCCGACATGGACTTGGAGTCATCCTTGTCACTCTGGAAGCCGGAATCAGCATAGGCCTCCATCCTAAGGTCTTTTCCGCCGTAAACCAAGAACATCTCCTTAGTCCTCCTCAGGTACTTGAAAATGTTCTTTACTGCTCTCCAGTGATTCTCCCCTGGGTTTGCCTGATACCGGCTTACAACGCTCAATGCGTATGCTACATCTGGTCTGGTACATAACATCGCATACATTATAGAGCCTACCGCAGAAGCGTAGGGTATAATCGACATGCGTTCCCTTTCCAAATCAGTCTTGGGAGACATCTCTTTAAAGAGGGTGATTCCGTGACAAGCCGGTAGGTTACCGCGCTTAGAATCTTCCATACTGAATCTTTTCAATATGGTGTCAATGTACCTGGACTGTGAATGTCCCAACATCCTCTTTGATCTATCACGATAGATTTGGATCCCCAGAATGTAGGTGGCATCACCCAGGTCCTTCATGGAGAATTTCTGTGATAAGAATCTTTTGACTGACTATAGTATAGGAATATCATTTCCTATTAAGAGAATGTCATCCACGTACAAGACGAGGAATACAACAACTCTCCCTACAATCTTACTGTATATGCATGGTTCATCTGGATTTTTGATAAAGTCAAATTCTTTGACAGTATCATCAAAACAGATGTTCCAACTCCGCGATGCCTGCTTTAGTCCATAAATGGATTTAAGCAGCTTGCATACTTTACCGCTGCTCCCACTCTGAATGAATCCTTCTGGCTAATCCATATAGACGCTTTCTTCCAAATGACCATTTAGAAAGGCCGTCTTTACGTCCATCTGCCAGATCTCATAATCGTGGAAGGCAGCAATAGCAAGTGTTGGAGATAGTGCCCTCAGAGTCAATTATTGGATCACAGGCACGTGATTGCAATGATTGAGGGAGGACCTATTCCTGTAGGACAGTCTTACTCAAGATGATAGTATGCTATCTGGTTTACCTTTATCATCGTGTACTGCTTTAGGTGACCTGACAGGTCACTATTGCACGTTGATAGAGCCCCTAGGATTCATGCTTGACTGCCAGCAGTATGAGGGCGATCATATACATGGGAGCTGGTAGTCTATAAGCACATCCTTAAAAGGTCCTTAGTCGTGGGAGTTTTGAGACAGGGCATTGATACTCCAGAGTAGACTAGTGTATACAGTCGAGACCCCGACGAGGGGCGGTGGCCGGTCTCACAAGCCAGTGGTGTCAGTTGGATCACCTAAGATGTATACAGGTGCTCATTGGGTTATGAGTACACCGGACAGGACTCGCCGGGAACATGCTAGTTGGTCTTATACCTGACATCAGATAGCAGTTCCCTGGTGACATGTGTACAGGTTAGTTCATCGACCTAAGAATCGTCATTTGTCTCGTGTGAGTTCCCACTGTACTTTGATTACTACCCTACCACGCTCAAAGGAGACGTGCAAACAGGTTTTAGTTGGGTACAGTCCCGAGCCATATGGAGGCAGTGAGCGGATCTTCAGGGGTTCGTCTCTCCCGGTATTGGGGGTGAGGTCGCGCTGTGTCTAGGAGAGCCATTACACGAAGTCCTTGGCCAAGGCAGGAGATTTACTGGTAGGTATTCGTAGTATCTCAGGGTGTTCTGGGCTACACTCCGACACGACTTGTACCGCTTTTAGGGGTCTGACTTTTACCAACCCCCTAGGCCCGCCATGCGATGCTCATAGACGAACGGACCAGACTGTACGGATATTGTCACTGACAGGCTCAGTAGGGTGTCAGGATGAGTTCGCTCATCGACGTCCCTTTTGGTCAATAGCTGGTAGCCCGTCACGTATGGCTAATACCTCTGACGTGCTAGTGGTTAAATCCACAGCCATAGTATTGACGAGTCTTTAGAGTCCCCCACATTCAGTTACTCAAGTTTCGGGCGAAACGCTGTAGAGGCCGTATGGAGATATGGCAGGGTTCGATCAGATACGTGCGGTATTGCACGAATCGTGATCAGACGGTTTTTACTAGCCGGCTTTGGCTTAAGCCGGATCCTAGTATTAGATAGTGTAGATATTGTCTCTTTGCATTTGTGTTCAGTAGGAATACAAATGCGGGCATGTATTTGCAGTAGCTGGGTTTTCCTGTAATTTATTACGGGATCAGTTTTCTGAAGTTACCAGTTTGCATTCCGTTCCGGCCGGTTTTCCTTTGTTCTTTCGCGGCCGGACTTTCCGTTGGAGGGGGTTATTTGCAAGTGTGCAAATAACATTTTGTGGAGGGGTTTTCTTGCATTATGTGGCATCATGATGAGATTCTTTTTCCATCCATTCTCTGCTTTATTTGTGATTAGAAATGAGATGAAGGTTGACATGATGTTGTTATCATAACCTTTTGGTGTGGTCACCCTCTACTTTTCCTACCATCACCTCCCTTCTTGGTTTTGATCTTTTCTCTCCACCATTTGAGATGAGGGGGGCCGGCCACATTAGAGAGGAGAGAATGAGAGAGGTTTCATTTTTTTTTTTTGTATGAGGGAAATTTGATTCATATCATTTTATGCTTGCAAAATATATACATCCTTCTCTCCAAAAGTTCTTCATAACTCCAACATCCAAAGGCAACTTCTATAACCCCAAGAGACATGGTTTCTACACTTGCCTACAGCATCCTTTGGACGCGTCGGCTGGCCAACTTCGCGCCCGAGTTGCCTCGGTCCAGAGATGGGAGCCCGTACAAGAATCCGGCTACGTGGTGCCCTTTTCCGACGAGGACGTGACGGACGGAGATTCCGCGGGAGATCGGAGTGGAGACGAAGACCGAAGGACACGGATCGCTTGGTATACTTCTCTACCCTTTTTTCTAGTTAGCTAGGACTAGTTTAATGGCCTGATCCGGGTTAAAAGTGCGCGGTGGTGCCGGTTTCTAAGTTCGAAAAATCAAAGTAAATCACCGCTTCCGCACTTGGCCTCGGGATGGAGGCCGGGGCGCCGCCGTGCACTTACAGTGGTATCAGAGCCTCGCCATTAACCTAGTCTAGCTTGGTCTAATGTGTTTACTCTTTCGATCGAACAAAATCCCGAAAACCCGATTTCAAGTTGCACAGTTTCTGTCGAAATTTTTTTGGAGTCTAAAAATTTTTCAGGTTGTTTCAGAATGATGTGCAAGGTGTTATAAGAGTTCTGGGAAAATTTGGTCTCGTGAACAGTCTATACCACCGCGGAACCGCGGCCAAACCCATGCTTGTGCCGCGGTTCCGCCGCTCTTTTCACTGTTCATGGCCCCAAAATTTTACAGAGCCTCCTGACATGAAAATAGGGTTTTTGGAATGTTATTTTTTTGGGCCCAGATTTCTTTATGTGCTACAGTAGTGCTTGGGGCCCACTTGGGTAAATTTGATCGATCGGATATTTTAAAACACATTAGTTCACAGTATTTACATTATATCTGCGACCGTGAATGTCACTCGATCGGTAAATCATGTCTAACTGCTATAGCCCGGTTAGACGGATTTGCGAACGTGACTTTCACGTTGATGTTCTGTGTATTGCTGTGATGTTGCGGATCGGTCGTGGGGATAGCCTGGATGCAATGGTAGTACAGATTTGGTTGTATTATGTACATTTGATATTGCGGGGCGAGCGTCCGACATGTGGACTGCCGTCACTGCCATCTTGTATTATTATTTTGGGGCACGACCAGGTTGCGGTCGATGTACCCGTTGTATATATATTTTACTTTCTGTACTAGGATTATCCCAAGGAGGGGTGCACGGAAAGCCGGGTTCTAGAGGGCAACAAGCCCGCATCTCATGGCATTGAGACGGAGGGGGCTTCACTCTAGAATTGGCAGGCTATTCGCCGCACTCGTAGGGGGTACAGGTTGACCCAGGAGGGGTGCCCAAGTTACGGGATTCCGTGAAGTGCTGGGTGGTCCATTCACGGTGCTGAAGGGGACTGCCTCGCTTCAGGTCTTGGCGGGTGACTTGCCGCGCCCGTAGGGGTCTAGGATTTCATTACACAGGCTATCCACACGACCAGGGGAACGTCGGGTTTCAGTAGCGGCTCTGTGAAACCCGGGGATCCCAGATATCTGTATTGTTCTGTGATGCTTATTACATTTCTGTGATGTTGCATTTTATCACGCCTTGGGCGAATATTGTATATTGATATATATACTAGTAGATGTTGTATATGTTTTGCATCCGCGCTAGTCCAGTCCCCGCTCTGTCGTTAGTTAAGTAACCTAACGGGTGATGACGGGACCCAGTGGCGAATGCGGATGGCATATACGTACATCATTATTTTCGTTCTTTATTGGTGTGATCAATTGATGGGACTGCGTTGATTCGGATCAATGCAAGCTAAACAAACCTATTCTGATGTTGTTGGAACACTTTTCAAAAAGCTGTTATTGCAAGGACGTTCACTTTTGTTTTGCATCGTGGTATTCAGTTGGAATATCCTGCTCCTCAGTCGACAAGGCAAGGGCCGAGATCCCTTCACCGGGAGTGACCCCTTGGACAAAAGTTTGCGTCAGGGCAATAACTTCACTATAGCCGATTACTTTTGCTTTGCATCGTGGTATTCAGTTGGGATATCCTGCACCTCATTCTACGGGGAAAGAGCCGAGATCCCTTCACCGGGAGTGACCTCTTTAGCAAAGGTTTTCGTCACTATATTTTTAAAAAGCTATCCGGTTCCTTCAACGATATCAAGTTCATTACGTTAAAGGTTTTCGCCAGAAACCATTCGTAGCCCTCCGTCGTTTCATATGGATAGTCAATAGTATTCAAGCTGTGTTTGTTGGCCAAAGTCAAGGCACAGTGATTAGTAGTTGTTGGGTGTTCATATGCAGCATAGATAGATGCGTTGGTTTGGGACAGTCGTACTGCCTTGTTGGCCAAAGTCAAGGGTAGGTACGGGTGGGTTCAAATTAACCTGGAGAATGACGGGTATAACTTGACATGCAACTTATGATTTGTTGGCCAAAGTCAAGGTCATAAGAGCATGGGGTAAAAATCACATCGGGAGTTTCTAAAGAAACTGAAACTTGCCAGATATGCGCATACCTTCTGGAGTGTGATGACGTGAGCGGATTCCGTCACGTTATCATGCAATGATAGTTGGATTCCGATTCCCACTGATGAGTTGGTTTACTCCTTGGGTGATCCCGACTAATTCTTCTTTCAGGTTTGGAGGAGAATTTGACGGTACAGTGGGAGGTTTCCTGATTAGATAAATTGGTAACCATTCTGATCTAGGTTAGAGTGCACGCTGAGTGTTTCTTTTCTTTCTCTCTTTGGCAGCGACCATTGACCCGACCCTAAGACTATGACTCAGTGACCAAAATTAACCGAACCTTCTTTAACACTGGCTTTTGGATTGTCAGAGTCGCTAACCTCATTGCCACTCCTACTTTTACTCTTTTCTCCAGGACACCCCGTATTACTACGAACGTCCACTTCCATTGGACAAAACCATCGTATGGTTAGATACGAACTCGAAGGAATTTATTCGATGATGGTTTCCGGTTCTGGAGAAAACGGATAGGACTATTCAGTTGTCTTTTCATTTTACCTTCTCTCAGGTTGCGAGTGCTCCTTGGTTTAGGAGACAGTACACCTATTACGCAAATTGGATAGTCTTTTTCCAAACCTTAGGCTGGTGCCGAATGGTGGGGAATGAAGAAAACCAATTAGCCTAACAATGGTGTACAGAAGGTATTAAGTAAAGACATATCAAGGGATTAGTAAGAGGGCAAAGTAAATTGCGACTGCTATTCACGACCAAACCAAGTGTTTCTTCGCCAATCCTAAATCACCTTTGTATTCCTCCAGGACACTCCGTATCACTACGAAGATCCACAGTTTATTGGATACTCCATCGTATGGTTATATACGAACTCGAAAGGAACTTGTTCCAGTTCGGGGATGGATTCTGGTTCAGGAGAAATAGGAATAAGGTTTATTCGGTTGTCTTTTATCTTCACCTTCTCTCGCATTGCGAGTGCTCCTAGGATTAGGACAGTACACCCATTATGCTTCTTGGATAGTCTTCTTCCAAACCATAGGCTGGTGCCGAACGGTAGGCAAGGAAGAAAACCATTTGGCCTAAAGGGGTGTGCAGAAGGTAATGACTAAAGACATATAAAGGGATTTGGAGAGGTGGCAAAGAATTACACGGTTAAAGTTGTGAATATGGATTATGGAAGAGGCATTACTAGGAATACCAGGATACCCCATCGAAACATTTCAATGTTTCAGTTTCACTGTGTAATGTTAAAAGAAAACTGATTTCCCGATTAGATACTTACTCCAGGGTATGTATTTACCAGGTATGATTCTCACATCTGTATGGTTTTACAGATGATGAGTGGAAGTAAGTTATTGGGAATTGGATGATCATCCTCATTATATCGGGATTCGTTGTAATCGGTGATATTTGAGGAAATCACCTGGGTTGTTTGCCAGACGGCAAATATTTGGTTTTGAATATCCGTTGTTATGCACCAATTCAAAATTGATATATATGTACGTCTATTTTCATAGAGTGAGATATACCTTTTTGAAATTATGTCTATGACATTTACCTATATCAGTGGATGGTTAGGTAAGGAGCATTAAGCAGCGGTGTAACTCTTCTTAACCATAAGTACAGTTTTCAACCTACGATACACAGGAAATGAGTTATCAGACTCAAGGGACTTATACAGAGTATTGTATATTGTCCAGCGTCCATGAGGACAGAGGGGTTGGTTCTCGTACTATATTCGGTTTACTTATGACTTCTCTAGTTTTTAGACAGGTGCTTCGTGGAAACACAGGGTCCGAATTTTGAGAAGTTATAGGTATTTGAATAAAGTAGAGAACCAGGTATTGCAAGTATCAGGATTCTTCAAGGTGATCGAAGATGTAGATACTTGTGCATGTTATTCAGTTGATAGTAATGATTAAGAGAACTTGCTTCTCTTTCAGGTTACTCATAATTGGAAGCATTCCTAAGTTGAGTAACGCTGATCGGCCTTTTTCCATTTAGTTGACATGCACTGGAGACAGCTGCATGATTTGAATCTGATTCAATTAAATCAGTGCCTCTGGTTCTATATTGGATATAGAACAGTTCATATCTTAACGATGTTAAGGTACGGGGAGTTGTCCGGCTTATTCTTAAAACCAGACTCTGGATAACTCAAGGCACGTTTCTGTAATGGCTATTTGTGGGTTGACCCAGGCTATGACGAGGGTTGACTTTCTACCATCTAGAAGATTAATAGTGATATTGTTCTTGACTCGCCACAGTTTTATTAAAAAATGGATTTTTTCAGAAAAACAGTAGTGGGAGTATGGTAGAACTGGAAGTGATTCCAGAACCACAAACGATTACTGAAGATTTCATAGGAACCTAAAGATTCAATCTGGCTTGACATTCCATTGGCCACTCCGCAGATAAGGTGGGTAACTGATTGATAGGATACGTGCGTGTTCAAGTTTAGTTTAAAATACCGCAATCAAGACGGTTTCGCTTGTAGCTAGCCGGTTGAGTACGGGTCGTCCGCAGGGAGATGGTTGTCTTTTTCAAAGTGTTTTAACGAGTTAAGTCCGGTTTTCAGATTTTGTTGGATTATCTAAGTGTTGAGTTAATACTTAAAGAGAGCTTGTTAGGGTTAGGATTAGGTTAGTTTGAGTTAGGAGTCTCCACATCTTTCGTTGCCCCACTTAATATCGGTGTTACGGTAATCGGCAACAACGGGGATTAGCACGACTAGGAAGGAACTTGCGAGTATAAGCTAGGCTTTCCAACGCATAGTCCTTCCTTTTGGTGCTTGTCCGTCCGTTCTTGGCTCTTATCCATAACCTCCGGTTAATTCAACCACAACCGGTCTCACTACGAAATCACCGCTATCATGTAGGATAGGGTGCCGTAAGGAGCGGATTGTGGTTCAATTAACGGGAGTTGATTTAAGTTGTTGGGCAAGGAAAGAGTGAGAGAGATTTCCTTCTCTCAAACTTCCCTTATCCTACCCTAACAAGTATAGAACTACTCACACTTCATAATACGGAAAAACAAAACAAACAAAAGAGGAAGATAGAAAGAAAGAGACTAGAAGAATACGACTAACTATTTGCGACCTCACCTTGGCGAGGATCAAGCGTAAGTATCATTGTCGTATGTAAGGATAAAGAAAAAGAAAGAAGAAAGAAACAATAAGGAAATAACAACAACTACTTAACGAATTTAAAGTTACAACAATTATAACATAAGTAAAGAGACAAGCATGATAATAAATGGTTCTTCTTTATTCATCACTCTTCACTGAAAAGCTCACTACAAGTTTAATGGAGAAGAGGTGAGAAGAGGAAGAAGAAACACAAACTACACTAAAACTAGGCAAAATGAATACAAGAATATGGACCCCTTCCTTCACAGAATTCTGCTGTATTTATAGGCTGGAAGATGAGAATCTAGGGCAACCATAAGGACCACATGAAAAGACCAAAACACCCCCTGAAAACCGTGCCTGAATGGCCCCAGAATGGCCGCGGAAGCGCGGCCAAGACCCCCCTTTGGCCGCGCTTCCGCGGCCTTATAGTGGAATTGGGCTTTGGGCTTTTTGGTGCTGGCCTGGTTTGGTGTGTACTGCATTCTGATATATGTATTTTCTCAATTTGGCTCCAAGATTTTTCCAGAATTTCTGTTGAGGGAAAGGTGGACTTTTTGTCAAGATTTTGTCATGATTGCCTCGAGCTCCGCGTAGATCTCTTGGATTTTGTGCTACCATTGAGCCTTGTGCATTGATTTGACATTTTGTCTTCCTACTGATATCTGGCAACATACGGATGAAGGGCGGAGACCGTATTTTATCTGTGGTTGGCAGGAACCCGGACTTTTTTCGTGTTTTCCATGAATTTCACCGTTTTTAGAACCGAGAACCTGTAACCTGCAATTGACTAGCAAACACGGCTCAAGAGTATCTACCGATATGCAAAGTGATAAAAATTGGGCGGTATGAAAATGCAAAAATCTGATATGAACAAATACCCCCAAACTTATCATTTGCTCGTCCCGAGCAAAGTCCATTTATTCACAAAAAATTTCCTAACCTCACTTTCGCAGGGAACGCGATTGCACTGAGCATGTGCAACAAGCCGTTAAACCTCTAGGTGTCCCTAGTAGGAGGAGTGTTGTCTCCTGAGGGTTTTCAGCGGATACTACCCACAAAATCCGGTCAAGTTGGTTTTGTAAAATAACTAAGATTCACATCCTAAAGTTTTGTTTTAGAAAATAACAATTCTATAATCCTAAGTCTAGATTATCGAACCTTTATTTTTCACACCTCACTTCTTATTTAACTACAGATTTTATATGTCTTTACGTGCAGTGCAAATAGTGTCGTTAAGTTCCAGAAGGATCGATTAAAGTCATCATGTCGCACAATAAAACCCAGATAACAATTTTAAAAGGATCACATAAGTTTTATAACGAGTTAAGCATTTTTCAAGTTTCGTTTTCCAGTAAGGTTTCAACTTCAGAATTTCTATCTTCCATAACAGGAAACTAAGTCGTATTTTTCACTCCACATTTTTCTTGTTTTCATTTCATACACACCTCTGTGAACGTGCAATAGTCTTTATCAAAGAGTAAAACCTTCATATCTCCGTTAAAATTTTTTTTTAAAAGCCTGTCTTTTATCAAGATTATTCTCACACAAAGAACCGTTAGGAATTTTAACTCGGAGAGAACACTTGCTTGACTTTGTTTTAACCTGAACTTTCTAGGCTTCTTAGCGAACTTTGGGCCAATGCACCCAAACCAGTTGGTTTTAGGGCATTAGGTGTAAAAACACCCCAGCGGACTTAATTACTCAAGTTACCTAGGTCCAAAAACAAAAGACAGATTGGCGTGAAAATCAGATGATTTAATACGAACGGAGATATAACCGGCAGTTCAAATATTTTTTTTGATAAAAGACGTGTCTAGTGGGTTTGGTGTGTAATCATTCCAATCAATTTTTAGATGGGTTATTTTTCAGACTTAGCTCCAATTACGGCATCAATAACATTCCTTCATATTCGCTTTACTTCATAAACTATTCTTGACATTACTTATTTCAGAACAAACCTATTTGATCCTCAGAAAATCATTTATCTGTTTAAAAGTTTAAACATGAAAGACTTGTCATCTAATTCCCAAAATCTTACGACACATGTAGTGTGATGTAAAGACGTATATCAGCTATAGTTAACATCAAAGGAGGGTTATCTTTCAGGTTTTCAAAATCCAAACATAAGATCTAGTTATTCCTATTTTTTCAAACAAAAACCGTCGAATATTGAATCAAAGTTCTTCCACAAGCTAACTTGAAAAAAAATTTATATTTTTTTAGAAAATTTTCAGATTTTTATGGATTTTATGGATTTTAATATGCAGATGCAAAATATACATATGAATGCGAAGGTAAGAAATGCGTACCGAGCGTACCCCCAAACTTAAACTGGACAGTGTCCTCACTGTCGTGGCATGAAGAGGGCAGTTGGAAGGTTCAAAATTGTCGGTCAGTGATACACAATTTTTATTTGTTTTTGTTTTTAAAGAAAAGAAAAAGAATATACACAAATATAAACAAAATGGTTTGTACATACCCCAAAACTTATTTGGAACAGTGTCCACTGTTCTTGGCTGGATAACCGAAGTTTGGAGGTAGGCAGAGGAAGATCATTCAGGGTAAACCGGCTCCTGTAAGAACAGGAGCTCCTCTGTTGGTTCGGCGCTAAGGTACGGTTTGCATCGGTGTCCATTTACCTTGAAGAGTGAACCGTCCTTTGGATTTTCCAAATCCACAGCGCCCTGCGGATACACATTCCGCACAAAATACGGCCCTTTCCAGCGAGATCGGAGCTTTCCAGGATGGAAATGAAGTCGGGTGTCGTAAAGAAGTACCTGTTGACCAGGTACGAAGGTTTTGCGCAAAAGGTGTTTATCGTGAAACACCTTCGTTCGATTCTTAACGACAACCGCGTTGTCGTAAACCTCATCCCTAAGCTCGCTCAGTTCGTTCAGCTGCAGCTTCCGATGGCTGCCCGCGTCCTCAAGAGACAGATTCAGCTCCTTAATCGCCCAAAATGCGCGATGCTCGATTTCGACAGGAAGGTGGCAGGCCTTTCCGTACACAAGCCGATAGGGAGACATGCCAAGGTCGGTCTTATAAGCAGTTCTAAATGCCCAAAGGGCATCAGTGAGTTTTAGAGACCAATCCTTACGGTTCTTGGAAACCGTCTTCTCCAATATCTGCTTGATTTGCCGATTTGAAACTTCGGCCTGCCCTCAGGTTTGGGGGTGGTAGGGCGTAGAAAGCTTATGATTAATGGAGTACTTCCGCATCAAGGCCTCAAAAGTCCTATTGCAGAAATGACTTCCATTGTCGCTAATGATCGCTCGGGGGTGCCCAAACCGGGAGAAAATGTTTTCTTTAAGGAACTTAACGACAACCTTGTTGTCGTTAGTCCGGCTGGGCACAGCCTCGACCCATTTAGAGACGTAATCAACAGCTAGAAGTATGTACAAGTTCCCAAAAGAGCTGGGAAACGGCCCCATGAAGTCTATCCCCCACACATCGAAAATCTCCACAACCAAGATCGGTTGGAGCGGCATCTCGTTTCTCCGGGATATCCGGCCCATGTGTTGGCACCGGGAGCAAGTCTTGCAATATTCGTGAGCGTCTTTGAAAAGTTGTGGCCAGTAGAAACCACATTGCAAGATCTTCTCAGCTGTCTTTCTGGGCCCAAAGTGCCCGCCACACGCTTGATCATGGCAAAATGACAGCACACTCTTGAATTCCTCATTAGGGACACACCGACGAATGATCTGGTCGGGACAGTACTTGAACAAGTAGGGTTCGTCCCAGTAAAAGTGTTTTACTTGGGATAAGAAGCGAAGTCTGTCCTGACTCGACCATTCGGTCGGTAGCAATCCCGTGGCCAAATAGTTCACAATATCTGCGAACCAGGGTTCGCACGATACTGTCAAGAGTTGTTCGTCCGGAAAAACGTCGTTTATCGGAATTGGAAGCGAAGGCGAAGAAGGAAGTCGCGAGAGATGGTCGGCAACCACGTTTTCACATCCTCGTTTGTCCTTAATGACAAGGTCAAACTCTTGAAGCAAGAGGATCCAACGGATTAACCGAGACTTGGCATCTTTCTTCGCAAAAAGATGGCGCAGAGCTGAATGGTCCGTGTAGACGATGACTGGAGAGCCGATGAGGTAGGGCCTGAACTTTTCTAAAGCAAATACAACAGCTAAGAATTCCTTCTCAGTTGTCGTATAGTTAAGTTGGGCGTCGTTCAGGGTTCGGCTAGCGTAGTAGATCACGTGCGGCATCTTATTGATGTGCTGTCCAAGGACAGCACCGATGGCAAAGTCGGATGCGTCGCACATAATCTCGAATGGGTGCGTCCAGTCAGGAGAAGAGAGAACGGGAGCAGAAGTGAGTGAGTGTTTCAATGATTCAAAAGCAGCCGCACAGCTTGAGCTGAAGTCGAATGGCGTGTCCTTGGCCAGGAGAAGAGTCAAGGGCCTAGCAATCTTGCTAAAGTCCTTGATAAACCGTCTATAAAAACCGGCGTGGCCAAGGAAGGCTCGGATATCTCGGACGCATCGGGGAGGAGGAAGATTGGAAATGACCTCAATCTTAGCTTTGTCTACCTCAATGCCTTTCTGCGAGATGATATGTCCTAAGACAATACCTTCGCGCACCATGAAGTGGCATTTCTCCCAGTTCAAAGTGAGATTCTTGTCCTTACATCTGGTAAGGACAGCGTCGAGATGCAGCAGACACTCGTCAAAAGAATCGCCAAAGATGGAGAAGTCGTCCATGAAGATCTCCAGAAATTTCTCCACCATGTCTGAGAAAATTCCCATCATACACCGCTGGAAGGTAGCGGGCGCATTGCATAACCCAAAGGGCATGCGACGATATGCAAACGTGCCGAAAGGACAAGTGAAAGTGGTCTTGTCCTGGTCTTTTTCGGCGATGGGAATTTGATTATAGCCAGAGTAGCCATCTAGAAAACAATAGTACTCGTGTCCGGCCAATCGTTCGAGCATCTGGTCAATAAAAGGTAGCGGAAAGTGGTCTTTCCGCGTTGCGGCGTTGAGTTTTCGGTAATCAATGCATACTCGCCACCCAGTTTGGGTGCGAGTGGGGATTAACTCGTTTGCCTCATTAGTGATGACCGTAATGCCCGACTTCTTGGGGACAACATGAATGGGGCTAACCCACTGGCTATCAGAGATAGGGTAAATGATACCACTATCTAGACATTTGACGATCTCCTTCTTCACAGCCTCCTTCATGACTGGATTGAGACGTCTTTGTGGATCCCGGGCTGGTTTGGCATCATCCATCAGATGTATATGATGCTCTACGATCAGGGGACTAATCCCCTTAATGTCCGCCATGGACCAGCCAAAAGCTTGCCTATTGCCGTGCAAGACTGAAAGAAGGGCTTTCTCTTGCTCAGGAGCTAGAGAAGCCGAAATGATAACTGGGAGGGTCTCGTTCTCACCTAAGTAAGCGTACTTAAGGTGAGACGGCAAAGGCTTGAGTTCGAGAGTTGGAGGTGAAATGATGGAAGGCAAGACTGGTGCAAAGTTCTCGAACTCAAAGGATTCCAGCAAAGGTTCAAAACGAGTGTAGGCAACCGAGTCGGATCGTTCAGGTAACTCATCCGGAAAGTCGAAAGATTCGAACTCGGGTTGTGCACGGCTAAGATCGTTCGAGAACGTGAAACACTCGTATTCGTTATCGGGCGCAGAAACAGCAGCAGATTCGAAGAGAAACGCACTAGTGGCGTCAAGATGATCGTGGTCAAACAGAAACTCCTCGAATTCACACTCTTCTGGTGTGATCTCCTGGATCGAGCAGACATCCAGTATATGAGCATTAGGTTCGGCGGGCTGACTCCCTAACCTAAAAATGTTGAGTTCAATCGTCATATTTCCAAAAGAGAGATTCATTGAACCATTGCGACAATTGATCACAGCATTTGAGGTTGCGAGAAATGGGCGACCGAGTATCACCGGAATTTGATTCCGGGGGTTAGCTACAGGCTGTGTATCTAATACAATGAAGTCAACGGGGAATATGAAGTCCCCTACTTTTATTAGCACATCCTCTAGCTCACCCCTAGGGTGGGTGATCGATCGGTCGGCCATTTGGAGAGTGCAGTGTGTGGGTTTCAACTCTCCGACGCCTAATTGCTCGTATACTGAATACGGAAGCAGGTTAACACTGGCACCAAGATCTAATAATGCGCGGTTGATGTTCTTATCCCCAATGGTAATTGAAATCGTAGGACAGCCAGGGTCCTTCCGTTTTTGTGGTAAAGATTGGGTAAGGGCATCACTCACAGCACTAGCCAAGAAAACTTTCTTGGGTACCTGAGACTTCCTCTTTTTCGTGCACAAGTCCTTTAGGATTTTCGCGTAGGACGGGACTTGTTGGACAGCATCTAAAAGAGGAATATTAATGTTAACCTGCTTGAATAACTCCAAAATCTTCTCCATTTGAGGATTTTGTTTATTAGACCTCAACCGGTTTGGAAATGGAACATTTTGAAAATTGGTTGAGTCTAATGCTGGAGGAGGAGATTTTGGAGTTGGAACGGATCCCAGAATAGGTGTTTTCGTGGAGTGAGAAGTGGGTCCGTTCAGAGCAGAAGAAGAGGAAGGAGAGCCTTGTGAAAAACGGAGAATAGGCTCGGAAAACGAAGAAGAAGAAGGAGAAGAAGAAGAAGCGGCGGCCGGGGTGTCATCGATGATTCGCTTGCCAATGTTGTTTTGCAGCATCCTTCCTGATCTCAGCGTAGTCACGGCACTCACATTATGGTTTTGTTGTTCAAGAGCAACATGTGCATTATGTGGGTGACCGGGATTCGGCAGTGGCTGGGAAAGAAGCTTCCCCTTCTCTCGCTCGCTCAAGGCCGCGTTCAGCTGTGCAATCTGGGCCTCGATGGTTTTGATGCTCTGCCCGTGTGCGGCGGTGTGTTGCAATAAAGATTGGATCGAAGACTGGATGTTGGCGGTGGATTGAGTCGATTGTTTAACAAACGCCTCCAGACTTCGCTCGAGCGAGGAAACCTTATCAGTGTTTGACGGAACAAAGTTGTTATTTGGTGGAAAAGAATTGTTTGGTGCAAAATTGTTCGTCTGGTTTTGGTAAGGTTGGGGTTGGAAGGGCTGCTGATATTGATGCTGAGTTTGTTGTGGCGGTTGTTGTTGCGGCGGAGGGGCCCTTTGGAAGTTGTTGCCTTGGAATTGATTCTAATTCTGATTCCAGGCGAAATTGGGGTGGTTCCTCCAACCGGGATTGTAGGTGGAAGAGTATGGATCATTCCTCGGTCTTTGCTGGAAGGCAGCATTAACCTGATCCTGTCCTTGCGAGGGTGGATTGTAAGGACACTCTTCGGTCAAGTGGGAAGGATCAGAACAACAAGCGCAGATGGTACAAAGGGGGAGAACAGGGGCAGGAGAAGGAGCAGAAAATTTGCTCTCTATCGCTTCAAGCTTTCGTGTTATCGCAGCCATTTCAGCTTTCATCGCGATAGAGACATCGAGTTGGTGGATTCCTACCCTAGACTGACCGGTTGAAGTGGAGGTAGAAGAAGAAGAAGTCGGTCTTGTGCTCTCCCACTATAGCGTTTGCTCCGCAAGATCGTCAAAGAACTGCCACGCTTCATCGTCAGATTTCGATAGGAAGTGGCCCTGACAGATGGTTTCCAGCAACTGCTTCGTTGCTGGGTTCAGTCCCTCGTATAAGGTTTGGCAGAGTTGCCATTTCACTATACCGTGGTGAGGACACTGAACAAGAAGGTCTTTGTACCGGTCAAAGCACTTCCAGAAGGGTTCAGAAGGAAGCTGGGAGAATTGGTTGATTTCATTTCGAATTCTTGCGGTCTTATGATTTGGATAGAATTTTTTCAGAAACGCTTTAACAAACTCGTCCCAGCTGGTGATTGAGTGGGAAGCGGTGCTATACAGCCATTTTTCTGCGAGATCGCATAAAGTGAACGGAATGACCCGTAGACGTATAGCATCGTCCGACAGCTGGGTGGTTTTCATCATGGCACAGACATTTTGAAATTTGTTGATGAAGATATAGGCATCTTCAGTTTCGAGCCCATGAAAACGTGGAAGCATGTTGATGAAATGAGGCTTAATTTCAAAGTTGTCCCCATTGGCCGGAGGAAGAGAAAGGCAGGTGGGAAGTGCAGAACGGGTGGGGTAGAAACGATCCTGGAGCGCAATTCGCTGCGGCGCTACAACAGGCGGAGGTGGTGGAAGATTGGTCTCCGTAGGAGGTGGAGCCATTCCAGCGGTGGTCAAAGAGATGTTCGGATTAAATCCCGACATCGCGAAAGAAGAGGTTGGTGAAGGTGAAGGTGAAGGTGAAGATGTATGAACAGAATTCCGGTCAACGTCGGAGTTGGCCGGCAAAGGAAGGGGTGAAAGAGGAGTGGACGGAGTATCGACTTCGGAGTCGATCGCGTAGTCGGTCGCGACTAACGTAACGCGGACTAAACGGGTGCTAGTGTCCCGAGTCCAAGCGGACATACACTAAACGAGTTTAGTATAGTCAAAGCGGAGAAGGTGCGGGTAAGAAAACGTCAATGGAGAAAGGCGATGGGTGGTGGGTGAAAATGGATTTGGCGACAAAAGGGCAAGTTTTTATAAAAGTTTTTGATTTTTTTTTTTTTAGAAAGAGATTTACAGAAGTATGTACGGAAATACGGCTTAAGCAATCACAAACAAGATATGCACAATCACACCTAGATCTACGGTCGCCTAGGTCTACTAGACCTGCTCCTGAACTTGATTTTCGAAGTTAAACAGTGTCGAGAAACAGGCTTAAAAATACATCGATCACGGGGCCAGGTAAGTGCAGAGATAAGGGGAGGTTGTCCAACGCTTTCGTGAAGTTCCTTAATTAAATAACCCTTTCTCTTTCGGCGGTTGCGCCTTTAACACTTTCCTAGACACCCCGTAAACAATGTACGGTTAAGCGAGGTTCTAAACACGGTTTATCTTCTCCTAATGAGCGCGAAGTCCTTAGGGCTGAAGTCTAGTATTTTTTAAATTTACAATGGACAATGCATATGCTTTAGTGATTTTTTGGGGTCCTGGGAAGGGTGATGAAATCCCCACCCAATCTGGATTGGTTTCAAGCCCCTTAAGTCCGTATTAAAGAATGCAAAACAGTAACAAATCAACTGCAAACAATTTTTATTTTGCGGCGCAAAGAATCCTGCACAAGAACAGTTTATTGGAGGGGGAGAAGAATTTGCGCAAAGAAGCCTGCAGAAAACACAATTTATTGGAGTTCAGAGGAGTGGAGAGAGGAGAGGGACTTACAGAGAGATTTTTGCCGTAGACCGGATGCTTCGTTTTTGTCCGTCGCGGTGTAGCCGCGAAAATGTGGGTCTATCTTCCCACGTCTTTGGCACTGTACTTGAACTCCGTATTATCCGACGTCTTTGGCGCCGATCTTGAACTTCGTATTTTCCTGCGCACTTGCACAAAAACTAATCAAGAATAACAAGATGGTTTTTTACAAAGTATGTATTTTTTTTTTGTTTTTTTTTTATACTTACAAATTAACCCGAAATTTCACAAAGAAACAAACTACCGTCTCCCCGGCAACAGCGCCATTTGATTGATAGGATACGTGCGTGTTCAAGTTTAGTTTAAAATACCGCAATCAAGACGGTTTCGCTTGTAGCTAGCCGGTTGAGTACGGGTCGTCCGCAGGGAGATGGTTGTCTTTTTCAAAGTGTTTTAACGAGTTAAGTCCGGTTTTTAGATTTTGTTGGATTATCTAAGTGTTGAGTTAATACTTAAAGAGAGCTTGTTAGGGTTAGGATTAGATTAGTTTGAGTTAGGAGTCTCCACATCTTCCGTTGCCCCACTTAATATCGGTGTTACGGTAATCGGCAACAACGGGGATTAGCACGACTAGGAAGGAACTTGCGAGTATAAGCTAGGCTTTCCAACGCATAGTCCTTCCTTTTGGTGCTTGTCCGTCCGTTCTTGGCTCTTATCCATAACCTCCGGTTAATTCAACCACAACCGGTCTCACTACGGAATCACCGCTATCATGTAGGATAGGGTGCCGTAAGGAGCGGATTGTGGTTCAATTAACGGGAGTTGATTTAAGTTGTTGGGCAAGGAAAGAGTGAGAGAGATTTCCTTCTCTCAAACTTCCCTTATCCTACCCTAACAAATATAGAACTACTCACACTTCATAATACGGAAAAACAAAACAAACAAAAGAGGAAGATAGAAAGAAAGAGACTAGAAGAATACGACTAACTATTTGCGACCTCACCTTGGCGAGGATCAAGCGTAAGTATCATTGTCGTATGTAAGGATAAAGAAAAAGAAAGAAGAAAGAAACAATAAGGAAATAACAACAACTACTTAACGAATTTAAAGTTACAACAATTATAACATAAGTAAAGAGACAAGCATGATAATAAATGGTTCTTCTTTATTCATCACTCTTCACTGAAAAGCTCACTACAAGTTTAATGGAGAAGAGGTGAGAAGAGGAAGAAGAAACACAAACTACACTAAAACTAGGCAAAATGAATACAAGAATATGGACCCCTTCCTTCACAGAATTCTGCTGTATTTATAGGCTGGAAGATGAGAATCTAGGGCAACCATAAGGACCACATGAAAAGACCAAAACACCCCCTGAAAACCGTGCCTGAATGGCGCCAGAATGGCCGCGGAAGCGCGGACAAGACCCCCCTTTGACCGCGCTTCCGCGGCCTTATAGTGGAATTGGGCTTTGGGCTTTTTGGTGCTGGCCTGGTTTGGTGTGTACTGCATTCTGATATATGTATTTTCTCAATTTGGCTCCAAGATTTTTCCAGAATTTCTGTTGAGGGAAAGGTGGACTTTTTGTCAAGATTTTGTCATGATTGCTTCGAGCTCCGCGTAGATCTCTTGGATTTTGTGCTACCATTGAGCCTTGTGCATTGATTTGACATTTTGTCTTCCTACTGATATCTGGCAACATACGGATGAAGGGCGGAGACCGTGTTTTATCTGTGGTTGGCAGGAACCCGGACTTTTTTCGTGTTTTCCATGAATTTCACCGTTTTTAGAACCGAGAACCTGTAACCTGTAATTGACTAGCAAACACGGCTCAAGAGTATCTACCGATATGCAAAGTGATAAAAATTGGGCGGTATGAAAATGCAAAAATCTGATATGAACAGTAACCTCATGCACCCGAGAGGTACTCCGGTAGCCTCAAGGACGGTGACAGGGAGGTTCTTGTTTACCCACACTTGCCATTGCTGTTGTTCCATACTGTGAGACCCGGCAGGAGGATGAGTATAGCGTCGTTCTAAACTTGCTTTAGAAGTGTACGTTTATATGACTCTGCCAGAGGGTTGTCGTGGTCAGTGGGAGCAGCGGAAGTATGGTGGACAAGTGGCTTATGTCTATTTATAGACTAAAGCAGATATAGCGGAGATAGACCATCTATTTCTGATGTGACAGTCATAGGTTTGACTACATCAGAATAGGGGATGGATCTGTTAAGAAGGTAGTAGGGTGTGATGTCATGGTATTTGGATGACATACACAGAGTAGGAAGTGATATTCCTATACTACGATCGGTTATACTTTGGTCGTCACACAGTAGTTTCTCCATATGGGACTTGGACATTATATCAGACATACTGGTTACTAGATCTATAGTTTTAGATCTAGATTTGGGTGGTTTCCCAATAAGGGTACTTAGACAGCATTCTAAGAGTATTTAGAATGGACGACTCCTGGCACGGTAGTGTACCTGCAGGTAATGGAGTCACCCTCTCTAAAAGTGTCTTACAGACTAAAGGGGAGAGGGATGTGCATGATTGGCAGATCACTTGCTCAGGCAATTGAGTCAATCATGAGATGTCAAGTACCACACCAGATGTTGTTCTTGCACTAGATGCAATAAGTTGACATTGATCCTATCCTGGAGAAACAGACGGAAGCAGTTTTAGAACATAAGTGGATGTTCTAGGAATATGATAACGACAGCCTTTTTAGGAGATGGTTATCATTCCAGGCTTCCAAGGTGACCTGGACGACAAGGAGGTTGTCAGAGTTATAGTTTTCCTTCTGAGGAGGGGCAGTATTTTGGACAGGTGATCTAAGGCAATACTGAGGGAGGCATGGCGCAGGATACTGATTAAGTTCAGTTGACGATACAGTCTAAGAAGTTTGGATTTGGAGTTCATTTATGAGCTAGGTCCCATCAGACATCCAGACACATTCTAAGACAGGTATTGCTCATTTCGGGAGATGGGTTTCTCCGCGAACTTGAGATTAAGAGAGACATAGAAAGAAACATCAAAGCGGATCCACTCACTGAGGCTATTCCTCGAACGCAATAGTTTCGCAAACGAGCTTTGTGAGACTGACTAGTAGAGGAGTTGGGTGTTCGGTATCACACGGGCTGTGAGTATGCGGCATCGCAATAAATTGCCTTGAGTGCAAGTGGGAGATTGTTGGAGATAGTGCCCTCATAGTCAATTATTGGATCACAGGCACGTGATTGCAATGATTGAGGGAGGACCTATTCCGGTAGAACAGTCTTACTCAAGATGATAGTATGCTATCTGGTTTACCTTTATCATCGTGTACTGCTTTAGGTGACCTGACAGGTCACTATTGCACGTTGATAGAGCCCCTAGGATTCATGCTTGACTGCCAGCAGTATGAGGGCGATCATATACTTGGGAGCTGGTAGTCTATAAGCACATCCTTAAAAGGTTCCTAGTCGTGGGAGTTTCGAGACAGGGCATCGATACTCCAGAGTAGACTAGTGTATACAGTCGAGACCCCGACGAGGGGCGGTGGCCGGTCTCACAAGCTAGTGGTGTCAGTTGGATCACCTAAGATGTATACAGGTGCTCATTGGGTTATGAGTACACCGGACAGGACTCGTCGGGAACATGCTGGTTGGTCTTATACCTGACGTCAAATAGCAGTTCCCTGGTGACATGTGTACAGGTTAGTTCATCGACCTGAGGATCGTCATTTTTCTCGTGTGAGTTCCCACTGTACTTTGATTACTACCCTACCACGCTCAAAGGAGACGTGCAAACAGGTTTTAGTTGGGTACAGTCCCGAGCCATATGGAGGCAGTGAGCGGATCTTCAGGGGTTCGTCTCTCCCGGTATTGGGGGTGAGGTCGCGCTGCATCTAGGAGAGCCATTACACGAAGTCCTTGGCCAAGGCAGGAGATTTACTGGTAGGTATTCCAGTAGTATCTCAGGATGTTCTGGGCTACACTCCGACACGACTTGTACCGCTTTTGGGGGTCTGACTTTTACCAACCCCCTAGGCCCGCCATGCGATGCTCATAGACGAACGGACCGGACTGTACGGATATTTTCACTGACAGGCTCAGTAGGGTGTCAGGATGAGTTCGCTCATCGACGTCCCTTTTGGTCAATAGCTGGTAGCCCGTCACGTATGGCTAATACCTCTAACGTGCTAGTGGTTAAATCCACAGCCATAGTATTGACGAGTCTTTAGAGTCCCCCACATTCAGTTACTCAAGTTTCGGGCGAAACGCTGTAGAGGCCGTATGGAGATATGGCAGGGTTCGATCAGATACGTGCGGTATTGCACGAATCGTGATCAGACGGTTTTTACTAGCCGGCTTTGGCTTAAGCCGGATCCTAGTATTAGATAGTGTAGATATTGTCTCTTTGCATTTGTGTTCAGTGGGAATACAAATGCGGGCATGTATTTGCAGTAGCGGGGTTTTCCTGTAATTTATTACGGGATCAGTTTTCTGAAGTTGCCAGTTTGCATTCCGTTCCGGCCGGTTTTCCTTTGTTCTTTCGCGGCCGGACTTTCCGTTGGAGGGGGTTATTTGCAAGTGTGCAAATAACATTTTGTGGAGGGGTTTTCTTGCATTATGTGGCATCATGATGAGATTCTTTTTCCATCCATTCTTTGCTTTATTTGTGATTAGAAATGAGATGAAGGTTGACATGATGTTGTTATCATAACCTTTTGGTGTGGTCACCCTCTACTTTTCCTACCATCACCTCCCTTCTTGGTTTTGATCTTTTCTCTCCACCATTTGAGATAAGGGCGGCCGGCCACATTAGAGAGGAGAGAATGAGAGAGGTTTCATTTTTTTATTGTATGAGGGAAATTTGATTCATATCATTTTATGCTTGCAAAATATATACATCCTTCTCTCCAAAAGTTCTTCATAACTCCAACATCCAAAGGCAACTTCTATAACCCCAAGAGACATGGTTTCTACACTTGCCTACAGCATCCCTTGGACGCGTCGGCTGGCCAACTTCGCGCCCGAGTTGCCTCGGTCCAGAGGTGGGAGCCCGTACAAGAATCCGGCTACGTGGTGCCCTTTTCCGACGAGGACGTGACGGACGGAGATTCCGCGGGAGATCGGAGTGGAGACGAAGACCGAAGGACACGGATCGCTTGGTATACTTCTCTACCCTTTTCTCTAGTTAGCTAGGACTAGTTTAATGGCCCGATCCGGGTTAAAAGTGCGCGGTAGTGCCGGTTTCTAAGTTCGAAAAATCAAAGTAAATCACCGCTTCCGCACTTGGCCTCGGGATGGAGGCCGGGGCGCCGCCGTGCATTTACAGCAAGAAGGACCCGAATGGATTTGAGCATAGCCACTGGAGAAAAGGTTTCGTCATAGTCCAAACCAGGTCTTTGACGGAAACCCTTTGCAACAAGTCTAGCCTTATAGGTTTCAACCTGTCCATCTACACCAATCTTCTTTCTGAAGATCCAGTTGCAGCCTACGGGTTTTACCCCATCTGGAGCAACGTCCAAAGTCCATACTTTGTTAGTGTACATGGATTCCATTTCGGTCCGCATTGCATCCAGCCATTTTACCGAGTCGCCGCTCTGAATGGCTTGCTGGAAGCTAGTAGGGTCGTCATTATCAATGACGCAATCTTCTCGATCCCCGTCTATGAGAAAACCGTAGTATCTCTCAGGCGGATGAGACTGCCTACTACTTCTGCGGATAGGCGTCGGTATGTCCCTTTCTTCTGAAACTTCTTGTTCTACCAAACTTTCAGTAACAGCTTGTGGTTCTGGAATTTCTTCCAGTTCTACTGCGCTCCCACTCTTCTGATTTTCTAAAAATTCAGTTTCTAAGAAGCCGGCATGACGAGAAACAAAAACCTTTTGTTCCTCTGCGTAGTAGAAGCAATATCCCATGGAGTTCTTTGGATATCCCACAAACTTACACTCTACCGAGCGTGCCTCGAGCTTGTCCGGATGTTGCTTTTTTACAAAAGTTGGACATCCCCATGTCTTCAGGTACTGAAGATAGGGTTTCTTCCCACTCCACATCTGATATGGTGTGGTAGGCACAGTCTTGGTTGAAACCTTGTTCAAAAGATATGCCGCTGATTCTAGCGTATAACCCCAGAATGATCGCGGTAACTCAGCCTTACTCATCATGGAACGAACCATATCCAATAGGGTTCGATTCCTCCTTTCCGATACACCGTTGTGGTGTGGTGTGTATAGAGGAGTAAGCTGAGAGAGAATTCCTTTCTCTTTTAAGTAACCCAGAAACTCGGCACTTAAGTATTCACCACCTCGATCAGATCTCAGTGTCTTAATACTTTTGCCTGTTTGATTTTCCACTTCATTCTTGTATTCCTGAAATTTCTCAAAGGCCTCGGATTTATGCTTCATCAAGAAGATATGTCCATACCTAGAGAAATCATCTGTAAAAGTAATGAAGTAGGAATAACCACCTCGCGCATGTGTAGACATTGGACCGCACACGTCACTGTGTACGAGTCCTAAGAGCTCGCTTGCTCTTACTCCGTATCCAGTAAACGGAGTCTTTGTCATCTTTCTCATGAGACAAGATTCACAAGTGGCATAAGATTGATATTCGAACGGATTCAAATATCCTTCTCTATATAACTTCGTTAATCGTGTTTCATTGATGTGACCTAGTCTACAATGCCATAAGAAAGCCTGATTCATTTCTGGAGACTTTCTTTTAAGTGTGTTCTGGACATTGAAAACCTGAGCTTGACTCAATACGTATATACCGTCATCTAATGTACCGGACCCAATCAGAACTTGATTTAGGTGGATGTGAACTACATCGCTTACGAATGTAAAGTCATATCCCTCTCTCGAAAGTGAGGACACTGATATGATATTACAAGTCAAACTAGGTACATTTAGACAGTTACGTAGAATCAATATCTGCCCACTTGTCAAACCTAGGCGATATTCTCCCACGGATTCAGCGTCCACGCTCATTCCGTTTGCAACTCTGAGAAACATATCACCTACCCTTATAACTCTACGGTTTCTCAAAGCATGTAATGAATTACAGATATGAGATCCTGCTCCGGTATCTAGTACCCAGGAAGTAGAGTTAATTGACAAACAGTTCTCAATTACAAACACACTAGAGGCTGAAGCCACAACATGCTTCGTATCCTGGCTACTGGCTTCCAAAGCTCTGCAATCCTTCTGCCAATGTCCGTTCCCATAACAATAGGAACATCCCTCCTTGCCTACACCAAGTCCCGAAACTTTTGCTCTTCCCTTTCCTCCTACTTTACTGACACTGTATATCGGCTTTGTAGAGGTCTTCTTCTTTTCATCCTTTGCTTTCGCCCTGGATGTAGAAGAAGAAGGTCCCCCATTAAGCAGAGCTTGTGTCTCCCTGGTTTCTTTCAGGGTGTAAGTAGAGGTTAGGGACTGTGGAAATAAGTCAGTATATGACATGTTTCCCAACGTGGTCTCCAGGTCCTTGAGCTCATCAATATAGCTAGTCATCGTAAGGACGTCGTCCCTTACAGAAGACCCGTCAGCCGACCTCGCTTGAATTAATTCGTTCGAGGCCTCATATCTTGCGATATGAGATTGCTCTCCATATAAATCTTTGTTATGGAGAAAGATGGAAACAGAGTCCATCTTCTCGTGCTGCTTCTGGTATACACCATCAACTGAAGCCAACACGAGCCACTTGGCTTTCGCTTTATCCTTTTCCTTTGTCTGACGGATATCCATATCCGCGACGGTGGAAACTGGACCTGGGACGGCGGGATCTTGAGTAGTAATAGGGTGGTCCAGCTTGTCATAGGCAATGGTCATCTGGACAGACCTTTGCCAGTCATAAAAGTTAGATTCAGTCAACTTGTTATCTAGATGTAACCTAGTCATGGTCACAAGGTTGCTGCAATGAGAGAGAGAAGAAAACACTTTAGCATGATGCTCTTGCAAGTTTAGATTGGTTTTTAATTTATCTAAACTGGATGGCTCCCACTGTTTCTCGAATCCTTCCTCAAACCATAAAAGAAGAATTAGCCAGGACTATTCTCACTGTACAATACTTGCTTAACCGTTCAGCCAGGCTAGTGTCGGTACTTCGAGGGAGGTTTTCCAACGCTTTCGCGAAGTTCCTTAATTAAATAACCTCTTTTCTCTGGGGGCGTAGCCCCGCTGACACCTTTCTTGACACCTACTTGGTTTATAGCATTGATCGTTAAGTGACGAATCTCCTGATAAGTAGCATATACTCACAGTAGGATCGGGATCCAAATATCATCGTATGATAATGTTGAAGGAATCCTACCAACATTCATCAAACTCCAAATGGTATGCAACACTAGCAAGTTTCAGTTTCTTTAGAAACTCCCGATGTGGATTTTTGCCCCATGTTCTTATGACCTTGACAAAAGCCAACAAATCATAAAACACATGTCAAGTTCTGCCCATCATTATCTTGTTAATTTGAACCCACCCGTATATACCCTTGACGAAAGCCAACAAGGTTATACGACTGTCCCAAACCAACTCATCTATCTATGCAACAAATGAATACCCCAGCAGCTACCAAACACTATGTCTTGACGAAAGCTAACAAACATAGCTTGAATACTACTGACCATCCATAAGAAATGACGGAGGGCTATGACTGGTTTTGGCGAAACCGTGAACGTAGTGAACTTGATATAATCGAAGGAACCTGATAGCTTTTTTTAAAAGGAGTGGTTAAAGCTCCGCAATTAAAAATTCTTCTCTTTTTAAAATAACCGAGTGGTTTCTTTTAAATTTGTTCCAACGATTCAACTTTGGTTTATTTTCTTTGCATTAAAATAATGCGTCCCATCATTTAACCTATCATTGCAGAAAACAACGAAAATACAACGTCCTCTTATGCCATCTGCATTCGCCACGGGGTCCCGTCATCACCCGTTAGGTTACTTAACTAACGACAGAGCGGGGGCTGGGCTAGCGCGGGTGTAAAACATAAGTGACGTCTAAATAGCTATCATATATAGATATTGTACATTCGTCAGACGCAATAATAGGCATTCCAGATCTCATATGAACTTTATTGGATTTGCAAGCAATCCGTGTTTGTTTAGAGCCTGCAACAAAAGACGGATTACACAGTTGTGATGAATAGCCATTACCACACCCTAGACCCCTACGGGTACGGCAAACTACCCACCAAATACCCGAAGTGAAGCGGTCTCCCTCAACAAAGTGAGTAGGCCACTAAACACTTCAAAGTACCCGGTAGTTTGTGCACCCCATCTTGGGTCTATCCTAGGAGCAAAAACAGTAAAATGAAATAATACAACGGTATCTACAACCGCAACCTGGATGTGCCCCGCAAAATAATATTACAACATATTACAGTTACATTGAATGAATGAATATAACAACCCATCTCAAACCCCGGCTAATCATCACAACAGTCCAATACAGTTCACAACTACAAACAGTAAAACCATTACAGAAATATGCAACCCCCTACCAACCGACATACTAGCAGTTAGGGGAGGTTTACGAACACATTATACAAACACAGATATAATCAAATTAGCAAACATCGTAAAATTTCGATCGAGCAAACACTTTTAGATTCTACTCCAATACTTCTCTGTGCACCTGAGATCTTAGCAGAAAATAAAACATCCCAGAAACATCATTTTTAACACCAAGGAGTTACTGAAGAAATTGGGGCTGACTCGGCCCCGACTCGGCCGTGGATCCGCGGCGGATCGCATGGATCCGCCGCGGTTCCGCGGTGAGTTTGCCGAGTCATGAGTCCAAATTTCTTCAGTAGCCCTAATATTCTCTGCTTGTAATTCTGCAGGTCCCTGAAAAAATTTTTGGGGCCTGTTTTAAATTCGACAGAAACTGTGATAAATCGACGATGTTTCCGGTTCTTTTTGCGTTAGAAATTCTTACGACTTTGCTAATGAGTTAATTATTGTTTAGCGAGGCTCTGATACCACTGTAAGTTGATGTACAATACCCCATGACTTGCGGGGAGGTGGAATAATGAAAAACGATCTTGTTTAAAGCGTAAACATCGACTAACCGAGAATCTTTACATAAACAATAACTAACAAGAAACCATAGAAGAGTTAACTACTATGATAAGTGATTATACCTATAGAACCGAGTCCTTCGTCTTGTCGTTCTCCACGTCCTCTCCGGCCTTCTCTATATAGTAGAAGATCCACCCGAGAGCTTTACTACAAGCTTCACCTCAAACTAGAGGTAACTAGGTTTCTTGAAGTGCTAATCCAAGTAACCTAGGTGATATAGAGTATGGTTAAGGATTAAGTAGTCTATTATAATCCTTGGTCTCAACACATGAGAGGGGAGGATTAGGGTTTGAAGAGAGAGAGCTTGAGGAGAGAGAAAGTGAGCAAAAGAAAATGAGATGAGAAAATGAGCTATCATAATATATATCAAGCATTATGATTTATCCAACAAAAGAAAATGAATGATTAATCATCATGCTTAATAAATATAAGAGGGTGATTCATCTCCATGAGTCATTAAGCATTTATGATGCATTAATGACTTGGATGAATCACTCAAATGACTCACTAATCTCATTTAATGCATATGCCACCTTAACCTCCAAGTCACCATCTTCTAGAAGCTTCTCGCGCAATTACGAGAACGCCCCTCCTATCCGTAAAACACGGAAAAACTTTAGACTGTATAAATCCAATAACCGGATACTAGAAACTGGCTTAAACCAAAGCCGACAAGTAAAAACTGTCCGGATGGCGTACGTGCGTAAACACACGTATGTGTCCGAACCCTTGTCGTAAAACCATACGACCTCTATATCGTTTCGCCTGGAGTAGGGAAACTCTCTGTGTGGGACTCTAGAGACTCGACTACTACGCTGGCAGTGGGTTTAACCACAGACCGCAAGCGGCACTAGCTGTATGTAACGGTCCCCAGGTAGATGTGGATAAGAAGGCCGATGAGGAAACCCATCCGAACTCCTACTGAGTCTGATGTGACAATCTCCGTACAGTCCGGTCTGTTCGTCTTAGACTATCGCATATCGGGCCTAGGGGGCGGCAAGCGTCAGTCCCCTAATAGCGGTATAAGTCGTGTCGGAGTGAAGCCCATTACACCCTGAGAAACTACTGGAACCTACCAGCAAATCTCGCTTGCCCTGGCCAGGGACTTTGCGTAATGGCTCTCTCACACAGCGCGATATCAACCCCCAATACCGGGAGAGACGAATCCTGTCTAACCGCCACTGCCTCCAAGTGCTCGGGACTGCACCCAACTGCTACCTGTTTGCATGACTCCTTTGAGTCGTGGTAGGGTAGCAATCTAAGAACAGTGGGACACACTCGAGGCGAAATAGCAGTGTCAAGTCTGCGGACTATGCTATACTCATGTCACCTGGGAATTGTTAACTGGTGACTGGTATAAAACCAACCAACAGTTCCCTGTGAGTCCTGTCCGGTGTACTCATAACCTAACGAGCACCTGCATACTATCTCCAGTACGACGTACTGCCGGCTGTGGGACAGACCATCTCCCTAACTGGGATGAGAAGCGTACACACTAGTCTACTCCGGAGTATCGATGCCCTGTCTCGATAATCCTACGACTAGGGACCTGAATAAGGATGTGCTTGTAGACTACCCAGCCCCCACTAGTGTGACTGCCATCACAACGCTGGTAGTCAAGCAAGATCCTAAGAGCTCAATCAATACATACACTCACATATTAAGATAGAAAAACCAAGTAGCATACTACCATGTTTAGCAAAACTGTTATATACATGTGAATATCCCAAGCTTCCATTAAGTAATATACAAACTAGTATGATACAGTAATGGCCTTCTAGGGCATAAACACTAACAAAAACAAGGTGGATTACAATATCCTAGCGCATTTGAGGAAGATACCCTCACAACTAAACATACTGGATGCCCTCTTTCTGTCTAAAGAAGCACGGGATTCCTTGGTCAAGGCGTTACAAGAGCCCAATCAGTTCCAGGCCTTCATCGCAGAGAAGAAAATGCAAGATGAGCTGGCAGATGTCCACATGGCTAACATTACATTTAACGACGAGGATCTTCTCCTCGGTATGTGTGACCACAACCGCCCTTTATATGTCACCGGATACTGCCATGACATCAAAATAGGGAAAATACTTGTTGACAACATGTCATCTGTCAACATTCTCAACGTGCGGGTGCTAAAAGAAATCTGCATGAGCGTTCAGCATTTAGCCCGAGATAAAATCACTATCTCTGGGTTTGATTCGCAGTCATCGCAGACGCTCGGGTTTGTGATACTGACAATGCGCTTTGGACTTCTCGTCACAGACATCAAATTTCATGTCATCGACGCTAGGACTTGTTACAACGCTCTACTTGGTCGGCCCTGGTTACACGAATATAACGTTTTCCCTTCTACACAACACCAGTGTATGAAGTATTTCAAAGACGGCCTCGAGTACACCGTTACGGGAGAGCTAAACCCATTCTCTATGAACGAAGTCCGAAAATATAAAGACACCAAGTACTTCCTGCCAGACTTTAAAGACATGGAGAGGAGTCATAAACCAGAGCTTAAAAGGAAGCCCGTCACTCCCATTCCTACCTTTGGAAGTGATACCGAGGATGATGAAGAAATAGTCTACTCGGGGCAGCCTCAGAAGCGGAATGATAAACCCGGACCATCCGCTCCGATTTTGGTCTTTAGCAACGACTCCAAAGATGAAACCAACGCAGTGTTCTCGGTCCGTCCATCAATGCAGGCCCTCACTGAAAATGATCAGAGTTTTCAAATCACCATGGTTCCGCGACTACACTACAGGGAGCTTGATGCGCTCGAGACATATAGTGTGCAAGAGCTACAGACGTTCTACGTCCCTCCCAGGAGAAGAGGTGAAAAAATGATCATATTCTATCGATCCAGGGAAACCAAAGTCGAGAGAGAAGTCTAGCGTGGTCCCGATCCTGCCCTCGACAGGCTCCAACCCATTCGTCTGCCCAGGTATTATACCGAGGGATTGAAAAGGTTATTGAGATGCCAAGGCGTACCCTTTAAGCAAACCGCGTGACAAGCTCAGTTCTACAACAGGATTTGGAACATCCCCGGAACGCAGCGAAAATTGCCCAATGGAAAAATGGAGACGATTGGGCTTGGATATGTCCAGTCTGAGAAACGGGAGCAATTCCATGATTGCTATGTCATAAAGGACCTTGATAAAGAAGAGGGTGCTCTTTTAAAAGACGCTGACGCTGAGCTAGAACGCGGTCCTGCCATAAAAATGCCGAGTCCGTAATTTGAAGAACAGATGGACAAGCTAATAAAGGAAGCGGGTCAAAAGGTTCGGAACGACTACAGCCGCGAAATGGCCATTTACGAGAAAGCCAAGACGCAACGCCTCCTTCAGCAGGCTACCAAGGATGACGATGCCCTCAACCGTCAGCCCGCCGTGCATTCCTGAGACAAGAAAAAGGCCCAACGCAGAGGCAAAAACAAGTCAAAGAACGGAAAAAACGTTCGACAACGGCAAAACGGATCCAAAAGGCCACGTGATCAAGAAAAGGTCAGCCGGAATTCGTCTCTTATGAAAAAGATGGGTCGAGCATATTCTTTCTCTCGAGACAAGACAAGGAAGATCTTCGACCTTGTCATGAAACATCAGATGATCACGCTCCCGGAATCCAAGCACCCCGATCAAGCAAGCGAAGTTCATCATCCGGATTATTTTTCCTATCACCAAGTGATAGGACATCCTCTTGAAGACTGCTTCACCTTCAAAAATTGGGTCGAAGACCAATATCAACTCGGCCGATTGGCTTTATCCAATAGCTGGAGGGTAGCCCCACCGCAAAAGCATATACCAAAAGAAACGTATATGGCAAGAGTAGAACCAGATCAACATCGGTCTTGGAAACGATCTCGTACCTGTCACATCATAACGCTGTCAGAAGAAGGAGTGCCCGAGAATATGGATAACCTCTCCTGGTGCCTCGAAAATGAGGATGAAGAGAAATTGATCTCAGAATTACCACCGGCGCTAAAAGAATTGGAAGATGGGATACACACCACGGCGGACAACCTGAGGAAAATCGACCTAGGGACGACAAACGACCCACGGCCAACATTCATCAGCGAGCTGTTGTCTGAAGAGCAGGTGGCTACGCTAAGAGACGAGCCTATGCAGTATAAGGACTGCTTCGAATGGAACTATTCTGAGATGCCGGGGCTAGATCCGGAAATAGCTGTGCATAAATTGGCGATATCTCCGGATGTCAAGCCAGTCAAGCAAGCGCCCAGAAGAATGCGGCTCGAACTTGAAATGAGCATCAACGCCGAAATCAAGAAGTTGATCGACTCTGGTTTCATGCAAGAAGTTCAATACCCTGATTGGATCGCCAACATTGTCCCAGTGATGAAGAAAAATGGGACGGTGCGCATCTGCGTGGACTCTCGGGACCTCAACAAAGCTTGCCCGAAGGATGATTTTCCCGTACCAGTTACCGAATTAATGATGGATAACACGTCCACTCACGAAGTCTTCTCCTTCATAGATGGCTCATCAGGGTACAATCAAATAAAGATGCATCCCGAAGACCAGAAGCATACCGCTTTTCGGACTCCTCTGGGCGTATTCTGCTATAAAGTGATGCCTTTCGGTCTGAAGAACGCCGGCGCTACCTATCAGAGGGCCATGACGAAGATTTTCGATGACCTCATATATGAAATCGTCGAATGCTATATTGACGACCTCGTGGTGAAAAGCAAATCGCATGAGGAACATTAGGAGCATCTGAAGATAGTGTTCCGACGTCTTCGGAAATACAACCTGAAGATGAACCCTCTCAAATGCACGTTCGGAGTTTCCTCGGGCAAATTCCTAGGATTCATCGTACGACACAGGGGCATCGAAATAGACCCGTCAAAGATAAGGGCGATTATGGAAATGCCTCCGCCAAGAACTCTCAAGCAACTGTGGTCTCTCCAACGAAAGCTCGCGTATATCCGGCGATTCATAGCCAATCTCTCCGGCAAGTGTCGCCCCTAAAGCCATTTAATGAAGAATGGGACACCATTCGTCTGGGATCGCAAATGCCGAAGCGCACTGGACGAAATCAAGCAATACCTGCAGAATCCGCCGGTACTGGCCGTTCCGGTCAAGGGAAAGCCCCTCATCCTATACACAACAGCTCTTGAAGGTTCTGTAGACGCGCTATGGGCACAGGAGAATGATCAAGGGAAAGAGAGAGCCCTCTACTATTTGAGTCGAGTTCTCCTAGGGGCAGAAAACAACTACTCCCCCATCGAAAAACACTGTCTGGCGTTAATCTTCGCGATAACGAAGCTCAGACACTTTGCGTTGGCACATGAGGTCCATCTCATATCAAAGGTGGATCCTCTCAAGTATTTGATGCCAAGAGCCATACTAACGGGACGGCTCGCTAAACGGTCCCTACTCTTAATGGAATTCTCGATAACATACCGACCTCTCAAGGCAGTGAAAGTCCAGGCCATAGCCGACTTCCTCGCTGAGCATCTGATACCAGCTGACTCACCCCTAAATTACGACTTGCCAGATGAGCACGCGTTTGACACGATCGACAGGGAGAGAGGAGGGAGTGATACCCGATGGGAACTCTACTTCGATGGGGCATCTTCCATGAAGAAGAGAAAGCACACCACCCCTATAATCAAATCAGGGGTAGGCCTTATCTTCGTGACCGCGCAAGGAGGGATAATGCGCTTTGCCTTTTCCTTAATAGAACCGAGGACAAACAATGAAGCAGAATATGAGGCTTTGATAGCAGGTCTTGAGATCGCTGTCGACATGGGAATCGAAGACCTCCTCATATACGGAGACTCCCAGTTGGTCGTTGGTCAAGTAAACGGCGACTATCAAACATGCAAATCAGAGTTGGTGATGTACGGCGAGAGAGTGCAACAATTGCTGACACAAATCCCTTCCTATGCCCTGAAAAGCATATCGCGAACAGAAAATAGCAAGGCAGATACATTAGCCAAACTCTCCATAAAACTGGTTGACGAAAACCTCAATGACGTAAGGATTGTTGTACAAAGCCGTCGGGTTCTTGCACCAGCGGAAATATCTCCGGAGTCGTTTGAAGAAAAGGAAGCGACCAAGCAAACGGCCCTACAAATAACGGACCAAGAAAAGGTTAAGGATTGAAGAGAAGTCTTCATAGACTACTTCAAATCTCGTCGAACACCTGAAGATGCATCCTCAAGACATCAGCTCATGAAACGAGCTCTGTTTTTTGCCTTCGTCAATGATACTCTGTATAAGAGACCGTTCGACTCTCTGTGGCTGAGATGCCTGGGACCGGAAGAAGCAAGGAGAGTTGTCCAAGAAACTCATGAAGGACTATGCGGTTCTCATCAAGCCGGGCCAAAGATGAAGCTGAAGATCAAAAGAATGGGTTACTACTGGCCCACGATGATCCAAGACTGCCTCGAATATGCAAAGCAGTGCCACTCATGCCAAATTCACGGAGACTTCATCCACCAGCATCCAAACCCGTTACACCCAACAGTGGCTAGCTGGTCGTTCGAAATATGGGGAACCGACATAATTGGGCCTATCAAGCCAGCATCATCCAGAGGACATCGGTTCATATTGGCGACAACCGATTACTTTTCTAAGTAGGCAGAAGCGGTGCCGCTAAGGGAAGTGAAGATGGAGAATATCCTCCATTTCTTCAAGACTCATATTATCTACCGGTTCGGAACTCCGCAACGGATTATCTCCGATAACGGGCCGGCCTACAGAAGTCACAAAATCAGCCGCTTCGCACAGCAACATAATATAGACTGGAGATACTCTTCGGTCTATAATCCCCAAGCTAACGGTCTAGCTGAAGCTTTCAACAAGACCTTAACGAAATCATAAAGAAGACGGTGTCCAAAAATAAAAAGGACTGGCACGAAAGACTGCATGAAGCTCTCTGGTCTTATCGAACCACCTTCAAAACGGCCACAAATACAACGCCGTATGCATTGGTATTCGACGTTGAAGCAGTACTTTCCTTAGAGATAGAGCTACCCTCTCTACGAGTGGCGGATCATTATGAACTAACAGACGAAGAGAATGCTCATCTTCAGCTTGAGGAGCTCGACGCCCTCGATGAAACTCGTCTCATGGCGCAGCAAAATCTAGAAGCTTACAAAGCAAGGATGGCACGCTCATACGAAAGGTTGACTAGGCCAAGAATATTTCGCCAAGGCGAACTCGTGCTAGTGGTCAAGAGACCTATGATCTCCAATCGTGTCAAACGGGGGAAATTCAAGCCAAACTATGAGGGCCCGTACATCATAGACAAAGTCTACCAAGGTGGGGCTTACTTGCTCATGGATATGCATGGCGAAAGACCCTTCCGGCCAATAAATGGCCGGTTCCTTAAGAAATACTATGCCTGACGAGTCACGGCCTGGGTTAACGATAGATGACGACGCCTATATCCGCTCGCTATCTTCCCAAGCCTAAACTCTATAAGTAGTATCCAGCGAAAACTTGCCTCAAAATCGCTGTGGACCGAAACATCCCTAAACTAACAATGGACCGCAATGTCCTAAAACTAGCGATGGACCGAAACATCTTAAAACTACTACAAACCGCAGCATCCTAGGGCTGAACCAAAAAAAACGGTACGTCCATAAGCAAGATGGGCACGGATGAAAACCCGAAAGGGCTCCATGAGTAAAAACAACAAGGCTACCGGCGATGTTTGTGAAAACCCGAAAGGGCGCAGACTCATAAAAAAAGAGTACGTCCATAAGCAAGATGGGCATGGATGAAAACCCGAAAGAGCTCCGTGAGTAAAAACAACAGGGCTACCGGCGAGTCTGTGAAAACCCGAAAGGGCGCAAACTCGTAAAAAATTCATGCACACTGGCAAGGTCCTCTCGACCTTATAAGGAGAAAATACCTGCGTGAGATCCTTACGACTCACAAGGGAGCAACACACTTAGGGATCCCTACGATTCCTGAGGAGAAATTACACTTACGAGATCCTCACGACTCGTAAGGAGAACCCTCTTATGAGATCCTCACGGTTCATAAGATTCGAAAGCCTTAAGCTACAGGGATCTGAACATGTTCTTAAGCCATCACTTTTTCCAGACTGCCCTACAAACGGTTCAATATTGACCCTTGTATACAATCCATGGGCGCAAATAAACGTTCCCCCACAAAATTCCACCAATGGTGCGAAATGTCCTCATGTGGTGAACACCACTTGTAAGTCCTCTCGACTTATAAGGAGAAAACACTCTTGTAAGATCCTTACGACTTATAACAGGACACACACTTAGGAGTCCTCACAATTCCTAAGGAGAAAACGAAACTACGAGATCCTCACGACTCGTAGGGAGAAACACCTTCAGGAGACCCTTACGGTTCATGAAGCCAAAAGCCTTAGTCGACAGGATCCTAACCCTGTTTGCTAAGCCACCTTTGTTCGAACCATCAAAAGAGCAAATGATGATTCGCTCCTGGCAATATCCCAGTGGCAGCGATGCTGATGCCTAAATCGGTAACAAATTCCATGTCCTTTCAAGGCAAATGATGATTCGCTCCTGGCAATATTCCAGTCGCAGCGATACTGATGCTAAAATTGGTATCAGGTCTTGAGTGCCATACTCGCAACAAAATTGGCGAGCCAAAAATGCATATGAAATAGCCGAAACGATGGGGCAACTCGCAATCAAAATTAGTGAGTAAAATATATGCATACAAAAATAGCCGAAATGATTGGGCAACTCGCAATAAAAAGAAGCAAGTAAATAGAAAAATAGCCTAAATGATTGGGCACGGCGAAAAATAGCTGAAATGATTGGGCAATCACAACTTTCGCGATATAAAAGCTGAAATGATAGAGCGTCGCGGAAAAAAATGAAAGAATGAAACTTTTGCCCTGCGGGTAAGTCTATATTGACCCCTGTATACAATCCATGGGCATAAACAAAAAGAGGACCACATTTCCCCACCAGACCTTGTCAAAGGGAGAGTCAGATCTCGACGGCAACATCTGCATCCCATAAGATCAACACGGCGTTCTTTCTCATGCCAGCAGGGCACGGACGTGACACCACCAAGCGAAGCCATGACAAAGTCCCTAGTTCCAAATCTCAACGGCAACATCTACAGCCTAAAGAACAACAACGGCGTTCCTCCTTATTCCAGCAGGATTCAGACGCGATATCACCAATCGGAGCCACGACAAGGTCCCTAGTTCTAAGACTCCACGGTTCACAGACAACCTAGAGTCAACCCATACACCGCAGGAAGCGGAGCAAGTCAACCTAGACACCGCAGAAAGCGGAAACAAGTCAACCAATGACCTCCCTACCGGAACAATGCTCCGTCTCGGAAACACGTCATCCAATGACCCCATCATGGAAATACGTCATCCAATGACCCCGTCTCGGAAATACGTCAGCAAATGACCCCGTCGCGGAAATACGTCAGCAAATGACCCCGTCTCGAAAATACGTCATCCAACGACCCCGTCGCGGAAATACGTCATCTAATGACCCCGTCTTAGAAACACGTCAGCAAATGACCCCGTTGCGGAAATACGTCATCCAATGACCCCGTCGCGGAAATACGTCATCCAATGACCCATCTCGGAAACACGTCAGCAAATGACCCCGTCGTGGAAACACGTCATCAAATGACCCCGTCTCGGAAACAAGTCAGCAAATGACCCCATTGCGGAAATACGTCATCCAATGACCCCGTGCGGAAATACGTCATCCAATGACCCCGTCTCGGAAACATGTCAGAAAATGATCCCGTCGCGAAAATACGTCATTCAATGACCCCGTCTCGGAAACACGTCATCCAATGGCCCCGTCGCGGAAACACGTCATCCAATGACCCCGTCTCGGAAACACGTCATCCAATGACCCTGTCTCGGAAATACGTCAGCAAATGACCCCGTCGCGGAAATACGTCATCCAATGACCCCATCTCGGAAACACGCCAGCAAATGACCCCGTCGTGGAAATACGTCATCCAATGACCCCGTCTCGGAAATAAGTCAACTCACCAACCACTTACGAGTCCTCTTGACTTGTAAAGGAGAAAATTCTCTTGTGAGATCCTTACGGCGCTCAAGAGAAAATACACTTAGGAATCCTCACGACTCCTAAGGAGAAAATACACCTACGAGATCCTCTCGACTCGTAGGGAGAAAAGTCTTTATGAGATCCTCACGGCTCATAAAGTTGAAAAGACTTAGGCGGCAGACCTGAACCTGTTTCTTAAGCCATCGCTACCCTGCAAGAAGATTAAGATGGACTGCTATCTACTATCCTCAGGCCACATTTGCTAAAGTAACATGCCAATGACATAGCAAAGAAAAGAAAGCGATCATACAAGATAAAAAAAAATGTGTGTATTTTATTCATAAATTCAATTGAATACAAGATACATCATATAAAAGAATAAAAAATGAATAAAGGCATGTTATTCATAAATTACAAATTTTCGGTCGATTCAAATATGGCTATGGAGAAGGAGGCGTTTTTAGCAAGTCAGCAAGCTGCTCTCACACTCCTTTCAATTCCTTTTCACGATCAGCCGCTGCGGCCAACTCCGCTTTAATTCGAGCCCGCTGCTGCAAACAGGAGCTTCTCATCGATTTCCTGATGAGCGGCTTCCTGACTCTGCGTAACCTGCTCAGTGAAATCAAGTTTTTTCCTCAACACCAGCCCGTCAGAAATACATCATTGGAGGTTTTCAAAAATAGCCTTCAGCTGTGCAGCGTTCGCTTCGACCTGTACACGCAATTGGACAGACTCGGTGGAAGTCGCCTCACGTTCCTTTCGCTTTAGGGTCGCCTCTTGTTCAAAATGGCGAAGGAAAGGAGCACTCTGCTCAACCCATACAGCTCGCTGGGAGTTCAAAGCCGATACCTCCGGAGCGGGACGCTTGAGCTCAATCTCATGCAGGCAGGCCTCAATCTTCCTGCAGTAATTAACCCAAGAGTCGACGATGCCTTTATCATGAAAGTTTACGAGTGTCGCCAGCATGGGATTAACCTTAGCAGCAAAGTCTGCAGTAGATACGAGGGCCTCAGCATCAAGATCCTCGACGAACTCGCTCAACATTCGCAGACTCGTCGCAGCGCCCCTGGAAGATGGACGTCTAGAAAAGGGCCCTGCCGGAATTAAGATGCAAGATACAAAGGGAGCTGGATCTAGTGCGATTGCTGCAAAACAAGCTATGGTCAAATGTCGGCTCAAGAAGTAAAGAAAATACACGAGCGATGGAATCTGCAATACCGGCTGTGGCTGATGGCAGAGTTAGGATTACCGGAGGCGAAGCTATTCTCTCGTCCCCTCCTCCGATCCATGGCACTGCGATCAATACAAGGAAGGCTTAGTAATAGCACAGCTATTCGTAAAAGAAAGAAAGAAAGAAACAATAGCTGAAGGATATACTAACCAACACCAGCGGGCGGAGTGACTTCCGACTGGAAGGAGAAATGCGGGTTCAGCACCTAATACAAATGATCAAAAAGGACTCCTGCAAAGTTGTGACAATATATTATCAAGGGGATGATACCCACAATGAGATCGATAAATCGCAAACCTATACCATCCAGCATTTCGGAGGACATAGGAGAAGGCGAAGGAATAACAACCGTCATGGCGGCGACTGGAGGTGCTTCAGATGGCACGATCTCAGCATTCGCTGCACCTACAAAACATCGTCAGAATAAGCTAAGCGAGATTGTGAAATAAAAAGAACAGTGACTCAAGATTTACCTGACGGGCCACCAGCCAAAGCCGCGACGGAAGCATTACCGGGCGCAGCAGCTTCTTCGCTCTCCTTTAGTGGAATAGTTTCGACGCCCGTAGCTTCATCCACTGATTCGACAAGAGCCGTCATTATACTCACGATACCCGCCAATATCAGGGAGCCGCAAGGGGAAAGAGCGGCAGTTTGGGCAATCCCAGACTCTCGAGAGAGAGTAGCCGCTTCGGGCTCTATGGTCGCCGTCATCTCACCTGCCATCTCATCGCCAGGATTTGACCCTGCAGAATATGGTATATAAGAATTTGAAGATCAAGTTCTAATAAAAAAAGACTCAGTGTTACGTTACCTTCGGGAAGCTTTTCGGTTTCTTCCCGAGCCACGCGCACAACATGTCTATGAGCGGTAAACAGGGCAGCTGGAGCATCCTCTGGAGGAATAGCGACAGGGGGAGCGGTGCTTAAGCCTGCACCTACAGCCAAGGCGGCATCACGTTCTTTCGCTGCACGTCTCCTACGCTTCCTTTCGGCCAGGGCCGTGAGAGCTGACCTCCACAAGACCTCCGACAAGGGTATACCATCATCTGAACCAAGCTCTGCTCTGGCGCCGTGATTTTACGTTGTTTTGTGATCAAAGAATTTTTAACCGCAATCAAGAACAGCGTCGCTTGGTAGCTAGACGAAGAGTATGGGTCGGTCCACAGGGATTTTGTGTATTCTCAATTTGTTCTAACGAGTTAATTCCGATTGTTGTCGGATTGATTATCGCTAAAAACTGAAATGAGTTTATTAGGATTGTTTCCCCAATCAGAGCAAAGCTCTGTTCAAATTCCAAGGTTTAAAATGAAGCGACGCTTCTACTTTCCCCAATCAGAGCAAAGCTCTGTTCAAGTTCCAAGATATAGAATGAAGCGAAAGGGGAACAGCGTCCCCACAATCAAAAACCCCTCAAACAAGGGGGAATTTGACGAAGTCTGCTACATCGGCCGCATCCGTTTAAACCTTTGATATATGGTGCCATAAATCAACTTGGCATCTTCGGAGAGGTGGACGGATAGCACCAATTAGCATCTTCCCCAAAATTCAGGCAAGACGTACATCGCGTCTCCGCCGCGTCTTTCGAAGGGGAACAGATTCTGGCACGCCCGGTGGGACCTTTTCCTCTTTCCACTCCACACTTCGTGTGTCGTGTTCGCGAACCAATCGCGGTTTGCTAATGGTTATCCTTAGGTTTCGAGGTACTAAGATTTGGCGTTTGCTCGGTGCAGAAAGCGAAACAGCAATGGCATCTACTTGCGTAAAGGGCTCCAACTGCAGCTGCAACTCGCGCTCCACCTCATCTGGAGGCATAGCCTACGGGCCTCAAGCAGCCTCCCTGTTCACAATGCCAGTGGAACAGGTCACTCAAGCCACCACAGGATTGTTTTTCGGGACCATGCTCCCTCCAACATACTTCACCGCTCCTGTGCCAACACCGGAAGCTCCCAAGAAGTCGGTCTTTGATCGGCTTACAGCTACCGCGGCCCCTCTCAACGGGTCGTCCAGCACCGGCGCCTCTGTCTTCTCCAGATTGGGCCAAAGTTCAGTTGGGCCTATGATGAAGCCTGCACCTCAAGAAAAGGTTATTCCGAAAAGAGTGACCAACCCTACTTCCGAAGTCGTCAAGGCGGATTCTCCAACCAAAGGGTCAATTTTTACAAGACTAGCTGTTCCGGTTTCTATTATGGTTCATGCTCCTGCTCGAAGGTCTGTCTTTGACAGATTGGATACCGCTACTCAAAAGACGTCAGTCTTCAAGAGGCTGGCACCAGCGGCGCCTCACCTGGAAAGGGGGCAAGACAAAGCCATCCCCATCGCCGAACCTGTCCCAACAGCTCGACACGCTCAACGTCGCCACTGGCGCCAAGTAAGGAAGGCCGGGGGCAACTCCCCCTCTGGGCTAACTCCACCGGCTCCAACGGTGGAAATTAATGTTGTTGTTCCAACCGGGAATAGCTTTGAGCTGCTGAACAAGGTGCGCAGGAATTCTCCTACCGTCGTATTGAAGAGATCTCCTCCATCCGTGGAGAATGTTACAGAAGCAAAGCTGGAGCAGCCCCATCAGCGGTTGTCCTCCAAAGTTTACAAAGTCTGGCGACGGGTCCAGGAGTCAGTGATCGATCGGGACTATCTCCGCCGACAGAAGAAACTGAAGATTCAGCAGGAAGAGAACCGTCCTAGCAAGCCACAAAGGACGACAACTGCCTGGGTGCCCGCTGCAACGGCCCCCTCAACTTCAACTACTCATAAGAGGAGAAGGCCGGAGAAAATCCCCATGCCTTCGACAAATGTCAAAGGCACTGAGCCCAAATGCCCTAAGTCTAGAGGCATAGTAGTGCATACTGTCTACATGGCATTCGGGAAAGAGGATAGCCACGCTTCTACGGGCCACCGACCACTCACCCGATCCATCACGAGAGCTCAGGAACAGCAGCAGCAGAAACTTCAAGAGATGCTGACTGCGATGGCCGCACTCATGGGGCCAAAAGAAAGCCCGGAGGCATCATCAGAACAGCGTCACGAACACGAGACTGATGCTGAATTCCTTCGGAGAATGCTCGAGAAGAAGGACAAAGAGGCCGCGGAACAAGCGGCCAATATAAAGCAAATGGCCCTTCTATTCCAAGATATGGTGGGCATGATGATCCAGCCGGATCCCCCAGCCGAAGATCCTCCAGTAATAATTGAAGATGATAGAGGAGAAACATCGAATCCTCTGCCGGCTCTTTCAGCAGCCAAAGAGGAAACTATTTCCAAGTCCGCCCTGGATGATTATATCGCTCAGCAGATACGAGTTCACCAGGCGAATGAAACGGCTGGGCAAATTGTTAGAACGGGGCGGACGTATCCAGGCTGGTATGATCAAATAAAGTACCCACCGGGCTACACGATCCCCAAATTCCATGTGTACAAGGGGACATGCAATCCCCATCAACATGTCGCCCAGTTCAGGGCTCTTTGTGGCAACACCGGCGGCGATGACAAGCTTTTGCTCCGCTAATTCGTCGGCAGCTTATCGGAAACGGCGTTTGAGTTGTACTCCGAACTTCCAAATGACTCCGTCAAAACTTTCACGGAAATGGAGTTGTTGTTCACCCGACGATTCGCAAGTGCTAGTGAACGCACCCCAATAACGGCATTGATCAATGCCAGGGTGAAGCCGGGCAAGACGTGGGTTCAGTACGCAATCCGATGGCGGAACCTATGGTCGAAGTGCGAACAACGCATCGAAGAAGCACTAGCGGTGGGCATGTTCGTGGGCACCCTAGACCCTCATGCAACTATTTCACAGTTCATGATGTTCTGCAAACCGACCACGTTCCAGGATCTAATCGACAAGCTGGCCCAGATGAACCAGATGGGTCATAGACCATCTCCCCCGAAGCCGGAACCGCGGAACGAAAAGGGTAAAGGGAAGGCAATCTTCGTTGCGAACACCCAATAGCAGCCCAGTGCTCCAAGACTAGCGGATCAATTGGAAGAGAGACGGCGCTATTATAATGAGAAAATGAAGCGCCCTTACTCATTTCCACGGGACAGAATGAAGAGACTCTTCGAGCTGGCGATGCGCAGCCGGCTTATCAAATTGCCGAATCCAAGGCGGCCATTGCAACCCGGCGAAGCGAATGATCCCAATTATTGCCCTTACCACCAAACGGTAAGCCATCCAATCGAAGATTGCTTCGTCTTTAAGGGATGGATCGAGGATCAGTACCTACAAGGCAAGTTTGCGCTGTCTGAGAAGTGGAAAGTAAACCCACCACAACCGCACACTCCTAAAAAGACGGATACACCGGGGGCAACGTGCTCTTTTGTTGAAGAAGCTCCATGGGAAGTAGCCCTTTCGGCCAAAACCAAAAGGATGCTGAATGATCTCCAGACATGCCCGGCAATCAGGTGGAAGAATCCATTAGAAGCCCAGATCATCGAAGGGATGCTGACGCCGCGCCCAGCTCCAAAGATTGGTGGTGATAGCCAAAGCTCCCACAACCAGCCGTCGAAATCTTCGAGAAGAAAAAGAAATCCAAGAAGCCCTTGAAGCCTGGTGACAAGTACACGGACCTGCAGAAATAGATCGACGCGCTGGAAGAGTACAACCAGAAGGGGCGAACTCCGATCACGCTCCAGGAATTTCTCGGCCACGTCCTTGAGGACGGAGATGGTGGAAAAGACTCATCAGATGAATCTGAGGATTACATAGCAAGTTGCCATATGATCTCTCACTCGTCTACATACGATGAGGAAGCTCCTTACACAGAAAAACTGGGGGCAACTCCCGAACCAGAACTTCCAGGGCCATCAGACGGAATGATCGACGCATTCCTACACGAAGCTCTTCTGAAAAGTAAAGCTGATCGGGAGCGTGAGATGGCCATATTTGAAAAGGCGAAACGACGGCGACTGGACGAAAGAGTCGAGACACTCCCGCCGAATCAAGGGATATCCGTTGTGAATAAAAACAAGTTCAAGATGAGGAAAAGGTTCGCCAAAGCCATATCGATGGGAATGAAGCTACCACCTTCCAAAGGAAACACTGTCGGTGAAGCAGAGATGCATCCTAGCTACTGCTCATATCATCAAAAGATTTCGCACCCCACCGAAGAATGCGACGCTTTTAAAAGATGGTGGCAGGGATATGTTGCTCACCGGCAACATTTTAAGCGGATGAAACGCAAAACTCGTCAGGAGCGAAGAAATACGACCGGAGAGCGTAAAAGAACTACCGGCAACTGTCGCATGGTTAACGCCGGGGGATCGCAGGTTCTCACCTTCGGAAGTGACTCTGACGAAGAAATGACTCTTGGCCCTCTCTTCAAAGAGTCCACTTTGGGGAAAGAGGAAGAACCGAAGACCTGCGAAAACATTCAGCTACGCAATCGTACGCTACCCGAAAAGAATCTTGGGCCCTCGAATAGTGGGTCAAACAGAAAAGACAAGGGAAAAGAAAAGATCCCTGAGGATATCGCCCTAGATGACCAAGTCATAAAAGAACTGACCGCCAAGGACCCTCCAAAGAAGAGTAAGGTGGACTACAACGTTCTGGCGCACTTGAGAAAGTTACCCTCGCAGCTCAGCATTCTCGACGCCCTTTTACTATCAAAAGACGCAAGAGATTCATTGATCAAGGCGCTACAAGAGCCAGAGCAATTCCAAGCTTTCCTCGCCGAAGAAAGGATGAAGGACGAGCTTGAAGAAGTGCACACGGCCGATATCACCTTCGGCGACGAAGATCTCCTACTTGGGACATGTGAGCACAACCGTATCGTATATGTCTCAGGATACTGCCACGATATAAAGATACGCAAAATCCTGGTCGACAATGGGTCTTCCGTCAATCTCCTCAACGTGCGACTGTTGAAGGAAATCTGCATGAGCATTCAACACCTCGCTCGTGATAAGATCACCATCTCCGGGTTCGACTCCCAGTCATCACGGACCCTCGGGTCTGTGATACTGACGTTACGATTCGGGATACTTGTCACGGATATTAAATTTCACGTCATTGACGCCAAGACGTGCTATAACGCTTTGCTCGGCCGGCCTTGGTTACACGAGTACAACATCATCCCTTCTACACAACATCAGTGTATGAAGTATTTCAAGGATGGTCTCGAGTATACTGTGACAGGAGAGCTAAACCCATTCTCCATGAACGAAGTCCGGAAATACGAAGATGCAAAATACTTCTTGCCAGATTTCGAGGACACAGAGAGATGTCACAAACCGGAAAACAAAGCTATCCCTACCATTCTGGTCTTCGGGAGTGATACCGAGGAGGAAGATGAGATAGTTTACTTAGGTCCACCCCAGTGCAACAAACCAAGACCGTCCGCCCCCATGTTGATCTTCGGCAGCGACTCCGAAGACGAGGTTAATGCTATATTCTCCGCTCGGCCATCAATACAAGCCTTCGCTGGCAATAATCAGAGTCTGCAAATTACCATGGTTCCACAAGAGCATTACAAAGATCTCTACGCACTTGAAGCTTATAGCATGCAAGAGCTACAAACATTTTACGTCCCTCCCAGGAGAAAAGGTGAACAGGCAATCCTATTCTACCGATCCACAGAAACTAGAGTGGAGAAAGAAGTTTGGCATGGCGTCGATTCTACGCTCGACAGGCTCCAGCCTATCCGTCTGCCTAGATATTACACAGAGGGCTTGAAAAGGCTATTGAAGCGCCAAGGGGTACCCTTCAAACAGACCATTCGACAAGCTCGGTTCTACAACAGGATCTGGAACGTCCCTAGAACTCAGCGGAAATTGCCCAACGGAAGAATGGAAACGACCGGACTTGGGTATGTTCAATCCAAGAAATGGGAGCTACTCCGCGACTGCTACGTCATACATGACTTTGATGAAGAAGGAGATGCTCGGTGGGAAGATGCTAACCCTGAACCAGAAAGAGCTCCCGCCGTAAAAATGCCCAGTCCGTCGTTCGAAGAACAAATGGACAAGCTTATAAGGGAAGTGGGTCAAAAGGTTCGAGATGACCATAATCGCGAAATGGCCATTTAGGAGAAAGCCAGGACACAACGCCTTCTTCGATAGGCTGCGAAAGATGAAAGTGTCCCTCCCTGTCAACCCGTTGTGCAAAAGGCCCGACGCAGAGGCAGAAACAAACCAAAGAACGGGAAATGCGTTCGACAGCGACAAAGCGGGACAAAGAAGCCCCGCGATCGATAATCGAGCAACCAGGATTCATCTCTTATAAAGAAGATGGGTCGAGCATACTCTTTTCCTCAGAACAAAACACGGAAGATACTTGATCTCACCATAAGACATCAACTGATTACACTCCGGGAGTCCAAGCACCCCGAGCAAGCAGGCGAAGTCTTTCACCCAGACTATTGCTCTTATCACCGAGCGATAGGACATCCTCTCGAAGACTGCTTCACCTTCAAGAATTGGGTCAAAGACCAATATCAGCTCGGCAAATTTGCTCTATCCAGCAGCTGGAGTGTAACCCCGCCGCAGAAGCACGAACCAAAAGCCGCGCATACAGCGAGAATAGAACCAGATCAACATCGGTCTTGGAAGCGAGCTCGTACTTGTCATATGATAATGCTATCAAAAGAAGAGCCTGAGGATAGGGATGACCTCCCCTGGCGCTTCGAAAACAATGATAACGAGGTGATCTCAGAGTTTCCACCGGCGCCAAAAGAGCTGGAAGATGGAATGCATACCACTGCAGATAACCTCAAGAAAATTGATTTGGGGACGGCAAGTGACCCGCGACCGACATTCGTCAGTGAGTTGCTGTCTAAGGAAAGGGTAGCTACACTAAAAGACGTGCTTGTGCAGCATAAGGATTGCTTCGCGTGGAACTATTCCGAGATGCCAGGACTAGATCCAGAGATTGTTGTCCACAAATTGGCAATATCCCCAGATGTCAAGCCAATCAAACAAGCGCCGAGAAGAATGCGGCTCGAGCTTGAGATGAGCATCAACGCAGAGGTCAAGAAGCTAATCGACTCTGACTTCATCCAAGAGGTACAGTATCCTGACTGGATCGCCAACATCGTCCCAGTGATGAAGAAAAATGGGACAGTGCGCATATGTGTGGACTTTCGGGATCTCAATAAAGCCTGCTCGAAAGACGACTTCCCTGTACCGGTCGTTGAGCTGATGATAGATAACACGTCCACTCACGAAGTCTTCTCCTTCATGGATGGCTCGTCAGGATACAATCAGATAAAAATGCATCCCGAGGACCAGAAGCACACCGCTTTCCGGACCCCTTTGGGTATATTCTGCTTCAAGGTGATGCCCTTCGGTCTAAAGAACGCCGGCGTCACCTACCAGAGGGCCATGACGAAGATCTTCGATGACCTCATACATGAAATCGTCGAATGCTATATCGACGACCTCGTGGTGAAAAGCAAATCATACGAGGAGCGTTTAGAGCATCTGAAGATCGTGTTTCAACGCCTCCGGCAATACAACTTGAAGATGAACCCTCTCAAATGCGCGTTCGGTGTTTCCTCGGGCAAATTCCTAGGATTCATCGTCCGACACCGAGGCATCGAGATAGATCCATCGAAGATCAAGGCAATTATGGAGATGCCCCCGCCGAGGACTCTCAAGCAGTTGCGGTCCCTCCAAGGGAAGCTTGCGTATATCCGGCGATTTATAGCCAATCTTTCGGGAAAGTGACGTCTTTACAGCCACCTGATGAAGAAGGGAACCCCGTTCGTCTGGGATCACAAATGCCAAAGCGCGCTGGACGAAATCAAACAATACCTGCAGAATCCACCAGTGCTGGCTGCTCCGGTCAGGGGAAAGCCTCTCATTCTGTATACAACCGCCCTTGAAGATTCCTTAGGCGCCTTATGGGCACAAGAGAACGACCAAGGGAAAGAAAAAGCTCTCTATTACTTGAGTCGAGTTCTACTGGGGGCAGAAAGCAACTATTCCCCCATCGAAAAACACTGCCTGGCATTAATCTTCACGATAACAAAGCTCAGGCACTATGCGTTGGCGCATAAAGTCCGTCTCATATCGAAGGTGGATCCTCTCAAATATTTGATGGCAAAAGCCATATTGACGGGACAGCTCGCTAAATGGGCCTTGCTCTTGATGGAGTTCTCAATAACTTATCAGCCTCTTAAGGCAGTGAAAGGCCAGGCCATCACCGACTTCCTCGCTGAGCATCCGATACCTGCCGATTCTCCCTTGAATTGCGAACTGCCAGACGAACATGCGTCTGACACGATCGACGGGAGTGATACCCGGTGGGAACTTTACTTCGATGGAGCATCTTCGATGAAGAAGCGCAAGCAAAGCACCCCTATAATCAAATCAGGGGTAGGCCTTATCTTCGCAACTCCACAAGGAGGGATAATGCGCTTTGCTTTCTCCTTAACAGAGCCAAGGACAAACAATGAAGCCAATTATGAAGCTTTGATAGCAGGGCTCGAGATCGCTATCGACTTGGGGATCGAGAACCTCCTCATATACGGAGACTCCCAGCTGGTCGTCAGTCAAGTAAACGGCGACTATCAAACGTGCAAACCAGAGCTGGTGAAGTACGGCGAGAGAGTACAGCAACTGCTGACTCAAATTCCTTCCTACACCTTGGAAAGCATACCGCGTGCGGAAAATAGCAAAGCGGATGCATTAGCCAAGCTCGCTAAAGAACTGGCTGACGAAAACCTCGATGACGTGAGGATCGTTGTTCAAAGCCGTCGGGTTCTTGCACCGGCAGAAATATTTCCAAAGACGTCCGAGGAAAAGGGAACGACCGAGCACATGGCTCTACAAGTAAAAGACCAGGAAAAGGCTATGGATTGGAGGGAAGTCTTTGTAGATTACTTCAAATCCCGTCGAACACCTGAAGATGCGTCCTCAAAACATCAGCTCATGAAGCGAGCCCTATCTTTTGCCTTCGTCAATGATACTCTGTACAAGAAGTCATTTGATTCTTTGTGGCTAAGATGTCTGGGACCTGAAGAAGCAAAAAGTGTCGTCCAAGAAACTCACGACGGACTCTGTGGTTCTCACCAAGCCGGGCCGAAGATGAAGCTAAAGATCAAACGGATGGGTTATTATTGGCCCACGATGATCCAAGACTGTCTCGAGTATGCGAAGCAATGCCACTCGTGCCAGATCCATGGAGACTTTATCCATCAGCATCCAAATCCACTACATCCAACGGTGGCTAGCTGGCCATTCGAAATGTGGGGAACTGACATAATCAGCCCCATCGAACCAGCATCGTCCAGAGGACATCGATTCATTCTGGCAACAACTGATTACTTCTCCAAATGGGCAGAAGCAGTACCGCTGAGGGAAGTGAAGACGGAGAATATCCTCCATTTCTTCAAGACACACGTCATTTATTGGTTTGGAACTCCGCGACGGATTATCTCCGATAATGGGCTAGCCTACAGAAGCCACAAGATTAGCCGCTTCACATAGCAGCACAATATAGACTGGAGAAACTCCTCAGTTTATAATTCCCGAGCTAACGGTCTAGCTGAGGCTTTCAACAAGATCTTGACAAAGATCGTGAAGAAGACAGTGTCACGAAATAAGAAAGACTGGCATGAGAGACTGCATGAAGCACTCTAGGCGTATCGAACTACGTTCAAAACGGCCACGAACACAATGCCGTACGCGTTGGTATTCGGTATAGAAGCGGTACTCCCTCTCGAGATAGAGCTTCCCTCTTTATGAGGGGCAGTTCATTACGAGCTAACGAATGAAGAGAACGCTCACCTTCGGCTTGAGAAGCTCGATGCCCTTGATGAGACCCGGCTCATAGCACAACAAAACCTGGAGGCTTATAAAGCAAAGATGACGCGCTCATATGAAAGATTGACTAGGCCGAGGACATTCCGCCAAGGCGAACTCGTGCTAGTGGTCAAAAGACCTATGATCCCTAATCGTGCTAAGCGGGGGAAATTCGAGCCGAACTATGAAGGCCCATATATCATAGACAAGGTCTACCAGGGTGGAGCCTATCTACTCAGGGACATGCATGGCGAAAGACCCTTCAGGCCAATAAATGGTCGCTTCCTAAAGAAGTACTACGCCTAACGAGTCATGGCCTAGGTCAATGATAGATGACTATGACTATGTCTGCTCGCTATCTTCCTAAGCCTAAACTCTGTAAGTAGTAACCGGCTTCCTTACCAATGGACCGAAACTTCCTTAAACTAACAACGGACCGAAATGTCCTTAAAATAACGACGGACCGAAACGTCCTTAAACTACCAACGGACCACTATGTCCTAAAACTAGTCGTTGACCGAGATGTCGATAAACTACGGTGGATTGCCGCATCCCAAAGCTGATAAAACAAAAAAAAAGAATAAAAAAAGAGAGAAAAAAGAAAATGATATGTCCATAAGCAAAATGGGCACGGATGAAAACCCGAAAGGGCTCCGTGAGTAAAAACAGCAGGGCTACCGGCGAGTTTTGTGAAAACCCGAAAGGGCGCAACCTCGTTAGAATAAAAAAAAGGAAGAATAAAAAAAAAGAAAAAAGAAAACGGTATGTCCACAAGCAAAAAGGGCACGGATGAAAACCCGAAAGGGCTCCGTGAGTAAAAACAACAGGGCTACTGGCGAGTTTTGTGAAAACCCGAAAGGGCGCAATCTCGTTAAAAGACACTTTCAAGGTCCTCTCGACTTTGTAAGGAGAAACCACCTGCGTGAGATCCTTACGACTCACAAGGGAGCAACACACTTAGGGATCCCCACGATTCCTAAGGAGAAATTACACTTGCGAGATCCTCACGACTCGTAAGGAGAATCCTCTTATGGGACCCTCACGGCTCATAAGATTCAAAAGTCTTAAGCTACAGGGATCTGAACCTGTTCTTAAGCAGCCCCCACAACCTCCAATACTACCCTACAAGCGGCTCAATGCTGACCCTTGTATATAATCCACGGGCGCGAATAAACATTTCCCTAACAAAGTCCCATCCGTGACTAGGGATATGTCTACACGGTGAACAACCCTTGTGAGTCCTCTAGACTTATAAGGAGAAAACACTCTTGTAAGATCCTTATGACTTATAAGAGAACATACACTTAGGAGTCCTCACGATTCCGAAGGAGAAAATGCACCTACGAGATCCTCACGACTTGTAGGGAGAAATACCTTCATGAGACCTTTACGGCTCATGAAGTCAAAAGCCTTAGTCGAAAGGATCCTAACCCTGTTTACTAAGCCACCTTTGTTCGACATCGACAGAGGCAAATGATGATTCGCTCCTGGCAATATCCCAGTTGTAGCGGTGCTGATGCCGAAATCGGTGTCTAATCCCAAGTTTGCAGCGAAAAGCTAGCAAGCCACACATGCATACGAAATAGCCGAAATGATGGGGAAACTTGCAAATAAAAAATCAGCAAGTAAAAAAAATGTATGCGCGCAAAATAGCCGAAATGATTGGGCAACTCGTAATAAAAAGCAGCGAGTAAAAATAAAAAAAAATATCCGAAATGATTGGGCACCGCGAAAAATAGCCGAAATGATTGGGCAATCGCGACCATCGCGATATAAAAGCTGAAATGATAGAGCATCGCGGAAAGAAATTAAAAAAATGAAATGATTGCCCTACAGGTGATATCACGTCAATCCCTGTATACAATCCAAGGGCGCAAACAAAGAAGGAATCACACCTTTTCTCCCCAGGCTTCACCAGAAGAAGAAGCCAAATCTCAACGGCTCACAGATAGCTTAGAGATCATATCAACATTCGTCTTATTACAATGGACACAACATCATGCAAAGCGGAACAGCGGCAACTCCCAGTTCCATGAATCGGCGGTGTACAGATGACCGAGAGTCAAACTCCGACTCCGTGAAATGCGGATAAATTCAACCCTTCCTGACTACGTGGAACACGGATTATGTCACTCCTGACCCCGTGGAAAACGTCCAGAGCGAATCCTGGTCCTCGCAGAGCATGGCAATGACCCCATATGAAGCATCCAGAGCGGAGCCTGGTCCTCGCCGAACACGGCAGTGAACCCGTGGGAAGCATCTAGAGCAAAATTCCTGGCTACGTGGAACGCGGATTATGTCACTCCTGACCCCGTCGAAAACGTCCAGAGCTGATCGTGGTCCTCGCAGAGCACGGCAATGACCCTGTGTGAAGCATCCAGAGCGGAGCCTGGTCCTCGCCGAACACGGCAGTGAACCCGTGGGAAGCATCCAGAGCAAAATTCCTGGCTACGTGGAACGCGGATTATGTCATTCCTGACCCCATGGAAAACGTCCAGAGCGGATCCTGGTCCTCGCAGAGCACGGCAATGACCCCGTATGAAGCATCCAGAGTGGAGCCTGGTCCTCGCCGAACACGGCAGTGAACCCGTGGGAAGCATCCAGAGCAAAATTCCTGGCTACGTGGAACGCGGATTATGTCACTTCTGACCCCATGGAAAACGTCCAGAGCGGATCCTGGTCCTCGCAGAGCACGGCAATGACCCCGTGTGAAGCATCCAGAGCGGAGCCTGGTCCTCGCCGAACACGGCAGTGAACCCGTGGGAAGCATCCAGAGCAAAATTCCTGGCTACGTGGAACGCGGATTATGTCATTCCTGACCCCGTGGAAAACGTCCAGAGCGGATCCTGGTCCTCGCAGAGCACGGCAATGACCCCGTGTGAAGCATCCAGAGCGGAGCCTGGTCCTCGCCGAACACGGCAGTGAACCCGTGGGAAGCATCCAGAGCAAAATTCCTGGCTACGTGGAACGCGGATTATGTCACTTCTGACCCCATGGAAAACGTCCAGAGCGGATCCTGGTCCTCGCAGAGCACGGCAATGACCCCGTGTGAAGCATCCAGAGCGGAGCCTGGTCCTCGCCGAACACGGCAGTGAACCCGTGGTAAGCATCCAGAGCAAAATTCCTAGCTACGTGGAACGCGGATTATGTCACTTCTGACCCCATGGAAAACGTCCAGAGCGGATCCTGGTCCTCGCAGAGCACGGCAGTGAACCCGTATGAAGCATCCAAAGCAGAGCCTGGTCCTCGCCGAACACGGCAGTGAACCCGTGGGAAGCATCCAGAGCAAAATTCCTGGCTACGTGGAACGCGGATTATGTCACTTCGGACCCCGTGGAAAACGTCCAGAGCGGGTCCTGGTCCTCGCAGAGCACGGCAGTGAACCCGTGTGAAGCATCCAGAGTGGAGCCTGGTCCTCGCCGAATACGGCAGTGAACCCGTGGGAAGCATCCAGAGCAAAAATTGGACTGTGAGGTCCTTAAACTCATGGACTATGATGTCCTTAACCTCGACCGTGATGTCTTAAAACTAAAATCGAAATGTGGGGTCCTCAAAACCCATGGACTATGATGTCCTTAACCTCGACCGTGATGTCTTAAAACTAACATCGGACTGTGGGGTCCTTAAACCCATGGACTATGATGTCCTTAACCTCGACCATGATGTCTTAAAACTAACATTGGACTGTGAGGTCCTTAAAACTCATGTACTATGATGTCCTTAACCTCGACCGCGATGTCTTAAAACTAACAACGGACTGTAGAGTCCTTAAATCCACGGACTATGATGTCCTTAACCTCGACCGCGAGGTCTTTAAACTACGATATCCTGGAAAACGTCCAGAGCGGAGTCTGGTCCTCACAGAACACGGCAGTGAACCCGTGGGAAGCATCCAGAGCAACCCCTGACTCCGTGAAATGCGGATAAGGACAACTTCATCCATCACTTGCGGGTCCTCACGACTCGTAAGAGAGTAAATTCTCTTGTGAGATCCTTACGACTTTCAAGAGAAAACACACTTAGAAATCCTCACGATTCCTAAGGAGAAATTACATCTACAGGATCCTCTCGACCGGTAGGGAGAAAATTCTTTATGAGACCCTCACGGCTCATAAAGTTGAAAAGTCTTAGGTGACAGATCCTAATCCTGTTTTCTAAGCCATCATTACCTTACAAAGAATCCAAGATTGACAGCTATAGACTATCTACAGACCGCACTTACTAAAATCACATGGTGACAACACAACAAGGAGAAGAAAGCGACAAGGAGAACATTTGATTCGCATTTAATTAAGCGTTCGAGGCATACCCGTTCATGCATGCGCAAAAGATTTAGTGTGTAAAATAAAACAAACTGAAATGAGAAACTTGCCATTTATACTGCGAAAAAGTTCTTACAATTATAAAAGCAGTAAACAAAACATTATCAAAACAATTACAATGGCAAAACCTCAGATCCAGGGCATGGATTGAGGAACTCAAAAGTGATTTTGTCCAAAATCATCAAGGCATTTCGAACCATCCTAGTATGCTTTCTTTCACAATCACAAGCGTCGGGATCCTCACGGATGTCCTCCACCCTCCGATAGGCAGCAAGTATGGCCGATTGTTGAAAGGCCCGATGCAGGAGATTGATAAGATTGTCTCGCCTTCTCTTTGTGATTAGGCTCATCAGATACACCGAGTGCGCCTTATCCTCGGCGGCATCCAATGCCCTAAGAGGCACGCCGGTACAGAATAAAGGAAGCACTTTCCATATCGCTCCCACAATAAGCTTCAGAAGAGAGGAACGTCGAGGAAGCAGTTGACCATAGTATGCGTCAAAGCGACTCATAATTTCGGCACACTCGGCGTTTATGAATTCTCGATTCTGAGAACGGCCGAGTGAGCGGATGTCTCCGTAAGAGATAATCTCGTCGAAAGCATACATGTGAGCGTCCATTACTCCTGAAAAAGAAAATCAACAAAAAATTAGTGGACAGGCTGATTAAGCGAATTCTTATTAAAAACAGGCACAGGGAGTTAAACTCCTCGAGAGCAATGCTCCGCAGACAGGAGTGACACCTGTCGAAATCAATTATGAAGGGAATTTAAAGAAATTCCCCGAGAACACTGAGAGCCTTGCTCTCAGAAGATGATATGATTCATCAAAAATAAAATTCCATTTTTTAATCTTCAAGATCCATGAAAAACTCTTAAGAGTTCTCTTATATGGTTTGAAAGGAGCAAAGCTCAATTAATGAGTTAAGAAATCATTAGTAAAATCCTTTTAGAGAGCAAAAGCTCTGTTAATGGAACCCTAAAAGGGTTCTCTTTAGATCAAAAATCTATGGAGCAAAACTCTGCTAGTGAAACCCTAAATCGGTTTTCTGTAGATCAAAGATCTATTAAGAGCAAGGCTCTGTTAATGGGTAAAACCCTAACTCATTAAAATTTATTAAAAAATTGTACCTAAGTTTTTAAAAAAATTACTCTTGTGAAGTTCTTAAACAAAAGAGTTGCGCTCTGAATAAAAATTCTCAGGAAAGAAGATGCTAATCATCAGAGGACCAAAGGTCCTATTTATAGGCGCTAAGCCGCCTCTTCAACTTCTGATGTTGCCACCGCTGCGCTCACATGTGGAACACGTAAGCGCAACGGTGGGGGGCATTTGTTTCCCCAATCAGAGAAAACCTCTGTTCAAATTCCAAGGTTTGAAATGAAGCGACGCTTCTGCTTCCCCCAATCAGAGCAAAGCTCTGTTCAAGTTCCAAGATATAGAATGAAGCGACGCTTCCTTCCCCCAATCAGAGCAAAGCTCTGTTTCAAAATTCAAAATTTAAAAAGTTGAAGCAACGCTTCAGATCCGGCGCTCTGCGCTGCACGCCAAATGTCAGACACAGGTGCGCTAGCGCAGTTGCGCTGCGCTCTGCGCTGCGTGCCACGTGTCAGACACAGGTGCGCTAGTGCAGTTGCGCTGCGCTATGCGCTGCGCGCCACGTGTCGAACGTAGGTGCGCTCGCGCAAGGTGCGCCAGCGTTGGAATTAAAAATTTTCCCACCGTCAGATCAAAAGATCTACTAATGATAAATTATTAATCAATTAAAACTAAAGTTCTGTTATGGAAAGATTTTTCAATCTTATTAAAACAAGAAGATTATCTTCTGTAAAACAGAAGCCTTAGGATCAAAGATCCAACGGTGGGAAATATTCCCAAATCAATCAGAGAAAGATCACTTAAAACTGATTTAACAAATCATTTGGCCCTATATAAAGGACCCTAGACTTCAAGTCTAAAAGAGACAGAATACAGAATACAAGAGAGAGAGAAACCCTCTGCCAAAACTTTGAGAAAAAAGAAGAGCAAGCTCTTAGAAAAAAAAAAGAAGATTTTTCTTCATTTTCAAGGTAAAGAACTATGTTCTTGAATAACAGAGATGAAACCATCTCCTAAAAAAGATCATAGATTTGAAAAAACACCAAGGTTCCTCTTTGATGATAAGAAAAAAGATCAAAAGATCTAATTATAAAAAAAATAATAAAAGAAGTATTTTACTTCACCCACAGATCTTTTGATCTATAAAGGCAGAGCCTTTTATAAAAACAAGAACTTTTGTTCTTGAATCTTGAGGCAAAGCCTCCTTTAAGAAGAACATAAACTTGTTCTTTGATCTTAAAAATGATCGAATGCGCTTTGCGCTATTGAAAAGTGCCTTGCACTCATGAATTACGCCCTTGCGCTCATTGGACCTGCGCTCAGAGCCAAAACCTGCCACGTGTCAACCAGAGACACAATCTGCGCTTTGCGCTTCTAAAACAGAGCACTGTGCTCATGGGCTGGCGCTTATAGCGAAGCGCGCCACGTGTCACTCACTGGTGCGCCAACAGACTAGCGCAGTGCGCTCATAAATTAAAAGCGTAATGCGCTAACAAACTAGCGCTTAGCGCTAAGCGCAACACGTGTCCTCTTCGTGTGCGCTACCCGACAGAAGCGCAATGCGCTCTTTGACTGGCGTAAAGCGCCTGATGCGCCAAGTGGCGCACTGTCAGAACACACTTTGTTTCTGATAAATGTTATGCATTCAATACAAGACAAAAATGTCAGAGCCCAATGCTTAGCATTATTGAAAGGGCCGAGCCCAAATAAAGGCTTAATAGCCAGAACAAAAATAAAATGTTAAACATTTTAATTGGGCTTAGCCCAATTCTGGCCATAAGTCCTCAAATTATCTTGAACTGAGCATATCTGCTCTTTCAACCAACTCATCCTGGTTCAAGGGTACATCTCTTCATTCCTTTGATATTTGTCGTTGTAATTCATCAACGTCTTCAAAGAGGTGACGGGTCCCGACAACCACACATTTCACAGACTATGACGTCTTTAAACTGGACTGTAGGGTCCCTAAACCCATGGACTATGATGTCCTTAACCTCGACCGTGATGTCTTAAAACTAACAATGGACTGTGGGGTCCCTAAACCCATGGACTATGATGTCCTTAACCTCGACCGTGATGTCTTAAAACTAACAATGGACTGTGGAGTCCCTAAACCCATGGACTATGATGTCCTTAACCTCGACCGTGATGTCTTAAAACTAACAATGGACTGTGGGGTCCCTAAACCTATGGACTATGATGTGCTTAATCTCGACCGTGATGTCTTAAAACTAACATCGGACTGTGGGGTCCTTAAACCCACGGACTATGATGTCCTTAACCTTGACTGTGAGGTCTTTAAACTCACGGACAATGATGTCCTTAACCTTGACTGTGAGGTCTTTAAACTCACGGACTATGACGTCCTTAACCTTGACTGTGAGGTCTTTAAACTCATGGACCACCATGTCCTTAAATGGTATTGGACCACCATGTCCTTAAACTGGTAATCGACCGCAATGTCCCTAAACTAAACAATTGAGTCCAAATGCTCTCTTGTTGGATCTAAACGATCCCGTTAAGTTGATCTTAATTTGAAATAAGACTAACGTATCCTTAACATACGTTTAAGTTGATCTTAGTCTCAAATGAGACTAACGTATCCTTAAACCACCACCCCCCCAAACCCAAATCTAAGAAAATACGGATTTGGACTAATCCACGTCCTACGGGCGACAACATAAATTAGTCTCCGTATACAATCCACGGGCAACCAAACACAAAACAAATACCCATGACACGAAGTGACCATCTGGAGAAGGAGAAAGTTGTTACCGTGATGTGGTAGCGTAATTAACTACAGGGGCTTGCGCCGGCAGGGAAGAGCGTCCCCACAATCAAAAACCTCTCAAACGAGGGGGAATCTGACGAAGTCTGCTATATCGGCCGCATCCGTTTAAACCTTCGAAATATGGTGCCACAAATCAACTTGGCATCTTCGGAGAGGTGGACGGATAGCACCAATTAGCATCTGCCCCGAAATTCAGGCAAGACGTACATCGCGTCTCCGCCGCGTCTTTCGGAGGGGAACAAGGATTAAAATCTTGCTAGGGTTAGGTTTAGGTTAAGTTTGGAAAGTCAATATTCCTCATCACTTTCTATGCCCCATTTAAGATCTATTAGGTGTTATGGTAATAATTAATAAAGTGGATTAGTACCATCGGGAAGAAACTTGGTTTCTTCCTTTAGGTTCTTATCCTTCCTTTCTTAATTCTTATCCTAACCTCCATGGAAAACATATACAACCGGTCTTTTAAACTATGGTATCACCGCTACCTCGTGGGATAGGGTGTCGTAGTGAGCGGTGTGTGTATGTATGCATGGAGTCCTATAAAAATATGTGATGGGCAAGAAAGGGGTGAGAGATTTTCATCTCTCAAACCTCTCCTATTCCTAACCCTAACAAGTGAGGAACTACTCACTCATTAGGGAATTAAAAGATTTAATTTTTTATAATTGTTTTTAATAACCTAGTTATCTAATCTATGGCAGATAAATAAAATCTAAACTAGGGCAGATTAATAAAAGTTAACTAGGGCAGAAAGGAAAATTAACTAGGGCAATGAAAGGAAAAACTTACTTTATCTTTTATTTGATGCACTCTTCAAACATTACAGGAATTTACAATTCTGAATTTTGATAAATGAAAAGTATGCACAAGAAGAGGCATACCTCAAAAAGAGGTTTAGGGTTTCTATTTATAGATCATAGAAACCCTAGGGTTACATTCGATTCTCATCTGCATTTACAATTTTACCCTAAAGAAGACTAGTCAACGCACCGCCACGCCGACTTTTTTAGCATCGACACGTGCTCACTATGGCCGCGGAACCGCGGCCAAATGCCCTGTTTGGCCGCGATTCCGCGGCCATGTAGAGGCTTCTTGAGCTGCAATTTTCAGGGGTTCTTTCTGTTGCTTTTTACTTGTCTTTTCTTCACTTGGTTTCTCAGATTGTCTTCTAGTTCTCTTCCAGATTTCCACAGTGAATAATGTCGTGGATTTTACCGTTTGCTTCGTGTCGAAGTCTTGAACCTTGCGCTGCCTTTGTACTTTGTGAACTTGTTCATTGATCTTCATTGTCCCTCAAACTGTAGGCATGATCAATATTCTTCCATTTATCAGTCGTAGTCTCACTTTCGTATCATCTTTTCATCAATTTCACTGTTTTGTTCCGAGAACCTGTAACCTGCAACTATGTAGCAGACATGGATCAAAAGCACCTGTTTATTTGTAAAATGAATAAGAATAGGGAATATAATAATGCAAAATTATGATATGAACAAATACCTCTAAACTTATCTTTTGCTCGTCCTCGAGCAAAACTAGTTTTTATTTTTGAAAAAGACATAGTCTCACTTTCACAGGAAAACGCGATTGCACTGGCTCGTGCAACAAGTCGTTAAACCTCTAGGTGTCCCTAGTAGGAGGAGTATTGTCTCCTGGGTGTTTTCAGCGGATACTACCCACAAAATCCAATCAATTCGGCCTATTGACTTTTATTCTCCAATTAGGTTTTCCCACAAGGAATTCTATTATCTTCGACTCAGAAATTATCAACCCGTATTTTTCACGCTTCCTTATCATTTAACTTAAGATTATATATGTTTTGTAGATTTACTTAGCTTTTAGCATCTTTTGAGTTTTCCTTCTAGGTTCCATCTCAATTTAGGAATTTTTATCATCTCTACTAAAGATATAAGTCCTATATTTCATTCCTATCTCTCATCTAAGCCTCAATCACATACCCCTACGTGTGTGTGTATATCACCCCTACACTTGGAAATTCAAATCAAGCTATTATACTCTTGTCCATCGTCCAAAGTACTTTTCAATTGGTGAATTTTTAGATGAAATTGCTCAAACATTCTTCATGCGACCGTTAATACTTCTTGAGGTACCAACGACCGATTACAAAATGTGTTTGCACATTAAGGCTTAATTCCTAGTCTTGTAACACCTAAGGCTTTAGCAGTGACTCCCAAACCAGTTGGTCTAAGGCACTAGGTGATAAAGCACCCTCGCTAAATATTTTTTTCAATTTATGTAGCCTTAAGTAATTACAAAAACCAGTGTTCATTTTTTTTATCTCTTTATTCACACTTGTATTTTTATTTTATTTTCCTTCATACTAAGGATTTTTAGACAAGAGCATTTCAAGGTCTCTTCTACTATTCCAAGTTTTAAGGTTCCTATTTGTGCAAATTGTAGGGTATATATTTTCAGAATTTAGACTTAAGCTTAGGGATTATTTTTCAGACTTATACTTTAATAAAAATTTCAATACTCTTCCTTTATTTTGACTTAGCCCAAGAAGTGAACTCAAAATTTGCCTATTTCTAAGTAAACTACAAATACATATATTTTCTACCATTAAATTTTAAGAAAGGTTATTTTTAGGGTTTTTAATTTACTAAGTCTAGGATCTAGTTTTTCCTAGCTAGTTAACCGTCTTGTTAAACTTAAGTCAATTATGTCCAAAATTGAATTTTTCAATTTTTATAATTTAAAATTTTTCAATTTTTATGGGTTTTAAAATAAGTATGCAAATGCAAAAATATACATATGAATGCGAAAGAAGAAACCTTACCGAGCACACCCCCAAACTTAAACTTGACAGTGTCCTCACTGTCAGGCTACACCAAGAGGGTCAAAATGGCCGGTATTCCCCTGTTTATTTTTTTAATTTTTTTTTATTGTTAACAGAAAAACAAAACAAAATATATATATACAAAAATGTCTCCCCCAAACTTAAGTGAAACAGTGTTTCCACTGTTTAAACGTTAAAGTTTAGAGTTAGGGAGGAGAAAAACACAGTATCAAGCTATACAAGGCCTTACACAGGCCAAAGATTAGCACCAACCATTCAAAAAATTTATCGTTATAATGGTGTGGTTGGTGAAAAAAAGGAGTGTAGAGAAAAGAAATGAGAAACACACGAGACCGTATGGGAAGAAAGGTGGAATATGGTCTCGGTATATTAGGAGAAGAATGGTGGAAGAGAGAAAGAAGTGTAGTACGAATTTGAGGGTGTAAATCGAGTGAATAAATTAGCGCAAATTGTGATGACCGATGTGTTAAGAGCGATTGTGCTAATCTATCAACCCGTCGAGAAATGGGATCAAATTCCTCAAGATTCGTGAGAAAACATGGGTACGTTGAACTTGGTAAACCAGACATTGAAAATAGAAGCGTGACGGATTCTTGCGTGGTCGAAACGATCGAAAGGACGAAGGAGAGTGATTTAGGAAAGATTTCATTCTCACCTAAATAAGCGTATGTAAAGTGAGATGGCAACAGCTTGAGTTCGAGTTTCAGAGATGAAACAATTGAAGGTGAAATTGGTGAAACTGTCTCGAACTCGAAGGATTCCATCAATGGATCGAAATCACTGTAAGCAACCGATTCGGATGGTTCAACTGAATCATCCGAAAATTCAAAGGACTCAAACTCGGGTAATGAGTCTTCAAAATCGTTCGAAAAAGTAAAACACTCGTAATCATTATCGGTTGTGCGAACTGTGTCAGATTCAAGGAGTAACGCACTAGTGGCGTCAAAACTGTTGTGATCGAACAGAAATTTTTCAAGCTCACAGTCCTCCTGCGTGATTTCTTGCGTGGTCGGAACGATGGAAAGGATGAAGAGGGGTGATTTAGGAAGTATAACAGTTAAAGGTTCAGGAGGATGAATTTGAAAATCCGACTCATCAAACAAAACTGGTTCATCCTCAATACTATCCTCAATACTCTCCTCAATACTATCCTCATAATTCTCCTCAAAAGTTATCCCATCCATGCAATTATCATCGAAATCAAGACGCATATGAAGTTCGGGAGAAACATTTAATGACTCGGGATGATGAATTGGAGAGAAAAATTCAGTCAAATCTGCGGGTTCATCATCCAAAATATTCCCTGCGTCTATATCCTCAATCAAGTGAAAATCTATTTTTTCTGATACCTCATCAAAAGTATGGATATTTATCAATTCAGGTTCTAGATTGGAAGTGTAGAGGTCAAAAGGATTGGTGATGGTTTCACTCGAAAGGGACCCTTCACAATCTGGCAAATCAAGCACTACAAAGTCGCACAACTCATTAAAAGTTTTATTTTCAAATGGTGAATCATTTGGGACACTTGATAGGCATTCAAAACCGGAGTTATGGGATTCAATTGGTGATGGGTAGGGTTGATTTGGAAGGGTGCACAGCTCACTCTCTCCACTCAAATTCTCAATCTGTCCAACCGTCTCATCATACATTGGAATTTTTGGAGCTAGTTGGAAACTAGCTACCGGGTCACTAGGTTGCATAAGAGCGGCAATGGACGCATCCAAATTCCTCATCTGTTGGTTTGTCGCTACAATATAAGCTTCCAACGATTGTTCCAGACTAGACATGGGTTGCGAAGGGGTTTCAGTAAATGGTTCAAAATTGTTTGGATTCTGGAAACTCCCAAATGGCTGTGTAGAAGCAATGTCTAGGGAAGGTGTGAAAGTTGGGTAGGACTGGTAGGAATTGAATGGTTGGACAGGAGTAGGATCAACATTTGGATAAAAAGTGAATGTACTTGTTGATCCCAAGAACTGGAAGTGTTGAAAGGAGTGAAAAATCGGTTACGAGATTGTTCAATATGTTCAGCGATAGATATAGGTTTCGGAGTTACAACAGGACTCGAAAAAAGGGTATCAAAGTAAGAAGGTGGTGAAGGTTGAATCGATTGATACAAAGTGGATTGTGGAGTCGAACTGTTTCTCCTAGACGCTTCTATTCGATCTTTCAAAGAAATTTTGGGCATGGAGGGGTCGTCCGTAATTCGACCAAAACAATTCGCGTAGGAAGCAATGTTTGGATGAGGGTACCAAAGTTCGGCAAGAGTTTTGGGAGGTGGGGTACCCATGATGTAAGAAAGGAGAAGAAAAAGAATGTGGGTGGAAGTGGGGTGCACGGATTGCTTAGCGACAAGTTGCAAGTTTTTGAAAAAAAAAATTCCTTTTTTCTTTTTGTGTTTTTTTTTATGTGGAGGTTTTTGCAAAAAGATTTTCAATAAAAAGCTTAGACACACATTCAATCAATCACAAAATACACAATCAAGACTAGATCTAGGGTCACCTAGGTCAGCTAGACAGCTCCTAACTGTTCCAAAGGGCAAGAAGTAGGACCTCAAACCGCCTCTTCACCGCCAATTGTGGCCAGGTAAGCACAAGTAGAGAAAGGAGGGATCTGCTCACGAATCACTGTGAGACGGGCCTTTTAAAGTTACCTTTCCTTACCTGTTTAGCCTAGGCACCACAAAGTCAGGTTAGGATCAACGGTCGATGCCTACAACTATTCCATTGTCCTATTGAGCGCGAAGTCCTTAGGGCTGAGTCTAATCTTTTTTAATTAATTGATGGTCAATACAATATGCCTTATGTGATTTTTGGGGTCCTGGGAAGGGTGATGAAATCCCCACCCAATTTGGATTGGTGTTCAAGCCCCCTAAAGTCAATTTAAAATATGCAAAGCAGTAACACAATCACTTGCAAACAATTTTTAGCGCGGCGTAAAGAATCCTGCACAAGATCAATTATTGGAAGGGGAGAAATTTTTGGCGCAAAGAATCCTGTAGGCAAATTTTTACAGAGGAGATAATGGGGTTGCAGAGAAGAAGAGAAAGTTTACAGAAGGATTTCCCCTTGCTGACGTCACCCAAGCACCGCGGTTCCGCCGCCGGACCCTACTTTTGACCACGGTTCCGCGGTGGGACCGTTGACTAAGTCCTCTAACTTCTTCTGTTGCTCTGTTGTGGTTATCCTCTGTTTGTTCAGATCTGTTGTTTTCTGTTTTTCTCTCTAGATTTTTCCAGATCCGAACTCGTTCGTCGATCCTGCACAATTCAAACGAAAATACCCTTCACAAAATAACAAGATGATAAATTTTTTATATTTTTTTTATTTTTCAGTTTTTATGATTTTTCAATTTTATATTAACCCGAAATTACAAAAAGAAAATAACAACGCCATACCCGGCAACGGCGCCATTTGATTGTTACGTTGTTTTGTGATCACAGAATTTTTAACCGCAATCAAGAACGGCGTCGCTTGGTAGCTAGCCGGTGAGTACGGGTCGGTCCACAGGGGTTTTGTGTATTCTCAATTTGTTCTAACGAGTTAATTCCGATTGTTGTCGGATTGATTATCGCTAAAAACTGAAATGAGTTTATTAGGATTAAAATCTTGCTAGGGTTAGGTTTAGGTTAAGTTTGGAAAGTCAATATTCCTCACCACTTTCTATGCCCTATTTAAGATCTATTAGGTGTTATGGTAATAATTAATAAAGTGGATTAGTACCATCGGGAAGAAACTAGGTTTCTTCCTCTAGGTTCTTGTCCTTCCTTTCTTAATTCTTACCCTAACCTCCATGGAAAACATATACAACCGGTCTTTTAAACTACGGTATCACCGCTACCTCGTGGGATAGGGTGTCGTAGTGAGCGGTGTGTGTATGTATGCATGGAGTCCTATAAAAATATGTGATGGGCAAGAAAGGGGTGAGAGATTTTCATCTCTCAAACCTCTCCTATTCCTAACCCTAACAAGTGAGGAACTACTCACTCATTAGGGAATTAAAAGATTTAATTTTTTATGATTGTTTTTAATAACCTAGTTATCTAATCTACGGCAGATAAATAAAATCTAAAGTAGGGCAGATTAATAAAAGTTAACTTGGGCAGAAAGGAAAATTAACTAGAGCAATGAAAGGAAAAACTTACTTTATCTTTTATTTGATGCACTCTTCAAACATTACAGGAATTTACAATTCTGAATTTTGATAAATGAAAAGTCTGCACAAGAAGAGGCATACCTCAAAAGGAGGTTTAGGGTTTCTATTTATAGATCATAAAAACCCTAGGGTTACATTCAATTCTCATCTGCATTTACAATTTTACCCTAAAGAAGACTAGTCAACGCACCGCCACGCCGACTTTTTTAGCATCGACACGTGCTCACTATGGCCGCGGAACCACGGCCAAATGCCCTGTTTGGCCGCGGTTCCGCGGCCATGTAGAGGCTTCTTGAGCTGCAATTTTCAGGGGTTCTTTCTGTTACTTTTTACTTGTCTTTTCTTCACTTGGTTTCTCAGATTGTCTTCTAGTTCTCTTCCAGATTTCCACAGTGAATAATGTCGTGGACTTTACCGTTTGTTTCGTGTCGAAGTCTTGAACCTTGCGCTGCCTTTGTACTTTGTGAACTTGTTCATTGATCTTCATTGTCCCTCAAACTGTAGGCATGATCAAGATTCTTCCATTTATCAGTCGTAGTCTCACTTTTGTATCATCTTTTCATCAATTTCACTGTTTTGTTCCGAGAACCTGTAACCTGCAACTATATAGCAGACATGGATCAAAAGCACCTGTTTATTTGTAAAATGAATAAGAATGGGGAATATAATAATGCAAAATTATGATATGAACACGCCGTTACGACGTCCATCATCGACTTCTTTAGCGAGACCCCTTATGGTGACTTACGGATAGCCATGGCTGTGGTAGCCGGCTCTAACGACGCCGCTGCGTCACCACTTGCGATTGGTACCGCACTTGGAATAACCCGAGTCAAGGTAGTCCCTACAACAAAATAAAAGGAGAGGGTTAAACCATGAATAAAGAAAAAGAGAATGAAGGCACAATGAGCCGAAGTATACCAAGGCCTAAAGAAGCGCGGAGTCTCTCTTCCTCCTCAAATATTTTGAGGGAAGCTGCGAGAGCCTCTGCGGCAGAGATACCTGTTGAAGAAGAAGCGTCAGTAAAATCATAATAAAAAATAATAACCGCAGAAAGATGCGATTGAAATATACCTGACTTCGCTATAGTGATCAGTGCCGCTTTATCGTGAGCCAATCGCTCGGAAGCCGCAGGGGCAGCTTGAAGATCAGTATCATCTGCAGGCTCGATAAATAGACCCCCGTTGGTCCCATACTCGCACAAACCCTTTCTATAACCAAATGGGTCTTCAAGCTTGGAAAATTTCGCGGCTAGACAGTTGAGCGAAACGGTGAGGGCCGTATCTCATGAACAGCACCGAATCATCCTGTCTAAACACTAAAAAGCCCGGCCTGATTGAATATAAATGAAGAATCTCCCGAGCTTTCAAGGTAGAAGCCCCATCTTTGAAGGTGCCACGTAGTGGCTGCACCATTTTTGTGGATTTCTTACCTATGGTTAAGACCTTATCGATGAAGATCATGCCATCTCGGACCATACGCGGGCGAAGAACCAGACCCCGAGCCTCTCGCTGAGTCGGTTCCAAAGCGGAAACGTCAACTAGCCCATAACCCGAGGAAAGTTATAACTGTCATAGAAACAGTGCCGCTTGTGGACTCCAAAAGCGTCGAGCATATGCAGCTCGATCCACGAAGTGAAATAGTGCAGCGGGAAATTTATGGACTGCACCCCCGGCTGAGTGGTGTCTGCCGCTGAGCTGAGGCCATGATACAAGTGAGCCTGCCCAGCGACCCCGATGGCCACTCGCATCCCAACAACCATTCGGTGAGTCGGGTAGAAGACAGATGGCCTCATATGGCGAGGGTGGATTGGAAGCACAAACCAGCTTCACCTTAGGCCCAGAAACCCCAAAAAGAACGCCTCTTCGTCAATGTCTGAAGCTGTGAGCTCTGCAAAGGGGACGACTGGAGTATCCGGGAGGAAGAAATTGCTTTGATCTGCCTCCGTTGTTGGTTGGTTGTCCAAGCCAAAACCAAATGGGTCTTCAAGCTTGGCAAATTTCGCAGCTTGTTTTTATAAGACTTCCAGACGGAGAAAGCGGGCGATGAAATCCGCAAAGCTGACCCCATGCCCTCCGGATTCGAGAAATAGACTTTCGTAAATTTTCAACACCTTAATCAGACTTGGGAATTGATGTTGAATGGCATTCTCCGGGGTAAGGCCCATCACCACTGATTTGGTGGCAAAGATTTACTCGTCAGGAGGAAGTAGCTCCTCATAATGTTCCCCCCTGACGGGTAACCCGGAGATCTCCGTGAACTCCTCCAAAAAGATTGAAACTTCCCGATCTGATAGAAGGAAAGTGTGAGTCAGAGTATTCCATTGTTCCAAGAAATCTTTGACCCACCATACAGGGGGCATGGAATACTGGAAGAGAGAAGCGTAAATTGCGGGGTACAACCCGAGCTTCAGCAGCAGTGATTTCCTAGCCGACAAGGTGTATCGAGCCCACTGCAAGTATCCGGCTGGATGGCGAGGAGTCAAGCCTATCATGTATGGCTGTCCCCAGGGACGCGATTCGCCTTGACATATACGCCGCCCTAAAATATCCAAAGCCATCGGCGGCTATACAGGTATTGAAGCCATAGCAGGCTAAAGGTAACCCTCTGAGGTCCAGTTGACCTCCTCTACAGCGTAGTTTACCGGGAGTGAGTCAGCATAATGAATCGCTGAGATGGGCTCTGAGGGTACTGCACAAGAGAAGCTACATCGACCCTAGATAATTTGATTATACCACGACTCCCATAAATGAAGAGACTTTTTCTCCGGGTCATGATCTTTGATCAGTACGAAAACTTCCCGGTCTACGGGCGCATCAGCAAATGCGCTCTCTGGACGAATGAAGGGGAAAGAAGTGTAGAAAGACATAGTACCTGTGCGAAAAGGAACAAGGGTTAGCTGTCAATGCTACAGTCCAAATTCTAACACTTGGTACTTAAAATTTGTACCACACTGCAATGCAGGGGAAAGAGACCAAAAGGGATCCACCAAATCAAGGTGACGGCTCATCATTGATGAGACGGTCACTTATCAAAGAGTAAATCCTAAATGGATTCTCATTTAATGAGAGGCCCCTCGGGCCAAGGAGTTAAACTCCCTCGAAAGAAACGCTCTGCAAAAAGGAGTGATATCTGTCAACTCTAATCATGAGAGGAATAAAATTCCCTAAAAATTTCAATAACTATGCTCTGTGAAGATGATGGAATCATCCATCAAAACCCTAAAAAAGCAAAGCTTTTGCAAAATAAAAACTTCAAGATATTCAAGATCTGTGAACGAACTCTAAGAGTTCTTCTTAGAAGATGAACAGTGTTCCAGTTCATGGGTTAAAATCACCCTAAAAAGATTATATCTTTAAGATCTATGATCTAAACATGAGAATGGCTCTGTTAATGGGTAAAACCCTAAAACATTTTAAGATCTACGATCTAAGAAGAGCAAAGCTCTATTAATAAGTTCAATCCTTACCAAATTTGGGCAGAGTTTTGACTCTAAGAAATTTCTTAAGGCAGAGAGCTTAGCTCTGGAGGAGAATTAAATTCTCAAGAACAAGAAAACAAGAAGATGAACGAGAAGTCATCTCAAAGGCCAAAGGCCCTATTTATAGACGCTGGAAGTCAGTTCAACTTCCAAGTTGATCCAACGGTGGAAAAACTGTCACCGCTGCACTCACGTGTAAGCCACATGAGCGCAACGGTGGGGGGCATTTGTTTCCCCCAATCAGAGAGAAAAGCTCTATTCAAAATTTGAAATTTGAAATGAGGCAGCACCTCATAAGAGCGCTCGCGCCAAGAGCGCCAGCGCTAAGAGTCAAAGACTCTAAGGCAACGCTCACGGGCAAAGCACGAGAGCGCTGGCGCCAAGCGTCAAAGACTCTGAGGCAGCGCTCACGTGCAAAGCACAAGAGCGCTAGCACCAAGAGCGCCAGGCAGCGCCTCACATGTAAAGCAGGAGAGCGCTAGCGCTAAGAGTCAAAAGACTCTGAGGCAGCGCCTCACGTGCAAAGCACGAGAGCGCCAGCACCAGAACTAAAAGTTCTCAATCCTTGGATCAAAGATCCAACGAAGATGATAAATCATCAAATTACCTGAATAGAATTCTGTTGAGGAAATACTCCTCAAATCTTTCCAAACAAGAAAGATTGTGCTCTGTAAATCATAGCACCATTGGATCAAAGATCTAATGATGATTAAAAATCACCGAGATACAAAATAAGTTCTGTCTGGGAAAATATTTTTCCAATCATGTTAATAACAAAAAAACTATCTTCTGTAAAACAGAAGCCCTTGGATCAAAGATCCAACGGTAGGAAACATTCCCCAAATCAATCAGAGATCTCTCAATGAAAGATTTCCTCAACTGATCAACAAATCAGCCTCCCCTATATAAAGGACCCAAGACTTCAAGTCTTGTAGAACTACGGTATCGCCCCGGCCGTCTTTCCGAGGCCAAAATGCGGAAACAAAAATTTTCTTAACTTTAAACCGGCACTACCGCATCCTAAAAACCCGGATCGAACCATTAACCTATACCTAGCAAACAAGAGAAAGGGTAGAATGCTATACCGAGCGATCCGTGTCCTTCGGTCTTCGGCCTCCACTCCGATCTCCTCGCGGAATCTCCGGTCTTCATCTCCTCGTCGGAACGGGCACCACATCGCCGGGTTCTTTTACGGGCTACCACCTCTGGACCGAGGCAACTCGAGCACGAAGTTGGCGAGTCGACGTGCCCAAGGGTGCTATAGGCAAAGTGTAGTAAGGTTTGTCTCAAGCGGGTATGAATTTGCCATGGTGATGGAGGAAATGGATAATGGAAATGAGCTTAGGATTTTTGTGTAAGCAAAAATGAGAACAAGAATTTTTCCCACACAAAAAATGAAATCTCCCTCACTAGAAGTGGCCGGCCTCTTCTCCAATGGTGGAGAAAAAAAAATTGCAAGAATAATGCAAGTGGGAAAATGTGTGATAAAGAGGAATAAATATCACATCAAATTCTAATCCAATCCTTTCACAAATCATTTCTCAATTAATGCTAGCCATGATGAAAAAAGAAAAGCATCTAAAGATGCTAGAACCATCATAATCTCCATTTACAAGAAACCCCCTCCACAATGCTAATTTGCAAATATGCAAATTAGCCCCTCTCATCACAAAAGTCCGGCCATAAAGGAACAAAGAAAAACTGGCCGGAACGGAATGCAAACTGGCAACTTCAGAAAACTGATCCCGTAATAAATTACAGGAAAACCCCACGACTGTATATACATACCCGCATTTGTATTCCAACTGAATATGAATGCAAAGAGACAAAATCTACACTGTACAATACTAGGATCCGGTTTAAACCAAAGCCCGCTAGTATTATCCGTCCGATCATGATCCGTGCAATACCTCACGTATATGATCGAACCCTACCATATCTCCATACGGCCTCTACAGCGTTTCGCCCGAAACTTGAGAAAACGGTCTGTGGGGGACTCTAAAGACTCGCCAATACTTTGGTTGTGGATTTAACCACTAGCACGTCAGAGATATTAGCCATACGTAACGGGCTACCAGGTATTGACCAAAAGGGGCGTCGATGAGCGAACTCATCCTGACACCCTACTGAGCCTGTCAGTGACAATATCCATACAGTCCGGTCCGTTCGTCTATGAGTATCGCATGGCGGGCCTAGGAGGTTGGTAAAACTCAGACCCCCAAAAGCGGTACAAGTCGTGTCGGAGTGTAGCCCATAACACCCTGAGATACTACTGGAATACCTACCAGTAAATCTCCTGCCTCGACCGAGGGCTTTGTGTAATGGCTCTCCTAGACACAGCGCGATCTCACCCCCAATACCGGGAGAGACGAACCCCTGCAGATCTGCTCACTGCCTCCATGTGGCTCGGGACTGTACCCAACTAAAACCTGTTTGCACAACTCCTTTGAGCCGTGGTAGGGTAGTAATCAAAATACAGTGGGAACTCACACGAGACAAATGACGATCTTAGGTCGATGAACTAACATGTACACATGTCACCTGGGAACTGCTATCTGACGTCAGGTATAAGACCAACTAGCAGGTTCCTGGCGAGTCCTGTCCGGTGTACTCATATCCCAATGAGCACATGTATACATCTTAGGTGAACCAACTGACACCAGTGGCTTGTGAGACCGGCCACCGCCCCTCGTCGGGGTCTCGAATGTATACACTAGTCTACTCTGGAGTATCGATGCCCTGTCTCGAAACTCCCTTGACTAGGGACCTTTTAAGGATGTGCTTATAGACCCCAGCTCCTACGTATATGATCGCCATCATATTGCTGGCCGTCAAGCAAGAATCCTAAGGGCTCTATCAACGTGCAATAGTGACCTGTAAGGTCACCTGAAACAGTACACGATGATAAAGATAAACCAGATAGCATACTATCATCTTGAGTAAGACTGTCCTACCGGCATAGGTCTTCCCCTCAATCATTGCAATCACGCGCCTGTGATCCAATAATTGACTCTGAGGGCACTATATCCAACAATCTCCCACTTGCACTCAAGGCTAATTATTGCGATGTCGCATACTCACAGCCCGTGTGATACCGAACACCCAACTCCTCTACTAATCAGTCTCACAAAGCCCGTTTGCGAAACTATTGCGTTCGAGGAATAGCCTTAGTGAGTGGATCCGCTCTGATATTTCTTTCTATGTCTCTCTTTATCTCAAGTTCGCGGAGAAAACCATCTCCCGAAATGAGCAATACCTGCCTTAGAATATGTCTGGATATCTGATGGGACCTAGTTCATAAATGAACTCCAAATCCAAACTTCTTAGACAGTATCGTCAGCTGAACTTAATCAGTATCCTGCGCCATGCCTCCCTCAGTATCCGCTTGGACCACCTGTCCAAAATACTTCCCCTCGTCAGAAGGAAAACTATAACTCTGACAGCTACTCTGACATCCAGGTCACCTTGGAAGCCTGGAATGATAACTGTCTCTCGAAGGAGGATGCCATTATCATATCCCTAGAACATTCACTTATGTTCTAAAACTGCTTCCGAATGTTTCTCCAGGATTGGATTAATATCAACTTATTGCATCTCAAGCAAGAACAACATCTGGTGTGGTACTTGACATCTCATGATTGACTCAATTGCCTAAGCAAGTGATCTGCCAATCATGCACATCCCTCTCCCCTTTAGTCTGTAAGATACCTTTAGAGAGGGTGACTCCATCATCTGCGGGTATACTACCGTGCCAAGAGTCGTCCATTCTAAAACACCTTTAGAATGTTGTCTAAGTACCCATATTGGGAAACTACCCAAATCTAGATTTAAAAACATAAATCTAGTAACCGGAATGTCTGATATAATGTCCAAGTCCTATGAGGAGAAACCACTGTGTGACAACCAAAGTATAATCGATCGTAGTATAGGAATTTCACTTCCTACTCTGTGTATGTCATCCATGTACCAGGACATCACACCCTACTACCTTCTTAACAGATCCATCCCATATTCTGATGAAGTCAAACCTATGACTGTCACATCAGAAATAGATGATCTATCTCCTCTATATATGCTTTAGTCCATAAATAGACATAAGCTACTTGTCCACTATGCTTCCGCTGCTCCCACTGACTACGACAACCCTCTGGCAGAGTCATATACACGTGCACTTCTAAAGCTAGTTTAGAACGACGCTACACTCATCCTCCTGCCGGGTCTCACAGTCTGGAACAACAGCAATGGCAAGTCTGGGTAGACAAGAACCTCCCTGTCACCGTCCTTGAGGCTACCGGAGTACCTCTCGGGTGCCTGAGGTTACCCACCATATCTGCGGAGTGGCCAATGGAATGTCAAACCAGATTGAATCTTTAGGTTCTTATCAAATTTTCAGTAATCGTTTGCGGTTCTGGAATCACCTCCAGTTCTACCATACTCCCACTACTGTTTTTCTGAAAAAATCCATTTTTATTAAAACTGTGGTGAGTCAAGAACAATATCACTATTGATCTTCCAGATGGTAGAAAGTCAACTCTCGTCATAGCCCGGGTCAACCCACAAATAGCCATTACAGAAACGTGTCTTGAGTTGTCCAGAGTCTGGTTTTAAGCATAAGCTGGACAACTCCCGTACCTTAACAATGTCAAGATATGAACTGTTCTATATCCAATACAGAAACAGAGGCACTGATTTAATTGAACCAGATTCAAATCATGCAGCTGTCTCCAGTGCATGTCAACTAAATGGAAAGAGGCCGATCAGCATTACTCAACTTAGGAGTACTTCTAATTATGAGTAACCTGAAAGAGAAGCAAGTTCTCTCAATCATTACTATCAACTGAACACCATACACAAGTATCTACATCTTCGATCACCTTGAAGAATCCCGATACTTGCAACACCTGGTTCTCTACTCTATTCTTATACCAATAACTTCTCAAAACTTGGACCTTGTGTTTCTACGAAACACATGTCTAAGACCCAGAGAAGTCACAAGTAAACAGAATCTAGTATGAGTACCAACCCCTCTGTCCTAATGAACACTGGACAACATACAATACTCTGTATAAGTCCCCTGAGTCTAATAACTCAAACCCTGTGCGTCGTAGGTTGAAAACTGTACTATGGTTATGAAGAGTTACACCGCTGTTTAATGCTCCTTACCTAACCATCAACTGATATAGGTAAATGTCATAGACATAATTTCAAAAAGTTATATCTCACTTTATAAAAATAAACGTACAGATATATCAATTTGAAATTGGTGCATAACAACGGATATTCAAAACCAATATATTTGTCGTCCGACAAACAACCCAGGCGATTTCCTCAAATATCATCAATTACAACGAATCCCGATATAATGAGGATAATCACCCAATTCCCAATAACTTACTCCCACTCATCATCTGTAAAACCATACAGATGTGAGAATCAAACCTGGTAAATACATACCCTGGAGTAAGGGCTAATTGGGAAATCAGTTTTCTTTTAACAATACATAGTGAAACTGAAACATGTAAATGTTTTGAAGGGGTATCCTGGTATTCCTAGTAATGCCTCTTCCAGTATCCAGACTCACGACTGTAACCGTCTATTTCTATGCCACATCTCCACATCCCTTCATATGTCTTTAGTCATTACCTTCTGTACACCCTCTTAGGCTAAATGGTTTTCTTCCTTCCCTACCGTTCGGCACCAGCCTATGGTTTGGAAGAAGACTATCCAATAAGCATAATGGGTGTACTGTCCTAATCCTAGGAGCACTCGCAATGCGAGAGAAGGTAAAGATAAAAGACAACTGAATAAAACCTTATTCCTATTTCTCCTGAACCAGAATCCATCCCCGAACTGGAACAAGTTCCTTTCGAGTTCGTATATAACCATACGATGGAGTATCCAAATAACTGTGGATCTTCGTAGTGATACGGAGTGTTCTGGAGAAATACAAAGGTGAAGTGGGAGTGGTAATGAAATACTTGGTTTGGTCGTGAATAGCAGTCGCAGTTTACTTTGCCCTCTTACTAATCCCTTTATTTGTCTTTACATAATACCTACTGTACACCATCGTTAGGCTAATTGGTTTTCTTCATTCCCTACTGTTCGGCACTTGCTCATGGTTTGGAAGAAGACTATCCAATAGACGTAACGGGTGCACTATCTCCTAAACCAAGGAGTACTCGCAACCTGAGAGAAGGTAAAAAGAAAAGACAACTGAATAGTCCTATTCGTTTTCTCCAGAACCGGAAACCATCCTCGAATAAATTCCTTCGAGTTCGTATATAACCATACGATGGTTTTGTCCAATGGAAGTGGACATTCGTAGTAATACGGGGTGTCCTGGAGAAAAGGGTAAAAGTAGGAGTGGCAATGAGGTATGCAACTCAGACAATCCAAAAGCCAGTGTTTAAGAAGGTTCGGTCAACTTGGTCACTGAGTCATAGTCAAGGGTCGGGTCATGGTCGCTGCCAAAGAGAGAGAGAAAAGAAACACTCAGCGTACACTCTAGCCTAGATCAGAATGGTTATCACTTTATCTAATCAGGAAACCTCCCACTGTAACGTCAAATTCTTCTCCAAACCTGAAAGAAGAATTAGTCGGGATCACCCGAGGAGTAAACCAACTCATCAGTGGGAATCGGGATCCAATTATCATCGCATGATAACGTGACGGAATCCGCTCACGTTATCACACTCCAGAAGGTATGCGCATATCTGGCAAGTTTCAGTTTCTTTAGAAACTCCCGATGTGATTTTTACCCCTAGGACCCAAGTGACCTTGACTGAGCCAACATATCAAAGGGTCCTAGTCAAGTTCAACCCGTCATTATCTTGATTGCATTAGACCCACCCGCACGAGTCCTTGACTGAGCCAAAATGACCGCACGACTGTCCTAACCAATCTCATATCCATGCAACAGAAAAGCACTACATAGCTACCGAACACTACGTCTCGGCTAAGCACTACATACGCGGCACGAATACTAAGCAATACTAATCTGAAATGACGAAGGGCTACGGCTGGTTTTTGGCGAAAAACCTTTAACGTAATGAACTTGATATCGTTGAAGGAACTGGATAGCTTTTTATAAAAATATAGTGACGAAAACCTTTGCTAAAGAGGTCACTCCCGGTGAAGGGATCTCGGCTCTTTCCCCGTAGAATGAGGTGCAGGATATTCCAACTAAATACCACGATGCAAAGCAAAAGGCAATCGGCTATAGTGAAGTTATTACCCTGACGCAAACTTCTGTCCAAGGGGTCACTCCCGGTGAAAGGATCTCGGCCCTTGCCTCGTCGACTGAGGTGCTGGATATTCATAACCGAATACCACTGTGCAAAACAAAAGAGAACGTCCTTGCAATAACAGCTTTTTGAAAAATGTTCCAACAACATCAGAATAGGTTTGTTTAGCTTGCATTGATCTGAATCAACGCAGTCCCATCAATTGATCACACCAATAAAGAAAGAAAATAATGATGTACGTATATGCCATCCGCATTCGCCACTGGGTCCCGTCATCACCCGTTAGGTTACTTAACTAACGACAGAGCGGGGACTGGACTAGCGCGGATGCAAACCATATACAACATCTACTAGTATATATATCAATATATAATATTCGCTCAAGGCGTGATAAAATGCAACATCACAGAAATGTAACAAGCATCACAGAACAATACAGATATCTGGGATCCCCGGGTTTCATAGAGCCGCTACTGAAACCCGACGTTCCCCTGGTCGTGCGGATAGCCTGTGCAATGAAATCCTAGACCCCTACGGGCGCGGCAAGTTACCCGCCAAAACCTGAAGCGAGGCAGCCCCCTCCAGCAACGTGAATGGACCACCCAGCACTTCACGGAATCCGGTAACTTGGGCATCCCACCTTGGGTCAACCTGTACCCCCTACGAGTGCGGCAAATAGCCCGCCAATTCTAGAGTGAAGCCCCCTCCGTCTCAATGTCATGAGATACGGGCTTGTTGCCCTCTAGAACCCAGCTATCCGAGCACCCCACCGCGGGGTAATCCTAGTACAGAAAGTAAAATATACAACGGGTACATCGACCTCAGCCCGGTCGTGCCCCAAAAGAATAATATACAAACAGGCAGTAACGGCAGTCCTCATGTCGGACGCTCGCCCCGCAATATCAAATGTACATAATACAACCAAACTGTACTACCATTGCATCCAGGCTATCCACCACGACAAATCCGCAACATCACAGCACAACACAGAACATCAACGTGAATGTCACGTTCGCAAATCCGTCTAAAAGGGCTATAGCAGTTAGACGGGATTTACCGATGAAATGACATTCACGGTCGCAGATATAATGTAAATACTGTGAACTAACATGTTTAAAATTTTCGATCAATCAAATTTACCGAAGTGGGCCCCAAGCACTACTGTAGCACTCAAAGAAAATCTGGGCCCAAAGAGAATATTCCAAAAACCATATTTCCATGCCAGATAGCTACTGTAGAAATTTGGTGAAGCAAGGAGTTAGAGTGGCGGCGGAACCGCGGCCAATGCATGGGTTTGGCCGCGGTTCCGCGGTGGAACAGTGCGATCAAGCTACCAAATTTTCACAGAAGGCTTAAAAAACCCTGCACGATTTTTTGACATGCTCAAAAAAATTTTTAGAACACTAAAAAATTTCGACAGAAAACTGCACATTTGAAATCGGGTTTTTGGAATTTTTGTTCGATCGAAGTTCTAAACACATTAGAGCAAGCTAGAAAAGGTTAATGGCGTGGCTCCGATACCATGTAGGACTACGGTAGCGCCCCGGCCGTATTTCCGAGGCCAAAATGCGGAAACAAAAATTTTCTTAACTTTAAACTGGCACTACCGCATCCTAAAAACCCGGATCGAACTATTAACCTATACCTAGCAAACAAGAGAAAGGGTAGAATGCTATACCGAGCGATCCATGTCCTTCGGTCTTCGGCCTCCTCTCCGATCTCCTCGCGGAATCTCCGGTCTTCATCTCCTCGTCGGAACGGGCACCACATCGTCGGGTTCTTTTACGGGCTCCCACCTCTGGACCGAGGCAACTCGAGCACGAAGTTGGCGAGTCGACGTGCCCAAGGGTGCTGTAGGTAAAGTGTAGTAAGGTTTGTCTCAAGCGGGTATGAAGTTGCCATGGTGATGGAGGAAATGGACAATGGAAATGAGCTTAGGATTTTTGTGTAAGCAAAAATGAGAACAAGAATTTTTCCCACACAAAAAATGAAATCTCCCTCCTCACTAGAAGTGGACGGCCTCTTCTCCAATGGTGGAGAAAAGAAAATTGCAAGAATAATGCAAGTGGGAAAATGTGTGATAAAGAGGAATAAAGATCACATCAAATTCTAATCCAATCCTTTCACAAATCCTTTCTCAATTAATGCTTGGCATGATGAAAAAAGAAAAGCATCTAAAGATACTAGAACCATCATAATCTCCATTTACAAGAAACCCCCTCCACAATGCTAATTTGCAAATATGCAAATTAGCCCCTCTCATCACAAAAGTTCGGCCGTGAAGGAACAAAGAAAAACTGGCCGGAACGGAATGCAAACTGGCAACTTCAGAAAACTGATCCCGTAATAAATTACAGGAAAACCCCGCGACTGTATATACATACCCGCATTTGTATTCCCACTGAATACGAATGCAAAGAGACAAAATCTACACTGTACAATACTAGGATCCGGCTTAAACCAAAGCCCGCTAGTATTATCCGTCCGATCATGATCCGTGCAATACCGCACGTATATGATCAAACCCTGCCATATCTCCATACGGACTCTACAGCGTTTCGCCCGAAACTTGAGAAAACGGTCTGTGGGGGACTCTAAAGACTCGTCAATACTTTGGTTGTGGATTTAACCACTAGCACGTCAGAGGTATTAGCCATACGTAACGGGCTACCAGGTATTGACCAAAAGGGACGTCGATGAGCGAACTCATCCTGACACCCTACTGAGCCTGTCAGTGACAATATCCGTACAGTCCGGTCCGTTCGTCTATGAGTATCGCATGGCGGGACTAGGGGGTTAGTAAAAGTCAGACCCCCCAAAGCGGTACAAGTCGTGTCGGAGTGTAGCCCATAACACCCTGAGATACTACTGGAATACCTACCAGTAAATCTCCTGCCTCGACCGAGGGCTTTGTGTAATGGCTCTCCTAGACACAGCGCGATCTCACCCCCAATACCGGGAGAGACGAACCCCTGTAGATCCGCTCACTGCCTCCATGTGGCTCGGGACTGTACCCAACTAAAACTGTTTGCACGACTCCTTTGAGCCGTGGTAGGGTAGTAATCAAAGTACAGTGGGAACTCACACGAGACAAATGACGATCTTAGGTCGATGAACTCACCTGTACACATGTCACCTGGGAACTGCTATCTGACGTCTGGTATAATACCGACTAGCAGGTTCCCGGCGAGTCCTGTCCGGTGTACTCATATCCCAATGAGCACCTGTATACATCTTAGGTGAACCAACTGACACCAGTGGCTTGTGAGACCGGCCATCGCCCCTCGTCGGGGTCTCGACTGTATACACTAGTCTACTCTGGAGTATCGATGTTCTGTCTCGAAACTCCCTCGACTAGGGACCTTTTAAGGATGTGCTTATAGACCCCAGCTCCCACGTATATGATCGCCATCATACTGCTGGCCGTCAAGCAAGAATCCTAAGGGCTCTATCAACGTGCAATAGTGACCTGTAAGGTCACCTGAAACAGTACACGATGATAAAGATAAACCAGATAGCATACTATCATCTTGAGTAAGACTGTCCTACCGGCATAGGTCCTCCCTCAATCATTGCAATCACGCGCCTGTGGTCCAATAATTGACTCTGAGGGCACTATATCCAACATTGTACAGAAGAACCCCTCCATAAACTTCAAGTTCTCAGAAAAGAAAAGAGAAGAGCAAGCTCTAAGAAGAAGAACCTTCTTCAAGGTAAATAAAAAGAAGGGATATCATGGCATCTTCTCCATATTTGAAAGTTTAACTCTCACATCAGAAGAACTTAGTTCTTTTTCAGATCATAGATCTATAATACAAGGTCTTTCACAAAAGTAAAAGATATCACAGCATCTCATAAAGAAAGAGAAGAACTTAGTTCTTAGATCCATGAGAAAAAGTCTCTTATAAACTGAGAATTTAATTCTCATAGCACAGAACAGATCAGAGCTGACAAAAAAGCGCCTTAGCGCTCCAAGTCTGGCGTTCAGCGCCAAGCACTCCACGTGCTCCTCACGTGGATGCCCTTTTATAAGAAGCGCCTTAGCTCTCCAAGTCTGGCGCCAAGCGCTCTACGTGCTCCTCACGAGGGCGCTATTTTATAATAAGCGCCTTAGCGCTCCAAAGCACTCCACGTGCTCCTCACGAGGGCGCTATTTTATAATAAGTGCTTTAATGTTCCAAGTCAGGCGCTCCATGTGCTCCTCATGTGGGCGCCCTTTTATAAGAAGTGTCGTAGCGCTCCCAGTGCCAGGCGCTCCACGTGCTCCTCACGTAGGCGTCCTTTTATAAGAAGCGCTTTAGCGCTCCCAGTCTGGCGCTCAGCGCCGGCGCTCCACGTGCTCCTCACGTGGGCGCTAAGGAATTACAAAGCGCTCTGTAAATAAGCCCCAGCGCCATAAAAAGTGTTCAACGCTCAATAAAAGACAGAATGAAAAAAGGGGTGTCAGAACCCAAATCAATGCTCAGCATTATTGAATAAAAAAGGGGCTGGGCCCAAAAAAATGCTCAACATTTTATTCAGAATAAGTGGACTGAGTCCAAATAAGTATTCAAACACTTTATTCAGAACTGAGTGGACTGAGCCCAAGTTGGCCACAGGTTCCTAATTCAAATTAACCGAGCCCATGTGCTCACAATCATTTTAATTGGTCTTAGTCCCAAACCTGACTATAGATCTCCCAACTAACATTGGTTCAAGAGTACATCTCTTCATACCTCTAATACATGTCGTTGTAATTCTTCAACGTCTTCATAGAGATGGGGGTCCTAATAACCAATAACTTTTGGTGCATCTCCAAACGGTTAAACCAAATCCTTACAGACTATGATTTCTTTAAACCTCACAGACTATGATGTCTTTAAACCAGACTATGATGCCTTTAAACCATACAGACTATGATGTCTTTAAACCTCACAGACGTCTTTAAATCATACAGACTATGATGTCTTTAAACCAGACTATGATGTCTTTAAACCGTACAGACTATGATGTCTTTAAACCGTACAGACTATGATGTCTTTAAACCAGACTATGATGCCTTTAAACCTCACAGACTATGATGTCTTTAAACCAGACTTTGATGTCTTTAAACCATACAGACTACGATGTCTCTAAACCTTATGGACTATGAGGTCCTTAAACTCATGGGCTATGATGTCCTTAAACCCAATGGATCGCAATGTCCCTAAACTAAAACGAGTCCAAATACTCTTTCGTTGGATCTAAATGATCCTAAAACCTTGTTAAGTAGATCTTAGTCTAAAATTAGGTTAACATATCCTTAACAAGCATTTAAGTTGATCTTAATCTAAAGCAAAATTAACGATCCTTAAATTAACCCAAATCTAAGAAGATACAGATTTGGACTAATCCACGCCCAACGAGGGACAACATAAATTAGTCTCCGTATACAATCCAAGAGCAACCTAAAACAAAACAAACACACACAGCATGAAGTGACCATCTGGAGAAAGAGAAAGTTGTTACCGCGATGCGGTAGTGTAATTAACTGCAGGGGCTTCCGCCTGCAGGGAAGAGCGTCCCCACAATCAAAAAACCCTCGTAAACGAGGGGGAATCTGACGAAGTCTGCTACAACGGCCGCATCTGTCCAAACCAGCGATATACGGTGCTATAAATCAACTTGGCATCTTCGGAGAGGTGGACGGATAAACCCAATAGCATCTGCCCCCAAATTCAGGCAAGACGTTTGTCTTCCCGGCTTTCGGCGGTGAGCATACCCACAAGCCGTCAACAGTACTAGCTGGACGTAATGGCTACCCAGGTATTGAGCGATTAGAAGATCAACAAGCAAGCTTGTCCAAACTCCCATGAAGTCTATAAGTAACACTTACCGTACAGTCCGGTCTCTTCGTCTGATATGTCGCATATCGAGTCTAGGGGTGGAATTGTCAGACTCCAGTAACTTGATAAGTCATGACGATGTATGGTTCATAACGGTTCGAGAAACTACTGATAACACTTACCTGTAAATCTCATCAGCCCTGGCCAGAGACGTACTGTTATAGCCAATAAAGCATAGCGCAATATCAACTCCTAATACCGGGAGAGACGAAACCCCCCCTATCGCTCACTGCCTCCATGTGACTCGGGACTGTACCCAAAATCCACCTGTTTGCATGACTCCTTTGAGCCATGGTATGGAGGAAATCAAAGCACAGTGGGAACCGCACAAGACACTATGACAATCTTAGGTCTACAGACTAACATGTACCAGTGTCACCAGAGAACTGCTATCTGATGATAGGTATAGTATCATCTAGGAGTTCTCGGTGAGTCCTGTTCAGTGTGCCCATTCTCTAATGAGCACTTGTGTACAATCTTTGATGTCAAACACCAATGGTTATGGGATCAACCATCGCCCCTACAGGGTCAGAAACGTACACACTAGTCTACTCTGGAATATCGATGCCCTGTCTCGATACTCTCTCGACTAGGAACAGTTAAAGGATGTGCTTGTGGACTACACAAGTCCCAGTAGTATGATCTACATCATGGTCCTGGTAGTCAAGCAAACATCCTAAGGGCTTTATCAACATGTATCAGAGAGACGGTATAATAATACAAATGTACATGTTAAGATAAAGAGCAACAAGATAGAATAATATCATGTCAAGCAAGAAAGTCTTCTATATATGTCCAAGCATCCACTATATCATACAATAATGGCCTCTAGGGCATACATATTCCTAACAGATGGTACGGACCCAACACAGGATTCAAACTCTCTTTACGAGATCACAGCAATCTAGATATCAGCACGGAGTTATCACCCTTCCTGCTTTCAATAAAGACCTTGTTATTTTTATTTAGTAATTGTTTACCGCCGAAAATGGAGACGAAACCGCGTAGGTTGTCTTTCCTGAATTTGGGAACAGATGCTATTTGGGTTTATCCGTCTACCTCTCCGAAGATGCCAAGCTGATTTATGGCACCGTGCATCGGAGGTTTGAATGGATGCGGCCGTTGTAGCAGACTTCGTCAGATTCCCCCTCGTTTGCGAGGGGTTTTTGATTGTGGGGACGCTCTTTCCTGCAGGTGCAAGCCCCTGCAGTTAATTACGTTACCGCATCGCGGTAACTACTTTCTCTTGCTCCAGAAGATCATTTCGTGTCGTGTGTGTTTGTTTTATTTTGGGTTGCCTGTGGATTGTATATAGAGACTAATTTATGCTGTCGTCCATAAGACGTGGATTATTCCAAATCCGTATATTCCTAGATTTGGGTTTGGTTTGATTTAAGGATCGTTAATCTTGTTTGAGATTAAGATCAACTTAAATGTTTGTTAAGGATAAGTTAGTCCGATCTTGGACTAAGGTCTACTTAACAGGGTTTCAGGATCATTTTTGATCCAACAAAAAAGATTTCGGCTCTATCGTTTTAGTTTAGGGACGTTACGGTCCATAGAACACCATTTTTTGGGGTGAGGGTTTAGTTTAAGGACGTTACGGTCCATAGCTAGTTTAAAGACATTGCGGTCCAATGTTATGTGCTCATGGGTTTGAGAGTGCACTAAAGAGTTGTTGGTTGTGGGGACTCTCCACCTCTCTGAAGACATTGAAGAATTACAACGACATGTATCAGAGATATGGAGAGATGTGCCCTTGAACCCAACTCCAGATTGAAGGGAGAGATCATGGTAGAATGAACATCATTTTAGATACCATCTATTAGGAGATCATTAGTCGTCTTTGGAACTAAGATCGGTTTGGGGAGTCCTGAGTATAGGAGGGCTGGGTTGATTGGTGATCAAAAGGGTTTTTGGGCTCGGGAGACTTGGCTAGTTTAGGCTAAGGTTGGCCTTTCATAGTGTTAAACACTAACATCTATTCGGAGCTCACGTGCTCCCATGTGAAGCTCTAAAGCAGTGTTAAACATTGAAATCTAGAGCGCTCACGTGTGGCACGTGAGGCGCCTGAGAGTTGGGCACTGCTTCCTTGGATTTATCCCCCCTTTCTTTTATAAGTGCTAAGCACTATTGGGGGTCACGTGTGATTACATGATGCACCCCAAAATAGGAATTGTCTTTGATTTATTCCCCTTTTCTTTCATAAGTGCTAAGCACTATTGGGGGTCATGTGATGCGCCCCAAAAATAGGCACTGTCTTTGATTTATTCCCTCTTTCTTTTTATAAGCGCTAAGCACTATTGGGGAGGGGTCACGTGGGATCACGTGAGACGTCCCAAAAATGTGGACTATCCTTGATTTATTTCTCTTTTCCTTTTATAAGTGCTAAGGACTATTGGAGGGGGTCATGTGGGATCACGTGACTCGATCTCAACCGTTCCTTTTTGTTCCTCGGAGGTGCTCACGTGGGAGCACGTGGTCTGTTTTTATAGCGTTGAACGCTAATTATTTCCTTTATGTGCATGGAGATCTTGATCTGAGTTTTGAGAATTTCAGGTCCTTTATTTTTATAAGAATTAAATTCTTATGCAGGGTTAAACCCTAGTTTTATCAGAGAAATTAAATTCCTATATTTTTTTTGGAAGAATTAAATTCTTCAAACTTAATTATTTCTTCTAAATTTTGAGTCTGCATGACAGAATCTCCCCGATGAGAATTAAATTCTCAACTTGTGGGGAGATCTGCTTCTGCATACCTCAACCAGAGGGAGAACTAAGTTCTTTTTTTTTAAAAGAGTTAAACTCTTGGAGCGGCGAAGAGGAGATAAAATGATCTCTAGATCTTTCTTCTTACCTAGGGTTTCTTTTCTTAAAAGAGAATCCTCTCACTTTTTTTCCTCAAATCTTATGGGAGGGTTTTTTCTGCAAGACTTGAAGTCTTGGGTCCTATATATAGTAGAGGCAAGTTTGTTGATTTAGTTAAAGAAATCTCTCATTGAGAGATCTTAATTGATTTGGGGATTTTATCCACCGTTGGATCTTTGATCCAAGGAATTCTGTTTTACAGAAGATATTTTTCTTGTTTTTAACAAGATTAGGGAAATATTTTCCCATACAGAGCTTATTCTGTAGCTTGGTGATTTTTAATCACCATTGAATTTTTAATCCAACGGTGCTCTGGTTTACAGAGAGCGATCTTTCTTATTTAAAAAAATTCAAGGAAGTATTTTCCAAATAGTGTTTTGATCTCTTTACTTAGAATTTAATTTTATCGGCTCAGAAGGCATTTGAGACCACTCACGTGTAGCACGTGACCCCACAGAGTTAAACTCATTTGCGTATGTGCAAAAGTCAAAAGAGGACATCACGTGCTGATACATGAGCCTTTCTGGCCTGTCATTTGTTTTAATATGGCGCCTATATACTTTGTATATAGACGTCACGTGCTTACACGTGAGGCTCTATTTCAGCCTATTAATTGTTTAAACCCAGCGCCTATAATCTTTATATAGGCACTCACGTGTGGGCACGTGATGTTTTATTAGTGAAAATTTTCCCATCACTTTTTCTCTCTTTCTTTTCCTTTTCTCTTTTTTTTATAAGGGAACAAATGCCCCTACAGAGTTGTTCTCGCGTGACTTGCACGTGAGTGCAACGCTGTCATCTTTACAGTCGTTGGATTGCCTAGGGGAATAGGGAGATGAACCGCTCACGTCACATCCTATAAATGCAAAGGTCTTGTCTTTGGGAAGCCACTGCTCTTTCATCTTCTTCCTTGGTCATTTTCTTTGAGAATATAATTCTCTTCTTCAGAGCTTAGTTCTCTGCCCATTGAAATTTCAGAGTTAAACTCTGTCAGAAAAAAGAAACCTTTTTTTAGGTAAAGATCTTGAACAACAAAAAAACCCTTTTCTTAAAAAAAATTCCTAGATTTTAAATCCACCGTAAGAGCTTTGCTCTCTTCTGAAACCCATCTCTTAGAGATCCAAAGATGTGATCTTTGAGTAGTAAACCTCAATGTCTTGGGCATTACTCCTCTGATCTTTAAGGATTCACAGCATTGTGATTTTATTTTTCATTTCCTCATCATGGGGGTTTCGTGGAATTTAATTCCACAGGCTTAAAAGGAATTTAATTTCTCACCAAAGAGCTTAGATCTGAAGATCAAGAGGGCCCCTTGGAAATTTCATTCCCCTCTTAATAAAGTTGGCAGATGTTAATTCTGTTTGTAAAGCACAGCCATCAAGGAAGTTTAACTCCTTAGCCCAATGAAGTTTCTCATTAAATGAGAATCCCTTTAGGATTCCCTCCTTAATGGGTGACTGCCCCATCAATGATGGAACGTCACCACTGTTTTTACTTTAGACTTCCAGAATCTTGATATTTAATTGCTATTCTTTTGCTGAATTTTCTTTCCAGATACTATGGTTGTTTATCTATATGATCTTGACGAGATTATCTCCTATGAAGACATTCGCGTCCAAGGTCGCTGCCAAGGCCAGGAGTTTACGAATGCCCAATGCGCGGAGGTGATGCGTTGTTTCGGTGAATACAACGGCCGAAAACTCCCCCGTCGATCCGCTCTTTTGAAAATCATCGTGGGGGCGATTTGGGAAGCACTTTCTGAATTTAACGAGGTCATGCCGCTTGAGGCACTTGATGATGCCGAAAACAAGGTGCACTCAGTATATTTGATGGCCTGATCTCGAAGAGGCGGCGAGATGATCTTGTCGATATTTTGCATCAGGTCTTTCAACAGACGACAATAATCTCTGCCTACCAGAGGACGGACGATATCAGCAGGAATCCCGACGCTTGCATTCGTGAGAAAATGCATAAGAAAATGGTCAGAGAAGCCAGAAGCGTTTTACTCGGCCTTGCTTCTGAATTCCTAAATCCATGTCTTGGATTCAGTGTCTTGCCATTGTAAACATTTTGATGATATTTTGTTTGTTGTTATCACCGATGTAAAAAAAAAATTCTTTTCAAGTATGAATGGCAAAACTTCCCTTTCTTTTATACCCTGCTCATAGGCGCCTCATGTGAAGTAGTAGTTACTCATATATATAATGCTAGGGTCCCTATGTTATACATGCGAGGTACGTGAGGCGCTGCCTCGTTACTGAAGGTGTCTTTCCACCTTTTTTCTCTGCTTTTCCTGAGTCAAGCTTCTCTTTCCCAATGCCTTCTTTTAACAGAGCTTGGAAATAGTCCATCATGCATAAACTTTTCTGTGCCTAGACTTAAATGTCTCCCTTCATAATCTGAAGCAATACTTCTCTTCTCTCTCACTTTCAGAGAATCATTTTACCAGAGAAGAGCTATGGCTTATAATCGTCCACGTGCTCGCCGGCAGCCATGGTATGTGCCTACAGAGGAAATTGTTTCTCATTTTGCTGCATGCTTGGTGAACCCTACTCTTACGGATGACCAATGTGATACGGTGCTGCACGAGCTCTCGACTCGTAGAGGATCTCCTATCCCCATCGGCTCCATTTGGCTCCAGATGGTCATGCTATCCGTGATCGATGATATTCCCTGATACGCACTCTTGCTATTCGAGTAGCCCTACGACTGTCATGTCTCTAATCCCTACTGGGCAAGACGTCCTCAGATAGTCTCCTAGGTTATATTACCTTCGGTAGAGCATATTTTCCCCAGAAATCGTGAGAATTTCTAAGTGTTCATCGCCTCCGTGGGCCGTAAGGATCTTATTCGCATCGTGAAGACCCGTAAATAGCTTCTTTATTTCAATTACATGTAACTCTGGCAAACGTGGCCCGTAGATAGTCCATCTTGACTTCCTTGTAGGGCAGCGATGGCATAGGAAACAGGTTCAGATCAGCCGCCTAAGACTTTTCAACTTTATGAGCCGTGAGGATCTCGTAAAGACTTTTCTCCCTACGAGTCGAGAGGATCCCGTAAGTGTATTTTCTCTTTAGGAGTCATGAGGACTCCTAAGTGTGTTTTCTCTTGAGAGTCGTAAGGATCTCATAAGAAAAAAATTCCCCCTTTACAAGTCGAGAGGACTCGTAAGTGGTTTTTTTCCTCCTTATCTATATTCGACTTTTGGAGAGTGTGGCCCGTGGATAGTACATAATAGTCCATCTTGGACTTAATTGAAGGACCCCGGTGCTTAGGAAACAGATCCTTATCTCCATTGCCTAAGGCTTTTTCCCTACGAGTCGAGAAGTTCTCGCAGGAACATTATTTTCCCTATGAGTCGGGACGAATCGAGAAGTTCTCTCAAGAATGTCCTAACGTCACAATTAACCTCTGCTAATAGAAGTCTGTTAGAGTCTGTGGTACTAAGGTTTTTGTCCGTCGTACTGTCGCGTTGGCCGATGTATTTCTCGATATGCAATCTTGCTATTCGAGTAGCCCCGCGACTGTCGTGTCTCTGATCCCTTCGGGGGCTGGACAAGACGTCTTCAAGTAATCTTCCGGGTGATATTACCGTCGAAAGAGAAAGCATTAGGGATATTCCATGCCGCTTTTGACTTGAGGTTAGGCTCGGTTTGGGAGCCCCGATGAGTCGTGACCACTCCGCGCTGGTGTGGGATGATCTCCGATAGTCTTTCAGATCTCATTTGAGTTGCCGTCAATACCCTGAAGCTAGGGATCTTCCTTTGCTTCATTTGTTGACATTGTTTCTGCAATATTGCGACGAATGTCGGGGTTGTCTCTAGGTTGTCAGTGAACCGTCAAAGCTTGGAACTAGGGACTTTGCCATGGCTCCGTTGTTTTGTACTTGGGTTCGGTTGTTGACGTTGCATCTGCATCCTGCTGGAGTTGAGAAGGAACGTTGTTGTTGATCTCTAGACTGTCTGTGAGCCGTCGAGACCTGGAACTAGGGACTTTACCATGGCTCCGAGGTAGTCTCTAGGTTGTTGGTGAACCGTCAAGATTTGGAACTAGGGACTTTGCCATGGCTCCGTTGTTTTGACCCTGGGATCGGTTGTTGACGTTGCATCTGCATCCTGCTGGAGTTGAGAAGGAATGCCGTTGTTGATCTCTAGACTATCTGTGAGCCGTCGAGACCTGGAATTAGGGACTTTTCCATGGCTCCGAGGTAGTCTCTAGGTTGTTGGTGAGACATCAAGATTTGGAACTAGGGACATTGCCATGGCTCCGTTGTTTTGACCCTGGGGTCGGTTGTTGACGTTGCATATGCATCCTGCTGGAGTTGAGAAGGAATGGCGTTGTTGATCTCTAGGCTGTAGATGTTGCCATCGAGATTTGGCTATTTCTCTCTGATGGAGCCTGGTGGGAAAATGTGGTTCCCTTTTCGTTTGTTCCCATGGATTGTATACAGGGGTCAATGTGGACTCTCCTGCAGGGCAGAAGTTTCATCATTTTTTTTGTTTCTTTTCGCGATGCTCTATCATTTCAGCTTTTTATATCATGAAAATCGCGATTGCCTAATCATTTCGGCTATTTTTCGCGATGCCCAATTATTTCGGCTGTTTTTTCTTTTTACTCATTGCTTTTTATTGCAAGTTGCCCAAACATTTCGGCTATTTTTATATGCATATGTTTTGCTCGCTGATTTTTATTGCGAGTTGCCCCATCGTTTCGACTATTTCATATGCATTTTTGCTCGCCGATTTTTTTTAGTATCAGCATCGCTACGACTGGAATATTGCCAGGAGCGAATCATCATTTGCCTTCGTCAATTTGAACAAAGGTGGCCTAGCCAACATGGTTAGGATCCTGTTGACTAAGGCTTTTGGACTCTATGAGCGGTAAGGGTCTTATAAAGGTATTTCTCCTTACGAGTAGTGAGGCTCTCGTAGGTGTATTTTCTCCTTGGGAGTCGTGAGGATCCCCAAGTGTGTGTTCTCTTATTAGTCGTAAGGATCTCATAAGATTACTTTCTCCTTATAAGTCGTAAGGATCTCATAAGAGTATTTTTTCCTTATAAGTCGAGAGGACTTATAAGTATCGTTCACCATATGAGGACACTCCTCATCATTGGTGGGACTTGATGAGAGAACGTTTATTTGTGCCCGTGGATTGTATACAATGGTCAACATTAGACGCTTGTAGGCAACTTGGGGAGTGTGATGGCTTAAGAACAGGTTCATATCCCTATAACTTAAGGCTTTTGAATCCTGTGAGCCATGAGGGTCTCATAGGGGGAATTCTCCTTACGAGTCGTGAGGATCTCGTAAGTGCAATTTCTCTTTAGGAATCGTGGGGATCCCTATGTGTGTTGCTCCCTTGTGAGTCGTAAGTATCTCACGCAGGTGTTTTTATTTTAACGAGATTGCGCCCTTTCGGGTTTTCACAAAACTCGCTGGTAGCCCTGCTGTTTTTACTCACGGAGCCCTTTCGGGTTTTCATCTGTGCCCATTTTGCTTGTGGACATGCCATTTTAATTTTTTTTTAGGAGATTTGATTGCAACACAGATCCCAGAAAAAGATATCGCCATGTTTGGGGTGAAGGGTACTAGTTTAAGGACATTTCGTTCCAATGTTAGTTTAAGGACATCTCGGTCTGCAGCTAGTTTTAGGACGTTGCGGTCCGTAGCTATTTTAAGGACGTTACGGTCCGTAGTTAGCTTAAGGACGTTACGGTCCATAGTTCTCCGTGTTTGGGAAGGAGTACTTTTGGATACTACTTTTAGAGTTTTGACTCAAGAAGATAGCGAGCGGACATAAGTGTCGTCATCTTTCATTAACCTGAGTCGTGACTCATCAGGCGTAGTACTTCTTCAGGAATCGGATGTTTATCGGCCGGAAGGGTCTTTCGCCATGCATATCCATGAGCAAGTAGGCCCCACCTTGGTAAACCTTGTCTATGATGTACGGACCCTCGTAGTTTGGCTCGAATTTCCCCCGTTTGGCACGATTGGGGATCATAGGTCTTTTTACGACTAGCACGAGTTCACCTTGGCGAAATGTTCTCGGCTTAGTCAATCTTTCGCATGAGCGCGTCATCCTTGCTTTGTAAGATTCCAGGTTTTGCTGCACCATGAGACGAGCTTCATCGAGGGCATCAAGCTCCTCTAGCCGATGATAAGCATTTTCTTTATCCGTCGGCTCGTATCAAACTGCTACTCGTAAAGAGGGTAGCTCTATCTCCAAGGGAAGTACCGCTTCTGTGCCGAATACCAACGCAAATGGCGTTGTATTCGTGGCCGTTTTGAACATGGTTCAATACACCCAGAGAGCTTCATGCAGTTTCTCATGCCAGTCCTTTTTTATTCTGGACACCGTTTTCTTTATGATCTTAGTTAAGGTTTTGTTGAAAGCCTCAACTAGACCGTTAGCTCGGGGATTATAGACTGAAGAATATCTCTAATCTATACTATGCTACTGTGCGAAGTGGCTGATCTTATGGCTTCTGTAGGCCGGCCCATTATCCGAGATGATCCGTCACGGAGTGCCGAAACGATAGATGACGTGTGTCCTGAAGAAATGGAGGATGTTCTTCGTCTTCACCTCCCTTAAGGACATTGCCTCTGCCCACTTAGAGAAGTAATTGGTTGTTTCCAATATGAACCGATGTCCCCTGGACGATGCTGGCTCGATGGGCCCGATTATATCGGTTCCCCATATTTCGAACGGCCAACTGGCTATCGTTGGGTGTAGTGGATTTGGATGCTGATGGATGAAGTCCCCATGAATTTGGCATGAGTGACACTGCTTTGCATATTCAAGACAATCCTGAACCATCGTGGGCCAATAGTAACCCATTCTCTTGATCTTCAGCTTTATCTTTAGCCCCGCTTGATGGGAATCGCAGAGTCTGTCGTGAGTTTCTTGGACGGCCCTTTTTGCTTCTTCTGATCCCAGGAATCTCAGCCACAGATAGTCAAACGATCTCTTATAAAGAGTATCATTGACGAAGGTGAAAGACAGGGCTCGCTTCATGAGCTGATGTCTTGACGATGCATCTTCGGGTGATCGATAGGATTTGAAGTAGTCTATGAAGACTTCTTTCCAATCCGTAGCCTTTTCTTCGTCTTCTATTCGGCAAGCTGCTTGCTTGGTCGCTTCTTTTTCTTCAGATGACTCCAGAGATATTTCTGCTGGCGCGAGAATCCGGCGGCTTTGCACAATGATCCTTACATCATCTAGGTTTTCGTCGGCCAGTTCTTTAGCTAGCTTGGCTAGCGCATCCGCCTTGCTATTTTCCGCACGCGGTATGCTTTCCAGGATGTAGGAGGGAATTTGTGTCAGCAATTGTTGCACTCTTTCACCATATTTCACCAACTCTGGCTTGCACGTCTGGTAGTCACCATTTACTTGGCTAACAACCAGTTGGGAGTCTCCATATATGAGGAGGTTTTCGATCCCCATGTCGACAGCGATCTCAAGACCTGCTATCAAAACTTCATATTCCGCTTCGTTGTTTGTTCTTGGCTCTGTTACGGAAAGGGCGAAATGTATTATCCCTCATTGTGGAGTTACAAAGATAAGGCCCGCCCCAGCTTTGATTTTGGGGGTGCTCTGCTTCCGCTTCTTCATGGAAGATGCCCCATCAAAGTAAAGTTCCCATCGGGTATTATTTCCTTCCTTCTCTCTGTCGATTGTGTCGAACGCGTGTTCATCTGGCAATGCACAGTTTAAAGGAGAGTTAGCTGGTATCGGATGCTCAGTGAGAAAGTCGGCGATGGCCTGGCCTTTTATTGCCTTGAGGGGTCGATATACTATCGAGAACTCCATCAGGAGAAGGGCCCATTTGGCAAGCCTTCCTGTTAATATGTCTCTTGACATCAAATACTTGAGAGGATCCACCTTTGATATGAGATAGACCTCATGTGCCAATGCATAATGTCGAAGCTTTGTGATCACAAAGATTAATGCCAGGCAATGCTTTTCAATAGGGGAGTAGTTATTTTCTTCTCCCAGAAGAATTCGACTTAAATAGTAGAAAGCTCTCTCCTTTCCTTGATCGTTATCCTATGCCCATAGTGCGCCTAAAAAACCTTCAAGGGCTGTTGTATACAGGATGAGACGATTTCCCTTGACCGGTACGGTCAGTACTGGTGGGTTCTGCAGATATTGCTTAATTTCATCTAGTGCACTTTGGCATTTACGATCCCAAATGAACGGGGTCCCCTTCTTCATTAGATGGCTGTAGGGGCGGCATTTTCCGGAGAGGTTATCTATGAACCGTCGGATACGCGAGCTTCCCTTGGAGAGACCATAGTTGCTTGAGAGTTATTGGCATGGGCATTTCCATAATCGCCTTGATCTTTGATGGGTCTATTTCGATGCCTCGGTGTCGTACGATGAATCCCAGGAATTTGTCTGAGGAAACTCCAAACGCGCATTACAGGGGGTTCATCTTCAGATTATATTTCCGAAGACGCTGGAACACTATCTTCAAATGCTCCCAGTGCTCATTGTACGATTTTCTTTTCACCACGAGGTCGTCGATATAACATTCGACAATCTCATGGATGGGGTCATCAAAGATCTTTGTCTTGACCCTCTGGTAGGTAGCGCCTGCGCTCTTCAAGCCGAAGGGCATCACCTTATAGCAAAATATGCCTAGCGGGGTCCGGAAGGCGGTGTGCTTTTGGTCTTCAGGATGCATTTTTATTTGATTGTATCCTGAAGATCCATCCATGAAGGAGAAGACCTCATGAGTAGACGTGTTATCGATCATCAGCTCGGTAACCGGTACGGGGAAGTCATCCTTCGGGCAGGCTTTATTGAGTCCCGAAAGTCCACCCATATGCGCACCGTCCCATTCTTCTTCATCACTGGGACAATATTGGCTATCCAGTCAGATATTGAACTTCTTGGATGAAGCCAGAATCGATTAGTTTCTTGACTTTGGCATTGATGCTCATCTCGAGTTCGAGCCGCATTCTTCTTGGCGCCTGTTTGACTGGTTTATCGTCCGGCGATATCGCCAGTTTATGCACAACTATTTCTGGATCTAATCTCGGCATCTCAGAATAATTCCATGCGAAGCAGTCTTTATACTGTATAAGCACGTCTTTTAGTGTAGCCACCTGCTCTCTAGTCAGCAGCTCACTGACGAACGTCGGCCTCGGTTCATTTTCCGTCCCCAAGTCGATTTTCTTCAGATTTTCTGCTGTGGTGTGTATCCCATCTTCCAGCTCTTTTGGCGCCGGTGGAAATTCTAAGATCACCTCGTTCTCATCTTCATTTGCGAAGCACTGGGAGAGGTCATCCGCATTCTCATGCTCTCCCTCTTTTGAGTTTGTTATCACGTGACAAGTACGAGTTCATTTCCAAGCTCGATGTTGATCTGGTTCTACTCTCACCATATAGGTTGCTTTTGGCTCATGTTTTTGTGGTGGGGTTATCCTCCAATTGTCGGACAGAGCAAACCTGCCTTACTGATACTGGTCTTCGACTCAGTCTTTGAAGGTGAAGCAATCTTCAAGAAGATGTCCTATTGCTCGGTGGTATGAGAAATAAGCCGGATGGTGGATCTCGTTTATTTTCTCAGGGTGCCGAGACTGCGGGAGTGTCATCATCCGATACTTCATGACAAGGTTGAATATTTTCTTTGTCTTGTCTTAAGGGAAAGAGTACTCCCGACCCATATTTTTCATAAAAGACGGATTCCAGCTGACTTTTTCTCGATCGCGTGGCTTCTTGGATCCGCTTTGCTGTCTTTGAACGCTATTCATGTTCTTGGCCTTGTTATTGCTTCTGCGTCGGGCTTTCTTTTTGCCACGAGAGCGCACAGCGGGTTGAGGGTGAAGGGGATCGTCATCCTCTATAGCCTGCTGAATGATACGTTGTGTCCTGGCTTTTTCGTAAATGGCCATTTCGTGGCTGTGGTCATCTCGGACCTTTTGGCATGCTTCTTTTATTAGCTTGTCAATCTGTTCTTCGAATGACGGGCTTGGTATTCCTACAGCGGGATCTTGCTCTAGTTTGACATCAACGCTATTTGGAAATGCATGCGCTTCTTCACCGGAGTTACTTATGACATGGCAACCTTGGAATCGCTCCCATTTTTTGGACCGAACGTATCCAAGCCCAGTCGTCTCCATCCTCCCGTTGGGCATTTTTCACTGAGTTCCGGAGAATGTCCCAAATCTTGTTGTAGAACTGGGCTTGTCGAGCGGTCTGTTTGAAAAGTACGTCTTGGCATCTTAATATCCTCTTCAATCCCTCTGCATAATATCTGGACAGACGGATTGGTTGGAGCCTATCGAGTGCAGAATCGGCACCATGCCAGACTTCTTTTTCCACTTTAGTCTCCGTGGATTGGTAGAAGAGGATCGCATTTTCACCTCTTCGCCTAGGAGGAACGTAGAAGGTTTGCAGCTCTTGCACGCCATACGCATCGAGCGCATCAAGTTCTCTATAATGGTGTTGCGAAACCATGGTGATTTGCAAGCTCTGATCAGCTCCAATGAAGGTTTGTATTGATGGACGAACAGAGAATACTGTGTTGACTTCATCTTCAAAGTCACTGCCAAAGACTAAAATAGATGTAGACGGTACTAGACCACTGCCTTGGGGTTGCTCCGAGAAGACCATCTCTTCATCATCTTCGGTATCGCTTCCTAAAGATCGGGACGGTGGCGATGGCTTTCTGTTTATTCTCTGATTTACGACATCTTTCCGTATCTTCGAAGTCTGGTAGGAAGTACTTGTCGGGACCCGGTTCTTGCTCACGGAATAAAGTGCCACGCCAAGTGTCTTGTTTAAGTGGGCAGGGGCCACCTCTTGAGTCCGTGGGACCCACTGTAAAACAATGGGGAATTTTCGGAATACATTCCGAAAGAGGGCAGATCTGTACTATAAATGGAATGATACCACTCTTCAATACAGAGGCGCCTTTTAAGTGAACGGGCACTACAGGAGCTTGAGAACTCCGTAGTTAAGCGTGCTCGAGCCAAGGAAGTTCCGGGATGGGTGACCTCCTGGGAAGTGACCCCTGGTCAGGTCCGGTTCGCCCCGAAGGACAAAACCGTGCGGCTTCGGCCAGAGCGGACAATACTCTCTGTATTGGGGGTGGGGCGTGACAGAATGGTATCAGAGCCATAGGATCTAGGTTAATCGGGTTTGATTCTTTTGTAGTTGGGTATTGGACCCAATACACGAATCAGAATACTCGTGATTAGGAACATGTCCTGCCATTTTACCATCTTGCCATTTTTTTGAATCTTAACTTCCTCCTGATCCTTACCTTGACGATATGCAAACCTCTTTGCATCTCGACTTGAAACTTTGGTTTCCTATTGTTTATCTCTAGAATTTGGGCGACTTGGATAGAGTTATGTGATTGTAACTATGTACCGCGGCATGGTTACAATGCGGTACTCTATTTAAGTAACTTGGAGTTCTAGTCTTGATTCATATCCTTGATCTATGGTTTGAATCTTGTTATCATACTAATCATTTTCGGTTTTTTGGTTTCAGGAACATGGCAGACATAAATCTGAGATCGTACCAGAGGCGCATGGATGACGCCGCGTTACTTAGAGTAATTCGTGGCATGCTGGAGAACCAGAAACGGCAGACCGAGCTGAACCAGCGGCAAGCCGAAGCTTTTCAGGAAGGTTTGCGGACCGTCCAGCAGTCCGTAAACAATGTTGTGGCCAAACCAGTTGAGCGTGTGGGTACCGTGGTGAATTTCAGGAGACTTGGTTCGTCCGTCTTTACTGGTCTGGAAGAGCCGTTGCCAGCGGAGCAGTGGCTGGTTGATATGGAGAATTTGCTCGTTGCAGCATAGATTCCAGAGGACAAGAGAGTGGATGTGGTACGCATCCAATTAGTGGACTATGCCCGTGAATGGTGGCTTGTGGAAGAGACCTGCTTGCCCAAGCCGATCAGTTGGGCAGATTTTTCGAAGAGTTTCTTGGAGAAGTTCTTCCCGCAGACTGCACGGGAGGAAATGGAAGAAAAGTTTATCAGTTTAAAGCAGAACGGCGGATCCGTAGATGTGCATGCGGCTGAGTGGACACGGCTCAGTCGATTCGCTGGACCTTTGGTGGCCAAAGAAGCTGATAGGGCACGAAGTTTTATGCGCAGTTTGGATGTGGACATCCAGAGGCATATTATATCTCTGGATTTGACCACCTTCTCACAAGTGCTTACAGTGGCTCGAGAGCAGTAGAGCCTATCTATGAAGACTGGGGGTACACAGCAGCAAACAGTGGCAGTACGGAAGCCAACGTTTACACCAAACCAAGCGCATATACGCAGAGGTATTCCGGTGAATAGGCGTAGTGTTGTACCTATGAAGAGGACCGTCGCAACCGAGCAGAAAGGAAGAACAATGTGCGACTACTGCCAACGATCGGGACACTTATGGAAGGATTGTCGAAAGAGACTTGGACTTTGCCTTGTTTGTAGATCAGCGGATCATACCGTTGATACTTTTCTGTCGAAGCTTCGTCTGAAGGATGATGTTCAGAGGCCACCGCAGAAGCAGTTTCAGGGGCAGAAGCAGTTGACTCAAGGACCCAATCAAGCTCGATCTTCTACCCTGACGGCTGAAGAAGCCAAGGCTTCGGAGGAAGTTGTTTCAGGTATCCTACTTGTTCATGGTTTTCCCGCATTAGCGTTATTCGATTCTGGTGCATCCCATTGTTTTATGTCGTCCAAGTTTATTGCTGCATACTCGATTCCTTGCACGACCTTATCTAGTTGTTGGGACACACACTGGGAATGGGAAGATCATAGCTAGTAGAGAATGCAAGGATTGTTCTGTTGTTATTTGCGGACGGGAGTTGTTTGCAGATTTCTTGGTGATTGATACCGGCAGTTATGAAGTTATATTGGGAATGGATTTTCTCGGCATTCCACGCTCACATTGATTATAGGGCAAAGAAAGTGATTTTCCAGATTCCCGAATATCCGGAGTTTGTTTTCACTGGAGGAAGCAGTTCTGTCGGGCCAGTCGAGTTTAGGGCTAGGCCGACAAACAATGTTCTTTCATCGATGGAAGTTGATAAGGAGGAAGCGCCAGCTGTAGTCCGAGAGTTCATGGACGTTTTCGAGGACATCTCAGGTATACCGCCAAAACGAGATGTGGAGTTCGCAATCGATCTTGTTCCTGGTGCAGCGCCAATCTCAATGACGTACTATCCAATGGCACCAGTGGAGTTAGAAGAAGTCAAGAAGCAGGTTACCGAATTACTTGAGAAGGGTTAGATTCGTAGCAGCAATTCACCTTGGGGAGCTTCAGTTCTTCTAGTCAAGAAGAAAGATGGCACAAGGAGGATGTGCATCGATTATCGAGAATTAAACCGGGTGACTATTAAGAACAAGTACCCGATCCCTCGCATTGGCGAATTGTTCGAGCAGCTTAGTGGCGCGAGGGTATTCTCGAAGCTGGATTTGTGATCCGGATATCATCAGGTCCAAGTTAAATCAGAAGATATTTGCAAGACTGTGTTCCGAACTCGGTATGGACATTACGAGTATTTAGTAATGCCATTCGGAGTCACGAATGCACCGGCGATATTTATGGACTTGATGAACCGAATCTTTTCACCATTCTTGGACCAGTTTATAGTGGTGTTCATTGATGATATTCTAGTCTACTCGAGGAGCATAGAGGAGCATGCAGAACACTTGAAGATCGTACTGCAGACATTGAGGCAAGAAAGATTGTATGCAAAGATGAGCAAGTGCGAGTTTTGGCTTGAAGAAGTGAAGTTTTTGGGGCATGTCGTATCCGGAGATGGAATCGCCGTTGATCCCGAAAAGATTGCAGCAGTTCGAGATTAGCCGATTCCGAAGAACGTAGCAGAGATCAGAAGCTTTCTTGGACTTGCCAGGTACTACAGAAGGTTAGTGGTGAATTTTTCTCATTTGGCTGAGCCTTTAACCAAGCTTACGGGTAAGGAAGTACCGTTCGTATGGATGGATAAATGTGCGTCAGCTTTTGAGGCATTGAAGCAGAGATTGATAACTGCTCCTATTTTAACCGTACCAGACAGTTCCAGAGAATTAGTGATTCACAGCGACGCATCTGGGAAAGATTTGGGATGTGTTTTGATGCAGCATGGAAAGGTTATAGCTTACGCATTGAGACAGTTGAAGATCCATGAGAATAATTACCCAACTCATGATTTGGAGCTAGCAGCTGTGATTTTCGTTTTGAAGATTTGGAGACACTACTTATTGGGCGAAAGGGTCGAAGTATTCACCGATCATAAAAGCCTGAAGTATGTGTTCACACAGAAAGAGCTTAATATGAGGCAGCGTAGATGGTTGGAGCTGATGGCTGACTATGATCTTGATCTCAAGTACCATCCGGGGAAAGTTAATGTTGTGCCGGATGCGCTTAGTCGGTTGCCAGCAATTCAGATGTTGACTGCACAGAAGGAACTTATCGAAAACTTTCGGAGATTCGAGTTGGAGATCGTGCTACCGCATTCTTCGGGACAGTTGATGCAGCTGCAAGTACAATCATCGTTGATCGAGAATATTAAAGCAGCGCAATTGCAGGACCCAAGATTGTAGAAGTTTCGAGAACAAGTTGAAGCTGGACTTCGAACGGACTTGTTGATTCATGAAGATGGTTCATTGTGATATGGTTGCCGTTTGTGTGTGCCAAAGGGAAACATTCGCGAAGAAGTTATGAAGGAGGCACACGGTTCCGCATATTCCGTACATCCAGGAGGCACGAAGATGTACCGTAATCTACGACAGCATTTTTGGTGGGAAGGCATGAAACAAGAGATTGCCCGCTTTGTAGCGAAGTGCTTGGTGTGTCAACAAGTTAAGGCTGAATATCAAAGGGTTGCTGGTTTATTGCAACCACTTCCGATTCCTCAATGGAAGTGGGAACATATAACCATGGATTTCGTGACGGCTTTACCGTGGAGCCCAAAGGGCAACAATGCAGTTTGGGTGATTGTTGATCGATTGACCAAAGCAGCTCATTTCATACCATTTCGAGTTAGTCAATCAACGGAAGTATTGGCGGAATAGTACATGCAGGAGATTGTAAGATTGCATGGAGTACCTGTGAGCATCGTGTCCGATCGTGACACCCGATTCTTATCGCACTTCTGGAGGAGCTTACAGGAAAGTTTGGGGACCCAATTGAAGTTTAGCATAGCTTATCATCCTTAGACAGATGGCCAGTCAGAGAGAATGATCCAAACTCCTGAAGACATGTTGAGAGCTTCCATGTTAGACTTCAAGGGTTCATGGGAGGATCATCTACACTTGGTGGAGTTTTCTTATAATAACAGCTTTCAGACGACTATTCAGATGGCTCTATTCGAAGCGTTGTATGGTCACAAGTGTCGTTCACCTGTTTGTTGGGACGATGTTGGAGAACGAAGATTGTTGGGACCAGATTTGATCGTGCAAACCGTGGAGAAAGTTGATACTATTCGGAATCATATGAAGGCAGCACAAGATCGGCAGAAGAGTTGGGCCGATATATTAAGAAGACCTCTAGAGTTCGATGTTGGTGGTCTGGTATTCTTGAAGATATCACCAACTACAGAAGTGATTCGTTTTGGGAGTCAAGGCAAGCTTAGTCCTCGATTCGTAGGGCCTTTCGAGATTTTGGAGCGTGTTGGAGAAGTGGCTTATCGATTGGCTTTACCATAATCTTTAGCGAATGTTCATGACGTGTTTCATGTATCTCAACTCCGTAAATATGTTCGAGATGAAACACACATGCTGGATCATTCGGAGCTGACTGTAAGAGAGGATTTGACCTTTGAGGAGCGACCGATGTCGATTGTTGATCGAAGAGAAAAGGTTCTTAAGAACAAGGTTATCCCTCTCGTACTTGTTTCTTGGGGAAATCGCTCGCATGGAGAATCAACTTGGGAACGAGAAGATGAAATCCGACAGAAGTTTCCACACTTATTCTTGTAGTTTCCTGAGTGTTTATCTTTCTTTGTTCTTGGAATTTCGAGGACGAAATTCTTTTTGTAGTTGGGTATAATGTAACACCCTAGTTCACTTATACCAGTTCCAGTTATCGTATTTGCTTATTTTTGGTATTTTCTTGATTTATCGTGTTCTGGGTGCGAATGGTATTTCACATTAGTATTGCATTCGACCCGACCCGCTCGCTTGAAACTTGTTTGATTCATATTTATGAATTATCTTGACTTGTTACATAGACATGTGCACTTTCATGAATACTGCATACTGGCATTTTATCTGGCATTTGTTCATATCATGATTTTGCATTATTATATTCCCCATTCTTATTCATTTTACAAATAAATAGGTGCTTTTGATCCATGTCTGCTACATAGTTGTAGGTTACAGGTTCTCGGAATAAAACAGTGAAAATGATGAAAAGACGCTACAAAAGTGAGACTACGACCAACAAACAGAAGAATCTTTATCATGCCGCCTACAGTTTGAGGAACAAACGAAGATCAGCAAACAGTTCGATTGCACAAAGGCAGTACAAGATTCAAGACTTCAACATGAAGAAAACGGTAAGTCCACAACATTATGCACTGTGGAAATCTGGAAGAAACTAGAAGACATTCTGAGAAACCAGGTGAAGAAAGTAGAAGGAAAATGCAGCTTGAAGCTGTACAGAAGAATTCAGCCAAAGAACCCTCTATATGGCCGCGGATCCACGGACAAACATGGCTTTTGGCCGCGGTTCCGCGGCCATGATAAGCACGTGTCGGTGCAATCTTGTCGGTGATGGCGGTGCGTTGACCAGGCTTCTCAGGGTAGTTTTGTAAATGTAGATAGGGATCAGATGTAAACCCTAGGGTTTCTATAATCTATAAACAGGAATCCTACAGCTCTTTTTGGAGCATGCCTCTTCTTATGCCTCTTTTTATTTATCGAATTCAGAATTTCAATTCATGTAATGTTTGAAGAGTGCATCAAATAAAAAGTAAGTTTTTTCTTTACCTTGCCTTAGTTTAATTCCTTTTCTGCCCTAGTTAATTAGATAGCAATTTTATTTATCTGTCGTAGTTTAGTTAATTAGGTTATTGAATTAAAATCATAAAAATGAACTCTTTTATCAATTCCCTAATGAGTGAGTAGTTCCTCACTTGTTAGGGTTAGGTTTGGGGAAGGTTTGAGAGATGAAAATCTCTCACCCCTTTCTTGCCCATTCAACATTTTAAATAGGACTCTATGCATACATACACACACCGCTCACTACGGCACCCTATCCCACGAGGTAGCAGTGATACCGTAGTTAAAAACCGGTTGTGTATGTTTTCTATGGAGATTAAGGTAAGAATTAAGAAAGGACGGACAAGGACCTAGAGGAAGAAACCTAATTTCTTCCCGATCGTGCTAATCATCTTTGTTAATTATTACCTTAATACCTAAATAGTTCTTAATTAGGGCATAGAAAGCGGTGAGACATATTGACTTTCCAAACTTAACCTAGACCTAACCCTAGCAAGATTTTAATCCTAATCAAACTTTAGTTTTTATTGATAATCAAACCCACCACAATTGGAATTAACTCGTTAGAACAACTAGAAAATACACAAAATCCCAGTGGGCCGACCCGTACTCAACCAGCTAGCTACCAAACGACACCGTTCTTGATTGCGGTAAACTATTCTTTGATTTGTCTTTTAAAAGCGCACGCACACAAAACAACATCACAATCAGCATTGCATCTTTTACCATATAACATTTTAAGCCATATAAAATAATTTAAAATTACATAACATGGCCTGCATGATACCCTAACCCCGTAGTAGCATCCGCACACCTTGTTCTCGTCCCGTTCAGTGAAACGGACTTATTTGGATGGCTACGCGCACGTATGTGCATCCGTTCTTGGGGTATGCATTTTCGTTACCCGAGCATTCATTTTGAATTTTGAAAGTCGCATATATTTTTTAATATTTTAAAACTGAATTTTAGACCCGACCCGGGCGTGTTTTGGAATATTTTTGTATCCCGCCAAAATTCAAATTTAATTAAATATTTATTTTAATCGACAGTTAAAATTTTATTCTTATAACCTACCAAATATTTTTTTAAATAAAATCAAATTAAAAACCTAACTTAAAACCACTCAATCTCTCTCTCTCTCTCTCTGATTTGGGCCCCACACTCCCCCTCTCTCTCGCTGTCTTTCTTCTCTCTTCTCTCTCTTTCACCCTCACACAGTGTCTCTTTCTCTCTCCCCACTAAAAACAATTTTCTTTCTCCTCCCTCTCTCTCTCTCCTCTCGCGCGTCTCTCTCTCTCTCTTCTTTCTCTCTCGTCTCGCTGTTACTGTGGACTCCTCGGATGCGGTCACCTCCCTCGAGTTACGCTCACCTCCCTTAACCAACTCCCCATATCTCGTCTTCCTCCTCCTTTAAAAAAACCCCCGAGCCTCCTTCCTCCTTCAACCCATCGCAACTCAAACCTTAACTCTAAAAACTCCCACTGCCCAATCCCAACAGAGCCTCATCTCATCTATTCTTCCTCCACCATCTTCCTCATTCTCCCGAACATACCCTGCACCCATTAAACTCAGCGCTGACCACCTCACCTCGTCACCGCCGACCACCTCATCTCGTCGCCATCTCATTCCTCTCCTCCTCTCCCTCTCCTCTGTATTCTCCTACACCAACCCAAAACCACAGCAACAAAACTCGAGCCAAACCCCAGCTGCACCCTAACCCTAACTCCTCTAAAAAAAAATAATAAAACCCTTGATCGCCGGAACTCCGTTCATCGCCGTTGACACCCTCACACCTCCTCTCTGCAACCCCAGTAAGCTTTCTTCTTCTTTCCTCTTCATCTTCCTCCTTCTTTCCTTCTTTCTTTCTTTTCATTTCTTTGATTCTTGAATGTTGTAATCTCGTAGTTCGCTGAAGCCGGGATCGACGCCGACGATCCAGACGACGTACCTTACCTGCGTTATCACCCTCGTGCGTTACTTGGACCCGTTCCGTGTGCCGTGCGTGCGTCGCGACATTTTGCCGACGTCGGACGTACCGTACATATCCGTTTCTTGATCCGTCTAGGCAATTTTATCTTGCTACATTACTTTATATACATCTATTTTAATAAATATAATACTGGTATTTCAAATTATGCACCCCATGTTTACTTTTACAGTTTTTTGACATCCGTCTGCATCCGTACATGTTACTTTACATCTAGCGCATGCAAACCTATCTTGTTACATACTATATTACAATATACTGTACCCAATGGAATATTTACATCACATATTGCTTAGTTGTACATCCCACATTACCATTTTTTTTATAGTTTTACTATTTGCGGATACCCGTTTGCATCCATCTCATTTAATATATATATAACTGCATCTATAGATCACATTAATACATAATAATGTGATATTAACACCCCATGTTTAATAAAGTGCATCCTAATTAGTATTGGAACTATAAATATAACACTAATCGATAATTGTGCATCCATATCATTGATTTTTATATCTATTTGCATACCATGTCACATTATTTCATTTTATTGTTATATTAGTACTCCATACTTGATTTTGTGAACCCATACTTACTACAGTTTGATTATGAGCACCCACTTGATACTTGTGCACTACCTGACATGACCTGATACACTACTACTGACATGACTTGATACATGTGCACTACTTGACATGACTTGATACATGTACACCACCTGACATGGCCTGATGTACCATAGCTTGACATGTTACCTGATCTTGTACTAATGCCGACAATCTTGACCTGTTGTCCCTACGGACATTTCCTGTTGTCTATACAGACAAACTTGTTCCTGCTTGATCCTGTGTTGGCATTAGCTCCAGATTTATTAATACCTGACTTACACACATAACCTTGGGGGTATGGGGAAATCAAGAATGTATCCGAACGTAACTCAAAGGGCTATTACATCTTGTTACCGTGGTCCCGTGGGGTTGAACGGGACATAGACTCACAGTCTATTAATTCTTGTTACCGTGGTCCCGTGGGGTTGAACGTGGCATAGACCGATGGATTATGATGAGGATTACATTAATTGATTTCGAATAATTTTAGAGTAGATAACCTTATAGCACAGTTTAGACTACTCACTGCACTTCACCTGTTTATATCCTGTACACTGATCTATATTCATGTTACTGTTTACTTGTTATTGATGACTTGTTACTGTTCATACTTCATGCATGCATATTTCATCACATCCTGCTTGCTTAGAATTATTGATATTATGACGCACTGACGTCTGGGTTTTGCATGGCCCAGATCCCTTATCCTTATTGCAGGCAGTCCAGCAGTATTTTGATCAACAGGCCGAGCAGTGAGGACCTGTTATTAGTTTAGTTTAGTTTCCTTTCAGTATTTTCATTTCTGATGTGAGCCCGCATTATGGGACGCACATTCCAGTTTATTATTGTACTTGGATCTTTTGCTTCCGCATTATTTTATTCCATGACTCGTTTATTCTGGCTTATGGACATGTATTAGATAGTTTATTACTGTTCTTGATATCTCTACAGCCGTAATGTGACTATGGAGGGATATTTCCTATCCACAGGTAGCATGGTTGGTTTTGTTATGTGTCGATCTTAGCGCACTCTGGGAAGCGGGGCGTAACAGAGTTTCTTTGGTATCAGAGCTGGTCTCTCAATAGTAGGTTTGTGGTTCGAGGACGAACCATTGTTCAAAGGTGGGAGAATGTCGGGACCCGGTTCTTGCTCACGGAACAAAGTGCCACGCCAAGTGTCATATTTAAGTGGGCGGGGGCCACCTCTTGAGTCCGTGGGACCCACTGTAGAACAATGGGGAATTTTCGGAATACATTCCGAAAGAGGGCAGATCTGTACTATAAATGGAATGATACCGCTCTTCAATACAGAGCCGCCTTTTAAGTGAACTGGCACTACAGGAGCTTGAGAACTCCGTAGTTAAGCGTGCTCGAGCCAGGGAAGTTCCGGGATGGGTGACCTCCTGGGAAGTGGCCCCTGGTCAGGTCCGGTTCGCCCCGAAGGACAAAACCGTGCGGCTTCGGCCAGAGCGGACAATACTCTCTGTATTGGGGGTGGGGCATGACAGTACTTAGCGTCTTCATAGTTGTGTACTTCATTTACGGAGAATGGGTTTAGCTTCCCTGTAACTGTGTACTCGAGACCGTCTTTGAAATACTTCATACACTAATGTTGTGTATAAGGGATGATGTTGTATTCATGAAACCAAGGCCTACCGAGCAAAGCATGCCAGGAGTCGTCCATTCTAAAACACCTTTAGAATACTGTCTATGTACCCAGATTGGGAAACTACCCAAATCTAGATCTAAAACCATAGATCCAGTTACCAGAATGCCTAATATTATATCCATATCTTATGTGAAGAAACCACTGTGTGACAACCACAGTATAACCGATCGTAGTATAGGAATTTCACTTCCTATAAAGTGCATGTCATCCAAATACTATGACATCACACCCTACTACCTTCTTACCAGATCCATCTCCTTTTCTGATGAAGTCAAAGCCTATGACTGTCACATCAAAATTAGATGATCTATCTCTACTATATCCGCTTTAGTCTATAAATAGACATAAGCTACTTGTCCACTATGCTTCCGCTGCTCCCACTGACTACAACAACCCTCTGGCAGAGTCTTATACACGTGCACTTCTAAAGCTAGTTTAGAACGACGATATACTCATCCTTCTGCCGGGTCTCACAGTCCGTAACAACAGTAGTGTCAAGTTTGGGTAAACAAGAACCTTCCTGTCACCGTCTTTGAGGATACCGAAGTATCTCTCGGGCACCTGAGGTTACCCACCATATCTGCGGAGTGGCTAATGGAATGTCAAACCCGATTAAATCTTTAGGTTCTATTAAATTTTTAGTAATCGTTTGTGGTTCTGGAATCACTTTCAGATCTACCATACTCCCACTACTGTTTTCTGAAAAAGTTCATTTTACTAAAACTGTGATGAGTCAAGAACAATATCACTATTGATCTTCCAGATGGTAGAAAATTACCCCTCGTCAAGAACAATATCACTATTGATCTCCCATTACGCCTATACTTTGTATATAGACGTCATGTGCTTACACATGAGGCTCTTTTTCAGCCTATCAATTGTTTAAACCCAGCGCCTATAATCTTTATATAGGTGCTCACATGTGGGCACGTGATGTTTTATTAGTGGAAATTTTCCCATCACTTTTTCTCTCTTTCTTTGCCTTTTCTCTTTTTTTTATAAGGGAACAGTAATCGTTTCTTTTCGTCTGAACCTTGTATTTTGGTAAACCCCTGGGTCTAAATGAAAAAAATGTGGGTTGTGATTTGTATATCGTTTCCTTACCATTCACTTCCATATACTACTTACTGCATCATCACTCAAGTTTGTGATTTTATATTTTATCCACCTTATATTTTTCCATGAGCTCCACATCTTCAGTTGTTTTTGGTGTGTCCCACTATCTAATCATGACTCTCTTTTCAGGCTATGGACAACCCTAGGACAGCGCCGCCTCTCGATGAGGGCACTCGGTCCTGCATTTCTTTTGACTACATACTAATGAGTTCAGATGACGAGGTCGATGGCACACAGGTTATTTTCGACAACGGCGATTCCGAGGACGAGGAAGTCGCATATGCAGCTCCAAAAGTCAATATGATCAGTGACTCTAACGATGAAGAAGAGGACCCCGAAGAAGACCCAGAAGAGGAAGATCCTGAGGAGGACCCAGTGGAAGAAAACCCAGTAGTCCAGAAGAGGAAGATCCTGAGGGGGGCCCTGTGGAAGAGAATCCAAAAGAGACGGATCAGGTGGAAGAGGACCCCGATGAGGAAGCTCCCGCTGAGGAAGAAGGACCAGGAGAAGGAAAACCCATGGGGGGAAGAGCCCGAAAACGAGGCCCCGGCCGAAGAAGAGTCAAAGGATGAAATCTCAAGTGAGGAGGAACTCGAGGCTGAAGAACCTCCAGTAGCAATCCCTGCGAGACTCTATGGGAATGGACGCCCCTATCTTAGCGTGAGGGCTTATCATAACCTGTTGAACTTCCACAATTTCGACTGCCTTGACTTTTTCTTTTCTTCTGGCCAAATAAAAACAATGTATAGCTTAGGGCTATATTTATCTCTCAATTGTGCTCTGTCAAGATTTTTCTAAATAATAAAGTTTCTGATCACGCAAATCTTCTTTGAGTATTGTACCTTTAAGGTCCACGTGATGTATTGATTGTTCTTTCTTATAATAACTTCTTTCCCTTCTTGAGTTCTATCCCAACCTTGAACCTTGGAGTAACCTGACCCCCCAGTTGGTGGACTATAGACAAGAGCCGCATTGCCGACTTCTTTTCGATTAGGCCGTATCTTACTGCAATCAATGCCCTGGTTAGTCTACTATGCATTACTAGTATTATTTCCTATTACTGTAATTACATTCAGTGACGTTTAGTATTCGAAATTTAGTTTTCTCAATTTTTGTGTTTTTTCAAAATTGCGTATTATTAACTACTTTTGTTTTACTTATTTTAAATGCTCTACTAGTCTTCACATTTTCAATAGTACAAACTTACATTGCATATACTATTCTGTCTTATTTTCTCTTGTATTTTTCGTATGAATATTCTTAAGCTATTTTATAGCTTCCTGAATTGTAGTTTTACTAATGTAGTTCCGGAGCTTAATACTTATCAGCCAATCTTTCGCTATTGTTATTTGTTGTCATTCTATTCTTCTTTGTATTATATATATAGTTCATTACTATTAATTGTTATGCCTTTGTTCTTACTTATAACTATTCATTTAGTTGCGCTACTTCTTATATATATAAATATTTGATTTTCATCTAGTTGCTTTTACGTAAATCGCTATATAGTAGTATTTGAATTTGTTGTTTTTCGCATGGCATTTTATAGCTATCGTTTATTTTAAATTTCGAGGATGAAATTTTTGTAAGGGGGTATGAAGTAAATCCACAGTTCCATATATATTTTCCGTGTATTTATTTATTATATTTTTCCAGATTTTTCCTATTATTTTTCACTTTTTATATATTTTTATTTATTTTAATTATTATTTTTCCTAATTTAACCTAAAACCTAAACTACCCAAACCCGAACCCGACCCGACCCGACCCAAACTCCCCACTCCTACTCCCTTCTTCTTCTTCTCCTCCCCTTTTCTTTTCCCGCTCTTTCCCTGTCTCCTCCTTCCTCGTGCCTGCACCGCGACGACCGCGCCACCATGCCATGACTTCCCCGAGATCCCCTCCCCCAAATCCTTACCCGCTCTTCCCAGCAACTTCGTCCTCGTCCCAACGTTTTTCCCCACGTCTTCCCCCTCCCTCACGCTTCCCCGAGATCCCCGCAATCGCCCCGCGATCCCCTCGCCTCTCTCTCTTCTCACAACCGACCCCCTCTCTCTTCATCCCTTTCTTTCTCATTCCCTCACTCCCGCTCTCTCTCTCTCTCCTCTCTCCCTTGCACCGCCATAGCCATCGCCGCCGCTGTCACCATCGTCACCGACGGACCCCTCCAACACCCACCTCCAACTGCACCTCCCCTTCATCCTCGGCCTCACTGCCCCTCTGCACCTCCAGCCACCTCCCAACGCCATCTCCAGCCACTGCAACCACCTCCCTGCCATCGTCATCGACCCCACCAACACCTCGCTCTCTCCTCTGCAACATCAATGAGTCCTCTTCACCTCACCGCCTACTCATCCTTACAACCCCTCTTGACACCCGCAGCCGCTGCCCCATCATCTGGACCATCGCCGCCATGACCTCATCATCTTCGCCACCATCACCAGCAACTCCCGCGACCCCTCATCTCATCGCCTAGCTCCGGCCCGATGAGACCTAGTGACCACAGTAACCACCTAGTTCCATGATGAGCTCAGCGCCACCACCAGCACCTACTCCATTCCTGGCCACCTTCTCCTTCTTCCTGCAGCCGAGCCCGACTCCGACCAACCCCAGCTCACCACTACATCGTCCGAGCTCCTCTCCACTGCACCCAAGCACTATAGCCGCCCACTGCAGCCTCGACGACCGCCTCGCCTCACTGTGCCTCCTTGCCGCTGCCACCCTGTCACAGCCGCGCCAGCTCCATATCACCACGTACCCAGACATGTCGCGGCCTGTGCCCGCGGCCATGCCACTCATACCCCGATCCAGTGCATGCACCGTGCCCACTCCCACACCAGCGTCACGTTCCGTGCCGTGTCACGCCATGCCACACCTGCACCACGCACTGAGTCAAGACCATGCCCAGTACCATGTCACGCCCGCGTCATCACCACGCCCACTACCGTATCATGCCTGTGTCGCTACCGCGTCCAGTACCGGGTCACCGCGCATCACGCCCGCGTCGCGTACGTGTCCAGTATCGCATCGTCTCGAGTGTCGAGACGGATCCCGCACGTGGTGTTGCTTCTATATCAAGCGACCGAAGGCAAGTGAACCCCTCGCTTGCTACTCATGCTATACCTATATTAATTAGACGAGCGGTTTTAATCATAACTTTATAATTAGAATCATGTCGTCAACTATCATTAGGTTTTAATAACACACCATAGTAATTTATTTGTATTGGTTTTGGTTATGATCGGATCTCATAACATGTATAAATATCGCATAGAATATATGAGAATTATATCTCATTTTAAACGGTTAGATAAAACCGACTGTCGATAGTTATGAAATATTACTTGCTAAGTGTTCGGCGTGCGGCGTGAACCAAAAACCTACTTTAAAGTAGCGGAATTTATGATCAATTGTTCCTTCTACTTTTAACTAACGTCGTGTAGAAATTTGGTTTCAAGATAATATAGTTTTGCACAAGAAACGACGCCCCCAAAAGGCGACGTCGAATCTGGAATTCACCGCACATACCACGTTCTAAAATCTATATTAAACTGAATGCAACTTGTAATCTAATGTTATAGGGCTCGTATCGAAGCCAACAGATAAACCTACAGTATTCCATTGTTTATCTCTGAATTTAATCAAGTTATAGCAACGAAAACTGAGACGATTCGTGGCTCTGGACTGCTGTCCAGAGCAAGAATCTTTACCCTTACCCGTTTTGGAACGCATGTTTCTCTCAGTTTAAGAATGAAAGTGTGAATAATCATACATAGAAGTGTATATAATTGAATTATATTTCTAACAGTGCTGGTCTCATTGCATTCCAATTTCGTTTGATATTTATAACACTTTTTAAACCGTCGATGCGTACCGCAGTTTCGTGCAGAACCAGAATGTTTACCTTAACCTTAGACAGTGCATATCTCCCTGTGTACAGTGGATATTATTGATCCGTATGATGCGTTGGAAACATAACAGATAAATATAAATATTATCTAACTGTAGAGTCACCTAATTATGCTCGTAACAGGGAGTAAAACGTGTTACAAAACAGACTTCCAGTTCTGAAACTGGATTTCCAGCAATGAACACTTATAATGAAATGATCATAACTCGCAAACCTGAAACCTGATTGACTCAAAACTAATTTTACCGTACAGATAATTTAATACGCTGTTTATTCATTTTATATTATTTTGCCAAATTATGCACGTGTGATTTTATATTGTTTTTCTAATCCAACCGACACCGGTTGCTCACATGTACTCAGTAGTGCATTTACTATATTTCCATCATGTTGCATGACTGTTATACCCTTAAAATTAGTATTCATTTGCATTGATATCCTAGTGACAGTGTTACATTACCAAGTGCTAAATTTTAGCGATTGGATTGTGGCAAGTACGTTAGTGTAAAAGTGTGATTGAATAATGGAAGTGATACGTACTTGTACACAATCAGCGGAACTAATTAGTTATTGCATTGTTAACGCCTATGTGATATATATAAGTGTAACTATAACTGGTATGGGACGGGTATGAAAGCACTTATATTAGTGTCATAGTTAAGACATCGAGCACTGTCCATTTATCTTGGATGCCAGTCGAGACATGCTTGGTAGAGACCTTGTCTCCAGTTCTCACGTAGACTTATCATGGGACGACTAGTATTTAGATTCATGGTCAGTGTATGATGTAGACCGCGAGGTGCGGGGTAGTTTGAGTGTGAGTTCGATCAACGGAATCTCAGGAGTCCCACTGCCGGTTTATGTAGTGATTTCGGGAGTTGTATTAATTGAGTTTCTGATTCTTACTGATAGTGATTCAGGCATGTGTTCCCTTGCCTCTAGGGCTTACCCTTGGGTTGGGGATACTTCTACGATGGTTGACGCTCATACTTGAACTGACGTTAAGTTTAGTGACTTGGACATTGAGACTTAAAGACTGGTTGCTTTAGTGACATGGACATTGCATTGATTACTGATCTGATACACCTGCTTTATCGTTACATGTACCGGTTATTTCATGCTTATGTCATTACTCAATGTTTGCTGCTTTATGTTTATCATCGTTGCATATTATACATACATACATACATACATACATACATATATATATATATTGCTATTGTGTCGCTCTAACGACCTGAGTATGCATGCTCAGAGTGAGAAGTGGACTTAGCTCGGATCAAGACCTTTCTTACCTCGAGGATACTACGAACATCTAGATTAGTGACGTCAGTGCTATCCTTTCCTTTGACTCTATCTGGTTAGTTTTACATCTGTTTTGATAGAATTAGTGACTGCATTTCTCATTAGTTGTGCTATGATTACTGATTACCACGTAATGCTAGAAGCCGAAGTGTAACTACGGCAGGATATTTCCTTGACCGTACGAGCATGGCTGGCCTTGTCACCCCTCGTATTCCGTATTTTGGGAAGCGGGACATGACACTGCTGCTGTTGGCTTCTAGGGTGGCGAGAACAGAGGGAAGATGGCGAGGTGACGGCGACGATGGCCGACGGCGACGTGCTGCATCGGCAAGGTGGCTAAGGATTCTTGGGTTGCTGATCGGAGGGGTCGGGGATTGTGAGGTTGGTAGTGGCGGTGGTTTAAGGTGTCGGGAGAGGAGAGGGAGGTGGGGAGGTGAATGTAATTCGATGTCGCACACCCCACATGTTCGCGGGGAAGAGGAATTTGCAAAAAATGATTTTTACGGGCTTCGCAACACCGACTAGAACCAAGGATCGTCCATAAACCCTAGCTAGCAAAAAACATGAGATTTAACTATTAGGAAAGAATGTTATACCTCATGATACAAGTCCTTCGGGTCTTCTCCGCTGTCCTCCTCATCATCGTAGGCTCCAAGGATCGATCCGGATTGTAACTTCCTCGTCGGCTTCCTCGAGTCAAAGACGATCCACCCGAGAGTCTATAGTTCGAGCTCCAACCTCAAATCCGAGGTAACTAGGGCAACTAGATTGCTAAATTAGATGGCCTAGGTGATGTAGAGAATGAAAATGGATTTATTTGTCTCTTGGAACCCTAGTTTACTCAACTCATGAGACCTTAAGGGTTTTTTTGATGTGAGGAAAAAGAAGAGAGCTAGCTTGAGGAAAAAGAAAACCCATCCGAACTCCAACTGAGCCTGGATGTGACAATCTATGTACAGTCCGGTCTGTTCGTTTAAGAGTATCGTATATCGGACCTAGGGGCGGTAATCGTCAGACCCCTAATAGCACAATAAGTCGTGCCGGAGTGTAGCCCAAAACACCCTGAGAAACTACTGGAATACCTACCAGTAAATCTCGCTTGCCCTGGCCAGGGACTTTGTGTAATGGCTCTCCGAACACAGCACGATATCAACCCCCAATACCAGGAGAGACGAATCCTATCTAACCGCCACTGCCTCCAAGTGCTTCGGGACTGCACCCAGCTACTACCTGTTTGCATGACTCCTTTGAACGCTGGTAGGGTAGTAATCAAAGTACAGTGGGAACACACTCGAGCCGAAGTAGCAGTGTAAAGTCGACGGACTAAGCTGTACTCATGTCACCTGGGAACTGCTACCCGACGATAGGTATAATACCAACCAACAGTTCCCGGCGAGTCATGTCCAGTGTACTCGTAACCTAACGAGCACCTTCATACTATCTCCAGTACGACGTACTAATGGCTGTGGGACATACCATCTCCCCTGCTGGGATGAGAAGCGTATACACTAGTCTACTCCGGAGTATCGATGCCCCGTCTTGATAATCCTACGACTAGGGACCTGTATAGGATGTGCTTATAGACTACCCAGTGCCCATTAGTGTGACTGCCATCACAACGCTGGTAATCAAGCAAAGATCCTAAGGGCTCTACCAATATGTATAAGCGATATGTTAAGAAAACACATGCACATATTGAGATAGAGACAAACCAGGTAGCATACTACCATTTTGAGCAAGACTGTTACTATATCCGTGTATATCCCAAGCTCCCATTAAGTAATATACAATCCAGTATGATACAATAATGGCCTCTAGGGCATATAACACTAACAATCTCCTACTTGCACTAAGGCCATATACTGGCATATCGCAGACCGAAGATCTCGAATAGCCTTCTCGAACACTGTCTGAGGGGTGGCCTCCGTGAGTGGATCTGCAGTGTTTTTCTCTGTATCTACTCTCCTCACCTCGATCTCCTGGGATCAACGATCTCCCTGATCAGGTGGTGCCGCCTCAAGATATGTCTGGATCTCTGATAGGACCTGGGTTCCTTCCCTAAAGCTATAGCGCCGTATGTTGTCACAATACTAAAGTATTGGACCAACAATGGAAGGAACCACCTGAAGTTCAATTAAGAACTTCCTCATCCAGACTGGCTCTTTTGCGACGTTTCATGCAGCGAACTACTCTGTTTCCATCGTCGAGTCTGCAATGGTGTCCTGCTTGGAGCTCTTCCAACAGACCGCCCTTGCATTAAGGGTAAAGCCATAACCTGACATGGACTTGGATTCATTCTTATCACTCTAGAAGCTGGAGTTAGCAAAGGCCTCGATCTGGAGGTCCTTTTCCGTCATACACCAAGAACATCTTCTTAGTCCTTCTCAGGCACTTGAGAATGTTCTTTACTGCTTCCCATTGCTTCTCCCCTGGGTTTGACTGATACCAGCTTACCACGCTCAATGCGTAAGCTATAACTGGTCTGGTACACAACATCGCATACATTATAGAGCCTACCGCAGAAGCGTAGGGTATAATCGACATGCGAGCCCTTTCCAAATCAATCTTGGAAGACATCTCTTTGGAGAGGGTGATTCCGTGACAAGCCGGTAGACTACCATGCTTAGAATCATCCATACTAAATATTTTTAGTATGGTGTTGTTGTATCTTGACTGTGAAAGTCCCACCATCCTCTTTGATCTATCACGAAAGATCTGGATCCCCGGAATGTAGTTGGTATCACCCAGGTCTTTTATGGAGAACCTCTGTGACAAGAATCCTTTGACTGATTGTAGCATAGGAATGTCATTTACTATCAAGAGAATGTCATCCACATACTCAACGAGGAATTCCACAGTTCTTGCTACAATCTTACTATAAATGCATGGTTCATCTGGATTTTTGATAAGGTCGAATTCTTTGACTGTCTCAATAAAAACATATGTTCCAACTCCGTGATACCTGTTTTAGTCCATAAATGGACTTAAAAAACTTGCACACTGTCCCGCTGCTCCCACTCTGATTGAAACCCTCTAGCTGATTCATATAGACGCACTCTTCCAAATTACCATTTAGAAAAGCCGTCTCTACGTCCATCTGCCGGATCTCAAAATCTTAGAAGGCAGCAACGGCAAGAACGATCCGAATGGATTTGAGCATAGACACCGGAGAAAAGGTTTCATCATGGTCCAAACCAGGTCTTTAACGAAAACCTTTTGCAATAAGTCTAGCTTTATAGGTTTCAACCTATCCATCGACACCAATCTTCTTTCTGAAGATCCATTTGCAGCATATGGATTTCATCCATTCTGGACCAATGTTCAAAGTGCATACTTTGTTGGTGTACATGGACTCCATTTCGGTCCGCATTGAATCCAGCCATTTTACTAAGTCACCGCTCTGAATGGCTTTCTGGAAGCTAGTAGGCTCATCATTGTCAATAATGCAATCCTCTCGATCCCCGTCTATGAGAAAACCGTAGTATCTCTCGGGCGGATGAGACTGCCTACTAGTCCTGCGGATTGGCGTAGGGATGTCCGGTTCTTTTCAAACCTCTGGTTCTACCATACTTTCAGTAATAGTTTGTGGTTCTGGAATTTCTTCCAGTTCTATTGCGCTTCCACTATTTCCTTTTACAAAAAATTGATTTTCTAAAAAATGGGCATGACGAGGAACAAAAATCTTTTGTTCCTCTACGTAATAGGAAAGATACCCCTTGGAGTTATTTGAGTATCCCACAAACTTATACAGTACTGAGCGTGCCTCAAGCTTGTCTGCATACTGCTTTTCAACAAAAGCTGGACATCCATATATCTTCAAATACTGAAGATAGGGTTTCTTCCCACTCCATATCTGATATGGTGTGTTCTCCGCCGAAAGACCGGGAAGACTGACGTCTTGCCTGAATTTGAGGGCAGATGCTATTTGGTTTTATCCGTCCACCTCTCTGAAGATGCCAAGTTGATTTATGGCACCGTGTATCGAAGGTTTAGACGGATGCGGCCGTTGTAGTAGACTTCGTCAGATTCCCTCTCGTTTGAGAGGTTTTTGATTGTGGGGACGCTCTTCCCTGCAGGCGCAAGCCCCTGCAGTTAATTACGCTACCGCGTCGCGGTAACAACTTTCTCCTTCTCCAGATGGTCATTTCATGTCGTGTGTGTTTGTTTGTTTTTTTTGGTTGCCCGTGGATTGTATACGGAGACTAATTTATGTTGTCTCCCGTAGGGCGTGGATTAGTCCAAATCCGTATTTTCTTAGATTTGGGTTTTTGGTTTGGGTTTAAGGATACGTTAGTCTCATTTGAGACTAAGATCAACTTAAACGTTTGTTAAGGATACATTAGTCTAATTTTAGACTAAGATCAATTTAACGATTTATTAAGGATACGTTCGTCTAATTTTAGACTAAGATTAACTTAACAGGATCATTTAGATCCAACAAAAGAGCATTTGGACTCTATTGTTTTAGTTTAGGGATTTTGCGGTCCATAATTAGTTTAAGGACATTACGGTCCGGTTTAAAGACGTCATAGTCTGCAGAGGTTAAGGACATCATAGTCCATGGGTTTGAGGACCCCACCGTCCGAGATTAAGAACATCATAGTTTAAGGACATTACGGTCCGGTTTAAAGACGTCATAGTCTGCAGAGGTTAAGGACATCATAGTCCATGGGTTTGAGGACCCCACCGTCCGAGATTAAGAACATCATAGTCCATGGGTTTAAAGACCCCACAGTCCAAGGTTAAGGACATCATAGTCCATGAGTTTAAGGGCCCCACAGTCCATGGAATGTCTGGTTGTCGGGACCCGTCACCTCCCTGAAGACGTTGAAGGATTACAACGACAAATATCATAAGAGTGAAGAGATATACCCTTGAAACAATTTTGGTTGGGAGATCTGTAGTCCAATTGGGACTAAGATCTAAGATTTATGAGCATATGGGCTCGATTGATCTGAATGAGGGGCTTATGGCTAACTTGGGCTCGGCCCACTCAGTTAAAATGTTAAACATTCGACAATGCTGAACATTGATTTGGATTCTGACAGCCTTTCTGTCTTTTATTGAATGTTGAATATTCATCATAGCTCTAGGGCTTTATTTAAAGAACAGTTTATGTTCTATCAGCGCACACGTGAGGAGCACGTGGTGCACTTGGCACTAGCGCCAGTTAATGAGCGCAAAGCGCTTCTGTGATATAGCGCACACGTGAGGAGCACGTGGCGCGCTTGGCGCTAGCACCAGTCTATGAGCGCAAAGCGCTATTTGTTAAGTGGCGCACACATGAGGAGCACGTAGTACGCTTGGCGCTGAGCGCCAGTCTATGAGCGCAAAGCGCTATTTGTTAAGTGGCGCACACGTGAGGAGCACGTGGTGCGCTTGGCGCTGAGCGCCAGTTCAAGAGCGCAGAAGCGCTTCTGATCAGTTTTATGATCTGAGAAATAGATTCTCGTTTATAAGAGACTTCGTCTCAAGATTCTAAGAACAAAGTTCTTATTTTATAGGAGATGTTTCAATCTCTTATTTTGGTGAAAGACTTTGCCTTTATGGATCTGTGATCCTAAGAGAATTGAATTATTCTCCCCCTTTTTATAATGAGATGTTCATGATCTCTTTTTGTAAAAAGACCTTAGTCTTATAGATTTATGGTCTGTGAGAAGAATTATGTTCTTCTTCTTTAATGAGATTTTTCTTATCTCTGCTTTTTTTACCTTGAAGAAAAATTCTTCTACCGAGAGCTTGCTCTTCTTTCTGAGATTTCTTAAAGTTTCTAGGGGGTTCCTCTCTCTGAGACTTGAAGTCTTGGGGCCTTTATATAGGGAAAGGATGGTTTGTTCAATCAGTTACGTAGATCTTTTCTCCAATTGATTTGGGGATTTCCCCATCGTTGGATCTTTGATCCAAGGGCATCTGATTTACAGAAGGCAATCTTCTTGTTTATAACAAGATTGGGAAATCTTTCCCCACACAGAATTTATTCTGTATTTTAGTGATTTTTTTAATCATCATTGGATCATTGATCCAACGGTACTCTGATTTACAGAGCACAATCTTTTTTGTTTGGAAAGATTTTGAGGAATCTTTCCTTAACAGAATTTCATTCTGGTCAATTGATGATTTATCATCTTTATTGGATCTTTAATCTGACAGTCGGGAACAATTAGTTCCAGCGCTAGCGCACTTGCGCTTTGCACGTGAGCGCTGCTTCAGAGCGCTGGCGCTCTTTGTGCGCTAGCACACTCGTGCTTTGCACATGTGCGCTGCTTCAGAGCTCTGGCGCTCTTATGAAGCGCTGCTCATTTTAAATTTTGAAAACTTGAACAGAGCTTTGCTCTGATTGGGGGAAACAAATTCCCCCCACCGTTGCGCTCACGTGGCTCACACGTGAGTGCAGCGGTGGCAGCATCTCCACCATTAGATCAACTTTGAAGTTGAAACGGCTCTCAGTGCCTATAAATAGGGCCTTTGGCCCTTAAGATGACTTCTGTTCATCTTCTTTCTTGTTTCCTGAGAATCAATTTCTCCTTTAGAGCATAGCTCTTTGTTTCAAGAACTCTCTTAAAGACAGAACTCTGTCAAATTTTTAGGTAAAAGATCAAATCTTTAAAGAGATTAGTCAAATAAACTAGGGTTTTACCCATTAACAGAGCTTTTGCTCTCCTTAGATCATAGATCTTCAAGAAAACCTTTTTTAGGGTTTCTCAACAGAGCTTTGCTCTTGTTAGATTTTTCTTAGGGTTTCCTAACCCATCAACAGAGCTTTGCTCTTTTCAAATCATATAGATTTATTAATCTTTCGTGAAAACTCTTAGAGTTTGTTCATGGATCTTGAAGATCTCAGAATTTTAATTCATTAAAAAAATTATTTTAAATTTTCTGAAGGTTTATTCCATCATTTTTACAGAGCAAGGCTCTTGAGGAATTTTTATTCCTTTCATCATCAGAGTTGACAGATGTCCCTCTGTTATAGAGCGCTGCTCTCAATGGGAGATTTACTCCTTGGCCCGAGGGCCCTCATTAAATGAGAATCTTTTGAGGATTTCCTCGTTTAATGACAGTCCCATCAAATGATGAGATTGTTTTATTAATGATGAACTATCATCTAGATTATGTGGGTCCCCTTTGGTCCCTTTTCACTGCATTGCAGTGCGGTACGGATTTAAAGTACCTAGTGATGGAACTTAATATATAGCATTGGCGGCTGAAAATTTGTTCTTTTCCACGCAGGTACTATGTCTATCGACACTTCCTTCCTGTTCGTCCATTCGGAAGGCGGATTCCCAGAAACGCCCGTAGACCGAGAAGTTTTTGCACTGATCAAAGACCATGATCCGGAGCACAAGAATCTTCATCTATGGGGAACATGGTACAACCAAATCATCAGGGGTCGGCGGAGCTTTTCTTGCACGGTACCCTCGGAGCCCATTTTGGCGATCTCTTATGCTGACCCACCCCCGGTGAACTATGCTGTGGAGGAGGTTAATTGGACCTCAGATGGTCTCCTTCAACCTTCTATGGCTATGATTTCTGTACAGCCTCCAATGGCATTGGATATCCTAGGGCGGCGTATATGTCAGGGTGAGTCGCGCCCTTGGGGACAGCCATACAACATAGGCATGACTCCCCGTCACCCGGCCGGATATTTGCAGTGGGATCGATATATTCTGTCCGCCAAGAGGTTGTAGTTGCTGAGGCTCGGGTTGTATCCCGCAGTTTACGTTTCTCTCTTTCAGTACTCCACACCTCCTATATGGTGGGTAAAAGCCTTTTTGGAACAATGGAACGTTCTAACTCACACCTTCCTTTTGTTGGATCGGGAAGTCTCCATCTCTTTAGAGGAGTTTGCGGAGATTTCTGGCTTGCCTGTTAGAGGGGAGCATTATGAGGAACTACTTCCTCATGATGAGTACGTCTTTGCCGCCAAATCGGTGATGATGGGCCTTACCCCGGACAACGCCATTCAACATCAATCACCAAGTTTGATTAAGGTGTTGAATATTTATGAGGGCCTATTTCTCGAGTCTGGGAGCCGTGGGGTTAATTTTATGGATTTTATCGCTCGCCGGAAGTACTGTCGAAGGAAGCCGTGAAGTTCGCCAAACTTGACGATCCTTTTGGCTTAGGTTTGGGCAACCTGCCGACGGCGGAGGCGGATCAAAAGAGTTTCTTTCTCCCCGACACCCCGGTCGTCCCTTTTGCAGAGCTTGCAGCTCCTGGGATCGACGAAGAAACGTTCTTTTTGGGGTTTCTCGGGCTATGGCTGAGTTGGTTTGCGCTTCCGATGCACCTTCGCCGTATGAGGTCGTCCGTCTTCTACCCAGCGCATCGAATGGTTATTGGGGTGAAAGTGGTCGTCGGGGTCGTCGGGTTAGCCCATCTGTATCACGGCCTTAGCCTAGCGATAGATACTACTCAACCGGGGGTGCAGCCCGTGAACATCTCAATGCATTACTTCACCTCGTGGCTCGAGTTGCATGTGCTTGGCGCCTTTGGAATTCACATAAGGCCATTTTTTTATGAAAGATATAACTTTCCTCGACTGCTGCGGCTGGTTGACGCTTCTATTTTGGAACCGGCTCCATAAGAGGCTCGGGGCTTACTCCTTCGCCCACGTACCGTCGAAGATGGCATGACCTTTGTTGACAAGGTCTTAAGTATCGGCAAAGAATCCTCGAAGGCGGTGCAGCCGCTCCGGGACACCTTTAAAGATGGCGCATCAACCTTGAAAGCTCTGGAGATTCTCCACCTATATTCGATTAGGCCGAGCTTTCTGGTGTTTAGGAAGAATGACGCGGCGTTGTTTATGAGATACAAACCACATCGTTTCGCCCAACAATCAAATTATAATCAGGGCGTCCCGCTCGAGGCATTCTTGGCAGAACCGGCTAATACTGAAGAGGGTATCCGGAGCGCTTTGCATCACTTCATGCGCCTAAACACAGGGTCCAATTTCTTCATCAGTGAGCCGAGTTGTGTTCCGAAAGCCCTGAACGTATACGTGGCATGGTATCAACACGCGATGGGCACTGTTATCAAGGAGGATAAGCGACTGTTGCTTGATCGCAAGGGTGCAGCCCCGGCTGGTAATCCGACCGTTTCCCTAAAGTAGCATACCATAGTTCATCCTCCCTTGAGAGAGGCTGTTGCGATTGTGGTCCCGTGCACCATATCTGAGCTTCCCCTTCCTCATGCTCCCGTGAAAGCGGTGACAGTGGCGTCTCCCGAGTCTGGCGTGGGTTCGTAGATCGGGACTCGTCGTCCAAAGATGCCTACCAAGCGTAAACTTGTGCTAGCGGCTACCGGCACTCGCTCGCAGAAGAGAAAGAAGTCAATACTCTCTGCAGATGTTGCATTCGGCTAGGAGCCTCATGCTCCTTAAAGCGAGGGCATAAGTGAATATGGGACCAACGAAGGCTTATTCATGGCGCCGGATGATACCGACCTCAAGGCTGCTATTGCAGCTTCCGAGCGATTAGCTAGCCACCAAGCAGGACTGGTCACCCTTGCACAGTCAGGTAGACTTCAGTCGTATCTTTTCACTGTTACGTTTTTATTATCATGCGTTGACTGACACTTCTTCTTCAACAGGCATCTCCACTGAAGAAGCTCTCGCGGCTTCTCTCAAGACTTTTGCAGAGGAGGAAAGGCTTCGTGCTTCCTTGGGCATTGGTACATTTCGGCTCACTGTGCCTTCATTCCTGTTTTTATGGGTAAACTAACTCTTCTTTTCCATCTTATTGCAGGGACTATCTCGACTCAGGTTATCCCAAGTGCAGTGCCGATCGCAAGTGGTGACGCGACGACGCTCTCAAGGTCGGCTGCCGAAGTCTCTGCTCCCCCAGTATTGCCGAAAGAGGCTTCACTTAAGCAACCGATGACAGACGCCATAACGGCTCCAGAGGTAGTTCCTGACTCGGACGATGATGTCTCCTTGACGGAGGTCTTAAGAAGATCGGCTCTCATGGCCCAGGCAGAAAGGAAGCACAGGAGGCGTGCAGCAAGAGAACGTAACGGCGCCTTGGCTGTAGGTGCCGGCTCGAGCGTTGTTTCCCCCGTCCCTGCTCCTTCAGAGGGTGCTCCGGCCGCCCTGTCTACCGCTCATAGACAGGCGGTACGCGCGGCTCGGGAAGCAGTTGAAAAGTCGTCCCAAGGTAACGTAACACTGGGTCCTTTTGTCAGAATTTGATTTTCAGATTCTCATATACCCTACCCTGTAGTTCCAAGTCCTGGTGAGGAGGTGGCAGGTGAGATGACGGCAACCACCAAGCCCGAAACGGCTACTCTTTCTCAGGAGTCTGGGACTGCTCCTATTGCCGTTCTTTCCACCTGCGGTTCCCTGCCATCGCCTGGCATTGCGAGTGCCATGACGGCTCCCGTGGAATCAGGGGACGAATCCACGGGTGGCGAAACCGTCCCCCCGATTAAGATCGAAGAAGTCGTGATGCTTGGTAATGCTTCCATCACAGTTTTAGCCGATAACCTGTCTGGTAGGTTTCGGGTTGCTGCATTCTTTTCGTTGTACAATCCCTTCTGATGATATTTTGTTCCTTTCGAATGTAGGTGTGGTGAGCGCTGAGATTGTGACACCTGAAGAAGCACTACCAGCTGCCGCTCTGACGGTCGCTGCCCCTTCGTCTCCTCTTATATCCTCTCAAATGCTAGAAGGTATGGGTTTGCGATTTAAATTAGGACAACATCTTTCGCGTACTGACCATGTATCATCGTGATCTTGCAGGAGTTCTTTTTGATCATCTGTATCAAGTGTTGAACTCGCACTTCTCCTTCCAGTCGGAAGTTACTCTGCCTGCTGGTGCTGGTGAGTATAGCTTTCTAAACCGACGTCCCTTCTTTTCTTAGACGGGCGACCCGACCGTTGTTAATTTTGAGTTGATTGTAGCACTACAAATTGGAGGAGGGGACGAGGGAATCGTCACACCACCAGTACTCCCAACTCTGCCCCCTGTCGTAGCTGGTATGGTATACTCTATTGTTCGTGTATTTTCTTTATCTTTTGAGCCGACATCTAACTATGATTTGTTTTGCAGCGGTCGCACCGACTCTAGCTCAGTTCGAGTCTCACATCACAATGCCGGCAGGCCCCTTTTCTAGACGTCCATCTTCAAAAGGCGCTGTGACCAGTCTGCGTGTGTTGAGCGAATACATCGAGGAGCTTGACGCGGAGGCCCCTACATTCGCTGCAAATTTTGCTGCCGAGATTAATCCAATGTTGGTGATGCTTGTGAACTTCCATAACGAAGGCGTCGTTGAATCTAGGGTTAACCGCTGCAGAAAGATTGAGGCCTTCCTGCATGAGCTTGAGCTTAGGCGTCCTGCTCCTGAGATTCTGGCTTTGAACTCCCAGCGGGCTGCATGGGTCGAGCAGAGCGTGTCCTTCCTCCGCCATTTTGAACAAGAAGCGACCTTGAGGCAGAAGGAACGCAAGGAGGCTTCAGGTGAATCTGCTCGGCTGCACGCCCAAGTTGAAGCGAATGCCGAGCAACTGAGAGCCTTCTTTGATAATTTGCAGCGATGTATTTCGGACGGGCTGGCATTGAGGCGGAAGCTCGACTTCATTGAGCGGGTTACGCAGAGTCGCGAAGCTGCCCAACGGGAAATCGATGAGAAGGTTTCATCGTGCTTGCAGCAGTGGGCTCGAATTGAAGCGGAGCTGGCCACGGCGGCCGATCATGAGAAGGAGTTAAGAGGAATGCGCGAACAGCTAACTGATTTATTGAAGACACCTCCTCCTCAGTAGCTGTTTTTTTGTATAGATTGAACACTTGTAATCTTTGAACAACATGTATCCATTTTTATTCTTTTATATGATTCTTCTTGTACTCCATTGAATTCATGAATAAAAGATACACATTGTTTTGTTCTATTGTTGTTTTCTTCTCTTCGCTGTGTCATCGCCATGTGATTTTAGCGTGTGACCTGTAGATAATAGAGAACATTTCATCTTAGTCTCCTTGTAGGGTAGCGATGGCTTAGGAAGCAGGTTCAGGTCTGCTGCCTAAGACTTTTCAACTTTATGAGCCGTGAGGGTCTCACAAAGACTTTTCTCCCTACGAGTCGAGAGGATCTCGTAGGTGTATTTTCTCCTTAGGAATCGTGAGGATTCCTAAGTGTGCATTTCCCTTGAGAGTCGTAAGGATCTCACGAGAGAATTTTCTTCCTTACAAGTTGAGAGGACTTATAAGTGGTTGTTTCCTTTCTTGTCGATGTTTGACTTAGGAGAGTGTGGCCAGTAGAAAATCTACCTTAACCTCTCTGTGAGGCAATGATGGCTTGGGAGACAGTGTTAGGATCTGCCACCTAAGACTTTTCAACTTTATGAGCCATGAGGGTCTCATAAAGACTTTTCTCCCTACGAGTCGAGAGGATCTCGCAGGTGTGGTTTCTCCTTAAGAATCGTGAAGATTCCTAGGTGCGTTTTCTCTTGAGAGTCGTAAGGATCTCACAAGAGAATTTTCTCCTTACAAGTCGAAAGGACTCGTAAGTGATTGATGAGTTGACCTGCTCTTGAGTCAAAGCATTGCTTTGACGGGGAGTTCGAGGGTTTACTCTGGCTGTTTCCCACGGAGTCAGAATTGACTTTTGTTGTTGTTCAGTTGATAAAACTGCACATTTAATATGACATTTTTCCTACTATTTTTATATAATAAAAGGTGTTTATTATAATATATGATACATGTGAGGGTTTATCTGTAAAAATACTATTTTCATGTGTTTATATATTATAATTAACATTTGGTAGGAAAAAGTAAGCATATAATATTCATGTGACATTTGGCCCATTTAAATATGCTTACCTTATTAAAAGCCTTTAACCTATTGTTAATGGTTAAGTTAAATATCTCAATAAAACTTCACTAATATTATTTATTGAGTTATTGTGCAGAATTTGCAGGGCTGAAATCAAGGAAATCAAAGTTGTTAAAACAAACCTGCCTAATTAAGAAAGTAAACTAAAGAAATCAATTCCGGCAGTGACGTAGAAAAGATTTTCAGTTTCCAGAGATTCAAAAGATCACCACGTGTCACCAGAAGAAGCCACAAGAAGAATGAGCCCAAGATTCCTCTACTTGGCCGCGGATCCGCGGCCAAACCCACTTATTAGCCGCGGATCAGCCGCGTGCCAGATGAATTGGGAGCTGGAATTTTTCTGTTTGGATCATAACTACTCGCTTCCAAATTAGGAAGCTAGGATTATGGCTCTGGGACTATAAATAAGGACTGAGAGCCTCTTGGAAAAATCATCAAGCCGACGAGATCACAAAGTCCAAGACGGCTCATGCATCCAGGTTGAGCATCAACTGTTCGTCTACCTCCTTAGAAGAGATCGAGAAGCAAACTAGCATTTGTAATCATTTTCTAAGGGAATAAAGTGTAAATGAATTTTGTTGATTAATAAAGGTAGTTCTTTTTCTTATTCTATTTCTTGTAGTTTCATTATGATTTCCCTCTCCATCTCTTCTTCTCCCATCATGCGCGAGTAATTCTCCGCTTGATAGGGCTCGTAGGATTAGGGTAGATTAATGGATGATGAAGATCCTTAAACTCTTTTTACGTCCTATAAAGTTAATAAACTTTACCAAAAGAATCATTAACATTCTAATCGGGCGCACTACCAATTTATTGTTAGTCTCGACCGCGATTAGAGATTAGATTAATGATTGTTTTGGTAATGGCTAGATATTAACGGAGTTCCATATCGAGATAAAGGTTAAGAGTGGGAACTCTTTTCCCTCCAGAAACCCTAATCTACATGCATCTCTGTCGTTCTAGTTTTAAATCTATTAAAGGATAAAAAGAGTAAGTTTTAATTAATCATCCATAACTACTAAATCCTAACGAACCCTACAAGCCCCCTTTTATATTAAACTTACATCCATAATTAATCTAGATCTATATTTTGCATCAGTGTTTAACATAGATCTAGAACCTACAACCATTCTTTATTCTTCCTCCTTTCTTTCTCAACACGCCTAAAGTAAGAATAAAAGGTTCCACGTTTCCCAGAGGACGGCCCGTACTCATCTCGGTCTAGCTACACGCGACACTGTTATTGATTGCGGTTAACTACACACACATAAAACATATCAATCAAATGGCGCCGTTGCCGGGGATACGTGCGTAATTTTTTATTCTTACTATTTGTGTTGAATTCTTATTCGATCTATATCATAATCAAAACAAAACTGCAAATTGTATATTTAACGATTATTATGTGAATTTTGTAAGGAGATCTGGAGTCACAGACTTGAGAAAACAGAAAGAAAGAGACATTCATCGAGATCCAGAGGAGTACAGGAGGCCACGTAGCAAAACTCATCACAAGATCCCTCCACTTAGCGGCGGATCTGCGGCAAATAGGCCATATTGGCGGCGGAAGCGTGGCGCAAGAGAAGGATTAGGGTTCCAAATTTCTCTGGTAAGTTTCCCAACTCATTCTCTCTCCTCTGAAATCCAATAAAATATCTTTTCTGCAGGATTCTTTGCAAAATATCGTCGCTCAAAAATCCTTTTGCAAAGTTTTGTTATTGGTTTGTTAATTCATATTTTAATACGGATTTTTAAGGGGCAAGACCAAAATTCAGATTAGGTAGGGATTTTATCACCCTTCCTAAGCCCCACAAATCACAAACCGAGCATCTGCATCAACCCTACATTAATTTAAAAAATATCTAGACAAGACTCTAAGGACTGTCGCGCTCAATAAGGACAGAGGAAGGTCATGGGTAATTTATCACTTATCCACATTACTTTTGTGGTGTCTAGGCAAGTGTGTCTAAGGCAAGTGGTTACTTAATTAGGCCCGCTATTTACGGTGATTCGTATAGCGGATACCTCCCACTTACCTGGAACTTACCTGGCCACAAGAGTAGAAAAGAGGTGGTAGAGGATTGATCATGCGGCTTGTCCTTTGGAAGTCTAGGAGCAGTCTAGAGACTTGACCTAGGTAACCTTAGTTCTAGGGTTGTTTGTGCATTTTTGTGTGATTTGTCTTAAGTCCCATTTTTTCAAAACAGACCAATTTTAAATCACACATACGCTTCCACTTGCGCTAAACCCGCTTAGTGCAGGCTCGGCTGGACACGGGATTCTAGTGCCCGTCTTGTCCGCATTCCTACTATCGACTCCGAAGTCGGTGCTTCTTCATCTTCTTTTCCCCCACCACACACCACATCAACCGAGATGGACGGTACTCCATCAGATTATAATACCACGCTGCCACCGCCCGTAGGTGCGCAGAATCCACCGCGCATCTCTCTCCAAGAGAGATGCTATCCTATCCGTGGTCCACTCCCGACTTGCTTATCTATTCCACCAGCCAACGGGGATAATTTTGAAATTAAACCCCACTACATCAATCTGTTGCCCAAATTTCACGGGCTTGAGTCTGAAGATGCGTATGTTTTCATCACTAAATTCGAAAACGTATGCGCAATGATGGGTACTTCACAACTGACTGTGGATGCTATGTGCTTGCGTCTTATCCCATTCACTTTGTGCGACTTGGCAGAAAAATGGCTTTATAATACTGTCGCACACTCTATCACTAATTGGGATGAATTCGTAATAGCATTTCTTAAGAAGTTTTACCCAAACCATAAGACCGCCCGTGTTAGGAGCGAGATCAACCAGTTTACCCAGCTTCCCAATGAACCATTTTGGAAGTGCTTTGAACGTTTCAAGGATCTGCTTGTCCAATGTCCTCATCATGGAATAAATAGATGGTATTTGTGCCGAATTATATATGAGGGCATTAATCCAGCGACAAAGCAGATGCTTGAAACAAATTGTCAATGCAATTTCATGTCTAAATATGATGGTGAAGCTTGGAAATATCTGTAAGACCTCGCTGAAAACACTTTGCAGTGGGAAAGCGTAAGACCACCTTCATCTAGGGAAGGTATTCACCAACTCGATGTTTCCATCGCAGTAAAAGACGAAATGGCAGCGATGCAGAAGAAACTCGACGCTGTTGAGAACAAATTCTCATCAGTCTCCCTAAATTAGGTAAAGCTTTCCAAGACCGTGTGTAGTTGTTGTTCAGATCCTTCACACTTGACGGAAGAATGTCCTATGAATGCACCGTTTCAAGGTCACGAGCAATCTAATGCTGCTTTTCAGCAGCGACATAGAAACGATCCTTATTCTTCCACGTATAATCAAGGATGGAGGAATCATCCTAACTTTGCTTGGAACCAAAACCAACCCCAAAATCAAAACCAGTTCCAAAGCAATTATCAAAGACCTCCTCCACAGCAACCACAACCACAAAGTCAGCACCCTTTCAGTCACAAAATTTTCAAAATCCGGCCAACACTTCTGCACCGCAATTGGTCGGTACTGATAACTCTTCACTCGCACAAACTTTGGATTTGTTTATGAAACATACCATTCAAATGTCGGGTGATATGAAGTCTTCTATTGATACCATAAAGAAAGACTCCGCCTCCCACGGTGAAAGTATTAAATCAATAGAAAACCAAATTGCGCAGTTGAACGCCGCAATGAGTGCGAGAGAGAAAGGGAAACTCCCATCTCAACCCCTACCGAATCCTAGCCACTCACAAAATCATAACGTGAGTGCCGTAATTACGTTGAGATCGGGAAAAGTGCTGCATAACCTAGTGGGTGAGCAATTTGATGATGTTAGTGACACCAATGATACCCCAGCTTCTACTTCTTCCCCTAATTCGTCTAGTCTCCCACCTTCATCCGAGCCTATTCTCCGTTTTCCCCAAGGCTCGAACACTTCGCCCAATCTATCTAAGACGATTCCCACTCCAATTTTGGGATCGAATCCGTCCCCACAATCTTCTCCACAAATGTTGGACCCAAAACTTATTGATCAAGCTCTGTTTCCAAATAGATTAAGGGCCAACAGACCTAACCCACAAATGGAGAAGATTGTGGAAATGTTTAAGCAAGTTAACGTAAATATTCCTCTTCTAGATGCTATTCAACAAGTCCCATCTTATGCAAGAATTCTTAAAGACTTGTGCACTAGGAAGAGAAAAACGCAAGTGCCTAAAAAAGTTTTCATGACAAGTAATGTTAGCACAGCTTTTACCCAGCAGATACCAAAGAAACGTAAGGACCCTGGCTGTCCTACTATCTCTATTTCTATTGGGGGTAAAAATATTAATCGTGCTTTACTCGACCTTGGCGCTAGCGTTAACTTGCTTCCTTATTCAGTATACGAGCAGTTAGGGATTGGAGAGTTGAAACCCGCCTCGGGATGAACTAGAGGATGTGTTAATTAAAGTCGGGGAATTCATATTCTCTGTGGACTTTATTGTTTTAGACACACAGCCTGTGGCAAACCCACGCAATCAAATCCCAGTGATACTTGGTCGACCCTTCCTAGCAACTTCTAACGCCGTAATTAATTGTCGTAACGGTTCTATGAACTTATCCTTCGGAAAGATGACAATTGAGCTTAATATTTACAAGCTAGGAAGTCAACCATCTGAACCTTCTGCTCATTTGCTGGATGTTTGTTCCATCCACCAGATAGCTCCCAAAAGCTGCATGGATGAGGAACTTTGCTTTGATGATCTCGACAACACTAGTAAGACATCGTTTGATCTTGCACAATTTCATAGTGAGGATATGTTCAATGAGTCCACCCCTGAATTTGAATCTGTTGACTCATCGCAAAAGTCAGTAGCACTTTCCGAGTCAATATCCTATGCAAGTTTTGAACCCCTTAGGGAGTCCGAATATCATTCCCTTACCCCACCTTCTATTGTCTCTCCGCCAATACTTGATCTCAAACCGCTACCTTCTCATTTTAAATATGCATATTTAGGTGAGAATGAGACTTTGCCAGTGATTATATCCGCTTCTCTAGCCTTAGAGCAAGAGAACGCACTTTTGGCAGTGTTGAGATCGAATCGGCAAGCATTTGGTTAGACAATGGCTGACATCAAAGGGATTAGTCCCTTAATTGTTGAACATTATATACATCTGATGGATGAAGTCAAACCAACCCGAGACCCACAAAGATGGTTAAATCACATTATGAAGGAGGCGGTAAAGAAAGAAATCGTCAAGTGCCTTGATAGTGGTATAATTTACCCTATATCTGATAGCCAATGGGTAAGTCCAATTCACGTAGTCCCTAAAAAGTCTGGCATCATGATCATAACTAATAAGGCTAATGAGTTAATCCAAACAAGCACCCAAACTGGGTGGCGCGTATGTATTGATTACAGAAAACTTAATGCCGCGACGAGGAAAGATCACTTCCCTCTACCTTTCATTGACCAGATGTTAGAACGATTAGCTGGACACGAATACTATTGTTTCTTGGATGGATACTCTGGCTATAACCAAGTCCCCATCGCCGAAAAGGATCAAGATAAAACCACATTGACTTGTCCTTTCGGTACTTTTGCTTATAAACGCATGCCCTTTGGGTTATGCAACACTCCCGCTATATTTCAGCGGTGTATGATAGGGATATTCTCAGACATGGTTGAGAACTTTCTGGAAATTTTTATGGACGATTTCTCCATTTTTGGGGACTCCTTTGAGTACTGCCTTCGTAATCTTGACGCGGTTCTTACCCGCTGTAAGGATAAGAACTTAACTTTGAATTGGGGAAAATGTCATTTTATGGTCCAAGAAGGTATTGTCCTTGGACATATAATTTCAAGAAAAGGCATTGAGGTTGACAGAGCTAAAATAGATGTCATTCATAACCTCCCTTGTCCCAAATGCGTCAAAGATATACGATCCTTCCTCGGTCATGCAGGATTTTATAGGAGATTCATTAAGGACTATAGCAAAATTGCTAGACCCTTAACCCTTCTATCGGCCAAGGATACTACATTTCACTTCGATTCGGATTGTGAGGCTGCTTTGGAATCGCTTAAAGGATCACTCACTACAGCCCCGTTCTATCATGTAATTTACTATGCAAGTAGAACCTTGAATGATGCACAAATAAATTACACAACTACCGAGAAAGAACTCTTGGCAGTTGTATTTGCATTAGAGAAATTCAGGCCCTACTTGATTGGCTCGCCAATAGTGGTTTACACTGATCACTCCGCCCTACGACATCTTTTATCGAAGAAGGATGCTAAGGCCAGGCTAATACGTTGGATCCTATTGTTACAAGAATTTGATCTTGTCATCCGAGACAAGAGTGGATGTGAAAACGTTGTAGCCGACCATCTTTCATGCATCACTTCTTCGCCAACTTTGACCGTGCCGATAAATGACTCATTTCCTGACGAACAGCTCTTGACTGTATCCTACGAACCTTGGTTCGTGGATATTGTGAACTATCTTGCGACGGGACTTATTCCTAGCGATTGATCGAAACAAGACAAACTTCGATTTCTATCCCAAGTAAAATACTTTTACTGGGATGAACCTTATCTGTTTAAGTATTGTTCCGATCAAATCATTCGCAGGTGTGTCCCTAACGATGAATTCAAGAGTGTGTTATCATTTTGTCATGATCAGGCATGCGGAGGTCATTTTGGTCCTCAAAAAACGGCGGAGAAAGTTTTGCAATGTGGCTTTTATTGGCCAACATTATTTAAAGATGCATATGAACATTGCAAAACTTATCCGTGATGTCAACATTTGGGTCGGATTTCACGAAGAAATGAGATGCCGCTCTAACCTATATTGGTTGTGGAAATATTCGATGTTTGGGGTATTGACTTTATGGGCCCTTTTCCCAATTCTTTTGGGAATTTATATATCTTGTTAGCGGTTGATTATGTCTCGAAATGGGTGGAAGCAATAACGTGTCGCACTAATGACAACAAAGTTGTCATTAAGTTTCTTAAAGAAAATATCTTTTCGCGATTCGGACACCCCCGCGCTATAATTAGCGACAACGGGACACATTTCTGTAATAGGTCTTTCGAGGCTTTGATGCGGAAATATTCAATCACTCACAAGCTTTGTACGCCCTATCAACCCCAAATAAGCGGGCAAGCTGAGATCTCAAATAGGCAGATCAAACAAATTTTGGAGAAGACGGTTTCTAAAAACCGTAAAGATTGGTCAACCAAATTGACGGATACTCTTTGGGCATTTCGCACCGCTTATAAGACCGATCTTGGTATGTCTCCATACCGCTTTGTGATTGGGAAGACATGCCACCTTCCTATCGAGATCGAACATAAAGCAATGTAGGCTATTAAAGAGCTTAACTTCGATTTTGATCAAGCTTGCAGCTATCGGAAGCTGCAATTGAATGAGCTAAGCGAACTCCGCGATGAAGCTTACGATAATGCGGTGATAGTAAAGAACCAGACTAAAGTGTTCCACGATAAAAACCTTTTTAGAAAAACTTTCACATCGGGACAGCAAGTCCTTCTTTACGATTCCCGTCTCCATCTTCATCCGGGTAAGCTTAAATCTTGTTGGAAAGGACATTTTGTGGTGCGGTATGTACACCCGCACGGGACAGTAGAAGTTGAAAATTTGAAAAACGGTTCAATTTTTAAAGTAAATAGGCATAGATTAAAACCGTATTTCTCTACTGACCCAGCAGAGGAGCTCCTGTTTTTACAGGAGCCGCTTTATCTGAACTGAATTTCCTCCGCCTCACCTCCATGTTTTGGTAACATTTACTCATTTTAAGAATGGAGGTGAGTGAAAATGGACTTAACTGAATATCTGTGCGTGCCAAAGAACAAGTTTGGGGATAGTTTTCATTTAACTATTATTTTACCCCTTTTGTCTCTCCCCATGTATACAGGTTCATACTCTCAAAAAGACAACATCAGTGAGGACACTGCTGAAAACAGGTTTGGGAGGGAGGTTTGTATCCACTGAATTTTATCTTTGACACTGGGCATTCAAATTTTTTTTATATATAACAAAAGAGTAGAAAGTGAAAAATTATATTTAAAAGATAGGAATAGTTTAAGAAAACCAATAAAATTAGAAGTTTTCTTAAAAGAACTAGTAATAAGCAGTTATGAGCCGTTGTCCCAAGGGTTAGTAAGATGAAAGAAGTCACTAATCTGAGGATAAAAATAAGTCTGAAAAATAGTTCCTATTCTGGAAGCCAAACATTTGAATGTTGATACCTATACGCACTTATACACGTCTTGAAACTCGGGATAGTAGAGGATACCTTGAAATGCTCTTGTCTAAAAGCCAAAGTATGAAGGAAGTAAAAAAATGAATAAAAGATAAAATGGTGGAGAAAAATGAACACTGGTTTTGTTATCACCAAGGCAGCAATAAAAAAATATAGCGAGGATGCTTCATCACCTAGTGCCTTGACCAACTGGTCTGGGAGTCACTGCTAAGCCTCAGGTGGTGCAAGACGAGGAAAATACTAATACACCTAATCAGCAAGCACATGAGTAATCGGTCGGTTAGTATCTCAAGAAGTATTAACGGTCGCATGAAAAATGTGCGAGCAAAACCATCCAAGTATTCATCAAATTAAAAAGTACTGAGGTAGATGAATAAGAGTATGATAGCTTGAATTGAATTCTCCGAGTGTAGAGATGTTCTATATACACACGTAGGGGTATATGATCGATGTTTGGATGAAAGGTAGGAATGAAGAATAAAGACGATGTTTTATTGAGGGGTGATGTGATTTCTAATATCTTTTCATGACTATTAAGATAGGGCTCATGACAACTGAAAAGCTAATGTAGTTGGAAACTCTAAATTTTCAAAGTATTTCTTTTATAGTTCTTATCTTTATATGTAACTTTCACCATCTCTCTTTTATTATAGGATTTTGTGGGTGTAATCCGCTGAAAACCCTCAGGAGACAACACTCCTCCTACTAGGGACACCTAGAGGTTTAACGGCTTGTTGCACGTGCTCAGTGCAATCGTGTTGCCTACGAAAGTGTGCTTAGTTTTCTCCTTTCTTTTTCTCCTTCTCTTGAATAAACTAGTTTGCTCGGGACGATCAAAGATAAGTTTGGGGGTATTTGTTCAGTTGATAAAACTGTACATTTAATATGACATTTTTCCTACTATTTTTTATATAATAAAAGGTGTTTATTATAATATATGATACATGTGAGGGTTTATCTGTAAAAATACTATTTTCATGTGTTTATATATTATAATTAACATTTGGTAGGAAAAAGTAAGCATATAATATTCATGTGACATTTGGCCCATTTAAATATACTTACCTTATTAAAAGCCTTTAACCTATTCTTAATGGTTAAGTTAAATATCTCAATAAAACAAACTCTACTAATATTATTTGTTGAGTTATTGTGCAGAATTTGCAGGGCTGAAATCAAGAAAATCAAAGTTGTTAAAACAAACCTGCCTAACTAAGAAAGTAAACTAAAGAAATCAATTCCGGCAGTGACGTAGAAAAGATTTTCAGTTTCCAGAGATTCAAAAGATCACCACGTGTCACCAGAAGAAGCCACAAGAAGAATGAGCCCAAGATTCCTCTACTTGGCCGCAGATCCGCAGCCAAACCCACCTATTGGCCGTGGATCTACCGCGTGCCAAATGAATTGGGAGCTGGAATTTTTCTGTTTGGGTCATAACTACTCGCTTCCAAATTAGGAAGCCAGTGTTATGGCTCTGGGACTATAAATAAGGACCGAGAGCCTCTTTGAAAAATCATCAAGCCGACGAGATCACGAAGTCCAAGACGGCTCACGCATCCAGGCTGATCATCAACTGTTCGTCTACCTTCTTAGAAGAGATCGAGAAGCAAACTAGCATTTGTAATCATTTTCTAAGGGAATAAAGTGTAAATGAATTTTGTTGATTAACAAAGGTAGTTCTTTTTCTTATTCTATTTCTTGTAGTTTCATTATGATTTCCCTCTCCATCTCTTCTTCTCCCATCATGCGCGAGTAATTCTCCGCTTGATAGGGTTCCTAAGATTAGGGTAGATTAATGGATGATGAAGATCCTTAAACTCTTTTTACGTCCTATAAAGTTTATAAACTTTACCAAAAGAATCATTAACATCCTAATCGGGCGCGCTACCAATTTATTGTTAGTCTCGACCGTGATTAGAGATTAGATTAATAATTGTTTTGGTAAAGGCTAGATATGAACGGAGTTCCATGTCGAGATAGGGGTTAAGAGTGGGAACCCTTTTCCCTCCAGAAACCCTAATCTACATGCATCTCTGTCGTTCTAGTTTTAAATCTATTAAAGGATAAAAAGATTAATCTTTAATTAATCATCCATAACTACTAAATCCTAACGAACCCTACAAGCCCTCTTTTATATTAAACTTACATCCATAATTAATCTAGATCTATATTTTGCATCAGTGTTTAACATAGATCTAGAACCTACAACCATTCTTTATTCTTCCTCTTTTCTTTCTCAACACGCCAAAAGTAAGAATAAAAGGTTCCACGTTTCTCAGAGGACGACCCGTACTCATCTCGGTTTAGCTACACGCGACACCGTTATTGATTGCGTTTAACTACACACACATAAAACATATCAATCAGCCGTGTTCTACGGTACCAGGAGGGGTTGACTTTAGCCGTGTTCTACGGGACCAGGATTTGCTATGGCTGTTTCCTACGGGGTCAAGATTGACTTTAGCCGTGTTCTACATAACCAAGATTTGCTCTGGCTATTTCCCACGGGGTTAGGATTGACTTTGGCTATGTACTACGGGACCAGGATTTGCTCTGGCAGTTTCCCACGGTGTCAGGATTGACTTTAGCCATGTTCTACATGACCAGAATTTGCTCTGGCGGTTTTCCACGGAGTCAAGATTGACTTTAGCCGTGTTCTACGTGACCAGGATTTGCTCTGGCCATTTCCCACGGGGTCAGGATTGACTTTAGCCATGTTCTACGGGACCAGGATTTGCTATGGCTGCTTCCCACGGGGTCAGGATTGACTTTAGCCGTGTTCTACGGGACCAAGATATGCTCTGGCTGCTTCCCACGGGGTCAGGATTGACTTTAGCCGTGTTCTACAAGACCAGGATTTGCTCTGGCAGTTTTGTCACGACCCGAAAGAGCACGTGACTGGCCCTTGAACCATATGAAGCCTATAGGACCCCATCTGATCCAAGTAAGCCAAAAGCCCAGAAATCTAAAACCATTTTAAGGAGTAAATAAAGAAAACTGGTTTTAAGAAGTAAAGAAAACATGTTTTGAAAATCAAAGTTTTTAAATAACAAGCCGAATATGCATTTTTAAAATGTGTAATATTTCCTGAAAATTTCGGCAGAGTTTCCTTTGTAAAAACTGGCCCCGAATGGGGTACAACAATAATAATATATATATGCAAGGAAAAAGGCATCCCCAAGTGGGAGCTAGCTCTTCGTCAATCGACGGTCACAACCACGCAAGCAATATAATATACAACGCCAAAGGGCGAGGATCGAAACTCAAAAAGAAACTCAAAACAGCCAGAAAACCATAATACTACAAGCGCGACTCTAAGGTCGAGATAGTACATCACTGTTTTACTAAGTCTGAAACAATATACAAGTTTTGGTTGATGGAATTTCTAGATACAATGAATAATAAATGTACAATGGCGGTTCTGATACAAAAGAACCCACCTACCAAAGCAAGTCACCCATATAGAAGTAGTGTGCCAGAAATTCCGCTATGGAATCTGTACGGCAAAACCTGCAAGAACTGTGGCACAACGGGGGTGAGTTGCCAACTCGTGAATAGAAAATATCTACAAGCAGAGATCGAATGTATGACCCATCCTAGGTCAATACAATCAGATATATAAACCTCAATATGAATAAATCTGAAGCATGCTAAACTGGCAATGTAACCTCAATACATAAGTGTAGTGCCAAGTGCTCGTACCAGTGCCTCAGGTAATAGCATATCATGAATATGAGGTAAGATCAATGTAATCAAATCTGCATGTACGTGGATCCCGTCCACTCGTCACCCAAAATGACAATAAGCATCATGCATGCAAATATCATAAAGCATATGCATGGAAAATATGAGGATATAAACCATCCGTGTCCCTCGCGACACGTCAAAGTCATGGAACCGGAGTGCCCAGCATCGACACTCGAAACCATCATGAAAGCTGTGCCCAGCATCGGCACGTAAATCCTCATATATCGGGCTCCGTCAGTCCGGATATGCCCACGGGCTCCGTCTGCGGAATCGGCCCTCGGCCCCAGCAGTATGCCCATATCCATCTATCAACTCTGGTCGGTATCCTCCGGATAACCGTCAGGTCCAACCAATCACCGGTAGGTACTCGCCCACCTCCAGGCTCAATCGGCAAAGTCCATCGATCATCTTGCCGAGGGGAACCATATCGGGCCCACCATGTACCCGTAATCGGCCTCGTCCACTCCTCGAATCGGGTCTCACATGTCGCTCTCAGCACCGAGAAAACACATGGTGGACGCACTGAAATATCATATCAAGGATAACCGGGTTTTTAAAACAATTACATATTCTCTTTTGAAATACCCATGGTTCCCAAATCCAGAAATATCATGGAAACAACATATCTCAATGCGTATAATCAGAAAGCATGATGTATGCGACATGTAAAAGAAATGTAAGCATATCATTATGTCATGCAAGAATCATATACTGAATGCAACAGTACTACAGTGTAGTGACATGGCAATTATCGATGATGAAGTGTGTGAGCCGGCAAACAAGTGTACGTGGAACATACGTATCATCGATAATGGTGCCGGTGTCCTAGCAGCATGACTGTAATATATCAACAACACAAGCGATGCAATGCAAATAGCATGAATATGCGGAATCAAATAATCAACGCAACAGTAAAGAATCTACCTCAATAAATATATCATGCAGCCTTGACATTTGAAATAAGACGAATCGGGGTTTTTAATAAAATAAGGGCTACGGTGTTTTAAGAAAAGATGCTTCGTTTGAAAATACCCGTAGAATCCCTTTTGCCTATCTTTAAAATATCCATGATTTGTTAGTTTTGAAATAGGTATGACTCGGGTCTAGTCTAATGTCTACTAAGTAATCTAAACAGGAAGGGTATGAAACCACCTACATCTGAGTCGATATATATATAAATATAATAGTCAGTAATCCCGCCTCCATGGTATCACAAACGATATAACATCCTCGAGTCATGAGCGCGGATCTATCATCAATATAGGCCCGTATGGTAAATCGTCGTACGGCATCCCAATAGCTGGGTACAGGTCAATATCACATTATCTCATCACATATCAGGTATCACTACCATCATATCACATAATCTAGGGTACAGATCTAAGTCTAGTACAATCGATACCATCTATATAAATGCGTGTGTAAACACACGTCCCAAAGCCCGCCAAAGCATTCCGTCGTATCTCCCATACGAATTCTATCATATCGCCGATCTCACGGCCTCAAATCGAATCTCATCGACTCAACTCACATCCCAAGTACTATCCTCATAATCCAGTATATGTACACATAGTCCCATACCCATGTGAACACATACAAATATATATTCCCATATACACATGCGAGAGAAAGTATGTATGTAAGTGTATGCGTGCGTGTGTGTATGGGTGCAACCCCTACTCTAGGGTTTCGCACTACACTAAACCAATCCATCTTATCATCAATAATCTCAAAGAACATATAATAAATATATGTGTGTATACGTATTCGTATACATCACCACGGACTGCGAGGGTGCTATACGCCATCCACCCGACTTCCCCCGTAGATATAATCTACTCACCTTGCGTCTTTATCTGTTGACATCACCACGCTTTTGCTTGTCGTCCCGAAGTTTTCATGGGGTACCTACACATTAACGTATCGCAAATGCGTATCAAAACCAATTCAACTAAAACGGCATACGAAACCCAAAACGATACGCTATGATCTATAGGTTAGAACCTATGGACAACGCCTTCCAAAACCATTAACAACCCTCGATATCGTCGTATAAACGCCAAGTAGTCTAGGTAAAACACCATACGCAAATTCAGAATTACAAATACGGAATACGAAAACACGAATCCAAAACAGCAACTAAGGAAATAGGCTCCAGATTTCACCCTAGGTCAAATTAGACAAATCTATACATGCCAGGGGTCTAATCTATATATACAGGAGCTACAAAACCAGAACGAGGAAAAATGGTGGGGTCCAGGCCGCAATTTGCGGCCAAACAGAATAAATCTGCGGCCTGAAGAAGGAGTTGGTGGCTGGGGTTTTGTGTGGTGGTTCTAGGGTGCCTGCACATCTCACTGTCCAACCAATTTTATTTTAGGATGTCTCGGGTGATAGCAGATTACAAAATACACTCCCAGATTTACAGTTTTCCCCGATATCGATTCCATAAATCCGTATTCTGGTTTCTAGTTCAGGTTTGGGTCCAAAATAACATCACACCAGGAGTTCTAAGGTCATCACAAGCCTCAATTCCACTTTTGATTTCAGATCCACCCTAAACCCTAACTAGGTTTTCCTTAAGTCCACCAAAACACATAATATTGGTTCTAAACTAAACATGGGGTATGAGTAATGCTAAAACTCAACTAATGGTTCAGTAATTACCTCATTTGGCAACTCAAGAAAATTCTTGAGTTGCCCCTAGTGGCCAAAATCCTTGCTTCCTTGGTCCAATGTGTAGATCTTGAGCTCGTGCACACTTTTAATGAAATGAGAGTGGTGTTTTCGTGTTACTTTCATGGTGATTTGGGGCTTGAAGAGGGGAGGGAGAAGAGGGAGCAGCAGCTTCAGCAGCAAGGAGATGGAGGAGAGAGGAAAATGTGATGAAGAAATGAGAGGAAAAAGGCTAAGTCAACACCCTCACCTACCCTCTCTCTCACCATACCTATTTTCTTTTCTTTTTCTTATTTCTTTTCTTCACTAAATCCCTTCTCACTCGAATAGTAAACCCAAAAGAAAAGTCATGGTAGAAATGCACAAGTGTAGAGAAAAGACATGTGCATGTTTTGCACAAAATTGCTAAAAACCGATTAGCGATTTTTAATCGCGATTAGCACTAAATTAGCATATAAATGATCACAAAAACTTAAAAATGGCATAATTCAAATAAATACCCCCATTTTAGAATTTTCCATAATTTTTCCCATTTATCGGTATTTAATTATACCGAATATTAAAATATTCATTAAAATAATATTAATTTATAAAATTTCCCAAAAATAATATTTTATTATTTTGAAATGTTACAATTTTCCCACGGGGTCAGGATTGACTTTAGTCGTGTTCTACATGACCAGGATTTGCTCTGGCAGTTTCCCACGGGGTCAGGATTGACTTTAGCCGTGTTCTACATGACCAGGATTTGCTCTGGCAGTTTCCCACGGGGTCAGGATTGACTTTAGCCGTGTTCTACATGACCAGGATTTGCTCTGGCAGTTTTCCACGGGATCAGAATTGACTTTAGCCGTGTTCTACATGACCAGGATTTGCTCTCTCGGTTGTCTGTGAACCGTCGAGGTTTGGAACAGGGACTTTGCCATGGCTCCAAGGTTGATTGTCGCGTCTGAATCATGTTGGAATGAGGAGGAACGCTGTTGGTGATCTCTAGGCTTTCTGTGAACCGTCGAGATTTGGAACAGGGACTTTGCCACGGTTCCAAGGTTGATTGTCGCGTCTGGATTCTGCTGGAATGAGGAGGAACGTTGTTGGTGATCTCTAGGCTATCTGTGAACCGTCGAGATTTGGAACAGGGACTTTGCCATGGCTCCAAGGTTGATTGTCGCGTCTGGATCCTGCTGGAATGAGGAGGAATGTTGTTGGTGATCTCTAGGCTGTCTGTGAACCGTCGAGATTTGGAACAGGGACTTTGCCATGGCTCCAAAGTTGATTGTCGCGTCTGGATCCTGCTGGAATGAGGAGGAACGCTTTTGGTGATCTCTAGATGCAAATGTTGCCATCAAGACTTGGCTCTCTTTCTGACGAAGCCTGGTGGGATGGTATGATCCTCTCTTTGTTTGTGCCTTGGATTGTATACAGGGATCGATGTGATCTCATCTGTAAGGCGAAAAGTTAAGTTTCATTTCATTTTTTTATTTCTTTCCGCGATGCTCGACCATTTCAGCTTTTTATCGCGAAAGTCGTGATTGCCCAATCATTTCGGCTATTTTTCGCGGTGCCCAATCATTTCGGCTATTTTATATGCATATTTTTTTACTTGCTGATTTTGTTGCAAGGTGCCCCATCATTTCGGCTATTTCATATGCATTTGTGGATCACTGGCTTTTCGCTGCGAGTTTGGGATTTGACACTGATTGAGGCATCAGCATCGCTACAACTGGAATATTACCAGGAGCGAATCATCATTTACATTTGTCGATGTCGAACAAAGGTGGTTTAGCTAACAGGGTTAGGATCCTGTCGACTAAGGCTTTTGACTTCATGAGCCGTAAGGATCTCATGAAGATATTTCTCCCTACGAGTCGTGAGGATCTCGTAAGTGCGTTTTCTCCTTAGGAATCGTGAGGATTCCTAAGTATGTGTTCTCTTATAAGTCGTAAGGATCTTACAAAAGTGTTTTCTCCTTATAAGTCGAGAGGACTTACAAGAGCCGTCCACTGTGTGAACATATCCCTGGTCGCGGGTGGGACTTTGTTAGGGAAATGTTTATTCACGCCCGTGGATTGTATACAAGGGTCAATATTGAACCGCTTGTAGGGCAGCATTGGAGGTTGTGATGGCTTAAGAACAGGTTCAGGTCCCTGTAGCTTAAGGCTTTTGAACCCTGTGAGCCATGAAGGTCTCAAAGGGGAATTCTCCTTACGAGTCATGGGGATCTCGTAAGTGTAATTTCTCCTTAGGAATCGTGAGAATCCCTAAGCGTGTTGCTCCCTTGTGAGTCATAAGGATCTCACGCAGGTATTTTCTCCTCACAAGGTCGAGAGGACCTTGCAAGTGTCTTTTAACGAGATTGCACCCTTTCGGGTTTTCACAAAACTCGTCGGTAGTCCTGCTGTTTTTACTCACAGATCCCTTTCGGATTTTCATCCGTACCCATCTTTCTTATGGACGTACCATTTTTTTTTGCGTCAGCCTTGGGATGCTACGGTCGTAGTAGTTTATAGACGTCTCAGTCAACAGCCAGTATTAGGACATAGTGTTCTATCGTTAGTTTAAGGACGTTTCTGTCCAATAGTAGTTTAAGGACGTTTCGGTCCGTTAGCCGGCTACTACTTATAGAGTTTGGGCTTAGGAAGATAGCGAGCGGACATAGGCGTCGTCATCTATCGTTAACCTAGGTCGTGACTCGTCAGGCATAGTATTTTTTTAGGAAGCGACCGTTTATTGGCCTGAAAGGTCTTTCACCATGCATGTCCATGAGTAGATAGGCTCCACCGTGGTAAACTTTGTCTATTATATACGGGCCTTCATAGTTCGGCTCGAATTTTCCACGTTTGGCACGATTGGGGATCATAGGTCTTTTGACCACTAGCACGAGTTCGCATTGGCGGAATGTCCTCGTCCTAGTCAATCTCTCGTATGAGCACGTCATCTTTTCTTTATAAGCCTTCAGGTTTTGTTGCGCCATGAGCCGGGTTTCATCAAGGGCGTCAAGCTCCTCAAGCCGAAGGTGAGCATTTTCTTCGTCTGTTAGTTCGTAGTGAACCGCCACTCGTAAAGAGGGTAACTCTATCTCGAGGGGGAGTACCGCTTCTGTGCCGAATACCAATGCATACGGCGTTGTGTTCATGGCTGTTTTGAACATAGTTCGATACGCCCAGAGAGCTTCATGCAGTCTCTCATGCCAGTCCTTCTTATTTCGAGACACCGTCTTTTTTACGATCTTCGTCAAGGTCTTGTTGAAATCCTCAGCTAGACCGTTAGCTCGGGGATTATAGACTGAAGAGTATCTTCAGTCTATGTTATGCTGTTGTATGAAGCGGCTGATCTTGTGGCTTCTATAGGCTAACCCGTTATCGGAGATAATCCGTCGCGGAGTGCCGAACCGGTAAATGACGTGTGTCTTGAAGAAATGGAGAATATTCTCCGTCTTCACTTCCCTCAGCGGTACTGCTTCTGCCCATTTGGAGAAGTAATCGGTTGTTGCCAGGATGAACCGATGTCCTCTGGACGATGCTGGTTCGATGGGGCCGATTATGTCAGTTCCCCACATTTCGAATGGCCAGCTGGCCACCGTTGGATGTAGTGGATTTGGATACTGGTGAATAAAATCCCCATGAATCTGGTACGAGTGGCATCGCTTCGCGTATTCGAGGCAGTCTTGGATCATCGTGGGCTAATAGTAGCCCATCCTTTTGATCTTTAGTTTCATTTTTGGCCCGGCTTGATGAGAACCGCAGAGTTCGTCGTGAGTTTCTTGGAAAACTCTCCTTGCCCCTTCTGGCCCCAGGCATCTTATCCATAGAGAATCAAATGATCTCTTATACAGAGTATCATTGACAAAGGCGAAGGACAGGGCTCGTTTCATGAGATGATGTCTTGAGGACGCGTCTTCAGGTGTTCAACGGGATTTGAAGTAGTCTATAAAGACTTCTCTCCAATCCATAGCATTTTCCTGGTCTTTTACTTGTAGGGCTGCTTGCTCTGTCGTTCCCTTTTCTTCGGACGACTCTAGAGATATTTCTGCCGGTGCAAGAACCCAACGGCTTTGCACAACGATCCTCACATCATCGAGGTTCTCGTCGGCCAATTCTTTAGCGAGTTTGGCTAGTGCATCTGCCTTGCTGTTTTCCGCGCACGGTATGCTTTCCAGGGCATAGGCCAGGATTTGAGTCAGCAGTTGCTGCACTCTCTCCCCGTACTTCACCAACTCTAGTTTGCACGTTTGATAATCATCGTTTACTTGACTAACGACCAGTTGGGAGTCTCCGTATATGAGGAGGTTTTCGATTTCCATGTCGATAGCGATCTCAAGACCTGCTATCAAAGCTTCATACTCGGCTTCATTGTTTGTCCTCGGCTCTGTCAAGGCAAAGGCAAAGCGCATTATCCCTCCTTGTGGTGTCGCGAAGATGAGGCCTACCCCTGATTTGATTATGGGGGTGCTGTGTTTTCGCTTCTTCATAGAACATGCTCCGTCGAAGTAAAGTTCCCATCGGGTATCACCCCCTCCTTTCTCCCCGTCAATCGTGTCAAACGCGTGCTCGTCGGGCAATTCGCAGTTCAAAGGAGAATCGGCAGGTATCGGATGCTCAGCAAGGAAGTCGGCGATAGCCTGGCCTTTCACCGCCTTGAGGGGACGATATGTCATCGAGAATTCCATTAAGAGTAGGGCCCATTTAGCGAGCCGTCACGTTAATATGGCCTTTGACATCAAATATTTGAGGGGATCCACCTTTGATATGAGATGGACCTCATGTGCCAACGCATAGTGTCTGAGCTTCGTTATCGCGAAGATCAACGCCAGGCAGTGTTTTTCGATGGGGGGTAGTTGCTTTCTGCCCCCGGGAGAACTCGACTCAAATAGTAGAGGGCTCTTTCCTTCCCTTGATCGTTCTCTTGTGCCTACAGCGCGCCTAAGGAACCTTCAAGTGCAGTTGAATACAGAATGAAGGGCTTTCCCTTGACTGGAGCGGTCAGCACCGGAGGATTCTGCAAGTATTGCTTGATTTCGTCCAGTGCGCTTTGGCATTTGTGATCCCAGACGAAAGGGGTTCCCTTCTTCATCAGGTGACTGTAGGGATGGCACTTGCCGGAGAGATTAGCTATAAATCGCCGGATATACGCGAGCTTTCCTTGGAGAGACCGCAGTTGCTTGAGAATCCTTGACGGAGGCATTTCCATAATCGCCTTGATCTTTGACGGGTCTATCTCGATGCCCGGTGTCGTACAATGAATCCCAGGAACTTGCCTGAGGAAACTCCGGATGCGCATTTGAGAGGGTTCATCTTCAGGTTGTATTTCCGCAGACGTTGGAACACAATCTTCAGATGTTCCCAATACTCCTCATGCAATTTACTTTTCACCACAAGGTCGTCAATATAGCATTTGACTATATCATGTATGAGGTCATCGAAAATCTTCGTCATGGCCCTCTGATAGGTGGCACCGGCGTTCCTTAGACCGAAAGGCATCACCTTGTAGCAAAATATGCCCAAAGGGGTCCGGAAAGCGGTATGCTTCTGATCCTCGGGATGCATCTTTATCTGATTGTATCCCGATGAGCCGTCCATGAAGGAGAAAACTTCATGAGTGGACGTATTATCTATCATCAGCTCGGTGACCGGTACTGGAAAGTCGTCCTTCGGGCAAGCTTTGTTGAGATCCCGGAAGTCTACGCATATGCGCACCGTCCCATTTTTCTTCATCACTGGGATGTGTTGGCGATCCAGTCAGGATACTGAATCTCTTGGATGAAGCCGGAGTCGATTAGCTTCTTGACTTCGGCGTTGATGCTCATCTCAAGCTCGAGCCGCATTCTCCTCGGTGCTTGTTTGATCGGCTTGACGTCCGGAGATATCGCCAATTTGTGCAAAGCAATCTCTGGATCTAGTCCCGGCATCTCGGAATAGTACCATGCGAAGCAGTCTTTATACTGCATGAGCACGTCTTTAAGCATAGCCACCCTTTCTTCAGACAACAGCTCACTGACGAATGTCGGTCGCGGGTCACTTGCCGTCCCCAAGTCAATTTTCTTGAGGTTATCTGCAGTAGTATGTATCCCATCTTCCAGCTCTTTTGGCGCCGGTGGAAACTCTGAGATCACATCGTCGTCATCGTTTTCGAAGCACCAGGGGAGGTCATCCATATTCTCGGATTCTTCTTCTGACAGCGTTATCACGTGACAGGTACGAGATCGCTTCCAAGACCGATGTCAATCCGGCTCTACTCTCGCTGCATGTTATACCTCATGATACAAGTCCTTCGGGTCTTCTCCGCTATCCTCCTCATCATCGTAGGCTCAAAGGATCGATCCGGATCGTGGCTTCCTCATCGGCTTTCTCGAATCAAAGACGATCCACCCGAGAGTCTATAGTCCGAGCTCCAACCTCAAATCCGATGTAACTAGGTCAATAAGCTTGCTAAACTTGATGGCCTAGGTGATGTAGAGAATGAATATGGATTTATTTTTCTCCTGAAACCCTAGTTTACTCAACTCATGAGACCTTAAGGGTTTTTGTTGAGAGGAAGAAGAAGAGAGCTAACTTGAGGAAAGAGAAATTGTTTTTCATAATGATAATAGAAAATGTAATGGCTTACTTGATTTGACCACAAGCATGGCAAGAAAATATCTCACCCAAAATATCTAATGCCACAAAATATCTCACAAGAAATATCTAGTCAAAGAGTCAAACCAAGTCAAGTGGTCAAACCAAGTCAAATGGTCAAACCAAGTCAAGTAGTCAAAACAAGTAGCCATGCCACAATTATCATTTACAACTATAACAAATACTTTCCTCCACCTCATAATTGTTTTAATCAAGTCAATGGTCAAAACCCTAATGAGGTGTCTCCTTCTATGCCCCTCTCATCCGTAAATACATACCTGCATCCTTGTTCCGAGAAACATGAATACAAAGAGACGAAACTGATCCATCAATATAATACTAGGATCCGGCTTAAACCAAAGCCCACTAGTATTATCCGTCCGAACATCATACGCGCACAAGTGCATGTATGTGATCGAAGCCCTGCCGTAAAACCATACGGCCTCTACATCTTTCGCCCGATGCAGGGAAACTCTCTATATAGGACTTTAAAGACTCGACAGTATGCTGGCAGTGGGTTTAACCACAAACCGCAAGCAGTACTAGCTGCACGTAACAGCTATCCAGGTATCTGTCGATAAGAAGGCCGATGAGGAAACCCATCCGAACTCCTACTGAGCCTAGATGTGACGATCTTTGTACAGTCTGTTCTGTTCGTCTAAGAGTATCGCATATCGGGCCTAGGGGCGGTAATCGTCAGACCCCTAATAGCGCAATAAGTCGTGCCAGAGTGTAGCCCAAAACACCCTGAGAAACTACTGGAATACCTACCAGTAAATCTTGCTTGCCCTGGCCAGGGACTTTGTGTAATGGCTCTCCGAACACAGCACGATATCAACTCCCAATACCGGGAGAGACGAATCCTATCTAACCGCCACTGCCACCAAGTGCTTCGGGACTTCACCCAACTACTACCTGTTTGCATAACTCCTTTGAGCCGTGGTAGGGTAGTAATCAAAGTACAGTGGGAACACACTCGAGGCGAAATAGCGGTGTCAAGTCGACGGACTAAGCTGTACTCATGTTACCTGGGAACTGCTACCCGACGATAGGTATAATACCAACCAACAGTTCCCGATGAGTCATGTCCAGTATACTCGTAACCTAACGAGCACCTGCATACTATCTCCAGTACGACGTACTAATGGCTATGGGGCAGACCATCTCCTCTGCTGGGATGAGAAGCGTATACACTAGTCTACTCCGGAGTATCGATGCCCCCATCTCGATAATCCTACGACTAGGGACTTGTATAGGATGTGCTTATAGACTACCCAGCCCCCACTAGTATGACTGCCATCACAACGCTGGTAATCAAGCAAAGATCCTAAGGGCTCTACCAATATGTATAAGCGATATGCTAAGAAAACACATGCACATATTGAGGTAGAGACAAACCAGGTAGCATACTACCATTTTGAGTAAGACTGTTACTATATCCGTGTATATCCCAAGCTCCCATTATGTAATATACAATCCAGTATGATACAATAATGGCCTCTATGGCATATATCACTAACAGTGAAGACGGGGGTGATGGTGCTGGCGACGGCGAGGTCTCCGGCGAGTGGTTGGGGCTTCTGGGTTGGCGTCGGGGTGCTCGGGAATGGAAAGGAGATGAGGAGGTGGAGGTCTTGGAGGTGGTGAGGATGACGAGGGTGAGGTGGACGAGGATGAGAGGGCGAGCATGAGGTGATCAGCGGTGGTAGTTTGGCGACGACGAGGTGACGAGAAGGAGCGGTTAGGGTTTTTCCTCGCAGAGAAAAAAAGAAAAGAAATGAGGGAGTGAGAGAAAATGTGAAAGGTTTTATAATATTAGGTTATATAAAAATATATATAGTGAGAGAGAGATAGAGAGACGAGAGAGAGACTGAGAGAGAGACATTAGTTATTTATAAATTATATATATATATATATATATATACATACATACTGTTAGTTTAGAAAATATTATTATATAAATTTTTTGGGATTATACAGCTAATATCAAATTACTCCGAATATTACCCGGATCTCTTCTAAAAAACTAGTTTTAAATATGGAGAATATACGTAAAAGTTAAAGCCATAATGCGATGTCCTGTTAATAAAAATACATACCCCTAAGTACGGATCTACGTAATTATATGTAGCGGTCCAAACAAGTCTGTTTTAGCAGTTAGGACATGATAATGATGTATGGATGCAACCACATGATATGGGTATGATAACATGCCATGCTAGATATCAAAATATATTATTTGGTTATTATTTGTATTATTAAAAGACATGTGGATACATAATATATCATATATGTGTGTATAGAATATAGATGTGCATGGATTCTCTGTACTAGCAAATATTTGACGTAATCTTGAACCATGATAGGTTTCAAACATGCGGGTCGGGTCGGATAGTAACCACAGTTATCAAATGCACTATCTGCACCCAAAAGCAATACTAATAAAGAAATCTGCCGCAAAATTTGAAATACCCCAAATAAGATATAGTATAATAATGCTAGGGTGTTGCACACGTCTTCAAAATCGTCAACCTCTTCCTCGACGAGAGACGTTAAGGCTAGACAGACCCTGGCGATTCGCTGGTCTCCGTAGGCCCGACCTACCCCCCGTTGTCCAAAAGAAACTTGAGCGTGAGGTGATAGGTTGATATCTGAGCCCGGAGGGCGTTTAGGATGGGGCGTCCCAGGAGGATGTTATAGGACGACGGGATCTTGGCAACAAGAAAGTTCACCGATATGATTCGCGTTCTGCCTGCTTGTAACAACCCTAAACTTTCTGTACAATTTTATTCAAAAATACAGAGAGGAACATTTAAGCCTGAGCACAAGTTATAAATTTAATTTGCTTTTGAACAGCAAGAAAGCACTTGTAGCTCATTGGTAAAGCCTTGCACTGCTGTGACGTAGCCCATGTGATCGAATCCCTCCAGCCACATATATTTTTAATTGATTTTTCTTTTAATCTTTTAGAAGCCCAAAAGTTTGCACATGCACTACACGTAAAACGAAAAGTCACACAGAAATCAAACATGTGCACTAGGTTATATGAAACGACTCCAATACATGGCACAAATCCCAGACCCAACCAAATCCAAATGGCCAGTGAGATTTGTCATGGAGCCGGCGCCGCCGGGCCCCCCGTGGAAAATGCTCCCAAAAAATTTCCCCACACACCTTGGACTCCCCCACTACTCCTATTCTATTTGATTTCTCTATAAATTTACATAGGGATTAAATTCACCTCTTTAATCCATTTGTAATGCATATTTTTAATTCTCCAATTCATTACCCTAAAACCTAATTTTCCCTATAAATACCACATTACATTTCACCCCTCCTCATTCAAAAATCCTATATAAAAACTCTCTAAAATTTCCAAGTCCCAAGTTGTACAAGTAGAGTTAGCAAAGGCCGAAGTTCCAACGACGTTTCGAGAAGAATCCGGCGACGAAACGACTCCCCGACGATCCCCAACTCTCCCCCTACCTCTTCTCTCTAATTACAATCAGTAAGTCCCTTCTCCCCTCCTCATTTGCTATTCTAAAACTTCTCCTTTTCAAAACTCGTCAGAAACAGAGTTATTCCGGCTTCCGATTCTCTTTTCTTTAAAAATCTAATTTTTTCTTAATAACAAACCTACAAATTTTTAATAGATTGTTTAGTAATTATTAACAAACACATTAGAACAAGTTTCATCTCAATAGAATCTATTATACAACTTTTATCATATTTTTACGGTTAAATACCATATACTTTACTTTCGATACAATTCAACATATTCTCTTGTATTACCTTTAGAAAACTCACGAGGTAATGACCTATCTCATCACAACACATATTTTTGATATAGCACGATAACTCTTGGGACATTAGTTTATTGGAAAATACGAGTTTACATTTAAATACCATAAATATTCAAAAACCGTTTTCTTTAAAAGTGTATTACTTAATTCCTTACAAATACGCCTCTACAACCCATTTTGGGGAACCCCGATCGGGATGGTGTGGGTTATCGCACATCCTCGGGTCTAGTAGAGCGAGATGCAGACCTCCGCAAGGAGCATTCCATCTCGATGGAATTTTTAATGCAATTTTTAAGAAAAATGTAATTTCTAATTAATAAATAAATTCTATATTTTTTATAAATATTAGATATATATAAATACTATCAAAATATCTACTTTAAGTATACAATATATATATTCCATGTTTTCTAAATCAAAGAAATCACAAATTTCATGAAACTGCCATTACAATTCAATACAATTCCAATATTACACTAAAATACCATATACAATGAAATCTAGGTTATATCTACTAGAATATTTCACTTTATAAAAATTACAACTATGAAAACTCTAAAGACGATAATCAAATACTTGAGGTGTACTTTGAAAATATATCAAAACTATTTTTCATAATACCCCGTCAAGTTATATTAATTTACAATAAGGACCCTAGTAAACATAGGTTTAAGCGGGACCAGTTCTCTTGAGCTTCAGAGAGCTGGAGAATATGGGTGCTTGCCTATCTAAGATAAACAACCTAACAACGGTGTTACCAATACGGTAATTGTCTTGGAAAAAGACACAAATCCTGCCGTCCATGTGCAGCAGTCACCGATAACTCCAAAACAATCAGGACTTCAATTCTGTTTAAAAGTCTGACTCAGTTAGAGTCACGATCAAATCTGAATACAATCTGACTTGAATTCAATTCAAGTATAATTACAATACAACATGAATCCACGAATATCAGAATACAATGCATATCAATATGAACATGACAGAACCGAACCATGGATATACTTTGATTACATTACTGTCCATTTATATCCATTCTGTTTACTGATATCATGGTTTCGGCAAGTCTTCCATTTACTACAAGACAATACAATACAATAAATACAATCAATACAATAAACATTACGGGGTTTATAAAAGGGTAGACTGATACAGAACATGTTAAAAGTGGCACGAGGTGGTCACTAAAAGACGTAATTACATTCATATCATTGTTCCATGGTATTATCGACGGATCCTTATACTACGGGTTACCAAACTCTACGGTGTAAGTTGGACTCCTCTCGTATACACTGGCATATTCTATACCAAGCTACAACAACTATGTTAGTATAACAAATATAACATTATCTATTTCACCTGTTCTATTCTCTGTCTATTCTTCTCCTTCTTTCTTTGGGATTTACCGAGCGATTGTTTACTGACGACATTCCTATTTATCTTCTTCTTTGGAATGTTGTCGGGAGGACCCGACTCTGAGGAGTTTGAGGCCAGCCAAGAGCACTTGGAGCAGTTCACAGAAGACCCTGAGCATTGACTTTACTTGTACTCATTTCATTTCAGTTCATGCCATTGTTTAGGCATTACATTCCAGACTTGTATTTATATTTCCAGTTGTATTGCAAAGAAATGTTGAATAAATAAAAGTTGTTGTTCATTTATATTCATGTCTCTTGTGTACATTTTACTTTATATTGCTTAGTTACGCTTAGCGTGTTTACTTTTGAGTAAATGCGTCGCGTGACCCGTCGCGTCTCCATACCGTACACCGGGAAGCGGGGCATGACAGGTTTGGTCGGCGGCCCATGCAGGTCAGTGCTGCATGGAATCCTACCATGTAGGTCAATTCTGCATGAAGTCCTAAGCAATATAACACAAGAAACGGCAACTAAAAACATTCTTTACATTTCATGTTTTTTAAATCTTACAATTTCATATACTTTGAATCTATCCTAACCCTATTTTTATTTCAAGGTTATGGATTCTCCAAACAATACCAGCACCAACTTCAACAACACACCACCACCTCTACCGCTTACGCCTACCGTTGCTGCTCCGATCAATGAGCAGACGTACTGCTTGAGGCAATCCGAAGGCTCCTGGAAAGACAGCAGCAGCAGACTCCTATATTACTGAACCATCCAGAAGCGGAAGCGCCCAGAGTAAAGCAATTCTGGGCATTGCACCCAAAGAAATTTTTGGGAAAAGAGAGCCCTCTAGAAGCTGAAGAATGGACTCAGAGTATTGAGGACGATCTGGCAGCTGCACAAGTGCCAGACATCGCTTGGGTACGAGTTGCGAAACTGCAACTCACCGACAACGCCCGAGTTTGGTGGAAGGAGGAAGAAAGCCGTCTTGACTAACTGATCGAATGGAAAACCTTTCGCGACATGTTCGACGCAAAGTACTTTCCAGAGACTGCCTGATTTGATATGGAACAGCAATTCATCCACCTACAACAGGGTTCGATGTGGACCAAATCTGTGGATGAGTATGATGCTGAGTTTACCATGCTCAGTAGGTAAGATATGTCTCAATATTCGATTTTCTAAATACCATATACTACACAGCTAACACAAGACCGCAACAGGTTCGCGGCACACTTGATACCGACTGCTGAGATCAGGTCCAGACGATTTCAGCAAGGGTTAGATCCAAAGAACCAAGCTGTCTTAGCTACAGGGGATTTTCCAACCCATGACCTGGCTTTGAAAGCTGCCCGTCGATATGAGGCAGTGTTAAAGAAAAAAGGCAGACCTCGATCTGCCGGTGTAAAGCGCCCTGCCACTCAGATGGCAAGAGGGGCCTGTTCAAGGCCAACTTTTGAACCCAGGAGACCGGAAGAAACAAATAACCGGCCAAGTCCAGATTTTTGCTTCTACTGCAAGAAGGATGGACACCTGTGGAAGGACTGTAGGCGTGCAAAAGGCTTGTGCTTAGTTTGTGGCACATCCAATCATGGAATTGGAACTTGTCCTTATAGGCGCAACACAATTCCAACTCACAACACTTATCCGCAGCGGCCAGCTATCCAGGCCCCTGCACCTCATCTTGCTCTTCCAGCTCCACCTCTACGTGGACCTCCTGCACAGCCTAATCGCCAATTCCATCAAGCACTGAGGAGCATGCCTGAAGGACAGAGAAATGTACCTCCATCTAGGAGGAATGTACTCCGGCGTCAGGCTTTCACATTAGCGGCTGTAGAAACCGAGATTGTAGACCAAGGTAACACTGGTAATTCCCTCACATCTTCTTCAATCTTACCAAAACTTTTGCATTCTTTCGTTCTTCCAAATATTTTTATACACTATCAATAGTTCTATCACCAAAACTTTTCTTGAATCTGTTACACCTTCCTTCTAAAAATTTCGAGAACGAAATTTTTAGAAGGAGGGTAGAATGTAACAACCCAAAAATTTCTGTACAAATTTTTTCAAAAGTACAAAAAGAAACAGCTAAGCCTGAGCACAAGTTATAAATTTAATTTGCTTTTGAACAGCAAGAATGCACTTGTAGCTCATTGGTAAATCGTTGCACTGCTGTGACGTAGCCCCTGTGATCGAATCCCCCAAGCCACATATATTTTTAATTGATTTTTCTTTTAATCTTTTAGAAGCCCAAAAGTTTACACGTGCACTACACGTAAAACGAAAAGTCACACAGAAATCAAACATGTGCACTAGGTTATATGAAACGACTCCAATACGTGGCATAAATCCTAGACCTAACCAAATCCAAATGGCCGGCGAGATTTTTCATGGGGCCGGCGCCCCTTCCCCCCTGCTCCCCCATGGCAAATGCTCCCAAAATTTCCCCCCACACCCCTTGGACTCCCCCCCACTACTCCTATTCTATTTGATTTCTCTGCAAATTTATAGAGGGATTAAATTCACCTCTTTAATCCATTTTTAATGCATATTTTTAATTCTCCAATTCATTATCCTAAACCCTAATTTTCCCTATAAACACCACACTACATTTCATCCCTCCTCATTCAGAAATCCCATACAAAAACTCTCTGAAATTTCCAAGTCCCAAGTTATACAAGTGAAGTTAGCAAAGGTCGAAATTCCGACGACGTTTCGGGAAGAATCCGGCGACGAAACGACTTTCCGACGATCCCAAACTCTCCCCTACCTCTTCTCTCTAATTACAATTAGTAAGTACCCTCTCCCCTCCTCTTTTGCTATTCTAAAACTTCTCCTTTTCAAAACTCGTCGGAAGCAGAGTTATTCCGGCTTCCGACTCTCTTTTCTTTAAAATCTAATTTTTTTCTTAATAAAAAACCTACAAATTTTTAAAAGATTGTTTAGTAATCATTAAAAACACATTAGAACAAGTTTCATCCCAATAGAGTCTATTATGCAACTTTTATCGTATTTTTACGGTTAAATACCATATACTTTATTTTCGACACAATTCAACATATTCCCTTGTAATACCTTTAGAAAACTCACGAGGTAATTACCTATCTCATCACAACACACATTTTTGACATAGCACGATAACTCTTGGGATATTAGTTTATGGGAAAATACGAGTTTACATTTAAATACCATAAAAATTCAAAAACCGTTTTCTTTAAAAGTGTATTACTTAATTCCTTGTAAATACGCCTCTACAACCCATTTTGGGGAACCTCAATCGGGATGGTGTGGATTATCGCACATCCTCGGGTATAGTAGAGCGAGATGCAAACCTCCGCAAGGAGCATTCGGTCTAGATGGAATTTTTAATGCAATTTTTAAGAAAAATGCGATTTCTATTTAATAAATAAATTCTATATTTTTTATAAATATTAGATATATATAAATACTATCAAAATATCTACTTTAAGTATACAATATATATATTCCATATTTTCTAAATCAAAGGAATCATAAATTTCATAAAACTACCATTACAATTCAATACAATTCCAATATTACACTAAAATACCATATACAATGAAATCTAGGTTGAATCCACTAGAATATTTCACTTTATAAAAATTACAACTATGAAAATCCTAAAAACGATAATCAAATACTTGAGATGTATTTTGAAAATATATCAAAACTATTTTTCATAAAAACCCCTCAAGTTATATTAATTTACAATAAGGACCCTAGTAAACATAGGTTTAAGCGGGACCAGTTCTCTTGAGCCTCAGGGAACCGGAGAATATGGGCACTTGCCTATCTAAGGTAGAAAACCTAATAACGGTGTTATCAATACGGTAATTGTCTTGGAAAAAGACACAAATTCTGCCGTCCATGTGCAGCAGTTACCGATAACTCCAAAACAATCAGGACTTCAATTCTGTTTAAAAGTCTGACTCGGTTAGAGTCACAATCAAATCTGAATACAATCTGACTTGAATTAAATTCAAGTATAACTACAATACAACATGAATACCATAATACATCCATATCAATATGAACATGACAGAACCGAACCATGGATATACTCTGATTACATGACTATCCATTTATATCCATTCCGTTTACTGATATCATGGTTTCGGCTAGTCTTCCATTTACTACAAGACAATACAATACAATCAGTACAGTCAATACAATAAACATTACGGGGTTTATAAAGGAGTAGACTGGTACGGAACATGTTAAAGGTTGCACGAGGTGGTCACTAAAGACGTAATTACATCCATGTCATTGTTTCATGGTATTATCGACGGAGGCTTGTACTACGGGTTACGAAACTCCACGGTGTAAGTTGGACTTCTCTCGTATACATTGGCATATTCTGTACCAATCTACAACAACTACGTTAGTATAACAAATATAACATTATCTACTTCACCTATTCTATTTTCTGTCTATTCTTCTCCTTCTTTCTTTGGGACTTACCGAGCGATTTTTTGCTGACGACATTTTTATTTCTCTTCTTCTTTGGAATGTTATCAGGAGGACCCGACTCTGAGGAGTTCGAGACCAGCCAGGAGCACTTGGAGCAGTTCACAGAAGACCCTGAGCATTGACTTTACTTGTACTCATTTCATTTCAATTCATGCCATTGTTTAGGCATTACATTCCAGACTTGTATTCATATTTCCAGTTGTATTGCAAAGAAATGTTGAATAAATAAAATTTGTTGTTCATTTATATTCATGCCTCTTGTGTACATTTTACTTTATATTGCTTAATTACGCTTAGCGTGTTTACTTCTGAGTAAATGTGTCGCGTGACCCGTCGTGTCTCCTTACCGTACACCAGGAAGCGGGGCGTGACACTGCTTCCCCGATGTTGAGAGGGAGGGTGATCGATCCCTCGGCCAAAGTGAAATGGTTCGTGAACCCGGAGAGGACGTGTGAGGTCGGTTGGAGGTCGGTCGTATTTAATCCCATTCGGTGGAAACAGTCGTAAAATAGGATATCCGCTGAGCTCTCCGAGTCGACCAACGTTCTCCGGATCTCGTATCGGTTAACCCGGGATGTTATCATAAGGGGATCGTTATGCGAGAGTGATATGCCGTAAAGATTCTCGTCCGTGAAGGCGATCGGATCATCCTTCTTGCATTCCTTCCGGGGCAGATCACTCAAGGCCATGACCGGCCGGAGGCGGCAGGGGCCTCCATTTCCCGGAGTCGAACCTACTGAGATGACCATGATCTGCCCGATTGTCAACTCCCCGGGAGGGGGTTGGTCCATTTGCCCCTGATCTGCCTGCCGCTTATCTTGCAGGTATTTCGCCAGGTGACCGGAGCGGATCAGTTCCTTAATATAGTCACGGAGTTGTTTGCAGCTCTCGGTCGGGTGTCCCTGCAACCTATGATAGGCGCGGTATGGGCCGCGGAATTGCTTGCCCGGCCTGTGAGTAGCTGGCGGGAGTTTAAAGAACCTCTCTCCCTTAGTCTCCTCTAGTAGCTCGGTCTGGGAGACGTTCAGGGGAGTGTACTCATGAAACATCGAAGAATAAGGTTTTGGACGGTCGGTTTTCTTTTTCTCTTCTCTATCCCGTCTTTTTCAGACTGTTCGGTCTCCGCGGGGTATGTTAGCGTTCACCTCCGACTCGAGTTGGATTTCTCGCTCGGTCCAGGCTTTTACTTCAGTCATGGTCTTAGGTTGCGCCAATGCAAAAGAGCGGAGCCACTCTTTATGCCTAAGACCCGACCTCAAGGTGGTGATAACCGTTTCGTCGTGGTGCTTGGGGACTTTCAGGAGGGCATTATAGAAACGGGTGACGAAACCCTTAAAGGATTCCTTGTCCTCGCTCTTGATGGTGAACAGGTAGTCGACCATCTTTTTCTACCTTCGGTTATCGACGAAGTGACTGAGGAATTGAGTGGTCAGCTCGTCAAAGGTCGAGATCGAGCGTAGTGCAAGCCCACGAAACCAATCTCGGCCGGCCCGTATGAGGGTGGTAGGGAAGGCTCGGCACTGAGCTGCATTTGAGTTGTCTTGGAAGCTCATGCCCGTCGTAAACGCGTCCAAGTGGGCTTTCAGGTCGGACTTCCCGTCGAAGAGAGCCACTTTGGGCGGTTTGTTCCTAGACGAGACCCGCTTACCTAGTAGCTGCTCTGTAAAAGGCCTCGTGAGCGAATCAGCGGAGTACTTCGCCACTCCTCCGACCGAACGGGTATCATGTCGCATGTCTTCAATTTTCTTTTCGGGGGTCTCGATTCGCTGTTGGTACCCCGGGAATTCTCCAAAGTCAGAGTGCCTGCTATCTCTGTTCCGGGCTTGTGCGATAGAGCGGTTTCGGTTTTGTTCTATCACGTTCCTCAAATCTTCAGGGTGGACCCTTCAAGGCTGGCCCCGATGAGTGCATTGACGTCGGTCCTGCCTAGAATCAGGCGACCTGATCGAATTCTCTTCACGGGGCGAGAAAGAGCAGCGGGCGTTGAAGCGATAGCCCGGTCTCTCCTAAGATCTCGGTGTCGAACTGTCCGGCGCCCAACGGGTCATGGAATTTCTCGTATGTGGGCCGTGACTGCAGGAATCGGCACGCCGATGTCCGGTGTCATCAAGATGGGCGTGAGCGACGTCGAGGGCCCGAACGTGCCCTTCCGTCGTCTCACGCACACCATCATTCCGGGGATAGGGACAGCGGTTTGGCAAGCGTAGCCGGCCGTATGAACACAAGCGAGCGCTTCCACCATCGCCGTGAGTCTGTCCATCCACGCTGATAAGGCACCAACGATATTGGGAGGTAGAGTAGAACCGCCCCCGCCTCCGTTGTGGAGGATGGGACGGCTCGTGCCGGGATCATTGCGGTTATCGCTGGTCATTGAATCGAAGGCGGAGGGTCAAATTTTTGGGTGGAATATCTAGAGACTCTTCCCACAGACAGAGCCAACTGATGAAGTTGGAATCTCCCTTAGATGTTGTCCTCCGTCAATCTTGCGGCCAACGGGGCTGAACGGTTGAGATTGGGTATGAGGACTGAATGTGTAGATCTCAATGGGTCGTTGGATATTGTTGACGCCGAGCTACCTGCAAGGGAAGTCCCAGGATGGGAAACCACCATAAGACCTTCCGACGATCAAGTTTAGAGGAATATTGAGACAGAATAGCGGCGTATTGGATTGAGTTCGACGTACCTGAGTCGTCTGGAAGAGGGGTTTATATAGCGGTCACATGGAGGAGCCGATGCGAGATTCTCGCCATCCGTTACGTTCCCACGTCACGTTCGCGTTAATGGGGGGATGCGCTCATTAATGGAGGGATACGCCCGTTAATGGGGGGATGCCCTCATTAATGGAGGGATACGCCCATTAATGGCGAGATACGCTAACACAGGATGCGGGACGTAGAGCGGCGGAAATCTCGTCGTGGCGAAATACACGGAGCTGTTACGGAGGCACTCGGGCTCCGTGCTCTCGGCCAAACAGGAATGCTAAGGAATCTCGGATATAGGATAGCTCGGAGGCGAGTAAGTGAGCTGAGGAGTCTCAGCTATCGGATAGCTCGGAGACGAGCTATTGGCTGGCGGTCTGCCGAAAGGGGAACGTACTCCGGGAAGGTCTTCTAAAAGGTCGGGTGCAACCTTGGAGATGAGGCGCCGAGGAATGTCCCCAATGTATCATATTTATCCCAGATCCGTAGCCCCCAGGAATGTAGCGAGCTTACGTGGATGACACGTCATCCGCTACGTGTCGTGATCTGGGGAATTCTCACTTATGAGTATCATCACCGATATTTCTGCAGATCGGTTGATATTTTAGCCGATATATATGTAATTTGATATCGGTTAAGATATCTTATTTTTTTCTAATAGAGTTTATTTTGGATTTATTAGGTTTTCAAGTAATATTCAAACATGCACCGACACGACCCACAATGGAGGAAAACTTTTAGCCAAGAAACAAGTCGCATATCGAAACTTTTCGTTTCTCGTATTCGAGGAACCCTATATCCTAATCTTCCCTCACTCATCTTCAAACTTCTTCCTTCTCTCGTCTTCAAAGTTCAACGAATCTCACAAAACCTTTCTACTGAGGAAATACTCATTTGAGAAAGACGACTGCTTATATTGAGTTGCATTTACTAGTATTTAGTGTGTAAATATTTTGACTTCATGCACCAAGACATGAGAAGATTTTTTAAGGAATATTATAAAAAAATATAGGTTTTAAAAGTTTTTTAAGTAGGATTTTTATATTGTAACAGTCTAGTATATAAGCTATTTTTTAATTATATCTTCTTAAAACTATGAGAAATTTTCATTTCATCTGTTATTTAAACTTAGTCTTTTCGTGGTGCGGAATGCTCTAAGATGGAGATTTGGCTCCTCTTTTCGGTTTGAATTTGAACGTTAAAATTTGATCACCTATTTTTTATTTTAATTTGAACATTAAAATTTGATTTAGTGGAGAGAAGTTGACTTTTGTTGTCTTTATTAAGAAGATGACATGGCAAGCTCTATTCTATTATTAGTTGCAATCTTTATTTCTCCTATTTGCCTTGCGTTTTCATAAAATCTAAAAATATTAATAAGCTACAAATCAATTTAGAATTCCTCTTGGGAGTTGCAATCATATTAGCAGAGGATATGTCACGTCATCATCTGATATACAATATGATTATTTTCATGCCAATATGATGCCGATGCCGATGCCCGATATATATGATTAGTATGTTCTAAACTATTTGACATGTTGGGGATGGAAAAAAGCGTCAAGAACCATGTCCAAAGACTCCAAACCACTTGCTACTTGGTCTCTTTAGAGAAAAGATCTTACAGGTAACACCACCACATTAGTCATTTAATGAGTATTATTGGATAAAATTTTCTCAAATAAGGACTCACGACACTTTAAAGGGTTTCATTTAATGTAAGCATATAAAGGAGAGGTACCAAAATTCTTTACCATCTTCCACAGGACCAATCTAAGAACTATCGATAAACAATTTAAATATTACTTCTAGCTCTACTATAGGACTTTAATTAAAGATTCTTGAACATACGATACCAACATCCTCTTCTTGGTCGTTCCATCATAGACTTGTTAGGGTTGTGCTAACTTCTTGAAAAGGCCTTTAGGAGAGTAGTCCAAGCATCCACAATCTTGCTTTAATGTTGTCTTGTTTTCTTTTTCACTATTCAATTTAGAGCAAACTTTTCAATACCCAAAACATGAACCGTGCCCTCTCCCTCTCGCATCCATACCCGATGGGGTTGATTATTTGGAAATTTTATCTTGATACCTACCCAATATTAAAAGGATTCAATTTCACACCGAGTTTCCCACATCTCTCCACTAAACAGGAGAGGGCGAATGACATTACAGAGAAGGGTTTTTTTTTTAAATAGGATATTTTAGAATTAAAATTATTAAAATAAAATGATTTTATTTTAATTTAAGGAAATAGGACGGTTTGAAGCCGACCTCATCCCATATGTTTAGAGGGCGGGTTCCTAGAACCCGTCCCCTACCCCTATATAGGAGAGGGCGGGTTCCAAGAACCGGCCCTCTCCTATTTTGTGAAGAGGGCGGGTTCCTAAAAAAAATTAAATAATAAAGTAAAAATATCGAATAAAATAATAAAAATTGTATAATATTATTGTTGTTTAAATATGAATATGGTATACACTCTAATAACAAAATGAATCCGTCAAATTTATAATACAAAAAAATCATATCTGTTTGTAAAATGATATAACTATCGCTTTCCCTTTCCCTTTCCCTTTCTCTTTCCCTTTACCAATCCGAGGAGGCTTGAAATAAGCTTATGCCTCTTGGGATGACTGGAGGACCCTCCCGTTTCTTGGGTATATGGCGGCGGCGGCTGCTCTTCTGCTTCGGTTTCAGCTTCGGCTTCAGCAGCGTCTTGGACAGGCTGCTATTCCGCAAATTCTGAATGTGGGACAGATGTCAGATATGTGCTGCCTCCCAACAACTGTATGTAGGACGAAAAATCTGTCTCCCAACTGGGCAGATGTTGCGAAGAACATGTCCCGGTTTCATGCGGCTGCTGTTGCACAAAACCTGAGCCCCATGGCTGCGCAAATCCTGACCCCCAAGATTGCTGTTGTTGCGCAAAACCTGACCCTCAAGACGGCTGTTGTGCAAAACCTGACCCCCAAGACTGCTGTTGTTGCGCAAAACCGGTCCCCCAAAACTGTTGTTCCTCCGGTTGTTGCGCTTGTCCGGTATGCCAGGGCTGTTGCTGACAGTATTGTGATCCAAACCACTGATCCTGCTGCTCTAGATCTCCTTGATGATGCGGCTCTGGTGCCGGTTCATGCTGCTGCTCTGGTGCCGGCTCATGTTGCTGCTCTGGTGCCGGCGTGGAAGCATATTATATGAACCGAATATACCACCAATATATGAGTCTACATTTGAAAATAAAGCCTGAGTATCCGGACCAGCATCAGTCGGATATGGATCCTGCATCATTGATTGTATATGATGCAACACACGAGCCTGTCGTTACATTAGAAATAAGAAATAAGTATTGACTCATACCGCCGGATGTTAAAAAGTAATATAATTTAAAGAATTTAACTTACCATTTCTCGTTCCACGTGGCCTCTAGGCTCGTACCGCTGGATGTTTGGGAAGTCGTCAGGGGGAGCAGACAGATATCTTATGGTGACACGCTTATACCACTGTAGATATGCTTCGGTAGAGTCGGTGGTTGTTTGGTCACCTATTTGCTGTAAGGCAATATTACGCTGCATATCCTTCCATCTCAGCAAATATTGATGATGATGCTCCCTCCAATCATGCTCCGCCTTTCCTCCTCGCATGGCTTCCTCTATTGTCATAGGCGCAGGCGGGACAGGAATATGTTGCAATCTACTGAACCATCGCAACACCCGGTCCAGTAGGTGCATGACAACGATATTAATGCAGAGGAGTGGGCATCGAGCCCGCCAAACCGGCTCTCCTTCGATACAAATGTCGGGTAATCCATGCAGACGATATACTGTATAAGGCGTCCACGTAAACTGCGCAAATAATATAGTACCAAATTGTAATGAAGGTAATTTAAAATTTTAAAACAAAGTTAATTACCTAAGTTATGGTTACCTGAGTCGCCTCCATGCTATCCAGCTCATTTTTATAGTACCTAAGTACTCGACGAGGAGCCTTATAAGCTTTCTTGCCATTCTACCAAGAGCCGATAGGCTTTCCAGGGGCATCCACGGCAGTAATTTTAACTCGATTCGGTCTTCCCATATACATATGCTCTCATGACCAAATCTATAAATAAAGTGTCAGATGATAAGAGAAAGAACCAATATTACAATTTTGCAAATGTCTAGCTGTTAAAAATAAGGAATGTACCTGAAGTAATGTAATGCAGCCACAAATTTTATTCTTCGTTGGAGCACATGTCTTATTGAGTTCCTTGTAAAGATAGGCCAGGACCCTTACTCCCCAAGCATATTATCCACACACATCAAAGTCCGTAAGAAACCCAAGGTATAAAAGATGGACATGCGTTGCCGATTGGTCCAGCATCAACCAAGAACCGATCATGTACAGAATGTAGGCACGTGTATGTCTATCCAAGATTTCATCGGTGGCTTCATCAGGGATATTAGCAAATGTATCTTTCAGCCAGTTTAAACTGATCTTATACCCCTTACCATAGCCTCTTCGTGCCTGATATTAGCATTTTTTATGAAATACTAAAACTAAAAATAATGTAAAAAATGTGCATGCAATAGGTACACTAAAGAGGGGAAATAAGAGAGAATCTGAATTTACAGTACAAATGACTTAATAAAATCATAAATTTACGAGTCTAGCTTGAGAACAAGAAGAGAGCAACGACTCTAATTTGCTCAGCATATATGACCCCAAGACATGTGAAGTGAGAAGAGGCAACAATAAAAGAAAATATTTAAGTTATGTAAGCTTTCACTGATATATGGGCTTTATAAGAAATGAATTGAAATGGTTAATAAAAAATAATATCGTCACAACATATCCATGTCGACTTATCAGGCTCATTGATATAATATTAAATATAAATAATTTACTTAGCTAAAATTTAAACTTCATAATTATATTAAAAATAAGATCTAGTTTTTAATAAGGTATAAAACAATATTTAGTGTTGAAAAGATATCGAGAGTTTATTGACATTAATTTTTTTACCTGTCCGAGAGCAGACTCGGCATATGTATCCCAGTATAGGTGGTCGGTATCTGGACCAACAATTTTTCCTCCGACCAATCCAAGCCCATTGACCCGTAAATCGAGTAAGAAGCCAATATTCTGGAGTGTGATAGTGGTCTCACCCCATCTTAGATGAAAAGTGTGGGTCTCTTTTCTCTAACGCTCAACAAGAGAGGTAACGAGACTGTGGTCGATTTGGATATGACGAAACAATGAAGCTTCATAAAATCCGGCCCTTCGAATCCGCTCGATTATTCGCTGGTCGGTAACTTGCCACTTGTTAGAACTATAGCTGACGACTGTGAGATTATCTCCACCTTGCAAAATTAAATCATGTTATTTTCAACTATTAAAATTAAAAGAAATGGGGAATTAAAAAAAATTGAATAAGTTTTGAATCTTTCCTCCCCGTGTAATATATTGAAAGATCTATGTTCGTTTTGATCTACGAGCAGTGATTTGTCGAATGGTTGATTCTCCATTGAAATTATTTTAATATTTTAATCCCTGAAAGATTTAGATAAGAGACGGAGGTTTAGAAGGGAATTTGGACACATAGTTAATTTGGACACGGAGTTGCGATACTGAAGAGGGCGGGTTTTTATAGGGAAAGGAGGACGGGTTCTCGGAACCCGCCCTCATCTTTGCAGTGATATGTTTTTTTGGACGCAGTGATATGTTTTTTTAATGTATAGTGATTTGTTTTTTTTTTGTGGTGTTGTCGCATCAATTTCAATTTTTTAATGTATAGTGATTTTTTTTTGTAGTGTTGTCACATCAATTTCAATTTCGTATGTGAAGGCATGGGATGCTCGTAGAAAGGGTTTATGCAAGATATTTAGGGATTGGGAAAGCTCGTACAACTCACTAGTCGTTTTTATGGAAGCCATGAAAGTATCAAATCCGGGGTCCGTATACCGGTTAAAAACCACAGAAACAGATGTCGATGGCTGTGTCCGGTTTCAAAGAATTTTCTAGTGCTTTGCTCCTTGTGCGACTGGTTTCACACACTGTCGGCCGGTATTGTGCGTGGATGAGACGTATCTATATGGTAAGTACAGAGCTTGCATGTTAATTGCTACAGATGTTGATACTAATAACGGTATATTTCCGTTGGGATTTTCTATTGTCGAGAGTGAAAATACATCATCCTGGTCATAGTTTTTCCATCAACTCAAAAGTATCTCATCTGTTATTGATATAACAGATTTATGCATCATATCTGATAGACATCTAGAAATACTGGCTGCAATGAGAGCTATATTCCCGACAACCCCACGTAGGTTTTGCCTGCGGCACTTCAGGCAATTTTGATAGAAAATTTAAAAATTTAGATCTACATAAGCTCATGTACAAAGCCGGTGAAGCGTCTGACCCTAATGTTCATGACATGTACATAACGAAAATTGGAGAGATGAGTCAAGCCGCGAAAGCGTGATTAGATGAGTATCCAGTACGGATGTGGTCACAAGCACATGATAATGGATGCAGATATCTACTAATGACCGCTAATATGTCTGAAAACTTCAACGGGGTCCTTAAAGGTGTTAAAGGCTTACCAATACAGGGGTTGATTGTTCGAACTTTTTTCCGAGTGAATGCTTACTTTGTGCAAAGAAGAGAAAAGTCATTGGCGATGGAGACTCCACTCACCGCGTATTACGAAGATATATTCCGGAAAAGAGAACGCATAGCACAATACTACAGATCTGAAAGGTTTGACACGGCGTAGTTTCAAGTTACGGTGAGTAATGGGAATCAATATACCGTAAATTTTAGAGATGAAGGGCTCTCTTCATGCACATGCGGTGTTTTCCAGCAACAACATTTACCTTGTGCCCACGCAATTGCTGCTGCAAGCAGCATGCATAACCCACATTACAATTTCGCTTCCCATTACTATACAGTTTCCAATTACCAAGGTGCATACGATCCAAAATTTCATCATATACCAGACAGTCGTTATTGGCACTATTATACTGGGAACAGACAAACACCGACTGTATTACCGCCAGAAAAAAATATAGGGCCCGGAAGATCTGAGATGCGTCGAGATCGAATGACAATGGATGCTAATCCTCAGCAAAGACACGCCAGATGTAGCCTATACAAACAACCAGGTCATTATAGGACCAGATGTCCAGGACAGTCAACAGGGACGGGACCTTCGAGATCGTGACAAGTGCACCGGAAGAAAATCGCCCGGCGCTGGTAAAGAAACTTGTACAATTTACATTTTACAAACAGATATAATTTTTTGTATTATAAATTTGACGGATTCATTTTATTATTAGAGTGTATATCAGATTCATATTTAAACAACAATAATATTATACAAATTTTATTCGATATTTTTACCATTTTCTGTTTATTATTTAATTTTTTTTTTTTAAATAGGACGGGTTCTGGAAACCTGCCCTCTAAACATATGGGGGTGGGGTCAACTCCAAACCGTCCTATTTCCCTAAATTAAAATAAAATCATTTTATTTTAATAATTTTAATTCTAAAATACCTTATTTTTATAAAAAAACACTATAGAGAATGCTTATTTTCTGAATATTTCAATATCAATAATCTTAGAGAATACTCTATAGGCTTATACTGCAAGCATCAAGAAGTGATCAGTATTACTCTCTTTTTTTTAATAATTCACCAAGCCATTTTATATAACTACCATTGTATTTGCCACAATCTGTTTGTTACTTGCTTTTTAGTCTTTTAAGAAGTTCATAACTTCATACTAACTGATTATACTTGACAACAGGATTGGCGCTAATTTGAAGAATAATTGACATAAAACTTTTGTAATATCTTTCATGCAGCCTTGCTTCACAATGACCCCATCTTGATGGGAAAAAGTGTATACGGTAATGATGATCCGACCCAGTACTTGGTTCCTTCAATATATGCGGGTTTTTTTTTTGAAATAGGATGGTTTGAATTTAAAATTATAAAAATATGGTAGTTTGATTTTTATTTGTGATAATATGACGGTTTGGTGGACTTCATCCCCCTCCCCAGTTTAGAGGGCGGGTTCCTAGAACCCTCCCTCTACCTCCCCTCAATTTTGAAGAGGGCGGGGCCCTCTATTATAAAAAAAAATTTAAATTATGGGGGGTTTACAAACCATCCTATTATTATAAATATAAAACAAACTACCATATTTTTATAATTTTAAAATCAAACTATCCTATTTCAAAAAAAAACCAATATATGCTAGATCTAACGGTAGTCACAATATTCACGAATAATTCGGTGAATTCATGAATAATTCGGGTATTTATAGACGGCCGATTAAATCTCCGATTTAATAGCCGTTCGCAAACAATTCGAATTTTTCGCGAATAATCCGTAAAATCAGCGGATAATTCGCAAAAATGAGCGAATAATTCACAAAAAAACAGAACGCGTCGTCTCGTCTGTTTATGCGCATGCTCATATATTAATTTCTTCCTTGAAATCCTTCTGAATATTTCCCGAATATTTGCCGCATCTTTTCTGAATATTTGCCGATTTTTTTCCGAATAGTTTTTCGAATCCGATTTTTCAATCTCGCCGAATTATTCATGAATGCCCGAATTTGTTAGGACGGGGATGTAAGGGAGATATAGATGGGGCAATTCAATATTTTCTTAGCAATTTAAATCTTGATTCATAAAGTTTTAATGACAAGCTTTCAATACCCCGATGTGAGTGCATACGTTAGTGGTCAAGGTCGGTGAGTTTGGGTATTCTTAATTGTGTTATACCAGTCTAATCATCACATCTGTAGCTGAAGATGGTATATTGTTGTTTTGTGCTTAACATGCCAATTGATTTTCAAACTGACAAGTGTCATGAAAAGCTCTCGTAATTTTGAGAGAAAAAAATATTTAAAAAAGTAATCAACCTTTTGAATCATATCAAATAAAAATAATAAAACATAGGATTTTTAAATAACAGGTATAACAAATCCTTTTACTCTTGATCTCTTATCTCTATTTCTACTATTTTAGTGTTAGGGATTGTCAATTGATTCTTATACTGATAACATGTTTTGGAAAAAACCTTAACTTTTCCAATCATATTTAATCTTTTGTAATAATAAACTAATAATTAAAAAAATAAAATATAGAAATTTATATTATTAAGAAATCTCTTTATTCTTGATATTTTATCTCTATCTATATATACTATTATATGACTTCTTATTTCTTTTCATAGAAATCAAACAAAAAACCCTATTGTTTTATGTGCAATGAATGTAATTAAATGTCACGTCATTATCTCTATTATTATAATGCAAAAGGCAAGGATCTCCAATTTTGAAATTGAATTTGAAGATTTGGCTATCTAATTTCCAAGAGAAATTAGTTAAAAATAAATAAAAATCTCTCTCTACTACTATTATAGTGCAAAAGCAGGGGCCGCCCGTTTTGAAATTGATTTGAAGATCTTGTTATCTAATTTGTAAGAGAAATTCGATAAAAAAAATTGAAACTCAATTTATAAGCGCAACTAAGCCTATACATCTCTTCGATCACTGACTCCTCAAACCTCTCTAATAAGCAACTCTTTACAAATCTTTTTTGGACTTTTTACTAAAAAGCCCCTGTATACTTCACTAATTACTAAAAGACCCCTCATACTTAATATTTACTTAAAATGACTCCTATACATTTAAATTGCCCACACAGAAAAACCCCTTAACTTGCTAAAATGAGAATCCTTGATCCGGCAACAAGAACCTTGAAACCACAAAGAGAAATCTTGAAAGATCAAAGATATAGAAATTATTTTCTAATTTATGGTGTATCCTTTACTCCGCAACAAGAACCTTCTCTTGAAAGCTAATTCATCAGGAGAAATGATACTCTTTGTTTTAAACAAGAAATATTTATATATCATTATCGAAAATTCTCATAGAAATATGCAATTTGAAATTTTTCTAGTGCACGCATATACAAAAGCCATGAGATCTCTTACAAAAGAAGCTTTTCATAAATAAAAAAAAGATAGAAAAAAGGAGGCTGAACTGCATAAAAATACCTTTAACTCTCATAATTTTTACGAAAACTATCTTAATTTAATTTTATTTAATAAACTACCTCGAATTATCAACCGGCGGAGATATATACCATATCATTGGACATTTGAGAACATTAACTTTAGTTGCCACAATGCACGTCATCAATTTAGTACATGTCTCGTGCCTTTGAAGCTTCTCTACTTTATTCTCTCTCTCTCTCTCTCTCTCTCCCTCTCCCTTCCTCTCTGGAGTTGGAGCAAAAATTATGTCTTCTTTTTCAAACCACTGTCACCATGTAATAGTTGCCACAATTTCATGTTATCAATTTAGTACATGTCTCATGCCTTTGAAGCTTCTCTACTCTCTCCCTCTCCCTCTCTGGAGTTGGAGCAAAAATTATGTCTTCTTTTTAAAACCACCGTCACCATGTAATAGTTTGCAATTGTGGATTTTTTTCAAATTCATGATCCCATGAAAAGGAGCTGGTGCTTTCCAATTATGGCATTTGCAATCTACTTCCTCTGCTTCTTCAAACCCCTGATTAGATGAAACCCCTGATTACATGAAATCCATCGTCCCAAACTATATTTCAACCTATAAACAAAATTCCTAATCACATTAAAAGAATAAAATATCCTAATCACCTGGTTAACAATAAATTAAACTTAGCCCAAACTCTAAAATGTCAATTAAGTTGCAAAAATTAAGTTACAAAATCGAGATCACGAATTTCTAATTTAGCCATGATCATCAAATTTCTACAAGAGAAATACTCGATCCTTCAATTGCGAACGAACTGAGGTAAAATTACTGTGTTCAGGCAAGGGATAGGATGATTGAGGGGTACAATAGTCAATATGTAAATAATTTTACCTGTAAGGCAGCAACCTGCCAGAGTCAGATTTTGAAAGTTCCTCAAAATTGCTCGCATTAAAATACTGATAGCAAAATACATGATAGGTATAGGTATATTTATGCAGTTCAACCCAAAAAATAAAAATAAAAAACAACCTTACAGTTCTGTCACAGTGCAGTGCCACTCGCCATGCTAAAATGAACAATGCTTCAATTGGTCATAATTGTATTGTTTTACCAACGTAACAAGATGAACACTACTTCATTGGGAGCCCCGTATATTGCTAGTTACAGACTTGGGTACATAATAAAACAGCATGGCACTAATGCCGTAACAATGTTTCAGCAAATAGGCCTATTTCCATTGCTGCAGACCTGTGCATTTGCAAAGTTTACAAACAATAAACCTAAACTACGCAAAGATAAAATTCTTCTGCTAAAATACTATACCTTCAACAAAAGTTAATTTTACAATTACTTGATCAATGAGCAAGGCGTGAAGCAAAATTCCAGGATCTATTTTTTGGTGAAGCTTGTTGATGTAAAAATTCAAATGGCTAATATACAGTCGATATCAATCAGCTTTGCTACAGATGGCACATTATATATTAGCACTGGAAAAAATTAAACCCTCAGCATATACATGTCAGCTAAGGATGAAATGATGTTAATTAGAAAAATTAATAATCCCTACAAACTGATTTCTCCTTTCTTTACCAGCTCACAAGCTGAAGCGGCACTTGAATAGTTAAATCTTTTATAAAGAATCACGGAATCTCCAAATGTGTCGGAAAAATCTCCGTGTGACCCCACCCCAAGATTATATGGTGATCACCTTTTCCTTTCACTCTTTTTCGTAATCTTTTTCGCCGAAGACTATTACTTCTTCTTTTTCACCTATAGAGAGCCACGACAATTTGGAGCTTCACAATAGCATGGGCACCCCACTTCTCCTGGGCGAAGCTCGCGGCAGTAGTCATACGCTAGTTCCTCCCCTCTAGCAATCTATCCAACGATAACTGTAGAGTTAGCATATGATGCACTCATGATTAAGCTTTATTGGTTGATTCCATACAACACTATTCAATGCCCTAAATGTTGGTGTTAGAATGGGACAATGCTACTCCATTGTACACATATATATAGGTTTCAGTCAAATTGGGAATGACGGATTTGTTTATGTTGCATGATGAATTAGTGATATAAGTTCAGGTTAAGTTTAGACTTCGATTTTTTGCGATTTAGTTTGAGTTTGGCTATATATGAATTTGTATGTATATCTTGCCTTGCGATTATTAATATTAATATTCCATTACTTCCATCATTATCTATAATCACATCTAAATTTAGGAATCAATACTTATGTTCTCTTCTACTTTATAATATCGTTCCAATTTTAACGGATGTCTCCGAAGAGATTAATATCATTAATATGTTTCCTATTAAGTGTAAGCATCTAAATGTAAGATTATATTTACATTATCTCTATTGGATAGATGTATAACAATTAGGATACATGGCGAATGTTATCAAGATTATATTCCGAAATCATGCCTTAATCTATAATGAACTTCTACCCCCTAGATTAATCAATCATGTTAAATATGATAGTTTAGAGCCGAGAAATAATAATAAACAAGTTTTGGGTTTAAATGTCCGAATGAAGGTGCAGAGAGGTGGTGTTATATGCAATCAACCCTAGCTTACAATAAGAAGATGAAAGATAAGAATAGAAAGATCTTACATCCCGACAGGCATAGAGACCGATATGAGCAAGCTGGCAATCCATGCTTTCAACTAGGACTAGATGATTAACAAGATTCGGTGAACAGCTATCACCAGTTGAAAAAGAAAAAAGAAGTCAGACTCAAGCCATAATAAAACAGAGGCTGATCAAACTAAATCAGTACCTGTGATTAATAAACCGGGATGCATTCCCAAATTTTGTGGCATCAATGATATAAGGTACCGTCCCTTCATCAAAACCTCTTGGTGCACCATGAGCATTGATGTCATAAATATAGCTGCATCCCTCACTGCTGTAAGTGAAATTTTCAGAAAAAGTTATCACCTTCTAGGTTCTTAACCATACAATAAAGAAGTGTTTGTTTATAACATCCTTCAGCTATACCTTGTCTATCACTTATAAACCCTCATCTGATTATAATTGAAGACGTACGGATGAAAGATGTTATATGCAATTAACCTTAAAATAAAAGATAACAGAAAATAAATTGAAAAGAGTTTAAGACCTCAAACCCTTCTTGTTCCCATCCACATCATTCAAAACTTCTCCGATGTACTCGCAAACAAAAGTGCCACATGAGATGGCTTCTCCAGCTCTAACAGCCCAACCCTGTAAATAGAATAGGTTATTAATAATGAATTTGGCCATCTTAAATTGAAGAGAATATGGAAAATAAATTACCTTCTTCTCCGTTTTGAATATTTCCAGCTTGACCTGAATCCCTTTTTGTAAAACTCTGTTATGACATGTTGCATTACAGTTGCACAAGGAGTTGCACTCATAAACAAGGTAACCTTGCTGCACATTTTGTTATTTTCGAAAGAATCAATAAAGACGATATGATTAGCTATAACTCTATCAGACTAACATTTGCTGCATGAATTGATACTGCAACATACAGCTAAGGTATATATATAGGAACCTGGACACAGGTTATGTTTAAAACCCAAGCAACAGGTAAATCCAAGATACGTAGAATTATATTCCAGCCTGTGGCTGCATAAATTCCAGCCAGTGAAAGTAAGTCCATGATGAAAACTTGATGGCTCGATTTAAATATTAAAAAAAAGGTATAGTCCATGTGCGTGACTATTTGCTAAAATATAGACAAGGAAGCAGGAGAATACATGGGAGGAGAAATTTGGTTCTGCCAGCAGCTATGCTTGGCTAAATACCTTTCTCATCGAGACGCCTGAGCACAGGTCTGTTGTAAGACGAGGGTTACTAACTTGCTATTCAACCCATCTGTTTATTCCATAAATTCTCCATTGGGTATCCCATTGGTATACAAGAGCAAACAAGTTTGGGGTCAGAATAACAGCCTCTTATACACACAATTAGAGGCTACAATTAGCTTCCTCCTTTCTCATTTCTCACTATGTCATGCACTCCTCTCCTCTCTCTGAGTTTTGGGTTATTTGCTCATTTTATCCCCTATTATGCACTTATATATAAATTTTAGTTACAAATTTTCGTTCTGAAACATTCTAATTAGCTAGTTTGATTAAATGGTTTGGTAGTATGATTTTTCCAATTCGTCTGATGGTTCAATAATTTGTATGAATCTTTGTGTTATTTTTTTCCTTGTATAGCTTATGAAAGAGCACTCTAATCTCTTATGCCATTCATCTATCAATTGCTTAAATGAGTAAACATATAAAGAGTTAGACTGCAATCCTATTGGTAGGATTTGAACATAAATCCTACTTGCTTACTTTTTATCCTTTGATTTGTTTGGGATGTGCGCAAACAATTATGAACAAAAGTTCATTTATTCAAACATTGACATAATTGATTGCACATATCCCATTCTGGATCTAATGGCTACAAAATAGGTAGGATGTATCCTACCATATATCCTTGTTTAGCTAATCATATGAATATTATTGATAATTACACTGAACAAATAGTTTTAGCATTTTTTATTTACTGTTGTCTCGCTTTAGTAGAGCGATAGCCATATTAGCAATTCTTGTCTCATGAGATGTAGGCACCTCGAATAGTCTTGCCTTTGGCGGTGCCTTAAAAACTATATTTGCAAACCCTAGAAGAAACATGGATAAATCCAGTGAAAAAAGGTGGCTACTGATAGCAGATGCTGACTCCATAAAAAACCATGCCATGTGCCTTCAAGGTTAAGTCAGAATTTTCTGCAAGGGAAAGGGATGATATAAAAGTAGAAGGCATAATCTGTATTCCTGATAACAATCATTTATATGCCTGAGATATTTTCAGGGACTTGTAAATGAATCAAGACTATACCAAAATATACTTACACAAGCTGTAGAAACAAATCATGGCACTTATTTCTGCATGCATGCTCTTGACATGAAGTGCATATACTGTCTAGTGTCTACGTGTGCAGATTGAAACCATAAACAGACTTAATCCATGTTGTATAAAGAGATATTCCGACAAGCGCATAGCTTACCTCCAATACTATTCGACCCTTCTCATCATATGGAAATCTACCACACATTGATTTACCATGGATATCTTCAGCATTTTCATAATCATTGTCAAAGAGATAAACATGATCACATTTTTCAGGAGAACATATCAAAGTCGAACAAGCACATCCTAATTGTGAGGCCTGCAAAAATAAATTTGGAAAATTCATTTGTTTATAAATATCTTAGACAAGAAATCTTACACAACCTTAACGGTGCAGCAAAAAATGAACAGCTAACTATTGAATGAAAAAATATTCCTACAAACTGATGTTTATATTCAAAATATAGCATAGAAGCACAAAGAACTGTAGAAACATACCTCTGCATCAAGACCAAGAGATGGCTCAATCAATCGTTTAGTGATATAAGTAAAATACTTCCAGGGCATAAGAGTAGAAGACTCTTGACTATAAGAAACTTCATGACAATTAATGTCGAGCATATTTTTAAGATCTTCATCAACCACACAAGCCACTGGAACTGGTTCCTTGCCAAAGCTCACATCTTCACACAAAACAATGGCTTTTGGCCTGGCTTTCCAGTTGAAGTGTTTTGGATCAAGCACAAAATGGGATTCTTCCATCTCCCACTCACTCTCTTTTGAAAAACCTGCTGGAGGAATTGAAGGGTCCAGATTTGCATCTGAGATAGTTTTCATGGAAGTCAATGAATGAGGGGTCAAGAGAGTGTTACATCCTTTAGGGCAGATAAACCCTTCTGCATGCCAACCTATTTGAATATTTAACTCACTACAAAGTTTGGCTGCCTTCAGATAAAGATTTTCAGGTTGTACTCCATACTTTTCTTCTAGTGCAGCATGGAAACTTATCCTGCAGCAAGCAGAACGAGCAATAGAAAGAATTTCTAGATTACTTGCTCGTGGTTTTGTTTTCTGCATCTCTAAGAACAAGGTCTCCGCAACCTCCGAGCAATGAGAATCTAAGAGCCTCCCAAAAGTCAAAGTTTCCGATGGTTGGCTTTGCGGTTGAGGCCTCAAAGATAAAGCCAAGTTAGATGACGGGAATCGCTTTTGCATGCCAAAATTACTCTGCTTTTTGAATCTAAATCCCGCTCCAAAACTTTTCTTAAATCTAGGATGGGAATACCTATTGTGTCTAACATAATTATTACCTCTAAGCTGGTTGATGGAACTAGGGTTTGTATGAGCAACTTGATGATGGCGACTGAGATCTGGCAGGAGATCAAATTTCAGCCCGCAAGTCTTGCAAATGAATCCCTGAGAGTCATCTTCCTTCATGGAGACACCATTATTTTGACAAAGTTTACTGCTTGACTCTACCATTGGTTGATCTTGTTGATCCATGGAATGATAATTCTGTCCATGATGGTCAGCCATTCTTAATTCTGTTAGGTGGAACGAGAGAATATGCTGCCATAAGTGTTCAAGAGTCATAAAGTGACTATTGCAAGACATACACCGTAATAGAATTGAATGCGCAAGGAACTGTATGCCATGTCTTTCTTTGATATGGGACTTGAGAACTTTCCTATTAGTATATGAGTTCATACAAACACCACAACCATATCCTCGGAAAAGCCATCGAGCTTCTTTCTTATGAATATCTCTCCAATGTGAACCAAGTCCTTGATCATCAGAAAACTCTGCCGTACAGATTTTGCACTTCACTGTCTCATGTATCTTCAATGCGGATAATGAATTAGTTCCAAATGAATTTGCCTCCTTGCCTTTATCAGAACCAAAGCCCCAAAGCCTCATTATTTTCTCTCTTTCACACGAGACCAACTTCAACAAGTATTCTCCAACATTCACATCTTTGGAAGCTTCAGATAATGTCCAATCCACGATATCACTCTTGCAAGTAGACTTTTGGCGGGATAAGCACCTTTTCATGAACCCATACAATATCTCACATGCCTGATGTAGATACAATTTTTGTTGCCTTGTAGAACAATTTTTTAAAAGATTCATAAACACGTCTTTTGATACTAGCCTACTTTTACCATCTCTTGCTCGTTTCAGAAATTTTGGAATGTGCTTGTCACAGTACAAAGTGTGTTTCATGGCATGTTCTAGGCATTGCTCGCTATTACACTGGCCATAGTATCCAATGCAACTTTGAAAATCTGAATATGAGGTCTCTCCTGGAGCAGTTAATGCACTGTACAGTTCAGTTTTCTTACTTAAGCTATATCTCTCATATAATGTTTCACCTGCCTCAATTGGGACAAAATTCTCTTGCATAGAAGTTCCATCTGTTATCGATCCAAACTCACTGTTACTAGTATTTGAACTACAAAATTTTATCAAAGCATTGTTCTCACCGAACTTCCTCTTTGCAGAAGAAGTTGACAGATTATGTGTCTCCATTGAACCATCACTTCGACGATGTTTCTTACAAAATGCAGAGCCTAATCTAGCTCGATGTTTACATTTATGACCGTGTGTAGTTGTACCTGCACACATAGGGGCATCAGGAGGCGGCCTTTTATCTTGCAGACATTTTCCTATAGAACCAGCATTTGTATGAACACAACAGTAGACATCCCCGTCGCTTGCCCACCTTCCACATTGCCTTCCCTTGGCTTCTATAAAAGTTGAGCACTGCCTGTATTGATAAGGGGCAGTCACTATTGACTTCTGCGTTGAACTCGGAATAAGCTTTGTACATCCGATTCTGTCATCAACATTGCCCGAGTCCATTGGCGCTTGGGATTTAAGAGGCTCGCAACCTGGTATAGATCCTGCAATGCCCTGGCAAATGGAGTGCTTAGAATCAGTGTCTACTTTTTCAACCTGGGAGAGAATCTTGCAGTTAGAAGCTTCCATTTGAGAAGCACAACTTTCTGCCCTATGAACTTCAAGCTTGAAGAGCTTCCTGCTGATTTGAGGTTCAATGCATGCAGAAATGTCACGGCTTCTCTTCCTGATATTTATACCATCAGTTATTGGATGTGAAGTAGAGAACCATTTCATTGCTTCTTGTTTCCAAGTTTTCCATTCGGGGCCTAGCTCGGGTTGCAAAGGTGCACTCCAAAGACCATCCACCTTATTCCACTCTACAGAATCCATTAATTCCTGAAGTAGAGAACCACGGGTTAAAGTCGAGGTTACATGACAAACTTCAAGTCCATATTAAAAGAGAAGAAGAAAACGGAAGCCAAATTAAGAATAAACAATACATAGAAGATTGGTAGACATGAAATATTACAGAATACGGCATCGACCTTACAAACCACAAAGCTAGAAGGTACAGGAGTTAAAGTACAGCGGAGCTTTTATCAAGGAAAAGATCCAGCATTACATGATTGAAAAGATTTAAATATAAATTGACAGAAGTGATTAGTGGTGTGAAATATATATTTGAAACTTCAAAAGTACAATGCATGAAGTAAATTGATTGACACTATCTGCAGGGATAATACAGCAACAAAATCCGGCTGGCACAAACAAAGAGCAGTGGCCTGTTCTTAAAGAAACTGGTTATTTGCTGAACATTATTTCCAATAATTAGCATGAGTGCATATACATTTACATATAAATGCAAACCTTGCACCAATACACATCAGCAAGCCAATCATGATGGAGACTTACGGAGATGAAACTAGGAAAAAAGTCATCAGACAGAGAGCAACGAGGACTTCACGTGCAACGACTCATCTCTCATGTGCAACGTGGACAAACAAACACCCAAGCTCTAATACCATGTAAAACTCGGTTTGGGCTCACAACACATGGGCCCATACATGGATGCGCATGGGCTTTTAATGTAATGGCACTCCATTCAAAAGACTCAAACCTTTTAGTGGGTTGTCCCATCTTATATTTTATACCCATTTGCATCCCACAATTTTCCCGATGTGGGACTATGTTATCCACATTCTCAACACACACGAGGTGGAGTTCGTCCACATTGCCCGTGAAGGCCTATGACATATATACAATCGGTCCATCCTTCATTACTTTCAAAATTGATTGAGTAGAATGAACTGGGAATCAGAATGTGCGTCAACACATAGCAATATGGTACATCAAGGTCCTTAATTGGGTCTTTGTTTGATTTTGACACAAAAGCAACACATCCACTTCTAGCCATGGTTTGAAATCTCAGCTGCTCCTAATTTGAGACGGTTGGTTCCAATCCTAAAAATGATTGTCCGAGTTCTGATCTCGAGATTTCAATCCTCAGCATTGAAATGAACAATTGATTATTGAGGCTTTAGTATTTAGTTTATTGATAGGTTACTAAATTAATTACCAGGTTAATGGTTTAATTTATGGATTATTGGTTTATTTGACATCATTATATAGTTAAGAAAATTCTATAAGCCTAGACATCTTTACAATATATATAAGAAATCACTTTAAACATCATCAATTACTAAAATATATAAAATTGTTAGTAATTATTAATATTTGTTTAAATTATCTAGCAACTTTCAGAAATTCCTTAATTGAAGAGACTGAGGGGCTGTTGTGTCCCTGCAGCCCCTAGCCTGCAGTGCCCCTTCACATGGGGGCATTTTTGCAGAAAAGCCTATGGACAATCCAGATCAGAACAATCTGCAGAACTGCCCCCATGTGAGGGGCATTGCAGGGGCATTGCAGCCCCTTTTCGGCCTTAATTGAATGCTTAAAAATCCAATTGTTCTGATCTGAAATGGCGCGGTGTCCCTGCAGCCCCTGGCCTACCGTGCCCCCTACATAGGGGTCACTTTTGCAAATCTGCAAAAGTGCCCCCCATGTGAGGGGCATTGCAGGAAGGGAGCTGCGGGGGCATTCCACCCCTCCTTTTGGTCTTAATTGAATGTTTAAAAATCCAATTGTTCTGAAATGGCGCGGTGTCCCTGCAGCCCCTGGCCTACAGTGCCCCCCATGGGGGGGCACTTTTGCAGATTAGCCCTTGGACAATCCAGGGGCTTTTCTGGCAAAATGCCCCCGTGTGAGGAGGCACTGCAGGAAGGGGGCCGCAGAGATACTGTAGCCCCCTTTTGGCCTTAATTGAATACTTAAAAAATCTGATTATTCTGATATGAGATGGCCGATTTTGATCCCAAAAATGATTGTTAGATCCTAATACCAATATTCAGATTTAAACCTTACTCATAATCATCCAAAGTCCAAACTTTTTCTCGTAAAATTGGCGTCAACTTTGAAGCATTATACTCAAGGGTGTTTATCTCGACAAAAAAAATGAGATATGGATCATCGCTCAGGTTGTGAATCTTAAAAGATAAATCTCGTTTTAAACCGATTATCAACTTGGCAGTGAATCAATTGATTGACACCAAATTCATAGCCAATGCAACAATGAACAAGAGCAGGATATGCACTTAATGGTTAGTTGGTGAACCTACCATTTTTCATATGCAATCTAAGCGTCAGAACCAGGTCTTCAACTTGTTTCTAGAAGATGTAAGTTGTTATGGGAATCAAATTCATCTCTAAGACAGAAAATGAGGTCAAGAATAGAATAAAAGATCATTTTCATATAATCATTGTTAGCTCACTTGTATAGTTAGCTCACTTGTAATTAGATGATCGAGATGCAGACCAATGAAGGTGGAAACGAAGCAAATAAATTTATGGAGTTAACAGATGAAGAGTGAGGTACAAATCATTTAAAGAGAACGGAGCTAAGATTCCAAGTGAGAATAAGTGATTTGATAGTTAAAGAATGGTGTCCACACTCATATATGAAGTTACTCTGATAGGAAAAAATTCAAATGATAATCATCAACATAGCATTATTGCTCAACTATTGTGCTGCTACTTGGTTGCTTCCTATTTTGTTATTGCTTTTTGTCCTCGTTGTAGGTATTTGCACAAAAATCAAATTCTTTTTACCATTGTCATCACCTACTGAGAAAACTATCCATCACATTCTTGATTGGGACTTTGTTTTTTGTATCACTGATGTCATTTGGTTAGATCGAATGAGTAGATGAAAAACTAGAGCAAATGGAATTGCACCGTAAAAAAGATAATAAATGAGCATTGATAACATAAAAATGGTGATTCCGCATCTATCATTTTCGTCTATCTTCTTTCTTCACAAGTGTTTTCAAGTATCAACAAAATTAACAAAAAGAATAAGAATATTGATTTGTTCTCACATATATACATCATTATTCCCAACATATATGCATACTTATTCTTGCACACTATATAGCATGGGTTCGGATACGGATACGGGATACGTTACGAATTCGCGAATTCACAATTTTTCAAACACCTGGGATACGGGATACGTTTTTATATCAATTTTTAAATAGATAAATATAGATTTATATTAAGGTATACATATTAACATATAATAATATAAATAAATAACAAAATTATGTTAGATATTCAATGCATTTTCAAATTTCCGAAAGGCTTCATTTTTTAAAGGAACGACATCGATTTATGAGTGGTTAGTGAGAGATTTACAAATCCGAAAGAATCCGAGAGTTTCGGACTCTGATTAGCAATCGGGGACGATACATAGGCATTTACAAGTATCCATGATTCATAGCTTGCATAACATCCGTCCTTCCATGCCTAGATGCATCAATTTCTCTTAGTGAGCCCGTACGCACGACATAGAAATATGAATTCACATATTAAATAACATGTACGAATCCAGATGTTTGGAAATCATCATTAGCACTTGGATATAGGTCATGTTTTTATTTCTATTGGGTAGCCTTGATTTTTCAGGTCAACTATTTTGATTGGCGTATTATTATTATGACTTACTGAATTATGGTAGGAATAACTAATAAACTTTCAACAATTGATTATTCCCAGCGATTAAAAAGCGGCCAAAGTAAGCAGTGTGGCTAATGATCTGACCGTCTAGGCACATAGGCGGCCGTTTAGGACGCATTGGCAACAATTTAGTCATATTTTGTGTTGATTTTGTTGTTTTCTTTTAGCTTATTTATTAAACATTGATTTTAATTAGGTTTTTAATTATTTTGGTTTCTTTTTCACATGCATATACTTAAATAAGCATTCTCAAAGATGTAATTTAACAATTAAATGCAAGCTGGATAGCTGACAGTGAAGCAAGTTCTGTTAGAATCCATCCTAAATATCATTTATGATATATTCATGTATGATATATCAATCTGTCATCAAAATATGAAGAATCAAAATTAAAACATTGAAGAAAAAAAGTATAAAAATTTTGTCATCGAAGACTCCAAAAATGTTAGGCGAAGTCGAAGCCCGAAATGGAAGATTTAAGGGGACGAGAAGAAATTGGAATCGAGATCCAATACAGTGGCTAAGAAGGATTTGGTGTCAAGATCGAGATTAAAGACAATGGCTGAGAAAGATTTGGAGTCGATGGTGGCAGTGGACACCATCGTAGCCCTCGACGACGATGGCTGCAAATGATTTAAGGTCCTTAGTGGTGGTGGCTAGCCCTCAACGATAGTGACCGAAGAGGATTTGGGATCAATGGTGGTGCTGGCGAGCCCTCGTAGTGCCCTCGATGGTGGTGGGAATCGCGAGACAGAAGGATTTAGATCGATGAGACAAATGATTTAGGATGGAAGCTTTTGTCTTTTAATAATTATAAAACAATCCTAATTTATTAGAAGTTACATCCCAATTTACAAAAAGAAAGTATATCTACAAAAATGTAAAAGTGAACATAGCATTAGCCTATGTAGCCATATATAGTGTGATACGGTTGTCTTGAACGCATAAACGGCCGCCTTTTAAAACACCGATTATTCCTAATTCTCTCTAAATCTATAATCTTCCGCACCTTACCAAACCCATCATTTCTAAACCTCAATTATGGGTCGGGTTCTTATTTCTATTAGGTAGCCTTGATTTTCGGATCAAGTACTTCGATTGATATATTATTATTTCGGTGACTTGCTAAATTATAGTCATAACCTTTCAACAATTGATTATTCCTAATTCCCTCTAAATTTATGATCTTCTGCACCTTACCATACCTGTCATTTCTAAACCATACTTATGATAACATACACAGAGAATCACCAATAATAGCATGAGGCAAAGACAAGGATAATTGTTTGTTCACAAATAAAATGCTTCAACTGGAAGATGAATAAAATAGCAGTAAATTTAACGATAAAAAAAGAATTGGTTTTACCTAAAATTTTGAAAATTCAAAATTTTGCTTCACATATAATATGAATATTTAAACCGATTATTTATCTACTGCTTTCAGCAATTTATTTCATTTTGTTTATATCCTTTTTTGAATTATTCACCCAATTCTTTAAGCAATTTTTTGATGATATTCTCTTTTTTCTAGAAAATCGACCCAGTGAACTCCCACATAAAAGACTAAAATTCTACAACATGAGCTATCCTTCTTTGATAACAATTTAGGTTTAGTTTTATTTAATTCTGGGTTAGAGCAAAGTTAAAAAGTTAAAGTTTATCTTATTTGAATGTTTTAAATTCTTATTATAGTAATTCTTACGATTAAATGATTTAACTTTTGTTCTTCGTATTTTCTAATTGTATGAAAGGTTCAAAGTTAACTTTGTATTCAATGTTGACATGCATATTTGATTTACGGTTCACTCGCATGTTTGCATAATGTTGTTGTTCATGTTAAAAATTTTGGTTAATGTTGTTTTATACACTAAAACTCCTATGTTAGTTTCAATTATATTATTCTCGAAATATTAAATAAATTTTTTGCATATTTGTTTGATATTAATATGAAAACTAATAAGATTCTATATTGTTGTGACTTCATGATAGAATTATAGGTATATTCATGATCACATGTCTAATAAAATATAATTTAATGTTGTATCCATGAAGAATTCACATCCGTGAACATCGGTTTTTATGAGATTATGGATAGTGGTACATATTACATCTGATACATGTACCTATCTTTGTGCAACGTTGCTCAACAAAACTTGGTTCTCCATAATCATTTATATTCAAAACTTTATGTCTAAACGTAACTCTCTCGTAATTCTATAACCCAGATTTTAAAGACTAACGATTCTGACATACTTCAATTGATTTTAGAACCACATGAGTTTCAGTCCTGTATACATCCACTTTTTCTATACATCCCTTCTACAAAATCTTCTTATAAAAACTATATTGAAGTTCATTATCCAGTTAAGACTTTTCATAAGCTTTTCAAACAAAAGGGGCACCAGGACCGAAACAAGTTTTGTCCCATATATATAAGATAATCATTTTGTTCAGGAAAGAACATGTCAAAAGTAAATGACTGAATTGGAACCCTGCAAAGGGCGAAAAAATAGAGAAATGGCATCAATTTAATTATATGCTTAATAGTATCTTGCACGTGCGATGCACATGTTCAAATAAAAATTATGTTTAATTTTTTTAATTGGAATTCAAAAAATTAAAGATTAAAATTTACATGATATGAGTTGTTAATTTGTTTACAAAATGATCCACAATTATTCTGGTAGTTATTTAAGATTAGTATAAATGATTATATAATTATAACCGATTCGGTTGATGATCATATTTATTAAATATTTGTTTTAGAAAATTTTGAATTTAATTTTTTTTACTGCTGATGTGGCGTTGTTTGAGGCACGTTAGACCATCCAATTGAAATCAATTTGGGGACCCCCAAGTTTTGTGGGTATAATAATAGAGATATATACGGTACAAGTTTCTCTGTTATCCTGAAACAAATAGGACCAAAAATATAACAAGATTAAAATTCTCTTTGTAAAAACTAGTCTCAAAGGTATAGGTTGCTAGGTGCAATCCTTAGGCAGTTACGGTATTAAACATCAGACCATCAATCAATTGTGCAATCCAGTCTCCAAATCCACTCAAAGTCAAAAGCCGCACTATGAGAGACCCTGCTAGAACAATTTGATTCAATATTGCACAGCAAACAAAATGTACAAAGGGATGCAAAACACTTAACACGCGATTCATACAAAAGATGCAAATCACAAAATAGGGTGACAACTTGTTGTGATAACTGTACTTTTGTAGCCAGAAATTTTTGTAAGCTAGCTGCTGTACAGAGATTACTTTACAAAATATGATAGCTTGTTCAGAGTTCAGACTATCTGCTACATATTAAATAAAGTATCCTACACTATACATCAGTTTAGATTCACTCATTCACATGAAGTGAAATGATAAATATCACTGTTTGCTATTGCATATAAGAAATATGATACAGCCATCTGACAAGTTAAAGAACAGAAAGAAACACTATTCTGGTTATTAGAAAAAGTAAACATGACAGCAAAAATGGTACTCACCTTGGTAAGTATTTCAACCGACTCAGCACTACGAGCATTTTGGCACTTCTGTTTCCATAAATGGAATGAATTCTCCAGCCAAGCATCACTCACGTAAGTAGGAAGTATCATCTGCATGCAAAATATGCCATTAACTCAAACCTCAAGCAGAATAACTCAATTAGAATGTCTCCAGAAGAAATTTCAGCAGCCATAACATAATAAAATTCCCTTTGTGTCTAAGAAATGGAATAAAAATTTGACAAAGCCAGTTCGCACAGTTTGATAAGGAACATTCCATTAACAAGCACGAAAGGAGACTCCAATCCTGCATTTTTAATAGTAACACGCTGACTAAGATGTGATTTTAGATCGAGCACCCACGCACAACATTCCATTACAAACCTGCCCGGAAGACATCTAATGGTTCTATTGGATTACCTTTAAGTCAAAATCAAGATCAACGGCCGTATGTGTACACAGCCTGATCAGTCCTTATTAAAGACAAAAAAAAAAGTTCCATCATTGTATGATTCAACCACTAGTTATGTGTCCCTCAAACTAAGAACCACCAGCAAACCTCTACAGCAACAGCTGCTCAAACAAAGCAATGCATATATCCGGGAGTTCACTACAACAACCAATATGTATAACATTTAACCTTGTTGACTTAGGGCTTGCACCCTTGAAACAGGGGATCATTTTAAACACGAAAGTTTGGCAAAAAATTCAAACAAGACAATTAAGTTTTATATATTATCTTGCATTATATATTGCGTTGTTCACCTTTACAGACCATCTTTCAATGTTGTAAAAGAGGCGGTGAAAAGGCAAGCAGCAAGGCAGGCACCTAGTTGCCAAGTCTCCGCCTAGGTATGAACAAGAATAAGAATGAATAAGCGAAGAAAAAGCAGATGCTGCTGCTCACTGTCCAGCTTTGATCACTGTTGCTAATGCTGTCCCTAACGTTTACTGATGATTGTTCTGGTATCACAGCTTGTCCTTGCTGCTCTCCGACAATTGCAGCTTGCAAGTTGCAACTAGGTGTTACTTGGCCAGCTGCTTGATTTTCATGACTGATTCTTTACATAATTATCAGGCTTTCTTTTTCTAGGTTATCTTGTGATCAAACAAGAGGCAACGCTAAATAGAGACGAAGGTTGGAGACTGCAAACAGGAAGGCGGTTTCCCTAAATCTTCTTCCTTTTTTTCTTCTCCACAGGGACAAGATTCCTAATTGGCTGTCTCGGCCATCATAGGTGAGGCAGAAAAGCAAGTTCTCCACTTGGGCAAGTGGCAAGGCAGCTGCACATGCCGTGTCTTATACGTCTCCTTTATTTAACTTCTGCGGTCGTTAAAGAAGATGTTAATTGGTAGTACTTAAGGTTGAAGTACTTATGCTACCGGCTTTCCGTAGTTCATAATAAAGTTTTTGTGTGCAACCACATGCCAAAATAAGCATATCCAAACTGTATAGGAAGAGTCCGTTCGTGTGCACTTTTCTGAGAGAGAAAAAATCACCTTTGAGGAATCAGTCAAACCATGTTGATATATGGGTGCAATGTTAAGCACAAGACATTTGTTAGTGAATCGTATGCTTTCACTTCCAGATGGACATGGTGTATGGTGATGCTCTTAAGCTGAACAGCTGGCACGGCAACAGAAATCTCATCTACGATAATGTCATGTGGAAGAAAAATAACAAAATAAAATAAATTACGATCGACTCCAAGAAATGTCATAAAAAATAATATTTCTAGACTTTCTGGAAATCCTTCGTTGAAAAATCCTAATAGTAGATCCAGAAGCATGTAAAAATACATCAAAGTTTATCTCCCTTGATGGCTAGGCACACAAGGCCCAAAAATCAAGTCATGGTTATCCCTCTCAATAACTATTAGCTTTCACTCAAATTCAGTCAAGCTTCACAAAAGATAAGCACGAGGATACGTGGATAACAGTCGGCCACAAACATCCTTATAGAGCATACCTTCATAATCAAGTGTTCAGAAAGCTATAATTGTTTTATTTAAGATTTATAATAGGAGTATAATATATATGACATGCAAACTTGTCAAAGCAGTTCTTGATTTAACTAATTCCCTTTCTTTGTTTTATTGTTGATTTCTTTTTGAGATGGCTTTTTGAGGTGCAAGATGCATCTGTTTTGCATTGTTGGTGATTTTGGCTAAGCAAGCCGCAAAAGTGTATGACTAGCATCTTTGACCTCAAGTTGAATTTCTACTATCGTCTGGGTTGAACTTTCCTTCCTTTTTGATTCCTTTTGTCTGATGGGGCTGATGGCTAGTATCTGTTTTAGCACTTTAACATGGAGTTTGCTTGAGTCATGTGTGCCAGTACAGAAATAGACCCAATCTCCATTGGTGGAAAGTAAGCTGTTCATATGACCGACCCTGCACCCTACAGGTTCAAATGAGATGGGATATCCAAATTTTGCCCAAGATCGCTTGGTGTATTGTCAGCATCAGTCTCAATATTCTGATTTTACCTATACCGATCTTCTGGATAGCTTCTTACATTATGACCCACAAACAGTATCCAATCTTATGGTGTCTTATATAATTCTCCCTACAATTTCATATGTATTAACCATATTCTAAATGTGAGTCAAATCATCTATCAACCTTTAATGCAGTTTATATTATAGACTTCAACCAAACCTTAACTTATCATCTGTCTCCATTGTTTGTAAACACTATGTTAGACCCTTGAGCACATCGGAGAGCAAGAAGGCGAACATGTAAGGACATAATATAGTTTTAAGTTCTGTGCACATAATCATCCACTTGACCATAGCGGATCAAACAAAGGATGTGCCACGGAAAAGATCGTGAATTTGAAAGGGGGGAAAACCGGCCTAATGGAACCTAACACTACCAGATAAAAAATAGTTTTTTTTATGCAGTACCTATCTAGATGACATGATAAAAAGATAATAAAATTGAGAAGACGAGTAAGAGTCGGCATTGTCATTAAAGGGAATTCATACTAGCTTAGTGTTTTTGTTGATTGAAAAAGAGAATGAAAAAAAGTAAATGTCTCAATACGAACAGAGAATAATTTTAAGACAAAGTGAAGTTGCCAACATAAGCCAAGAAGGCGGCTTTCAGCATGGCAACAAAATATGAGGTCTTTACAATCGCTTAAATGACAAGATTAAGCAAATACCAAAGAGACATGGGACACGATATCCCTATTCCAGTACACTTAAGCTTCATGCCAATTGGAATAAGATTCCATATAATAGGGAAGCTTAATTGATAAGAGCTTGTATCATAGTCTATGCAGCAAACCGGTCAAAGTTAAAGTTTGATGCACATGACTTTATAGAGGGCTTTTTAATACAATGTGTGCAATCTTATTGCATAAACAGCCATGAATGACACTCCATGGTTTTCCATTATATTTGTTGGCATGCTCGACTTCGGTTACATGCATGGTTTGAAATCTCGCTCAATCCCGATATGAGATGGCCGATTCCGATCCCAAAAATGACCATCCGAAGACCTATACCATTCGATACTGGGTAATATTGGGTTTACCATTTGATTTGTGGGGTCTTAGTATTAAGGTTTTTAATGGCTAATGGGTTTATTGATGGGCTAATAGGTTCATTAATAGGTTAATGGGTTTATTATAAGTTATTGGGTTCTAATGGTTTATTTGACACTATTAATACCACTTTACTCATCATTACTCACCAAAGCATTTGCCAAACTGATATAGTTATTTTAGTTGCTTATTTAAAGAAAATCCTAATTCTTAAAAATTATATTTCTCAAACGATATAAAGTCCGATACTCCCGATCCGAAACGGCTGATATGAGATGCCGTCTCCAATCCCAAGAGTGACCGTCCGATACTGGTCCCAATACCGAGATTTCAGACCTTTAGTTACATGGGCTTGCTACCAAAAAGCTTAGATTTTGGATTAAGTGGTTACCAATATGGAATACGCACATCGGGAGAGACAAGGGCATGGATTCAAAATCCTTCATTTATTTTCTCAAATATTTAGTCCTCCGCATTGGGGGGGGGGGGGGGGGGGGTTCTTGCGGTGTTCAAATTAATTAATATGTAGCATCACTACCAAACGACTTAAGCTTTTGGGTTAAGAGGTTACCAACACCTTTTATAGAAAGGATGCGTCGTTAGCTTGTCAACGTTATGCATCAATAGTTCAAAGCACTCATTAGACAAGCAGAACTGTCTGCATCTTTCAAAGACTAAGATAGCGTTAAGAAACATCAAAAGTAGAAACCATGTCTGGCATGTAAGATTACTAGCTTTAACTATACAAGGGAAGGGTACAGTATCCCAATAAAGTAGATGCTATAACAGTCTACGTCCCAATAAAGCAGATAGATGATACATCGAAGCCAGCTTCCACATGGCATAAACAGAGCAATGTAGAGATACTTTCTCATGCCATAAACATGCAGTGACAGTAAGAAAACAGGAGAAAATTGCAAAGATTATTGCTAATGGTGTTTGTTCATGGCACAAATGCATAAATGACAGAATGAGTGGCCAAAGCATTTCCAGATAGCGACTGCCCAAGTGTGCCAATCTCAAACATGATAGGTTGAAATGATTAAATTAGGAAACGCAAGGAATATTCAAGTCCTCTACAGAAAGTATCTATTGGTAATCAAAATAGTTCAATCAATATTTATAAAGGTAAGCACAATCTTCTGCAGGAAAATATGACAGTATTATTTTTTGCTTATATAAACAGTGTGGATAAGGATTTACAGTTTGAAGCTTTAAGAGCATCCTTCCCAGATCAGAATAATCACTGCAGCTTGAAGCCTCCATAGCAAAGTCCTTCCATGTTGTGGCCTTTCGAGCATTTTCAATGACGGCCTACAAAAGATAGATGAGAATCGGAGTATTAACAGAAGTCAAATGATGCTAAGTAATTAAAAGTAGACAACTTCAGACCTCTGTATGTAGCTGGTCACTGATATTTAGCATGGCAACAGCAAGCTTTTGCATAATATAACGGCGTGGAGTAGTCAAGTCTTTAACCAGTTTTCTCCATTTTCGATGATTTCCAGATTTAAGAGGTTCTGGAAACTCATTAATCGAACAAATAAGAAGCAAATCTGCCCAGGAATATGTCCTCCTGCGAGGGAAGAAAATTGCAATATACTTCTTTCGCTCATGAGTAGGTTTTGCCCTCAAAGTTTGCAAAGGGCAGTCAATCCTAGGGCACTGAAATCCAGTTTGCCACTTTCCTCTCCACTATACTTGAGCACAAAAATAAAATAATGAGAATAGGCATGACGGTACTGATTAATAGTAAATCAAACAAAAAATACATCAGCATCTCATTAGAAGAAATAATAATTATCATTTCATTGAGTAAAGCAAGTAGCACTCAGCAGATAGTGTCATCATTGTTGCACAAGAAGTTGATACATTGATGTTAATGAACATCAACGCCCGAGAGAATCACAGATACATTTTCCCTCAGAAATTATGTTCTAACACAGAAAAAGAATGAATGTTCCATCATAGACACATTTTTCCTCAGAGATCAAGTTCTAATACGGAAAAAAGAGTGAATGTTCTATCATAGAATCATATATTTGAATATGGTAGTCTCACAAGTAATGTAGCGGTCAATAATGAGAAAAGGTTAAGCTTTCAAGTATGGATATTTATCAAACAAACAGGTACAGATTATGGTAGCCTTCTACTTTGAAGACTGTCAATTCTTTGTACACTCTGTCTAATACATCCCTTTCATCTGAAGATGCGATGGTAGAGCATATATAAACAATTACAGCATGGCATAGAACCTAAGAATGAATGGAATGTGTATAAAATGTATTTGGACCAAGACTGCTTAGTAATGTGCAACAAACAAGGATATTAGAAAACATCAAACGTAGCATCACTCGTCTTACTAGGGAACAGCTTACGATCCAACCTCAACCAAAAATACGGCTAACAACATGGCAAAGCAATCTGTATTTCAGGATGAAGTGGATGCAAATCTCCTGAATTGATAAACAAATTAACGATGCATCATAACGATTACCCCAGAATGTATAGTAAATGAGCATGATAGGCTGGATTTGTGGGCCATCCAGGAGATTTAAGTAACTTTTAGTTATGGTCCAACCTCAGGAAACATTCCTGGTAGGCACCAATCATTTTCATCCTAAGTAACACACTTGGAAAGAAGATTTCAAAACACACTTGGAAAGAAACAAGCACTGGCCCATGGTGCCAATACCAAACCACCACAAGTAAGCCAGGTCAGTTACATGGGTCATTGTTCTCCATTCAGCTTTGCAACCACCTCTGATATTTACAATCACCATATCCCTTTTCACTACTTTAACCCATATTGCTTGTTTTCTGCTACCCCTTTCCCTAATCGCTTATTTGACTACAATCCTACTGCTCCACCAAACCTTGCAACCCAGATGTCTCTGTTGCAAATGAACAGATCAACCATAGATCTCTATCACATTTGTCATCAATTCACCTTATCCTTAACTCAATTATTATCCTATCTTTCAGTGCATTTCCCTCGGGACCTCAACATACACATTTCATCTGCACTCATTTTCTAGACGTGTTTTCAATTGCACCATAAAGTAATTTAACCATATTATAAAATTTCCTCATCAATGTCATGTGTATTCTGCAATCACATAGATTAATGAAGCACACTAATTTAACCTTCAAGCTTCCTTTCTATCTTTCATTCTATGTACAGACCCTTCACAATATCACCAAAATAACAATATAATTTCACAGCCATAGACACAGAGTGGATGATTACACAATTTACATCAGTAGTCTAAAAATGTGGAATGGTTAGGGCATGGGAATCGTGTCAACACAAACTCAATGCATGCAACCAACACATGAGGCAAGCACCCATGAGCGCGCGGAAACATAGGGGGGTTGGAACCATATTTGAAATCTCAAAAAAAATTCTTGATCCAAATGTCTGATCCCGATCCCAAAAATGACCATCCGAGATCTAAGACCGATACCGCTCGATACCAAGTAATCTTGTGTTTAATGAGTGTAATATGGGATTTTGTACTATGTTCACTTATGGTTCAATGGTTTAATGAGTGTAATATAGGTTATTGGATTGTTACGGTTAGTTTGACATTATTAATACAACATTCGGTATCATTAAATACAAAAGAATTTGACAAATTGTTTATAGTTACTTTAAAAAATTTAATGTATCCTAAAACACTTTTCCAAATTCTTAAAAATCCTTTTTCTCGAACAATATATTATCCGATATAGCCGGTAAGGTTCCGATCCCAAAAGTGACCGTCCAATACCGATACTGATTCCGATATCGAGATTTTAAACCTTGATTGAAACTGCTTCTCACTATATAGTGCAGCTTGGAAAGTGGAGTTGGCCTTCAAGATCCAGTTCTGGTGCCACCAACGACTAGCCAAAAAGAATGCATAAGCAATGCCAAATTTGAAGGATGCCTTTTTTAATGATATGTGCATATCATAATTATTATAATTACATTAACATCCATTGCAATTATAAATGTGTCAACAAAAGGGGGGGAAAGAAAAATATCATATGCTAGACCATCTTGGTTTCAAAATATATGTTCAAAATACATCATGATGTCTACGCAATGCATTACTAACTCGACAAACCTCATATAACTTTTTTAAAAAATATGTAAGCACTAGATGTACCTTTACCCAAAGTGGCACGGTATGATTTTCCACATAATCAGCTGCTAGAAGGGCAGATTCTCCCTCTTGATTATGATCCTGCACTCCACTTTCCAATTTTTCTGCAGTTTGGACTGAGATGATACTAGTTGAGAAGCGCTCATTATTTTGTTCCTGTACAGGCATATTGTCTTGTTCAAACTTTGTTTGAAATGTAAGGTCAATTTGTTCGCGAAGGGTTCCAAGCTGCACTTGGTCCTCTCCGTGAGATTCTTGTGTTTCGGTAGTAGAGGACGTTGCACAACTGCAAACATCTCCTTCTTTATTATCTTCATTTATAACTTTATTTCTACTTTCTTTTACAGGTAGCATATCACCACTTGATCTACATTTAGTTTCGGTCAACTCTGCTTCTTGTTTCTGCTCAGGAGAATTACCCTTTCCATTACACTGCAAATAGGATAAGTTATGCATTTGCGCGCACCCAAACTGTCCCTGTTCCTCTTTGCAGAGTTTTTCTTTAGGAAAAGAAGCGTTTGCATCTGAGGCACCACCTGACTTACTGCAATTCTCCATTTGCAGAAAATCAGCTTCTCGAAAGCTATCATTTTGTTCATGTTTGTTTCTACATTGTTCATCTGCTTGCCAACATTCACCATTCAGCAATGGCCTTTTCACAGAATGAACAGCGTTAGGCAGCTCATTCAAATGCTTCGGTGACGCATAATTAAGATTTTTCAAAATATCATCTTCAGAATAGATAACTTGACTATCTTGATCGGCTTCCACTGAGATATGTCTTTTATCAACAATAGCAAGTGATAGCTTGTCCTTTTCCCTCTGGCGTGGACAGTCTGCTTGCAGTAGTGTGGTTTCTTCGTGAATACTTTTGGATGTAGGGCTTTGTTCTCCAGCACACTGGACTGAAAAGGAAAGCACCGACATGACTTCCCTTGATCAATCCGAATGCCATAAAATGTGGGAACAATCTTTGATATTCTGCAGTCCTGATCTCCTATGTCAAGCAACCATGACAATCCATATATTCCTGAGTATATGATATTATAGCATCAGACTATGCAATATGGTGGTAGAAGAATACAAGCATACAAGTGGAAAATAGTTCAGTGGCTTCAGCCTAAAGCCTATTAGTGTTTTTTACTACAAAGCAAGTCCATATCATCTTATACACATATAGGACGAACTCAATATATCTTACAGAGCTAGAATAGTTAATACGGAAAAGGTTCACGTGCCAGCTATATCAATAAATGGGAGTTGCTTTGGGTGAAGTTGATCAATGAGAAAACGGAAGACCGCCTTCAACCCATTCTTGCAGCCCACCCATCCAAAGAGAGAAAAGGGGAAGGAGAAAAAACATCCATGTCCACTGCTATCTCATCCACACACCCAATACATAGAACACAGGCTAGCACAATCAATTACACACAATTATATATGGTGTTCAAGTGGAATGTTCAGCACAAAACAACAATATACCGTCGCTAACGACAAATGTGATTAGACTGGTATAACACAATTAAGAATACCCAAACTCACTGACCTTGACCACTAACGTATGCACTCACATTACAGAGGTATTGAAAGCGTGTCATTAAAACTTTATGAATCAAGATTTAAATTGCTAAGAAAATATTCAATTGCAACATCTATATCTCCCTTAGACGTAACATATATTGAAGGAACCAAGTACTAAGGTTGGATCATCATCACCATGTACACTTTTTCCCATCAATATGGGGTCATTGTGAAGCAAGGCTCCATGAAAGAAATTACAAAAGTTTTATGTCACCTATTCTTCAAATTAGTGCCAATCCTGTTGTCAAGTATAATCAGTTAGTATGAAGTTAAGAACTTCTTAAAAGACTAAAACACAAGTAACAAACAGATGTGTGAAAAAGCATTTTAGGTGGATTTTTTTATAAGAATAAGGTATATGGGTGTCTGAATAGTTTGTTTAATGTACACATTCTTTCTTTTGCTTGCCTTCAGATTGTCGCAAATACGATGGTCGTTATGTAAAATGGTTTGGTGAATTATTAATAATACTAATCACTTCTTGATGCTTTGCAATATAAACCTTTAAAGTATTCTCTGAGATTATTGATGTTGAAATATTCAGAAAATAAGCATTCTCTATAATGTCATTGGTCCTCTCCCTTATAGTGGAAAGATGTGGGAAACTCAGTGTGAAATTGAATCCTTTTAATATTGGGTAGGCATCAAGATAAAATTTCCAAATAATCAACCACATTGAGTATGGATGCAAGAGGAAGAGAATATGGTTCATGTGTTGGGTATTGGAAAGTTCACTCTAAATTGAATGGTAAACAAGAAAACAAGACAACATTAAAGCAAGATTGTGGGTGCTTGGACTACTCTCCTAAAGGCCTTTTCAAGAAGTTAGCACAACCCTAACAAGTCTATGATGGAACATGACGAAGAAGAGGATGTTGGTATCATATGTGCAAGGATCCTTAATTAAAGTCATATAGTGGAGCTAGAAGTAATATTTAAATTGTCTATCGAGAGTTCTTAGAATGGTCATGTGGAAGATGGTAAATAATTTTGGTACCTCTCCTTTATATGCTTACATTAAATGAAACCCTTTAAAGAGTCCTAAGTTAGTCCTTGTTTGAGAAAATTTTATCCAATAATACTCATTAAATGGCTAATGTGGTGGTGTTAAATACCTTGTCGACGTGTAAGAGCTTTTCTCTAAAGAGACCAAGTAGCAAGTGGTATGGAGTTTTTGGACATGGTTCTTGATGCTTTTTTCCATCCCCAACAGGTCGAATAGTTTAGAACATACCAATCATAAATATCGGATATCGGTATCATATTGGCATGAAAATATTCATATTGGATATCAGATGACGTGACATATCCTCTGCTAATATGATGGCAACTCCCAAGAGAGATTCTAAATTGATTTCTAGCTTATTAATATTTCTAGGTTTTATGAAAACACAAGACAAAGAGGAGAAATAAAGAGTGCAACTAATAATGGAATAGAGCTTGCCATGTCATCTTAATAAAGAGAACAAAAGTCCACTTCTCTCCACTAAATCAAATTTTAATGCTCAAATTCAAACCCAAAATAGGAGATCAAATTTAATGTTCAAATTCAAACCCAAAAGAGGAGCCAAATCTCCATCTTAGAGCATTCTACACCACCAAAAGACTAAGTTTAAATAATAGATATAAAAAATTCTCATAGTTTTAAGAATATATAATTAAAAATAGCTTATATAGATTGTTACAATATAAAAATCCTACTAAAAAACTTTTAAAACCTATATTGTTTTTACTATATTCCTCAAAAAATATTCTCATGTCTTAGTGCATGATATCAGAATATTTAAACATACATCACATGTACTAAATACTAGTAAACACAACTCAATATAAGTAATCGTCTTTCTCAAATGAGTATTTCCTCAATAGAAAGGTTTTGTGAGATTCGTTGAACTTTGAAGACGGGAGAAGGAAGAGCTTTGAAGATGAGCGAGGGAAGATTTGGATCTAGGGTTCCCCGAATACAAGAAACGAAAAGTTTCGATATGCGACTTGTTTCTTGACTAAAAGTTTTCCTCCATTGTGGGTCGTGTCGGTGCCTGTTTGAATATTATTTGAAAACCTAATAAACCCAAAATAAACTCTATTAGAAAAAATAAGATATCTTAACTGATATCAAATAACATATATATCGGCCGATATGTCAACCGATATGCAGAAATATCGGCCAGTATTTTCTCAAAGCTGTTAAAAGATATTATATTGATAAATCATACAGTTTAATTTCTATTTAATCTCTATTTCCGATATATCGGCCAATATCTGTTAAATATCGTCGATATTTAATACACTAACCCTATGATGTTGAAACCTTGTAGAGTACATAGCCAAAGTGATACAACATGTTATAAATAAGGCTCAAGAACTCGGTTTCGGTTTTTGTTTCGGCAAAGTTTCGGTTGGTTCCGTTGGTTTCGATTTAAGTTTCGGTTTCGGTATCGGCCATGTAGATAAACTAAATAATGGTTTCATTGTTTCAGAACATGTAAAACTCAATAAAGACATTCAACATGCGTGTGGCCTAATGGTAAGGCGTCTAAATTAATCCGGAAAATTATGGGTTCGAGTCCCACCAGGCATTCAAAATATATCGTTAAAAATTAAACCAATACCTCGAGAACCAAATTAAATAAGGAACAACAACTTTTGAAATGTAAGATACAATAGTATAACTATGGCTATGCAATTTTGATTCACGAAATTATTCCGAAAAAAAACTCCTATCCCTAATAGCCCAGTAAAGGTATGTATGCAAAGGCCAAAGCAACGAATAAATGATAGCAAATAGTGAAATGCAAAAACATTACAGTTTTTATATCAAAGTAACGCGAAGGGGAAAAAATCAAAGACGGGAGCTTTGGTCTAACCGTGAAAAGGCGAGATGATCGAAAAGGCGAGATCGTCAAATTCGAGATGATCTGGGGTCGAAGGCGAGTCTCTGGGGTCCAAGGCGAGATCGTCCAAAGTCGAGATCGTCAAAGTCGAGATGCCCTAAAAAAAAATTTCTCGTGGTCGAGACCCGAGAGGAAAAGAGATTTTTTTTTATCGTGCTTGATTAGTTCTCAGTGTTAGGAGAAGGCCGACATCTAGGTTATTTGGGCTTTTGGGCCTAATTGGACCGAATTGCAACCGGTTTTCATTATTTTAAAAAGATATGATTATTTTAAAACTTTTAAATCTGTTTATGCTGAAAGTACAAATTATAATCAAAATTGCACTTGCAATGTACACATGTCATAAAAATATAGAAAACTTTTTATTTAAAAAAGTAAAATATAAAAAAATTAAGGTATTAAAGAAAAATAAACTAAACTAACATAATTAAAAATTCACCCTACTCCACCTACTTAGAAATTAATAACAAAAGACTTGTCAATCCCAAATTTCTAACATCGCCACCAAAAGCTGTTTCGAGCGGGCTCATATGGATGCGGGTCATTATCGTCGTTGTTACTATTCTCCTGATAGTACCATGGATAATGATATGGCATTTGATCTATTCCAAAAAAAGAATGCCTTCATGTTATCATGTGGTGAAGGTGAATCTCATTGTATGGTTACATCATGTCTATTTTGGTCACTTGAGTGCTCACTAATCGATCCATAATTTGCATACGAAACCAGTGTAATCTCCAATGTGATATGGATCATTAAAATCAGCACTATCAAACGAATCGTGTAGAGAAAGCTGACTAAGTCGATACGCATGTGATTCATTGGTATTCCCTCCTTAACGATGACTTTTTCCATGTTTATGTTGATAAACTCTATGAGAAATAGTATCGGCTTCTGAAGTAGAATAATCTCTAGTGGGAGGATGATAATCGCTTGCACTTCCACCTGCAGCGGGTCCTTGATCTCAACCGGCCGATGAGCTACTTCCCTCGGTGCTTACAGCTTTTTTCCGTTTATCCACCATGTGGCTTTGGCCCGGCTCTTCATTCTCTTCTCTTTTCTTGTCCATCCAACTATTTTCATCATCATCAAGCAATCAATTTTCAGACTCTTCAATCCACTCAGCAAGTGGATGATCCTGATGAAATATATAATCCAAATCAATCACTTGCTCATGTTTTTGTTTTCATATAATATGTCTTTCTCTTAATCTCGTGTTGTAATGGACGTATATCAACTTCTCAAGATTGGTCATTTTTTGGTCTATTTCTAATTTTTGTATGAATTAGTTCAAAAGTTGTCCGGTTTCTTGGATGAAAATGTCTGGCTTAAAATTCATCTAACTAAACGCGTGAGATTTAGGATTTCTCCTCTTGCAATTATAGACCACCATTCAGCTGGATTGGATTCTTGAGAAGCAATTTTTGCCTTCATAGTAGCGAAAACACATGATTTCAATCTGTATTGCTCCGCCTACATTAAAAAAGAATTTAATGGTTATTGGGAATACAAATAATATATATATATATATATATATATATATATATATATATAGAGAGAGAGAGAGAGAGAGAGAGAGAGAATAATGGAGGAAAGATGCCATAGGAGGGAATTTCCTCCTATGGCGTCGAAAAAATACACCCTCTCTCATTTTTTCCGCCGATCGGCACCCACCATCTTCATCGTTATCATCTAAGATGTGGGTACACCAAATTTCATGTGATTCTACAACCATTTCACCGTTGATTTAGCAATGTAAAAAGTGATATTGTCGGTAAACCGTTAATTTTGAACCCACTAAATCAACGGTGAAAAAGTTGTACAATCACATGAAATTTGGTGTATCCACATCTTAGATGATAATGATGAAGATAGTGGGTGCCGATCGTCGGAAAAAATGAGGGAGGATGTATTTTTTCGACGCCATAGGAGGAAATTCCCTCCTATGGCCTCTTTCCTCCATTAACCTCATATATATATATATATATATATATATATATATATATATATATATATATTGTCATGCCCCGCTTTCAAAAATACGGAATACGAAGGGTGATAAGGCCATCCATGCTCTTACGGTCAAGGAAATATCCTGTTGTAGTCACACTTCGGTTTCTAACTTTACATGGTAATCAGCAATCAATGCACAGGTAATGAGAAATGCAGTCACTAAATCAAAACAGATATAAAGCTAACCAGATAGAGTCAAAGGATAGATAGCGCTGACTTCGCTGATCTAGATGTCCGCAATATCCTCAAGGTACGACAGGTGCTGATCCGAGCTAAGTCCACTTCTCACTCTGAGCATGCATACTCAGGCCGTCAGAGCGACACAATAGTAATAAATAGAAATACATATGTAAAACGTGCAATAATGATGAATATGAAGCAGTAAGCATGGAGTGATGACATGAGCATGAAGTAACCAGTACAGGTAAATAGTAAAGCAGGTATATCAAATCAGTAATCAATGCATGTCCATGTCACTAAACATATCAGTCTCTAGTTCTCACTGTCCGGGTCGCTAAATCTATCGTCGGTCCAAGTGTGAGTGTCAACCACGCAAGAGTATCCCTAACCCAAGGATAGGGCCCCAGGGGCAAAGGAACACGGGCTCGAATCACACACGATAATAATCAGTAACACCATCCATACAACTCCTAAAATCACTGTATATGCCGGCAATGGGACTCCCGAGATCCCGTTGAACTCACACTTAAACTACCCCACACCCACGGTCTGCATCAAACACTGACCATAAACCCAAATACTAGTCGGTTCATGACAAGTCTACGCGAGAACTGGAGACCGGATCTCCATCAAACATGACTCGACTGGTACCCAGGATAAATGGACAGTGTTTGATGCCTTACATATGACACTAATATAAGTGCTCCATAACCGTCCAATTCCAGTTATAGTCACACTTATATATGTCCCATAGACGTCGACAATGCAATAAATTAACTGGGTCCGCTGATTGTGTACACGTACGTGTCACTTCACTTATTCATTCACACTTTAACACTAACGTACTTGCCACAATCTAATCACTAATATCTATCACTGGGTAATGTACACGATCGCTAGGTTATCAATACTTCATGACCACTATTCAGTGAGGATATAACCGCTACATGGTATGATGAGAATACAATTAATTATAATGCGAATATAACATAGCAGCCAGTGTCATACCATTTGCAAAATTTACTATAAATCATTCGCGCAGAATTTAACGAAACAATGTAAAAGGGGTAAGCAGTATGTTTAATTATCTATCCATCAAAATTGGTTTCGCGTCAATCGGGTTTCAGGTTCGCTGGTTATGGCCAAATCATTTTAAGTGTTCACTGCTGGAAATCCAATTCCTGAACTGGAAGTATTTTTCTCAACACGTTTTACTCCCAGTCGGGAGCATAATTAGATGACGCTGTAGTTAAATAGTATGTAGATTTTTCTGTTATGTCTCCAACGCATCAAACGGATTATCAATAACAGTTTTTTTTTAAAAGTTATGTCCTGTCTAGTATAGCTATGCAAGAGGAGTCACTGCAGAAACTGCAGAACACCTAGGTACGTTAAAATGCAAATTAAATATCAAATGACAGTGAAACAGCACGGGACCAGATTCAGGTGTTAGCTAACTAAATTATCCACGCGACCATATGGGGCCCCATGCATTTTCAGTTTAAAGAAAGGGTATACAGGTATCCCAAAGCCAGGTATCCAAAACAAAACGCTGCCCCGGACTGCAGTTCAGGGCTGCGAATCGCCTCAGTATTTATCATTACAACTTATCAAAATACAAAGATAAACTATGGAGTGCTGTAGGTTTATCTGTTGGATTCGATACGAGCCATAGAAGATCACATTTAGATTTGTATTTAATTTACTATTAATTTTACAACGCGATATGTACGGGGATTTCCAGATTTTGCGTCGGTTCTCGGGGATATTATTTCAATATAGAAACATTAACTTTTAGATTCCAACATGTAGTTAATTATCAGTACACGATCTATATATATATCACGAAACAGGAGTTTTAATAATCATAACTATGGGTTTTTATATTGATTTATCACATACACATGCATAAGTATATTTGAGTATATGTAGCATGATAGCAAGTTTAGAAACTTGCCTGGCGACGGCGCAACGACGGCGACACGGTAGGTATGGCAACGATACGAGCACCAGCGTGGCAGCAGCAAGGCGGCAAGCTCGGTTGGCTCGGCTAACGGCGACTCTGCGAGATCGACGGTGCTGGTGGTCATTGAAAGTAGAGGGCGGTGATGCTCGGGTGGCTCTGGGGCGGTTGCGAGATGATGTTGATGGTGGCTGGGCTCAGAGCTCCGTTGGAGGTAGCTGGGCTCAGGTAGATCGTCGTGAGGTGGGAGCTGTGGGGTTGAGTTGGTGCTGCCGGCGACTTGCGTTCATCGGCGGAGGTGAGGAGCTCGAGAAGTGGCGATGGCAGGGGTGCTCGAGGAGGCGGTCAGCGTTCTGGAGGTTGCAAGGGTGCTCTGCTGCGGTGGTGGAGGCGAGTGGGTGTGGAGATAGTCGATGGTGCGGTTGATGGAAGGCGGCGGTGATGGCGAATGGATGGTGTTGTAAGGAGCTGCGGGTGGTGGTGGTGATTGACGCGGAGGCAACAGGGGTCGGAGCTCAAGTGAGGGTGCAGGGACGAGGGTGTTGGGTTCAGGTGCTGGAGGTAGAAGGCCTTGGTGGAGGTGTTCTTGGAGCTCGCAGACCGGAGGTGGTGAGCAGGGGAGGAAGGGAGGAGACGGGGATCGAGCTCGTCGGCGGGGGTCGCCGGCGAGGGGAATGCGGTTGCAAGATGAGGAGGGTCGGTGTTGTGGGTATGGGTTCGGGGTTGCAGTCGTAGGCGACGAAGTTCTGAGGTCAAAGTGGGCGACGTGAAGGTGGCGGCAAGGCTCCCGTGGTAGCTGGAGTTAGGTCTCAATAAGAAGCCGACGGCTTAAGAGAAGGTGGGCAGAGGAGCTCGGGCACTTGATGGTTGGGGGGAGGAGTTAGCTCGACTGGGAGTGGAAGGAAGTCATGGAGGAAGATCTCATCAGCGGTGGCTCGTCGTCGGAGGTCGGCGGTGATGTGGAGTTCGGGAAGAGAGGAGGAAGAGAGATTGTGAGGGATAGAGAGAGGTTAGAGATTAAGAATGTTTTAAAGTCGAAACCATACTACATGGTATTTTACTGAAAAAGAGCGGTAAAAGTTACAAAATGAAATATATTGTCATGAAACTTGTTCAACATGTTTGTTAATGATTAATAGTCAACATGTAAGGGTTTGGTATCATTGTATTTAATAAAAGGTTGAATTTTTAAGAAGAACCGAATCGGAAATCGGATTAACTCCGATTCCGTCGGGTTTTAGAAATACGCGTTTTTAGAATAGCAAGGTGAAGAGGGAGAAGGGACTTACGGGTTTAGAGGTTAGGGATGAGGGAGAGGAAGCGGTAGGAGGCGCCGGTGCGTCGTTTCGTTGCCGGGAGCTCCTGGTGTCGTCGTCGGAAGATCGCCGAAGTTTCGCCCTTTGCTAACTTCAATTGCACACTAAAATTTCTAGAGGAATTTCTTGAGAGTTTGGACAGAATTGTGAGTGAGGGGGTGTGTCTAGGGGTGGTATTTATAGTGTAAAGCTAGGGTTAGGGTTAAGTGAAGGGGTGTACTGAAAATTGTATTGATTTGTAATAAAAATAAGGTTTAATGGGATTTTAAAGAGCTCTGGAACCGATCCAAGGAATTAAAGTATGCAAGAGTGATGGGGAGGCCAAGAAACAGAAGTTTTATGTTTGTGACTCGGCGGTCCGGCCGGCGGCGGCGACCGAGTCGGCCGAGTCGCCGGCCGATTCAGGCCGAGTCAGGCCGGGGTCGGTCGCCGTGGGTCCGTCGTCGTTTGGTCTTCCCTCTGATCCAGTTTGTTTTACATGTGTGGTGAGGTTTTTACGAGTTATGCACGTGTAAACCTTTGGGCTTCTAAAAGTTTAAAAGAAAATAATATTAAAAAAATAATGTCGGGTATGGGATTTGAACTTTGGTGTTTTGGATCAGCAGTGCAAGGTCTTACCAATGAACTACAAGATCCTTCTTGCTATTAAAAAGCAAAACAATTACTTATAGTACTAACAGTAAATGCAAATACCCCAAGTATATATTAATTTTTAAACAATTTTTGTACACTAAAATTGGAGTTGTTACAACATATAATGTCGCAAGCAGTCTCTACTATGAAACTATGGTAGATGCTATCGCGGATGTGGGTCGTGGAGTGAAGCCACCAACTGTATGGGAGATATTCAACACATATCTAGTTATAGAACATGAAGAAACGAAATCTTATGTTGAATTGCATCATAAATATTGGGATGAGTTTTGTTGCACTCTTATGTACGACGGTTGGACCACCCAAAACCACATAAAAATTATAGATTTTCTTGTATATTCTACTGAAGAAACAGTTTTTCTTAAATCTGTTGATACAACAAACCACCGTCAAACTGCTATTTATTTATTTAATTTAATGAATGACGTGGTTGGCGAAATCCAAGAACATAAAGTAGTGCGAGTAGTCACTGACAATGCCGCAAAATATAAATCGGCTGGTTGATTATTGATGGAGGAAAGAAAAAGTCTATATTGGACTCCATGTGCAGCGCATTGCATAGATCTTATATTCGAAGATATGACAAAAGAGCATGAGGTGAAAACTGTTAGTTATATGTATGCCCTAGAGGCCATTACTGTACATAGGATGTATATTGTAGTGGATGCTGGGACATATATAGGTATGACTTTCTTGCTCGACATGATAGTATGCTATCTGGTTGCTCTTTATCTTATCATGTATACTTTTTGTCTCTCTGTTACATGTTGATAAAGCCCTTAGGATGTGAACTCGACTTCCAGGAATATGATGTAGATCATACTAGAGGGGCCTGGGTAGTCCATGAGTACATCCTTCAATGTTCCTATTCGTGGGAATATCGAGACGGGGCATCGATATTCCAGTGTAGACTAGCGTATATCTTCTCGACCCATGTGATGGGCGATGGATGATCCCATATCCATTGGTGTTTGACATCAGAGATGGTATGCGGGTGCTCAGTGGAGACTGGGTACACTGAACGGACTCGCCGAGAACTCCCAGATGGTATTATACCTTACGTCAGATGGCAGTTCTCTGGTGACATTGGTACAGCTTAGTCTGTTGACCCGAGATCGTCATAGAGTCTTGTGTGTCTCCCACTGTGTTTTGATTTCCACCCTACCACGGCTCTACTGAGTCGTGCAAACCGGTGGTTTTGGGTACAGTCCCGATTCACATGGAGGCAATGAGCGATAGGAGGGGATTCGTCTTTCCCGGTATTGGGGATTGATGTTGCGCTATGCTCGACTGGCCATAAATGGAAATCCCTGGCCAGGGTTGCAGTGATATACTGGTAAGAGTTATCAGTAGTTTCACGCTTGTTATGGACCTTACATCGGCATGACTTATCAAGCTACTGGGGTCTGACGTTTACCACCCTTAGGCGAGATATGCGACATATCAGACGAACAGACCAGACTGTACGGTAAGTGTTACTGGTTGGATTCACAGGAGTGTGAGCGGGCTTGCTCGTTGATCTTCTGATCGCTCAATACCCGGGTGGCCGTTACGTTTAGCAGACCGCTTGCGACTTGTGGGTGTTTGATATGATCATCACCTGCTGCCGGCGTATTGACGAGTCTTTAGAGTCCTACACAGAGGTTTCCTGGCTCAAGCGAAACGAAATAGGAGCGCATATGAGATATGTGCGGGACCGAGAATAATAGCAGTATGTGATACTGTATTCTATTCTCGCGATTTGTATCATTGGACGGTTATATATGATATAGCCGGGTTACCGGATCAAGTGTTGATTCGATACATTGATACACTTGATATTAGTCGGTTATATGCGATGTGACCGGATCATTAAATCAAGTGTTGATTTAATGATTTAATGTATAATTATATATTTGATATATTACTTTACATTAACTAGTATTTGTTCACTTAAAATTGATTTTCTCACTTGATGTGCACAAGTAGTATATGTGATATATTTTTGTGCACTTGTTTGTATCATGTTTGATGATACATGCAAACTTGGGTGTATGTTTGATTTAAACCATGTTTAAGTTAATGGTTAGGGTTTTGTTATCTTTACTTATTTTCTTTATTCATTTTTGGGCAAGAAATAAAATGGTGGCTTCTTTTGTTTTTTACTTGAAGCTTCATGAAGCTTTGAAAAGCTTTGACCATTTTGTTTCTTTCCTTAACCTAACCATTCACCTAAACCCTAGTTTAGTCTCTACACAAGTTACACTCACCCATGGTTGCTAAAATGATAACCATCACTTGATTTTCTTTTTGGGAATTAATTCATTTTTCTTTCTTCTTCTTCATCTTCTTCAAGAGGTGAAGAAAGCTCACTAGAAAATTACAAGTGATGAATCCAAGTGAGAAATCCAAATCCAAAGTGAACCCACTTCCTATTTCTTCATCCTCTACCACTTGCCATGTAGTAGAGTGTGTTATCTTCACAAGTTCTATGACCAAGTGAAGATGGAGCTTGATCTTGAGTTGCCTCGACGTAGATCATCTTCGGCATCGAAGTCGACGACCTAGCCCGATCATTTCTTCGACGAAACCATCGCCAGAGTCCGGGATCCGATGATCGCAGCGGAGGGACGTCATCACGGAGCTAAGGAAGTGGAGGACCGGATCTACAAAGGTTGTAGTCCCTTTCACCTTTTAGTTAAGTTGTTAACTTGCTTGTAGTTTCGCCTTTACCTCTAGTAACGATCTAGTTTAGGGTTCTTTGGCACATGGAAATTTTTGAATTGGACATGTTTGATCAGTTGTAGAGCCTCATGGGTGTGCCTAGGAACCCTACAAAAACAATCATTGAGCAGCGTAAGACAGTGTCAAATTTTATATATATCATGGTTGTGCTCTTAAAATAATAATGAGAGCAAAAACAAATAATAAAGAGCTGCTTCGTCCTGCCGTAACATGATTTGCAACAATTTTTTTCTTCATTGGACTCTATTTACACACATCGAGAGGATTTGAAAAGAACAGTCGCTACACGTGAGTGGAAAAATAAACAAACTAAGCTCAGATTCAGAGATAAGAAAAACGCCAAAGAAATAAAAAAGATGATTGAAAGTGCTAGCTTTTGGACAGAGATCACTTCCATCGTTGTTGTGTTTGAGCCACTTGTGAAGGTTTTAAGAATGGTTGACGGAGATGACAAAGCTGAAATGGGTTTTCTTTATGAGGCAATGGATCGGGTAAAGGAAGCAATACAAAAAATGTTGGAAACGGTTACAGAAAATGGTGGAGAATAATTGATAGCCGTTAGGAAAGACGACTCTATCAAAATCTTCATGCAGCAGGTCAATTCAAACTGACAATTTTCATATTTTTAATTCAGTATTCTTAAGCAAATTACTATCCATACCAATCAATATCAATATCATTAAATTCCAGGTTATTTTTGGAATTCCCGATTTCATTACACCCGCAATATGGAAAACGACGAGGAGGTATTGACAGGCTTTAGACCTGTAGTTGATGGAACCAGACATATCTAGACAAATAGGTATTGGAAGAGAGGTGTGTGTCTCTATATATATATGTAATACCCGGTATCTTGTATATAAAAATTTTTGTATATTTTTTTAAAACTTTATTTTCCCATATTTTTCCAAATTTCCCCCCTATATTTCTCCTATTTTATTTTCCGTTAAATCCTATTTTTCCTAATTATTTTCCCACTCTTATTTTAATTTCCTAATTAATTTTTCATCTAATTTTATAAACCCTAACCTTTAATTTATTTTTCAAAATTTTCTACCCAAACTCAACCCAACCCAGCCTATTCCTTCCCTCTCTCTTTTAAATTCTTTTTTTTTCAAACCCAAGCCCAGCCCACGAACCCTTTCTCCCAGACCCGACCCGAACTCCCAAACCCGACCCAAACTCTCCACTCACTTCTTCTTCTCGCCCTCATCCTTTTCCCGCGCGAATCCACCTCCTCCTTCCTCGTGCCCCCTCCCCCCCCGCACAACTCACCCCTCCTCGCAACGGTCCTCCACCTCTTTAGATCAAAGATCTATGAAGAGTAAAGCTCTGTTAATGGGTGAAACCCTAAAAGATGTCTCAAAAAGATTTAATCTTTTACCTAATCCGACAAAGTTCTGTCCTTAAAAGTTCTTAAGAAGAAGAGCCGCGCTCTGAAGAAGAAAGTAAATTTTCAAGAAGAATTGAAGATGAACAGAAGTCATCTCAAGGTCTAAGGGTCCTATTTATAGGCACTAAGCGTCGTTTCAGTTCCTTGGGTGATCCAAGAGTCGAGATGTTGCCACCGCTGCACCCACGTGTGGGCCCTGTGAGCGCAACGGTGGGGGGCATTTGTTTCCCCAATTAGAGCAAAGCTCTGTTCAGAATTCAAAATTTGAATTAAAGCTGCGCTTTTATAAAAGCGCTTCGCTATAAGTAGCGCACCATGTGCAAAGCACGTGTGCGCTAGCCCTAGGAGCGCTGCGCTCCAATTAGCGCACCATGGGCAGAGCGCACAAGCGCTAGCGCTGGAACTAAATGTTCCTCACCGTTGGATCAAATATCCAACGGATATGATTAAATCATCAGTTAACAAGAATAAAATTCTGTTGAATCTTTCCAAACAGAAAAGATTGTGTCCTGAATTTGGAATACCGTTGGATCAATGATCCAATGGTGATTAAAAATCACTAAAATACAGAACAAATTCTGTAAAGAAGGAAAGATTTCTTAATCTTGTTAAAACAAGAAGATTATCTTCTGTAAATCAGAAGCCCTTGGATCAAGAATCCAACGGTGGGGAAATTCCCAAATCAATTGGAGAATAAATCTCTTTAACTGATTCAACAAATCAGCTTCCCCTATATAAAGGATCCAAGACTTCAAGTCTAAAGGAGGAGGAACCCCCCCCCCCCATAAACTTTGAAAAAATCTCAAGAAGAAAAAATAGCTCTCGGCAAAAGAAGATTTTTCTTCAAGGTAAAAAGAATGGTGATGAACAAAGAGATGAAACCATCTCACAATTAAAGAGAAGAATTCTCTTCTTAAAAGATCATAGATCTACAAAGACCAAGGTCTTTTATAAAGAGATCAAAAAGATCTTATCATAAAACAAAGAAGTACTTACTTCACAAATCATAGATCTATAAGACAAATTGTCTTTCTGAGATCATGAATATCTCATTATAAAGGGGGGGGGAGAATTATTCAATTCTCTTGGGATCACAGATCCATAAAGGCAAAGCCTTTCATCAAAAAGAGATTGAAGTATCTCCTTTAAGTTAAGAACTTTGTTCTTGGAATCTTGAGACAAAGTCTCTTATCAAAGAAGATAATCTTCAGAGAGCAAAATTAACTTAAGAAGAGCCTTAGCGCTCCTAATTTAAAAGTGCCTCAGTGCTCTTCATCTAGCGCAAAGTGCTGCAGTGCCATAGCACTTCAAACAACAGCGCACTGCGCTCATTGGCTAGCGCTGAGCGCACCACGTGCTCCTCACGTGTGCGCTGCATTACTAAAAGCGTTTCGCGGTCATTATATAGCATCAGCACCAAGCGCCTCAACGCTTCAATTATAGCGCATCAGCACTCTTCATTTAGCGCAAAGCGTTAAGGGCATCTGCGTTCTTCACTCAGCGCAAAACGCTAAACGCATCAGCGCTTAACATCTGGCGCAAAACGCCAAGCGCATCAGCGCTTTAACCATAGCGCACTGCGCTCATCGACTGGCGCAAGTGCCAAGCGTGCTATATACTTTTATGTGCGCTTGGGCAGAACATAAATTGTTCTTTGGATAAGCCCCAGAGCTATGATAAATGCTTAGCACTCAATAAAAGACAAACATTGTCAGAATTTAAATCAATGCTCCGCATTGTTAAAAGGGCCAAGCCCAAACAAATGCTTAACAGCCTAAAACGAATGTTAAACATTTTAACTTGATTGGACTCAGCCCAAATTGGCCATAAGTCCTCAATTCAGACTTAACTGAGCTATTGTGCTCATAATATAATTAATTGTTCTTAGTTCCAAACCGGGCTACAGATCATTTAATTCACCTTGGTTCAAGGGTACATCTCTTCACTCCTTTAACATTTGTCGTTGTAATTCCTCAACGTCTTCAAAGAGGTGAAGGGTCCCGACAACCACACATTTCACAGACTATGACGTTTTTTTTTCAAATTGGACTATGATGTCCTTAACCTTGACCGTGATATCTTAAAACTAAAATTGGACTGTGAGGTCCTTAAACTCATGGACTATGATGTCCTTTACCTCGACCGTGATGTCTTAAAACTAACAACGGACTGTGGAGTCCTTAAATCCACGGACTATGATGTCCTTAATCTCGACCGCGATGTCTTATAACTAACATTGGACCGTAATATCCTTAAAGTAATTATCGACCGCAATGTCACTAAACTAAACAATAGGGTCCAATTGCTCTCTTGTCGGATCTAAACGATCCTGTTAAGTTGATCTTAGTCTAAAATGAGACTAACGTATCCTTAACAAACGTTTAAGTTGATCTTAGTCTCAAATGTGGCTAACGTATCCTTAAACCCAAACCCCCCAAACCCAAATCTAAGAAAGATACGGATTTGGACCAGTCCACGCCCTATGGGCGACAACACAACTTAGTCTCCGTATACAATCCACGGGCAACCAAACAAACACCCATGACACGAAGTGACCATCTGGAGAAGGAGAAAGTTGTTACCGCGATGCGGTAGCATAATTAACTGCAGGGGCTTGCGCCTGCAAGGAAGAGCGTCCCCACAATCAAAAACTCCTCAAACGAGGGGGAATCTGACGAAGTCTGCTATATCGGCCGCATCCGTTTAAACCTTTGACACATAGTGCCATAAATCAACTTGGCATCTTCGGAGAGGTGGACGGATAGCACCAATTAGCATCTGCCCCGAATTTCAGGCAAGACGGACTTACGCGGTCGCGTCTCTGTGTTCGGAGGGGAACAGATTCTGGCATGCCCGGTGGGACCTTTTCCTCTTTCTACTCCACACTTCGTGTGTCGTGTTCGCGAACCAATCACGGTTTGCTGATGGTTGCCTTTGGGTTCGAGGTACTAAGATTTGGCATTTTGCTTGGTGCAAAAAGCGAAGGATCAATGGCGTTCACTTGTGCAAAATGTTCCAGCTGCAACTGCAACGTACGCTCCGCCTCATCCAGAGGCATAGCCTACGGGCCTCAAGCGGCTTCACTATTCATAATGCCGGTGGACCAGGTGACTCAGGCCACCACCGGGTTGTTTTTGGAGACCATGCTCCCGCCAACGAGCTTCACCGCTCCTGTACCAACACCAGAAGCTCCCAAGAAGTCGGTCTTTGATCGTCTTGCTACTACTGCGGCCCCTCTCAACGGGTCGTCCAGCTCCAGCTCCTCGATCTTCGCCAGACTGGGCCAAAATTCCTGTGAGCCCATGATGAAGCTTGCAATCCCAGAAAAGGTTGTTCCGAAGAGGATAACCATCTCTGCTCCTGAAGTCGTCAAGACGGTTTCTCCTACCAAAGGGTCAGTTTTTACAAGACTGACTGTTCCGGTTCCCACTACGGCTCCCGTTCATGCTTGAAGGTCTGTCTTTGACAGATTGGATATCGGTACTCAAAAAACATCAGTCTTCAAGAGGCTGACACCAGCGGCACCTCATCTGGACAGGGGGCAAGACAAAGCCATCCCCATCGCCGAACCAGCCCCAACAGCTCGACACGCTCGATGTCGCCACTGGCGCCGAGTAAGGAAGGTTGGGGGCAACTCCCCTTCTGGATTGACTCCGCCGGCACCAATGGTGGAAGTTGATGCTGCTGTTCCAACCGGGAACAGCTTTGAACTGCTGAACAAGGTGCGTAGGAACTCGCCTACCGTCATACTGAAAAGATCTCCTCCACTGGTGTAGACTGTCGCAGAAGCAAAACCGGAACATCCCCCTCAGCGGCTGTCCTCCAAAGTTTACAAAGTCTGGCAACATGTCCAAGAGTCAGTGATCGATCAAGACTACCTTCGCCGACAGAAGAAGCCGAAGGTTCAGCCGGAAGGGAACCATCCCAGTAAGCCGCAAAAGACGACAACCACTTGGGTGCCCGCTACAACGTCCCCCTCCATGTCGACTACTCAAAAGAAAAGGAGGCCAGAGAAAGCCCCTGTAAACGTGGCAGACTACAAAAACGCCGAGCCCAAACGCCCTAAGTCTGGGGGCATGGTGGTACATACTGTTTACATAGCTTCCGGAAAAGAGGAAAGCCGCACTTCGACGGGCAACCGACCACTCACCCGATCCATCACAAGAGCTCAGGAACAGCAACAGCAGAAGCTTCAAGAGATGCTGACTGCAATGGCCGCATTTACCGGGCCAAAAGAAAGCCCGGAGGCGTCATCGGAACAACGTCACGAACACGAGACTGATGCTGAATTCCTTCGGAGAATGCTCGAAAAGAAGGACAAGGAGGCTGCAGAACAAGCGGCCAATATAAAGAAAATGACCCTTCTATTCCAGGATATGGTAGGCATGATGATCCATCCGGACCCTCCAGGCGAAGATCCTCCAGTAATAATTGAAGATGATAGAGGAAAAACATCAAATCCTCTGCCGACTCTTTCAACAGCCAAGGAGGAGACAATTTCCAAGGCCGTCCTAGACGATTATATTGCTCAGCAGATACGAGTTCACCAGGCGAATGAAGCGGCTGGGCAAATTGTTAGAACTGCGCGACTGTATCCAGGCTGGTATGATCAGATAAAGTACCCGCCGGGCTACACGATCCCGAAATTCCATGTGTACAAGGGGACAGGCAATCCCCATCAACATGTCGCTCAGTTCAGGGCTCTCTGTGGCAATACCGGGGGCGATGATAAGCTTTTGCTCCGCCAATTCGTCGGCAGCTTATCGGAGACGGCATTTGAGTGGTACTCCGAACTTCCAAACGACTCCGTCAAAACTTTCGCGGAAATGGAATTGTTGTTCACCCAGCGATTCGCGAGCGCAAGTGAACGCACCCCAATAACGGCATTGATCAATGCCAGGGTGAAGCCGGGCGAGACGTGGGTTCAGTACGCAATCCGATGGCGAAACCTGTGGTTGAAATGCGAATAACGTATCGAAGAAGCACCAGCGGTGGGCATGTTCGTGGGCACCCTAGACCCTCATGCGACTATTTCATAGTTCATGATGTTCTTCAAACCGACCACGTTCCAGGCTCTAATCGACAAGCTAGCCCAGATGGACCAGATGGGCCATAGGCTGTCTCCTCCGAAGCCGGAACCGCGGAACGAAAAGGGTAAAGGAAAGGCAACCTTCGTTGCGAACACCCAACAACAGCCCAGTGCTCCAAGACTAATGGATCAATTGGAAGAGAGACGGCGCTATTATAATGAGAAAATGAAGCGCCCTTACTCATTCCCGCGGGATAAAACGAAGAGGCTGTTCGAGCCGGCGATGCGCAACAGGCTTATCAATTTGCCGAATCCAAGGCGACCATCGCAACCCGGCGAAGTGAATAATCCTAATTATTGCCCTTACCACCAAACGGTAAGCCATCCAATCAAAGATTGCTTCGTCTTTAAGGGATGGATCGAGGATCAGTACCAACAAGGCAAGTTTGCGTCGTCTGAGAAGTGGAAAGTGAGCCCACCACAACCGCATACTCCTAAGAAGATGGACACACCGGAGGCAACGTGCTCTTTTGTTGAAGAAGCTCCATGGGAGGTCGTTCTTTCGGCCAAAACCAAAAGGATGCTGAATGATCTCCAGACATGCCTGGCGATCAGGTGGAAGAATCCGTTGGAACCTGAAATCATCAAAGGAATACTGAAGCCGCACCCAACTCCAAAGGTTGGTGGTGATAACCAAAGTGTTCATATCCAGCCGTCGAAATCTTCCAAAAAGAAGAAGAAATCCAAAAAGCCCGTGAAGCCTGGCGACAAGCGCACGGATCTGCAGAAACAGATCGACGCGCTGGAAAAGCATAACCAGAAGGCGCGGACCCCAATCACGCTCCAAGAGTTCCTCGGCCATGTCCTTGAAGACGGAGATGATGGAGAAGACTCATCAGATGGATCTGAGGATTACGTAGCAAGTTGTCATGTGATCTCTCACTCATTAATAGACGATGAAAAAGCTCCTTGCACCAAGAGACTGGGGGCAGGTCTTGAACTGGAACTTCCAGGGCCATCAGACGAAATGATCGACGCATTCTTAAATAAAGCTCTTCTGAAAAGTAAAGCTGATCGGGAGCATGAGATGGCTATATTTGAGAAAGCCAAACGCCGGCGGCTGGACGAAAGAGTTGAAACACCCCCGCCAGATCAAAGTACATCCGTCGCGAATAAAAACAAGTTCAAGATGAGGAAAAGGTTTGCTAAAGCCATATCAATGGGAATGAAGCTACCACCCTCCGAAGGAAACACTCTCGATGAAACAGAGATGCATCCTAGCTACTGCCTATATCATTGAAAGATGGCGCACCCTACCGAAGAGTGCAACGCTTTTAAAAGATGGTGGCAAGGATATGTTCCTCACCGGCAACATTTTAAGCGGATGAAACGCAAAACTCGTCGGGAGCGAAGAAGCAAGACAGAGGATCATAAAAGAACCACCGGCAATTGTCACGTGATTGACGCCGGGGGATCACAAGTTCTCACATTCGGGAGCGACTCTGACGAGGAAATGGCTCTTGGCCCTCTCTTTAAAGAGTCCACTTTAGGAAAAGTGGAAGAACCGAAGGCTTGCGAAAATATCCAGCTCCGCAATCGTACACTTCCAGAAAAGAATCTCGGACCCGTGAATAGAAAAGATAAAGGAAAAGAGAAGGTCTTTGAAGATATCGCCCTAGATGACCAAGTCATGAGAGAGCTGACCGCTAAGGACCCGCCAAAGAAAAGTAAGGTGGACTACAACATCCTAGCGCACCTAAGGAAGTTACCTTCGCAACTCAGCATTCTCGACGCCCTTTTACTATCAAAAGAAGCAAGGGACTCATTGATCAAGGCGCTACAATAGCCAGAGCAATTCCAAGCTTTTCTCGCCGAAGAAAAGATGAAGGACGAGATGGAAGAAGTACACACAGCCGATATTACTTTCGGTGATGAAGATCTCCTCCTTGGGACGTGCGAGCACAATCGTCCCCTATATGTCTCAGGATACTGTCACGATATCAAAATAGGCAAAATCCTGGTCGACAATGGGTCTTCCGTCAATCTCCTCAACGTGCGAGTGTTGAAGGAAATCTGCATGAGCGTTCAGCACCTCGCTCGTGATAAAATCACCATCTCCGGCTTCGATCAGTCATCACGAACCCTCGGGTCTGTGATACTGACGCTGCGCTTCGGACTACTTGTCACAGATATTAAATTTCACGTCATCGATGCCAAGACATGCTACAATGCTTTGCTCGGCCGGCCCTAGTTACACGAGTACAACATCATCCCTTCTACACAACATCAGTGTATGAAATACTTCAAAGATGGTCTCGAGTACATTGTGACGGGGGAATTGAACCCATTCTCCATGAAGTTCGAAAGTACGAAGATGCAAAATACTTCTTACCAGACTTTGAAGACACAGAGAGATGTCATAAACCGGAGAACAAAGCTATCACCACCATTCCGGTCTTCGGGAGTGATACCGAGGAAGAGGAAGAGATAGTTTATTCAGGTCCACCCCAGTACAACAAGCCGGGACCGTCCGCTCCTATGTTGATCTTTGGCAGTGACTCGGAAGATGAGGTCCATGCTATATTCTCTGCTCGGCCTTCAATACAAACATTCGCTGATGAAGAGCAAAGTTTGCAAGTTGCCATGGTTCCGCCCAAGCATCATAAAAAACTAGACGCGCTTGATACCTACAGTGTGGAAGAGCTGCAGACGTTCTATGTCTCTCCCAGGCGAGAAGGTGAAAAGGCAATCATATTCTACCGATCAGGGGAAGCTAAAGTGGAGAAAGAAATCTGGCAAGGCGCGGATTCCACACTCGACAGGCTCCAGCCCATCCGTTTGCCTAGATATTACACAGACGGACTAAGGAGACCCTTAAGACGCCAAGGTGCACCCCTTAAACAAACTGCTCGACAAGCACGGTTCTATAACAGGATCTGGAACGTCCTTGGAACTCAGCGAAAGTTGCCCAACGGAAAAATGGAAACGATCAGGCTGGGATATGTTCAATCCAAGAAACGGGAGTTACTCCGCGACTGCTACGTCATATATGACTTTGATGAAGAAGGGGATGCTCAGTGGGAAGATGCTAACCCTGAACCAGAAAGAGCTCCCGACGTGAAAATGCCCAGTCCATCGTTCGAAGAACAAATGGACAAGTTTATAAGGAAAGCGGGTTAAAAGGTTCGAGATGACCATAATCGCGAAATGGCCATCTACGAGAAAGCCAGGACGCAACGCCTTCTTCAACAGGCTGCGAAAGATGAAAATGCTCCTCCATGTCAACTTGTTGTGCAAAAGGCACGACGCAGAGGTAGAAACAAACCAAAGAATGGGAAAGGCGTTCGACAGCGACAAAGCGGGTCCAAGAAGCCACGCGATCAAGAATCGAGCAATCCAGATTCGTCTCTTATAAAGAAGATGAATCGAGCATACTCTTTTCCTCAGAATAAGACAAAGAAGATACTTGATCTTGTCATAAAACATCAGATGATGACACTGCCGGAGTCTAAGCACCCCGAACAAGCTAACGAGATCTTTCACCCAGACTATTGCTCTTATCACCGAGCGATAGGATATCCTCTCGAAGACTGCTTCACCTTTAAGAACTGGGTCGAAGACCAATATCAGCTCGGTAAGTTCGCTCTATCCGACAGTTGGAGGATAACTCCGCCGCAGAAGCACGAACCAAAAACCATGCATACAGCGAGAATAGAACCAGATCAACATCGGTCTTGGAAGCGAGCTCGTACCTGTCATATGATAACACTATTAAAAGAAGGGCCTGAGGATAGGGATGACCTCCCCTGGTGCTTCAAAAACGATGATGACGAAGAGATCTCAGAGTTTCCACCGACACCAAAAGAGCTGGAAGATGGAATACATACCACTGCAGATAACCTCAAGAAAGTTGATTTGGGAACGGCAAGTGACCCGCGACCGACATTCGTCAGTGAGTTGCTGTCTGAAGAAAGGGTGGCTGCGCTAAAAGACGTGCTCATGCAGCATAAAGATTGCTTCGCATGGAACTACTCCGAAATGCCAGGATTAGATCCAGAGATTGCTGTGCACAAATTGGAAATATTCTCGGACGTCAAGCCGATCAAACAAGCACCGAGGAGAATGCGGCTCGAGCTTGAGATGAGCATCAATGCCGAGGTCAAGAAACTGATCGACTCTGGCTTCATCCAAGAGGTTCAGTATTCCGACTGGATCGCCAATATCGTCCCGGTGATGAAGAAAAATGGAACAGTGCGCATATGTGTGGACTTTCGGGATCTCAATAAAGCCTGCCCGAAAGACGACTTCCCAGTACCGGTCACCGAGCTGATGATAGACAATACGTCCACTCACGAAGTTTTCTCCTTAATGGACGGCTCGTCGGGATACAATCAGATAAAGATGCATCCCGAGGACCAGAAGCATACCGCTTTCCGGACCCCTTTGGGCATATTTTGCTACAAGGTGATGCCTTTCGGTCTAAAGAACGCCGGTGCCACCTATCAGAGGGCCATGACGAAGATCTTCGATGACCTCATACATGAAATCGTCGAATGCTATATCGACGACCTTGTGGTGAAAAGCAAATCATACGAGGAGCATTTAGAGCATCTGAAGATCATGTTTCAACGCCTCCAGCAATACAACTTGAAGATGAACCCTCTCAAATGCGCGTTCGGAGTTTCCTTGAGCAAATTCCTGGGATTCGTCGTCAGACACCGAGGCATCGAGATAGATCCGTTAAAGATCAAGGCAATCATGGAAATGCCTCCGCTAAGGACTCTCAAGCAATTGCGGTCTCTCCAAGGGAAGCTCGCGTATATTCGGCGATTTATAGCCAATCTCTTAGGCAAGTGCCGTCCGTACAGCCACCTGATGAAGAAAGGAACCCCTTTCGTCTGGGACTGCAAATGCCAAAGCGCGCTGGATGAAATCAAGCAATACCTGTAGAATCCGCCGGTGCTAGCCGCTCCGATCAAGGGAAAGCCTCTCATTCTGTATACAACCGCCCTTGAAGGTTCTTTAGGCGCATTATGGGCAAAAGAGAACGACCAAGGGAAGGAGAGAGCCCTCTACTATTTGAGTCAGGTTCTACTGGGGGCAGAAAGCAATTATTCTCCTATCGAAAAACACTTCCTGACATTGATCTTCGCGATAACGAAACTCAGGCACTATGCGTTGGCGCATGAAGTCCGTCTCATATTGAAGGTGGATCCTCTCAAATATTTGATGTCAAAGGCCATATTAAATGGGCGACTCGCTAAATGGACCCTGCTCTTGATGGAGTTCTCGATAATCTATCAGCCTCTTAAGGCAGTGAAAGGCCAGGCCATCGCCGACTTCCTCGCTGAGCATCCGTGTAACCCTTCGAAAATCGTTTAGGCAGTTTTTCGGTAATCGGCTAATTTTTCGGCTTTTTCCGTAAAAAGTCAAAATTGATATTTTTCATTGTAGATCTAATTATACAAAATTTAGATAAGATATTACTATAATTTTGTCACTAAAATGTCACTTATAATTTTCTAGTTAAATAAAAAAAATTCGTAATTAATTAATTTTTTATATTATTTTAAGCTTTTTAAAATACATTTAATTAGGGATAAATACAAATTTAATTAGGTAAATTTCTTAATTAGGAGTCTTTATAAGCTAAAATATGGTGTTAATAAAATTGTATCATGTCTTGCAAACTTTTGGTTTAAAGGTGGGAAATTTAATGAAAAATGAGGTAAAAAATGGGGTTTTTTTGCAAAAAGGTTCACATGAAATGCATTAAATGATATCATATGATGTTTTGTTGACCTAGAAACTTCTTCAAAATTTCCCCACCTCCTCCTCTTGCTGCAGCCGACCCCAATTCTGCAGGATTTCCCCACTTCCCACTTCATTCTTGCTTCTTTTTCTTGCTAAAAATCAATAAAAATTCACATTTTTCCATCTCCATTCAAGGCCAAACCCTAAACCACTCTCTCTTCTACCCAAATTAGTTCAAAAACTAGATGAAAGGAGGCTTCTTGGTGACTTGATCAAGCTAGGGTTCAAGCTTGTGAGGTGAAAATTCTAATCTTTTTGCTAACTTGTGGTTTAATTATGCTAGAATCGAAATTCTAAATAATAGTTTAGTGGTAAATGTTGTTTAGGAAAAATCAAGAGAAGGATTGATTTTAAAACTAGGGTTTGAAGCATAGTTGTTAGGATTAAATTAGGGCTTTAGGTTTCTAATTGGTTGTAGTGGTTAATGGTGTATTTATATGCTCGCTAAATCGTTAAATTTCGATGTTTGCATTGAATCGGCGTTGAATTTGCTTGCTAGATTTTTACGAAAAATAGAATGCGTTCAATTTTCGTTAGGTTAGCAATGTTATTAGCTTCGTATAGGATTATTAGAATGCGCGAACGCGGGGTTTCGTCTAGTCGGGTTGTAGTTTTGTCGATTTCCCCGAAATGACGATTTTAGTTAAAGGTTAGCGATTTTTCGTGCGTTTTTCCGCGCACCGAGCGTATGCTATGAGTGATTTGAGAGCGTTGATATTTGTATAACGTGACTTGCATCGTTTTAGGTTATGTAATCTTATACTTGGTGTTGTGCAATATAGGATCGGTCGGAGAAACATCGGACACGGCGCGTAAAGGCAAAGCGGTGGCCGGATCAGATTAGCGGGGATTTCTGGTGAGTAGATATATTCATCTATGGGGGAATCGTCTGGATGGCGCGAGGCGCCCCCCTAGTTAGGATTACCCTACTTTATGCAAGATTTATATTGTTAGATAGCTTACCCCTTTATGTATATTGCATACCCTCACAGCTAACCGTATGCTAGATTGCATGGACATTCATCTTCATATATGCGATATCACTTCGTAGGACACGAACACCATTACCATTGGCATCTGTTGCACGCGCACTATTCATTTGACACACACGCCTTTGGTAATTGCCATGCCACGTGCACTATAGAACCTGTTTAACTTAATAACACCATTTGCATTCATACATGATATTTGAGATTGAATCGCATGCATATACCTCGCATTACTATTATATTTACATAGATTTCTAGCCAAAACTCACAACATATACATTGGTATCATAGACATTTATCATATATAACATGTGGACATTATGATTTTCTTGAGGATTTCAGTTTTGCTGCGATTTCTGGATTTTTGGGGAAAACCGCAAGAATTTAACAAAAGCTTATATTTATCATTTTTAAAACAAAGTTGCGGTTTTCTCGTGATGTATGTGTCGTCCACCATGAGTTTTCATGTTTTCTGTTGGATTTCGAGACCCGATTCGAGGAGTGGATGAACCGTCTCGGGTACATGGTGGGCCCGGTATGGTACCCGGGGCAAGAAGATCGAGTTGTAGACGATGAGCCTGGCAGGGGAAGACTACCTACCGGTGATGTCTGGCGCGGCGAATATCCGGAGGATACCGACCGTTGTCGTGAGATTTATGATATGGGCCGATCCGGACTGATGGAGCCCGATATTGAGACAGATATGATTCCTATTTGGTGTCGATGCTTGACACGGATTTTCAGATGATTTCTTGATGATATTTAGCTATTATACAGACATTCATTTTCTAAAAGTTAAGAATGCAGTAACTTTAACATTTAAAACACTTAAAGAGTTAGAAAAGATATTGCATACATGTGCATGCATACTAGAGTTATTATATCACATATGGACATACAAGTTGTTCTGCATTGCGTGCATTCTTACGATTGCCTTATTAGATGCTATATTCTACTCACGAGCTGGCAACTCACCCCCGTTGTGCCACAGTGTCTTGCAGGTCGGACCCGTCACTCTTGTAGCGGCGGCTATCTTATCATCAGCTCTTTTGCGCAGACTCGCGACATCGCCCGTAGGTGGGTTGCGAGCATATTTTATATCTTTTGCTTTATCATTGTATCTAGTATTCTCCATCTACCACTTTATATATTGTATATGCGACATAGTGATGAGACTGAGAGATTTGTATAGTGGTGGTTTCTTTTGGGTCGAGCTCACTTGAGCCGGCGTTGCGTTTTCTGATATTTTGGGTTTCTTCTATGCTCTTTTCTTGGTATTGCTTATATATTGCATGTGGTTGTGATCCGCCTTGGGCGAAGAGCTAGCTCCCGCTTGGGGATGCCATTTTTATGTTTACAGGTTTATTATCTTGTTGTACCCATTTTGGGGGATAGAAAATACAGGGGAGACTCTGCCGAAATTTTCAGAAATTTTTGATGTTTTTTTTTTGGATTCTATGCAACTTAATTGATTTAAAAACCGTTTTCATTTAAGGTTTTCCTTCACTCTCTTTTGATTTTGGTTTAGATTTTCTGGGTTTTGGCTGACTTAGGTTACGGTACGCCTTTAGACGTCTCGTAATCTAAGTGCCAGTCGCGTTCCGTATTTTCGGGACGTGACAATCCAATACCTGCTGACTCTCCCTTGAATTGCGAACTGCCAGACGAACATGCGTTCGACACGATCGACGGAAGTGATACCCGGTGGGAACTTTACTTCGATGGAGCATCTTCCATGAAGAAGCGCAAACAAAACACCCCCATAATCAAATCAGGGGTGGGCCTCATCTTCGTAACTCCATAAGGAGGGATAATGCGCTTTGCCTTCTCCTTAACAGAGCCGAGGACAAACAATGAAGCTGAGTATGAAGCTTTGATAGCAGGTTTCGAGATCGCCATCGACATGGGGATTGAGAACCTCCTCATATACGGAGACTCCTAGCTGGTCGTTAGTCAAGTAAATAGCGACTACCAAACGTGCAAACCAGAACTGGTGAAGTACGGCGAGAGGGTACAGCAACTGCTGACCCAAATACCTTCCTACACCTTGGAAAGCATACCGCGTGCAGAAAATAGCAAAGCGGATGCATTAGCCAAGCTTGCTAAAGAACTGGCCGACGAAAACCTCGATGACGTGAGGATCGTTGTGCAAAGCCGTCGGTTTCTTGCACCGGCAGAAATATCTCCGGAGCTATCCGAAGAAAAGGGAGCGACCGACTCTACAAGTAAAAGACCATGAAATGGTTGAGGATTGGAGAGAAGTCTTTATAGATTACTTCAAATCCCGTCGAACGCCTGAAGATGCGTCCTCAAGACATCAGCTTATGAAACGAGCTCCGTCTTTCGCCTTCGTCAACGATACTCTGTACAAGAGATCGTTTGATTCTTTATGGCTAAGATGCCTGGGACCTGAAGAGGCAAAGAGAGTCGTCCAAGAAACTCACGACGGACTCTGTGGTTCTCACCAAGCCGGGCCGAAGATGAAGCTGAAGATCAAACGGATGGGTTATTATTGGCCCACGATGATCCAAGACTGCCTCGAATACGCGAAGCAGTGCCACTCGTGCCAGATTCACGGGGACTTCATCCATCAACATCCAAATCCGTTACATCTGACAGTGGCTAGCTGGCCATTCGAAATGTGGGGAACTGACATAATTGGCCCCATCGAACCAGCATCGTCCAGAGGACATCGATTCATTTTGGCGACAACTGACTACTTCTCCAAATGGGCAGAAGCAGTACCGCTAAGGGAAGTAAAGGCTGAGAATATCCTCCACTTCTTCAAGACGCACGTCATTTATCGGTTTGGAACTCCGAGACGGATCATCTCCGATAACGGGCCAGCCTACCGAAGCCACAAAATCAGCCGCTTCGCACAACAACACAATATAGACTGGAGATACTCATCGGTCTATAATCCCCGGGCTAACGGTCTAGCTGAGGCTTTTAACAAGACCTTAACGAAGACCGTGAAAAAGACGGTGTCTCAAAATAAGAAGGACTGGCACGAGAGACTGCATGAAGCTCTCTGGGCATACCGGACTACGTTCAAGACGGCCACGAACACAACGCCGTACGCATTGGTATTCAGTACAGAAGCAGTACTTCCCCTTGAGATAGAGCTACCCTCTCTACGAGTAGCAGTTCATTACGAGCTAACGAACGAAGATAATACTCATCTTCGGCTTGAGGAGCTCGACGCCCTTGATGAAACCCGGCTCATAGCGCAACAAAATATGGAGGCTTATAAAGCAAAGATGACGCGCTCGTATGAAAGATTGACTAGGCCAAGGACATTCCGCTAAGGCGAACTCGTGCTAGTGGTCAAAAGACCTATGATTCCCAATCGCGCCAAGCGGGGGAAATTTGAGCAGAACTATGAAGGCCCGTACATCATAGACAAGGTCTACCAGGGTGGAGCCTATCTACTCATGGACATGCATGGTGAAAGGACCTTCAGACCAATAAATGGCCGCTTTCTGAAGAAATACTACGCTTGACAAGTCATGGCCTAGGTCAACGATAGATAACGACGATTATGTCCCCTCGCTATCTTCCTAAACCTAAACTCTGTAGGTAGTAGCCGGCTTCCTTAACAACGGACCGAAATGTACTTAAACTAACAACGGACCGAAATGTCCTTAAACTAACAACGGACCGAAACGTCCTTAAACTAACGATGGACCACTATGTCCTAAAACTAGCCGTTGACCGAGATGTCGATAAACTACGATGGATTGCAGCGTCCCAAAGTTGATATATAAAAAAAATAATAAAAAAAAGAAAAAAGAAAACGGTATTTCCATAAGCAAAATGGGCACGGATGAAAACACGAAAGGGCTCCGTAAGTAAAAACAGCAGGGCTGTCGGCGAGTTTTATGAAAACCCGAAAGGGCGCAAGCTCGTTGGAATAAAAAAAGAAAGAATAAAAAAAGACAGAGAAAAAAGAAAACGGTATGTCCACAAGAAAAATGGGCACGGATGAAAACCCTAAAGGGCTTCGTGAGTAAAAACAGCAGGGCTACCGGCGAGTTTTGTGAAAACCCGAAAGGGCGCAATCTCGTTAAAAGACACTTTCAAGGTCCTCTCGACTTTGTAAGGAGAAACCACCTGCGTGATATCCTTACGACTCACAAGGGAGCAACACACTTAGGGATTCCCATGATTCCTAAGGAAAAATTACACTTGCGAGATCCTCACGACTCGTAAGGAGAATCCTCTTATGGGACCCTCACGGCTCATAAGATTCAAAAGTCTTAAGCCACAGGGATCTGAACCTGTTCTTAAGTAGCCCCCACAACCTCCAATACTTCCTTACAAGCGGCTCAATGCTGACCCTTGTATACAATCCACGGGCGCGAATAAACATTTCCCTAACGAAGTCCCATCCGTGACTAGGGATATGTCTATATGGTGAACAACCCTTGTAAGTCCTCTTGATTTATAAAGAGAAAACCCTCTTGTAAGATCCTTACGACTTATAGGAGAACATACACTTAGGAGTCCTCACGACTCCTAAGGAGAAAACGCACCTACGAGATCCTCACGACTTGTAGGGAGAAATACCTTCATGAGACCCTTACGGCTCATGAAGTCAAAAGCCTTAGTCGACAGGATCCTAACCCTGTTTACTAATCCACCTTTGCTCGACATCGACAGAGGCAAATGATGATTCGCTCCTGGCAATATCCCAGTAGTAGCGGTGCTGATGCTGTAATCGGTGTCTAATTCCGAGCTTGCAGCGAAAAGCCAGCAAGCCACACATGCATACGAAATAGCCGAAATGATGGGGCAACTTGCAGACAAAATCAGCACGTAAAAATATATGCATGCAAAATAGCCGAAATGATTGGGCAACTCGCAATAAAAAGCAGCGAGTAAAAATAAAAAAAAATAGCCGAAATGATTGGGCACCGCGAAAAATAGCCGAAATGATTGGGCAATCGCGACCTTCGCGATATAAAAGCTGAAATGATAGAGCATCGCGGAAAGAAATAAAAAAAAATGAATGAAATTTATGCCCTACAGGTGATATTATATCAATCCCTGTATACAATCCAGGGGCGCAAACAAAGAGAGAATCACACCTTTCCCCCCAGGTTTTCATCAGAAGAAGAAGCCAAATCTCAACGGTTCACAGATGGCCTGAAGATCATCTCGACATTCGTCTCATCACAACAGACACAACATCAAGCAAAGCGGAACAGTGGCAACTCCCAGTTCCATGACTCGGCGGTACACAGATGACCGAGAGTCAAACCCTGACACCGTGAAATGCGGATGAAGCAAAATTTCCTGGCTACGTGGAACGCGGCTTATGTAAATCCTGACCCCGTGGGAAACATCCAGAGCGGATCCTGGTCCTCGCAGAGCACGGCAATGACCCCGTGTGAAGCATCCACAGCGGAGCCTGGTCCTCGCCGAACACGGCAATGAACCCGTGGGAAGCATCCAGAGCAAAATTCCTGGTTACGTGGAACACGGCTTATGTCAATCCTGACCCCGTGGGAAACGTCTAGAGCGGATCCTAGTCCTTGCAGAGCACGGCAATGACCCCGTGTGAAGCATCCAGAGCGGAGCCTGGTCCTCGCCGAACACGACAGTGAATCCGTGGGAAGCATCCAGAGCAAAATTCCTGTCTACGTGGAACGCAGATTATGTCACCTCTGACCCCGTGGAAAATGTCCAGAGCGGATCCTGGTCCTCGCAGAGCACGGCATTGACCCCGTGTGAAGCATCCAGAGCGGAGCCTGGTCCTCGCCGAACACGGCAGTGAACCCGTGGGAAGCATCCAGAGCAAAATTCCTGGCTACGTGGAACGCGGATTACGTCACTTCTGACCCCGTGGAAAACGTCCAGAGCGGATCCTGGTCCTCACAGAGCACGGCAATGACCCCGTGTGAAGCATCCAGAGCGGAGCCTGATCCTCGCCGAACATGGCAGTGAACCCGTAGGAAGCATCCAGAGCAAAATTCCTGGCTACGTGGAACGCGGATTACGTCACTTCTGACCCCGTGGAAAACGTCCAGAGCGGATCCTGGTCCTCGCAGAGCACGGCAATGACCCCGTGTGAAGCATCCAGAGCGGAGCCTGGTCCTCGCCGAACACGGCAGTGAACCCGTAGGAAGCATCCAGAGAAAAATTCCTGGCTACGTGGAACGCGGATTATGTCACTCCTGACCCCGTGGAAAACGTCCAGAGCGGATCCTGGTCCTCGCAGAGCACGGCAGTGAACCCGTGTGAAGCATCCAGAGCAGAGCCTGGTCCTCGCCGAAAACGGCAGTGAACCCGTGGGAAGCATCGAGTCCAAAATTCCTGGCTACGTGGAACGCGGATTATATCACTCCTGACCCCGTGGAAAACGTCCAGAGCGGATCCTGGTCCTCGTAGAGCACGGCAGTGAACCCATGTGAAGCATCCAGAGCGGAGCCTGGTCCTTGCCGAACACGGCAGTGAACCCGTGGGAAGCATCCAGAGCAAAAATCGGACTGTGGGGTCCTTAAACCCATGGACTATGATGTCCTTAACCTCGACCGTGATGTCTTAAAACTAACAACGGACTGTGGGGTCCTTAACCCAAGGACTATGATGTCCTTAACCTCGACCGTGATGTCTTAAAACTAAACAACGGACTGTGGAGTCCTTGAATCCACGGACTATGATGTCCTTAACCTCGACCGCGAGGTCTTTAAACTACGGTATCCTGGAAAACGTCCAGAGCGGAGTCTGGTCCTTGCAGAACACGGCAGTGAACCCGTGGGAAGCATCCAGAGTAATTTCTGATTCCGTGTAATGCGGATGATGACAACTTCACCCATCACTTGCGGGTCCTCACGACTCGTAAGGGAGCAAATTCGCTTGTGAGATCCTTACGACCCTCAAGAGAAAAACACACTCAGGAATCCTCACGATTCTTAAGGAGAAATTACACCTACGGGATCCTCTCGACCAGTAGGGAGAAAATTCTTTATGAGACCCTCACGGCTCATAAAGTTGAAAAGTCTTAGGAAGCAGATCTTAACCCTGAATCCTAAGCCATCGGTGTCCTACAAGGAGACCAAGATAGACTATCCACGGAATATATTCAATAAAAAGGGACACACAATTGAGAAGAAAAATATGTTTTTATTCATGAACCAAAATGAATACAAAGTACAATTTATGAAAGAACCAAAAATACTCTCATTCAGGAGTATGTACAAAAGAAGAATAAAAAATATACAAATTTTCAAGCTGGCGGATGATTCAAAAGGTTCATCAGTTCATCCTTCCTTTCTTGGGTCTCAGCTTCAAAATTGGCTATGGTTGCGAGACGGGCCTCCGCTTCCGACTGTTGGGTCTGATGCGAGGCAAGCCGGCCTTCAAGCTCATGATCAGTAGCTTTATGAGCATCAACCATCGTCCGGGTAAAGATAACAGCTTTATCAACAGCCACCACGTCCTTGATTACGGCTTGAAGCTCTTGCTAAAGTTTATATGCGCGGGTAGTCTTAGATGTAAGTTCGGCTTGAAGCTCCCTGTTTACCCCAATCAGAGCAAAGCTCTGTTCAAATTCCAAGGCGGGAAACGAAGCAATGCTTATGTTTCCCCCAATCAGAGCAAGGCTCTGTTTTGAAAATTAAAGTGAAAATTAAAATTAAAATTAAAATAAAGAAGCAACGCTTCAGATTCCTTACGCTGCGCGCAACGCGCCACGTGTCAAAATCAGACACGCCAGCGCATGGAGCACTGCGCCCGGGGCAGCGCACCCAATCAGAGCAAGGCTCTATTTAAAATAAAAATTAAAGAAGCAACGCTTCAGCTGACTTGCGCTCTGCTCTGCGCGACACGTGGCAGCGCAGAGCGTAGCGCAGCTGCGCTGCGCGACACGTGTCAAGCGTAGGTGCGCTTGTGCCAAACAGAATTAAAATTCTGGAAATATCTTTCTGTTCTTGTTAAAACAAGAAGATCGTCTTCTGTAAAACATAAGCCCTTGGATCAAAGATCCAACGGTGGGGAAAATTCCCCAAATCACTCAGAGAATGATCTCTTTAACAAATTAATGGGCACTATATAAAGGCCCCTAGACCCCAATTCAAAAGGAAGGAACATGAAGATCAAAAACAACAACAGAGAGAAGAGAGAAACTCAAGAAACAAAGAGAGAACTCCTCTAAAGAACTCTGAGAAGAATTCAGAAAGAAGAAAAAAGGTAAAACTTTTATAAAAAGAAGAATTTCTTCTGAATAGATCATTGATCTAAAAACAAGATCAAGGATCTTCAATAAAAATATAATAAATAACAAAAGCATTGCTTTTTTATGAACCATCGGTTCTGGAATCTTAATGATTCTTTCCTGAATCCAAAATTGGATCAAGAAATTAAAACAGTGCCTTGCACTTGCAGATATGCACTGTTGCGCTCCTGGGTTGGCGCAAGCCACCAGAGAGCGCCACGTGTCAGCTCCAGAATAATCTGCGCTATGCGCTGTCAAAATAGAGCACTGCTCTCGTGAATTGGCGCAGCTCACCAGAGCGCGCCACGTGTCAGCAGCGCAATAGCGCAGCGCACTGCGCTTGCGCTCACTAGAGCGTGACACGTGTCACCATCATATGAGTTTGCGTCTTGCGCTCCTCAATTGGCGCAAGGCACCTGACAAGCCAAGTAGGGCGCTGTCAGAGCATTTAATGAAATGCATTATCAAGGGCAGAGCCCAATAAAAGAAAGGTCTATGTTCCCCTCCGAATGGCGGCCGAGACGTAGGACGTCTATGCCTGAGATTCGGGGCAGATGCTAATTGGTGCTATCCGTCCACCTCTCCGAAGATGCCAAGTTGATTTATGGCACCATGTATCGAAGGTTTAAACGGATGCGGCCGATGTAGCATACTTCGTCAGATTCCCCCTCGTTTGAGGGGGTTTTTGATTGTGGGGACGCTTTTCCCTGCAGGCGCAAGCCCCTGCAGTTAATTACGCTACTGCGTCGCGGTAACAACTTTCTCCTTCTCCAGATGGTCACTTCGTGTCGTGTGTGTTTATTTTATGTTTTGTTGCCCGTGGATTGTTTACGGAGACCGAGTTATGTCGTCGCCCGTAGGGCGTGGACTAGTCCAAATCCGTGTTATCTTAGATTTGGGTTTGGGGGTTTGGTTTGAGGATACGTTAGCCATATTTGAGGCTAAGATCAACTCAAACGTTTGTTAAGGATACGTTAGTCTAACTTGAGACTAAGATCAACTTAACGGGATCGTTTAGATCCGACAAAAGAGCGTTTGGGCTCCATTGTTCCAGTTTAGGGACATAGTGGTCCATCGTATATGTGGCCGTCGGGACCCGTCACCTCTCTGACGACGTTGAAGGATTACAACGACGGGTGTCAGAGGAGTTCAGAGATGTACCCTCGAGCCAGAGTTAATTTGGGGGATTCATAGTCCAGTCTGTTTGAAGGTTTAAGGATACGTTAGCCATCTTTGAGGCTAAGATCAACTTAAACGGGACCGTTTAGATCCGGTAAAAGAGCATGCTGGGCTCTATTGTTCTAGTTTAAGGACATTGCGGTCCATGGGTAGTTTAAGGACATTGCGGTCCATTGTTAGTTTAAGGACATTGCGGTCCATTGTTAGTTTTAAGACATCTCGGTCGAGGTTAAGGACGTCATAGTCCATGGGTTTAAGGACTCCACAGTCCGGTATGTGCTCTGGATGCTTCACACGGGTTCACTGCCGTGCTTGGCGAGGACCAGGCTCCGCTCTGGGCGTTTTCCGCGGGGTCAAAGAGTGACGTTATCCACATTCCACGTAACTAGGAATTTTGCACTAGATGCTTTACACGGGTTCACTGCCGTGCTCGGCGAGGACTAGACTCCGCTCTGGACGTTTTCCGCGGGGTCAAAGAGTGACGTTATCCACGTTCCACGTAACCAGGAATTTTGCATTAGACATGGGTTTAAGGATCCCACAGTCCATATCATGGGTGGTCGTCGGGACCCGTCACCTCTTTGAAGACACTGAGGGATTACAATGCCAAGTATCAAAGGAGTGAAGAGATGTACCCTAGGACCGGAATGGATTAAATAGTCCTTGGCCCAATTCAGGATCAAGACCCATTAAATATATTATGAGCCCATTGGCCCAGTTAATTACGAATTGAGGACTTATGGCCAGCTTGGGCTAAGTCCTATCATGTCTGGAATATTGATTTCTTGTGGATCCATTGAGGGAGAGGCTTTGCCTCCATCCCTTTAGCCAATTGGGCCAAAGCCTAGTGTTAAACACTTCAGAGCAATCAGTGTTGAACACTGGGAATGAGGTTGACAAGTTAGTGTTTAACACTAAAAGATAATTGGTGTTAAACACCAGCAACAAGGCTTTCAGATTAGTGTTAAACACTAAAACAGATCGGTATCAAGCATCGGCAACAGAGCTCTCAAATTAGTGTTAAACACTAAGGTAGTCAGTGTTGAACACTACAATGGAGATCTCGGATTAGTGTTAAACACTAAGGTAATCAGTGTTGAACACTGTAAATAAGGTTCTTTGATTAGTGTTGAACACTAAGGCCCAACAGTGTTTCAGTACTGTGTTCAAGAATTCCAACTCAGTGTTGAACACTAAGGCAAAAGGGGTCACGTGGCAACACGTGAGTACGCCCTCTTTCCATTTATTCTGCTGAAATCGCTGCATCTTTCAGAACATCACGTGCCATCACGTGACGGGCATTCATATGCCTATATATTAGAGTTTCTGTCAAGGGTCACGTGGGTCACGTGGGGGACTGCCTCAAAGGGGGCTTTCTGTAGATCTTTTGGGGGGTCACGTGGTGACACGTGACCCTGCCTCTATGTTGTTTAGAGGATCTGTTACTCCTTTTTCAGGAATTAAATTCCTCGAGCTTTAAATTTCAGAGGAATTAAATTCCTACTTCCTTTTGAAGACTTATATTCTGGAACAGAGTTGAACTCTGAATTTTCTGTAGGAATTAAATTCCTCATATATGTGAAGAACTGAATAGGGTTAAACCCTAATAAAAGCTTTTAAGGAATTGAACCCCCATCCTCTGTTAAATTATGATTAAGGGAATTAGATTCCCGCTGTTTCAACAGAACCAGGTTCTTAATTAGGGTTAAACCCTGTTTCTCTTTGTTCTGAAGGAATTAAATTCCCATGATATAGGGTCAAGCCCTAATTTTATTTTAAAGGAATTAAATTCCTAAAGTTTTGTGAGAATTAAATTCTCGTGCTTGCATTCCCTCTCTATGTTTTGGATCTGCATGGCAGGATCTCAACCCATCAAGAATTAAATTCTCAACTTCAAGGGGAGATGTGCTCTTTACAGATCCTCTATCAAAGAGAGAAGAAATATGTTCTTCTGTTTCATATATCAGAGTTAAACTCTGTTGAGAATTGAGTTCTCTTTCTTTCAGAAAGCCTTCCCTTTCTTACCTAGGGTTTTCTTTTGCAGAAGATCCAAGTTCCTTCAAAGTATCAAGGCTCTCTCCTTTTTCTTCCCTCTGCGTATGTATCTTTTTTTTTGTGTCTCTTGACTCCTATTTATAGGAGAGGCAGCCGAATCAATTAATTTTGTGACGAATCTTCATTGAGAGATTTGATTTGCATCCTTCATTCGTTCTGGACCTTTGGATTATTAGGTGAATTTTATTCACCATTGGATTTTAAATCCAGAGATTCTTCTTTGTTATTTTGGTTAGATTTAAGGGAGAAATCTTTCCAAACCCGAGATTTTCCATAGATAGATGATATTTAAATCACTTCTGAATCTTTAATTCGATTGGTCTCAGATAATCACTTTCCTTTGGAAAGATTCAAACCTCCCTCAGAATTTAATTCTGTCGTCAAAATGGGCTTTGAAAGCCGGTCACGTGTGACCACGTGACCCATGGTCACGTGTGGACACGTGACCCTCTTTGGAATGAAGAGTCCTCTTTCTTTCTGCGCTGTCTTCTGGTTGCTGTTTTAGTCATCACGTGTTAACACATGACCATTGGTCACGTGTGAACACGTGACCATTGGTCACGTGTGAACACGTGACCCCTGCTAGGAGCCTCCTTCTCTTTTATTCGACTGAAGGACCGGTCTGCTGCTTCGAGCGTCACGTGCCAACACGTGACCTCTTCTGACGCCTTTTTTCTTGACTTGATCAGTGGACCTTTTCCTTGACTTGATCAGGGAACCCATGAGCCTTTTCCGCTGTTTTCATATGTCACGTGTCAACACGTGACTGCTGGTCACGTGTGAGCACGTGGCCCCTCTTTCTGAAGCTTTTCCCATAAGCTTTTCTGATTTTAAATCAGGAAACAAATGCCCCCACAGCGTTGTTCTCACGTGGCACGCACGTGAGTGCAACGCTGTCATCTTTGTGACCGTTGGATTCATTTAGGGATTTGGGAGATGAAACGTTTCCATTGTCTTCTATAAATACCGCTGTCTCTTCATAGGAGCCTTCACTTTGCTCATCTTCTTTTCTGAGAACTTCCTCTTTGAGAATTTTAATTCTTGCTTCCAGAGCTTAGTTCTCTATCTCAGACATTTCCCAGAGTTTAACTCTGTTGACGGATCCCCTTTTCCTCAGGTAATCATGTTGAACGGCCAAAGCGCCTTCGTCTTTAAAAGAACTCTTTGGATTTTAAATCCGCATTAAGGGTTTCACAGAGAACCCATTTTTCTTCAAGTTTTTCCATAAGAACAGGAAAACACCTAACTTTCGAACTGTAGATCTCTTAGGGTTTAGGTGATCTTTGGGGAGATGATGATGGCGTTTCAACTCCATGGAATTTAATTCCATCAAAAATATTCCTGGGAATTTAATTCCCTTTTTCCTAATAAGGAATTTAATTCCTATGAAGAACTCAGTTTCTTCGTATGGAGGCTTCCTGAGGTCTCCTGGCCCTAGGTGGTTCTTCCTGCAATTAATGCGATGGGGGCTTTGTACTGATGTATTTTGGTGGGAATTTAATTCCTTTGATTTTGCTAGATTCATTGTAGAGCCTGAGACAGCTTCTGTTGGGGGGAAATGTGCATGGTCGTCATTCTTTGAGGATATTCCCTTTGTTTTATTGTAACGCTTTGGCCCCATTATTAATGAGCCGTCATTCGGATTCTGTGGGACCCATATGTTTTGTAGCTAATGACTCAAAAAAAACTATGCTGTTGCTTTCTTTAACTAGTCTTCATGTTTATGCATGAATATATGTTGCTGACTTTTCTTCTAACGGTCTTCCTTTATTGGATTTCAGGTGCGATGGCTTCTGTTCCGCGCTTTCCCTTTTCTCGCTCAGAAGCTGCTTTTCCTCAGTCGCCGTCTGATGAGGAAGCGATGGCGATGATTCGGGCCCATGACCCGAACTGCACCAATCTTCTTCAATGGGGACCTTGGTACAATCAGATTATTCAGGGTCGCCGGAGCTTTCTTTGCGCGGTGCCGACGGAGCCCACTTTCCCATTTTTACCGATGGATCCTCCGAGGACAGCTTTTGCTGTGGAAATGCCCAACTGGACTCCAACGGGGAGGCTGGAGCCTTCGACGACCGGCATTCCGAACCATCCGATTCCAGCCATAGACATCTTGGGACGGCGTATCTGCCAGGGTGAGGCCCACCCGTGGGGGCAAATTTATAAGATAGGGCTCACTCCTAGGCATCCTACGGGCTACCTTCTCTGGGCTCGTTACATCCTTTCTGCCCATCGGGCGCGGTTGCAGAAAGTCGGGCTCTACCAGGCCGTATACGCGTCGCTATTCTATTACAAGTCCCTGCATGCCTGGTGGGTCAAGGCGTTTTTGAACCAGTGGAATCTTCCTACTAATACTTTCATTCTGGGAGATCGCGAGGTTTCAATTTCTCTGGCTGAATTCTATGATATCTCGGGGTTGCCGATAAGGGGTAATCTGTATGAGGAGTTTTTGCCTCCTGACGAGTACGTTTTTGAGCCCGAGCCCGCCCCAGTTGACGGCCTGTCTGCTGAGAATGCTATTCGCCACAAGCGTCCCAGTTTAATTAAGGCCCTAGGCATCTTCGACCGATTGTTCACCGAGTCCGAGGAGCAGGGCGTTACTTTCAAGAGCTTCATTGCTTGTTTCATTCGTGAGGACGCCTTATCGAAGACAGCCCCGAAGTTTTCCAACATTGGGGACCCTTTTGGGTTTGGCCCGAAGAGGTTGCCGACCAACGAATCAGATCTACCTCAGTATTAAATCCCTATTATATCGCCAATATCTTTTGAATCCATTGCTGCCCCAGGCATGGACGAGGAGACGTTCTTTGTGGGGTTTGTTAGCGTCTGGCTCAGTTGGTTCGTTATCCCCATGCATCGCCGCTTCATGAGAGCCTCGGTCATCTACCCGGCTCATCGTATTGCTGAGGGGATGCGGTTGGCCATCGGCATCCCGGCCTTGGCGCACCTCTATAATGGATTGGGCACCGCAGCTAACACCTCTACGCCTGGCGTGGACGTAGTGAACTTTTCGCTTCATTATTTCACGTCATGGATCGAAATGCATATGCTGGGGTCTTTTGCTATGCATCAGAGGCCCGCTTTTTACGACGCCTATACCTTCCCGCGACTTATGCGACTGGTGGGTGCTTCTGCTGCCGATCCAACTCAATTTGGGGCTATTCGGGTGCTGATTTCCCCTCACGCCACCGCCGGCGGGTTAGTTTTTAATGATCGGGTTCTGTCTTCTCCTTCGGGTCCCGTTCAGCAACTTTGGGACCAGTCAAAGGACAACGCGCCTTCTCTGAAGCCCCGAGAGGCCACGCATTTGTATTCAATTAGACCGGACTACTTGGTGTTTCGCCAGGATAGTGCAGCTCTTTTTATGCGGTATAATCCGCATCGATTTGCCCGGCAGCTTGGATACGACCAGGGTGTTCCCTTTGAGGCTTTTATAGTCGCCCCGATCCCTTCGCTCGACGCTGTTCGCGATGCCGCTCATCATTTTGTGAGGTTGAACACCGGCTCTCATTTCATGGTCCCCGAAGCCGAGTACATGCCCCGATGCGTAGGTGCATTTACGGGCTGGTATCTTCATCGAATCACCCCAATTATTGCTGAAGAAAGAAGGGTTCTTCTTGGTCACGACTCCCCTCCTCAGGTTTCGGGAGCTAAGCTGCGACCAAGGGTTCCAGTCCGCTTCCCCTTGAGGGAGATTGGCGCCGCCCTCATTCCGGGGGAGTCAGGGGTAGACTTTACTCCGACAGCTGGTATGCCCTTGGGTTCCCGATCGCGAGGTAGACGGGCTCCAGTAGTAGCACCTCTGCCGGTGGCGGCACCGCCCCCCGTGGCGTCGACGACGGCGATGTCGTCCTTGGTCGTGGCACCGAGTGAGAGTAACAGGGACGAGGGCGTTGAAGGCGATGTGGGCCAGCGTCGCCCTAAGGCTTTGCGAGGGAGGAAGCGGTCATCCTCAGCGACCGGCTCTGGGTCTAAACGGCGGAGGAAAGCGGCTACCGCCCCGCTTGATTCCGTGGTGGAGTCTGAGCTCATCCTTGAAGACGAACCCTTGGCCTTGCAAGAGTCAACCGCCGGACTTCTTTTCCCGAGTTCGGCTGACGAGGAGGCTGCACAGCTGGCTGAGGCCATACGGCGTTCAACAGACGCATCCCATGACGCCAGGGTTCCGAAGAAGCCTTATCCCGCTGTAATTTTTTACGAAGACCCTTCGTGGATTCGGCGACGGTTTATCGGCCCTTTGGAGGAATGGGGGGAAAGGGCTTTGAAGTAGGCCGTTTCAGAAGACGCAGCTGATGCACTTTCTTTGTGGACCGGCGGTCATGAATCTACCCTCGAACCTCGGCGTGCTTACCTCCTTGAGAAAGAGAAGCGGCTTGAAGAAGCCATGTCGAGGGCTTCTTTGCGTATAGGTATGTTGTGCCTCTTTTGTAGTCTCTTTGCTTATTTATGCTCGTGGGTATGTATCATTATTCTTATTCGAATCGTGCAGAGTCTTCGACGTTGGGGGAGCTCCCTGCTGGCCCATTAAAGCTAAAGCCCGCCGAAGTTCTCAATGAAGCCTTGCTGGATGTGGAGGGGGCTGATGAGGCTGCTCCTCTCGTGATAGAACCTCCCGCAGCGATTCTTGATCAGGGAGTACTTGCCCCTTTGGGGGAGGCTCCCTTGGAGGCCGCCACCCCAATGACTCTTACTGAGGGTGGCCCAAAGGCTGGAAGCGAGGCAGTCGGGACTACTCTCCCTTTGTTACAGCCTGAGGTCACGGCGGAGACCGTTGAAGCTGCTATCCCCCCGGCTCAGAATAGGAAGAGTGTTGAAGGTATCCCTCTGCATTTTAATTTAGTAACCCCTTCATAGTCTGAAATCTTTTATCTTTCCCAGAATTGCGCGGTTTGGCAGCCACGATCGCGGATCTGTCGCCTCGTCAATCATTTCAGCGTATACTGGAGATGGCAGCTCCGCAGGCGATCCCTCCTCAGCGTATTGTCCTTTCCTCTGGGCAGGGTTAGTGTCATTCGCCATTTTTTTACCATAGCCTTGTTACTATTTTGCGAAATGACGTTGATGTCTCTTCTAGTTTTGGAAGCCGACGATGAGGTTGAGGTCGTTGAAGGGCCAGGGGAACCTTCAGCTCCTACTTGCATGACTGTCGGTGAGTGACATTTTATTATAGTCCCGTTCGTTCTGCGTTTAAGAGTTGTACCAACATTTGCCAAATTTGAACAGCCCTGTCAGTCTCCATGGCTTTGGAATCGCGCATTGTGATGCCGCCCGGCCCCTACGCCTTGCGGGCTTCAGAACGCTTGGCCCAATTGAGCCTTCTCTCCCTATCTTCTTTCATCGAGGAGCTCCGTGCAGGTAGTGCGACCACAGCCGAAGCGTTCGCCGCTGAAGCTAACGGCTCTCTTCCTTTTCTCGCCACCTATCATAGCGAGGAGGTGGTGCTGGTCTGGGTGGAGTTCTGTAGGAAGGTGGAGGCTTGTTTGTATGCTCTCGAATGTTCTCGCCTTTCCTCGGAAGCCGTGGCTGCAAAAGCGGAGTTGCGAGGTCTGATAGCACGATGTGCGGCAAACATGACGTCATGTGAGAAGAGGCTTGGCCGCAAATTCTCGGAGAGGGAGCTAGCCTCTAAGGCGCTGGGCGAGCTTCAAGCCAATCTCACAGCCAGGGCCAATAAAGCGTATGAACTGTGGCGGGTGCTTCAGGAATCCATCAAAGAGGTGGTGGCTCTCGATAAAGCCGCCATGTTCACTCGTGAGAGGGTCGAGGCTCATAAAGCCACCGAGAAAGAGCTCGAAGCTCGGCTTGCTTCGTATCAGCCTCAGCAAGCTCAGGCGGAGGCTCGTCTTCTGGAGATCTTGCGTCATGAAGCCGTGGCTCAACAACAAAATGATGAGCTGGTAAAATTACTACACCGGCCGCCGGCTTGAGGACTTGTATCTTTTTTTTTTGTACATACTCATGAGAGTGTCTTTCTTTTTGTTTCTTTCATGAATCGCGCTTTGTATCCATTTTGGCTTATGAATAAAAGATACAATTTTCCTTTCAATGGTGTGTCCCCTTTTTATTGAATGCATTCTGCGGATATTCTATCTTGATCTCCTTGCAGGACAGCGATGGCTCAGGATTCAGGGTTAAGATCTGCTTCCTAAGACTTCTGCATTTTACGAGCCACGAGGGTCTCATAAAGAGTTTTCCTCCAGGTCGTGAGGACTTGTAAGTGCTGGATGCGGTTACCCTTGTCCGTGTTTTACGGAGTCAGGGGTTTCTCCAGATATTGTAGTTTAAAGACGTCGCGGTCAAGGTTAAGGACCTCATAGTCCGTGGATTTGAGGACTCCACAGTCCGCTGTTAGTTTTAAGACATCACGGTCAAGGTTAAGGACCTCATAGTCCATGGATTTAGGGACTCCACAGTCCGATGTTAGTTTTATGACATCACGGTCAAGGTTAAGGACCTCATAGTCCGTGGATTTAGGGACTCCACAGTCCGATGTTTGGTTGCAGGGACCCGTCACCTCTTTGAAGACGTTGAGGAATTACAACGCCAGGCATCAAAGGAGTGAAGAGATGTACCCATAAACCGAGGCAAAAATCTGTAAGGAATAGGGGTGGTTGATCGTTAGTTTTAAGACATCGCGGTCGAGGTTAAGGACGTCATAGTCCGTGGATTTTAAGGACTCCACAGTCCGGTATTTGCTCTGGATGCTTCACACGGGTTCACTGCCGTGCTTGGCGAGGACCAGGCTCCGCTCTGGGCGTTTTCCGCGGGGTCAAAGAGTGACGTTATCCGCGTTCCACGTAACCAGGAAGTTTGCACTAGATGCTTCACACGGGTTCACTGCCGTGCTCTGCGAGGACTAGGCTCCGCTCTGGATGCTTCACACGGGTTCACTGCCGTGCTCTGCGAGGACCAGGATCCACTCTGGACGTTTTCCACGGGGTCAAAGAGTGACATTATCCACTTTCCACGTAACCAGGAAGTTTGCACTAGATGCTTCACACGGGTTCACCGCCGTGCTCTGCGAGGACTAGGCTCCGCTCTGGATGCTTCACACGGGTTCACTGCCGTGCTCTGCGAGGACCAGGATCCGCTCTGGACGTTTTCCACGGGGTCAAAGAGTGACGTTATCCGCGTTCCACGTAACCAGGAAGTTTGCACTAGATGCTTCACACGGGTTCACTGTCGTGCTCTGCGAGGACTAGGCTCCGCTCTGGATGCTTCACACGGGTTCAGTGCCGTGCTCTGCGAGGACCAGGATCCGCTCTGGACGTTTTCCACGGGGTCAAAGAGTGACGTTATCCGCGTTCCACGTAACCAGGAAGTTTGCACTAGATGCTTCACACGGGTTCACTACCGTGCTCTGCGAGGACTAGGCTCCGCTCTGGATGCTTCACACGGGTTCACTGCCATGCTCTGCGAGGACCAGGATCCGCTCTGGACGTTTTCCACGGGGTCAAAGAGTGACATTATCCGCTTTCCACGTAACCAGGAAGTTTGCACTAGATGCTTCACACGGGTTCACTGCCGCGTTAGGCGAGGACTAGGCTCCGCTCTGGATGCTTCACACGGGTTCACTGCCGTGCTCTGCGAGGACCAGGATCCGCTCTGGACGTTTTCCACGGGGTCAAAGAGTGACGTTATCCGCGTTCCACGTAACCAGGAAGTTTGCACTAGATGCTTCACACGGGTTCACTGCCGTGCTCTGCGAGGACTAGGCTCCGCTCTGGATGCTTCACACGGGTTCACTGCCGTGCTCTGCGAGGACCAGGATCCGCTCTGGACGTTTTCCACGGGGTCAAAGAGTGACATTATCCGCTTTCCACGTAACCAGGAAGTTTGCACTAGATGCTTCACACGGGTTCACTGCCGCGTTAGGCGAGGACTAGGCTCCGCTCTGGATGCTTCACACGGGTTCACTGCCGTGCTCTGCGAGGACCAGGATCCGCTCTGGACGTTTTCCACGGGGTCAAAGAGTGACATTATCCGCTTTCCACGTAACCAGGAAGTTTGCACTAGATGCTTCACATGGGTTCACTGCCGTGCTCGGCGAGGACTAGGCTCCGCTCTGGACGTTTTCCACGGGGTCAAAGAGTGATATTATCCGTGTTCCACGTGACCAGGAATTTTGTTGATTGTATCCGCATTTCACGGGATGGAGGTTTGACTCTTGGTGATATATATCGCCGAGCCATGGAACTGGGGGTTGCCGCTGTTCCGTTTCGCTTGATGTTGTGTCTGCTGCTATGAGACGGACGTCGAGATGACCTCTAGGCTATCTGTGAACCGTCGAGATTTGGCTTCTCCTTATGATGAAACTCGGGGGAGGAGTATGATCCCTTCTTTGTTTGCGCCCCTGGATTGTATACAGAGGTAGATGTAACATCACCTGTAGGGCGAGGATTTCACTTTTATTTTATTTCTTTTTCCGCGATGCTCTATCATTTCAGCTTTTTATATCGCGAAGGTCGCGGTTGCCCCCATCATTTCGGCTATTTTTCGCGGTGCCCAATCATTTCGGCTATTTATTTCATTTTCACTCGCTGTTTTTTATTGCGAGTTGCCCCATCATTTCGGCTATTTTGTCATGCATACATTTTTACTTGCTGCTTTTTATTGCAAGTTGCCCTATCATTTCGGCTATTTCGTATGCATGTGTGGCTCGCTAGCTTTTTCGCTGCAAGCTTGGATTTTAGATACCGATTTCAGCATCAGCACCGCTACAACTGGGATGTTGCCAGGAGCGAATCATCATTTGCCTCTGTCGATGTTTGAACAAAGGTGGCTTAGTAAACAGGGTTAAGGGTCCTGCCGACCGAGGCTTCTGACTTCATGAGCCGTAAGGGTCTCACAAAGATATTTCTCCCTACAAGTCGTGAGGATCTTGCAGGTGTATTTTCTCCTTAGGGATCGTGAGGATTCCTAAGTGCGTGTTCCTCTGTAAGTCGTAAGGATCCTACAAGAGGGCTTTCTCCTTATGGGTCGAGGGGACCTACAAGGGCTGCTCATTATATGGAAATATCCCTAGTCACGGGTGGGACTTTGCTGGGGAAATGTTTATTCGCGCCCGTGGATTGTATACAAGGGTCAGTACGAGCCGCTTGTAGGGCAACATCGAGGGTTGTGGAGGATTTGCTTAAGAACAGGTTTAGGTTTCTGTAACTTAAGGCTTTCAAGTCTCATGAGCCGTGAGGGTCCCATAAGAGAGTTCTCCTTACAAGTCGTGAGGATCTCGTAAGTGTATTTTCTCCTTAGGAATCGTGAGGGTCCCTAAGTGTGCTGCTCCTTTGTGAGTCGTAAGGATCTCACGCGGGTGGTTTCTCCTTACAGGGTCGAGGGGACCCTACAAGTGTCTTTTAACGAGGTTGCGCCTTTTCGGGTTTTCACAAACACTCGCCGGTAGTCCTGCTGTTTTTACTCACGGAGCCCTTTCGGGTTTTCATCCGTGCCCATTTTGCTTATGGACATACCTTTTTTTTATTCTTTTTCATATATTTTTTTTTCTTTCTCATCTCGTCAGCCTGACGATGCTGCGGTAGTAGTTTTAGGGACGTTTCGGTCCGTCGCTAGTTTAAGGACGTTTCGGTCCGTCGTTAGTTTAAGGACGTTTCGGTCCGGCGTTAGTTTAAGGACGTTTCGGTCCATCGTTAGTTTAAAGACGTTTCGGTCCGTCGTTAGTTTAAGGACGTTTCGGTCCGGCGTTAGTTTAAGGACGTTTCGGTCCGTCTTTAGTTTAAGGATGTTTCGGTCCGTCTTTAGTTTAAGGACGTTTCGGTCCGTCGTTATGGGAAGGCCGGCTGCTGCTTGTAAAGTCTGAGTCTAGGAAGATAGCGAGCGGACATAGTCGTCGTCATCTATCATTGACCCAGGCTATGGCTCATTAAGCGTAGTATTTCTTTAAGAAACGGCCGTTTATTGGCCTGAAAGGTCTTTCACCGTGCATGTCCATGAGTAGATAGGCTCCACCCTGGTAGACCTTGTCTATGATGTAAGGGCCTTCGTAGTTTGGCTCAAATTTTCCCCGTTTGGCACGATTGGGGATCATAGGTCTCTTGACCACTAGCACGAGTTCGCCTTGGCGGAATGTCCTCGGCCTGGTCAATCTTTCGTACGAGCGCGTCATCTTTGCTTTGTAGGCTTCCAGATGTTGTTGCGCTATGAGTCGGGTTTCGTCGAGGGCATCAAGCTCCTCAAGCCGAAGGTGAGCATTTTCTTCGTCCGTCAGCTCGTGGTGGACTGCTACTCGTAGAGAGGGTAACTCTATCTCGAGGGGGAGTACTACTTCCATCCTAAATACCAATGCGTACGGCGTTGTGTTCGTGGCTGTCTTGAATGTAGTTCGATAAGCCCAAAGGGCCTCTTGCAGCCTCTCGTGCCAGTCTCTCTTATTCCGGGAAACGGTCTTTTTTATGATCTTCGTCAAGGTCTTATTGAAGGCCTCGGCCAGACCGTTAGCTCGTGGGTTGTAAACTGAAGAATACCTCCAGTCTATATTGTGCTGCTGCGCGAAGCGGCTAATCTTATGGCTTCTGTAGGCTGGCCCGTTATCGGAGATAATCCGCCGTGGGGTTCCAAACCGATAGATGACGTGCGTCTTGAAGAAATGGAGGATATTCTCCGTCTTCACTTCCCTCAGTGGTACTGCTTCTGCCCATTTGGAGAAGTAATCAGTTATCGCCAGGATAAAACGATGTCCCCGAGATGATGCTGGCTCAATGGGGCCGACTATGTCAGTCCCCCACATCTCGAATGGCCAGCTGGCCACCATTGGGTGTAGTGGATTCGGATGTTGGTGGATGAAGTCTCCATGAATCTGGCATGAGTGGCATTGCTTCGCATACTCGAGGCAGTCCTGGATCATCGTGGGCCAGTAGTAGCCCATCTGTTTAATTTTTAACTTCATCTTTGGTCCTGCTTGGTGAGAACCGCAAAGTCCGTCGTGAACTTCCTGAATGACTCTTTCTGCTTCGTCAGGTCCTAAGCATCTCAGCCATAGAGAATCAAACGATCTCTTGTATAGAGTATCGTTGACGAAAGCGAAAGATAGAGCTCGTTTCATGAGCTGATGTCTTGAGGACGCTTCTTTGGGCATTCGGTGGGACTTAAAGTAGTCTATGAAGACTTCCCTCCAGTCCTCGGCCTTCTCCTGGTCTTTTATTTGTAGGGTCGTCTGCTCAGTCGCTCCCTCTTTATATAATTCCGGAGGTATTTCTGCCGGGGTGAGCACTCGACGGCTTTGTACCACGATTCTGACATCATCGAAGTTCTCGTCAGCCAGTTCTTTAGCAAGTTTGGCCAACGAGTCTGCTTTGCTGTTCTCCGCGCGCGGTATGTTCTCTAAAATATAGGAGGGAATTTGGGCCAACAATTGTTGCACCTTTTCGCCGTACTTTACCAACTCCGGCTTGCACGTTTGGTAGTCACCATTTACTTGACTAACAACTAGCTGAGAATCCCCGTATATAAGGAGGTCTTCAATTCCCATGTCGATGGCGATTTCGAGGCCTGCTATCAGAGCTTCATATTCAGCCTCATTGTTTGTCCTCGGCTCTGTTAAGGAGAAGGCGAAGCGCATTATCCCTCCTTGTGGAGTTGCAAAGATGAGGCCTATCCCTGATTTGATCATTGGGATACCTTGTTTCTGTTTCTTTACGGAGGACGCTCCATCGAAATAGAGTTCCCATCGGGTGCTTCCGCCGCTAATCGCATCGAATGCATGCTCGTCCGGTAAATCACAATTCAGAGGAGAATCGGCCGGTATCGGGTGCTCAGCGAGGAAGTCAGCAATGGCCTGGCCTTTCACTGCCTTGAGAGGTTGATAGATTATCGAGAACTCCATCAAGAGCAGGGCCCATTTAGCGAGTCGTCCCGTCAATATGGCTTTTGACATCAGATATTTAAGAGGGTCCACCTTCGAGATGAGGCAGACTTCGTGTACCAACGCATAGTGCCTGAGCTTTGTTATCGCGAAGATTAATGCCAAGCAATGTTTTTCAATGGGAGAGTAATTGCTTTCTGCCCCCAGTAGAACTCGACTTAAGTAGTAGAGTGCTCTCTCTTTCCCTTGATCGTTCTCTTGCGCCCATAATGCGCCCAAGGAACCTTCGAGGGCGGTTGTATAAAGAATGAGGGGTTTTCCCTTGACCGGCGCAGCCAATACCGGCGGGTTCTGCAGGTACTGCTTGATCTCGTCTAGTGCACCTTGGCATTTTTGATCCCAGACGAATGGGGTTCCCTTCTTCATTAGGTGACTGTAGGGGCGGCATTTGCCTGAAAGATTTGCGATAAATCGCCGGATGTATGCGAGCTTCCCTTGGAGAGACCGCAACTGTTTGAGGGTTCTTGGCGGAGGCATTTCCATGATCGCTTTAATCTTTGACGGATCTATTTCAATACCTCGGTGTCGAACGATGAATCCCAGGAATTTTCCCGAGGAGACTCCAAACGCGCATTTGAGGGGATTCATTTTCAAATTATACTGCCGGAGGCGTTGAAACACAGTCTCCAGATGCTTTAAATGCTCTTCGTATGACATGCTCTTTACTACGAGGTCATCGATATAGCACTCAACGATGTCATGTATGAGGTCATCGAAGATCTTTGTCATGGCCCTCTGATAGGTAGCGCCAGCGTTCTTTAGACCAAAGGGCATAACCCTGTAGCAGAATATACCCAAAGGGGTCCGGAAAGCGGTGTGCTTCTGGTCTTCGGGATGCATCTTTATCTGATTGTATCCTGACGAACCGTCCATAAAGGAGAAAACCTCGTGAGTGGACGTGTTATCTATCATTAGCTCGGTTACCGGTACTGGGAAATCATCCTTTGGACAGGCTTTATTGAGATCCCTGAAATCCACGCATATGCGTACCGTCCCATTCTTCTTCATTACCGGGACGATATTGGCGATCCAATCGGGATATTGGACTTCTTGGATAAATCCAGAATCGATCAGTTTCTTAACTTCGGTGTTGATGCTCATCTCAAGCTCGAGTCGCATCCTTCTTGGTGCCTGCTTGATGGGCTTGATATCTGGGGATATTGCTAATTTATGCACAGCAACCTCTGGATCTAATCCTGGCATCTCGGAGTAGTTCCACGCGAAGCAGTCTTTATGCCGTAGAAGCACGTTCTTTAACGCGGCCACCCTTTCTTCAGAGAGTAGCTCGCTGACAAATGTCGGTCGCGGGTCATCTGCCGATCCCAACTCAATCTTCCTGAGGTTATCTGCAGTAGTATGTATACCATCTTCCAATTCTTTCGGAGCTGGCGGAAATTCTGAGATCACCTCATGATCGCCGTTCTCAAAGCATTGGGGAAGGTCATCCATGTTCTCGCGCTCTTCTTTTAATATCGTAATCGCATAACAGGTGCGAATCCGCTCCCAGGACTGAGGTGGATCCGGTTCTGCTCTTGCGGCCTTGGGTTCGTGCTTTTGTGGCGGTGTTACCCTCCAGCCGTTGGATAAAGCGAATCTGCCCCGTTGGTACTGGTCCTCGACCCAGTTCTTGAAGGTGAAGCAGTCTTCGGTAGGATGTCCTATGGCTCGGTGATAAGAGCAATAGCTCAAACGAGAAGCCTTGTTAGCTTGCTCGGGATGTCTAGACTCTGGAAGCGCGATCATTTGATGTTTTAAGGAGAGCTTGAGTAACCTCTCCGTCTTGTCTCGGGGGAAGGAGTACGCTCGACTCATCTTCTCCATGAGGGACAAATCCGAGCCGTGCAGTACCCGATCACGTAACCCTCTAATCCTGCGTCGTTGTTGTCGGCTCCTCTTTCCGCTTCTTAATTTATTTCCGTCTCCGCATCGGGCCTTTCGTACAACGGGTTGACAAAGATGAGCATCTTTGTCTTTTGCAGCCTGTTGAAATAGACGTTGCGTCCTGGCCTTCTCGTAGATGGCCATCTCGCAGTTGTGGTCTTCCTGAGCTTTCTGACCCATTTTCCTGATAGGCTTGTCCGTTCGTTCTTCAAATGACGGACTCGGCGCTTCAATCGCGGGGTCTAGTCTTGATGAGGGGTTGGCACCTCCTGACAGGGCGTCCTCTTCTTCATCAAAGGTATATATAGTGCAGCTGTTGTGAGCCCGTTCCCGTTTTCCGGCTCTCGCGTATCCAAGCCCAAGAGTTTCCATTTTCCCGTTGGGCAATTTGCGTTGAGTCCCAGGGATATCCCAAATCCTGTTGTAGAACCGAGCCTGTCGAACAGTTTGTTTTAAGGGTACCCCTTGGTGCTTCAATAGCTTCTTTAATCCATTTGTATAGTATCTGGGCAGACGGATGGGTTGGAGCCTGTCAGGTGTAGCATCCGCGCCGTGCCAGATCTCTTTCTCTACTTTCGACTCTGAGGATCGGTAGAATAGGATCACCGTCTCACCCCTTCGCCTGGGAGGGACGTAAAACGTTTGCAGGCACATTGTGAGCTTGAAGCGTGTCGAGATCCTTGTAGTGTTCTCATGGTACCATGGTGATCTGCAAATTATGATCATCGCCAGGGGGTGCTTGCATTGACAGCCGATTGGAGAATACGGCATTAACTTCATCTTCCGAGTCACTTCCGAAGACTAACATGGGGGCGGACGTTCCCGGGTTGCTGCGTCGGGATGGCCCTGCATAAACTATCTCTTCCTCTTCTTTGGTATCGCTCCCGAAAACAGGGATAGTGGCGGCGGCTTTGTTCTCCGAGTTGCGACACCTTTCTGTATCTTCGAAGTCTGGCAAAAAGTATTTCGCATCTTCGTATTTGCGGACTTCGTTCACGGAGAATGGATTTAACTCTCCTGTTACGGTATACTCGAAACCATCCTTAAAGTACTTCATACACTGATGTTGTGTAGAAGGGACGATGTTGTATTCGTGTAGCCAAGGACGACCGAGCAAGGCGTTGTAGCAGGTTTTGGCGTCAATGACATGAAATTTGATGTCTGTGACGAGAAGTCCAAAGCGTAATGTTAGTATCACAGATCCGAGAGTCCGTGACGATTGTGAATCGAAACCGGAGATAGTAATTTTGTCACGAGCGAGGTGTTGCACACTCATGCAGATTTCCTTCAACACCCGAACATTAAGGAGATTGACGGAGGATCCATTATCCACCAGGATCTTGCCTATCTTGATATCATGGCAGTATCCGGAGACATATAGGGGACGGTTATGGTCGCACGTCCCGAGAAGGAGGTCTTCATCACCGAAAGTGATATTGGCTGTATGCACTTCCTCCAGTTCATCCTTCATCTTTTCAGTGGCGAGGAAGGCTTGGAATTGCTCAGGTTCTTGTAATGCCTTAATTAGTGAGTCTCGCGCTTCTTTTGATAATAGGAGGGCGTCGAGAATGTTAAGCTGAGAGGGTAGCTTCCTTAAGTGCGCGAGGATGTTATAGTCCACTTTACTCCTCCTAGGAGGGTCTTTGGCAGCCAGTTCTTTCACGACTTGGTCATCTAAAGCGATATCTTCAGTGACTTTTTCCTTTCCCTTATCTTTTCTACTCACGGGCCCGAGATTCTTTTCTGGGAGTGTGCGATTGCGCAGCTGAATGTTCTCGCAGGCCTCCGATTCCTCCTCTTTCCCTAACACGGATTCTTTAAAGAGAGGGCCCAGAGTCATTTCTTCATCAGAGTCGCTCCCAAAGGTGAGAACTTGTGACCCCCCGACGTTAACCATGTCACAGCTGCCAGTAGTTCTGTTGCGCCCGTCGACAGTGCTTCTTCGTTCCCGACGGCTCTTGCGTTTCATGCGCTTAAAATGTTGCCGACGAGCAACATATCCTTGCCACCATATCTTAAAGGCGTCGCACTCCTCTGTGGGGTGTGAGATTTTCCGATGATATGCGCAATAATCAGGATGCCTCTCCACCCCATCGTGTGTGTTTCCTTCCGAGGGTGGTAGCTTCATCCCCATTGACATGGCTTTGGCAAACCTTTTCCTCGTCTTGAATATCTTCTTGTCTACTTCGGATGCCATTCGCTCTGGCGGGGGTAGTTCAACTCTTCCGTTCAGTCGCCTGCATTTGGTTCCTTCTGACGCTGCCATCTCACGCTCCTGATCCGCTTTACTCTTTAGCCGAATCTCGTCTAGAAAGGCATTGATCATTTCATTTGTCGGCCACGCACGCTCTGGTTCAGGTTCCGCCTCCAGCTTCTTAGTGCTAGGAGTTTTCTCATCATCGGTAAACGAGTGGGATATTACGTTACAACTCGCCACATACTCTTCGGATTCATCCGATGAGCTCTCTTCATCATCTCCCTCTTGAAAGATGTGGTTGAGGAACTCTTGCAGTGTGACAGGGGTTCGCGCCTTTTGATTGTATTCTTCCAGCGCGTCGATTTGCTTTTGCAATTTCGTGCGCTCGTCTCCAAGCTTCACGGGCTTCTTGGATTTCTTCTTCTTTTTCTTCGAAGCTTTTGACGGCTGGGCGTGAGTATTTGGGCCCTTATCACGAGTCTTCGTAGTTGTGCGGGGTTTCAACATCCCCTCGATAATTTGAGGTTCAAGAGGGTCTTTCCATTCAATCGCAGGGCACGCGTGAAGGTCTCTCAGCATTCTTTTTGTTTTCGTTGATAGCACGACCTCCCATGGAGCTTCTTCAATAAAGGAGCAGGTTGCCCCCAATGTATCTGTTTTCTTAGGAGTATGCGGTTGTGGTGGGCTCACCTTCCACTTCTCGGACAGTACAAACTTCCCCTGGAGGTATTGATCTTCAATCCATCCTTTGAAGACGAAGCAATCTTCAATCGGGTGACTTACCGTTTGATGGTAAGGGCAATAGCTAGGGTTATTCACCTCGGTGGGTTGCGGCGGTCGCCTTGGATTTGGTAGGTTTATAAGTCTGTTACGTATTGCCAGCTCGAATAATCGTTTCGTCTTGTCCCGTGGGAACGAGTAGGGACGTTTCATTTTCTCGTTATAATACCGGCGTCTTTCTTCCAGTTGATCTGCCGGTTTCGGGGCGTTAAGTTGCTGTTGGGCATTCGCGACAAAGGTTTCCCTTCCTTTACCCTTGTCATTCCGAGGTTCCGACTTCGGGGGAGGTGGTCTATGACCCATCTGGTCCATCTGAGCCAACTTGTCGATTAGAGCCTGGAATGTGGTTGGCTTAAAGAACATCATGAACTGGGAGATAGTTGCGTGGGGGTCTAGGGTTCCCACGAACATGCCCACTGCGGGTGCCTCCTCAATGCATTGCTCGCATCTCGACCACAAATTCCGCCAGCGTATAGCATACTGGACCCAGGTTTCGCTTGGTTTTACCCTGGCGTTAATCAAAGCAGTTATTGGAGTGCGTTCGCTGGCACTTGCGAATCGCTGAGTGAATAACAACTCCATTTCAGCGAACGTTTTGATGGAATCGTTCGGGAGTTCCGAATACCATTCGAACGCTGTTTCTGATAAGCTGCCAACGAACTGACGGAGTAACAGTTTATCATCACCGCCGGTGTTACCGCAGAGGGCCCGGAACTGGGCGACGTGTTGATGGGGATTGCCGGTCCCCATATACACATGGAATTTCGGTATCGTATAGCCTTGCGGGTATTTGATTTGGTCGTACCAGCTTGGATACGGCCGCCCCGTTTTTACGACTTGACCAGCTGCCTCAGTCGCATGGTGAACCAGGATTTGCTGAGCTATGTAGTCAACCAAGTTAGCCTTAGAGATTGCCTCCTCTTTAGCCGTTGATAGGGCTGGTGGTGGATTTGACGTCTCCCCTCGGTCGTCTTCAAGAACGATTGGGGGATCCTCGGCGGGTAAGTCCTGCTGGATCATCATGCCTATCATATCTTGGAAAAGAAGGCCCATACGTTGTATGTTGGCTGCTTGTTCAGCAGCCTCTTTGTCCTTTTTCTCCAGTATCCGGCGAAGAAATTCTGCGTCGGTTTCTTCCTCCTGGCGTGCGTCTGAGGACGTTTCTGGGCTTTCTTTTGGCCCGGTAAGTGCGGCCATAGTATTCATCATTTCCTGAAGCTTTTGTTGCTGCTCCTGGGCTTTCGTCACGGATCGGGTCAGCGGTCGGTGGCCCGTAGAGGTGCGGCTTTCCTCCTTTCCAAAAGCCATATAAACAGTGTGCACCCTCATGCCCCCAGACTTAGGGCGTTTGGGCTCAGTGCTTTTAGCTGTTGTTGCATGGTGAGGATCTTTTCTGGTCTCCTCCTTTTATGAGTCATGGAGGTTGAGGGGGCCGTTGAGGTGGGCGTCCAGATAGCCTTTCGGGGTTTAGCCTGATGACCGGCCTCCGGTTGGATTTTTAGCTTCTTGTGCTGGCGGGAGAAGTTTGGATCGACGATCGAGTCTCGGGCCTGCCGCCAAACCTTATAGATTTTGGAAGACAGCCGTTGAGGAGATCGGGGCTGTTCTGGTTTTATTTCCGCAACCCTTTTTAATGGGGGAGGAGACCTCTTCAGCACTGCAGTAGGGGAATTCCTTCGCACCTTATTTAGCATCTCGAAGCTGTTCCCAGTTGGAACAGCAGCATTAACTTCTGCCACCGGGGCTGGTGGAGTCAATCCGGAGGGGGAGTTGCCCCCAGCCTTCCTTATTCGGCGCCAATGACGACGTCGAGCGCGTCGAGCGGACGACGCTGGTTCAGCGATGAGAATGACTTCGTCTTGCCCCCTGTGTAGGTGGGGGGTCGCTGCTGGTGTTAGCCTGTCAAAGACCGATGTCCTTTGTGCAGCAGGAGCGGGAGCTGAAGCCGTTAATCTTGTGAAGATCGACTTCTTGGCTGGGGAAGCCGCCTTGGCGATTTCGGAGGCAGGAGCGGCCGCTTTCTTAGAAGCAGCCTTCTCTGAGATCGTAGGTCCCGTGATGAGTTCGCAGGATTTCTGGCCCAATCTAGAGAAGACCGAGGCGTTGACATTGGGCGACTCGTTGAGAGGAGCCGCGGCAGGGGCAAGACGGTCAAAGACCGACTTCTTGAAAGCTTCCTTTGTCATCACCGGCGCCGCGAAGCTTGATGGTGGGAGTATAGTCCCAAAGAACAATCCGGTAGTGGCTTGAGTCACCTGGTCCACCGGCATTGTGAACAACGAAGCAGCTTGGGGTCCATAGGCTATACCTCCTGGCGAGGTAAAGCATTGGTCGTAATTGCAGTTTGAGCAGTTGGAGAATTTCGCAGAAGTAGAAGCCATCGATCCTTTGCTTTCTGCAATAAGCAAGACGCCAATTCTTAGTATCTTGAAACCCAAGGACAACTATTAGCGAACCGCGATTGGTTCGCGAATCACGACACACGAAGTGTGGAGTGGAAAGAGGAAAAGGTCCCACCGGGCGTGCCAGAATCTGTTCCCCTCCGAATGGCGGCCGAGACGTGGGACGTCTATGCCTGAGATTCGGGGCAGATGCTAATTGGTGCTATCCGTCCACCTCTCCGAAGATGCCAAGTTGATTTATGGCACCATGTATCGAAGGTTTAAACGGATGCGGCCGATGTAGCAGACTTCGTCAGATTCCCCCTCGTTTGAGGGGTTTTTTGATTGTGGGGACGCTTTTCCCTGCAGGCGCAAGCCCCTACAGTTAATTACGCTACCGCGTCGCGGTAACAACTTTCTCCTTCTCCAGATGGTCACTTCGTGTCGTGTGTGTTTATTTTATGTTTTGTTGCCCGTGGATTGTTTACGGAGACCGAGTTATGTCGTCGCCCGTAGGGCGTGGACTAGTCCAAATCCGTGTTATCTTAGATTTGGGTTTGGGGGTTTGGTTTGAGGATACGTTAGCCATATTTGAGGCTAAGATCAACTCAAACGTCTGTTAAGGATACGTTAGTCTAACTTGAGACTAAGATCAACTTAACGGGATCGTTTAGATCCGACAAAAGAGCATTTGGGCTCCATTGTTCCAGTTTAGGGACATAGTGGTCCATCGTATATGTGGCCGTCGGGACCCGTCACCTCTCTGACGACGTTGAAGGATTACAACGACGGGTGTCAGAGGAGTTCAGAGATGTACCCTCGAGCCAGAGTTAATTTGGGGGATTCATAGTCCAGTCTGTTTGAAGGTTTAAGGATACGTTAGCCATCTTTGAGGCTAAGATCAACTTAAACGGGACCGTTTAGATCCGGTAAAAGAGCATGCTGGGCTCTATTGTTCTAGTTAAAGGACATTGCGGTCCATGGGTAGTTTAAGGACATTGCGGTCCATTGTTAGTTTAAGGACATTGCGGTCCATTGTTAGTTTTAAGACATCTCGGTCGAGGTTAAGGACGTCATAGTCCATGGGTTTAAGGACTCCACAGTCCGGTATGTGCTCTGGATGCTTCACACGGGTTCACTGCCGTGCTTGGCGAGGACCAGGCTCCGCTCTGGGCGTTTTCCGCGGGGTCAAAGAGTGACGTTATCCACGTTCCACGTAACCAGGAATTTTGCACTAGATGCTTCACACGGGTTCACTGCCGTGCTCGGCGAGGACTAGGCTCCGCTCTGGACGTTTTCCGCGGGGTCAAAGAGTGACGTTATCCACGTTCCACATAACCAGGAATTTTGCATTAGACATGGGTTTAAGGACCCCACAGTCCATATCATGGGTGGTCGTCGGGACCCGTCACCTCTTTGAAGACACTGAGGGATTACAATGCCAAGTATCAAAGGAGTGAAGAGATGTACCCTAGGACCGGAATGGATTAAATAGTCCTTGGCCCAATTCAGGATCAAGACCCATTAAATATATTATGAGCCCATTGGCCCAGTTAATTACGAATTGAGGACTTATGGCCAGCTTGGGCTAAGTCCTATCATGTCTGGAATATTGATTTCTTGTGGATCCATTGAGGGAGAGGCTTTGCCTCCATCCCTTTAGCCAATTGGGCCAATGCCTAGTGTTAAACACTTCAGAGCAATCAGTGTTGAACACTGGGAATGAGGTTGACAAGTTAGTGTTTAACACTAAAAGATAATTGGTGTTAAACACCAGCAACAAGGCTTTCAGATTAGTGTTAAACACTAAAACAGATCGGTATCAAGCATCGGCAACAGAGCTCTCAAATTAGTGTTAAACACTAAGGTAGTCAGTGTTGAACACTACAATGGAGATCTCGGATTAGTGTTAAACACTAAGGTAATCAGTGTTGAACACTGTAAATAAGGTTCTTTGATTAGTGTTGAACATTAAGGCCCAACAGTGTTTCAGTACTGTGTTCAAGAATTCCAACTCAGTGTTGAACACTAAGGCAAAAGGGGTCACGTGGCAACACGTGAGAACGCCCTCTTTCCATTTATTCTGCTGAAATCGCTGCATCTTTCAGAACATCACGTGCTATCACGTGACGGGCATTCATATGCCTATATATTAGAGTTTCTGTCAAGGGTCACGTGGGTCACGTGGGGGACTGCCTCAAAGGGGGCTTTCTGTAGATCTTTTGGGGGGTCACGTGGTGACACGTGACCCTGCCTCTATGTTGTTTAGAGGATCTGTTACTCCTTTTTCAGGAATTAAATTCCTCGAGCTTTAAATTTCAGAGGAATTAAATTCCTACTTCCTTTTGAAGACTTATATTCTGGAACAGAGTTGAACTCTGAATTTTCTGTAGGAATTAAATTCCTCATATATGCGAAGAACTGAATAGGGTTAAACCCTAATAAAAGCTTTTAAGGAATTGAACCCCCATCCTCTGTTAAATTATGATTAAGGGAATTAGATTCCCGCTGTTTCAACAGAACCAGGTTCTTAATTAGGGTTAAACCCTGTTTCTCTTTGTTCTGAAGGAATTAAATTCCCATGATATAGGGTCAAGCCCTAATTTTATTTTAAAGGAATTAAATTCCTAAAGTTTTGTGAGAATTAAATTCTCGTGCTTGCATTCCCTCTCTATGTTTTGGATCTGCATGGCAGGATCTCAACCCATCGAGAATTAAATTCTCAACTTCAAGGGGAGATGTGCTCTTTACAGATCCTCTATCAAAGAGAGAAGAAATATGTTCTTCTGTTTCATATATCAGAGTTAAACTCTGTTGAGAATTGAGTTCTCTTTCTTTCAGAAAGCCTTCCCTTTCTTACCTAGGGTTTTCTTTTGCAGAAGATCCAAGTTCCTTCAAAGTATCAAGGCTCTCTCCTTTTTCTTCCCTCTGCGTATGTATCTTTTTTTTTTGTGTCTCTTGACTCCTATTTATAGGAGAGGCAGCCGAATCAATTAATTTTGTGACGAATCTTCATTGAGAGATTTGATTTGCATCCTTCATTCGTTCTGGACCTTTGGATTATTAGGTGAATTTTATTCACCATTGGATTTTAAATCCAGAGATTCTTCTTTGTTATTTTGGTTAGATTTAAGGGGGAAATCTTTCCAAACCCGAGATTTTCCATAGATAGATGATATTTAAATCACTTCTGAATCTTTAATTCGATTGGTCTCAGATAATCACTTTCCTTTGGAAAGATTCAAACCTCCCTCAGAATTTAATTCTGTCGTCAAAATGGGCTTTGAAAGCCGGTCACGTGTGACCACGTGACCCATGGTCACGTGTGGACACGTGACCCTCTTTGGAATGAAGAGTCCTCTTTCTTTCTGCGCTGTCTTCTGGTTGCTGTTTTAGTCATCACGTGTTAACACGTGACCATTGGTCACGTGTGAACACGTGACCCCTGCTAGGAGCCTCCTTCTCTTTTATTCGACTGAAGGACCGGTCTGCTGCTTCGAGCGTCACGTGCCAACACGTGACCTCTTCTGACGCCTTTTTTCTTGACTTGATCAGTGGACCTTTTCCTTGACTTGATCAGGGAACCCATGAGCCTTTTCCGCTGTTTTCATATGTCACGTGTCAACACGTGACTGCTGGTCACGTGTGAGCACGTGGCCCCTCTTTCTGAAGCTTTTCCCATAAGCTTTTCTGATTTTAAATCAGGAAACAGTCTATCAGACCAAACAAAAATGCCATGCATTATAAAAGGGCAGAGCCCAATAAAAAGGTCTATCAGACCAAAATGAAAAATGCTTTGCATCATAAAAATAAAGGGACAGAGCCCAAATCAAAAAGGCCTAGCAGGCCAGAATGAAATGCAGTGCATTATCAAACAGAGGCAAAGCCCTAGCACAGGCCTAATAGGCCAAAAATAAAAAACGTTGAACATCTTCAACTGAACTTAGCCCAATCATGGCCGTAAGTCCTCAAATTAAATTGACTGAGCAAGACTGCTCTCTTAAATCAATTTACACCCGGTTCAAGGGTACATCTCCGAACTCCTCTGACACCTATCGTTGTAATCCTTCAACGACGTCAGAGAGGTGACGGGTCCCGACAACCACACATCGATACGGACTGCGGAGTCCTTAAACTCGTGGACCGAAACGTCCTTAAACTAATATTCTTCCCAAAATGGGAACGTTGGACCGAAATGTCCTTAAACTAATGTTCGTCCCCAAATGGGAATGATGGACCACCATGTCCCTAAACTGGAAATCGACCGCAACGTCATTAAACTAAACAATAGAGCCAATTGCTCTCTTGTCGGATCCAAATGATCCCGTTAAGTTGATCTTAGTCTGGAGATTAGGCTAACGTATCCTTAACAAAAGTTTAAGTTGATCTTAGCCTTAAACAGGGCTAACGTATTCTTAAACCAAAACCCCAAACCCAAATCTAAGAAAATATGGATTTGGACTAATCCACGTCCTACGGGCGACGACATAAATTAGTCTCCATATACAATCCACGGGAAACCACAAACAAAACAAACACCCACGACACGAAGTGAAATTCTGGAGAAGGAGAAAGTTGCTACCACGGTGCGGTAGCGTAATTAACTGCAGGGGCTTGCGCCTGCAAGGAAGAGCGTCCCCACAATCAAAAACCCCTCAGATGAGGGGGAATCTGACGAAGTCTGCTACATCGGCCGCATCCGTCTAAACCTCCGATACACTGTGCCATAAATCAACTTGGCATCTTTGGAGAGGTGGACGGATAAGACCAAATAACATCTGCCCCCAGATTCAGGCAAGACGTCAGTCTTTCCCGGTTTCCGGCGGTAAACACCTCATTTGAGACTGAGATCAACTTAAACGTTTGTTAAGGATACGTTAGTCTCATTTTAGACTAAGATCAACTTAACAGGATCGTTTAGATCCGACAAGAGAGCAATTGGACTCTATTGTTTTGTTTAGTGACATTGTGGTCGATAATTAGTTTAAGGACATTACGGTCCAATGTTAGTTTTAAGACATCGAGGTCAAGATTAAGGACATCATAGTCCATGGATTTAAGGACTCCACAGTCCATTGTTAGTTTTAAGACATTACGGTCAAGGTTAAAGACATCATAGTCCATGAGTTTAAGGACCTCAGAGTCCAATTTTAGTTTTAAGACATCACGGTCGAGGTTAAGGACATCATAGTCCAGTTTGAAAAAAAAACGTCATAGTCTGTGAAATGTGTGGTTGTCGGGACCCGTCACCTCTTTGAAGACGTTGAGGAATTACAACGACAAATGTCAAAGGAGTGAAGAGGTGTACCCTTGAACCAAAGTGAATTAAATGATCTGTAGCCCGGTTTGGAACTAAGACCAATTAATTATATTATGAGCACTGTTCAGTTAATAAAACTGTACATTTGTTATTACATTTTTCCTACCATTTTCATATTAAAAAAGGTCTTTATTATAATATATCATACATATGAGGGTTTATGTGTAAAAATACTATTTTCCATGTGTTGATATATTATAATTAGCATTTTGGTAGGAAAATATATGCAAATAATATCATTGACCTAATCCTAGTAGAACAAAATCTACTAAATATTATTTAAGTTGTTGTGCAGAATTTTTCCAAGACTAAAATCAAGGAAATCAAGTTGTTAAAGAAAACTTACCTAATTAAGAAAGCAAAACTTGGAGATCAAGTCTGGCAGCAACCACGAGAAGATTTCAAAGATCCAAAGATTCCAGAGAACTCCACGTGCCAAGCATAGAGAAACCGATGAAAGAAAACCAACGGCTGAGATCAAACGGCCGCGGATCCGCGGCCGTACCCACCCTTGGGCCGCGGATCCGCGGCATGATAGAGGGTATTGAAGCTGCGTTTTTTGGGGAAAATCTCTACTACTATTTCCCTAATTTAGGCATCTAAATTTCTGGCTTTGGGACTATAAATAGAGACCGAGAGCCTCTTGGAAATTTCATCAAGTCGACGCGATCACGAAGTCCAAGACGGCTCACGCATCCAGGCTGATCATCAACTGTTCGTCTACCTCCTTGGAAGAGATCGAGAAGCAAGCTAGTCTTTGTAATCATTTTCTAAGGATCAAAGTGTAATGAATATTGTTGATTAATAAAGGTAGTTCTTTTTCTTATTCTATTTCTTCGTAGTTTAATTATGCATTTTCTCTCCATCTCTTTTTCTCCCAACATGCGCGAGTAATTCTCCGCTTGTTAGGGTTCGTAGGATTAGGGTAGGCTAATGGATGATGAACATCCCTAAACCCTTTTTAAGTCCTATAAAGTTTATGAACTTATCAAAAGAATCATTAACATCCTAATCGGGCGCGCTAACAATTCTTTGTTAGTTCCGACCGCGATTAGAGATTAGATTAATGATTGTTTTGGTAAAGGCTAGATATGAACGGAGTTCTGTGTCGAGATAAGGGTTAAGAGTGGGATTCCTTTTCCCTCAAGAAACCCTAATCTACACGCATCACTGTCGTTCTAGTTTTAAATCTATTAAAGGATAAAAAGGGTAACTTTTAATTAATCGTCCATAACTACTAAATCTTAACGAACCCTACAAGACCCTTTATTATATTAACTACATCCATAAATAATCTAGATCTATATTCTGCATTAGTGCTTAACGTAGATCTAGAAACCATTCACAAAATTCTTTATTCCTCCTCTCTTTTTCAACACATCTAAAGTAAGAGTAAAAGATTCAACGTTTCCCTGAGGACGACCCGTACTCACCTCGGTCTAGCTACATGCGACACCGTTCTGATTGCGGTTATTCTACAAACACACTCTTTTCGTTCCAATCAAATGGCGCTGTTGCCGGAGATACGTGCGTAATTTTTTATTCTTACTATTTGTGTTGAATTCTTAGACGTTCATATCATTATTAAAACAAAACTGCAAATTGCATATTTAACGATTTGTGTGTGAATTTTGCGAGGGAATCTGGAGTCACGGACTTGAGGATACAGGAGATCTAGGGTTTCACACTTCTCTGGTATCTTTCTTAACTCTTTCTCTCTCCTCTAAAATCCAATAAAATCTATTTTCTGCAGGATTCTTTGCAAAATAGCGCCGCTCAAAAATCTTTTTGCAAAGTTTTGTTTTGCGGTTTGGTTTTGCATATTTTAATACGGATTTTTAAGGGGCAAGACTAAATCCAGATTAGGTGGGGATTTCATCACCCTTCCTAAGCCCCACAAATCACAAACCGAGCATCTGCATCAACCCTACATTAATTTAAAAAATATCTAGACCAGACTCTAAGGACTGTCGCGCTTAATAAAGACAGAGGAAGGTCGTGGGTAATCTATCGCTTATCCGCATTACTTTTGTGGTGACTAGGTAAGTGTGTCCAAGGCGAGTGGTTACTTAATTAGGACCACTACTTTTGTAGTGGGGAGCCTCCCACTCACCTGGCACTTACCTGGCTACAAGGGTAGTAAAGAGGCAGTAGAGGATTTATCCTGCGGCTTGTCCTTTGGAAGTCTAGGAGCGGTCTAGAGACTGGACCTAGGTAACCATAGTTCTAGGGTTGTTTGTGCATTTTTGTGTGATTTGTCTAAATCCGTCATTTTTCAAAACAAACCAATTATTTTCTCCCCTTTTTACCCCTTCCCCTTCTTCTCTTCTTATAATGGGTGACCTAAACAGAAGAACACTTGCCGAGCTTTGCTGTCCACAACCAGATATCTCTTGTTTTCGAAATCCCTTCGGTATACCGTCCGGCTCTTCCATGTCCTTAAGAGATCATATAGAACAAGCATGAAGAAACAGTTGTCCACCTCAGTCTAGGTCTTATCAACCGTATCCTAATCCTACACCTGTTTCAGTTGATACCCAGAGTGAGGAAGCCCCTAGACGAATGTCCATTGCTGAGCACATAGCTAGGGCTAGAGGCCAAAGTTTCAACCCGGACCAATATCAACCATCACTACCACTGTCCGGAGAAGAGTTTGATATGCGGTTTGTGGCATATAAGTTGTCTGTTGAAAATAGCCAACCAACCATCCCATATCAATATTCTTCTTATCATAATATTGATCCTACTCCTACCCAAGTTCCGCAACCATTCTATTCCTATCAATCCAATCCGACTTTTCACCTACTCTAGACAGTTCTTCTAATCAGTCATTTGGGAGTTTTAATTATCCACAGGAATTTCAATCTTATACTGAAACCCCTTATCAACCCAAGACTAGTCTGGAGCAGACATTAGAAAAATTTCTGGAACCGTCGAACCAAATTAGGAAGGATTTGGGTAGTAAGACAGAACTGTACACCCTTCCTAATCAAACCTCCTCATTCCAAACTGAAATCCACAACTCCAGTTTCATAGATTCATCAAGTACACCAAATAGAATGTCTGATAAGTTGTGTGACTTTGTAGTGTTTGATTTACCCGACTGTGAAGGGTCCATTTCAAGTGAAACCATACCCAACCCTTGTGATCTCTATACCTCCACTCTTGAACCAAAACTGATTGAAAACCATACTTTTGATGAGGTGTTTGAGAATTTTAACCTTCACTTGAATGGGGTGATTGACGTTGGGGATATATTGATTGATGAACCCGAAATTTTGGATGATTTTGTCTCACCAATTCATCAAATCCTTTCACTTCCTTATGGTCATCATCTTGAGCCTTTAATTCTTCCCGAACCCTAAATATGTCTTGAAGTTAATGATAATGGTATACCCGAAGATCAGACCGAAATACAGCCTCCATCTTCAACATCTGGTTCAGCAACACTCGACATACCAATTTGTTTACCCATTTCACCTTCTACTTTCTCTCGTTCTTCTTATGTTCCTATAGTTTCAGTGAGTTTTGATAAATCACAATCCGTTAATTCAAGTTCAATAATACCAGAAATTCAACTTGATTTGGATATTTTTGAAAATGAGGTAGATGAGTTTTTCGAGTCCTCTACCTCAATAATTTTTGAATCAAGTAGGATAAATTCTGGCACAAAACTCTTTGACAGCAAAATGTTCGATTACACCATTGATAAAAGTTTTGAAGAACTTTTTGCTGACGAACTTGAATTTTTAAACAATACGGATTTTGTGATTAATCAATCTCCACCTATAGAGGTTGAACCGTCACCATTCCTTCTTCCTAATCATTCACATTCATCCTCATTCTTTCTTTTCTCTAATTTCAAACCCTTTCCAGACCACCTCTTATCCCTTCCCCACTTTTTCTTGACTCGATACAACGCATTCTTCCACCAACCTATACGATATACTGATAAAATCTTTGAATGGTTGGTGTTAACTTTTGGTCTTTATAAAGTCTTACTTTGACCAAATGACTCACCTCCTCTTAAAATTCTTCGTATTGTCTAACTCATGTTTGAGGGGGGTATATTTTTGGCTCTTGATCATAACTTTTGTCCTCAAATTTGTAAGCCAAAAATAAGTTTGGGGGAGCATTTTCACTTTCATATATTCTTGCCCACATTAATAATGTCCTCCCAAGCTTACAGGTTTTTGTGATCCAGCAGATAGCAACAGTGAGGACACCGTTGAAAACAAGTTTGGGGGAGGTTTGTGCTTATTTACACATACTTTGCATTATACTATATATAAGCACAAAAATTTTTTGATAATAAAAGAATAGAAAGTGAAAAATTATATATGAAAGATAGGAATAGTTTAAGAAAACCAAGAAAATTAGAAGTTTTCTTAAACGAACTAGTAATAAGTAGTTATGAGCTGTTGCCCCAAGGGTTAGTAAGATGAAGGAAATCACTAATCTGAGGATAAAAATAAGTCTGAAAAATAGTTTTCTATTCTGGAAGCCAAACATTTGAATGTTGATACCCTACTATATGCACTTACACACGTCTTGAAACTCGGGATAGTAGAGGATACCTTGAAATGCTCTTGTCTAAAAGCCAAAGTATGAAGGAAATGAAAAAAAAATGAAGAAAATATAAAAATGGTGAAAAGAAAAAAATGAACACTGGTTTTGTATCGCCAAGGCAGCAATAAAAAAATATAGCGAAGGTGCCTCTTCACCTAGTGCCCTAAGGCCAACTGGTCTGGGAGTCACTGCTAAGCCTTAGGTGGTACAAGACAAGGAAATATTATCACATAATCAGCAAGCACATGAGTAATCGGTCGGTTAGTACCTCAAGAAGTATTAACGGTCGCATGAAAATGTGTGAGCAAATCTAAATATTCATCAAATTAAAAAAGTACTGAGGTAGATGGACAAGAGTATGATAGCTTGAATTGAATTCTCCGAGTGTAGGGATGTCCATTACACACACGTAGGGGTATATGATCGATGTTTGGATGAAAGGTAGGAATGAAGAATAAAGACGATATTTTATTGAGGGATAATGTGATTTCTAACATCTTTTCATGACTATTAAGATAGGGCTCATGACAACCGAAAAACTAGTGTAGTTGGAAACTCTTATTTTCAAAGTCTTTCTTTTATGGTTCTTATTTTTATATGTAAATTTCACCATCTCTCTTTTGTTATAGGATTTTGTGGGTGTAATCCGCTGAAAACCCTCAGGAGACAACACTCCTCCTACTAGGGACACCTAGAGGTTTAACGGCTTGTTGCACGTGCTCAGTGCAATCGTGTTTGCCTACGAAAGTGTGCTTAGTTTTCTCCTTTCTTTTTTCTCCTTCTCTTGAATAAACTAGTTTGCTCGGGACGATCAAAGATAAGTTTGGGGGTGTTTGATCAGTTGATAAAAATGCACATTTGTTATTACATTTTTCCTACCATTTTCATATTAAAAAAGGTCTTTATTATAATATATCATACATATGAGGGTTTATGTGTAAAACTACTATTTTCCATGTGTTGATATATTATAATTAGCATGTTGGTAGGAAAATGTATGCAAATAATATCATTGACCTAAACCTAGTAGGACAAAGTCTACTAAATATTATTTAAGTTGTTGTGCAGAATTTTTCCAAGACTAAAATCAAGGAAATCAAGTTGTTAAAGAAAACTTGCCTAATTAAGAAAGCAAAACTTGGAGATCAAGTCTGGCAGCAACCACGAGAAGATTTCAAAGATCCAAAGATTCCAGAGAACTCCACGTGCCAAGCATAGAGAAACCGATGAAAGAAAACCAACGGCTGAGATCAAACGGCCGCGGATCCGCGGCCGTACCCACCCTTGGGCCGTAGATCCGCGGCATGATAGAGGATATTGAAGCTGCGTTTTTTGGGGGAAATCTCTACTACCATTTCCCTAATTTAGGCATCTAAATTTCTGGTTTTGGGACTATAAATAGAGACCGAGAGCCTCTTGGAAATTTCATCAAGTCGACGCGATCGCGAAGTCCAAGACGGCTCACGCATCCAGGCTGATCATCAACTGTTCGTTTACCTTCTTGGAAGAGATCGAGCAGCAAGCTAGTCTTTGTAATCATTTTCTAAGGATCAAAGTGTAATGAATATTGTTTATTAATAAAGGTAGTTCTTTTTCTTATTCTATTTCTTCGTAGTTTAATTATGCATTTTCTCTCCATCTCTTTTTCTCCTAACATGCGTGAGTAATTCTTCGCTTGTTAGGGTTCGTAGGATTAGGATAGGCTAATGGATGATGAACATCCTTAAACCCTTTTTAAGTCCTATAAAGTTTATGAACTTTATCAAAAGAATCATTAACATCCTAATCGGGCGCGCTAACAATTCTTTGTTAGTTCCGACCGCGATTAGAGATTAGATTAATGATTGTTTTGGTAAAGGCTAGATATGAACGGAGTTCCGTGTCGAGATAAGGGTTAAGAGTGGGATTCCTTTTCCCTCAAGAAACCCTAATCTACACGCATCACTGTGTTCTAGTTTTAAATCTATTAAAGGATAAAAAGGGTAACTTTTAATTAATCGTCCATAACTACTAAATCCTAACGAACCCTACAAGCCCTCTTATTATATTAACTACATCCATAAATAATCTAGATCTATATTCTGCATTAGTGCTTAACGTAGATCTAGAAACCATTTACAAAATTCTTTATTCCTCCTCTCTTTTTCAACACATCTAAAGTAAGAGTAAAAGATTCAACGTTTCCCTGAGGACGACCCGTACTCACCTCGGTCTAGCTACACGCGACACCGTTCTGATTGCGGTTATTCTACAAACACACTCTTTTCGTTCCAATCAAGCACAATAGCTCAGTTAAGTCTGAATTGAGGACTTATGGCCAATTTGGGCTAAGTCCAATCAAGTTAAAATGTTTAACATTCGTTTTAGGCTGTTAAGCATTTGTTTGGGCTTGGCCCTTTTAACAATGCGGAGCATTGATTTAAATTCTGACAATGTTTGTCGTTTATTGAGTGCTAAGCATTTATCATAGCTCTGGGGCTTATCCAAAGAACAATTTATGTTCAGCCTAAGCGCACATAAAAGTATATAGCGCGCTTGGCACTAGCGCCAGTCGATGAGCGCAATGCGCTATGGTTAAAGCGCTAATGCGCTTGGCGTTTTGCGCCAGATGTTTTGCGCTGATGCGTTTAGATTTTTGCGCTGAGTGAAGAACGCAGATGCGCTTAGTGCTTTGCGCTAAATGAAGAGTGCTAATGCGCTATAATTGAAGCGTTGAGGCGCTTGGTGCTGATGCCATATAATGAGCGCGAAGCGCTTTTAGTAATGCAGCACACACGTGAGGAGCACGTGGTGCGCTCAGCGCTAGCCAATGAGCGCAGTGCGCTGTTGTTTGAAGTGCTATGGCACTGCAGCGCTTTGCGCTAGATGAAGAGCACTAAGGCACTTTTAAATTAGGAGCGCTAAGGCTCTTCTTAGGTTAACTTTGCGCTCTGAAGATTATCTTCTTTGATAAGAGACTTTGTCTTAAGATTCCAAGAACAAAGTTCTTAACTTATAGGAGATACTTCAATCTCTTTTTGATGAAAGGTTTTGCCTTTATGGATCTGTGATTCTAAGAGAATTGAATAATTCTCCCCCTCCCTTTATAATGAGATATTCATGATCTCAGAAAGATAATTTGTCTTATAGATCTATGATCTGTGAAGTAAGTACTTCTTTGTTTTATGATAAGATCTTTTTGATCTCTTTATAAAAGACCTTGGTCTTTGTAGATCTATGATCTTTTAAGAAGAGAATTCTTCTCTTTAATTGCGAGATGGTTTCATCTCTTTGTTCATCACCATTCTTTTTACCTTAAAGAAAAATCTTCTTTTGCCGAGAGCTATTTCTTCTTCTTGAGATTTTTTCAAAGTTTATGGGGGGGTTCCTCCTCCTTTAGACTTGAAGTCTTGTGTCTTTTATATAGGGGAAGCTGATTTGTTGAATCAGTTAAAGAGATTTATTCTCCAATTGATTTGGGAATTTCCCCACCGTTGGATTCTTGATCCAAGGGTTTCTGATTTACAGAAGATAATCTTCTTGTTTTAACAAGATTGAGAAATCTTTCCTTCTTTACAGAATTTGTTCTGTATTTTAGTGATTTTTAATCACCATTGGATCATTGATCCAACGGTATTCCAAATTCAGGACACAATCTTTTCTGTTTGGAAAGATTCAACAGAATTTTATTCTTGTTAACTGATGATTTAATCATATCCGTTGGATATTTGATCCAACGGTGAGGAACATTTAGTTCCAGTGCTAGCGCTTGTGCGCTCTGCCCATGGTGCGCTAATTGGAGCGCAGCGCTTCTAGGGCTAGCGCACACGTGCTTTGCACGTGGTGCGCTACTTGTAGCAAAGCGCTTTTATAAAATGGCAGCTTTAATTCAAATTTTGAATTCTGAACAGAGCTTTGCTCTAATTAGGGAAACAAATGCCCCCCCACCGTTGCGCTCACGGGGCCCACACGTGGGTGCAGCGGTGGCAACATCTCGACTCTTGGATCACCCAAGGAACTGAAACGACGCTTAGTGCCTATAAATAGGACACTTGGCCCTTGAGATGACTTCTGTTCATCTTCAATCCTTCTTGAAAATTTACTTTCTGCTTCAGAGCGCAGCTCTTCTTCTTAAGAACTTTTAAGGACAGAACTTTGTCGGATTAGGTAAAAGATTAAATCTTTTTGAGACATCTTTTAGGGTTTCACCCATTAACAGAGCTTTGCCCTTCATAGATCTTTGATCTAAAAAGGTGGAGGACCGTTGCGAGGAGGGGCGAGTCGTGCGGGGGGGAGGGGGGCACGAGGAAGGAGGAGGTGGATTCGCCCGGGAAAAGGATGAGGGCGAGAAGAAGAAGAGAGTGGAGAGTTTGGGTCGGGTTTGGGAGTTCGGGTCGGGTCTGGGGGAAAAGGTTCGTGGGCTAGGCTTGGGTTTGAAAAAAAAGAATTTAAAAGAGAGAGGGAAGGAATGGGCTGGGTTGGGTTGAGTTTAGGTAGAAAAATTTGAAAAATAAATTAAAGGTTAGGGTTTATAAAATTAGATGAAAAATTAATTAGGAAATTAAAATAAGAGTGAGAAAATAATTAGGAAAAATAGGATTTAACGGAAAATAAAATAGGAGAAATATAGGGAAAAAATTTGGAAAAATATGGGAAAATAAAGTTTTAAAAAAATATACACAAATTTTTATATACAAGATACCGGGTATTACATATATATATAGACACACACACACACACCTCTCTTCCAATACCTATTTGTCTAGATATGTCGGGTTCCATCAACTACAGGTCTAAAGCCTGTCAATACCTCCTCGTCGTTTTCCATATTGCGGGTGTAATGAAATCGAGAATTCCAAAAATAACCTGGAATTTGATGATATTGATATTAATTGGTATGGATAGTAATTTGCTTAAGAATACTGAATTAAAAATATGAAAATTGTCAGTTTGAATTGACCTGCTGCATGAAGATTTTGATAGAGTCGTCTTTCCCAACGGCTATCAATTATTCTCCACCATTTTCTGTAACCGTTTCCAACATTTTTTTATTGCTTCCTTTACCCGATCCATTGCCTCATAAAGAAAACCCATTTCAGCTTTGTCATCTCCGTCAACCATTCTCAAAACCTTCACAAGTGGCTCAAACACAACAACGATGGAAGTGATCTCTGTCCAAAAGCTAGCACTTTCAATCATCTTTTTTATTTCTTTGGCGTTTTTCTTATCTCTGAATCTGAGCTTAGTTTGTTTATTTGTCCACTCACGTGTAGCGACTGTTCTTTTCAAATCCTCTCGATGTGTGTAAATAGAGTCCAATGAAAAAAAATTGTTGCAAATCATGTTACGACAGGCCGAAGCAGCTCTTTATTATTTGTTTTTGCTCTCATTATTATTTTAAGAGCACAACCATGATATATATAAAATTTGACACTGTCTTACACTGCTCAATGATTGTTTTCACCTCATGCTCTTTTGTCATATCTTCGAATATAAGATCTATGCAATGTGCTGCACATGGAGTCCAATATAGACTTTTTCTTTCCTCCATCAATAATCAACTAGTCGATTTATATTTTGCGGCATTGTCAGTGACTACTTGCACTACTTTATGTTCTTGGATTTCGCCAACCACGTCATTCGTTAAATTAAATAAATAAATAGCAGTCTGACGGTGGTTTGTTGTATCAACAGATTTAAGAAAAACTGTTTCTTCAGTAGAATATACAAGAAAATCTATAATTTTTATGTGGTTTTGGGTGGTCCAACCGTCATACATAAGTGTGCAAAAAAACTCATCCCAATATTTATGATGCAATTCAACGTAAGATTTTGTTTCTTCATGTTCTATAACTAGATATGTGTTGAATGTCTCCCATACAGTTGGTGGCTTCACTCCACGACCCACATCCGCAATAGCATCTACTATAGTTTCATAGTAGAGACTGCTTGCGACATTATATGTTGTAACAACTCCAATTTTAGTGTACAAAAATTGTTTAAAAGTTAATATGTACTTGGGGTATTTGCATTTACTGTGAGTACTATAAGTAGTTGTTTTGCTTTTTAATAGCAAGAAGGATTTTGTAGCTCATTGGTAAGACATTGCACTGCTGATCCAAAATACCAAAGTTCAAATTCCATACCCGACATTATTTTTTTAATATTATTTTCTTTTAAACTTTTAGAAGTCCAAGGGTTTACACGTGCATAACTCGTAAAAACCCCACTACACATGTAAAACAAACTGCACCAGGGGGAAGACCAAACGACGACGGACCCACGGCGACCGACCCCAGCCTGACTCGGCCCGAATCGACCTCGGTCGCCGCCGCCGGCCGGACCGCCGAGTCACAAACATAAAACTTCTGTTTCTTGGCCTCCCCATCACTCCTGCATACTTTAATTCCTTGGATCGGTTCGAGAGCTCTTTAAAATCCCATTAAACCTATTTTTATTACAAATTAATACAATTTTCAATAGACCCCTTCACTTAACCCTAACCCTAGCTTTACCCTATAAATACCATCCTTAGGCACACCCCCTCACTCACAATTCTGTCCAAACTCTCAAAAAATTCCTCTAGAAATTTTAATGTGCAATTGAAGTTAGCAAAGGGCGAAACTTCGGCGATCTTCAGATGACGACACTAGGAGCTCCCAACAACGAAACGACGCACCGGCGCCTCCTACCGCTTCCTCTCCCTCATCCCTAACCTCTAAACCCGTAAGTCCTTTCTCCCTCTTCACCTTGCTATTCTAAAAACACGTATTTCTAAAACCCGACGGAATCGGAGTTAATCCGATTTCCGATTCGGTTCTTCTTAAAAATTCAACATTTTCTTAAATACAATGATACCAAACCCTTACATGTTGACTATTAATTATTAACAAACATGTTGAACAAGTTTCATGACAATATATTTCATTTTATAATTTTTACCGCTCTTTTTCAGTAAAATACCATGTAGTATGGTTTCGACTTTAAAACATTCTTAATTTTGCTATACCTTTAGATAGATCACGAGGTAGTGACCTACCTCCCCAAAACACTCATATACAACATAGCACAATACCTTTCGGGAACATAGAATACGAGAAAACGAAACTTTACATATAATTACCACAAACTATTAAAACCGTTTTCTACAATATTACGTATTTTTATAAATCTTTGCAAAGCGCCGCTACAACCCATTTTGGGGAATTCGACTGGGATGGTGCAGATTATCGCACATCCCTGGGCTTAGTAGTGCGATATGCAGACCTCCGCAAGGAGTATTCGGTCTCGAGAGATTTAAAATACGAATATTTTAAGAAAATGAGATTTCTAGAAAATAAAAAATTAAAATTATTTTATATATAATATATATATATATATATATATATATATATATATATATATATATATATATATATGTATATATGTATGTATTATCAAAATACCTATTTTTGATATGATATAAATATTCCAACCTTTCTAAATCAAAAGAATCCCTTTAGATTAAAATACCATGAATTCCATACAAATTCAGTATTACAATTAAATACCCTATATTATGAAATTAAGTTATTTTCACTAGAAATGTCACAAATATAAAATCTACATCTATGACAACTCTAAACATGATAATTAAATACTAGGGGTGTATTTTGAAAAGTATACAAATTTTTTTTACATAAAACCCCCTCAAGTTCTATAAATTACGCTAAGGACCCTAGTAAATATAGGTTTAAGCGGGACCAATATCTTGAGCCTCAGGGAGCCGGAGAAGTGGGTGCTTGCCTATTTAAGGTAGACTACTTAACAACGGTATTATCAACATGGTAATCGTCTTTGAAAAAGACACAGATCCTGCCGCCCATGTGCAGCGGTTACCGATAACATCAAAACCTAATTCAGGATTCAATTTCTTTTCTAATTGTTCTGACTCGGACTGAGTCTCATTATAATTATCTGACTTGAATAAGATTCAAGTACGATCTACAATATTACAATTCAACATAAATCTATATATTCAATCTATATTGACCGAACCGAACCATGGATATACTACCATTTACATGATTCTCCAATTACATCCATTTACTGATATCATGGTTTCGGCAAGTCATCCAATTGAACAATCTATATTACAAGACAATACAAGTTGCGAAACAATACAAACAATACAATACTTCGCGGGTGTTACCCCAATCAGAGCAAAGCTCTGTTTGAATTTCAAAAATTCAAAAAATTTAAGCAACGCTTCAGATTCCTTGCGCTGCGCGCAACGCGCCACGTGTCAAAAGCTGACACGCCAGCGCTGCGCCCAAGACAGCGCACCCAATCAGAGCAAGGCTCTATTTAAAATAAAAATAAAGGAAGCAACGCTTCAGATGATCTGCGCTCTGCGCTGCGCGACACATGTCAGCGCAGTTGCGCTGCGCGACACGTGTCAAGCGCAGGTGCGCTTGCGCCAATTGTGCCAGCATTTAAAATAGAAAAATTCTGGAGAGATCTTTTTAAATCTTATTAAAACAAGAAGATTGCCTTCTGTAAAACAGAAGTCCTTGGATCAAAGATCCAACGGTGGGGAAAAATCCCTAAATCACTCAGAGAAAGATCTCTTTAACTGATTTAACAAATCAATTGGCACTATATAAAGGCCCCTAGACTCCAAGTCTAAAACACATTGACATCAAAAGACATTGACACAGAGAGAACTCATAGAAATCTTCTGAAAACTTTGAGAAAGAACTCAAAAAAAGAAAAAAAGTAAACCTTTGAAAAGAAGAATTTCTTCTAAAAAGATCAATGATCTAAAAACAAGATCAAGATCTTAAATAAAAAAGAAAAGAAAAGATCAAATAATAAGAATAAAAAAGAAGTAATATACTTCTTTATTAGATCTTTTGATCTACATATAAAGGCATAGCCTTTTGATGAACCATTGGTTCTTTAAATCATGAGGTAAAACCTCTTGAAACTTTCTTTGATCTAAATTTGATCAGGAAATTAAACAGTGTCCTGCACTTGTACAATTTGCACTGTTGCGCTCTTGGGTTGGCGCAAGCCACCAGAGAGCGCCACGTGTCAGCCCCAGAACAAACTGCGCCTTGCGCTTTAAAAAATGAGCATTGCGTTCTTGGATTGGCGCAAGCCATCAGAGCGCGCCACGTGTTAACAGCGCAACAGCGCAGCGCACTGTCGCAGCGCACTGTGCTTACGCTCACCAGAGCGTGATACGTGTCACCTCCACATGAGTTTGTGCCTTGCGCTGGTGCAAAGCGCCTGATAGGCCACGTGGCGCACTGTCAGAATATTAAATGCAGCGCATTATTAAAGGGCAGAGCTGAATTAAGAGGTCCAATGGACCAAAACAAATACTCTGCATTATAAAAAAATGGGTAGAGCCCAAACAAAGGTCTGTCAGACCAAAACAGATGCTGTGCATCATTTAAAAAAGGGCAGAGCCCAATTAAAAGGGCCTAATAGGCCAGAAAAAATGCACTGCATTATTAAACAAGGGGCATAGCCCTAATAAAGGCCTAACTTGCCAAATACAAATAAAATGTTGAACATTTTCAACTGGACTTAGCCCAATTCTGGCCGTAAGTCCTCAAATTAAATTGAACCGAGCACAAATGCTCTCTCAAATCAATTTACACCCGGTTCAAGGGTACATCTCCGAACTCCTCTGATATTTGTCGTTGTAATCCTTCAACGTCGTCAGAGAGGTGATGGGTCCCGACAACCACACATCGATACGGACTGTGGGGTCCTTAAACTCATGGACTAATACGTCCTTAAACTAACAATACGGACTGTGGGGTCCTTAAACTCATGGACTAATGCGTCCTTAAACCAACAATACGGACTGTGGGGTCCTTAAACTCATGGACTAATGCGTCCTTAAACCAACAATACAGACTGTGGGGTCCTTAAACTCATGGACTAATGCGTCCTTAAACCAACAATACGGACTGTGGGGTCCTTAAACTCATGGACTAATGCGTCCTTAAACCAACAATACGGACTGTGGGGTCCTTAAACTCATGGACTAATGCGTCCTTAAACCAACATTCGTCCTCAAAACAGGAAATATTGGACCACCATGTCCCTAAACTGGCAATGGACCACCATGTCCCTAAACTGGAAATGGACCACCATGTCCCTAAACTGGCGATGGACCACTATGTCCCTAAACTGGAACAATAGAGCCCAAATGCTCTTTTGTCGGATCTAAACGATCCCGTTAAGTTGATCTTAGTCTCAAATTGGACTAACGTATCCTTAACAAACGTTTAAGTTAATCTTAGCCTCAAATATGGCTAACGTATCCTTAAACCAAAACCCCAAACCTAAATATAAGAAAATACGGATTTGGACCAATCCACGTCCTACGGGCGACGGCATAAATTAGTCTCCATATACAATCCACGGGCAACCACAAACAAAAAAAACACCCACGACACGAAGTGACCATCTGGAGAAGGAGAAAGTTGTTACCGCGATGCGGTAGCGTAATTAACTGCAGAGGCTTGCGCCTGCAGGGAAGAGCGTCCCCACAATCAAAACCCCCTCAAGCGAGGGGGAATCTGACGAAGTCTGCTACATCGGCCGCATCCGTTTAGATCTTCGATACACGGTGTCATAAATCAACTTGGCATCTTCGGAGAGGTGGACGGATAAAACCAAATAGCATCTGCCCCGAATCTCAGGCAAGACGTCCATGTCTTGGCCGCCATTCGGAGGGGAACAGATTCTGGCACGCCTGGTGTGACCTTTTCCTCTTTCCACTCCACACTTCGTGTGTCGTCTTCGTGAACGAATCGCGGTTTGTTAATGGTTGCCCTCGGGTTTCAAGTTACTAAGATTTGGTCTCTTGCTTGGTGCAGAAATCAAACAGCAATGGCGTCCAACTGCTCAAACTGCTCCAAATGCAAATGCAACCGACGCTCCGCCTCACCTGGAGGTGTAGCCTATGGACCACAGGCTGCTTCCCTGTTCACTATGCCTGTGGAGCAAGTGACTCAGGCTACCACCGGTCTGTTCTTTGGGACCATGCTCCAGCCAGTGAACATTAACATCCCAATGCCCGTACCGGAAGCTTCAAAGAAGTCGGTCTTCGATCGACTTGCTACTCCCACGGCCCCTCACAACGGGTCGTCCAATTCTTCAATCTTCACCAGGCTGAGCTCGAGCACCAAAGGGCCTATCAAGAAGCCCATAACACCTGAAGTGGCCATCCCAAAAATGATAGTTGCTCCTGAAGTCGTCAAGGCGGCTTCTCCTTCCAGAGGGCCGGTCTTCGCGAGACTGACTGCTCTCGTTCCCACTCCCGCTCAGAAATCTGTTTTTTACCGGTTGGACGTAGCTTCTCAACGAACGTCAGTCTTCAAGAGGCTGACACCGGCAGCAGCCCATCCCCAGAACAAGGGGCAAGACGAAGCCGTCGCTGAACCAATCCCAACAACCCGTCATGCCCGACGTCGCCACTGGCGCTGGATAAGGAAGACTGGGGGCAACTCCCCCTCTGGGCTAACGCCACCAGCTCCAACGCTGGAAGTTAATGCTGCTGTTCCAACTGGGAACAGCTTTGAGCTGCTGAACAGGGTACGCAGAAATTCGCCAACTGCGGTGCTCAAAAGATCTCCTCCGCCGGTAGAGACCGTCGTAGAAGCAAAATCAGAAAAGCCGGAGCAGTCTCCTCAACGGCTGTCTTCCAGGATCTACAAGACTTGGCGACGAGTCCGAGAATCGGTGATTGATCCGAATTTCTCTCACCAGCACAAGAAGTCAAAGGTCCGACAGGAGGAAGACTGCCCCGTTAAGCAACAGAAGACGACGGCCACCTGGGTGCCCAAAGCAACGTCCCCTTCAACTTCGACGGCTCACAAGAGAAGAAGGCCGGAGAAAGTCCCCACGTCTGCGGCGAATGTCAAAGGTAGTGAGCCCAAACGCCCTAAGTCTGGGGGCATTGTGGTACACATCGTCTACATAGCGTCTGGGAAAGAGGACAGCCGTATATCCACAGGTCATAGACCGCTTACGCGATCGGTGACTAAAGCTCAGGAGCAGCAGCAGAAGCTCCAAGAAATGATGACTGCGATGGCCGCACTCGCTGGGCCAAAAGAGAGCCCAGAAGCATCCTCGGATCAGCGCCAGGAGCAAGAAACCGACGCCGAATTCCTTCGCACGATACCGGAAAAGAAGGGCAAAGAGGCTGCAGAACAAGTAGCCAATATAAAACGAATGGCCCTTCTGTTCCAGGACATGGTGGGTATGATGATCCAGCAAGATCCTCCTGCCGAAGATCCTCCGATCGTCCTTGAAGATGACAGAGGAGAAACGTAAAATCCTCCACCGGCTCTTTCAATAGCCAAGGAGGAGACAATTTCCAAAGCTGACCTGGATGAATATATAGCTCAGCAGATACGGGTTCACCAGGCAACTGAGGCAGCCGGTCAAGTTATCAGAACGGGGCGACCGTATCCGAGCTGGTATGATCAGATCAAGTACCCGCCAGGCTATACAATACCGAAATTCCATGTCTATAAGGGGATTGGCAATCCCCATCAACATGTTGCCCAGTTCAGGGCCCTTTGCGGTAACACCGGCGGCGATGATAAGCTCCTGCTTTGCCAGTTCGTCGGCAGCTTGTCGGAGACGGCGTTTGAATGGTACTCCGAGCTTCCGAACGACTCCATCAAAACCTTCGCTGAAATGGAGTTGTTGTTTACTCAGCGATTCGCGAGCGCCAGCGAACGTACCCCAATCACAGCATTGATCAATGCCAGAGTGAAGTCGGGCGAAACCTGGGTTCAATATGCGATCCGGTGGCAGAACTTGTGGTCGAAGTGCGAACAGCGCATCGAAGAAGCGCCAGCGGTGGGCATGTTCGTGGGCACCTTAGATCCTCATGCAACTATTTCACAGTTCATGATGTTCTTTAAACCAACCACGTTCCAGGCCCTGATCAACAAGCTAGCTCAAATGGACCAGATGGGCCATAGACCGTCTCCTCCAAAGCCGGACTCTCGAAATGAGAAGGGGAAAGGAAAAGCGATTGTCGTCGCCAATGCTCAACAGCAGCCGAGCAACTTGAAGCCGGTTGTCCGTCAAAACAATATGCGTCCACGCGTACCCCTTGAGGAGAGGCTAGCACGTCCTTACTCGTTTCCTCAAGATAAAATGAGAAGACTGTTCGAGCTGGCATTGCGCAACATACTTATCAATCTGCCGGATTCAAGACGCCCGTTGCAGCCAAACAACATCAATGATCCCAATTACTGTCCCTACCATCGAGTATTGGGCCATCCAATCGAAGATTGCTACGTCTTCAAAAACTGGATTGAAGACCAATACCAACAAGGCAAGTTCGCGTTGTCCGAAAGATGGAAGGTGAACCCGCCGCAACCTCATACCCCTAAAAAGGTGAATATGCCGGGGGCAACGTGCTCCCTTGTTGAAGAAGCTCCATGGGTGGTTGTGCTATCAGCCAAAACCAAAAGGATGCTGAATGATCTCAAGACATGCCCGGCGATCAGGTGGAAGAACCCGCTAGAACCCCAGATCATCGAAGGGATGCTAAAGTCGCGCCCAACTCCAAAGATCGATGGCGATGGCATACGTCCAACCGTCAAAATCTTCAAAGAAGAAAAAGAAGAGATCCAAAAAGCCCGTGAAGCCTGGCGACAAGCGCACGGACTTACAGAAACAGATTGACGCGCTGGAGGAGTATAATCAGAAGGCACGGACTCCCATCACGCTCCAAGAGTTCCTCAGCCACGTCTTTCAGGAGGAAGATGATGGAGAAAGCTCGTCGGATGAATCTGAGGGTTACGTGGCGAGTTGTCATATGGTCTCCCACTCGTTTACAGACGATGAGAAAACTCCTTGTACTGAGAAGCTGGGAACAGATCCTAAACCGGAACTTCCGGGGCCATCAGATGAAGCAATTGATGCATTCCTCAACGAAGCTCTGTTGAAAAGTAAAGCTGATCGGGAGCGTGAGATGGCCATATTTGAAAAAGCCGAACGTCGGCGACTAGACAAAAGAGTTGAGACACTCCCACCGGATCAAAGTACATCCACCGTAAATAAAAGCAAGTTCAAGACGAGGAAAAGGTTTGCTAAAACCATATCAATGGGGATGAAGCCACCACCCTCTGAAGAAAACATTGCCGGCAAAGCAGAGATGCACCCTTCCTATTGCTTCTATCATCGGAAGGTTTCGCACCCCCATCGAAGAGTGCAAAGCTTTCAATAGATGGTGGTAACGGTATGTTGTTCACCGGCAACATTTTAAGCGGGAGAAGCGCAAAACTCGTCGGGAGCGGAAAAGTACGACCGAGGAGCTTATAAGAACTACCGGCGATTGTCGCATGATTAATGCCGGGGAAGCGCAAATTCTCGCATTCGGGAGCGACTCTGACGAGGAAATGGCTCTTAGCCCTCTCTTTAAAGAGTCCACCTCAGGAAAAGAGGAAGAGCCGAAGGCCTGCGAAAATATCCTGCTGCGTAATCGTACGCTACCCGAAAATAATCTCGGACCCTCAAATAAAAAAGATAAAGGAAAAGAAAAGGTCTCGGAGGATATCACCCTAGATGACCAAGTCATGGAAGAGCTAACCGCCAAGAACCCACCAAAGAAAAATAAGGTGGACTACAACGTTCTGACACACTTGAGGAAGTTACCATCACAGCTCAGTATTCTCGATGCCCTTTTACTATCAAAAGAGGCAAGAGATTCATTGATCAAAGCGCTACAGGAGCCAGAACAATTCCAAGCTTTTCTCGCCGAAGAAAAGATGAAGGACGAGCTGGAAGAAGTGCACACAGCCGATGTCACTTTCGGTGATGAAGACCTTCTCCTTGGGACGTGCGAGCACAACCGCCCCCTCTATGTCTCTGGATACTGCCATGATATAAAGATAGGCAAAATCCTGGTCGACAATGGGTCTTCCGTCAATCTCCTCAACGTGCGAGTGTTGAAGGAAATCTGCATGAGTGTCCAGCATCTCGCTCGTGATAAGATCACCATCTCTGGTTTTGACTCTCAATCATCATGGACTCTTGGGTCTGTGATACTGACGTTACGCTTTGGGCTACTCGTCACGGACATTAAATTCCACGTCATAGACGCCAAGACATGCTATAATGCTCTGCTCGGCCGGCCTTGGTTACACGAGTACAACATCATCCCTTCTACACAGCATCAGTGTATGAAATATTTTAAGGATGGTCTCGAGTATACCGTAACAGGAGAGTTGAACCCGTTCTCAGTAAACGAAGTCCGCAAGTACGAAGATGCAAAATACTTTTTACCGGATTTCGAAGACACGGAGAGATGTCACAAACCGGAGAACAAATCTATCGCCACCATTCCAGTCTTCGGGAGTGATACTGAAGAAGAGGAAGCGATAGTTTATTAAGGTCCACCTCAGCACAACAAGCCGGGACCGTCCGCTCCTATGTTGATCTTTGGCAGCGACTCGGAAGATGAGGTCCATGCTATATTCTCTGCTCGGCCTTCAATACGAACATTCGCTGATGAAGAGCAAAGCTTGCAAGTTGCTATGGTTCCGCCCAAACATCATAAAGAGCTGGACGCGCTTGATACCTATAGTGTGGAAGAGCTGCAGACGTTCTATGTCCCTCCCAGGCGAGAAGGTGAAAAGGCGACCCTATTCTACCGCTCCGGGGAAACTAAAGTGGAGAAAGAAATCTGGCACGGCGCAGATCCTATACTTGACAGGCTTCAGCCCATCCGTCTGCCTAGATATTACACAGAAGGATTGAAAAGGCTGTTGAAGCGCCAAGGGATACCCTTCAAACAGACCGCTCGAAAAGCCAAATTCTATAACAGGGTCTGGAACGTTCCCGGAACTCAGCACAAATTGCCCAATGGGAGAATGGAAGCAATCGGGCTTGGATATGTTCGGTCTAAGAAACAAGAGCTACTCCGCGACTGCTATGTCGTGCATAACTTTAATGAAGAAGGGGATGCTCAATGGGAAGATGTTAACCCTAAACCAGGAAAAGTCCCCGACGTAAAAACGCCCAGTCCATCGTTCGAAGAACAAATGGACAAGCTTATAAGGGAAGCTGGTCAAAAAGTTCGAGACGACCACAACCGCGAAATGACCATCTACGAGAAAGCCAAGACGCAACGCCTCCTTCAACAGGCTGTGAAAGACGAAAATGCCGCTCCCTGTCAACCTGTTGTAAAAAAGGCACGACACAGAGGCAGAAACAAGTCAAAAAGCGGAAAAGACATTCAGCAATGACAAAGCGGGACCAGAAGCCACGCAGTCGGGAATCGAGCGGTCCGGATTTGTCCCTTATGAAGAAAATGAGTCGAGCATACTTTTTTCCTCAAGACAAGACAAAGAAGATACTTGACCTAGCTATAAAGCACCAAATTCTTACGCTTCCGGAGTCCAAGCACCCCGAACAAGCAGGCGAAGTCTCACACCCGAACTATTTCTCTTATCACAGGGTAATAGGGAACCCTCTCGAAGATTGCTTCACCTTCAAGAACTGGGTCGAAGATCAGTATCAGCTCGGCAAGTTCGCTCTATCTGACAGCTGGAGGGTAACGCCGCCACAGAAGCATGAACCCAAAGCCGCAAGAACAGAACCAGATCCACATCGGTCTTGGAAGCGAGCTCGTGCTTGTCATATGATAACGATATCAAAAGAAGAGCCCGAGAATATGGATGACCTTTCTTGGTGCTTTGAAAACAGCAATGACGAGGTGATCTCAGAATTCCTACTAGCGCCAAAAGAGCTGGAAGATGGAATACACACCACGGCGGATAACCTCAAGAAAATTGAGTTGGGGACGGCGAATGACCCGCGACCGACATTCATTAGTGAGCTGCTGTCTGAAGAGAGGGTGGCTTCATTAAAAGACCTGCTTACTCAGCATAAAGATTGCTTCGCATGGAACTATTCCGAAATGCCAGGACTAGATCCAGAGATTGCTGTGCATAAATTGGCGATATCCCCGGACGTTAAACCAATCAAACAAGCACCGAGAAGAATGCGGCTTGAGCTTGAGATGAGCATTAACGCCGAAGTCAAGAAGCTGATCGACTCTGGGTTTATCCAAGAAGTTCAGTATCCCGATTGGATCGCCAACATCGTCCCGGTGATGAAGAAAAATGGGACGGTGCGCATATGTGTAGACTTTCGGGATCTTAATAAAGCCTGCCCGAAAGATGATTTCCCAGTGCCAGTCACCGAGCTGATGATAGATAACACGTCCACTCACGAGGTTTTCTCCTTCATAGACGGCTCATCAGGATATAATCAGATAAAGATGCATCCCGAGGACCAGAAGCACACCGCTTTCCGGACCCCTTTGGGTATATTCTGCTACAAGGTGATGCCCTTCGGTCTAAAGAACGCCGGTGCCACCTATCAAAGGGCCATGACAAAGATCTTCGATGACCTTATACATGAAATCGTCGAATGCTATATCGACGACCTCGTGGTTAAAAGCAAATCGTACGAGGAACATCTCGAGCATCTGAAGATCGTGTTTCAACGTCTTCGGCAATAAAACTTGAAGATGAACCCTCTCAAGTGCGCATTCGGAGTTTCCTCAGGCAAATTCCTAGGATTCATCGTCCGACACCGAGGTATCGATATAGATCCGTCAAAGATCAAGGCGATCATGGAAATGCCTCCGCCAAGGACTCTCAAGCAATTGCGGTCTCTCCAAGGGAAGCTCGCGTACATCCGGCGATTTATAGCCAACCTTTCAGGCAAGTGCCGCCCTTATAGTCATCTGACGAAGAAGGGAACTCCCTTCGTTTGGGATGACAAATGCCAGAGCGCGCTGGACGAGATCAAGCAATACCTGCAGAATCCGCCAGTGTTGGCTGCTCCGGTTAAGGGAAAGCCTCTCATTCTTTATACAACCGCCCTCGAAGGTTCCTTAGGCGCATTATGGGCACAAGAGAATGACCAAGGAAAAGAAAGAGCTCTCTATTACTTAAGTCGAGTTCTCTTGGGGGCAGAAAGCAACTACTCCCCCATCGAAAAACACTGCCTGGCGTTAATCTTTGCAATAACGAAACTTCGGCATTATGCGTCGGCACATGAAGTCCGTCTCATTTTGAAGGTGGGCCCTCTCAAATATCTGATGTCGAAGGCCATATTGACAGGGAGACTCGCTAAATGGGCCTTGATCTTAATGGAGTTTTCGATAACCTATCAGCCTCTTAAGGCAGTGAAAGGCCAGGCCATCGCCGACTTCCTCGTTGAGCATCCGATACCGGCCGATTCCCCTCTGAATTGCGAGCTGCCAGACGAACACGCGTTTGATGCGATCGATGGTAGTGATACCCGATGGGAACTCTATTTTGATGGAACGTCTTCCATGAAGAAGCGCAAACAAAACACCCCTATAATTAAATCAGGGGTAGGCCTCATCTTCGTAACTCCACAAGGAGGGATAATGCGCTTCGCTTTCTCCTTAACAGAGCCGAGGACAAACAATGAAGTCGAGTATGAAGCTTTGATAGCAGGCCTCGAGATCACCATCGACATGGGAATTGAAAACCTCCTCATATACGGAGATTCCCAACTGGTCGTTAGTCAAGTAAACGGCGACTATCAAACGTGCAAACTAGAGCCGGTGAAGTATGGCGAGAGAGTACAGCAACTGCTGACTCAAATCCCCTCCTACATGCAGGAAAGCATACCGCGTGCAGAAAATAGCAAAGCGGACGCACTAGCTAAGCTCGCTAAAGAACTGGCCGACGAGAACCTTGATGACGTAAGAATCGTGGTACAAAGCCGTCGGGTGCTTGCCTCAGCAGAAATATCTCCGGAATCATCCAAAGAAAAGGGAGTGACTGAGCAAATGGCTATGCAAATAAAAGACCAGGAAAAGGCTGAGGATTGGAGAGAAGTCTTTATAGACTACTTCAAATCCCGTTGAACGCCTGAAGATGCGTCCTCAAGACATCAGCTCATGAAACGAGCTCTGTCTTTCGCCTTCGTCAATGATACTCTGTACAAGAGGTCGTTTGATTCTCTGTGGTTGAGATGTCTAGGACCTGAAGAGGCGAAAAGAGTCGTTCAGGAAGTTCACGACGGACTCTGCGGTTCTCATCAAGCAGGCCTGAAGATGAAGTTGAAGATTAAACGGATAGGCTACTATTGGCCCACGATGATTCAGGACTGCCTCGAATATGCGAAGCAATGCCACTCATGCTAGATTCATGGGGATTTTATCCATCAACACCCAAATCCTCTACATCCAACAGTGGCCAGCTGGCCATTCGAAATGTGGGGAACTGACATAATCGGCCCCATCGAACCAGCATCGTTTAGGGGACATCGATTCATTTTGGCGACGACTGACTACTTCTCCAAATGGGCAGAAGTAGTACCGCTGAGGGAAATGAAGACGGAGAATATCCTCCATTTCTTCAAGACGCACGTCATTTATCGGTTTGGAACTCCGCGACGGATCATCTCCGATAACGGGCTAGCCTACAGAAGCCACAAGATCAGCCGCTTCGCGCAACAACACAACATAGACTGGAGATATTCCTCAGTTTATAATCCCCGAGCTAACGGTCTAGCTGAGGCTTTCAACAAGACATTGACGAAGATCGTGAAGAAGACGGTGTCTCGAAATAAGAAGGACCGGCACGAGAGACTACAAGAAGCTCTCTGGGCGTATCGAACTACGTTCAAGACGGCCACGAACACAACGCCGTACGCGTTAGTCTTCGGTACAGAAGTAGTACTCCCCCTCGAGATAGAGTTACCCTCTCTAGGAGTGGCGGTCCACTACGAGCTGACGGACGAAGAAAATGCTCACCTTCGGCTTGAGGAGCTTGATACCCATGATGAAACCCGGCTCATAGCGCAACAAAATCTGGAGGCTTAAAAAGCAAAGATGACGCGCTCATATGAAAGATTGACCAGGCCGAGGACATTCCGCCAAGGCGAACTCGTGCTAGTGGTCAAAAGACCTATGATCCCCAATCACGCCAAGCGGGGAAAATTCGAGCCGAACTATGAAGGCCCGTACATCATAGACAAGGTCTACCAGGGTGGAGCCTATCTACTCATGGATATGCACGGTGGAAGACCTTTCAGGCCCATAAACGGTCGCTTCCTGAAGAAATACTACGCCTAATGAGTTACGGCCTAGGTCAATGATAGATGACGACGACTATGTCCGCTCTCTATCTTCCCAAGCCCAAAACTCTATAAGTAGTAGCTGGCCAACGGACCGAAACGTCCTTAAACTAATGACGGACCACTACGTCCTAAAACTAGCTGACGACCGAAACGTCTTTAAACTACTACCGCAGCATCCTCAGGCTGACGAGATAAAAAAAAGGAATAATAATAATAATAATAAAGACGGTATGTCCATAAGCGAAATGGGCACGGATGAAAACCCGAAAGGGCTCCGTGAGTAAAAACAGCAGGGCTACCGGCGAGTGTTCGTGGAAACCTGAAAGGGCGCGACCTCGTTAGAAAAAAGAATAAAAAGGATAAAAAAAAAGACGGTATGTCCATAAGCAAAATGGGCACGGATGAAAACCCGAAAGGGCTCCGTGAGTAAAAACAGCAGGGCTACCGGCGAGTGTTTGTGAAAACCCGAAAGGGCGCAACCTCGTTAAAGGACACTTACAGGGTCCTCTCGACCTTATAAGGAGAAACCACCCGCGTGAGATCCTTACGACTCACAAGGGAGCAACACACTTAGGGATCCCCACGATTCCTAAGGAGAAAATACACTTGCGAGATCCTCACGACTCGTAAGGAGAACTCTCTTATGGGACCCTCACGGCTCATAAGATTTGAAAGTATTAAGTTACAGAAATCTTAACCTGTTCTTAAGCAACTCCCACAACCTTCGATATTGCCCTACAAGCAGCTCATACTGACCCTTGTATACAATCCACGGGCGCGAAAAAACATTTCCCTAACCAAGTCCCACCCATGGCTAGGGATATGTCCATATGGTGAACAACCCTTGTAAGTCCTCTTGACTTATATGGAGAAAACTCTTTTGTAAGATCCTTACGACTTACAGGGGAACATACACTTAAGAATCCTCACGATCCCTAAGGAGAAAACACACCTACGAGATCCTCAAGACTTGTAGGGAGAAATACCTTTGTGGGACCCTTACGGCTCATGAAGTCAAAAGCCTTAGTCGACAGCATCCTAACCCTGTTCGCTAAGCCACCTTTGTTCGATATCGACAGAGGCAAATGATGATTCGCTCATGGCAATATCCCAGTTGCAGCGATGCTGATGCCTAAACCAGTATCAAATTCCGGGTCCTTTCATGGCAAATGATGATTCGTTCCTGGCAGTATTCCAGTTGTAGCGATACTGATGCTGAGATTGGCACCAGATTCCAAGTTCCACACTCGCGATAAAAAAAATCAGCGAGCCATACGTGCATACAAAATAGCCGAAATGATGGGGCAACTTGCAATAAAAAGCAGCAAGTAAAAATGTATGCATGCAAAATAGCCGAAATGATTGGGCAACTCGCAATAAGAAGCAGCGAGTGAAAATAAAATAAATAGCCGAAATGATTGGGCACCGCGAAAAATAGCCGAAATGATTGGGCAATCGCGGCCTTCGCGATATAAAAGCTGAAATGATAGAGCATCGCGGAAATAAAATAATAATATGAAAATGAGTGAAACTTTTGCCCTACAGGTGAGATCACATCGATCCCTGTATACAATCCAGGGGTGCAAACACAAAAGGAAACATATCTTCCCCCCATGCTCCATCAGAAAACGGAGCCAAGTCTTGACGGCAACTCATATAAAACCGGAATGACCACCAGAGATCGTCTCAACTCTAAGGAAATCAGTGTCCTTGGCCAATACCTCGATTCAGGGAAATTAGCGTCCTTAACGAGAGCAACTTGATTCGCGTCCACCCGCAGAGAAATCAGTGTCTTTGCAGGAATACCTCGATTCGTCTCAACTCCAAGGAAATCAGTGTCCTTGGCCAATACCTCGATTCAGGGAAATCAGCGTCCTTGACGAGAACTTCTTGATTCGCATCGGCCCGCAGAGAAACCAGTGTCTTTGCAGGAATACCCCGATTCGTTTCAACTCCGAGGAAATCAGTGACCTTGTCTAATACCTCGATTCAGGGACATTATCGTCCTTGACGAGAGCAACTTGATTCGCGTCGACCCGCAGAGAAATCAGTGTCTTTGCAGGAATACCTCGATTCGTCTCAACTCCAAGGAAATCAGTGTCCTTGGCCAATACCTCGATTCAGGGAAATCAGTGTCCTTGACGAGAACTTCTTGATTCGCGTCGGCACGCAGAGAAACCAGTGTCTTTGCAGGAATACCCCGATTCATTTCAACTCCGAGGAAATCAGTGTCCTTGGCAAATACCTCGATTCAGGGAAACTAGCGTCCTTGATGAGAGTTTCTTGATTCGCGTCGGCCCGCAGAGAAACCAGTGTCTTTGCAGGAATACGCCGATTCGTTTCAACTCAGAGGAAATCAGTGTCCTCGGAAAAATACTTCGACTCAGGGAAACTAGCGTCCTTGATGAGAGCTTCTTGATTCGCGTCGGCCCGCAGAGAAACCAGTGTCTTTGCAGGAATACCCCGATTCGTTTCAACTCCGAGGAAATCAGTGTCCTTGGCAAATACCTCGATTTAGGGAAACCAGTGTCCTTGACGAGAGCACCTCAATTCGCATCGACCCGCAGAGAAATCGGTGTCTTTGCAGGAATACCTCGACTCGTTTCAACCCCAGGGAAATCAGTGTCCTTGGCAACCTCCTCGATTTAGGGAAACCAGTGTCCTTGACGAGAGCACCTCGATTCACGTCGACCCGCGGAGAAATCAATGTCTTTGCAGGAATACCTCGACTCGTCTCAACCCCAGGGAAATCAGTGTCCTTGGCAACCTCCTCGATTCAGGGAAATCAGCGTCCTTCACGAGAGCATCTCAATTCGCGTTGACCCGTGGAGAAATCAGTGTCTTTGTAGGAATACCTCGACTCGTCTCAACCCCAAGAAAATCAGTGTCCTTGGCAACCTCCTCGATTCAGGGAAATCAGCATCCTTGACGAGAGCATCTCAATTCGCGCCGATCCGCAGAGAAATCAGTGTCTCTTCAGGAATATACGACGCCAACAAAGCGGAGTCACGACAAATTTCCCAGTTCCATGACTCGACAGTACATCAATGACCGAGAGTCAAACCCCTGATCCCGTGAAAGGCAGATAAGGGCAATTTTACCCATCACTTGCGAGTCCTCACGACTCGTAAGGGAGTAAATTCTCTTGTGAGATCCTTACGACTCTCAAGAGAAAACGCACTTAGGAATCCTCATGATTCCTAAGGAGAAAATACACCTCCGAGATCCTCTCGATCCGTAGGGAGAAAAGTCTTTATGAGACCCTCACGGCTCATAAAGTTAAAAAGTCTTGGGCAGCAGATTTGAACCCGCGGCCTAAGCCGTCACTACCTCTTGAAGAAGCCAAGATAGGATGTTCGCTCTATCATCTGTCAACCATGTTTGCTAAAGTAACATGCTGATAATAAAAGAAAGAAAAAGCGGAGAAATGACACAAGACATTACAAAGAATGTATATCTTTTACTCATAAATTTGATTGAGTACAAGATACATTGTGTTAAAGAATAAAAGAAGTAAATACATTTTATTTACAATTGCCAATGGTACAAAATGTTCAAGGAGAAGGAAGCGTCTTAAATAGCCCCATCAATTGCTCTCGCACTTCCTTTAGTGCTTTCTCCTGATCGGCTGCCACCGCCAGTTCTGCTTCCACTTGAGCCCGCTGCTGCAGGAAGGATGAGAGCTGCTCCTCAACTGCTTGCTGAACTGCGTTGCGACCTTGGGCATCACGCTCAGCGGCATCGAGCTTCTGCTTCAGTGCTAGCCCATCAGAAATACTTTGCAGAAGGTCCTCGAAGATAGCCTTCACCTGGGCAGCGTTCGCCTCAACCTCAGCACGCAGGTGAGCAGTTTCGCTTGAGGTCTCTTGGCATTCCCTCAGCCTTAAAGCCGCTTCTTGTTCCAAATGGCGGAAGTAAGAAGCGCTTTGCTCGATCTATGCCGCTCATTGAGTGCTTGCGGCTAAGGTCTCGGGAGCAGGACGCATAAACTCCAGTTGATGCAGGCATGTCTCGATTTCCCTGCAGTGATTAACCCAAAACTCGACGACGCTTTCATTATGAAAATTTACAAGCGCCGCCAACATCGGGTTAACCTCCGCAGCGAAATCTGCGGCAGATGGGGGAGCGTCTACGTCAAGCTCTTCGACATATCCGCTCAGCATACCCAAGCTCATCGCGGCACCCTTTGAAGATGGACGTCTCAAGAAGGGGCCTACCGGCATCATGATGCGAGGCTCAAAGAGGGCCGGAACCGGAACGACAGCTGAAAAGACAAAACGCAATCAGATGACGGTTCAAGAAATATAGGAAAGTCATCAATGAGGGAGTTTACTATACCAGCTGCAGCAGGCGGTAAGGCCGGGAGGACCGGTGGCGCGGCTGATCCCTTATCTCCTCCTTCGATCTGTAGCACTGCAGTCAAGGCAAGGAAGAATCGGAAATAATTCCATTACTGAAAAAAGGAAGGATATTAATTGAAAACCATACTCACCGGCGCCACTGGAGGAAGCACGCTCCGACGGGAAGGAGAAGTGTGGGTGCAGCACCTGGTAAAAGTGATCAAAAAGCACTCCTGCAAAGATGCAGTAGTACAACATCAGTACATGAATTATGCAGCCTAAAGATGAAACTGATGGGTTATAAATCCATACCTTCCAACATTTGCGATGGTGCGAGAGAAGGTAGAGAGGTAGCCACCGTCAAGGCAGTAACTGACGGCGCTCCCTCGAGCAATGGAGCATCGGCACTGGCCGCACCTGCATTAGAAACAAGATAAGCCCTGTCAGGAAAGGTTGCGGAATAAAAGAAGGACGGTAACCCAAAATTTACCTGATGATGATCCGGCCGAAACGGCGGCATCTCCCTCCATTGACATGAGACCACCTCCCGACGCCTCATCGCCAGACTCTACGGGAGCCGTCGTCGTACTCGCGAGGCTAGGAGACGGCGGAGGACCGTAGACGGGGAGAGCAATAATCAGACCATTGCCAGACTCTTGAGAAAGAGAGGCCGGCTCTTCTTCCGGAATCATACCCGTCTCACCCGCTACCCCCTCGGGCTCGGCGGTCGCAGCCGTCTCATCCGCCGTTGCCATAGGGTTGTCAGTCTTAGCCGCTCCCTCCGCTGCTGCCTCAGACTCGGCCGTAGCAGCCGTCTCATCTGCCGCTACCTCGGGCTCGGCATCGGCGGCCTTCTCAGGCATAGTAGGCGTGACCGTTTCGTCAGCCATTAGCTCGGGTCCAGCAACCCCGGCTACGTCGCCCGCCGTTGGCTCGGGTTCAGCCAGTGCCTCCCCCACTGTCCCCTCAGGCTCAACGGTTTCCGCCGCTCCCTCAGTTACAACTCTTACAATAAAGCCTTGAAAAACACGTTACCTGAGGTGGATTGATCGTTGGTCCCCCGAGCTGCACGCACCGCTTGCCTATGAGCAGTGGACAGGGCGACCGGAGACTCTTCCGAAGGAGTAGCAGCATGAGGAACGGCGCTTGAGCTCACTCCCACGGCCAAAGCAGCTCTGCGCTCCTTCGCCTCGCACCTCAAGCGCTTCCTCTCCTCCCGAGCCGTCACGATGGACCTCTTCGACGCTTCCTTCATCAAGGCATCTTCATCCTCATTTAGAGTTTCCTCCAGAGCCTTCAAGGCATCCCTCATCGGCTTTTCGAGTCGGCTCTCTTGCGGCAGCCCCGAGGAGGCCGGGACTTCAGCAGCTGGCCCAGAAAGAGTTCCTGCATCGGCTTGCACGGCCCCTGCAAAGAGACAACGCCCGACAGAGCGTGTTTCCTTTCCTCCTCCTGGAAAGTTTGGAGGGAAGCAGCGATAACTTCTTCAGTGGTGACGCCTATTAAAAAGGGGGAAAAGCATTAGTCAAAGACAATAATAAAGGTACAATGAAATGACGAAGGGTGCAACCAATGATTACCTGACTGAGCAAGTTTAACCAACCACGCTTCGAGCCTGGCCGATCGCTTAGAAGCCTCAATGGCGGCAGCCAAGTTGGTGTCTTCTGGCTTTACCAAGAAACCCTCGTTGCTCCCGTATTCGATTAAGCCTTCGGTGAGAGGGGCCTGAGGTTCTAAGCCGAGGACGACATCCAGAGAAAGAACAGACTTCTTCTTCCTCTTTTGCGCGTGGGCCCCGGTCGCCGCCAAAATCATCTTACGCTTTGCGGGCACCTTAGGGCGGCGGGTTCCGATGTCCGAGCCCACGCCAGACTCGGGCGAAACTACGTTCACCGTCTCCACTGGAGCACGGGGCGCTGGGGGCGCGTCCAAGGTATCACGAGGCGGCAATCCGGGCGGAGGGCTCAGCACACGCGGTGGCCCAGCTCCAGCATCTTTCAACGGAGGAATGACCGGGGTCCTTGGCTTCAGGGGAGCCTTGCGGTCGCTGCCGGGAGGAGCACCCTTGCGGTCGACCAAAATGTGCTTCTCTTCACGGATGACTGCACCCATGGCATGCCCATACCAATCCACGTACACGTTAAGTACCCGTGGGACGCATCTCGGCTCGCTGATAAAGGAATGGGAGCCCGTATTCAGCCGCATAAAATGGTGCAGCGCATTCCGTATCCCCTCCTTGGTGGCCTCGGGCTCTTCCAAAAATGCCTCTAGTGGGATCCCCTGGTTGTAGCTTGATTGTTGGGCGAACCGACGGGGGTTGTACCTCATGAAGAGCACCTTATCATCCTGCCTGAATACCAAGAAGCCCGGCCGGATGGAGTATAAGTGGAGAACCTCCCGGGCTTTTAATACGGAGGCCCCGTCCTTGAAGCTATCACGCAGCGCCAACACCGTTTTGGAGGTATCCGGGCCAATGGACATCACCTTGTCCTGGAAAGAAATTTTCGCGCCGACCATATGCGGACGGAGAATCAACCCCCTGGCCTCCCGCGGAGATGGATTCACAATAGAAGCGCCGACTAACCGCATGACTCTCGGGAGTCTGCACTTCTCGTAAAAGGAGGGGCACTTATGAATCCCGAATACTCCGAGCACATGCAGTTCCATCCATGAAGTAAAATAGTGCATCGGGAAATTGGTGGGTTGCACCCCGGGTTCATTCGCGTCCGCCGCCACGCTTAATCCATGATACAGGTGAGCCAGCCCGGCGATTCCGATCAACAATTGTATACCAGCCACCATCCGGTGCGCTGGGTAGAAGACGGACGGCCTAATGTAGCGTGGGTGCATGGGAAGCGCGAAACAGGACAGCCATAATCCCAGAAAGCCGAGGAAGATGGTCTCTTCGTCAATGCCCGAGGCGGCGATTTCCGATAAGGGCATGATGGCAGCGTCCGGAAAATAAAAACCTTGTTGGTCATTCTCCAATGCCGGTAGGCGATCTAAGCTAAAGCCGAAGGGGTCTTCGAGCTTGGCGAATTTTTCATTCCGCTGTGAAAGAATCTCCGGTCGAAGAAAGCGAGCAATAAAATCTACAATACTGACACCCCGGATTCCTGATTCCAGTAGAGACCCTCATATATATTCAGCACCCTCACCAGACTCGGAAACTGGTGCTGAATAGCATTCTCCGGCGTCAAATCAAATACCAACGGCTTGGTGGCGAAGACGTACTCATCTGGAGGAAGTAACTCCTCATAATGCTCCCCCCTCACCGGCAGACCAGATATCTCAGCAAATTCTTCCAGAGGGATGGAGACTTCCCTATCCGTCAAGAGAAAAGTATGAGTGGGGATATTCCATTGGTCCACAAACGCCTTAACCCACCACGTTGGAAGAGCAGGATACTCAAAAGCGAGGCGTAAATGGCAGGGTACTGACCGATCTTCATCAGATGCGTTTACTTCGCCGACAAGATATACCTCGCCCACTGCAAATATCCGGCCGATTGTCGAGGGGTTAATCCGAGGTTATAGGCCTGTCCCCAAGGGCGCGCCTCACCCTGGCATATGCGTCGCCCCAGAATATCCACGGCCGGCTGCTGCTGCACGGGAATAGCACCAATCGAAGGCTGGAAAAGATCCTCCGAGTTCCAATTCACAACCTCCACGGCATAGTTCATCGAGGGTGCATCCGCATACGGGATCGACGAGATTGGCTCTGAAGGCGTCGCACAGGAGAAGCTTCAGCGACCCTTAATGATTTCGTTATACCATCTGCCCCACAGGTGAAGGTTATTATGCTCGGGGTCATTGTCCTTAATGAGAGCGAACACCTCCGGTCCACCGGCGCTTCGGGAAATCCTTCCTCTGAGCGAACGAATGGGAAAGACAAATCAACAGACATGATTGCCTGCAAAGAAAAACGAGATTCAGCTGTCAGTGTCTTAATTTAATTTTAAAAAGAGGCCTGACACTTGGAACTTCAAGATTTGTACCACACTGCAATACAGTGGATAGGGGACCAAAGGGGGACCCACAGAATCTAGATGACGATGTGTCAGTTAATAAGACAGCCCCATCATTGGATGAGACTGTCAATTAATGAGGAGATCCCCCAAAAGAATATTCTCATCAATGAGAGATCCCTAGAGACAAGGAGAAAATCTCCTCTTTCAGAGCAAAGCTCTGTCACAGAGTGGCACTTGTCAAACTCTGGTCTCAAGGGAATAAAATTCCTCAAAAGATTAAAAGAGCTTAGCTCTGTGATAATGATGGAAATATCCATAAAAGGAAAATTAATTCTTAAAAATTAAAAATTAAAAAAAAAAATTGGGATCTTAAAGATCCATGAAAACTCTTAAGAGTTCTTCATTTTTAGGTCAAAAGATCTATGTTTTGCCAAAGAGCAAGGCTCTGTTCATGGGTTAAGAAACCCTGAAACAGATTCTTGAGAGCAAGGCTCTGTTGGTGAAACCCCAAAAGGATTTTCTTTAGATCAAAGATCTATGAGAGCAAGGCTCTGTCATTTAAAATTAATTCAATTTAATTAAAAAAAAATTACCTAAAAGTTTTAAGAGTTTAAATCTCTTGGAACACTTGAAAATAGAGAGCAAGGCTCTGGAGTTCTGAGATTAAAAATCTTGAAGATGAAAATCATCTGTTGAGGGCCAAGGGTCCTATTTATAGACGCATGCGCCCCTTCAACTCCTGAGTTGATCCGACGGTTGGGATCTTGCCACCGTTGCACTCACGTGTGCGCCACGTGAGCGCAACGGTGGGGGGGCATTTGTTTCCCCAATCAGAGCAAAGCTCTGTTTGAATTTCAAAAATTCAAAAAATTGAAGCAACGCTTCATATTCCTTGCGCTGCGCGTAACGCGCCACGTGTCAAAAGCTGACACGCCAGCGCTGCGCCCAAGACAGCGCACCCAATCAGAGCAAGGCTCTATTTAAAATAAAAATAAAGGAAGCAACGCTTCAGATGATCTGCGCTCTGCGCGACATGTGTCAGCGCAGATGCGCTAGCGCAGTTGCGCTGCGCTCTGCGCTGCGCGATACGTGTCAAGCGCAGGTGCGCTTGCGCCAACTGTGCCAGCATTTAAAACAGAAAAATTCTGGAGAGATCTTTTTAAATCTTATTAAAACAAGAAGATTGCCTTCTGTAAAACAGAAGCCCTTGGATCAAAGATCCAACGGTGGGGAAAAATCCCTAAATCACTCAGAGAAAGATCTCTTTAACTGATTTAACAAATCAATTGGCACTATATAAAGGCCCCTAGACTCGAAGTCTAAAACACATTGACATCAAAAGACATTGACACAGAGAGAACTCACAGAAATCTTTTGAAAACTTTGAGAAAGAACTCAAAAAAAGAAAAAGGTAAACCTTTGAAAAGAAAAATTTCTTCTAAAAAGATCAATGATCTAAAAACAAGATCAAGATCTTAAATAAAAAGGAAAAGAAAAGATCAAATAATAAGAATAAAAAAAAAAGTAATATACTTTTTTATTAGATCTTTTGATTTACATATAAAGGCACAGCCTTTTGATGAACCATTGGTTCTTTAAATCATAAGGTAAAACCTCTTGAAACTTTCTTTGATCTAAATTTGATCAAGAAATTAAACAATGCCCTGCACTTGTAAAATTTGCACTGTTGCGCTCTTGGGTTGGCGCAAGCCACCAGAGAGCGCCACGTGTCAGCCCTAGAACAAACTGCGCCTTGCGCTTTAAAAAATGAGCTTTGCGTTTTTGGATTGGCGCAAGCCATCAGAGCGCGCCACGTGTCAACAGCGCAGCGCACTGCGTTTGCGCTCACCAGAGCGCGACACGTGTCACCTCCACATGAGTTTGCGCCTTGCGCTGGCGCAAAGTTCCTGACAGGCCACGTGGCGCACTGTCAGAATATTAAATGCAGCGCATTATTAAAGGGCAAAGCTCAATTAAGAGGTCCAATGGACCAAAACAAATGCTCTGCATTATAAAAAAATGGGTAAAGCCCAAACAAAGGTCTGTCAGACCAAAACAAATGTTGTGCATCATTTAAAAAAGGGCAGAGCCCAATTAAAAGGGCCTAATAGGCCAGAAAAAATGCACTGCATTATTAAACAAGTGGCAGAGCCCTAATAAAGGCCTAACAGGCCAAATACAAATAAAATGTTGAACATTTTCAACTGGACTTAGCCCAATTCTGGTCGTAAGTCCTCAAATTAAATTGAACTGAGCACAAATGCTCTCTCAAATCAATTTACACCCGGTTCAAGGGTACATCTCCGAACTCCTCTGATATTTGTCGTTGTAATCCTTCAACGTCGTCAGAGAGGTGACGGGTCCCGACAACCACACATCGATACGGACTGTTGGGTCCTTAAACTCATGGACTAATGCATCTTTAAACTAACAATACGGACTGTGGGGTCCTTACACTCATGGACTAAATCGTCCTTAAACCAACAATACAGACTGTGGGGTCCTTAAACTCATGGACTAATGCGTCCTTAAACCAACAATACAGACTGTGGGGTCCTTAAACTCATAGACTAATGCGTCCTTAAACCAACATTCGTCCCCAAAACAGGAAATGTTGGACGACCATGTCCCTAAACTGGCAATGGACCACCATGTCCCTAAACTGGAAATGGACCACCATGTCCCTAAACTGGCGATGGACCACTATGTCCCTAAACTGGAACAATAGAGTCCAAATGCTCTTTTGTCGGATCTAAAAGATCCCGTTAAGTTGATTTTAGTTTCAAATTGGACTAACGTATCCTTAACAAACGTTTAAGTTGATCTTAGCCTCAAATATTGCTAACATATCCTTAAACCAAAACCCCAAACCCAAATCTAAGAAAATACGGATTTGGACTAATCCACGTCCTACGGGCGACGACATAAATTAGTCTCCGTATACAATCCACGGGCAACTACAAACAAAACAAACACCCACGACACGAAGTGACCATCTGGAGAAGGAGAAAGTTGTTACCGCGATGCGGTAGCGTAATTAACTGCAGGGGCTTGCGCCTGCAGGGAAGAGCGTCCCCACAATCAAAAACCCTTCAAGCGAGGGGGAATCTGACGAAGTCTGCTACATCGGCCGCATCCGTTTAGACCTTCGATACACGGTGTCATAAATCAACTTGGCATCTTCGGAGAGGTGGACGGATAAAACCAAATAGCATCTGTCCCGAATCTCAGGCAAGACGTCCATGTCTTGGCCGCCATTCGGAGGGGAACAGCGGGGTTTAACGGGTAGGTTGGTACGGAAGGTGTTAGAAGTGGCACGAGACTGCAAGATTTAAGACACCTAACCTATTGTCCGTTGCTGTTGTACCGTGGCATAATTGTTCCTTGTACATTCCGTTCACCTTAGTCTCTGGTCTACTGAGACTTCTCTCGTATACACTGGCATTCTTCTGTACCAAGCTACAAACAACAACGTTAACATTAATACAATATAATACAACTTTAAAAGCTACTTTCTCTATCTGTCTATTCTATTTCTCCCTTACCTTTGGGACTTACCGAACGATTGTTCGCTGACGACGTTCCTTCTCTTTCTTCTTTGGAATGTTGTCAGGTGATCTGGACACCCAGGAGATCGAGCCTACTAGCGAGGACTTGGATCAGTTTGCCTACGACCCAGAGCTCTAGTTTCATTGTACACATTTTTATTTCAGTACTTTTCATTTCTGTTATGCCACTGTTTAGGCATCGTTTTATCCCATGTATTTACTTTTCCATGTATTGTACAAAAGAATGTTAATAAATAAAGTTTGTTGTTTCATTACATTTGTCTCTTGTGCATTTATATTTATATTGCTTAGATACGCTTAGCGTATTTACTTCACAGTAAATACGTAGCGGCCTCGTCGCGCCTTCTGCCCGTACACTGAAAAGCGGGGCGTGACAGGTTTTGTTGGCGGCCCATGCAGGTCAGAGCTGTATGGAACCCTACCATGCAGTTCAGTTCTGCGTGAAAAACATAAGCAATATAACACAAGAATCAGCAACTGAAAAACATTCTTTACATTACATATTCCTTGAATCTTACTATTTTCAAATTCTTTGAATCGGTCCTAACCTAAATTTCTCATTCAAGGTTATGGATTCCCCGAACAACACCAGCACCAATATCAACAACATACCTCCACCACTACCACTCACACTTGCCGTCCCTGCTCTGATCAACGAGCAGCTGATTCTGCTTGAGGCAATCCGCAGCCTCCTAGAAGGACGGCAGCAGCTGACTGCTCTTTTAATGAACCGTCCCGAGACAGAAGCACCTGGGGTGAAGTAATTCAGGGTTTTGCACCCTAAACAGTTCTCAGGAAAGGAGAGCCCACTGGAAGCTGTGAAATGGGCTCATAGTATCGAAGATGATTTGGCAGTGGCACAAGTGCCAGAAATAGCTTGGGTTCGTGTTGCAAAATTACAACTCACGGACAATGCACGGAATTGGTGGAAGGCAAAAGAAAACCGTCTTAAACAACCCATCGAATGGAAAACTTTCCGCGACATGTTCGACTCAAAGTACTTTCCTGAGACTGCCGGGTTCGACATGGAACAACAGTTCATCCATCTACAACAAGATTCGATGTGGACCAAATCAGTAGATGAGTATGACGCTGAGTTCACCATGCTCAGTCAGTAAGATATGTCTCAATAATTTGAATTGTTCAATATATCACATGTTACACAGCTAACACAATACTTTAAACAGATTTGCGGCACACCTGATACCGACGGATGAGATCAGAGCCCGTCGATTTCAACAAGGTTTGGATTCGGAGATCCAGGCTGCACTTGCCACAGGAGATTTTCCGACTCATGATTCGGCTCTGAAAGCTGCCCGCCGTTATGAGACAGTGGTAAAGGCGAGGGGCAGACCTCAGTCTGCAGAAGTTAAAAGCCCTGTCAACTAGATGATAGGAGGAGCCTCGTCAATGCCATCTTTAGTTCCAAGGAGACCGGGAGTACCGAACAACTGTCCCAGCCCAGCCTTTTGTATCTACTGCAAGAGAGATGGACATATGATGAAAGACTGTCGGCGAGCCAACCGTCTTTGCTTAGTCTGCGGCTCAGCTGCTCATGATATTGGGTCTTGTCTCCAAAGACAAAACCCATATGCTGCACCCAGGCCAGCAATCGCTTACCCACAGCGCCCAGCCATCTAAGCACCTGCCCCAAGACTTGCATTACCTGCTCCACCACCTAGAGGACCACAAGCTGCACCTCCTCCTCGTCGGTTCCATCATGCTCAAAGGATGTTCCGAGGAATGCTCCTCAGGCCAGGAGGAATGTACCACGGCGTCAGGCTTTCACGATGACCGTGGAAGAAGCTGAGGCCACTGGCCAAGTTATCACTGGTAACATTTTTCTTCTCAAACTTTTCTTTCAGTCTTAATACCTATCCACAAATTTTCCTATACCTAAAACATATCCCACATACCTTAGGTACAATCTTAGTAGCTTCACTTCCTGCACTAGCACTCTTCGATACTGGAGCATCTCGCTGCTTTATGTCGCAACGGTTCGTCCGAACTCATGTGATTCCAGTCACACCGCTTGTATCCAGCTGGAATGTCAGTTCGGGAAATGGCGTTCTAAAGGCAACGATGGGATACAGCTTGTGTCCAGTAGTCGTCTGCAACAGAGAATTCTATGCTGACTTCAAAGTGCTGGACATACTGAACTTCGATATGGTTCTAGGTATGGATTGGCTCGAAACCTTTTATGCTACCATCGACTATCATCAAAGGAGGGTAGTATTTGAGATTCCAGATCATCCGGTCTTCTATTTCAAAAGTGGAGACCGTACCCTGGAGCCAAGTACTTACAAGGCGAAGCCAAAGAAGGCAGTGATTGCAGCAACTCAAGCAGAGGAAGAATCAAGGCCAGAAGTTGTTCGAGAGTTCGATGATGTGTTTCCTGACGATATATCATGTTTGCCTCCCGATCGAGCTCTTGAATTCAGCATTGATTTAGTACCAGGAGCAAAACCGGTGATCAAAGCACCTTATCGATAAAGTCCGGAAGGTTTGAAAGAAGTCCGAACACAGTTGGACGAATTATTGGCGAAAGGATGGATTCGTACCAGCACTTCAAATTGGGGATCACCAGTACTGCTTGTGAAGAAGAAGGAAGGTTCATACAGAATGTGTATTGATTACAGAGCCTTGAACGAAGCCATGATAAAGAACAAGTATCCGCTACCGCATATCGACGATTTATTCGATCAGCTAAGTGGATCTTGTATTTTCTCTAAATTAGATCTTCGTTCAGGTTATCATCAGGTGAAGGTCAAGGAAGCTGATATTCATAAAACGGCTTTCAGAACTCGCTATGGTCATTACGAATTTCTAGTGATGCCATTTTGAGTGACCAACGTACCAGTAATATTCATGAACCTGATGAATCAAGTTTTCCGGAAGTACTTAAACAGGTTTGTTGTCATCTTCATCGATGACATCCTGGTGTATTCTAAGAGTCGGAAAGAACATACCGAGCACCTACGAGTTGTCCTGGAAACTCTACGACAGCATCAATTATACGCCAAGTACAACAAGTGCGAGTTTTGGCTAGATCAAGTTGGTTTTCTTGGACATATCGTATCGGGCGAAGGAATCTCTGTGGATCCAGCGAAAGTTTCAGCAGTAAGCGAATGGCCGACACCAAAGTCAGTGAAGGACATTCGGAGTTTCTTGGGTCTAGCTGGATATTACAGAAGGTTCATTGAAGGCTTTTCAAAGACAACAACACCCCTGACCAAGCTCACACGTAAAGATGAAGAATTTGTGTGGTCGAAAGCATGCGGACAAGCTTTCGTAGAACTCAAGTCAAGTTTGACATCAGTGCCTATTCTCGTTATACCAAATCAGTCTGGAGGTTTTGAAGTGCATTGTGATGCATCCGGTAAGGGATTAGGATGTATTCTACATCAGCATGGTAAGGTTGTGGCTTATGCTTCAAGACAGCTGAAGACTCATGAGCGCATGATTTGGAGTTGGCAGCCGTAATCTTTGCTCTCAAGATTTGGCGCCATTACTTTCTTGGTGAACGAGTGAACATATACACAGATCACAAGAGCCTGAAATATGTGTTTACTCAGAAGGAATTGAATATGCGGCAGAGACGATGGTTAGAACTCATGGCGGATTTTGACATCAACCTGCAATATCATCCAGGGAAGGTGGATGCTCTTAGTCGCCAACCATTAACAATGCATCTCACCGCTCAGTGGAAGCTTCAACAAGACTTGCATCAGATGGAGATTGAAGTAGTCATGTCAGGTAATGCTTCAAGTTTGATGAGTTTACAAGTTCAATCTACCATTGTCAACCAGATCAAAGCAGCTCAAGCAAGTGATACTAAGTTGCAAAAGATCAGAGAACAAGTAGAGAATGGACTCAGAACAGACTTCATCATCCCTGAAGACGGATCTTTGAGATACGGCAGCAGATTATGTGTACCAAAAGGTCCTGTTCGGGAAGAGTTAATGAAAGAATCTCACAGCTCTCCCTAGTCAGTACACCCTAGAGGTACAAAGATGTACAAAGATCTATGTCAGAATTACTGGTGGCATGGAATGAAGCGTGAAGTAGCCAGAAGCGTCGCTAAATGCTTGGTGTGTCAGCAAGTAAAGGCTGAACATCACAGGACAGCTGGACTATTTCAACCGTTACCAATCCCAGAATGGAAGTGGCAACACATCACAATGGATTTTGTGACTGCACTTCCTCGCAGCACAAAGGGTAACGATGCGGTATAGGTCTTTGTGGATCGAATCACAAAGTCGGCTCACTTCATCTCATTTCGAGTTGGCCAATCAACTGAGACATTAGCGAAGAAGTACATGGAGGTAAGAATCTACTTAAGGTTTAAACTCTTTAAATATGTACTATCTCTGATACCCATGAACTCGTACAGGAAATTGTGAGACTTCATGGAGTACCGGCCTGCATTGTCTTTGATCGTGACACCAGGTTCCGATCGCAATTTTGGCAGAGTCTGCAAGCAAACTTGGGAACAAGTCTGAACTTCAGCACGGCTTACCATCCACAAACAGATGGTCGGTCTGAGCGAACTATTCAGATCTTGGAGGATATGCTCAGAGCATGTATGTTAGACTTCAAAGGATCGTGGGAATATCACTTACATCTTGTGGAGTTTTCGTACAACAACGGCTACCAAGCAAGCATAGGAATGACACCTTTTGCAGCACTATATGGAAGGAAGTGTTGATCGCCATTAAGTTGGGACGACATCGGAGATAGGGAACTTCTTGGACCTGAGATGATAGTAGCAACTGTTGATGTGGTTCGTACTATCAGAGAAAGAATGCGCATAGCCCAAGATTGACAGAAGCACTGGGCTGATGCAAAGCGACGTCACTTAGAATTCCAGCCAGGAGATCACGTATTCTTAAAGATATCTCCGAACCGCGGAGTGATCCGATTCGGAAGACGGGGTAAGCTAAGTCCAAGGTACATTGGACCGTTTGACATACTCGAACGAGTCGGTGAAGTGGCATACCGCTTGGCACTTCCACCTTCATTGGAAGGAGTGCATAATGTGTTCCACATATCCCAACTCAGAAGGTATGTGAGTGACCACAGCCACATTCTCGATCATTCCGAGCTCACTGTACAACATGACTTATCTTGTGAGCAACAACCTGCTGAGATCCTGAACAGGTTAGTGAAGTCACTTCGGAACAAGAAAGTCAACTTGGTTCGAGTGATGTGGAGAAAAGACACTCCAGGAGAATCAACATGGGAAATGGAAGATGAGATGCGTGCAAGATATCCTCACCTCTTTGTAAACTAGTCCTTAAAATAAAATTTGTAAATTTCGAGGACGAAATTTTTGTAAGGAGGGTAGACTGTAACAACTCCAATTTTAGTATACAAAAATTGTTTAAAAGTTAATGTATACTTGGGGTTTTTGCATTTACTGTGAGTACTATAAGTAATTGTTTTGCTTTTTAATAGCAAGAAGGAGCTTGTAGCTCATTGGTAAGACCTTACACTGCTGATCCAAAGCACTAGTTCAAATCCCATACCACACATTATTTTTTTAATATTATTTTCTTTTAAAATTTTAGAAGTCCAAGGGTTTACACGTGCATAACTCGTAAAAACCCCACTACACATATAAAGCAAACTAGACCAGGGGGAAGACCAAACGACGATGGACCCACGGCAACCGACCCCGGCCTGACTCGGCCTGAATCGGCCGTCGACTCGACCGACTCGGCCGCCGCCGCCGCCCGGACTCGGCCGGACCGCCGCCGCCGCCCGGACTCGGCCGGACCGCCGAGTCACCAACATAAAACATCTGTCTCTTGGCCTCCCCATCACTCCTGCATACTTTAATTCCTTGGATCGGTTCCAGAGCTCTTTAAAATCCCATTAAACCCTATTTTTATTACAAATTAATACAATTTTCAATACACCCCTTCACCTAACCCTAACCCTAGCTTTACTCTATAAATACCACCCCTAGACATACCCCCCTCACTCACAATTCTATCCAAACTCTCAAGAAATTTCTCTAGAAATTTTAGTGTGCAATTGAAGTTAGCAAAGGGCGAAACTTCGGCGATCTTCCGACGACGACTCTAGGAGCTCCCGGCGACGAAACGATGCACCGGCGCCTCCTACCACTTCCTCTTCCTCATCCCTAACCTCTAAACCCGTAAGTCTCTTTTTCCTTCTTCACCTTGCTATTCTAAAAACACGTATTTCTAAAACCCGACGGAATCGGAGTTAATCCGATTTCCGATTCGGTTTTTCTTAAAAATTTAACCTTTTCTTAAATACAATCATACCAAACCCTTACATATTGACTATTAATCATTAACAAATATGTTGAACAAGTTTCATGACAATATATTTCATTTTGTAACTTTTACCGCTCTTTTTCAGTAAAATACCATGTAGTATGATTTCGACTTTAAAACATTCTTAATCTTGCTATACTTTTAGATAGATCACGAGGTAATGACCTACCTCCCCACAACACTCATATGCAACATAGCACAATACCTTTCGGGAACATAGAATACGGGAAAACGAAACTTTACATATAAATACCACTAACTATTAAAACCGTTTTCTACAGTATTACATATTTTTATAAATCTTTGCAAAGCGCCGCTACAACCCATTTTGGGGAACCCGACTGGGATGGTGCGGATTATCACATATCAATGGGCTTAGTAGTGCGAGATGCAGACCTCTGCAAGGAGTATTCGGTCTCGAGAGATTTAAAATACGAATATCTTAAGAAAATGAGATTTCTAGAAAATAATAAATTAAAATTATTTTATATATAATATATATATATATATGTATGTATGTATGTATATACATACATATATGTATGTATGTATATATATGTATGTATGTATGTATTATCAAAATACCTATTTTTGATATGACATAAATATTCCAACCTTTCTAAGTCAAAAGAATCACTTTATATTAAAATACCATGAATTCCATACAAGTTCAATATTACAATTAAATACCCTATATTATGAAATTATGTTATTTTCACTAGAAATATCACAAATATAAAATCTACATTTACGACAACTTTAAAGACGATAATTAAATACTTGGGGTGTATTTTGAGAAGTATACAAATTATTTTTACATAAAACCCCTTCAAGTTCTATAAATTACCCTAAGGACCCTAGTAAATATAGGTTTAAGCGGGACTAATCTCTTGAGCCTCAGAGGGCCGGAGAAGTGGGTGCTTGCCTATTTAAGGTAGACAACTTAATAACGGTGTTATCAACACGGTAATCGTTTTTGAAAAAGACACAAATCCTGCCGCCCATATGCAGCGGTTACCGATAACATCAAAACCTAATTCAGGATTCAATTTCTTTTCTAATTGTTCTGACTCAGACCGAGTCTCATTATAATAATCTGACTTGAATAAGATTCAAGTACAATCTACAATATTACAATTCAACATGAATCCATATATTCAATATATTCAATCTATATTGACTGAACCGAACCATGAATATACTACTATTTACATGATTCTCCAGTTACATTCATTTACTGATATCATGGTTTCGGCAAGTCATCCTATTGAACAATCTATATTACAAGACAATACAAGTTGCGATACATTACAAATAATACAATACCTCGCGGGGTTTAAGGGGTAGATTGGTACGGAAGCTATTAGAAGTGGCACGAGACTGCAAGATTTAAGACACCTAATCTATTTTCCGTTGCTGTTGTAACGTGGTATAACGGTTCCTTGTACATTCCGTTCACCTTAGTCTCTGGTCTACTGAGACTCCTTTCGTATATACTGGCATTCTTCTGTACCAAGCTACAAACAACAGCGTTAACACTAATACAATATAATACAACTTTAAAAGCTATTTTCTCTCTCTGTCTATTCTATTTCTTCCTTACCTTTGGGACTTACCGAGCGATTGTTCGCTGACGACATTCCTTCTCTTTCTTCTTTGGAATGTTGTCAGGTGATCTGGACACCCAGAAAATCGAGCGTACTAGCGAGGACTTGGATCAGCTTGCCTACGACCCAGAGCTCCAGCTTCATTGTACACATTTTTATTTCAGTACTTTTCATTTCTGTTATGCCACTGTTTAGGCATCGTTTTATCCCATGTATTTACTTTTCCATGTATTGTACAAAAGAATGTTAATAAATAAAGTTGATGTTTTATTACGTTTGTCTCTTGTGCATTTATATTTATATTGTTTAGATACGCTTAGCGTATTTACTTCACAGTAAATACGTTCACAGTAAATACGTAGCGGCCTCGTCATGCCCTCTGCCCGTACACTGGAAAGCGGGGCGTGACATATATGATACGGTTGTAGAAAAAAACTTTAAGATTGCTCCATCCATATGTTTTTTGGCATCTTTAATGCCTTTCATCATCGTTTTAATTGTCGATTGAGTTTTATCACCCTTTTTAAATATAGAGGGATCTACTTTTCGAATATTTTGGTTATCATAATTAGATTTACTTGAGACATTTACAAATTTAATACGACTGAACAATCCAGTATTAGATCTTTCTCCACGATGCCTGCGAGATCCACCCATTTGTTATTCCATATAGGATTCTCTACCGGCCTTTATCGCTTTTCTAATTTCGGTATGTCGTCATTCTCGTCGTTCGTATCTGAAACTCTAATATCCTGCGTTAATTCCTCATGAACTCTTTTTTTTACAAGTATTGAGACTTGCTCACTCTTCTAGTTTGAAGATATATGTTTTCTCATTTCTTCTTTAATTTCTTCGGGGGCTGATTTACATGGTGCAACATCACCAACGATACCCACCAAATGAGATTTCAAACGAGTGACACCACCAGACATTAGTTTATCATAATAATTACATTTTACGTGTATATGATCATTATCAATCATTTTTCCACGACTCCAACCAATATCTTGCTTCTTTTCCTGTGTATGTTGTAGTTTGTTAATTTATGTATGTGTATGTGTACACATGCCCACACAATCTATCTTATGTTGTTTATTATTTTATTTACACAACTATATTTATGGTATTTTTTCGCAACATAATAAAATCCATGATAATTCCGTAGCTCCAACCAAAACCATAATTCCAATATTTTTATATGAAATTGAACATAATGTAATTTGTTAATTCCAAGTTCATATTTATTTAACTTTTGCAATATGAAAATTTCATCCTAAAATACTAAGAAGATCACAATAATTATCTATAATCATCTAAGTCCATGGCATTAATAAACACTTACTTTACTTGAAAAAACCTTCATAAGTAATATTTATTGTAAATTCAAAATTCTAATTTAGTCTATTAATCAAACCCGACCAAATAATTCATATTAAAAAGACCTATTAAAACAAACCGAGTAAAACCAAACCCCTTAAATTAAATTTTTGTAACATATCAATACTTATACAAACTTATATAATAGAAACAAACTTAGTCCAATAACTTAAACTAATTAGGCATATAAAACAAAGCCCAATAACCATTATTTCTTTGTTCTTAACCTTTGTAAAAGCTCAGCTCCTCGAGCACAAAAAAAAACCCGCAACCCTTTTCTGCTTCCGGCGCCGCTGTCACCGCTTAGGACGAGAATGAGGGAGTATTTTTGCTGGAGGGTGGTTCGTTGAGGATCCGCAGGATCTTGGTAATTCGCCTCAAGTTCCACAAGTTGAAGCTCGAATCCAGTCGAGGATCTCGTCGATCTTCCTTGTCTTCTTCTCGAATCTCTCCTGCAACATCCACAAATTCAATGAGCAAGTTTTAATTTTGTTATGCAACGGTATATTTTATGACATCTTTATGAGAACTGAAAATATGAGTTTCAAGTCGTAAACAAAATTTTCCCTGTTTTCTTTACAAAAGTGTTCCACCGAGTCAAAAAGTTGTTGCTTTTTTGCATGATTTCAGCTTAAAATCCATCTTCTTCCTCTGTTTTTCTTTTTTTTTTGGGTCAAAATTTCAGGATGCTCGTATCGGCCATTGTATCAGACGAGCAAAGCTCGTAGCAGCCGAAACTTCATCGTATCGGTACGTATCGGCCGATCCGAGAAATAGATACCAATATCAGATCGGTCCTTACCGAAACTGATCCGATATGGCTGATACGAACACGTATCAGCCGATACCTCGAACCTTAAGGTGGGGTGCGGGTTACCCAATTATAGTCAAATCAAATTTGGATTGAGATATTTAATTCATATTATAAAAAAAAACCAGATTAGAATCAACAGTAATTAGAACTGACCCACCCAATTCAATCGACACCCCTATAGAAGAAATGAATCCGAGAAAAGAAACTGCATGCCCCTTCACACTTTTGGGATGTTATATGTGTGTTAGCTCTTATCTATCAAAATTGATTTAGGGATTGATCCTTGTCGCTACTAATAAACCATGCATACTACCTTAAAGTCTCAAGTCTACAGAAAATTAATGCAGTTACATGCTCCCTCGATCTCAAGTCCAAGGAATATTATTCAATGAAGCAGTTGTGCAACCACCTCATGCACCGTTTTTGTAGACATGACCCTAAACACATACTATACTATTGTTTCCCAATTGCTAACTAAGCTAGCCCCATCCAACCAACTTCCAAAATTAATCCAAGAAGTTCTTCATTAACCAAACAATCAAGACTCATGACCAATAAAGCTTCTTTTTCCTCTATTTAAAAGCATCAAACGGGCATTTACAAAATTTCAAGGCTACGTAACAAGTTTTGCTGTTGGCATCACAAGGCACAACACATATCCTAGTTAAATTAAAAAGATCGTACCTCTAGTGGCGAATTCCTTTGGCGGACATTATGAGGCGAACAAGTCCTTGAAAGGGAATTTGATGAAATCAGACTCCTGAAAATTGAAACGAACGAACCCAAATTAGATTTGATCGCTGCAATCGAAACGAATTAAGAACAAAAAATGTATAAATAATTCAAAAACTCACATTTGAGATCAGGAATGCGAGAATTAGGGTTAGAGTTTTGATAGAATCGTTCTCGACGAGGAATGTAGATCGTGAAGGTGAGAACGAAGCGAAAGTTTAGCTGGGGCCAAGTTATTAAGCGGGTGCGATTAACAAATTAGGTTATTTATATACATGACCCTGACAATTACGGTGGAAGCTAATATCACAAAAATACCTTAAACTTTCAGAGTTTGTCAGATAGTGTAAATAATTATCAAATAACACCTCGGTTGGAATTTATTTAGTTATATAAATCTTTTTTTGCAACATAAGCAATTAACATAAAACCATTTGTTTATACGACATTTTTTATGAGGGGATAGTAAAGTTTTTGGCTCAGTAAGATCTGTTTTTATAATTATTAATTAAAGTAAGACTTTTTCAAAAGAAATCCTTTCAATTGCTAATATAGATATTTTTCAATCTATTATCCATTAAACAATTTTATGGTTTCTACCTCTTAATTACTTACCATTTTTCTTCAGATAACGTCAGTCCCAACTCATTTGGAAATGCCGGATTTTGAAAATTCATATTAGACCCAAGTTTGTTTAATTGGAAATTTACTTAATAGTGTTAGTAGAAACTAGCATTTTAGAAAACGAGAATTTTGATTTTTGAATTCATCTTTCAACTTATAATACAAAAATAATAAAACCAATCAATTTTCAAACCACCAAGTACCTCCTAAGGTTTCCTAAAATGCCATAGTATACATGATAGATGAAAATATAAATAAATCGTCCTGCCGAGTACCTCCACCATCGACTGCCGGCACCATTAACCGGCCAGCCTCCATCTCCACCGACGCCGCTCCGGTTGACCGTCCCCACCACCGTCGCAGGCCGACCACCGCCGGCCGATCGCCCACACCACCGTCACCTGTCGCCATCAGTCCTTGATCGCCACCGAGCAGTCGATCACCGCCTTCGACTACTGACCGACCATCCCCGTGTCGGCTGACGGTCGAACCTCCGCCGCCGCCGACATACCATCCTCATCGTCGGCAGATGATCGAACCTCCGCCACCGACAGACCATCCTTCGCCACCACTGGTTATCCTCCGTCATCGATTGACATCTGTCGAACCTTTGTCGGTAGAATACCGGTTAAGGTCCTCTAATAAGTGTATTGTTCTAACTTATATATGGATTTTGAAATCAAATAACTAGTATTTTGAATGGAAAATAATTATATAAGGTCATCTAATAAGTGTATTGTTCTAACTTATATATGGATTTTGAAATCAAATAACTAGTATTTTGAATGGAAAATAATTATATTAAAATGACGGTCATTTTATTTACAAGTTTTAGATTTTCATTATTTGGGACTAACATCCCCGACAGAAATATATGTCTTTGTAAATGAAACTATTGATTGAAGAAAGAATGATTAAAGCAAAAAGGTAGAAATTTCATATCGCTATTATAGAATTTGTGTGGTGAAATATAACAATGATATGAATATTTCATAGGCATATCATTATTATATTATAGTTTTAAATATTTTTTAACTATTATTTTCCTTAAAAATTTCGTTATATTTATATCGAGACAAATTTGAGTTGTGGAATTAATTTCAACTGCTTAAAAGCTGGGTTGCCGAGCCAAGTTTTTTCTTGCCGCTGAAAGATTTAAAGAATTTATTTTTACATTTTCAATTTCTATTTAAAAATTCTAATTGCAAACTAAGGAATTGGCAACTACATGTTCTATTTAGCACCGACAAACGAATAAATTGAAAAAGCAATTGGTATAGCTCATATGGTGAAACTTTCCTCTTGTCGCTGTTTCAATGCCTAAAAAGGTTGCATCCAAAAATAAAACTATAAATCGAAAATGCGAGAGCCAATTCTAAAGTCTATTATCTAAGGGTGCTAAACAAACCAAGCCAGCTAAAGTTCAACTCGGTAAGAGCTCGTTTAAGTTCTTGAATCGGGCATGAGACAAAAATTAGGCTCATTAACTTATCAAACCGAAATCGATCTGAAACTTGTACGTTCGCCGAAGTTCCGCCGTTTTTATATTTAATTAACAATATAAGGATTAACCCAAAAGCCTATACAGCCCAAATACCTACTACCCAATTTAACCCAAATAGCCATTACCCAACGACCCATGCTTAATCAAACTCATCATAAATCTACTTCCCAAATTATGCTTATTCAAACCCTAAATTCCTTCATCGCCTCCATCCACTCCACTTGAACCCATAAATGCAATGATTTTTTGTAAGCGTTTAAAAAATAAAGGCTAAATTGTATAAATATACTCATGAACCATCTCTCTTTTTTGTGATTGATACCATGAACTAATTTAATTGCAAAAGGATAACATAAACTATCACTCTCGACTGCAACTATACCCTCAGATATGATAATGTCCACACACGTTTAAATAAACGGTGATATCATCCGAAAATGATAAGATTTGGCCATTTTACCTTTTTCTTCTTCCTCTTAATTTCTTGTCCTTTTTATTCCTTCTTCCCTCATTGTCCTTTTTCACTGTTGCTATCCATCCAAACACTTTCAATAATTAAATTCTCAAACTCTTTGATCTCTGAGCCTCCAAATCTCTAAATCCATCTCAAATCTAAAGATACCAAACCCTGGAATTCATAAACTTCAAGCACCTTTCCATCTTCCTCACTCCATCAATTCAAAACCTTTGAATTATTAAATCCCTCGACTCCTTAATCCATTTTCCCCCACATTTCAAACACCCCAAATCACTAAACCCATTTCCCCAATATTTTCGGATCCCAAATCTCTAAATCATCAAATTTAGAAATCTCTAATCTTCAAATCTTTAGACCACCAAACTCAAATAATTAAATTTCTAAATGTCCACATTTCGAAATCTCACAGCCATATACTGCATACCCAACCACAATTTTTTTTAAAAGGCTTGATCTTTTCCTTCATTTTCTCTTTATCTCCTTCCTCTACTCATACTTGACTTCAACCCGACATTACCCATTTCATCATCGCTCTTCCGATCTACAATCTACAATCACATCATAGCGTCGGTGGAGGCTGGTCGGTTAATGGTACTGGCAGTCGGTGGTGGAGATGCTCGGTAGGAAAATTTCTTTATATTTTCGTCTATTATGTATACTATGGTATTTTAGAAAACCTAAGAGATACATGATGATTTGAAAATTGATTGATTTTATTATTTTTGTATTATAGGTTGAATGATGGATTCTAAAATCAAAATTCTCGTATTCTAAAATGCTAATTTCCACCAACACTATTAAGTAATTTTCCTATTTTACAAACTTGGGACTAACATGAATTTTCAAATTCTGGCATTTCCAAATGAGTTGGACTAACACTCCCTCAAGGAAAATGGTAAGTAATTATGAAGTGGAAACCATAAAATTGTTTAATGGATAATAGATTAAAAAATATCTATATTAGCAATTGAAAGAATTTCTCTTGAAAAAGTCTTACTTTAATTACTAATTATAAAAACAGATCTTACCGAAATTTATGTAGAGCCAAAATTTTTATTTTTGCCTCATAAAAAATGTCCTATAAACAAATGGTTTCATGTTAATTGCTTTTGTTGCAAAAAGAAATCTATATAACTAAATAAATTCCAACCGAGGTGTAATTTGATAATTATTTACACTATCCGACAAACTCTGAAAGTTGAAGGTATTTTTGTAATATTAACTTCCACTGTACTTCTAATATGGAATCAACCTAATTGTTAGGGTTCTGTATATAAATAACCCTATTTGTTAATCGCACCCGTTTAATAACTTGGCCCCAGCTAAACTTTCTAAACTTTCGCTTCATCCTCACCTTCGCGATCTGCGTTTTCTGTGTCCGTAAAAGGTTTGGAACTGAAAATTATTCAACATGTCTTGATGATGAAGTTAGCGCATGACAATAACACCTTTATTAAAGTGAGTAATAAGAGTCATTTAAATATTATAATTGTATCATATATCACCCAAAAAAATAGAAAAATTCATGACAGAGTGGTTGATGATAGTCCATTACCTACAAATTGAAGTTGCTTAATATCTTGCTCAGAACTTTGGAGTGTACCAAATAGATTTCTTGCAGATTATGGTGACAAGGCAAACATCTCACTACTTCCACTTCCAACATCCAGCGTTTGGATGTGCTCAGTTGCACCACCACCAACGGTCGTGGACCTAAAAAAAGAATAAATCGTATTCCCTCTACATCCAGAAGCATCACTCCTAACAACAGAACACAGCGAGCCGGGAGGTATATTTTGTCTTTTGTCAGGGGCTCTCTGTATCTTATATTAGGTCTCTGGTATATTTTGTTTTTCCTAGATCGTCTATACAAAAATCTGGAACACATATCCTCAGATTTTACGTTTTAAAAACTTAAGTTTTGATTTTCATTATTGCCGGGGGTAGTTCGATATTGATAGCACGTGTTCAAATATGTCGATCATACGTTCTGGTCTATTTGCGTTAGAAATATAGTAACGTCTGCGTTTCGATTCTTATATATACGCTTGGTTTAATGTATGGGATCGGTCGCGGAGACGTCCGACACAGTGAAGAAGAGCAAAGCATTCGTGAGTTTCGTCTAGCGCGTGTTGATTTTAGGTGAGTATGGGGATATTTACAAGTGGGAACTCAGACGGATGACGTATAGCACCCCTGTCTACTAGAAGCTTTATAAAAAAAACCCGTATCGGTTCTTAAACACTTTTAGCGATACATAACCGCATTCCTACGTCATATGCACCACATTGAATACCATCCCATCCTTAGTAAATAATCATGCTTGCATGAATAGATATATTGGGTAGAACACAAGCACAATACTAACGATTTCAAGTTGCACGGTTCACCGACTCGTATGCTATACTATCATTAGTACTGTCATGACACGTAGAATTGCTATATTTAACTGTATTACCATGTTTCATGATAGTGTAGGTTGCTATTTAACATGTTTCATTATTTGAATGCTATAGTCCGTATAATTACATATTAAAGTTATCAAACGTTGCATGAATGCATCATACTTTGTTGGTATCACATATTTGATGTTTCTATAGATTTGAGAAACCGCGGTTACCTTTTTCAAAACAGATTATGTTTTCAAAAGTACGATTTTCTCGTGATATGATGATTGATGTCCACTATGAGTTTTAGTTTTTATGATGAGATATCTGAATCGAGAGAAGGGTTAACCGATTATGGATACATGGTGGACCCGGTACAACTCCGAGGGGTAGGAAAACCGTAGGGAGGTACGGGGAGCCTAGTAAGGATGATCGATACCGGAGGTGAGATTGGAGCACGGCGGATATCCGGAAGATTCCGATCGGGGCTGAGTGGATATCAGGAGAGGGCTGATCGGTTGGACGGTGCCTACGATATACAGATTTTTGTGTCGATGATGGACATGAGTTAGATGAGGATTTGATGATGATGGATATAATTCTTATGCGACTTCATTTATATCACACTTGCATTCATTATTACACATGTCATACTATCTCTTGTGATGCATACTTCTATTTACTGAATTGGCAACCCACCCCCGTTGTGCCTTAGCTTCTTGTAGGACGGACCGTACGGACATATAATGGCGTCGCGGGTACATACTTTGGGGTTCATCGCCAATTTTGCTAGGTGGGTTGCATGCCTAATAACCGCGTCTATTGTTGATATTGTATTTTGTATCTAGTGTCACTCCATCAAACCACCTGTATTATTTGACCGTGAGTGGACTTTATGTATATTCTTTTGGGTCTAACTCAAGTTGAGTTGATGAGTTAGCTTTACTTATGCACTTCACTTATATTTTGCTTATGATCCTTCACATTTTAGCGTGTTGTATATTCACTGTACGGTTTTGATTCCACCGATTGGCGTTGAGATAGCTCCCAAGTGGGGATGCCGTTATATTTATATGTTATGTATTTGTTTATAAAAAATTTCAAAGGAGGTGCTGCCGAAATTTCAAATGATGAAAACATTTTTCAACCCTATTTCAAAACACTCGACACATATTTTAAAACAAATAATACTTAAAAATAAAATTGCGTTTCATGTTAAATACCTTTTTGAAAACTTTATCTTTTTTATTCTTTAAAATGATTTAGATCTTGGTTATTGGCTTACTTAGACCGCGTCGACATCTTTAGACATCATCTAAGTGCCAGTCATGTGCTAGTTTGGGCCGTGACAAAATTGGTATCAGAGCGCTAGGCTTAACCTTTGTCGGGTTTAGATTTGACTATATGGAGTCTAGGGTATATATTTTTGGAACCTAGCCTTAATCTTATGGAACTTAAGCTTGACTTTGGGGGTACTAGACCCGCACTTTCGTTACATAGATTGATCTTGGTATGATGGACTAGGTAACGCAGGCAGAGTAACGTGGCGTACGTATGTTCCGCGGCATATTTACAATACGATACTCTACTTAAGTGATGTTAGGATTTATATCTTTTTAACCATTCCCTTGATTCTCTGCATCTTTTTGTTCCGTTGTTACACCTTACCAACTCTCATTTCCTTGTTCCAGTTGCCATAGCCATGCGAGCTGAGAGAGCCGCAGCTAGGGATGCAGCCAGAGCAGATCCGCCAGTGACGGGGACTAACCAGCAGAGCATCCCGATGGCATAGGGACATGTCGATCCTCCTCTCCCCAACCAGATGTCAAGATTAGAGGAGGGCATGTTGGGCTTACATCAGATGATGAGACAGTTGGTCGAGGCAAACCGGATTCAGAGGCAAGATCATGCATCGCCTATTCTAGAGCATGTTGTACAACCCGTTCGGACAGTTGCACCTGTTGTCGTAGTCATTGTGGAGGTATCGCTTTCGGAGTTTATGAGGTTGAAGCCTCCGGTGTTCACGAGGACAGATGCAACAGAGGATCCTCAGTCATTCCTCGACAGGATAGTTATGATCAGTAGGTCCTTGAGATGTTCATATAAGAGGTCGGTGGAGACTTATTAGTTTTTGGTTAGAGGGACTTTCCTAGACCTGGTGTGAGTCGATTGAGAGAGGTCGAGCAGCTGATCTTTCTCCGATGACTTGGGTAGAGTTCTCCAAGGTCTTTCTAGCCTGATTCCTTCCGCAGAGCGTGAGAGACGCTATAGCTCGCAGGCATTGCGCAAACCCGTGAGTATGTCGGCAGCTGACTATGATTTGCAGTTCATTCAGCTGTCACGTTATGCTCCGTACTTTGTTCCTACCGAGAAGCTCCGGGTGAAGAGATATGTGAGGAGTCTTGATACCCAGTTGTTCCTTGCTCTCAGCACCCAGCATTTCGCTACATATGCCGAAGGTATGGACGCAGCGATACGAATAGAGGAGAGTCTGAATGAGACGATGGTTGTTCCGGAACCGAAGAAGGTCCGTTCCAGTATTCCATTTTTCGGACAGAGAGGCCATGGCGGATTCATTCCTGGATGTGGCGGCGGCAGAGGTTGGACTCAGGGTCGGATGTATGGCTTGTATCCTGAGGGGCAGAGGTCCCCACTGGCATGTTTTAGCTATGGGAGTCTAGATCATTTCTACAGGGAATGTCCCACAAGACGTCAGAGCGGGACCGCGAGTTTTCAGACCGCTTTACCCCTCCACCCTATCCTTAGATGGCCTTACTTACTACGCCCGACACTACTCCATGCCAGACATTCGCTCCGAAAGGCTGTGGTGTTGGTGGTCGTGCATAGAGAAGACATGGGGAGAGAGGCAGAGGACCCCAAGGAAGAGGTGGGGGTCAGCCTAGGGTTTTCGCCTTGACTCACCAGGATGCCCAGGCATCCAATGCCGTGGTTACAAGTACTCTTCTCGTATGTTCCTCTGATGCGCATATTTTGTTTGATCCCGGTTCTACGCATTCATATGTATCTTCACACTTTGCGCCGACACTGGGTAGAGAATCGTCATTGTTAGACCTATCACTAGTCGTGGTTACTCTAGTGGGAGATTCTTTCGTAGCATGACACGTATTCAGATCATGTTCCGTGCAGATTGGTGGCAGGGATTCGTTAGTCGATCTGATTCTTTTTGATATGTTAGATTTCGACGTACTTCTCGGTATGGATTGGTTGGCCGCTTGTCATGCGTATGTTGATTGCCGCGGGAAGTCAGCCAGATTTTGTTTTCCTGGTGAGCCGGTTTTTGTGGTGCAGGGGTATCGCAGTGCTACTCCTGCCAATATGATTTCAGCACTTTGTACTAATTGGCTTTTGAAGAAGGGATATCTTGGGTTTTTAGCATTTATTTAGGATATTGGAGTCGCAGAGGGTCCATTGGATCAAGTTCTGATCGTGCAAGAGTTTCCCGATGTGTTCCCTGATGAGCTACTAGGATTGCCGCCAGAGCGCGATATTAAGTTCTGCATTGACCTGATTTCCGGCGTGGGGCCTATTTCTATACCGTCCTATCGGATGGCCCCGATAGAGCTCAAGGAGCTTAAAAGTCAGTTGCAAGAGTTGCTTGATAAAGGACTTGTTCGTTCAAATGTATCGCCATGAGGAGCTCCTGTCCTGTTCGTTAAGAAGGATGACATTATGAGATTGTGCATCGATTATCATCAGTTGAACCGAATTACGGTGTGGAATAGGTATTCATTACCTCGCATTGACGATTTATTCGATCAGCTGTAGAGAGTAGGATATTTCTCGAAGATTGATTTACGGTCCGCGTATCATCAGTTGCGAGTTCGGAATGATGACATTTCGAAGACTGCTTTTCGAATACGCTACGGGCATTATGAGTTCTTGGTGATGTCGTTCGGGCTCACCAATGCCCCAGCAGCATTCATGGATCTAATGAACCGGATCTTCAAGCCGTTCCTTAATCAGTTTATCATCGTGTTCATTGACGATATATTGATCTACTCTAGGAGTCGAGAGGATCACGAGCAGCACTTAAGAATTGCGTTACAAACTTTGTGAGGGCATCAGATTTTTGCCAAATTCTCGAAGTACACTATCTGGCTTGACAGTGTGGAATTCTTGGGCCACATCATTATGAGAGACGGGATGCAGGTTGATCCGAAGAAGATTGAGGCGGTACAGTATTGGCCCGGACCTGTTTCAGTGACTGAGATTCATAGCTTTTTGGGCTTAGCAAGTTATTACCGTCGCTTCGTGCAGGATTTCTCTCATCTTGCAGCACCTATGACCAGTTTGACCCGAAAGGGAGTTCCGTTTCTATGGACTGATGAGTGTGAGCAGAGTTTCCTGCAGTTGAAGACTCATCTGACGACTGCGCCAGTTCTATCATTGCCTTCAGGCTCAGGCGGTTTCGTTGTGTATTGTGATGCGTCTCGTGTGGGCTTAGATTGCGTATTGATGCAACACGGCAAAGTTATTGCTTATACTTCTCGACAGGTGAAGAAACACGAGCAGAACTACCCTGCCCACGATCTGGAGATGGCCGTAATAATCTCCGCGCTTAAAATTTGGAGACATTACTTGTATGGAGAGTCGTGCCAGATCTTTACTGAACACAAAAGTCTGAAATATATTTATCAGTAGCAGGAGATAGCGTCGTTGGATTGAGCTTGTGAAGGATTATGATTGTGAGATTCTTTATCATCCGGGCAAGGCGAATATAGTAGCAGAGGTGTCGAGTCGAAGGCAAGAAGGTAGCTTATCTCACTTGGGCACAGTTCAGAGATAATCAACCGCGGATTGGCAGATTTTGTGCGATAGTGGCATACGGTTCGAGTTTACATCCGTTAGGTGGACAGTTTGCTCATGTTCGTGCTCGTCCGTTTATGCTCGATTGTATTAGGGAGGCACAGTCCGAGAATGCCCGTATATATGAGATTATGGAGCAGGTTCGGTAGGGGAGAGATTCTGAGTTTATAATCGACAACGAGGGAGCGTTGCGGTTTGAGACCCGTTTATGTGTGCCCGACTCTGATAGGCTGAGGGACGAGATCTTGGAAGAGGCATATCGGTCTGCTTACAGCGTTCATCCGGGGTCTACCAAGATGTATCACGATTTGCGAGACGTGTGGGAAAGGATGAAACATGATGTGTCTGACTTCGTTTCGAGATATCCGACTTGTCAGTAAGTCAAAGTCGAGCATCAGAGGCCGGCAGGTGAGTTACAACCCTTACCCATTCCGGAATGAAAATGGGAGCAGATCTCCATGGATTTCATTGTAGGGCTACCCAATCCAGCAGAGGGTATGACTCTATTTGGGTGATCGTGGATCGGTTGACGAAGACGGCTAATTTTCTTCCGGCAATGACCACTTTCGGATATACTCAGTATGTCCAGATTTATATTAATGAGGTTGTGCGGTTGTAGGGCGTTCGGACCTATATAGTTTCCAATAGAGGTACACGGTTTACCAGTCGCCTCTGGCCGAAGCTTCAGGATGCCTTAGGCACTCGCTTGAGTTTCAGTATTGTCTTCCACCCACAGACCGATAGCCAGTCAGAGTGTACTATTCATACTCTTGAGGATATGCTCCTAACATATGCGCTAGATTCGGGTGGCAGTTGGGATCGTCACTTGCCCTTGTTTGAGTTTTCTTACAATAATAGCTTTCAGGAGACGATTCAGATGGCACCTTTTGAGGCGTTACATGGGAGGAAGTGCTGATCGCCGGTTTGTTGGACTGAGCTAAACGAGAGCAGCCTCCTAAAGCCCCAGTTGGTTCAGGAGACTACCGAGAAGATCCAGTTGATACGTGACAGAATGAAGACAACCCAGAGCAAGGAGAAATCCTATGCCGATCGCCGTCGCCGTAGAATTGAATTCGCTGTGGGTGACCATGTGTTTCTCCGATTAAAGGTGTGATGCGATTTAGGAAAAAGGGGAAGCTCGGTCCCTGATATGTTGAACCCTTCGAGATTCTGGAGAGAGTGGGTGCCGTCCAGCTTTCCGGATGTGCACTTTGTGTTCCATGTGTCCATGCTCCGCAAATACCTTCATGATCTTTCTCATGCTATTCAGTATCAGACTATACAGCTAGAGCATGGTTTATCTTACACTGAGCAGCCGGTGACCATTCTCGACCGGCAGGTGAAGAAGCTGAGATTTAGGGTACTCCCTTCTGTAAAGGTTCTATGGCGTGGACCGTCCAGCAAAGAGGTCACCTGGGAAGTCGAGTTTGAGATGAGAAAAAAAATTCGCCATCTCTTCGAAGGTACGCGCAGTTAGATTTTAAATTCGGGGACCGAATTTTTATGAGGGGGGATATTGTAACATTTAGAATTTTTTTTAAAGGTTATTTAGAATTTTACATAATAAAAAAGTTTTATTAAAGACTATGGTATTTAAGTGTAATATTAATTAATTGTAAAAGGTTTTTAATTGTAAAAGGATCTATTTGTAAAAAGGTTTGAATTTGCAAAAGGGTTTGTAAAATGGTTATAAGATGGTATGTTATATATTAAGGTATTTTATGCATACACACAAACATCACAACATGTTATGCACTATGAGCCTACACCTCCTACTTGCTCTACACAAGCATCACTCTTGCTATACACACCTCCTTCAATCCCATAACAACTTATGAATTGTTTAGCACCTTTTAACTGCACCAATATCTTCCTCCAAGCTCTATCACAAAAAAATATAGCAACTCTTCACCATGTCATAAGGAAAGTTGTGAGTTCTTATGAAAATTATTCCAAACATAAAAACAAAGCCCATACAACTTCAAGAAACTTGAAGTGCACACTTCATGAACTTGGAATTTCTGTGGCATTCATCAAAATAGGTAAAAACCCATCCTTTACATGTGAGCTAAGTGTTTAAAGTCTCAAATAGCTTGTAGGATATCTGAAAATTTATAGTTTGTGTAAGGTTTTAGGGCTCAAATTGAATCTGCTATCTTTCTAGTGCTCATAAAAGTAAACAAATATTATTAAGAGCTTGTTATAGAACCTTGAGTGCATCTTTGAAACCCGGACCCATTCCATTTCAATTTGACCGCCGGGAATTCCTATTCGACCGCTATTGGCGGTTTTGTGAGAGAGTTGGGGTTTGGGTTTTTGTCAAGGGCTCTTTATATCTTATATTAGGTCTCTGGTATATTTTGTTTTTTCCTAGATCGATTATACAAAAATTTGGAACACGTATCCTATAAAAGTTTAAGGTTTTACGTTTTAAAATTTAAGTTTTGATTTTCATTATTGCCGGGGTAGCTCGATATTGATAGCGCGAGTTAAAATACGTCGATCATACGTTTTGGTCTATTTGCGTTAGAATTTGCGTTACAAATATAGTAACGTTTGCGTTTCGATTCTTAAATATACGCTTGGTTTAATATATAGGATTGATCGTGGAGACGTCTGACACAGTGAAGAAGGGCAAAACATTTATGAGCTTCGTCTAGCACGTGTTGATTTTAGATAAGTAGGGGGACATTTACAAATGGGAATTCGGACGGATGGTGTATAGCACCCCCGACTATCAGAAGCTTTATAAAAAACTCTATATCGGTTTTTAAACACTTTTAGCGATACATAATAACATTCTTACGTCATATGCATCACATAGAATACCATGACATCCTTAGTGTATAATCATGCTTGCTAGAATAGATACATTAGGTAGAACACAAACACAATACTAATAATTTCATGTTGCACAGTTCACAGACTCGTATGCTATACCACATATCATTAGTACCGCCATAACACGTAGAATTGCTAAGTTAACTGTATTACCATGTTTCATGATAGTGTAGGTCGATATTTAACATGTTTCATTATTAGAATGCTATAGTCCATATAATTACATATTATAGCTACCAAACATTGCATGAATGCATCATACTTTGTTGGTATCACAAATTTGATGTTCTTATGGATTTGAGAAACCGCGGTTACTTTTTTCCAAAACAGATTATGTTTTCAAAAGTGCGGTTTTCTCGTGATATGATGATTTGACGCCGACCATGAGTTTTAGTTTTCATGATGAAATATCTGAATCGAGAGAGGGGTTAACCGATTACGGATACATGGTGGATCTGATACGACTCCGAGGGGGCAGGAAGACCGTAGGGAGGTATGGAAAGCCTAGCAAGGATGATCGATACCGGAGGTGATATTGGAGCACGGCGGATATCGGGAAGATTCCGACCGGGGTTGAGTGGATATCAGGAAAAGGCCGATCGGTTGGACGGTGCCTACGATATCCAGATTTTTGTGTCGATGATGGACATGAGTTAGATGAGGATTTGATGATGATGGTTATTATTCTTATGCGACTTCATTTATATCGCACTTGCATTCATTATTACACATGCCATACTATATCTTGTGATATATAGTTCTATTCACTGAGTTAGCAACCCGCCCCCGTTGTGCCTTAGCTCCTTGCAGGACGGACCGCACGGACGTATAGCAGCGTCGCGGGTACATACTTTGGGGTTCACCACTGATTTTGCTAGGTGGGTTACATGCCTAATAACCGCCTCTTTTATTAATGTTATATTTTGTATCTAGTATCACTCCATCAGACTATCTGTATTATTTGACTTAGAGTGAGTGGTGACTTTATGTATATTCTTTTGGGTCTAACTCGAGTTGAGTTGACGAGTTAGTTTTAGTTATGCAGTCACTTATACTTTGCTTATGATCCTTCGCATTTTAGCGTTGTATATTCACTGTGTGGTTTTGATTCCGCCGATTGGAGTTGAGATGGCTCCCAAGTTGGGATGCCGTTATATTTATATGTTATGTATTTGTTTATCAAAAATTTCAACGAAGGTGCTGCCGAAATATCAAAGATGAAAACATTTTTCAACCCTGTTTCAAAACACCCGACACATGTTTTAAAACAAATAATACTTATAAATAAAATTGTGTTCATGTTAAATACCTTTTTTTAAAACTTCACCTTTTTTTATTTTTTAAAAAGGTTTAGATCTTGGTTCTTGGCTTACTTGGACTGCATCAACATCTTTAGACGTCACGTCATCTAAGTGCCGGTCACATGCTAATTTGGGTCGTGACATTCCTTCCCTACCTTTCGGCACCTGCCTAAGGTCTAGAAGAAGACCATCCAACAAGCGTAACTGATATACTTCCTAATAAAAGGAGCTCGCAACTTGAGAGAAAGTAAAATGAAAAGACAACCAAATAATTCTATTCAATTTCTCCAGAACCGGAATCCATTCTCGAACTGAAATAAATTTATGCGAGTTTGTATGTAACCATACGAGATGGTTTCATCCACTCCATATGGATCTTCGTAGTGATACAAAATATTCTGAAGAAAGCAAAGGGTAAAGCAGGAGTGGTATGGATATATGCGACTTTGTCGTGAATCGTGACAATCTAAAATCGGATGGTAAAAGGTCGGTCAACTAGGTGTTGAGTTATAGTTTAAGGCGGGTCATGGTCGCTACCGCACAGAGAGAGAAAACACTCATCATGCACCCTAATTTAGATTAGATTGGTTAATCACTTTATCTAATCAGGATGGCTCCCATTGTTTCCTCAAATTCTCCTTTAATCCCTAAAACCAGAATCAGTCAGATAACCTGAGGAGTAATGCCTACTCATCAATGGGAATCGGGACCCAACAATCATCACGTGGTACCTTGACGGAAACCGACTAAAATTACCACTCCAGAAGGTATGTGCATATTTAGCAAGTTTCCCTTATATTTGAAACTCCCAATATGGTTTTTACCCTTAGGATCCATCAAATCAAAGAGTTCTAGTCAAGTTCAACCCATCATTATCTTGATTGCATTAAACCTACCCGCATGACCTTTGACGAGGTCAACAAGGTTGTACGACTGTCCTAACCAATCGCATCTAACGCTACAAATAAGCAACACTCAGCTACCTTACACTACGCCTTAACGAGGTCAACAAACGCAGCACGAATACTAAGCACTCCTCGTAGGAAATGACGGAGGGCTACGGCTGGTTTTTAGCGAAAACCTTTAACGTAATGAGCTTTGATCTTATTGAAGGAACCGAGTGGTTTTGCAAATATATAGTGATGCAAACTTTTGCCAAAGAGATCACTCCATGTAAAGTGATCTAGCTCTTTCCTCATGGAATGAGGGGCAGGATATTCCTAACTGAATACCATAATGCAAAGCAAAAGAATCGACTATAGTGAAATTATTACAGTGACGCAAACTTTTACCCAAGAGGTCATTTCCCATGAAAGGATCTATGCTCTTGCCTCGTCGAATGAACCGCTGTGTAAAGCAAAAGACTACAACAATGGTTTTTAAAAACTGAGGTTCCACCAATATCATTATAGGTTTGTTTTACTTGCATTAATGAGAATTAATGTGGTCCCATCAATTAAACCTATCAAGCCAGAAGAAACGAAAAGAAAACACACATATATGCCATCCGCATTCGCTACAGGGTTCCGTGTCTTCACCGTAAAATTACTTAACTTACAGCAGGGCGGGGACATGACTAGCGCGGATGCAAAACATATAGTGTCTACTATATATATAATATCATCATCCGTCTCAGAGGCATGATATAACATAAGTATCACATCAGAAGCAATCACAATATGGAAATACTGATAAACTAGGAAAATACATTTCAATGGAGCCTTATATGAAATGTAATTTTCCCTAATCGTGTTGACAACCCATAGTATCGGACCCTAGATCCCTATGGGTGCGGCAAGGTACCTGCCAATCCTAAAAGTGAGGCAGCCCTGATCAACGAAGTGAGTGGGCCACCCAGCACTTCCAAAATCTGATGACTTGGGATCCTTCCGCGGGTCAATCCTATACCCCCTACGAGTGCGGAGAGCAACCTTACCAATTCTAGAATAGGATGACCCGGTCTCAATACCTTTTGAGATGGCGACCCATTACTTCCTAAAACCCGGTTGCTCGAGCACTCCACCATGGGTAAAATCTAGTGCATGTAACGAAAATAAATATACAAGGTGACTACATCCGCATTCAGGACGTGCCCCAAAGAATATAGTACAAGCCGCAATGACGGCAGTCCACATGTCGGACGTTCGCCATGCAATATGAATATACATTATATCATCACAGAGCATCTAATATTACATATACCGGGTTATCCATCACGACAATCCAACATATCCATAATCATAGCAACATCACATAATATTAATACGAGTATCAATTTCGTAACCCCGTCTAATTAATACATATAGCAATTAAACGACGTTTTACCAAACGCTATGATACTCACAGTCGCAGAAGAAACTAGAACAATGACAATTAGAATCACAAAACCCGCAAGGCGGTCACTCGAAATTTCCAAATATTGAAATTCAAGCGCCCCCGGCAATGAAAACCCCCTCATTTTTGCACGAAAACGAACCTGGTTAACCTACCAAAACCCCCACACTATTTGAGCCGAATCACGGGCCAAATTGGCCCCGCATCGGGGCTGAATCGGCCCTGCAACAGCCCTGAAACGGGGCTGATCCAGTGGCTGATTCAACCCCCGATACGGGGTTGAATCAGCCACTGGATCAGTCCCGTTTCAGGGCAGGATCGAGCACAAATGGGGTGGGTTTGGATGCGCATTAGCCTATTAGAAATATTGGTCCAAACCAATAATTCGGTGGTTCTGGTACAAGCGAAAATGAGAACATTTCATGCAAATTTTCAAAACAAGTTTTTACTAAAATGGGTTTTGATATCTCTAAAGTCATCCAAACAAGTTCAAATCTTTAGTTAGGTTCTAATACCACTTGAAAGAACAAGTGCACTCTAAATAACAATTTTAAAAGAAGACATAGGGTTTTAAAAAACTAAGAGAGCAATTATTCCAATAATGAGGATTTAGTCTAAAGATAACAACTTGTAACAAACAAAAATGAGCAAACTAGCTACTAGGTAGAATCTACAATCTTTGTAGTATCTTCAAATGCTCCTAAATTGTGTTGGATTTCATTATAGGCTTCTAGAAGTTCCATGGGACAAGCTTGCAAGTCCATCTCCTCCATCAAAGATGATCCAGCTTGAAGGCTCAAGTGCAATGGTTCCAAATCCAAACTAGAATTAACCTAAGTAGTTAGATTACTAAGCTAACTAGCTACGAGTTGCAGTTTTTTCTTCACTATAATTTTCTCTTCTTTTTCCAATTTGTTTTCTCAAGTGTAAAGAGAGAAAGAAGAAGGAGATTGGGGCTCTCATGAAAAAAGAGTGTGAATGAAGAAAATCCTTAACCATTTCTAAAGAAATGGTTACTAATATATTTTCTCCAAAACAATCCAAGCCCTTGGATTAAACCAACCATCCAAGTGTCCACAAGCTCCTCATGATTACACATGTTACCATACTACAATAGGGCGAGGATATGTTATGCCCAAGGAATAACATATGCTAAAGAAAACAAAAAAAAAGAATAAACAAAAACAATATATATATATAACATACTAAATATATATACTTGTAATTGTTATCCAAGATATTTAAAATACATAAAAGAGAGATTAATTAATAGTGACATAATACTAGTAAACACATATACAATATGTATGTATAAAAAATTAAATCGGCACTCAATTTAATATCCTTCTTTCTAAAAAAACCGGCTAGTATTACAACCGTCCGATTACCGTCAGTGTATAAAATACACTAGTTTTAATCGAACCCTAGCGTGTACCAATGTACCACAACTACAACATTTCGCCAAAACCGGAAACCCTCTCTATGGGACTCAAACTCGACAACCCGCTGTCACGATCATCACGGTAAGCAAATCCTCACCCTACACCATCATGTAGCAACACGACGGTCTTTTCAAAGACCAGAAGGTTACAAACTTTCTCATCGGATCAAATACCCCCAACATCATAAACCGACACATTCCCAGGCTTATCCTCGGCATAGAACTTCCCCTTGAGATACGCCAGTGAAGCAATGCCCTTATCCAAATTCGAAGAAATCGCTCTAGTCCACTTCGCATCACCCAATCTGCGATAGACCAATTGATTGGTGCTATTGGTAAGCGCTATAGCGCAATCACTTGGGTCCTTGGGGTACGATTCCATGAAAGAGTAGCACGAGAACAGGCTAGAGATCTCACTCAAATCCGTAATTGGGAATTCAAGTGGTTTCAGCCACAAGAAACGGAGGAAAGTGGAGGAGCTACAGGGTAGTGGGATGGTAAATCCAGTAGGGGTTCAGAAGAGAAACATCGAAATTGCAGTCGATGAGGACGAGCCAGCCATTGAAGGAACCGCAAAGGGCGAGGCCATGAGCCTTGGGGAGGTTGATGGGGGTGACTCTGCCGTCGATCAGGTTGAAGAAGAAGCATGTGATGACGGCAGTTGGAAGCACCAAGGATGGGATTTGTGGCAGGAGAGGAGTTGATTTGGCGGCGGAGCGCCATGAACTGCAAACGCCGCAGAATCGGATGTAGGTGGAGATGGTGGTGGTGAGCTTGCTGCATATGAGTTCGAGTAATTCTGGGGAAGCTGAGACCACTGGCATTGAGAAATAAGTGATGCATCTAGTTTCTTGATTGAAGAAGAAGACATGATGTTGATAAGGAGAAGAATGTCTGTCATATTAAAATTACAATAAATAGAGAGGGAGAGTGATGGAATTCGGAATCCCCCTCAAATGTTGTCCTATGTCGATTTTGTTGCCAGCGGGACAGAACGATTGAGATTTGAGATGAAAATTGAACGTGTAGATCTCAATGGATTGTTCGTTGTTGTTGACGCCGAGCTGCCTGCGAAGGAAATCCCGGGTGGGAAACCACTGTAAGACCCTCCGACGATCAAACAAGTACCGAGGAATGATTGAGCAAAGTAGCGGCGTATTGGGTCGAGTTTGAGTTACCTGAATTGTCTAGAGAAGGGGTTTATATAAAGGTCGCATTGGAGCGAGTCGATGTGAGATTCTCGCCGTCCGTTTCGCTCCTGCATCATGTTCGTGTTGATGGCGGGATACGCTCATTAATGGTGAGATACGCTAGCGTTGGATGCGGGACGTGGAGCGGCGGAGATCTCATCGTGGCAAGATACACGGAGCTGTTGCGGACGCGCTCATGCTCCGTGCTCCCAGCCAAACAGGGATGCTGAGGAATCTCAGCTATAGGATAGCTCGGAGACGAACAAGAGAGCTGATGAATCTCAGCTATAGGATAGCGCGGAGACGAGCAATTGGCTGGTGGTTACGTGAAGAGGGAACGTACTCCGGGGAGGCCTCCAAAAGGTCGAATGCGACCTCTGGGGCTAGACGTCGAGAAATGTCCCCGATGCATCATACTTATTCTAGCTCCATAGCCCCAGGAATATCGCGGGCTTATAGGGACAACACGTTATCCGGTACGTGTCGTGATCTTGGGAATTCCCAATTGTGAGTATCTTCATAGAGGGAAAGAATCAAGAGGAGCATAGGAGGAGAATGCTTGCGTCAACATTCAACCCACCACAAATTCATTTTTTAAATTTGAATATTGGTGTTCTTAGAAATGAGTTGCTTATTAAATAATAAAATAAGACCAGCTTCAATATGAGTCTCTTCTTATGGTCATATTTAGTAGATGGCAGGTAACGACCAAAGTGGGAAAGTGATTTTCTCTTTTCTCTCACTTTCCTACTTAAACACATTAGAAGGTGGGGGTGGGGTGGGGGTGGGGGGGTGGAAAGAGAGAGTGAAAATATTTTTGTTATCATATTATACTAGATTATATCATTTGTGGTGCACATGAAAATAGATTTTAACCTTATCTATTGAAGAATGACTGGGAATTTATTTAGGCTTCAGATTTTTCTTAAATACCACAATCTTTCTATGTTTGTACACCATAATGTTATATGGTTGTAAAATTAATTATGAAGAAAGCAAAGGTTAAAATAGAATAGATTTAGGAAAATTATAAGGCATAAATAAAATTAATAATTATGAGGTAGAACCCACATGGAGAATTATAAAAAATGACTGGAAATTTATTTTGTACTTAACCCTAAAGGTAAAGATAGACACTACAGCTGTTAGAATATAGAACCTCTTTTTGAAAGCTTGCAAGGGTTAGGGCATACATGTATATGTACATTACAAAGGGTATGTATAAATATCTATTATTTCAACAGTTTTGCGACGATATGCATGATTAAGTCATGCACCTGTGCATGTGTGTGAACTCTATATTATTCTCAATATCTAGTGGAATAAGCACTGCGGCGTGCAGACACGCACGCGCGCACACATACCCAAAAAAATGATAAGAAAAAAAATACAAAATAAAAAGAACCATCCCTGCATAGTTTAATGACTGCAAAATATTTGATACACACCTTGACACATCGGCAGAAGTCTAAACCATTCTTGTTACACTTTTAAGACAAATATATTTGGAGCACAGCTTGATGCAGTGACTAAACTCCCAGTGATTCTTTTCATAACTTCATACCACCATCAGTTTGTGAATAGTCGGGTGCAAAAAGACTCCTGGTTCCTGAAGCTTGAGCACTGGCTATGGCTGTCCACGACACATAAATATAAGTACACAAATTAATTAATTAAAAACAACGTTGAGCAAGAGCGACAGCATATTTGCATACTCCGTTCAATGATCGAAGTTGAAAAGGCATCAATTTGACTATAGAATGAACCTGACACAAATAGCTACAATAAGAAATTAGCTATATCCTGAAGCGCCATGAGAGTTTCAATCCTCTTTCACCCTCGAGTCTCAAGACTATAACATCTCCATATACATGACTGACTTAATATCTGCAAACTGTTACGGATCTTGTCCAAGAAGAGTATTCAGTACATTTCATAGCCATGCGTAAACAAATGAGAAAGTAGCTCGGGTGTATGACAGCACACTCTGTCGAGATTGGAGTAATCAATTAGTTACCAACAATCACTCATCTCATACACAGGCACAGCCGAGTTTGCTAAAAGCATTTGTTAGCTTCTTTAGCATGTCCAAGAAAAGTCCGTGTATGAACATATACTTCTATAAACATGCCCATATGCTAACAAAAGATAATGCTTAGTTATGCTAAAAATCAACCTTCCCTAATAAGCTTGCCTCTTCCTTCATCTCTTGCGGTTACCCTACCAAGTCATCTATTTTTTTTGTCTAAAAACAAGTCATGTGGCCTTTCTATTATCAACTTGGCAATAGTCTATTCACTTTCATATCCCACATCATTCCCACCCCTTATGTGATGTGATTCTTATGTGCAAAACTCCCAAGAATCAAACATATCACAACTGGTGAAACGTTGCTCAATGGGACTATAGTTTCAATAAAATCATCCACAAAACACTCATGAGAATTTAGATCACTATTGTATAAATTTGAAGTGGAACCAATGGTAATGAGGCATCTCTTCATAGCCTTTTCCAAGTACTTGGAACAAAATCTTCAGAACGTATTTCATTGCACTTTCACTATTTTCTGGTGAGATTTTTTTGTTTTTTTTGGGGGGGTGGGGTGCTGAAGATTTTTCCCTTCCATTCTTAACTCGGCAAAGACGAAAGGTTACAGAATTTTCCTCCTATTTTATTTCACTATCACCTCTTTAATGAAAAAGGGAGGCCATATTTTCAACCTTTTTCAGAAAAAATAACCTAGGTAAATGTAAGAAGTAATCCTATCACCTTGTTGTTTTTTGTTAACCAGAGAAGCATGCATGACAAAACACGGTCATCTTATCCTTAAGCACCTCCTTGAGGTCCTCCAAGGACAAAAAAGGTGAGGGAATCACACCCAAACTCTCCGCTCAAGTCCTTTGCGTGACCATCAAATTTAGTCATCCGCAGATCCAGGTCAATATCCACTCCAAAATGACAAGGGCCAACAATCCGAGGGGTGGTTAGTGGTTACCCTAACCTCAACTTCCTTTAACCACATTGTAGCCACCGTAAATTGTACCCAATCAAACATATTGCAGACCACCACAACACCTTTGCCATTGGCATTAAACCACGGCCTAGCGAAGTAATAATGCCACTCGGTAGCCTATGGCCCTATGGGGGTCCTATCAAGCACGGGTTCGGATAAGGAAACGATATACGATATGAAACGGATTCGTGAATATGCAATTTTCCAAACCCTAGAATATAGGATACGTTTTTATATCGATTTTAGATCAGCTAAATATGAAAAATATATAAAGGTATACATGCAAATATATAATAATATAAATAAATAATGGCATTATGTTAGATATTCAATGCACTTTTAAACTTTTGAGTGCCATAATTTTCAAGAGAATGAGAGGATACGTTGATTCGAGAGAGGTTGGTGAGACATTTACCAGTCCGAGCGAATCCGAAAGAATCTGAGAGTTTCCGAGAGTTTCAGACTCCGATACGCGATCAGGAACGATTCGTGAGGTATATACAAGTATCCGTTCATAGTGGGGGTCTATGCACCTCATGGAAACCACCACATTGGCATCTAGAACGAGTTACAAACGAGCGAGCACCTCCTAATTAGAAAAATTGCGGGCATGGGGCATTGGCCATACACTATTGAATATGCAGGAGTCTCCCTTTTTGGTTATAAGGCAGGAAGTGGCGACGGACATGTCGTTTCCAGTCCACGCCCATTACTTCCCTGGGGTCGACCCGACGTTGGTAGGCCGTGTTAATGAGACCGAGGCAGCAAATCTTGGATGCAAATGCTCAGGGCGTGTTGTCGGCATTGTCGGCGTTCTTCCTTCTCCATTCAATTGCCAAATGGTGGAAGCCACACAGGTCCCGGACGGAGAAGAGCTTGTTCTCCTCAGCTAGAAGCAGGAGGAAAGAATAGGCGCTGCCACCACGCGCTAGGGATTCGCAGGCCTCAATGACACGAACGATCAAGGACTCGGAAGAAGAAGCATTGTCGATGAGATGGAAAAGGTGTTGGGCGTCTAATTTGCCGATGAAGGCAAGGGCGAGGTTGGAAGTGGGGATAGTAAAAAATTATACCTAGCCCAATTACTCAGATATCAAGCCAAAATGGACAAAAGCCTAATGTAGATATCTCCACATGACATTGGATTTTTGTTTTTTGTTTGATTTAGAGTCGAAATATGAGCACAAAACAAAATTCTGGACTATCTAATCCATACCTAGCATGGACTAATTAGTTTTAACGTCACAAGTAAACGATAATAACCTTCGTCTTTGTATCAGCAACATGAACAGTTGCAGAGAAGGGAAATATAAATCAATTATAGAGGATAGAGCTATGGATGATTATAAACTGTTGAGCAGCATGGATGGAATATCTTAGTATTATAGATCACATCTACCAAAAAGAAAGCTATATACATATCATTTTCTAGTGAAAACTATATATATATATATATATATATATATATATATATATATATATTTTGCACTCACGCCTAGCATCCTACTATACATGCCAAGAATTGGTTAATGATGTTTGCATTGGTCACATTTTCTAATAAGAGTAAGGACTAGTCTGGGAGAGTCAGGAATCCCGCCCTAACTAAATTGGTTAATGATGTTTGCATTTGTAAGATTTTACTCTCCTTCTAGCAAAAGTCAAGACTACTATTAAAGCTTCCATCACAAAAAGCTAGTTGAAGCATTAACATGCTTCTACAAGAACGATACTGCTAGTAAAGAGCGATACTGCTACTAAAGAGCCTAGTACCAAAATCCAAGAATCTTATCCTAAACGGCTGAATTGGTTGATAAATGTTTTGAATGATTGTAGGGTTACTGGGCACTATCACAAGGGTCTATAAGGCATCAACCATACCCGATTTAAAATTTAGAAGCGCCGAACAACCTAAAGCGAGAATTTTTGCTAGATAATTAGGGTTAAACATGCAAGTAAATATCTTTACATCTAAGAGAGAGGGATTACAACCTTTGTAGTCCGCTCCTTCGCTTCATAAGCTCCGAGTAGTAGTCCCTTCGCCGCGATCCATGATCTCCCGGACTCAGGAGAGGCTCCACAAGCCGAATGATCCATGCTTGCTCGAAGTCTTTCTTTACGAAAATGATCTACCTTGAAAATTCTTTAACTCAAGCTCTCACTTCTCTAATCAAGTATTAGAGAAGTGAACACCCTAATCTAAGTGGCTAGAATAGATGAGGATGATGAATTAGGAATTTAGCTCTATTTTATTTTCAAATTCTCACACTAATTCATCACTTAATCAAAAGCTAGAAAGCTTTTCATGGAGGAAGAAGAAGATGAAATCTTTTGTGATGAATAATGAATTGTTATTCTAATTACAAATGCAACCCATGGTTAATAATGAAAGGGCTAACCATTGTAGAGATTTAACTAGGGTAAAGGATTTGGGTTGGGTTAAGAAATATCTCCACAAATATCAACACATAATATTTTAGCTTAAAACAAAACAAAAGCTTCTAAAAACTTCATGAAAAAGCTAACCCAAATCAAACCCTAATCATGTTTAATCTCCACTAATCATTTTGCATTAGTAATCATAACTTGTTACAATATTATATATCACATATATAATATATTTTTGTAACAAAATAAAATAATACATTTAACATATATCGCATATATATCAATGTATTATCCGGTGAGAAAATGAATCAATAAAGCGAGCCACTATTAGTTAATGTAATGTAATATATCACATATATAATTATACATTAAATTATCGAATCAACACTTGATCCGACAATCCGGTTAACTAATATTAAACTGTATCAGTTCATCGAATCAACACTTGATCCGATGACCCGGCTATATCACATATACCCGGCCGATATCAAATATCTCGAGAATAGAATACGGTATCTCATATCGTATTATTCTCGGTCCCGCACATATCACATATATGCACCTACTCCGTTTTGCCTGAACCAGGAAACCTCTGTGTAGGACTCTAAAGAATCGTCAATACGCCGGCAGTAGGTGATGATCATATCAAACACCCACAAGCTGCAAGCGGTCAGTTAAACGTAACAGCCACCCAGGTATTGAGCGATCAGAAGATCAACAAGCAAGCACGTACATTCTCCTGCGAATCCAATTAGTAACACTCCCGTACAGTCCGGTCTCTTCGTCTGATATGTCGCATATCTCGTCTAGGGGTGGTAAACGTCAGACCCCAGTAGCTTGATAAGCCGTGTCGATATGAGGTCCATAACAGTTCGAGAAACTACTGATAACACTTAACAGTAAATCTCAGTAACCCTGGCCAGGGATTTCCAGTTATAGCCAATCGAACACAGCGTAACATCAACTCCCTATACCGGGAGAGATAAAACCCCTCCTATCGCTCATTGCCTCCATGTGATTCGGGACTGTACCCAAAAGCCACCGTTTTACACGCTCTCTTGGACGTGGTATGATGGAAATCAAAGTACAGTGGGAATCACACAAGACTCCATGACGATCTCGGATCTACAGATTAACCTGTACCAGTGTTACCAGAGAACTGCCATCTGACGTGAGGTATAATACCATCTGGGAGTTCTCGGCGAGTCCGTCCAGTGTACCTAGTCTCCACTGAGCACTCGTATACCTTCTCTGATGTCAAACACCAATGGATATGGGATCATCCATCGCCCATCATATGGGTCAAGAAGCGCATACGCTAGTCTACTCTGGAGTATCGATACCCTATTTCGGTACTCCCACGACTAGGAACATTTGAAGGATGTACTTGGCGACTACACTGTCCCTACTAGTATGATCTGCATCATAGTCCTGGTAGTCAAGTACTCATCCTAAGGGCTTTATCAACATGTGACATAGAGACAATCGGAGTACATGTTAAGATAAAGAGTAACCAAATAGCATACTATCATGTCGAGCAAGAAAGTCCTCCCTATATGTGTCCAAGCATCCACAACAATATACAACGTATGTACAGTAATGGCCTCTAGGGCGTACATATAACTAACAATCTCCCACTTGCATTAGGGCCATCTGTTGTAGTATCTCATACCCAACAATAAGCCGTGGTTGAAGTATCTCATACTCAACCATCCCATAAAAGTCTCTACTGGGAAATAGGCCTTTGTGAGTGGATCCGCGCTGTTGTCCTCTGTGTCTACTCTTCTAACCTCGATCTCCCTGGAGATCAACCATCTCCATGATCAGGCGATACTGCCTAAGAATATGTCTGGATCTCTGATGGGACGAGGGTTCCTTAGCATAAGCCACAACTCCATTGTCACACAATGGCAGGAACGAAGTTCATCTCATGAACTAATATTTATCCAGACTGCCTCTTTGGTAGCATCCTTGGTAACGATGTATCTTGCCTTTAATCGCCTAGTTTGTCACGGTATCTAGCTTGGAACTCTTCCAACATACCGTCCCTCCACTAAGGGTAAAGACAATGCATGCGACTGACATTCAGTCGTTCTTATCACCCTGGAACCTTTCCAGTGATTCTCCCCAGGATCGATTGATACCATCTCACCATAACTAGTGAGAATCCTAACATCCAATTAGATCTATCTCATAGATCCATAACTTAGGATTTAGGAAGTATCACATTGATCCTATATGGAGAATCTTTGTGATAAGAGGAGATTAACCGAGCGTAGCATAGGAAACAACTTCCCTATCAAGAGTATGTCATCCACGTACTATACGAGGATCACCACCATACTCCCTACTACCTTTTTGTATATACTTGGTTCATCTACCATTTTGATGAAGTCAAACTCTTTGACTACTACATCAAAACAGACGTTCCAACTCCGCGATGCCTGATTTATCACATAAAACATCTTGCACACGTTTCCGCTGCTCCCACTGTCTACGAAGCCTTCTGGCTGTGTACTTATAGATGCTCTCTTCTAAATCATCATTTAGAAAAGCTGTCATGACACCCAACCGCCAGATATCGTAGTCATGGTATGTAGCAGTGGCAAGTAGAATCTGGATGGACTTAAGCATAGCTTTGAAAGTCTCAACCTTTCCATGTACACCAAGTAATCTTCTCAAGATATACTTGCTCCTGATGGGGATTTAACCTTTCAGATAAGGCAACCAAAGTCCATACTTTGTTGGTGTATAAGGATTCCATCTCAGATCGCTAAGCATCCAGCCATTCTCACAGAGTCCCCACTCCTGATGGTCTGCTCGAAACTAGTTGGGTCATCATCTCATGATGCAATCCTCTCTCCCACTGTCATAGAGAAACCGAAGTATCTCTCGGGTGGATGAGGAACCCTACCAGATCGGCGGAGAGGCTGAGGTTCATCGTAAACTATTGAATCCTCCGGGTTTACCAAATCATCAGCTGCAGTTTGTATAGTTGGAACTCCTTCCAGTTCTACCTCATGACCACCAATTTCTTCACAAGAAATTCTTTTTTCCTCAAAAAGTAGTATGCCGAGAAATAAAACATCTTTTGTTTCTCGGTGTGGTAGAAGATATTCCCTTGCGAATGCTTGGGATATCCAACAAACTTCCACAGAACCGACATTGCCTCGAGCTTGTCCGGATTTTGCTTTTGACATAGGCCGGACAACCCCAAATCTTAACATCTTTAAAAGATGGGCTCTTCCCATACCATATCACATATGGAGTGGTAGGCATCTGATTTGGTTGGAACCCTATTCAATAGGTATGCAACTTCTCAAGTGCATAACCCTAAAAGAAAATAGGCAACTCAGTAGTACTCATCATAGAGCACACCATATCACATAGGGTGCGATTGCTCCGTCCCGATACACCGACGTGCTGTGGTGTATTCGGAGGAGTAATGCTGAGAGAGAATCTCATTCTCCTTTAGAATAGTCCAGGAATTTCGTGCTCAAGTATTCTCCTCCTTGATCACATCGAAGGACATAATACTTATACCCGTTTTTGGTTATCTAGTTCTAACTTATATTCTGTGATTATCTCAAAAGTTTCAGATTTGTGTTTCAACAGGAACATATGTCTGAATTTTGAGAGATCATCAGTGAATGTAATGAAGTACAAAGAACAGGTCCTGGCATATGTAGACAGGGGACTTTCATACATCAGCATGTATCAATCCCAAGAGTTGACTAACTCTTTCTCTGTTTCCAATAAACGGAGATATGGTCATCATATCTCTGTGACATGACCGGCAAGTTTCACAAGATGTAAATTCAAACTAATTTAAATATGCATCTAAATGTAACTTCAGCTAGTCAGGTCGCATTGATATGACCTAGTCTACAATACCTCAAGAAGGATTCGTTCATTTCTGAACTCTTCCTCTTGTGTGTGTTCTGTATGTTAAGAACCGTGGTTTGATTTAGAACGTCTATACTTTTAGATAACGTGCCTGAACCGATCAACTCTTGATATAGAAAATGTTCAAAATATTATCCAACAATACAAAATTATATCCTTCTTTACTAATAAAGAGACTGATATGATGTTGTATATCAGGTTCGGTATCTAATAACATTCGTTCAGAATCAATGTATTCTTATAATACAGGGTGATAACTGCCAACAGACTTGGCTGCAACACTTGAATCATTTCCAACTCTTGAAACTTATCACCCGTTCTCAGTTCTCTACCTCTCCGTAGCCCATGTAACAAATTACATTTGCGGGATCCTGATCCGGTATCTCATACCCAGGACGTAAAGGATACCGAGAAACAGTTCTCGGTAATGAACACACCCGAAGAAGATGCATCAGCATGCACTTTCTTCGTTTGGACGTCACGGGGATTATGTTAATCCCCTATTTCCTGCTCTGTCTTATAACAATTATAAGTTGGAGCGGGACCAACGTTCCCTAGCGCAGTATAACAAGCGGGTTCGGTCAATACATCCGTATTATTATCTTGATTAAGACGTGACATGGTCGCTACCTGGAGAGAGATGGAAGAAAACACTCAGCGTATGCTCTTGCAAGATTAGATTGGTTATTAATATATCTAATCAGGATGTTTCCCACTGTTTTAGTCAAATCTTCCTTCAAACCCTAAAAGGAAAGACTAGCCGGGATTAATTACTCTACAAGTTCGCCAATTTTTCAACCAGGCCAGTGCCGGTACTTTGAGGGAGGTTCCCCGCGCTTTCGCACGGACCTAATTAAAATAAACCTCGTTTTTCCAGGGGCGTAACCCGATTGACACTTTTCTAGACACCTACTTGATCGGCTAATTGTAATGTGTAAAACTCTTCCAGGAGTAACTCTTACTCGCAGTGGGTATTGGGATCCAACTATCTCATAGAAGGTATGCAATCTCATTGCAAATTTCAACACTTATAATTCCCGATAATATTTTACCCCTAGCGTCCTATGACCTTGACGGAGGTCAACAAACCATAGGCTGCTAGTCAAGTTCTACCCGTCATTTCCTGATTGAATTAAACCCACCCGCACGACCCTTGACGGAGGTCAACAAGGCCGCACGACTACCCTAAAACAATCGTATCATATGCAGCAGATAAATACTAGTCAGCTACCGTACACTACGCCTTGACGGAGGTCAACAAACGTAGCACGAATACTAAGTAGGAATTATCTGAAATGACGGAGGGCTACGACAGGTTTTTAAGAAAACCCTTTGCGTAATGAACTTGATATCATTGTAGAATCGAGTGATTTTAAATGGAATGTTTTTAAGGCATTTTCTAGTTTTGCTAAAGAGGTCACTCCCGGTGAAGGGATCTCGGCTCTTTCCTCATCGAATAAGATGCAGGATATTTCACAAATATCACTATGCAAAGCAAAAACTATAAAAACAATTAAAAGACAAACCGAGTTTGTAGCATCTGCTGGTTTCGCTAAAGAGGTCACTCCTGGTGAAGGGATCTCGGCTCTTTCCTTATCGAATAAGATACTGGATATTCTACAACGAATACTGCTATGCAAAGCAAGAACTAGAGCTACCTGTTTTTTAGACAAGTTTCTACAACATCTTTAGGTTTCTTTTAGTTTCATTAATCTCATTAATGAAGTCCCATTTTATTATGCTTCACAAGCATCACATTTGAAACGAAATCAACAATATACAATATATATCTCATATATATAATATAAACATTCGTCTCAGGCAGTAATATGATCTCATCACAGAATATTGCAGCAGAAGATAACATATGAAATATTGGATATACTATGATTTCCGTGTTTTATACGAGCCTGTATAAAACGCGGATTCTACGGTCGCGATGAATAGCCAATCCCACACCCCTAGACCCCTACGAGAGCGGCAAGCAACACTGCCAATTCTAGGATTAGGAGACCCGATCTCGACTCCTCGAGATGGTCTCCCACTAGACCCTAGAACCCGGTTACTTGTGCTCCCCGCTTTGGGTCTATCTAATGCTGAAAAGTAAATAATATACAATGGTGACATCATCCTCAGCCCGGAAGTGCCCCAATAAAAGAATATTACATACAATGAATTTTACATAAATGAAAATAAAAAAAACTCCCATCTCACATAAAACCCCCGGCTATTCAAAACGCGACGATCCAATATATCATATCACAACAACACATAATATCTCATATCATCAACGTAAGCAAGCATGTGTATCCCGATTGTCGTTGATGTATAGCAACGAAGCCTGCGATACACCACATACTACGCTTACGGTCACAGAAAAGAAAGTGTAAAAAAACTACAACAGTTGGAATCCGCAACCTTCTTAGAGATCTTATGCCTATTCAAATGAATTCCTTAGACATCGCATGCCTAACAATTATAAACCCCGCATTTTAGTCTCGATCTCGAAAACACTTTTCAATATCTAGTCGGGCAATTCAACAAGATTCCCAACATTCTGATCGAATACTCGTCGGAAACTTTAGTAGATGGCCGCACCCCCGATGCCGTCGACGAAGTGCACTAAGGCAGAACACCGCTGCCGCGAGCACCCGAACGGATGCTTTTGGCGACGGGGTTCTCCTACAGTCACTTGGTCGGGGTTATGGGGCGTAGTTATCTATTAAGTTTACTCGGTGAGTATCCGCGTACGCTACGTGATTGCGACAGACTTTTGATCACATCAAAATTCCGTGGCAACCGATCATCTGAGACTAAACTGCTAGATTTATAACATTCAAATTAGTTATCTCATAACTACTTTTGCATTCCAAATATTGTATCACATTCCAGATAAATAGACAATGTTAAACTTTCTAATCGAATAAACAAACACCCAAGATCTCCCAAATAGTTCTCAACACTTGAAATTAGTTTAAAAGCATCCATCGCATGCCACAGTACCAATGGTCCAGCCGTAGAAGGGTCAAACCAACACCTCACATGTGGCAACGCCGTACTGCCCCAAACCCTAAGGTTTAGAGGCGGTTCAGACGGTCACATAATCGAGTTAAGGTTTGTATTCTTCTAGAGGGTCTACCGCGTTACTTGCACGACTTAGAACGTTCTTTAACTAAGGAAAAATCCAACACTTGGAAATTTTCCGGCAGGGGAAAAAGCGAGTTATTGATATCCGTTCGAACTTTTTAACACGTTCTAAATTACCCGGAAAAACTTAAACGAAGTTAAACTTTCCGATCGAATCAACGAATACAAAAGATCTCCAGCAAACACAACACTTGAGTAATATTAAAAATTCCCAGAAGCATGTAAAAATACCTACGGATGTCACATAGAAGTATGAGTCCCTAATACCCAAGTACGGCCGCGGAACCGCCGCGCAAGGCATGGTATTGCCGCGGTTCCGCGGCGCTTTAAGGGAATTAGGATCTCGTATTTCACAGTAATCCTTAGAATTCCCTGCTTAATTTTCTGAGTATTTTTAATACAGGAAAAATCAACATTTTAAAAAATTTCCAGAGAGGGGGTCAAAATCGACGTTTCGGGGTTCGATCGGACTTTTAACTTCGTATACATGTCGCCTAATGCTCTAGCTAGGCTCTGATACCACTGTAGGGTTACTAGGCACTTCACAAGGGTCTATAAGGCATCAACCATGCCCGATTTAAAATTTAGAAGTGCCGAACAACCTAAAGCGAGGATCTTTGCTAGATAATTAGGGTTAAACATGCAAGTAAACATCTTTACATCTAAGAGAGAGGGGTTATAACATTTGTAGTCCGCTCCTTCGCTTTATAAGCTCCGAGTAGTAATCCCTTCGCCGCGATCTATGATCTCCCGGACTCAAGAGAGGCTCCACAAGCCGAATGATCCATGCTTGCGTGAAGTCTTCCTTTACGAAGATGATCTACCTTGAAGATTCTTTAACTCAAGCTCCCACTTCTCTAATCAAGTATTAGAGAAGTGAACACCCTAATCTAAATGGCTAGAATAGATGAGAATGATGAAGTAGGAATTTAGCTCTCTTTTATTTTCAAATTCTCATACTAACTCATCACTAAATCAAAAACTAAAAAGCTTTTCATGAAGGAAGAAGAAGATGAAGTCTTTTGTGATGAATAATGAATTGTTATTCTAATTACAAATGCAACCCATGGTTAATAATGAAAGGGCTAACCATTGTAGAGATTTAACTAGGGTAAAGGGTTTGGGTTAGGAAATATCTCCACAAATATCAACACATAATATTTTAGCTTAAAACAAAACAAAAGTTTCTAGAAGCTTCATGAAAAAGCTAACTCAAATCAAACCCTAATCATGTTTAATCTCCACTAATCATGTTGTATTAGTAATCATAACATGTTACAATATTATATATCACATATATAATATATTTTTGTAACAAAATAAAATAATACATTTAACATATATCGCATATATATCAATGTATTATCCGGTGAGAAAATGAATCAATAAAGCGAGTCAATATTAGTTAATATAATGTAATATATCACATATATAATTATACATTAAATTATTGAATCAACACTTGATCCGACAATCCGGCTATTTCTCAAATAACCGACTAATATTAAACTGTATCAGTTCATCGAATCAACACTTGATCCGATGACCCGGCTATATCACATATACCCGGCCGATATCAAATATCTTGAGAATAGAATACGGTATCTCATATCGTATTATTCTCGGTCCCGCACATATCACATATGTGTACCTACTCCGTTTTGCCTGAGCCAGGAAACCTCTGTGTAGGATTCTAAAGAATCGTCAATACGTCGGCAGTAGGTGATGATCATATCAAACACCCACAAGCTGCAAGCGGTCAGCTAAACGTAACAGCCACCCAGGTATTGAGCGATCAGAAGATCAACAAGCAAGCCTGTACATTCTCCTGCGAATCCAATCAGTAACACTCCCGTACAGTCCGGTCTCTTCGTCTGATATGTCGCATATCTCGTCTAGGGGTGGTAAACGTCAGACCCCAGTAGCTTGATAAGTCGTGTCGATATGAGGTCCATAATAGTTCAAGAAACTGCTGATAACACTTACCAGTAGATCTCAGCAACCCTGACCAGGGATTTCCAGTTATAGCCAATCGAACCCAGCGCACATCAACTCCCTATACCGGGAGAGACGAAACCCCTCCTATCGCTCATTGCCTCCATGTGATTCAGGACTGTACCCAAAATCCACCGTTTTGCACGCCCTCTTGGACGTGGTATGATGGAAATCAAAGCACAGTGGGAATCACACAAGACTCTATGACGATCTCGGGTCTACAGATTAACCTGTACCAGTGTCACCAGAGAACTTCCATCTGACGTGAAGTATAATACCATCTGGGAGTTCTCGGCGAGTCCGTCCAGTGTACCCAGTCTCCACTGAGCACCCGTATACCTTCTCTGATGTCAAACACCAATGGATATAGGATCATCCATCGCCCATCTTATGGGTCAAGAAGCGCATACGCTAGTCTACTCTGGAGTATCGATGCCCTATTTCGGTACTCCCGCGACTAGGAATATTTGACGGATGTACTTGGCGACTACACTGTCCCCACTAGTATGATCTGCATCATAGTCCTGGTAGTCAAGTACTCATCATAAGGGCTTTATTAACATGTGACAAAGAGACAATCAGAGTACATGTTAAGATAAAGAGTAACCAGATAGCATACTATCATGTCAAGCAAGAAAGTCCTCCCTATATATGTCCAAGCATCCACTACAATATACAACGTATGTACAGTAATGGCCTCTAGGGCATATATATAACTAACAATGATGAGGTTTAAGCACACTTCTACCAAGGGTCACGAGTACCATTGAACAACCAAGATTATTTTTTCTTAAATTGGTTGATAAATGTTTAGATTGTCAAGGCTTTGGAATGATTCTAGCAAGAGTTGAGATTATTATTGAATATGCAAGCATCCCATCCTCAATATTTTGATAATTGATAATCTGATACTGTTCCAGTATGCTTTTGGCAAGATCTGAGTTTCTGATCTCCATGGACTTTATAGTATTTAATGAAAGCCAAAGATAAAGACGCATTCCAAGGCAAAAAAATTTTTAGTTCAATGGGGGTTGAAAATGGCTTCCATGGTGACTAATCATCACAAATAAATACGGAGTTCCAAATTGACTGAAACAATGACATTGGGTGCATGAAACTTCATTCAGAAAATTAATCACACCATATTAGCTGACAATTCTAGTTTCTGATGTCTGTAAAGAGTTTGGAACTAAAAATTATTCAACATGTCTTGATGATGAAGTTAGCGCATGGCAATAAACACTCTAATTAAAGTGATTAATAATAGTCATTTAAATATTATAATTGTATCATATATCACCCAAAAAATTAGAAAAATTCATGACAGAGTGGTTGATGATGGCCCTTTACCTACAAATTGAAGTTGCTTAATATCTTGCTCAGAACTTTGGAGTGTACAAAATAGATTTCTCCCTATAAGATTGCAGATTACAGTGATGGGGCAACATCTCACTACTTCCACTTTCAACATCCAATGCTTGGATGTGCTCAGTTGCACCACCACCAACAGTCGTGGACCTAAAAAGAGAGTAAATTGTATTCCCTCTACGTCCAGAAGCATCACTCCCAATTCCCCTTATGCAAAACACAGCGAACCCTTGTGCAAAAACACCTTGAGGTCCCCAATTCCCCGAAGCTTCTCCCATCTCAAATTCGCGTCGGCGTTTATATCCAACTTAAAAATCTCAAATTTATCCACAAAGCCGCTGGGGTCCAGAATAGTATCAACAATCAGTAAATCCTCACCCTACACCATCATGTAGCAGCACCGCAGCCTTTTCAAAGACTGCACATTTACAAACTTCCTCATAAGATCTATACCCCCAACATCATAAACAAAAACATCCCCACACCTATCCATGGCAAAGAACTTCACCTTGTGATACGCCAAGGGAGCGATGCCCTCATCCAAATTCGGTGAAATCACTGCGATCCACTTCGCATCGCCCGGTCTGCAGTAGACTAAACGATTATATCAAGAACCGGTGCATGGTCGTAAAGGCTATAACGCAATCGTCGGCGGAGTTAGGGCAGGACTCCATGAAAGCGTAGCATGAGAAGAGATTAGGGATCTCACTCAAATCAGAATATGAGATCGCGGATCGGTTCATGTAAGCAGCGAAGCTCGAAGGGAGTGGGATCGATAGTGGATCCTGTCAGGGGATTGAGGAGGGAGACGTCGAGGTTGTCGTCGATGAAGACGAGCCAGCCGTTGGAGGATCCGCAGAGGGTGAGGCCGTGGGCCTGGTGGTGGTTTTGCCGTTGATGGGGTTGAGGAAGTAGCGGGTGATGGCGACGGATGGAAGAATCAGGAAGGGGATTTGAGGTCGGAGATGGGAGGAGGATTTGGCGGCGGAGGAGCGCCATGATCCGCAGACGCCGCGGAAGCGGACATAATCGGCGATGGAGGAGGAGGTGAGCATGGTGCAGATGAATTCGTTCGAGCAGATCTGATGGAAGCTGAGACCATTGCGCCTCTGATTTCTTGATCGATGAAGAGAAGAAACCCAGGAAGCTGCAGGTCCAGCTCTCTGGTTTCTAATCATTAGTGCACATGTCTTATAACCCTTTTAAGATCAACTTGATCATGTTAAAAACCATTTACAAAACATATTTAAAAAACATACCACTTTCTATCTCGTAGGCGCCACGTCAGCGCCGGTTTCAATAATTTTTTATTTATTAAAAGACGCAATTTGAAACTGTGCCCATTACAAATGTATGGGACGCAGTTTCATGCGCAGTTTGAAACTGCGCCCCTTCAGCCCTTAATAATTGTATGGCACGCAGTTTCAAACTAATGTAATGGGCACAGTTTCAAACTGCACCCTTTAATAAAAGCAAAATAATATGAATCATTATTATTGTTAGGACTTTGTTTTTTTTTTGCGCAGTTGCAAACCGCGTTTCAAAAAAAACATACTCATTTACGGGTCTGTGTTTTCTATGGTGCAGTTTGAAGATGCGCCCTAAAAGGAAACACAATCATTCATGGGTATGTGTCTTTCTGAGGTGCGGTTTACAGTTGCAAACTGCGCCCCAAAAAAGAAACATACTCATTATGGGTCTATGTTTTTTTATGGCGCAGTTTGAACGTGCGTCCCAAAAAGAAACACAATCATTCGCGGGTATGCATTTTTCTGGGGCGTGGTTGCAAACTGCGCCACAGAAAAACACATACCCGTGAATGATTGTGTTCCTTATATTAAAAGTTCAATCTCTTCCTTTCTATATCGAATCTTACTCTTTGTGTCGAGCTCTCTCACACTCTCTCAGATCTCATCGCCATGGTATTCTCTATCTTTCCCCCTCTCAGTTCTTAGCCTCGCTCTCTCCCAATATCGGGATCTTCATCTGCAGGATTGTCATCAATCGATGAAATTAAGAGGTGTATTTCTTACACCGTGGTGAAATCTGTATATACGATGATAGACTACTCTAGTTACGAAAGCATTCTCTATCGATTACGAGGGTGCATGAACCGACTGATGAAACTCGATCGTGAAATCCTCTGGCTCTTACACTTAGCCGTATTGGATATGCTCCCGTCTCCCCCTGAAGAAGTAACCCATGACTACCATGGGAAAGTAAATTGTCGTCTTCATTTCTTTTATTCTATGGGTCTTTTTTCAGGTCGCAATATCAAGTACTCTGCAAGCTCTCTACTGCATCTTTATGCACCGTCGGAGTTTGAACCATCTCGAACTCGCTCGAGATTCCGCGGTAGGTGGTGAGGCCATTAATGCAATTACAGAGCGGATTAATTCTACTGCTGTGGAGCTAAGTAACATAGGGGATTTATTTCTGAAATTTTAGTGATGAATTATGGTGTTGTTACTGTTCTTGCTATCTATTTTTTTTGTGTCATTCTCGTGTATGTTTTGGATGTGTGTACCATTTGCGTGTAATATATCGTGTATGAACATGTGTTTCTATGAGAGAGAATCAATGTTTGAATTAAAATGAATTAAAGTGTTGTTTTATAAAGAAATGATCGGGGAAAATCGGACAACACCTCCTCATAAATGTTGAATAAAATTCATGTACAAGCAAGGTAAAATAATAGCATCCACAGACAAAGCTAACTCAACGCTCAAATGGTGGATACACAAATCCACACAAAATATATGAAGCCCAAATGACGAAGAACAATAAGCTGAAAACAATAAACAATGTAAAATAAATAACGAATTCATCGCAATGCAATATAACACACACACTCCATGCAATCTAACGAAGTCGTCGCACCATCTCGGTGTCCTCCTCTTCGCTACAGGACGTCGAAGCTGTGACGGTATGGCTTCATCCGCAGTAGGTGGCTGAGACGGCTCTTGCTGTGATGGTTTATGCTCTTACTCATCGGGATGCTGAGACGGCTCCGGTTGTGCCCGTCTACGTCTTATTCGTGCATATGTGATAGGAATGGTAGGTGCGGACACAGCTGGTGGAGACACGGGTGGTACAGGGACGGGTGGTATAGGGACGGGTGGTGAAGGCACGGCCGGTGGACGTGTGAATCTGTACCTCGTCACCACACTCCTGATCAGGGACTTGATATTCATAAAGCAGCTCGTTGAGTCCCTAATGCTACTAATCCCTTCATCAGCTATATCCTCTAACGCATATTGTTCCCCTCCGAAAGACGGCACGACGCGGGGACGTCTTGCCTGAGATTCGGGGCAGATTCTAATTGGTGCTATCCGTCCACCTCTCCGAAGATGCCAAGTTGATTTATGGCACCATGTATCGAAGGTTTAAACGGATACGTCCGATGTAGCAGACTTCGTCAGATTCCCCCTCGCTTGAGGGGTTTTTGATTGTGGGGACGCTCTTCCCTGCAGGCGCAAGCCCCTGTAGTTAATTACGCTACCGCATTGCAGTAACAACTTTCTCCTTCTCCATATGGTCACTTCGTGTCGTGTGTGTTTGATTTGTGTTTGGTTGCCCGTGGATTGTATACGGAGACTGAGTTATGTCGTCGCCCGTAGGGCGTGGACTAGTCCAAATCCGTATTATCTTAGATTTGGGTTTGGGGGTTTGGGTTTAAGGATACGTTAGCCTCGTTTGAGATTAAGATCGACTTAAACGTTTGTTAAGGATACGTTAGTCTAGTTTTAGACTAAGATCAACTTAACGGGATCGTTTAGATCCAACAAGAGAGCAATTAAGGGGGGAGCCCTGTTGTTTAGTTTAGTGACATTGCGGTCAATAGGTAGTTTAAGAACATTGCGGTCCAGTGTTAGTTTGAAGACATCACGGTCAAGGTTAAGGACGTCGTAGTCCGTGGATTTGAGGACTCCACAGTCCAATGTTAGTTTTAAGACATCACGGTCAAGGTTAAGGACGTCGTAGTCCGTGGATTTAAGGACTCCACAGTCCGTTGTTAGTTTTAAGACATCACGGTCAAGGTTAAGGACGTCGTAGTCCGTGGATTTAAGGACTCCACAGTCCGTTGTTAGTTTTAAGACATCACGGTCAAGGTTAAGGACGTCGTAGTCCGTGGATTTAAGGACTCCACAGTCCGTTGTTAGTTTTAAGACATCACGGTCAAGCTTAAGGACGTCGTAGTCCATGGATTTAAGGACTCCACAGTCCGTTGTTAGTTTTAAGACATCACGGTCAAGGTTAAGGACGTCGTAGTCCGTGGATTTAAGGACTCCACAGTCTGTATCAATGTATGGTCGTCGGGACCCGTCACCTCTTTGAAGACGTTGAGGAATTACAACGCCGAGTATCAAAGGAGTGAAGAGATGTACCCTTAAACCGAGGTAGATTAAGTGATCTGCAGTCCAATTTGGAAACTAAGATCAATTATTATATCATGAGCCCATTGGCCCAATTAAGTTTGAATTGAGGACTTACGACCATCTTGGGCTAAGTCCAATTGTAGCTGGGATATTGGCCCTCTGTTGATTCATTGAAGGAGAGGCTTTACCTCTGGAAACTTAGCCAATTGGGCTAAAGCTAGTGTTAAACACTAGAGACCAACAGTGTTGAACACTGGGAAAAGATTAACAAGTTAGTGTTAAACACTAAAAGATAATCAGTGTTGAACACTGGGAAAAGAGCTTTCAAATTAGTGTTAAACACTAAGCAAATCAGTGTTAAACACTGCAAATAGAGTTTTCCAAATTAGTGTTAAATACTAAGGAGAATCAGTGTTAAACACTAGATACAGAGGTTTCAATTTAGTGTAAAACACTAAGGCAAAAGGGGTCACGTGGTAACACGTGAGAGCGGCCTTCTTCTCTTTATTTTGTTCTATAAATAAGTGTTTAACACTTTTAATCCTGAAAGCCATCACGTGCGGGCACGTGATGGGAGCTCATGCCCTGGTTTATTAGGATACCCATTAGGGGTCACGTGAGGGCGCCCCAGAGTCTCTGTTTATTTTGCTTTTTCTTTATGTGCTTCAGGGGTCACGTAGGGCACGTGGGGCGTTGCCTCAAAGCTCTACCTTCGCAGGAGTCACGTGGTAACACGTGAGGTTTCTACTTCAGAGTTTTATTCTGTGGGTCTCTGCATGTTTTAAAGTTCTGTTCATAGGGTTAAACCCTAAACTTATGAAGAATTATATTCTTAATAGGGTTAAACCCTAGTTTCTTTTCTTAAAGGAATTAAATTCCTGTGAGTTTGAGAGAATTATATTCTCAGTTAGGGTTAAACCCTAGTTCTGTTCAATTTGAAGGAATTAAATTCCCATAATATAGGGTTAAACCCTAACTTTATCTCAAAGGAATTGAATTCCTATCATTTTGTGAGAATTAAATTCTCTAAACTCAGTTCCTCCTCTGTGTTTTAGATCTGCATGGCAGGATCTCAACCCAATGAGAATTAAATTCTTAATTCATGGGGAGATGTGCACTTTGCAGATCCTCAACTAGAGAAAGAACTAAGTTCTTTTTTTTTATATAAGAGTTAAACTCTTTTGAGAATTAAATTCTCCTTTGAAGCCTTCCTTTTCCTTTCTTACCTAAGGTTTTCCTTTTTGCAGAGAATCAAAGGCTCTATCTCTCTCTCTCTATGTATCAAAAGAAAAAGATCCAAAGGTCTCAAGGTTTCAGAAAAAAGTTCTTCCAAAAAGGGGTTCTTCTCTTCTTTTCTTGGCTCCTATTTATAAGAGAAGGAAGAGAATCAATTTGCTTAGTAAATCTCTCATTGAGAGATTTGATTTGTATGTTGAGAGATTTTATCATTAATCTGGGCCTTTAGATTGTTAAGTGAATTTTATTCACCATTGGATTTTAAATCCAAAGATATTTCCTTGTTGTTTCGGTTAGATTTAGGGAGAAATCTTTCCAAGTCCAAGATTTTTCCATAAATAGGTGATATTTAATCACCTTTAGATTTTTAATCCAACGGTTCCAAATAATCATTCTCTATTTGGAAAGATTTGAATGATCTCTTCTCAGAATTTAATTCTGTTAAATAATAAGTTTTTTAAAGCCGGTCACGTGTGGCCACGTGACCCCTGGTCACGTGTGGCCACGTGACCCCTGGAACGGGCCTTTCTTCTCCTTTTGTGCTCTGTTCTCTGGCCGCTGCTCAGCCGTCACGTGCCAACACGTGACCACTGGTCACGTGTGAGCACGTGACCTTTTCTGGAGTCTTTTCTTGAATGCGCTTTGTGTCGCTGCTTTGAACGTCACGTGCTAACACGTGACCACTGGTCACGTGTAAGCACGTGATGCCTCTTCTGAGTCCTTTCCTGATTTTTAATCAGGGAACAAATACCTCACGTGTCTGCACGTGAGTGCAACGCTGTCTCTTTATGACCGTTGGATCCATCTAGGGAATCGGGGAGATGAAGCGTCTCCATCACATCCTATAAAACACAGACGATGATATATGATTGATGATATTGGAATGTATGCGATTATAGTACAGTACCCTTGATCATGATATTGTTTGATGATGATACTATACGAACGATGATGTATATATGTGATAGTTGACCCGTACCCCGATTTGGGGATGCCGTATGATGGATTTTACCGTACGAAGCATAGATGTGATGATTGATCCGCACTCTTGACTCGAAGAAGTCGTACTATGTACGTGACGCTATTGAGGCTGGATTGCCGACTACCAGAGATATCGACTCAGACTTTAGGAGGATTTTTCTTACCTTTCGACTAGTGTCTTTAGTTAGTTCCTTAGTTGGTTAAGTAGATCTTAGTTTAGGCTCGAGTCGTACTTATTTTCAAACTGTTGAATCATGCTTTTTCAAACAACAAACCGTATGACTCGTAATCAGCATGTATTTTCTAGTTGTGTGTTACTACATTTTCACCATTATATTCATGTTGTGTTCATCGCATTGCATATTCATATAATATGTTCTTTAGGTAATATGAAGCTCTGCCTGTTAGGACACCAGCACCATTACCGATGATGCGCATGTTCCACGTACACTTATTTGCCGGCTCACACACATCATCATCGGTAATTGCCATGTCACGTACACTTTAGAACATATTATATTTTTATTGATATAATCAGTTAAATGCCAGTCCAATATAATATTGTGTCATTACTCTCATATGCTAGTTTAGACATTGCATTTATTACTTAGACACTTCATGCATTCACATTTTCATATTATTATGCAGTATTGTGGGGCTTATGCCGATACTCATTATTTACTTACTCATGATTTTGGGATTTTGGATTTCTATGAGATTTCTGGATTTTGGGGAAAACCGTAAGAATATATATAAAAATTTCTCTCTCTCTCTCTCCCTTTCATTTTAAAATACAAGTTGCGGTTTTCTCGTGATGTATGTGTCGTCCACCATGAGATTTCATGTTTTATGCTGGATTTCGAAACCCGATTCGAGGAGTGGATGAACCGTCTCGGGTACATGGTAGGCCCGGTATGGTATCCCGGGGCAAGAAGCTCGAGTTGTAGACGATGAGTCTGGCAGGGGAAGACTACCTACCGATGATGTCTGGCGTGGCGGATATCCGGAGGATACCGACCGTTGCCGTGAGATTTGATGATATGGGCCGATCCGGATTGACGGAGCCCGAGATATTGAGACTATGAGATATTGAGATTATGAGGTATTGAGATCTTGAGATTTACATGTTTTGTGTTGATGCTTGACACGGATTTCCATGGATTTTATTGATGATGTTTCAGCTTACCACAAAAATTTTACTATGATAAAAGTTAAAGATTTCTCACAGATATATCCAGATTTTATGGTTGATTGTTTTACATTCATGGTGCATGCATACTCATACACATGACATGTTACTACTTGAGGCACTGACACGAGCACTGAGTATTGCACTTATGTATACATTATTATCCTATCATTATTAGTTGTCTAGTATTATATTAAGTATATTGTTATGACCTAGGAGAGCGTCGTGCATGCGATTTCTACTCGCAGATGTCTTCTACTCATGAGTTGTCAACTCACCCCCGTTGTGCCAATTTTTTTTTACAGGTTTCGATGTACATGTTTCCTTGGCAGCTTGCTGGCACATCATTTCATTCAGGGTGATTTGCTTGGTAGGTTGGTTCACTTGCATCAGAACCGCCGTGGTACTTTTATTATTTCATTTGTATCTAATAAGCTCCATCAACCAGACTTGTATTACTGATAATTTAGTAGACCAGTTGTTTTCTTTCGACCTTAGAGTCGCGCTTGTACTATTATGGTTTTCTGGTGGTTTGGTTTTCTTTTGAGTTTTGAGCATCGCCATTTGGCGTTGTATATTATAGTGCATTGTGTGGTTGTTTCCGCCGTTTGGCATAGAGCTAGCTCCCGCTTGGGGATGCCTTTTTATTGTTTGTATATATTATTCTTGTTTGTACCCGTTTGGGGCCAGTTTTTACAAAGGAGACTCTGCCGAAATTTTTGAGAAAATTTGATGTTGCTTTTAAACTTGTTTTCCTACATGTTTTCATTTACTTCTTTTAAATGGTTTAGATTTCTGGGCTTCGGCTTGCTTAGATTACGATACGCCTCTAGACGTTTCGTAATTTAAGTGTCGGTCATGTTCCGTACCTTCGGGTCGTGACAAGAGGCATGCCCCAAAAGAGGCTGTAGGCTTTCCTATTTATAGATAGGAGAAACCCTAGGTTTTAAATCTGATCCACATTTGACAGTACATGACTACCCTAAGAAAGCAGGGTCAAAGCACCGACACGTGCACTGCACAGCCGCGGATCCGCGGCAGAATCCCATGTTTGGCCGCGGATCTGCGGCCATATGGTGAGATCTCTGGCTTGAAACTTCAGGGTTGCTTCATGTTACCTTTTTCTTCTGTTTTCTTCACTTGGTTCTTCAGAATCTTTTCTACTTTCTTCCAGATTTCCAACAGTGCAGAATTTGTGGACTTTTACCGTTAGCTTCGCGTTGAAGTCTTTAATCCTGTGCTGCCCTTGTACTTTGTGCATTGAACTGTTCGCTGATCTTCGTTTGTTCCTTAAACTGTAGGCGGCATCATACAGATTCATCTATTTGTTGGTCGTAGTCTCACATTTGTAGCGTCTTTTCCTGAATTTCACTGTATTGTTCTGAGAACCTGTAACCTGCAACTATTTAGCAGACATGGATCAAAAGCACCTATTTATTTGCAATATGATTAAGAATGGGGAATATAATAATGCAAAATTCTGATATGAACACACAGCAGCATAACATAGACTGGGGATACTCTTCGGTCTATAATCCCCGAACTAACGGTCTAGCTGAGGCTTTCAACAAAACCTTGACAAAGATCATAAAGAAGACGGTGTCCTAAAATAAAAAAAGGATTGGCACGAGAGACTGCATGAAACTCTCTGGGCGTATCGAACTACGTTCAAAACGGCCACAAATACAACGTCATTCGCGCTGGTATTTGGCACGGAAGCAGTATTCCCCCTGGAGATAGAGCTACCCTCTCTACGAGTGGCGGTTCATTACGAACTAACAGATGAAGAGAATGCTCATCTTCGGCTTGAGGAGTTCGACGGCCTCGATGAAACTCGTCTTATGGCGCAGCAAAACCTAGAAGCTTACAAAGCAAGGATGACGCGCTCATATGAAAGATTGACTAGGCCGAGAACATTCTGCCAAGGCGAACTCGTGCTAGTTGTCAAAAGACCCATGATCCCTAATCGTTCCAAACGGGGGAAATTCGAGCCAAATTATGAGGGCCCGTACATCATAGACAAAGTCTACCAAGGTGGGACTTACTTGCTCATGGATATGCATGGCGAAAGACCCTTCCGGCCAATAAACGGCCGGTTTCTTAAGAAATACTACGCTTGACAAGTCGCAGCTCAGGTTAATGATAGATGACGACGCTGGTGTCCGCTTGTTATCTTCCTGAGTCAAAACTCTAAGAGTAGTACCCAACAGTACTCCGTATCAAATATAGAAAGCAACGGACCGAAACATCCTTAAAATAAATACGGATCGAAACGTCCCTAAACTAACAATGGACCGTAATGTTCCTAAACTAACAACGGACCGAAACATCCCTAAACTAACGACGGACCTAAATGTCCATAAACTAACGACGGACCGAAATATCCCGAAACTAGCTACGGACCGAAACGTCTTTAAACTACTACGAACCGCAGCATCTTCAGGCTAACGCGGCAAAAAAAACGGTACGTCCATAAGCGAAATGGGCACGGAAGGGCTCCGTGAGTAAAAACATCAGGGCTACCGGCGAGTTTGTGAAAACCCGAAAGGGCGCAGACTCGTAAAAAAATTCGTGCACACTTGCAAGGTCCTCTTGACCTTGTAAGGAGAAAATACCCGCGTGAGATCCTTACGACTCACAAGGGAGCAATGCACTTAGGGATCCCCACGATTCCTAAGGAGAAGTTACACTTACAATATCCTCACGACTCGTAAGGAGAATTCCCCTTTATGAGACCCTCACGGCTCACAGGATTCAAAAGTCTTAAGATACAGGGACCTGAACCTGTTCTTAAGCCATCATATCCCCCAAATTGCCCTACAGGCGGTCAATATTGATCCTTGTATACAATCCACGGGCATAAATAAGTGTTCCCTCGCCCAGTTCCACCAATGGTGTGAAATTCCCCTATTTGGTAAACACACCTGTAGGCCCTCTCGACTCGCAAGGAGAAAATGCTCTTGTGAGATCTTGATGAATCTCAAGAGAAAACGCACTTAGGAGTCCTCACGACCCCTAAGGAAAAAACGCGCCTACGAGATCCTCTCAACTCGTAGGGAGAAACACCTTTATGAGACTCTTATGGCTCATGAAGTCAAAAGCCTTAGTTAACAGAATCCTAACCCTTTTTGCTAAGCCACCTTTGTTTGGACCGACAAAGGTAAATGATGATTCGCTCCTGACAATATCTCAGTGGTAGCGATGCTGATTCCTAAATCAGTATCAAATTCCAAGTCCTTTCACGGCAGGTGATGATTCACTCCTGGCAATATTCCAGTTGCAGCGATGCTGATACTAAGATTGGTATCAGATCTCAAGTCCATACTCGCAACAAAATCAGCGAGCCAAAAAGACATATAAAATAGCCGAAATGATTGGGCAACTCGCAATAAAAAGCAGCGAGTAAAAAGAAAATAGCCGAAATGATTGGGCACCGCGAAAAATAGCCGAAATGATTGGGCAATCATTACTTTCGCGATATAAAAAGCTGAAATGATAAAGCATCGCGGAAAGAAATAAAAAAAAGCGAAAATGAAACTTTTGCCCTACAGACGAGTCCATATTGACCCCTGTATACAATCAATGGGCATAAACGAAAAGGGAACCACATTTCCCCACCAGACTCTGTCAAAGGGGAAGCCAGATCTCAACGGCAACATCTACAACCTAAAGATCACCACGGAGTTTCTTCTCACTCCAACCGGATGCAGACGTGACATCAACAACCGACCTCAGAGTCGCAACGAAGCGGAGCCATGGCAAAGTCTTTAGTTCCAAATCTTGACGGCCACATCTACAGCCTGGAGACCAACAACAGCGTTCCTCCTCATTCCAGCAGGACACAGACGCGACATCACCAATCGGAGCCATGGAAAAGTACCTAGTTCTAAGACTCCACATTTCACTGACAACCTAGAGTCAACCCCGACACCGCCGAAAGCGGAGCAAGTCAACCCAGACACCGCAGGAAGCGGAGCAAGTCAACTCCGACACCGCAGAAAGTAGAGCAAGTCAACCCAGACACCGTAGGAAGTGGAGCAAGTCAACCCCGACACCGAAGAAAGAGGAGCAAGTCAACCCAAACACTGCAGAAAGCGAAAACAAGTCAGCCAGTGACCTCCCCGCCGGAGCAACGCCCTGTCTCGGAAATAAGTCAGCCAATGACCTCCCCACCGCATTAATGCTCCGTCTCGGAAACAAGTCAACCAATGACCTCCCCGCCGGATCAATGCTCCGTCTCGGAAACAATTCAACTCAAAAACCTCTCGATTCAGCGAAATCAGCGTCCTTGGCGAGAAATTCTCGATTCGTTTCGACCCGCAAGGGTATCAGTGTCTTTGCAGGAATCTCTTCATTCGCATCGACCTCAGGGAAATCAGCGTCCTTGGCAAAAACCTCTCGATTCATGGAAATCAGCATCCTTGGCGTGAACTTCTCGATTCGTTTCGACCCGCAAGGAAATCAGTATCTTTGCAGGAATCTCCCGATTCGTCTCGACCTCAGGGAAATCAGTGTCCTTGGAAAAAAACTCTCGATTCAGGGAAATCAGCATCCTTGGCGAGAACCTCTCGATTCGTTTCGACCCGCAAAGAAATCAGTGTCTTTGCAGGAATCTCTCGATTCGTCTCGACTACAAGGAAATCAGTGTCCTTGGCAGAAACCTCTCATTTCAGGAAAATCGGCGTCCTTGGCGAGAACCCCTCGATTCGTGTCGACCAGCAAGGAAATCAGCATTTTTGCAGGAATCTCACGATTTGTATTGATCCCAGGGAAATCAGTGTCCTCGGCAAAAACCTCTCGATTCAGGGAAATCAGTATCCTTGGCGAGAACCTCTCGATTCGTTTCGGCCCGCATGGAAATCAGTGCCTTTGCAGGAATCTCTTGATTCGTCTCGACCTGCGGGGAAATTAGTGTCCCTGCGCATAAAGAAAATTCTCTCGTGGGATCCTTACGATTCTCGAAAGAAAACGTACTTAGGAGTCCTCACGACCCCTAGGGAGAAATTACACCAACGAGATCCTCTCGACTCGTAGGGAGAAAAGTCTTTATGAGACCCTCACGGCTCATAGAGTTGATAAGTCTTAGGCGGCAAACCTGAACCTGTTTCTTAAGCCATCGCTGCCCTACAAGGAAGATAAGATGGACTGTTATCTACCATCTACAGGCCACATTTGCTAAAGTAACATGCCAACAATACAGCAAAATAAAGAAAGTGATAATATGAGATAAAATGTGCCTTTTATTCTTGAAGTTAATTGAGTACAAGATACATCACATAAAAGAATAAAAAAAAATGAAATGATGAATGAATGAATGCATATTATTCATAGATTACAAATTTTCAGTCGATACAACAGTAATTACTGAGAAGGAGGCATTTTCAGTAAGTCAGCAAGCCACTCGCGCACTCCTTTCAACTCCTTTTCGTGGTCAGCCACCGCGGCCAACTCTGCTTTAATTCGATCCCGTTTCTGCAAACAAGATGAATGCTTCTCATTGATTCCCTGCTGAGCAGCTTCGCAACTCTGCGTAACCCGCTCAGTAAAGTCAAGCTTCTGCCTCAGCACCAGCCCGTCAGAAATACATCGTTGGAGGTCTTCAAAAGTAGCTTTCAGCTGCGCAGCATTCGCTTCGACCTGGGCACGCAATTGGACAGACTCGCTGGAAGTCGCTTCATGTTCCTTTCGCTTCAGGGTTGCCTCTTGTTCAAAATGGCGGATAAAAGGAACACTACTCTCAACCCATGCAGCCCGCTGGGAGTTCAAAGTTGCTACTTCAGGAGAGGGACGCTTGAGCTCAATCTCATGCAGGAAAGCCTCGATCTTTCTGCAGTAATTAACCCAAGACTCGACGACACCTTCATCGTGGAAGTTCACGAGCATCGCCAGCATAGGATTAAGCTCAGCAGCAAAATCTGCAGCGCATGCGAGGGCCTCGGCGTCAAGATCCTCGACGAATTCGCTCAACATTCGCAGGCTAGTCGCAGTGCCCCTGAAAGATGGGTGTTTAGAAAAGGGCCCTGCCGGTATTGGGATGCGAGACTCGAAGGGAGATGGAGTCGGTGCGATTGCTGCAAAACAAATTATGGTCAAATGTCGACTCGAGAAGTAAAGAAAATACACCAGCGATGAAGTATATTATACCGGCTGGGGCAGGCGACAGGAGGGGGAGTGTCGGAGCCACGGCTATTCCTTCACCTCCTCCTTTGACCCGTGACACTATATTCAATATGAAAAAGAATTAGCAACGACATGGATACCCGTAAAAGAAAGGAATGGATGTCGGTTAAAAACTATACTCACCGACACCAGCAGGTAGGACGATTTCTGATTGGAAAGAGAAATGCGGGTTCAACACCTGATACAGATGGTCAAAAAGGACTCCTGCAAAGTTATGCCGATATACTGTCAGTACAAGGACGATGATACCCATAATGAAACCGATAAATCACAAACATATACCTTCCAGCATTCCAGAGGGCATAGGAGAAGGCGACAGAACAACAGCCGTCATGGCGGCGACTAGAGGTGCTTCAGATGGCACAATCTCAGTTTCCGCTGCACCTATAAACAAAATATCGTCAGAAGAAGACGAACGGGATTGAGAAATAAAACAGTGACTCAAGACTTACCTAATGGGTCATCGACCAAAACCGCGATGGAAGCATCACCAGGCATAGCGGCTTCTTCGTTCTCTTTCAGGGGGATAGTTTCTGCGCCCATGGCTTCATCCCCTAATTCGACAAGGGCCGTCGTTACACTTGCGATGCCCGCCGATACCAGGAAGACACAAGGGGAAAGAGCGGCGGTTTGGGCAGTCCCAGACTCCCGAGAGAGAGTAGCCACTTCGGGATCTGTAGTCGCCATCATCTCATCTGCCGTCTCATCTACCATCTCACCGCTAGGACTTGGCCCTGCAAGATATGGCATATAAGAATTTGCAGAGCGAGTTCTAATAAAAAAGACCGGGTATTACGTTACCTTACGATAGACTCTCGATTGCCTCTCGAGCCGCGCGCACAACCTATCTATGGGCGGTAGATAGGGCAGCTGGATCACCTTATGAAGGAATAGCGACAGATGGAGTGGTGCTTGAGCCTTCACCTACAGCCAAGGAGGCATCACGTTCCTTCGCTGCGTGCTTCCTTTCGGTCTGGGCCATGAGAATTGACCTCCTCAAGACCTCTGACAAAGGGACGCCGTCTTCTGAATCGAGCTCTGCCTCCGGCACCGTTACGGCGTCCATCATCGGCTGCTTTAGCAAAGCCTCCTGCGGTAATGTTGGAGGAGCTGGGGCCGCAATGGCTGGCTCTGTAAGCGTCGCTACACCACCACTCGGGATCGGTACCGCACTCGGAATAACCCGAGTTAAGGTAGTCCCTGCAACAAAATAAAGGAGAGGGTCAGAGCACTAATAAAGAAGGGGAATGAAGGCACAATGAGCTGAATTATACCAAGACCCAAAGAAGCGTGGAGCCTCTCTTCCTCTTCGAAAGTCTTGATGGAAGCCGCGAAAGCCTCTTCGGCAGAAATACCTGTCGGAGAAAACGACATTAGTAAAAGTATAATAATAAGGAAGGAATGAACGCAGAAAAATACAACTGAAGTATACCTAACTTCGCGATGGTGATTAGCGTCGCTTCTTCGCGAGCCAGTCGCTCGGAGGCCAGAAGGGCAGCCTGTAGATCGGTGTCGGCCGCAAGCATGTCGAACAAGCCACCGTTAGTGCCGTATTTACACAAGCCTTCGCTGTAGGTAGCATGGGGCTCCTGGCCGAGTACAACGTCAGCAGAAAAGAGCGACTTCTTCTTTTTATGTGAGTGAGCGCCGGCGGCCGATGACACGAGCTTACGCTTGACGGGCATTTTTGGGCGACGAGTCCCGATTTCCGTACCTACTCCAGACTCCGGGGACGCTGCAGCTGCCGTTTCTACAGGATCACGAGGTAGAGGCTTTTCGGGGAAAGTGCGCGGGACCGTTACCGCAGCAGCTTCTCTTAAGGAAGGACGAACAATTGTCCGTCGCTTTAAGGGGACAGCTGAATTACCAGCAGGGGCTGCACCCTTGCGATCGAGCAGTAACTGCCTTTATTCCCTAATAACAGCGCCCATCGAATGCTGGTACCACGCCACGTATGCGTTCGAGACTTTTGGAACTCAGCTCGGCTCACTGATAAAAAAGTTGGACCTGGTGTTTAGCCGCATGAAATGGTGCAGCGCGCTGCGGATACCCTTCTCCGTAGCAACCGGCTCAGCTAAGAAAGTCTCAAGCGGGACACCCTGATCGTAACTCGACTGTTGAGAAAAACGGTGCGGGTTGTACCTCATGAACAGCACCCAGTCGTTCTGCCTGAACACTAAAAAGCCTAGCCTGATTGAATATAAATGTAGAATCTCCCAAGCCTTCAATGTAGAAGCCTCGTCTTTGAAGGTATCGCGCAGCGGCTGCACCGTTTTAGTGGATTCCTTGCCGATGGTTAAGACCTTATTGACGAAGGTCATGCTATCCCCGACCATATGCGGGCGAAGGACTAGACCCCGAGCCTCTCGCTGTGATGGATCTAAAGCAGAAGCATCAACTAGGAGCATAACCCGAGGGAAATTATAACTGTCGTAGAAACGGGTCCGTTTGTGGACTCTAAAAGCGCCGAGCACATGCAGCTCAATCCACCACGTGAAATAGTGCAACGGGAGATTTACGGGTTGTACCTCCGGTTGAGTGGTGTCTGCCGCTAAGCTGAGGCTATGATACAGGTGAACCGGCCCAGCAATCCCGACGGCCACTCGCGTCCCGGCAACCATTCTGTGAGCCGGATAGAAGACGGATGGCCTCATATAGCGAGGGCGCATTGGGAGCACAAACTAGCTTAACCATAGGCCGAGGAATCCCAAAAAGAACGCCTCTTCGTCAATGTCTGAAACTGTGAGCTCTGCAAAGGGGACGACCGGGGTGTCTGGGAGGAAGAAATTCCTTTGATCTGCTTCTGCTGTCGGCTGATTATCCAAACCAAAACCAAATGGGTCGTCAATTTTGGCGAATTTCGCAACTGGTTTTGATAAAACTTCTGGGCGAAGAAAGCGAGCGATGAAGTCTGTGAAGCTGACTCCATGCCCTCTAGACTCTAGAAATAGGCTCCCGTGAATGTTCAACACCTTGATCAGGCTCGGGAATCGATGTTGAATGGCATTCTCCGGGGTGAGACCCATCACCACTGATTTGGTGGCGAAAATGTACTCGTCAGGGGAAAATATTTCCTCGTAATGTTCCCCTCTAACGGGTAGGCCCGAAATTTCTCCAAATTCCTCCAACAAAATCGAAACCTACCGGTCCGATAAAAGGAAAGTGTGAGTCGGCGTGTTCAACTGTTCCAAGAAAGCCTTGACCCACCATACGTGAGGCGCGGGATACTGAAAAAGAGACGCGTAGATAGCAGAGTACAACCCGAGCTTCAGTAGCAGTGACTTTTTGGCCGACAAGATGTATCGAGCCCGCTGCAAGTATCCGGCTGAATGGAGAGGAGCCAAGCCTATCATGTATGCCTGTCCCCAAGGGTGTGATTCGCCTTGACATATGCGTCGCCCCATAATATCTAAAGCCATCGGCGGCTGCACGGGTATTGAGCCCATAGAGGGCTGGAGGCATCCATCCGTAATCCAGTTAACCTCCTCCACAGCATAATTCACAGGGGGTGAGTCAGCGTAGTGAATGGTTGAAATCGGCTCTGAAGGCGTTGCACAAGAGAAGCTGCGCCGACCCCGGATAATTTGGTCGTACCACAACCCCCATAAATGAAGAGACTTCTGCTCTGGGTCGTGATCTTTAATTAGTGCAAAAACTTCCCGATCTACGGGCGCGTCGGCATATGCACTCTCGGGGCGAGCAAATGGGAAAGAAGTGTCGAAAGACATAGTATCTGCGCGAAAAGGAATGAGGGTTAGCTGTCAATGCTACAGTCCGAATTCTGACACTTGGTACTTTAAATTTGTACCATAATGCAATGCAATGGAAAGGGACCAAAAGGGACCCACAAAATCAAAGTGACGGCTCATCATTGATGAGACAGTCACTCATTAAGGAGGAAATCCTAAGAGGATTCTTATTTAATGGGAGAATCATTAGGCCAACGAGTTAAACTCCCTCGAGAGCAGTGCTCTGCGGACAGAATTTACATCAGTCAATTAAGAAAGGAATAAAATTCCCCAAATTTTTTTTAAAGAGCCATGCTCTGAAAACCCCCAAGATCTTTAAAGATTTGAAGTAGAAATCCTAGAAACTCTAAGAGTTCTTCATGAACGGGTTAAGAAACCATAAAAAGGATTTCTTTAGATCATTGATCTAAGAAGAGCAAAGCTCTGTTCTAATTAAAGGTTTAAAGAAACCCTAAAATACATCTTAAAAGATCGATGATCTAAGAAGAGCAAAGCTCTGTTTAATGGGTTCGATTATGACCCTTACCAAATTTGGACAGAGTTTTAATTCTAAAAGGAATTTCCTTGGGCATAGACCTAAGCTCTGAAGGGAGAATTAAATTCTCAGAAACAAGAAAGCAAGAAGATGAACAACAATTATCTCAAGGGCCAAACGCCCTACTTATAGGCAGGAAAAGCCGATCCAACTTCCAAGAAGATCTAACGGCGGAAAAGTTGCCACTGCTGCACTCACGTGTAAGCCACATAAGCGCAACGGTGGAGGGGGGCATTTGTTTCCCCCAATAAGAGAGCAAGGCTCTGTTCAAAATTTGAACTGAGGCAGCGCCTCACGTGTAAAGCACGAGAGCGTCCAGAGTTAAAAACTCCGAGGCAGCGCCTCACGTGCAAAGCACGAGAGCGCCAGAACTAAAAGTTCTCCACCCTTGGATCAAAGATCCAACGGAGATGATAAATCATCAGATATAGAATTAAATTCTGATTGAAGAAATACTCCTCAAATCTTTCTAAACAAGAAAAATTGTGCTCTGAAAATCAGAGCATCGTTGGATCAATAATCCGATGGTGATTAAAAATCACCAAGATACAGAATTAAATTATGATTGAGGAAATACTCCTCAAATCTTTCTAAACAAGAAAGATTGTGCTCTATAAATCAGAGCACCGTTGGATCAAAAATCCAATGGTGATTAAAAAATCACGAAGATACAGAATAAGTTCAGTATGGGAAAATATTTTCCCAATCTTGTTAAAAATAAGAAAAATGTCTTTTGTAAAATAGAAGTTCTTGGATCAAAGATCCGACGGTGGATAAATTACCCACATCAATTAAAAAATCTCTCAATGAGAGATTTCTTTAACTGAATCAACAAATCAGCCTCCCCTTTATAAAGGACCCAAGACTTCAAGTCTTGCATAGAGGAACCCCCCATAAACTTCAAACTTAAAAAACGAGTGCAATTTCTTCTCAAAGTAAACAACAATAAGTGAGATCACAGTATCTCCTCCATATTTAAAAGTTTAACTCTCATATCAGAAGAATTAAGTTTTTTTCCAGATCATAGATTTATAAGACAAAGCTTTCATAAGTGAGAATCCAATTCTCAGAAAATTGAATTGAGCAGAATATAAAAACTCAGTGCTTGAGAGTTTAACTCTCACATCAGAAGAACTAAGTTCTTTTTCCAGATCAAAGATCTATAAGACAAAGTCTTTCATAAGTAAGAATCTAATTCTCAGAGAGTTGAATTGGGCAGAACACAAAACTTAGTGCTTAGCACTCAAAGACTGGCGCTCAGCGCCAAGCGCTATTTAAGAAGAAGCGCTTAGCGCTCAAAGTCTGGCGCTCAGCGCCAAGCGCTCCACGTGCTCCTCACACGGGCGCTATTTAAGAAGAAGCGCTTAGCGCTCAAAGTCTAGCACTCAGCGCCAAGCGCTCCACGTGCTCCTCACGCGGGCGCTATTTAAAAAGAAGCGCTCTGCACTCATTGGTTGGCGCCAAGCTCTTCACGTGCCCCTCACGTAGGCGCTGCTAAAATAAAGAGTGATTTGCACTCATTGGTTAGCGCCAAGCGCCCCATGTGCTTCTCATGTGGGCGTTGTTTAACATAAAGCGCTTATAAGTAGAGCCCAGTGCCATAAAGAGTGTTTAATACTCAATAAAAAACAAAAAAGGGGGTGAGCATCAAAGCCCATATCAATGCTCAACATTGTTGAACAAAAGGGGCTGAGCCCAAACAAGTTTTCAACACTTTATTCAAAACTGAGTGGGCTGAGTCCAAGTTGACCAAAAGTCCCTAATTCAGATCAACCGAGCCCATATGCTCATAATTTTTCCAAACTTGTCTTAACCCAAACCCAACTACAGGTTTTCCAACCAAAATTGGTTCAAGGGTATATCTCTCCACACTTCTGATATATGTCGTTGTAATTCTTCAACGTCTTCAGAGAGGTGGAGGGTCCCAATAACCAATAACTCTTGGACCGCAATGTCCCTAAACTAAACTCTATGGACTATGATGTCCTTAAATATGGACTATGATGTCCTTAAACCCGATGGACCGCAATGTCCCTAAACTAAATTCTATGGATCGTAATGTTCTTAAACTAACCCGATGGACCGTAATGTCCTTAAACTAACCTGATGGACCGCAATGCCCCTAAACTAAACTCTATGGACTATGATGTCCTTAAAAATGGACCGTAAAGTCCCTAAACTAAACTCTATGGACGATGATGTCATTAAACCATGGACTATGATGTCCTTAAACTCCATGGACCGTAATGTCCCTAAACTAAACTCTATGGACTATGATGTCCTTAAAACCCAATGGACCGTAATGTCCCTAAACTAAGACAATAGAGCCCAAATGCTCTTTCGTTGGATCTAAATGATCATAAAACCTTGTTAAGTAGATCTTAGTCTGAAATTAGACTATCGTATCCTTAACAAACATTTAATTTGATCTTAACCTCAAACGAGATTAACGATCCTTAAATCAAATCATACCCAAATTTAAGAAAATACGGATTTGGACTAATCCACGCCCTACGAGTGACAACATATATTAGTCTCCATATACAATCCACGGGCAACATAAAACAAAACAAATATACACGACATGAAGTGAACATCTGGAGCAGGAGAAAGTGGTTATCGCTACACGATAACGTAATTAACTGCAGGGGCTTGCGCCTGCAGGGAAGAGCGTCCCCACAATAAAAAAAAACTCGCAAATGAGGGGGAATCTGACGAAGTCTTCTACAACGGTCGCATCTGTCCAAATCTCCAATACACGGTGTCATAAATCAACTTGGTATCTTCGGAGAGGTGGACGGGTAAATCCAAATAGCATCTGCCCCCAAAATTCAGGCCAGACGTCCTAACATCTTGGTCGTGTCTTTCGGCGGTAAATAATCATACTAGTAGGGCCAGGGTTGTCCACAAGTACATCCTTTAATTGTTCCTAGTCGAGGGTGTATCGAGACAGGGTATCGATATTCCAGAGTAGACTAGCGTATACGCTTCTTGACCCATATAATGGGCGATGGATGATCCCATATCCATTGGTGTTTGACATCAAAGATGGTATACGGGTGCTCAGTGGAGACTAGGTACACTAAACGGACTCGCCGAGAACTCCTAGTTGGTATTATACCTATCGTCAGATAGCAGTTCTCTGGTGACACTGGTACAGGTTGGTCTGTAGACCCGAGATCATCATAGAGTCTTGTGTGATTCCTACTGTGCTTTGATTTCCACCATACTACATTCAAGAGAACGTGTAAAACGGTGGTTTTTGGGTACAGCCCCGAGTCACATGGAGGCAATGAGCGATAGGAGGGGATTCGTCTCTCCCGGTATTGGGGGTTGATGTTGCGCCGTGCTCAATTGGCTATAACAGGAAGTCCCTGGCCATGGCTAATATGGAGATCTACTGGTAAGTGTTATCAGTATTTTCTCGACCCGTTATGAGTCTCACATCGTCATGACTTATCAGTTACTGGGGTCTGACGTTTACCACCCCTAGACTAGATATGCGACATATCAGACGAAGAAACCGGATTGTACGGTAGTGTTACTGACAGGCTTTATAGGAGTATGAGAAGGCTTGCTTGTTGATCTTCTGATCGCTCAATATCCGGATAGCCGTTACGTCTAGCTAGTACCGCTGATGGCTTGTGGGTGACTGATATGATCATCACCTACTGCCGGCGTATTGACGAGTCTTTAGAGTCCTACACAGAAGTTTCCTGGCTCAGGAGAAACGAAGTAAGAGCACATATATGATATGTGCGGGATCGAGATTAATACGTGTATGTGATACCATATTCTATTCTCGCGATATGTGATATCGGACGGTTATATGTGATATAGCTGGGTTATCGAATCAAGTGTTGATTCGATGAGTTGATACATATGATATTAGTCGGTTATATGTGATATAGCCGGATTATTGAATCAAGTGTTGATTTAATAATTTAATTTGTAATTATATATTTGATATATTAATTTACATTAACTAATATTAGTTCACTTGTGCATTTCTTTTTCTCACATGTGCACACTTAATATAAGTGCGATATATATTAATTGTGTTTCTTTTTGTGTCATGCTTGATTATACATGCAACATGGGTGTATGAGATTCACACCATGCTTATGATAATGAGGGGTTTATTTATTTAATGTAAATCAAATAATTAGTGAGAAATTAAGCCCATAGTTGAAGCTTGTGGAACCATTGACTTAGTCCACTAATTTTGTTTTTGCCTTAGATATTTATTAAGCTAACCATTATCTAAAACCATGGTTATGTCTCTACATGAGTTATATGAGATATTTCTTACCCATGGTTGCCTCTCTCTCATGATTCATTATTCACAACATTATTTCTCTTCATCTTCTTCTTCATCAAGAGAGCTCTCTAGGTTTTGGAGAGGTGAAGAAAATTAGTGAGAAAATTAATTCTAAAGTGAACAAAAATCTTACTTCATCATCCTCTACTAGATTAGCCATTAAGTTTAGGGTGTTAGCTTCACTAATCTCTAATTAGTGAAGAGGTAGCTTGGGTTGGTGTCTTCTCGACGTAGATCATCTTCGGCCTCGAAGACTTCGTGCAAGCTTGTTCATTTTATCTTGTGAAGCCATTGTAGAGTCCGGAAGATCACTACTTGGAGCGAAGGGACTACTACACGGAGCTATTGAAGTGAAGGACCGGTATACAAAGGTTGTATTCCATGTTCACTTAGATATAAAGTTGTTTACATGTTTGTATTGTCTAATTCTCTAGTTAAGATTCTAGGGTTAGGGTTGTTTAGCATAGCAATTGTTTTTTAAAATGGCATGGACGATGCCTCCCGAAACCTTGCTGTCGTGCTAGGCATTCCTACAGTTTCATCAACTCTTCCCGTACAGAACCTTTTGGTACACAATCTGCTGTCGTACCTCAAAGATCCGTCTTCATGGATGATGAAATATGTTCAAAGTCCATTTTCCACTTGTTCTCTGATCTTTTGCAACTTAGTATCACTTGTTTGAGCTGTTTTGATCTGATTGACAATGGTAAATTGAACTTGTAAGTTCATCAAACTTCAAGCGTTACCTGGCATGGCTACTTCAATCTCCATCTGATGCAAATCTTGTTGAAGCTTCCACTGAGTGGTGAGATTCAATACTAATAGTTGGTGACTAAGAACATCAGGTACTACATTCACCTTCCCTGGGTGATATTGTAGGTTGACGTCGAAATCCTTCATGAGTTCTAACCATCTTCTCTGCTGCATATTAAGCTCCTTCTAAGTAAATACATATTTCAGACTCTTTTGATCTGTGTATATGTTCACTCGTTCACCAAGAAGATAATGGCGCCAAATCTTAAGAGCAAAGATTACGGCTACCAACTCCAAATCATGCGTCGGGTAATTGCGCTCATGAATCTTCAGCTGTCTTGAAGCATAAGCCACAACATTACTGTGCTGATGTAGAATACGTCATAATCCCTTACCGAAGCCATCGCAATGTACTTCAAAACCTCCAGATTGGTCTGGTATGACAAGGATGGGTGCTAATGTCAATCTTGACTTGAGTTCTATGAAAGTTTGTTCGCATATTTCTGATCACATGAATTCTTCATCTTTACGTGTGAGCTTGGTCAGGGGTGTTGCTATTTTGGAAAAGCCTTCAATGAACCTTCTGTAATATCCAGCTAGACCCAAGAAACTTCAAATGTCCTTCACTGAATTTGGTGTCGGCCATTCGCTTACTGCTGATACTTTCGCTGGATCCACAGAGATTCCTTCGCCTAATACAATATGTCCGAGAAAACCAACTTGATCTAGCCAAAACTCACACTTGCTGTATTTGGCATAGAGTTGATGTTGTCGCAAAGTTTCCAGGACAATTCGTAGGTGTTCGGTGTGTTCTTTCCGACTCTTAGAATACACTAGGATGTCGTCGATGAAGATGACAACAAACCTGTCTAGGTACTCCCGGAAAACTTGATTCATTAGGTTCATGAATATAGCTGGTGCGTTGGTCACTCCAAATGGCATCACAAGAAATTCGTAATGACCATAACGAGTTCTGAATGCCGTTTTATGGATATCAGATTCTTTGACCTTCACTTGTTGATATCCCGAACGAAGATCTAACTTGGAGAAGACGCAAGATCTACTTAGCTGATTGAATAGATCGTTGATGCGTGGTAGTGGATACTTGTTCTTTATCGTTACTTCGTTCAAGGCTTTATAATCAATGCACATTCTGTATGAACCTTCCTTCTTCTTCATGAGCAAAACTGGAGATCCCCAACTTGAAGTGCTGAGACGAATCCATCCTTTCTTCAATAATTTGTCCAACTGAGTTCGGATCTCCTTCAAACCTTCCGGACTTAGACGATATGGTGCTTTGATCACCAGTTGTTCTCCTGGTACTAAATCAATGCTGGATTCAAGAGCTCGATCGGGAGGCAAACCTAATATGTCTTCAGGAAACACATCGTCGAACTCTCGAACTACTTTTGGCATTGATCCTTCCTCCACTTGAATTTCCTCAATCACTGCCTTCTTTAGTTTCTCCTTGTATGTACTTGGCTCTTGGGTATGGTCTCCACTTTTGAAATAGAAGACTGGATGCTCCGGAATCTCGAATATTACTCTCCTTTGACGACAGTCGATGGTAGCGTAGAAGGTTCCTAGACAATCCATACCCAGAACCATACCGAAGTTCGGTATGTCCAGCACCTTGAAATCAGCATAGAATTCTCTGCTGTAGACGACCACTGGACACAGGTTGTATCCTATTGTTGCCTTTAGAATGTCGTTCCCTGAACTGACATTCCAGCTGGATACAAGCGGTGTGACTGGAATCGCATGAGTTCGGACGAACCGTTGTGACATAAAGCAATGAGATGCTCCAGTATCGAAGAGTGCGGGTGCATGAAATGGGGCTATTAAGATTGTACCTAAGTTATGTGGGATATGTTTTAGGTATAAGTGAAAATGTATATAAGTATGTCTATGGACTGAAAGAGAATTTGAAAGGGAAGTGTTACCAGTGATAACTTGGCCGGTGGCTTCAGCTTCTTCCACGGTCATTATGAAAGCCTGTCGCCCCGGCACATTCCTCCTTGCTGGAGGATCATTCCTCTGTCCGTTCCTTTGTCCTTGAGGTACGTTTCGTTGAGCTTGATGGAACTGACGAATAGGAGGTGCAGTCGGTCCACGAGGAGGTAGGGTAGGTAGTGCGAGTCGTGGAGCAGGTGCCTGGATGGCTGGGCGCTGCTGGTAAGTGATTGCTGGTCTGGGTGCAACATTTAGGTTATGTCTCCGAGGACAAGATCCGATGTCATGAGTAGCTGAGCCACAGACTAAGCAAAGGCGATTTGCACGCCGACGGTCTTTCGCCAGATGTCCATCTTTTCTTCAATAGGTACAAAAGGCTGGGTTGGGCCGGTTGTTCGGTACTCCCGTTCTCCTGGGCACAAATAGAGGCCTTGAAAAGGCTCCTCCTGCCATCTGATTGGCAGGGCGCTTAACTCTGGCAGATTGAGGTCTGCCCCTCATCTTTACCACTACCTCATATCGACGGGCGGCTTTCAGAGCCAATTCATGAGTCAGGAAATCCCCTGTAGCTAACGCAGCTTGGATCTCTGGATCTAACCCTTGTTGAAATCGTCGGGCTCTGATCTCATCCGTCAGTATCAGGTGTGCCACGAATCGACTGAGCATGGTAAACTCAGCATCATACTCATCCACGGATTTGCCCCATATCGAACCCTGTTGTAAGTGGATGAATTGCTGTTCCATGTTGAATCTGGCAGTCTCAGGGAAGTACTTCGCGTCAAACATATCGTAAAAAGTCCTCCATTCGATCGGCTGGGTGAGACGGCTTTCTTCCGCCTTCCACCAGACCCGTGCATTATCAGTGAGCTGCAGCTTCGCAACTCGAACCCAAGCTATCTCTGGCACTTGTGCCGCTGCCAGATCATCTTTAATACTTTGAGCCCACTCCTCAGCTTTAAGAAGGCTCTCTTTTCCTGAGAATTGCTTGGGGTGCAAAGCCCTGAATTGCTTCACCCCAAGTGCTTCCATCTCTGGACGGTTCATCAAGATAGCAGTCTGTTGTTACTGTCCTTCCAGGAGGCTGCGGATCGCCTAAAGCAGTACTGTCTGCTCATTGATCGGAGCAACGATGACAGGTGTAAGCGGTAGAGGTGGGGGAGTGTTGTTGACATTGGTGCTGGTGTTGTTTGGAGAATCCATAACCTTGAAAGAAAAATTTTGGTTATGACAGATTCAAAATATATGAAATTGGAAGATTCAAGGAATATGAATTGTAGAGAATGTTTTCTGTTGCTGGTTCTTGTGTTATATTGCTTATGTTGTCCACGCAGAACTGACCTGCATGGGCCACCAATAAAACCTGTCACATCCCGCTTCCTAGTGTACGGGCAGAGGACGCGACGGGTCACGTGACGCATTTACTCAGAAGTAAACACGCTAAGCGTATCTAAGCAATATAAAATAAAATACACAAGAGACAAGATGTAAATGAACAACAACTTTATTTATTTAACATTCTTTTTACAATACAAAGAAAAGTAAATACATAGAATGAAAGCGATGCCTAAACAGTGGCATGACAGAAATGAAAATATATACAAGTAAACTAGAGCTCTGGGTTGAAGGCTATCTGATCCAAATCCTCGCTGGTGGGCTCTGTCTCCAGAAGGTCTGATCCACCTGACAACATTCCAAAGAAAGAAGAAAGGAATGTCGTCAGTGAACAATTGCTCGGAAAGTCCCAAAAGTGAAATAGAATAGACAAAAAAAGAATACATCTTATAAGGTTTGATTATATTGTTAACGCTGTTGTTTGTAACTTGGTACAGAAAATGCCAGTGTATAAGGGAGAAGTCCCACTATTCCGGAGACTAAGGTATACGGAGCACAAGGAACCGTTCAGCCACGGTACAACGACAATGGATATTCGGGTTAGGTGTATTATGGTTACAGTCTCGTGCCATTTTTAACACCTTCCGTACCAATCTACCCCTTATAAACCCCGTGATGTCTTAATTGTATTGTCTTGTATTGTAAATTGTATATGGATGACTTACCGGAACCATAATATCAGTAAAAGTAACGGATATAACGGAGAGTCATGTAGACAGAGTATATCCATGGTTCGGTTCAATCAATATAGATTGATATAGATTGAATAGACGGATTCATGGATTCATGTTGAATTGTAATTAAATACTTGAATCACATTCAAGTCAGATTGATTAGATTGAGACTCAGTCTGAGTCAGATACTTTGAAAAGAACTTGAACTCCTGAATTAGTTTTGATGTTATCGGTAACTGCTGCACATGGACGGCAGGATTTGCGTCTTTTTCCAAGACAATTATCGTGTTGATAACACCGTTTGTTAGATTTTCTACCTTAAATATGCAAGCACCCATATCTCCGGCTCCCTGAGGCTCAAAAGACTGGTCCCGCTTAAGCCTATGTTTACTAGGGTCCTTATTGTAATTTAGTATAACCCGAGGGGGTTTTATGTAAAAATAGTTTTGGTATAATTTCAAAATACACCTCAAGCATTTAATTATCGTCTTTAGAGTTTTCATAGATGTATATTTTATAAATGTGAAATTTCTAGTGAGTAAAACCTAATTTCATAATATATGGTATTTTCTTGAAATATTAGAATTTGTGTTGTATTTGAATGGTATTTTCATGTAATAGTGATTCCTTTGATTTAGAAAACTTGGAATATTTATATAATTAAAATGGGTATTTTGATAATAGATATATATATTTATTTAATGAAAATAATTTATTTATTTTCTTGTAGAAATCTCATTTTCTAAAGAAAAATGCATTAAAATTCCATCGAGATCGAATGCTCCTGCGGAGGTCTGGATCTCGCTCTACTACGTCCGAGAATGTGCGATAATCCGCACCATCCTGAACAGGGTCCCCAAAAGTGGATTGTAAAGACGCAATTGAATGGAAATGTTTAATACATCTTATAGAAATGGTTTTATAAGTTAAAGGTATTTATTTGTAAAGTCGTTTTATCCCATACTATGTTCCCAAAACTTCATCGTGCTATGATAGAGATATGTGTTATGATGAGGTAGGTCATTACCTCATGAACTATCTAAAGGTAATACAAATTTATATTGTTTTATGTCGGTAAATGAAGCATGTGGTATTTTACTGTAAAACTACGATAAAAATTGCAATAAAGATCATTTTGATGTGAAACTTGTTTTAATATGTTGGTTAATATTTGTTAAACATCATATGAGAGTTTGGCGTTTTCTTATTTAAGAAAAATATGATTTTTAAAGAAAAACCAAATCGGAAATCGGATTAACTCCGCTTCCGTCGGGTTTTAGTATCCAAGATTTTTAGAATAGATAAGGAGAGGGGGAGATGGGACTTACTGGCTTTAGAACTAGAGGGAAGAGAGAGAGAGAACTACGGAAGGCATCGAGGCGTCGTTTCGTCGCCGGAAACTCCTTGTATCATCGCCGGAACTTCGTCCGAGCTTCACCCTTCGCTAACTCCACTTGTACACCAAAGAGGACTTGAAAGTTTTTGAGAGTTTTGGCAGGGAATTATGAGTGAGGATATGACAAATGAGGTATGCTATTTATAGGAAATACTAGGGTTTGATGTATTGAATAGGTGGATTAAAATTGTATTAAAAATGGATTTAAAGAGTGTTTTAATGCTCTCTGGAAATGTGCAGAGAAAATAAACAGTGTAGGGGGAGTGGTGTAGGCGAAGGGTTGCAGGGGGCAAAAGATGAGTGCTTTACCGTCAGTTGGGCCCGGCGGTACCGGTTCTTTTGGGCTTCTCGCCGGTTTTGTACCGTCGGGTGGGGATAGGGTTGGTTCCACGTGTATGTGTCGATTTTTATTCTTCAGTGCACATGTTTATGTAAACCGTGACTCTTCAGTTTACGTGTAGTGCATGTGTAGACTCTTGGGCTTCTAAAAGATTAAAGAAAATTAAATAAAAAGAATGTGTGGCTGATGGGGTTTGAACTCGGGTGCTATGTCTCAGCAGTGAAAGATCTTACCAATGAGCTATAAGCTCTTTCTTGCTGTTCAAAAGCAAAACAAATTCTTATAGCATTCACAGGATTTGCAAATACCCCAAATTGTACATTAACTTTTAAACAATTTTCTGTACATTGAAATTGGAGTTGTTACAAAGAAAACATAGTAGTTTTAAAAATTGGTTCCGACAACATCAATTAGGTTTGTTTTCCTTGCATTAAGACTATAATGCAATCCCATCAATTAATAATATCACACCAAAAGAAACGAAAATAGATACACATATATATGCCATCTGCATTCGCCACAGGGTCCCGGGTCTTCACTGTAAGATTACTTAAATTACGGCAGGGCAGGGACATGACTAGCGCGGATACAAAACATATATAGTGTCTACTAGATATATATATACATAAATATATATAACACCATTCGTTTCAGGCATGATAATATATCGCAAACACAGAAACATAGCAGAAGCAAACACTATGAAATAGAGGGTATAATAGGAATTCTGTGTTTCATTTAAGCCATGGATGAAACACGGATTCCATGGTCGTGTGAGTAGCCAAACCCTGGTCCTTAGACCCCTATGAGTGCGGCAAGTAGTCCCGTCAATTCTAGAATGGGATGATATGTTCTCAACTCTATGAGATGGCCATCCGTTGCTTCCTAAAACCCGACCACTTGAGCACTCCTCCTGGGTCTATCTTAAGTATAAGAGATGAATCAAATATAATACACAGCCGACACAATCTCAACCCGGAAGTGCCCCTCAAAAGAATATACATCAAGCAGTGATGGCACTCCACAAGTAGGATGCTCGCCCCGCAATATAAATATACAAATGTAAATATAAAACTCTCATCTCACAAAAACCCCGGCTATTCATGACAACTATCGCGACTATCCCAATCCAAATAAGCATCACATAACTAACACGTATTTGCAACCCCGCCTAATCGACCTATAGCAATTATACGACGTTCACAAACACAAATACAAAACACAAGATATAAACGACGCAAAAGTTCTGATTTAAAACTTTCCGTGTTACCCGAATGCAAAGATAACATAAAGTGAAATCTGGGCAAAAAAATGTTTACCAAAAATCCCCATTTTCAATACCCAAGACACTGTACGAAGATGAGCACAAATGGAGCAGGGATGAATGCAATTTGCGGTTTTAGGGAATTTTTTTACGGTAAAAAATTCTCTGATTGGCCTCGTTTTTGTATAGTGTCATATTCATGGATCTATCATCTTTCTACAATACTCCCAAAAAAAATTTGAGACCAAAAAATATTTGACAGAAACTTGAATTTTGGTTTCGAAAATACGAAATTTTGTCGGTTCGAAACTTTAAATATCGTCTAAAACTAGTTCTAGTGATTGGGTGGCTCTGATACCATATAGGAAGATGCTCGTGCTCGCACTACAAACCAGCAGCCATGCGGAATACAAAACTAAATTTTTTGAAACATGAGCACGAACTACTACAACCTAGAATCGAATCCAAACACTAAATTAGAAACAAACAAGAAGGATTTAAGTACTAGATTTATAATTACAACCTTTGTAGTTGTTAGTTATATGTATGCCCTAGAGGCCATTACTATACAAGAGATGTACATTGTAGTGGATGCTTGGACATATATAGAGAGGACTTTCTTGCTCGACATGATAGTATGCTATCTGGTTACTCTTTACCTTAACGTGTACACTTATTGTCTCTCTGCTACATGTTGGTAAAGCCCTTAGGAAGTGTACTTGACTACCTGGACTATGATGCGGATCATAGTAGTGGGGACATGGTAGTCCATAAGTACATCCTTCAAGGTCCCTAGTCGTGGGTGTATCGAGACGGGGCATCGATATACCAGAGTAGACTAGCGTATAGCTTCTCGACCCATATAGATGGGCGATGGATGATCCCATATCCATTGGTGTTGGACATCAGAGATGATATACGGGTGCTCAGTGGAGACTGGGTACACTGGACGGACTCGCCGAGAACTCCAAGATGGTATTATACCTCACGTCAGATGGCAGTTCTCTGGTGACACTGGTGCAGGTTAGTCTGTAGACCCGAGATCGTCATAGAGTCTTGTGTGATTCCCACTGTGCTTTGATTTCCACCTTACCACGTCCAAGAGGGCGTGCAAAACGGTGGTTTTTAGGTACAGTCCCGAGTCGCATGGAGGCAATGAACGATAGGAGGGGTTTCGTCTCTCCCGGTATTGGGGATTGATGTTGCGCTATGCTCGATTGGCCATAACAGGGAAGTCCCTGGCCAGGGTTGGTTTAGAGATTTACTGGTAAGCGTTACCAATAGTTTCTCGACCCGTTATGAGCCTCGCATCGGCATGACTTATCGGTTATTGGGGTCTGACGCTTACCACTCCTAGACTTGATATGCGACATATCAGACGAGGAGACCGGACTGTACGGTAGTGTCACTGTCAGGCTTTTTGCAGGAGTTGGAGCGGGCTTGCTTGCTGATCTTCCGATCGCTCAATACCTTGGTAGCCGTTACGTCCAGCTAGTACCACTGACGGCTTGTGGGTGCTTGATATGATCATCACCTACTGCCAGCGTATTGACGAGTCTTTAGAGTCTTACATAGAGGTTTTACTGGCTCAAGCAAAACGAAATAGGAGCGCATATGTGATATGTGCGGGACCGAGAATAATGCGAGTATGTGATACCGTATTCTATTCTCGCGATGTTAGTATCGATCGGTTATATGCGATATAACCAAGTTATCGAATCAAGGGTTGATTCGATAAGTCGATACATTGGATGTTAGTCGGTTATATGTGATATAACCGGATTATTAAGTCAAGTGTTGATTTAATAATTTAGTGTATAATTGTATATGTGATATACTAATTTACATTAACTAACATTGGTTCACTTAAGCATTTGTTTTTCTCACTTGTGCACAACTTAATATATATGAGATATATATTTATTTGTGTTCATTTTGTATCATGGTTGTTGATACAACTTACATGGGTGTATAAGACTTATACCATACTAATTATAGTGTTGGGTTTTTATATTTAAAGTAATTCTAAAATTAGTGGATGATGAGCTCACATGCATGAAGCTTCATGAAGCTTAGAGTTGCATTGACTTAGTCTACTAGTTTTGGATTACTTGAGATATTAATTAACCTAACCATTATAATGTAGCCATGGTTATGTCTCTACATGAGTTAGTATATGATACCCACTCACCCATGGTTAGCTCTCTCTCTCTTGATTAGTTTTTCATTCTTATTTTTGAGCTCATCTTCTTCCTCCTTCAAATGCTTGCTAGGGTTTGATAAAGAGAGAGAAATATAGTGAGAAAAGAAATTCTAAAGTGTACCCATTTCCTATTTCATCATCCTCTACTAGACTAGCACTTTAGTTTAGGGTGTTTGCTTCACTAATTCTCTAGTTAGTGAAGTAGAAGTTTGAGTTCGTATTCCCTCGACGTAGATCATCTTCGGCCTCGAAGACTTCAAGAAAAACCGTTGCCCTCTTCTCATGGAGCCGTCCGAGAGTCCTGGAGTTCGATGATCGCAGCGAAGGGACAACAACAAGGAGCTTTAGAAGTGAAGGACCGATCTACAAAGGATGTATTTCGTATTCACTTAGTCGTAAATGATATTTACTTGCATGTGAAACCCTAATTATCTAGCAAAGATCTTGTTTAGGGATATTCGGCACGGCTAAAATTTTAATCGGGCATGGTTGATGCCTTGTAGAACCTTGTTAGAGTGCCTAGTAACCCTACAGTGGTATCAGAGCCTAGCTAGAGCATTAGGCGACATGTATACGAAGTTAAAAGCCCGATCGAAACCCGAAACGTCAATTTAACCCCCTCTGTGGAAAAATTTTTAAATCGTGTTTTTTTCTGCATTAAAAATACTCAAAAAAATCAGCAGGGAATTCTAAGAGTTGCTGTAAAACACGACATCCTAATTCCACTAAAGCGCCGCGGAACCTCGGCAATAGCTTGCTTGCGCGGCGGTTCCGCGGCGGAATAGTAGAATTAGGGTTAGTGTTTTGTGCAGTAATATCCGTAGGTACTTGTACATTCTTCTGGGTATTTTTAATCTGACTCAAGTGTTGAGTGTTCTGGGGATTATTTTGTATTCGTTGATTCGATCGGAAAATTTAATTTCGTGTTTTTTCCGGGTAATTTTTAGAACGTGTTAAAAAGTTCGAACGGATATCAATAACTCACTTTTTCCCCCCGCCGGAAAATTTCCAAGTGTTGGATTTTTCCGTAGTTTAAGAACGTCTAAATCGTGCAAGTTACGCAATGGACCCTCTAGAAGACAACAAACCTTAACTCGATTATGTGACCATCTTGAACTGTCTTTTGAACCTTAGGGTTTGGGGCAGTACGGCGTTGCCACATGTTAGGCGTTGGCTTGACCTTTCTACGGCTGGACCATTGGTACTGTGGCATATGATGGATGTTTTTAAACTAATTTCAAGTGTTGAGAACTATTAAGGAAAACTTGGGTGTTTGATTACTCGATCGGAAAGTTTAACATTGTCTATTTATCTGGAAGGTGATACAATATTTGGAATCCACAAGTAGTTATAAGATAACTAATTTGAATATTATAAACATAGCAGTTTAGTCTCAAATGATCGGTTGCCACGGGATTTTGATGCGATCAAAAGTCCGTTGCAATCACGTAGCGTACGCGGATACTCGGCGGGTAAACTTAATAGACAGCCACGCACCAAAGCCCCGACCAAGTGACTGTAGGAGAACCCCGTCGCCAAAGGCATCCGTTTGGGTGCTCGCGGCAGCGGTGTTCCGCCTTAGTGCACTTCGTCGACGGCATTCGGGGGTGCGGCCGTCTACTAAAGTTTGCGACGAGCATTCGATCACATATCGGGAATCTTGTTGAATTGCCCGACTAGATATTGAAAAGTGTTTTCGATATAGAGACTAAAATGCGGGGTTTATAATTGTTAGGCATGCGATGTCTAAGGAGGTTGCGGATTCCAACTGTTGTAGTTTTACACTTTCTTTTCTGCGACCGTAAGTGTAATATGTGTTATCGCCGGTTTCGTTGCTATATGTCAACGATAATTGGGATGCGCATATTTACTTACGTTGATGACATGTGATGTTATGCGTTGCTGGATATGTTATATTGGATCGTCGCGTTTTTGAATAGCCGGGGGTTGTATGTGAGATGAGGGTTTTTATTTTCATTCATGTAAAATTCATTGTATGTAATATTCTTTTATTGGGGCACTTCCGGGATGAGGATGATGTCACCATTGTATATTTTTTACTTTTCCGCATTAGGCAGACCCAAGGAGGAGAGCACAAGTAACCGGGTTCTAGAGTCCAGTGGGAGACCAACTCGAGGAGTCGAGTCCGGGTCTTCTAACTCTAGAATTGGAAGGGTTGCTTGCCGCTCTCGTAGGGGTCTAGGGGTGTGGGTTTGGCTATTCATCGCGACCGTGGAATCCATGTTTTATAGAGGCTCAAAATAAAACACGGACCTCCTAGTATATCCATTATTTCATATGTTTCTTCTGCTGCGATATCTGTGATGTGATCATTTGATATGTTGTGATAGATACTGTATATAGTATATATGATATATTATATAGACGTTACTTATGTTTTACACCCGCGCTAGCCCTGCCCCGCTCTGCCGTTAGTTACCTAACCTAACGGTGCACGAGGGGGCATCGAGGCGAATGCGGATGGCATAAGTGTACGTCGTATTTATCTGTGATGTTTAGGTGACTTAAATGATGGGACTTCATTAATATGATTAATGAAAGAAAAGAAACCTAAAAGATGTTGTGGAATCGAATTTTCAAAAACAGGTAGCTACAGTTCTTGCTTTGCATAGCGGTGTTCCTTGTAGGACATCCTGCACCTTATTCGATAAGCAAAGGGCCGAGATCCCTTCACCGGGAGTGACCCCTTTAGCAATGACTGGCAGATGCTACACCCCTCAGTTTTGTCTTTTGATTGATTTTCTAGTTCTTGCTTTGCATAGTGATATATATATGATATATCATGCACCTCATTCGACGAGGAAAGAGCCGAGATCCCTTCACCGGGAGTGACTTCTTTAGCGAAACTAGCAAAAGCCTAAAAAACACTCCATTTTAAAAATTATTTGATTCTACAACGATATCAAGTTCATTACGCAATAGGTTTTCAGAAAAACCTGTCGTAGCCCTCCGTCATTTCAGATAAGTAGCAGTTAGTATTCGTGTTGCGTTTGTTGGCCTTTGTCAAGGCGTAGTATGCGGTAGCTGACTAGTGCTTATCTGCTTATGCATATGATGCAGATTGGGTTAGGGTAGTCGTACGACCTTGTTGGCCTTTGTCAAGGGTCGTGCGGGTGGGTTTAATTCAATCAAGAAATGACGGGTTGAACTTGACTAGCATCCTATGGTTTGTTGGCCTTTGTCAAGGTCATAGGAGGTTAGGGGCAAAATTATCGGGAATTTCAAGTGTTGAAATTTGCAATGAGATTGCATACCTTCTATGAGATAGTTGGATCCCGATACCCACTGCGAGTAATTGTTACTCCTGGAAGAGTTTTACACATTACAATTAGCCGATCAAGTAGGTGTCTAGAAAGGTGTCAACGGGGTTACGCCTCTGGGAAAATGATGTTTACTTTAATTAGGTCCGTGCGAAAGCACGGGGAATCTCCTTCAAAGTACCGACACTGGCCTGGCTGAAAGATTAGCGAAATTGTAGGGTGTAATTAATCCCGGCTAGTCTTTCCTTTTAGGGTTTGAAGGAAGATTTGACAAAAACAGTGGGAGTCATCCTGATTAGATAAAAAGATAACCAATCTAATCTTGCAAGAGCATACGCTGAGTGTTTTCTTCTCTTTCTCTCTCCAGGTACCGACCATATCACGCCTTAATCAAGATAATAATACAGATGTTTTGACCGAACCCGCTTGTTATACTGAGCTGGGAAACGTTGGTCCCGCTCCAACTTAAAATTGTTATAAGACAGAGCAGGAAATTGGGGATTACCAGAATTCCCGTGCCTCCCGAACGAAGAAAGTGCATGCTGATGCATCTTCTTCGGGTGTGTTCATTACAGAGAACTGTTTCTCAGTATCCTTTACGTCCTGGGTATGTGATACCGGATTAGGATCCCACATATGTAATTTGTTACATAGGCTACAGATAGGTAGAGAACTGAGAACGGGTGATAAGTTTCATGAGATAGAAACGGTGCAAGTGTTGCAGCCAAATCTGTTGGTAGTTATCACCCTGTATTACCAGAATACATTGATTCTGAATGAATGTTATTAGATACCGAACCTGATATACAATATCATATCAGTCTCTTTATTAGTAAAGAAAGGATATAATTTTGTGTTGTTAGATAATGTTTTGAACATTTCCTATATCAAGAGTTGATCAGTTCAGGCACGTTATCTAAAAGCATAGATATTCTAAATCAAACCACAGTTCTTAACGTATAGAACACGCACAAGAGGAAGAGTTCAGAATGAACGAATCCTTCTTGAGGTATTGTAGACCGGGTCATATCAATGTGACCCGACTAGCTGAAGTTACATATAGATGTATATTTAAATTGGTTTGAATTTACATCTTGTGAAACTTGCTGGTCATGTCACAGAGATAAGATGACCATAGCTCTGTTTATAGGAAACAGAGAAAGAGTTAGTGAACTCTTGGGATGATACATGTTGATGTATCAAGGTCCCATGTCTACACATGCCAAGACCGGTTCTTTGTACTTCATTACATTCTCTAATGATCTCTCAAGATTCAGACATATGTTCCTGTTGAAACACAAGTCCGAAGCTTTTGAGATATTCACAGAATATAAGTTAGAAAGTAGAGAACTAAAACGGGTATAAGTATTATGTCTTTTGAGTTACCTATTTCCTTTTGGGAGTTATGCACTGGAGAAGTTGCATACCTATTGAATAGGGTTCCGATCAAATCAGTTTCCTATCACTTCATATGAGATATGGAAAGGGAAGATCTCATATCTTAAGTTTGTTAAGATTTGGGGTTGTCCAGCCTATGTCTAAAAGCATAATCCGGACAAGCTCGAGGCAAAGTCAGTTCTGTAGAAGTTTGTTGGATATCCCAAGCATTCGCGAGGGAATATCTTCTGCCTAACCGAGGAATAAAAGATATTTTGTTTCTCAACATACCACCTTTGTGAAAGGGAATTTCTTGTGAAGAAATTAATGGTCAAAAGGTAGAACTGGAAAGAGTTCCAGCTATACAAACTTTAGCTGATAATTTATAAGAACCAAAGGATTCAATAGTTTCCAATGAACCTCAGACTCTCCGCCGATCTAGTAGGGTTCCTCACCCACCTGAGAGATACTTCAGTTTCTCTATGACAGTGGGAGCGAGGATTGCATCATGAGATGATGACCCAACTATTTTCGAGCTGGCCATCAGGAGTGGGACTCTGTAAGAATGGCTGGATGCTTAGCGATCTGAGATGGAATCCTTATACACCAACAAAGTATGGACTTTGGTTGCCTTATCTGAAGGGTTAAATCCCCATCATAAGCAAGAATATCTTGAGAAGATTACTTGGTATACATGGAAAAGTTGAGACTTTCAAAGCTATGCTTAAGTCCATCCAGATCCTACTTGCCACGGCTACATACCATGACTACGATATCTGGCGGTTGGGTGTCATGACTACTTTTCTAAATGATGATTTGGAATAGAGCGTCTATAAGTACACAGCCAGAGGGCTTCGTAGATAATGGGAGCAGCGGAAACGTGTGCAAGATGTTTTATGTGATAAAGCAGGCATCGCAGAGTTGGAACGTCTGTTTTGATGTGGTAGTCAAAGAGTTTGACTTCATCAAAATAGTACATGAACCTTGTATATACAAAAAGGTAGTAGGGAGTATGGTGGTGATCCTCGTAGAGTACCTGGATGACATACTCTTGATAGGGAAGGAGTTTCCTATGCTACACTCGGTCAATCTCCGCTTATCACAAGGATTCTCCAAGAGGGTGGTGAGATGGTATCAATCGATCCTGGGGAGAATCACTGGAAATGTTCCAGAGTGATAAGGACGGCTGAAAGTCAGTCACAGGCATTGTCTTTACTCTCAGTAGAGGGACGGTATGTTGGAAGAGTTCCAAGACAGATACCGTGGCATACTATACGATAAAGGCTAGATACATCGCTACCAAAGATGCTACCAAAGAGGCAGTCTGTGTGTATATTAGTTCATGAGATGAATTTCTTTCCTTCCATTGTGTGGCAATGGAGTTGTGGCTTATGCCTAGGAACGCCCGTCCCATCAGTGATCCAGACATATTCTAAGGCAGTGTCACCTGATCATGGAGATGGTTGATCTCTAGGGGATCGAGGTTAGGAGAGTAGACTCAGAGGACAACACGACGGATCCACTCACAAAGGCCTTTTTCCAGAGAGAGACTTTTATAGGATGGTTGAGTATGAGATACTACAACCACTGTTATCAGATGGCCCTAGTACAAGTGGGAGATTGTTAGTTATATGTATGCCCTAGAGGCCATTACTATACAAGAGATGTACATTGTAGTGGATGCTTGGACATATATAGGGAGGACTTTCTTGCTCGACATGATAGTATGCTATCTGGTTACTCTTTACCTTAACGTGTACACTTATTGTCTCTCTGCTACATGTTGGTAAATCCCTTAGGATGTGTACTTGACTACCTGGACTATGATGCGGATCATAGTAGTGGGGACATGGTAGTCCATAAGTACATCCTTCAAGGTCCCTAGTCGTGGGTGTATCGAGACGGGGCATCGATATACCAGAGTAGACTAGCGTATAGCTTCTCGACCCATATAGATGGGCGATGGATGATCCCATATCCATTGGTGTTGGACATCAGAGATGATATACGGGTGCTCAGTGGAGACTGGGTACACTGGACGGACTCGCCGAGAACTCCAAGATGGTATTATACCTCACGTCAGATGGCAGTTCTCTGGTGACACTGGTGCAGGTTAGTCTGTAGACCCGAGATCGTCATAGAGTCTTGTGTGATTCCCACTGTGCTTTGATTTCCACCTTACCATGTCCAAGAGGGCGTGCAAAACGGTGGTTTTTGGGTACAGTCCCGAGTCGCATGGAGGCAATGAACGATAGGAGGGGTTTCGTCTCTCCCGGTATTGGGGATTGATGTTGCGCTATGCTCGATTGGCCATAACAGGGAAGTCCCTGGCCAGGGTTGGTTTAGAGATTTACTGGTAAGCGTTACCAATAGTTTCTCGACCCGTTATGAGCCTCGCATCGGCATGACTTATCGGTTATTGGGGTCTGACGCTTACCACCCCTAGACTTGATATGCGACATATCAGACGAGGAGACCGGACTGTACGGTAGTGTCACTGTCAGGCTTTTTGCAGGAGTTGGAGCGGGCTTGCTTGCTGATCTTCCGATCGCTCAATACCTTGGTAGCCGTTACATCCAGCTAGTACCGCTGACGGCTTGTGGGTGCTTGATATGATCATCACCTACTGTCGGCGTATTGACGAGTCTTTAGAGTCTTACATAGAGGTTTTACTGGCTCAGGCAAAACGAAATAGGAGCGCATATGTGATATGTGCGGGACCGAGAATAATGCGAGTATGTGATACCGTATTCTATTCTCGCGATGTTAGTATCGATCGGTTATATGCGATATAACCAAGTTATCGAATCAAGGGTTGATTCGATAAGTCGATACATTGGATGTTAGTCGGTTATATATGATATAACCGGATTATTAAGTCAAGTGTTGATTTAATAATTTAGTGTATAATTGTATATGTGATATACTAATTTACATTAACTAACATTGGTTCACTTAAGCATTTGTTTTTCTCACTTGTGCACAACTTAATATATATGAGATATATATTTATTTGTGTTCATTTTGTATCATGGTTGTTGATACAACTTACATGGGTGTATAAGACTTATACCATACTAATTATAGTGTTGGGTTTTTATATTTAAAGTAATTCTAAAATTAGTGAATGATGAGCTCACATGCATGAAGCTTCATGAAGCTTAGGGTTGCGTTGACTTAGTCTACTAGTTTTGGATTACTTGAGATATTAATTAACCTAACCATTATAATGTAGCCATGGTTATGTCTCTACATGAGTTAGTATATGATACCCACTCACCCATGGTTAGCTCTCTCTCTCTCTCTTGATTAGTTTTTCATTCTCATTTTTGAGCTCATCTTCTTCCTCCTTCAAATGCTTGCTAGGGTTTGATAAAGAGAGAGAAATATAGTGAGAAAAGAAATTCTAAAGTGTACCCATTTCCTATTTCATCATTCTCTACTAGACTAGCACTTTAGTTTAGGGTGTTTGCTTCACTAATTCTCTAGTTAGTGAAGTAGAAGTTTGAGTTCGTATTCCCTCGACGTAGATCATCTTCGGCCTCGAAGACTTCAAGAAAAATCGTTGCCCTCTTCTCATGGAGCCGTATGAGAGTCCGAGAGTTCGATGATCGCAGCGAAGGGACTACAACAAGGAGCTTTAGAAGTGAAGGACCGATCTACAAAGGTTGTATTTCGTATTCACTTAGTCGTAAATGATATTTACTTGCATGTGAAACCCTAATTATCTAGCAAAGATCTTGTTTAGGGTTATTCGGCACGGCTAAAATTTTAATCGGGCATGGTTGATGGCTTGTAGAACCTTGTTAGAATGCCTAGTAACCCTACAGTAGTCGTGTCCTTTGTCTTCTTTCCACTTCCTTAGCTCCTTAGGTCGTTGGGAACGAGCTTGGGAGTCGGTCTTTCTTTCCGAAGTTGATCTACCTCGAAGGAATCTTAGCTAAGACTTTAGCTTCACAACAAATACCAAGTGAAGCAACTAGTGATCAAGATTTGCTAAGAATTGATCACTAGGAGATGTAGTGGCTAATCTCTAATTGATCTCTCTTTATCTTTTTCTTTTCTCTTTTAACAAAAACTCAAAAGAGAAAGAAGAAGACTTGGTTGAAGAACAAGCATGGCAACTCCAGAATAATCCTGCATCTTTTCTTTTCTCTTTCTTTTAATCTTTGAAATGAGTGGGGTTGTGACTCACCCTGGTGGGTCACAAGCCCACACCATTCCAAAGAATTCAAGAAGAGATGAGAAAAGAAAAGAGGTCACCTCATTGTACACATACATATATGCATATGTATATATATAAATATACAAATACACTAAAACAAGTATATGCTATAAATACATATACCCATATTCGTATCAAAATACGAATACCGTATTCGTATCAAAATACGAATACGGTATTCGTACTTGTCACACCCCGATTCCCAAGATACGTAACTACGGCACGTGACAGAGCCAACCATGCTACCTGTGGCTAGGAATTATCCCTCCACAGTCACATTATGGCTGTATGTAATAATTCTGAATTTTCTATACAAAATTTTTCTTTTTAATGTACAGAAAGGACTTTATAAGCCTGAGTACAAGTTATAAGTATATCTTGTTTAATAACAGCAAGAAGCCACTTGTAGCTCACTGGTAAAGCTTTGCACTACTGTGACTTAGCCCTTATGTTCGAATCTCATCAGACACATTAATTTTTTCTGATTTTCTTTTTAAACTTTTGGAAGCCCAAAAGTTTACACGTGCAATGCACATAAAAATGAAAAGTCTGAAGAAATAAACATGTGCAAAAAGGTATTAATACAGAGAGGAGCACGTGGCATAAATCCAACGGCCCATCTCCCAATTTCGACCGGCCAAACACCCTCAAAAACCGGCGCCGACGGTCCCCCCGTAGGAAATGAGGCCCGGGCTTTGCACACAAGTCTCTTGGCCTACCCCTAACTCCTCTGCACTGTTTGATTACTCTGCAATCAAACAGAGACCCCTCAATTTCCTATTTATCGCCTTTTTAATGCATTTTAATTCATCTTTTTAATTCCAGAACCCTAATTCCACACTATAAATACTACCCCATACCCTAGCCCTTCCTCATTCTGAAAATTATATCCAATATTCTCAAAGTTTTCTAAGTATAAGAAGAGTACAAGTGGAGTTAGCAAACAATCAACTTCCGGCGAAGATCGAAGCCGATTCCGGAGCTCCCGCGGCATCCCAAAGCTTTCCCCCTCTCTTTCTTCCTCTTCTTAACAAAATCAAATGGTAATTCCCTTCCAATCTCTTTTCTTCCTATTTAAAAATCTCTTTTTTCAAAACATATCGGTAAGTGGAGTTAATACCGACACTTTATTCTAAGCCCTAGAAATTTCACTTTAAGAATTGCTCATTCATATTTCTACACCTTACTTGTTAACATAAAACTAATGTTTAGAACAAACTTTCACTCAAAAATATCATGAAACATAATTTTAAATCAAATTTTACATTAAAATACCATGAACTTTGTATCTACCATATTTAATTGTTTTGCTTACTTATACATTTAGAAAACCTCACAGGGTAACGACCTACCTCTTACATACACGCATGGTTTCCATAGCACGATACTCTTCGAATGTATTTTTAGTTACGAACACAATTTTTCATTAAAATACAATCTACTATAAAAACGGTTTTCTTTGGAATTGTATTTTAAAATTCCTTTGCAAATAAGCCTCAATAACTCTTTTTAGGAGACCCGCTATTGAATGGTGCGGATTATCGCACATCCTTAGGCTAGTAGAGCAAGATGCAGAGCTTCTCACGGAGCATTCGATCTCGAAAGATTTTAAATACGGTTTTTAAGAAAAACGCATTTTCTAGAATAATAAAATTTAATTTTTTTAATTATATAAAATATTACAAATCTATATATTTTAAAAATATAATAAACTCACAATTTTTAAGATGGAAGAATTTCAAGTTTCACCAAAATACCATCATGATATTAATACAAGACAAGTTTTACAATAAAATACCATGAACTATTCAAATTAAGGTAATTATCACTAAAATACCTCAAATCCTTAAAATTCACATCCATGGAAACCCTAAATAATATAAGTAATTTCTCGAGGTTATTTTGAAACTATATTAAACATATTTTTCATAAAACCCCATCGAGTTATATAAAACAACATTTAAGGACTTTAATAAATATAGGTTTAAGCGGGATGATTTCTCTTGAGCCCTAGGGAGCCGGAGAAAGTGAGTGCTTACCTATTTAAGGTAGAAAACTTAACGGTGTTGTTGGCCGCCGAAAACCGGGAAGACAAACGTCTTGCCTGAATTTGGGGGCAGATGCTATTTGGTTTTATCCGTCCACCTCTCTGAAGATGCCAAGTTGATTTATGGCACCATGTATCGAAGGTTTAGACGGATGCGGCCGATGTAGCAAACTTCGTCAGATTCCCCCTCATTGTGAGGGGTTTTTGATTGTGGGGACGCTATTCCCTTGGGTTTAAGGACATCGTGGTCCATTGGGTTTAAGGACATCATAGTCCGGTTTAAAGACGTCATAGTCTGTGTGTTTTGGCTCAACCGTTTGGGGGTGCACCAAAAGTTATTGGTTGTTGAGACCCTCCATCTCTCTGAAGACGTTGAAGAATTACAACGACATATATCAGAGCTATGAAGAGATGTACCCTTGAACCAATAATGGTTGGGAGACCTGTAGTCAAGTTTGGGACTAAGATCAGTCAAAAAGATTCATGAGCATATGGGCTCAATTAATCCAAATGAGGGATCTGTGGCCAACTTGGGCTCGGCCCACTCAATTAAAATGTAGGACATTTAATTAAACTCAGTCCTTTTCATTTAACAATGGTGAGCATTGGTTTTGACACCTTTTTGTCTTTTATTCAGTGCTGAGAATTCATTATGGCTCTGGGTCTTTATTTACAGAACAGTTTATGTTCTCTCAGCGCACACGTGAGGAGCACGTGGTGCGCTTGGCGCTGAGCGCCAGACTTAGAGCGCTCAGGCGCTTCCTGTGAGATAGCGCACACGTGAGGAGCACGCGGTGCGCTTGGCACTGAGCGTCAGTTAATGAGTGCAGAGCGCTCCTTGTGAGATAGCGCACACGTGAGAAGAACGTAGCGCACTTGGCGCTGAGTGCCAGTTAACGAGTGCAGAGCGCTCCTTGTGGGATGCGCACACGTGAGGAGCAGGTGGCGCACTTGGCGTTAAGCGCCAGTTAACGAGTGCAGAGCGCTCCTTATGAGATAGCGCGCACGTGAGGAGCACGTAGCGCGCTTGGCGCTGAGCACCAATTAACGAGTGCTAAGGCGCTTCTTTAAATTGGAGCGCTAGAAGCGCTGTGGCGCTGTGCGCTAGTCTTGGAGTGCTGAGGCGTTTCTTTAAATTGGAGCGCTAAGGCTCTTCTTAGGCAGTTTTGATCGGTTCTGCGCTCTGAGAATTAAACTCTCATTTATAAGAGACTTTGTCTCGTGGGTCTAAGAACAAAGTTCTTATTTTATAGGAGATGTTACAATCTCTTATTTTTGATGAAAGGCTTTGCCTTTATGGATCTGTGATCTGAAGAGAATTGAATTCTTCTTCCCCCACCCCCCTTCTTATGATGAAATGCTATGATCTCTTTTGTGAAAGACGTCTGTCTTATAGATTTATGATCTAGAAAAAGAAAACTAAGTTCTTCTACATTTTATGAGATGATTTTATCTCTCTCTTTTATTTACCTTGAAGAAATTCTTCTTCCGAGAGCTTGCTCTTCTCTTTGAAATTTCTCAAAGTTTGTGGAGGGATTCCTCTGTGCAAGACTTGAAGTCTTGGGTCCTTTATATAGGGGAGGCTGATTTGTTGAATCAGTTGAAGTGATCTTTTCTCTAATTGATTTGGGAATGTTTCCCATCATTGGATCTTTGATCCAAGGGTTTCTGTTTTACAGAAGGCAATCTTCTTGTTTTTTAACAAGATTGGGAAAATCTTTTTCCCATACAGAACTTATTCTGTATCTTGGTGATTTTTAATCACCATTGGATTTTTGATCCAACGGTGTTCTAATGAGATAATTTGATGACTTTTAGTCATCTTTGTTGGATCTTTGATCCAAAGGTGCGGAACATTTAGTTCCAGCGCTAGCGCACTTGTGCTTTGCACGTGAGCGTTGCATCAGAGTCTTTGACTCTGGGTGCTAGCGCATTTAGCGCTAGCGCTCTTGTGCTTTGCACGTGAGCACTGCATCAGATTCTTTGACTCTTAGCGCTGGCGCATTTAGCGCGAGCGCTGCATCAGAGTCTATGGTTCTTAGCGCTGGCGCATTTATGAAGCACTGCTTCATTTCAAATTTCAAAATTTGAACAGAGCTTTACTCTGATTGGGAGAAACAAATGACCCCCACCATTGCACTCACGTGGCTTACACGTGAGTGCAGCGGTGGCAGCATCTGCGCCATTAGATCAACTTAGAAGTTGAAACGGCTCTAAGTGCATATAAATAGGGCCTTTGGCCCTTGAGATGACCTCTGTTTATCTTCTTCCTTGTTTTTCTGAGAATTAATTCTCTTTTAGAGCATAGCTCTTTGTCTTAAGAACTCTCTTAGAGACAGAACTCTGTCGAAAATTTTAGGTAAGATTTAAGCCCATTAACAGAGTTTTGCTCTACTTAAATCATAGATCTTTAAAGACTTTTAGGGTTTCTTAACCCGTTAATTAAAAAAACAGAGCTTTGCTCTCTTTAGATCATGGATCAGTAAAAGAAATCCTTTTTAGGTTTCTTTTAACCCATTAACGAAGAACTCTTAGAGTTTGCTTTAGATCTTAAAGATCCTGAAGTTGTTACTTCTGTAGAAAGCTTTGCTTTTAGGTTTTTTGATGGATTATTCCATCTTCTTCGTAGAGCATTGCTCTTTAGAATTTTTGTGGGGAATTTTATTCCCTTCATCATTAATTATGACAGATATCATATCTGTTGCAGAGCGCTGCTCTCAAGGGGGATTTACTCCTTGGCCCAAGGGGCGCTCATTAAATGAGAATCCTTTTAGGATTTCCTCATTTAATGACTGTCTTATCAAATGATGAGACTATTTTATTAATGATGAGCCATCATCTAGATCGTGTGGGTCCCCCTTGGTCCATTTCCACTGCATTGTTGTGTGGCGCGAATTTAAAGTACCAAGTGCTAGAACTTAAGCTGTAGCATTGACGGCTAAATTTTTTGTTCTTTTTCGCGCAGGTACTATGTCTTTCGACATTTCTTTCCCGTTCATCCGTTCGGAAAGCGGATTCCTTGAAGCGCCTGTGGACAGGGAAGTTTTCGCGTTGATCAAAGATCACGACCCGGAGCAAAAGAATCTTCATTTATGGGGCAGATGGTACAGTCAAATCATTAAGGGTTGGCGGAGCTTTTCTTGCGCGGCACCTTCGGAACCTATTTTGACGATCCCTTATGTTGACGCCCCTCCGGTGAACTATACCGTGGAGGAGGTCAATTGGACTTCAGAGGGTTTTCTTCAGCCTTTTATGGCTGCAATACCCGTACAGCCGCCGGCGGCTTTGGATACTCTAGGACGGCGTATATGCCAGGGCGAGTCGCGCCCTTGGGGACAGCCGTACATGATAGGTCTAACTCCTCGTCATCCAGCTGGGTATTTGCAATGGGCCCGCTACATTTTGTCGGCCAGGAAGTCGCAGCTGCTAAAGATCAGGTTGTATCCCGCAATTTACGCTTCCCTCTTCCAATATTCCACACCCCCTGCATGGTAGGTCAAGGCTTTTCTGGAGCAATGGAATTGATTATTTCGAAAAAGTGTGTTTGTAGTGTAACCGCAATCAGAACGGTGTCGCGTGTAGCTAGACCGAGGTGAGTACGGGTCGTCCTCAGGGAAACGTTGAATCTTTTATTCTTACTTTAGATGTGTTGAAAGAGAGAGAGAGAGAGATAAAGAATATTGTAAAATGGTTGTAGGATCTAGATCTACGTTAAACAAGAATGCAAAATATAGATCTAGATTAACTACGAATGTAAGTTTATATAAGAAGAGGGCTTGTAGGGTTCGTTAGGATTTAGGAGTTATGGATGATTAATTAAAAATTACTCTTTTTATCCTTTAATAGATTTAAAACTAGAACGACGGTGATGCATGTAGATTAGGGTTTCTGGAGGGAAAAGGAATCCCACTCTTAACTCTTATCTCGACACGGAACTCCGTTCATATCTAGCCTTTACCAAAACAATCATTAATCTAATCTCTAATCGCGGTCAGGACTAACAAAGAATTGTTAGCGCGCCCGATTAGGATGTTAATGATTCTTTTGATAAAGTTCATAAACTTTATAGGACTTAAAAAGGGTTTAGGGATGTTCATCATCCATTAGCCTACTCTAATCCTACGAACCCTAACAAGCGGAGAATTACTCATGCATGTTGGGAGAAAAAGAGATGGAGAGAAAATGCATAATTAAACTACGAAGAAATAGAATAAGAAAAAGAAAGATACCTTTATTAATCAAAAATATTCATTACACTTTGATTCCTTAGAAAATGATTACAAAGACTCGTTTGCTTCTCGATCTCTTCCAAGGAGGTAGACGAACAGTTGATGATCAGTCTGGATGCGTGAGCCGTCTTGGACTTCGTGATCTCGTCGACTTGATGATTTTTCCAAGAGGCTCTCGGTCTTTATTTATAGTCCCAAAGCCAGAAATTTAGCTTCCAAAATTGGAAGCTAACAGTATAGATTCACCCCCAAAATTTGCAAACCCTAACTCCCCTATCATGCTGCGGATCCGCGGCCAACAGGGGGGTTTGGCCACGGATCCGCGGCCAAGGGTGGGGATCACTTCATCAATTTTTTAGGGCTTCATCCTTGTGACATTTTGCAATATCTGGGACCTTTAGATCTTTGAAATCTTCTCGTAGTTGCTGCCAGACCTTGTCTCCAAGTTTTGCTTTCTTAATTAGGCAGGTTAGCTTTAACAACTTGATTTCCTTGATTTAAGACCTGAAAATTCTGCACAACAACTTAAATAATATTTAGTAGACTTTGTTCTACTAGGATTAGGTCAATGATATTATTTGCATATATTTTCCTACCAAATTCTAATTATAATATATCAACACATGGAAAATAGTATTTTTACACATAAACCCTCATATGTATGATATATTATAATAAAGACCTTTTTAATATAGAAATAGTAGGAAAAATGTAATAACAAATGTGCAGTTTTATCAACTGAACAAATACCCCCAAACTTATCTTTGATCGTCCCGAGCAAACTAGTTTATTCAAGAGAAGGAGAAGAAAAAGAAAGGAGAAAACTAAGCACACTTTCGTAGGCAAACACGATTGCACTGAGCACGTGCAACAAGCCGTTAAACCTCTAGGTGTCCCTAGTAGGAGGAGTGTTGTCTCCTGAGTGTTTTCAGCGGATTACACCCACAAAATCCTATAATAAAAGAGAGATGGTGAAATTTACATATAAAGATAAGAACCATAAAAGAAAGACTTTGAAAATTTAGAGTTTCCAACTACACTAGCTTTTCAGTTGTTATGAGCTCTATCTTAATAGTCATGAAAAGATGTTAGAAATCACATCATCCCTCAATAAAACATCGTCTTTATTTTTCATTCCTACCTTTCATCCAAACATCGATCATATACCCCTACGTGTGTGAATTGAACATCCCTACACTCGGAGAATTCAATTCAAGCTATCATACTCTTGTCCATCTGCCTCAGTACTTTTTAATTTGATGAATATTTAGATTTGCTCACACATTTTCATGCGACCGTTAATACTTCTTGAGGTACTAACCAACCGATTACTCATGTGTTTGCTGATAATATTTTCCTCGTCTTGCACCACCTAAGGCTTAGCAGTGACTCCCAGACCAGTTGGCCTTAGGGCACTAGGTGAAGAGGCACCCACGCTATATTTTTTTATTGCTGTCTTGGCGATAACAAAACCAGTGTTCATTTTTTTTCTTTTCACCATTTTTATATTTTCTTCATTTATTATTTCCTTCATACTTTGGCTTTTAGACAAGAGTATTTCAAGGTATTCTCTACTATCCCGAGTTTCAAGACGTGTGTAAGTGCATATAGTAGGGTATCAACATTCAAATGTTTGGCTTCCAGAATAGAAATTATTTTTGAGACTTATTTTTATTCTCAGATTAGTGACATCCTTCATCTTACTAACCCTTGGGACAACAGCTCATAACTACTTATTACTAGTTCGTTTAAGAAAACTTCTAATTTTCTTGGTTTTCTTAAACTATTCCTATCTTTCATATATAATTTTTCACTTTCTATTCTTTTATTATCAAAAAAATTTTGTGCTTAAATATAGTATAATGCAAAGTATGCGTAAATAAGCACAAACCTCCCCCAAACTTGTTTTCAACAGTGTCCTCACTGTTGCTATCTGCTGGATCACAAAAACCTGTAAGTTCGGGAGGACATTATTAATGGGGGCAAGAATATATGAAAGTGAAAATGCTCCCCCAAACTTATTTTTGGCTCACAAATTTGAGGACAAAAGTTATGTTCAAGAGCCGAGAATATACCCCCTGCTCAAACATGAGTTAGACAGTACGAAGCATTTTAAGAGGGAGTGAGTCATTTGGTCAAAGTAAGACTTTACAAAGGCCAAAAGTTAACACCAACCATTCAAAGATTTTATCAGTATAGCGTATAGGTTGGTGGAAGAATGTGTTGTATCGAGTCAAGAAAAAATTGGGAAGGGATAAGACAAGGTCTGGAAAGGGTTTGAAATTAGAGAAAAGAAAGAATGTGGATGAATGCGAATGATTAGGAAGAAGGAATGGTGACAGTTCAACCTCTATAGGTGGAGATTGATCAATCACAAAATCCGTATTGTTTAAAAATTCAAGTTCGTCAGCAAAAAGTTCTTCAAAACTTTTATCAATGGTGTGATTGAACATTTTGCTGTCAAAAAGTTTTGTGCCAGAATTTATTCTACTTGATTCATCAAAAATCATTGAGGTAGAGGACTCGAAAAACTCATCTACCTCATTTTCAAAAATATCCAAATCAAGTTGAATTTCTGGTATTATTGAACTTGAATTAACGGATTGTGATTCATCAAAACTCACTGAAACTATAGGAACAGAAGAAGAACCGGAGAAAGTAGAAGGTGAAATGGGTAAAAAAATTGGTGTGTCGAGTGTTGCTGAACCAGATGTGGAAGATGGAGGCTGTATTTCGGTCTGATCTTCGTGTATACCATTATCATCAACTTCAAGACATACTTGGGGTTCGGGAAGAATTAAAGGCTCAAGATGATGACCACAAGAAAGTGAAAGGATTTGATGAATTGGTGGGACAAAATCATCCAAAATTTCGGGTTCATCAATCAATATATCCCCAACGTCAATCACCTCATTCAAGTGAAGGTTAAAATTCTCAAACACCTCATCAAAAGTATGGTTTTCAATCAGTTTTGGTTCAAGAGTGGAGGTGTAGAGGTCACAAGGGTTGGGTATGGTTTCACTTGAAATGGACCCTTCACAGTTGGGTAAATCAAACACTACAAAGTCACACAACTTATCAGTCATTCTATTTGGTGTACTTGATGAATCTATGAAACTGGAGTTGTGGATTTCAGTTTGGAATGGGGAGGTTTGATTAGGAAGGGTGTACAGTTCTGTCTTACTACCCAAATCCTTCCTAATTTGGTTCGACAGTTCCAGAAATTTTTCTAATGTCTGCTCCAGACTAGTCTTGGGTTGATAAGGGGTTTCAGTAAAAGATTGAAATTCCTGTGGATAATTAAAACTCCCAAATGACTGATTAGAAGAACTGTCTAGAGTAGGTGGAAAAGTCGGATTGGATTGATAGGAATAGAATGGTTGCGGAACTTGGGTAAGAGTAGGATCAATATTATGATAAGAAGAATATTGATATGGGTTGGTTGGTTGGCTATTTTCAACAGACATCTTATATGCCACAAACCGCATATCAAACTCTTCTCCGGACAGTGGTGGTGACGGTTGATATTGGTCCGGGTTGAAACTTTGGCCTATAGACCTAGCTATGTGCTCAGCAATGGACATTCGTCTAGGGGCTTCCTCACTCTGGGTATGAACTGAAACAGGTGTAGGATTAGGATACGGTTGATAATACCTAGACTGAGGTGGCCAACTGTTTCTTCCTGCTTGTTCTATATGATCTCTTTAGGACATGGAAGAGCCGGACGGTATACCGAAGGGATTACGAAAACAAGAGATATCTGGTTGTGGACAGCAAAGCTCGGCAAGTGTTCTTCTGTTTAGGTCACCCATTATAAGAAGAGAAGAAGGGGGAAGGGTAAAAAAATAGGGAAGAAAATAATTGGTTTGTTTTGAAAAATGACAGATTTAGACAAATCATACAAAAATGCAGAAACAACCCTAGAACTATGGTTACCTAAGTCCAGTCTCTAGACCGCTCCTAGACTTCCAAAGGACAAGCCGCAGGATAAATCCTCTACCGCCTCTTTACTACCCTTGTATCCAGGTAAGTGCCAGGTGAGTAGGAGGCTCTCCACTACAAAAGTAGTGGTCCTAATTAAATAACCACTCGCCTTGGATACACTTGTCTAGTCACCACAAAAGTAATGCGGATAAGCGATAGATTACCCACGACCTTCCTTTGTCCTTATTGAGCGCGACAGTCCTTAGAGTCTGGTCTAGATATTTTTTAAATTAATGTAGGGTTGATGCAGATGCTCGGTTTGTGATTTGTGGGGCTTAGAAAGGGTGATGAAATCCCCACCTAATCTGGATTTGGTCTTGCCCCTTAAAAATCCGTATTAAAATATGCAAAAACAAACCGCAAAACAAAACTTTGCAAAATATATTTTTGAGCGGTGCTATTTTGCAAAGAATCCTGCAGAAAATAGATTTTATTGGATTTTAGAGGAGAGAGAAAGAGTTAAGAAAGATACCAGAGAAGTGTGAAACCCTAGATCTCCTGTTTCCTCAAGTCCGTGACTCCAGATTCCCTCGCAAAATTCACACACAAATCGTTAAATATGCAATTTGCAGTTTTGTTTTAATAATGATATGAATCGTCTGAGAATTCAACACAAATAGTAAGAATTAAAAATTACGCACGTATCCCCGGCAACGGCGCCATTTGATTGTTTCGAAAAAGTGTGTTTGTAGTGTAACCGCAATCAGAACGGTGTCGCGTGTAGCTAGACCGAGGTGAGTACGGGTCATCCTCAGGGAAACGTTGAATCTTTTATTCTTACTTTAGATGTGTTGAAAAAGAGAGAAAGAGAGAGAGATATAAAGAATATTGTAAAATGGTTGTAGGATCTAGATCTACGTTAAACAAGAATGCAAAATATAGATCTAGATTAACTACGAATGTAAGTTTATATAAGAAGAGAACTTGTAGGGTTCGTTAGGATTTAGTAGTTATGGATGATTAATTAAAAATTACTCTTTTTATCCTTTAATAGATTTAAAACTAGAACGACGGTGATGCATGTAGATTAGGGTTTCTGGAGGGAAAAGGAATCCCACTCTTAACCTTTATCTCGACACGGAACTCCGTTCATATCTAGCCTTTACTAAAACAATCATTAATCTAATCTCTAATCGCGGTCGGGACTAACAAAGAATTGTTAGCGCGCCCGATTAGGATGTTAATGATTCTTTTGATAAAGTTCATAAACTTTATAGGACTTAAAAAGGGTTTAGGTATGTTCATCATCCATTAGCCTACTCTAATCCTACGAACCCTAACAAGCGGAGAATTACTCGTGCATGTTGGGAGAAAAAGAGATGGAGAGAAAATGCATAATTAAACTACGAAGAAATAGAATAAGAAAAAGAAAGCTACCTTTATTAATCAAAAATATTCATTACACTTTGATTCCTTAGAAAATGATTACAAAGACTCGTTTGCTTCTCGATCTCTTCCAAGGAGGTAGACGAACAGTTGATGATCAGTCTGGATGCGTGAACCGTCTTGGACTTCGTGATCTCGTCGACTTGATGATTTTTCCAAGAGGCTCTCGGTCTTTATTTATAGTCCCAAAGCCAGAAATTTAGCTTCCAAAATTGGAAGCTAACAGTATAGATTCACCCCCAAAATTTGCAAACCCTAACTCCCCTATCATGCTGCGGATCCGCGGCCAACAGGGGGGTTTGGCCACGGATCCGCGGCCAAGGGTGGGGATCACTTCATCAATTTTTTAGGGCTTCATCCTTGTGACATTTTGCAATATCTGGGACCTTTAGATCTTTGAAATCTTCTCGTAGTTGCTGCCAGACCTTGTCTCCAAGTTTTGCTTTCTTAATTAGGCAGGTTAGCTTTAACAACTTGATTTCCTTGATTTAAGACCTGAAAATTCTGCACAACAACTTAAATAATATTTAGTAGACTTTGTTCTACTAGGATTAGGTCAATGATATTATTTGCATACATTTTCCTACCAAATTCTAATTATAATATATCAACACATGGAAAATAGTATTTTTACACATAAACCCTCATATGTATGATATATTATAATAAAGACCTTTTTAATATAGAAATAGTAGGAAAAATGTAATAACAAATGTGCAGTTTTATCAACTGAACAGGAATATTTCGACCCATACCTTCCTTTTGTCGGATCGAGAAGTCTCAGTATCTTTAGAGGAGTTTGTAGAGATCTCTGGCTTACCCGTTATGGGAGAACACTACGAGGAGTTGCTTCCTCCGGACGAGTACATCTTTGCCTCCAAATCAGTGGTAATAGGTCTTCCCCGGAGAACGCCATTCAACACCAGTTCCCGAGCTTGATCAAGGTGTTGAATATATACGAAAGTCTATTTCTGGAGTCTGGAGGGCATGGAGTTAGCTACGCAGACTTCATCGCTCGCTTTCTTCGTCCGGAAGCCTTATCGATGCAAGCTGTGTTGTTCACAAAGCTCAACGACCCGTTTGGTTTTGGTTTGGATAACTAACCGACGCCGGAGGTGGATTTAAAAAATTTCTTTATTCCGGCTGTTCCTGTCGTTCCCTTCGTGGAGCTTGCTGCTACGGACGTCGATGAAGAAACGTTCGTGATGGGGTTCATCGGCTTGTGGCTAAACTGGTTCGTGCTTCCCATGCACCCTCGTTATATGAGGCCATCAGTCTTTTACCCAGCCCATCGTATGGTTGCGGGAATGCAAGTGGCTTTGGGAATTGCTGGGTTGGCACACCTGTACCATGGTCTCAGCTTAGCGGCGGATACCACACAGCCAGGGGTGCAGCCCGTCACATTCTCGCTGCATTATTTTATGTCATGGATAGAGCTGCACATACTTTGCACTTTTGGTGTCCATAAACGGCCTCGTTTCTGCGACAGTTACAACTTCTCTCGAGTTATGCGCCTAGTTGACACGTCCGTTTTAAATACATCACAGCGGAAGGCTAGGGGTTTGCTATTTCGTCCGCATATGATTGGAGATAGCATGTCCTTTACCGATAAGGTTTTAACCATTGGCAAAGAATCCACAAAAATAGTGCAGCCACTGCGGGAAACTTTTAAATACGGGGTCTCTACCTTGAAAGCTCGGGAGATTCTTGACCTATATTCAATCAGGCCGGGCTTTCTCGTGTTTAGGCAGAACGATTCGGCGTTGTTCATGAGGTACAACCCACACCGTTTCGCCCAACAATCAAGCTATAATCAGGGCGTCCAGCTCGAGACCTTCCTAGCTGAGCGAGTTGCCACAGAAGAAGGTATTCGCAACGCATTACATCATTTTATGCGGTTGAACACCGACTCCAACTTCTTTATCAGTGAGCCGAGTTGTGTTCCGCGAATCTTGAATCATTGTTACTGTCCTGGCTGTTAAAATTAGGTCTGCTTGTCTTAGACTTGATCTTGGTACGTATATGTGGCGTAGTATCAACATTCGATGGGCGCCGTCATTAGGGAAGAAAAGCGATTATTGCTTGATCGCAAGGGCACCGCTCCCACTGGTAGACCAGCCATACCTTTGAAGCGACGGACCATCGTTCGTCATCCCTTGAGAGAAGCTGTTGCGGCTGTGGTACCACGTGTTATGCCTGAGCTGCCCCTACCCCGTGCGCCTGTAAAAGCGGTAGCTGTGGCATCTCTCGAGTCTGGCGTGGGTGCGAAGATAGGGACTCATCGCCCCAAATTGCCCGCCAAGCGCAAGCTTGTGTTATCGGCTCCCGGCACTCGCTCGCAGAAGAAAAAGAAGTCGATACTTTCTGCAGACGTTGTATTCGGCCAGGAGCCTCATGCTCCTTACATCGAGGGCCTAAGTGAGTATGGGACCAACGAAGGTTTGTTTATGGCGCCGGATGATACCGATCTAGAGGTTGCCATCATGGTTTCAAAGCAACTAGCTCGCGATGAAGTGGCACTAATCACCATCGCACAATCAGGTATACTTCGGTCATATCTTTCCGCGGCTATTTTAATTATTATGCTTTGACTTACTCTTTCTTCTTCAACAGGTATCTTCGCCGAAGAGGCTCTCGTAGCTTCGCTCAAGACTTTTGAGGAGGAAGAGAGGCTCCGCGCTTCCTTGGGCCTCGGTATATTTCGGCTCATTGTGCCTTCATTCCCTTTTTCTTCATGGGTAGTCTGACTCTTCTTTTTCATCTTATTGCAGGGACTACCTCGACCCAAGTTATCCTGAGTGCAGTTCCGATCCCGGAAGGTGGCGCGGCAACGCTTCCAGGGTCGGCTGCTGAAGTCCTAGCTCCCCCAGTATTGCTAAAAGAGGCTTCGTTTAAGCAGCCGATGACGGACGCCATAACGGCTCCAGAGGTGGCTCCTAGCTCTGACGATGACGTCACTTTGACGGAAGTCTTGATGAGGTCTTTTCTTACTGCCAAAGCTGACAAGAAGTGCAGGAAGCGTATGGCGAAGGAACGTGATGTCAGCTTGGCCGTGGGTGTAGGTTCAAGCGCCATTTCATCCGTCACTATTTCTTCCGAAGACGCCCCAGCTGTCATGTCTACCGTCTATAGACAAATGGTGCGCGCGACTCGAGAAGAAGCCGACAAGCCGCCTTAAGGTAATGTAATACTGGGTCTTTTATCAGAATTTATTCTTCAAATTCTTATATACCATATCTTGCAGGGCCAAGTCCTGACGATGAAGCGGCGGTGAGATGATGGCGACCACCGAGCCTGAAGCGGCTACTCTTTCTTGGCAGTCCGGGACCGTCCAAACCGCCGCCCTTTCCCTCTGCAGTTCCCCGCCATCGCCTGGTATTGCGAGTGTCACGATGGCAATTGTAGAATCAGGGGATGAAGCCACTGGTGCTGAAACCATTCCACTGAAGGAGAGTGAAGAAACCGCAACGCCGAGTGATGCTTTCGTTGCAATTTTGGCTGATGACCCATTAGGTGGGTTTCGGGTCGCTGTTTATTTTCTATTTCGCAATCCTTTTCAGCTTTTTCTAACGGTATTTTATTTGTAGGTGTAGCGAACACTGAGATTGTGTCATCTCAAACACTTGCGGTCGCTGCCATGACAGTTGCTCCCTCACCTTCTCCTTTGTCCTCCAAGATACTGGAAGGTATAGATTTGCGATCCATTTAAATGAACTATGACCACCGTCTTTCTTTTACTGACTATGTATCATCGCAACCTTGCAGGAGTTCTCTTTGATCATCTGTATCAAGTGCTGAACCCGCATTTCTCCTTCCAGTCGGAAGTCTCTTTGCCTGCTGGTGCCGGTAAGTATAGTTTTTAACCGACGTCCTTTTTTTTTTACGAGCGACCCTGCCGTTATTAATTTTAAATTGATTGCAGCACTAAAAATTGAAGGAGTGGACGAGAGAATCGTCGCGCCACCAGTACTCCCAACTCTGCCCCCTGTCACAGCCGGTATAGTAGACTCCATTGTTCATTCATTTTATTTATCTCTTGAGCTGACATCTGACTACAATTTGTTTTGCAGCAATCGCGCCGACTCCAGCCCCCTTCAAGTCTCAGATTCCCATGCCGACAGGACCTTTTGCTAGATGTCCATCTTCCAAAGGTGCTGTGAACAGCCTGCATATGTTGAGTGAATACATCGAGGAGCTTGACGCGGAGGTCCCTACATTCACTACAGATTTTGCTGCCGAGGTTAATCCAATGCTGGCGACGCTCGTGAACTTCCATAACGAAGGCGTCGTTGAGTCTTAGGTTAATCATTGCTGGAAGATTGAGGCCTGCCTGCATGAGCTTGAGCTTAGGCGTCCTGCTCCCGAGGTTCTGACTTTGAACTCCCAGCGGGCTGCATGGGTTGAGCAAAGTGCCCTTTTCCTTCGCCGTTTTGAACAAGAGGCGACCTTCAAGCGAAATGAACGTGAGGTGACTTCCGCTGAGTCTGTCCAACTGCGTGCCCAGGTCGAAGCGAATGCTGCGCAGCTGAACTCCATCTTTGAAAACCTTCAACGATGTATTTCTGATGGGCTGGTGCTGAGGAAGAAGCTTGACTTTACTGAGCAGGTCGCGCAGAATCAGGAGGCTGTTCAGCAGGAAATTGATGAGAAACTTTCATCCTGTCTGCAGCAACGGGCCCAAGTCGAAGCGGAGCTGGCTGCGGTGGCTGATCTTGAAAAGGAGCTGAGAGGAGTGCGCGAGCGACTTGCTGATTTGTTAAAATTGTCTCCTTCTCAATAGTCGCTTTTGTATCGATTGTACATTTGTAACTTATGAATAACATTTATTCATTTCGTTATTTTTATTCCATTCATTTTCATATGATGTAACTTGTATCCAATTGAATTTATAAATAATGGACACATTTCTTTTCTATCTTGTGTTATCGCCTTCTTTTCTTTGCTTTGTTGTCATGTGATTTTAGCAAATTTGGCATGTAGATGATAGATAATAGTTCATCTTGAACTCTTCGTAGGGTAGTGATGGCTTAGGAAACAGGTTCAGATCTGCCGCCTAAGACTTTTCAATTTTATGAGCCATGAGGGTCTCATAAAGATTTTTCTCCTTAGGAGTCGTGAGGATCTCGTAGGTGTATTTTCTCCTTAGGAGTCATGAGGACTCCTAAGTGCGTTTTCTCTTAAGAGTCGTAAGAATCTCACAAGAGAATTTTCTTCCTTATAAGTCGAGAGGATTTGTAAGTGGTTGATGAGTTGACTTGTTCCCGAGTCGAAGCGTTGCTTCGACGGGGAGGTTGAGGGTTGACTTTCTCTATTTTCTACGGTGTCGGGATCGACTTTCTCCATTTTCTACGGTGTCAGGATCGACTTTCTCCATTTTCAACGGTGTCGAGGATCGACTTTCTCCGTTTTCTACGGTGTCAAGGATGACTTTCTCCATTTTCTACGGTGTCGAGGATCGACTTTCTCCGTTTTCTACGGTGTCAGGGATGACTTTCTCCATTTTCTACGGTGTCGGGGATCGACTTTCTCCATTTTCTACGGTGTCGGGAATCAACTTTCTCCGTTTTCTACGGTGTCGGGAATCGACTTTCTTCGTTTTCTACGGTGTCAGGGATGACTTTCTCCATTTTCTATGGTGTCGGGATCGACTTTCTCCGTTTTCTACTGTGTCAGGGATGACTTTCTCCGTTTTCTACGGTGTCAGGGATGACTTTCTCCGTTTTCTACGGTGTCGGGATCGAATTTCTCCATTTTCTACGGTGTCAGGGATGACTTTCTCCGTTTTCTACGGTGTCGGGATCGACTTTCTCCATTTTCTACGGTGTCAGGGATGACTTTCTCCATTTTCTACGGTGTTCGACTTTCTCCGTTTTCTACGGTGTCGGGGGTCGAATTTCTCCGTTTTCTACGGTGTCGGGGATGACTTTCTCCATTTTCTATGGTGTCGGGATTGACTTTCTCGGTTTTCTATGGTGTTGGGATCGACTTTCTCCGTTTTCTACGGTGTCGGGGGATCAACTTTCTCCATTTTCTACGGTGTCGGGGATCGACTTCAGGTTGTCTGTGAACCGTGGAGTCTTGGAACTAGGGACTTTGCCGTGGCTCTGATTGGTAGTGTCGCGTCCGTATCCTGCTGGAATGAGGAGGAACGCCGTTGTGAGTCTCCAGGCTGTAGATGTTGCCGTCGAGATTTGACTCTCCGTTTGAAAGAGCCTGGTAGGGAAATGTGGTTCCCTTTTTGTTTATGCCCATGTATTGTATACAGGGGTCAGTATGGACTCGCCTGTAGGGCAAAAGTTTTATATCATTTTTTTTTGTTTTTTTTCTGCGATACTCTATCATTTCAGCATTTTGTATCGTGAAAGTCGTGATTGCCCAATCATTTCGGCTATTTTTCGTGGTGCCCAATCATTTCGGCTATTTTTTTCTTTTTACTCGCTGCTTTTTATTGCGAGTTGCCCAATCATTTCGGCTATTTTTGTATGCATATTTTTTACTTGCTGATTTTGTTTCAAGTTGCCCCATCATTTCGGCTATTTTTGTATGCATTTTTGGCTCGCTGATTTTTTTATCGCGAGTATGGAACTTGGAATCCGGTGTCAGTCTTAGCATCAGCATCGCTGCGACTAGAATATTGGGAGGAGTGAATCATCATTTGCCGTGAAAGGACTTGGAATTTAATTCCGATTCAGGCATCAGCATCGCTACCACTGGGACATTGCCAGGAGCGAATCATCATTTGCCTTTGTCGGTTCGAACAAAGGTGGCTTAGTAAACAGGATTAAGATCCTGTCGACTAAGACTTTTGAGTTCATGAGCCGTAAGGGTCTCATAAAAGTGTTTCTCCCTACGAGTCGTGAGGATCTCGTAGGTGTCTTTTCTCCTTAGGGGTCGTGAGGACTCCTAAGTGCGTTTTATTTTGTAAGTCATAAGGATCTTACAAGAGTGTTTTATCCTTATAAGTCAAGAGGACTTACAAGTGTTGTTCACCAAGCAGGGAAATTTCACGCCATTGGCGGGAACTTGGTGGGGGAGACGTTTATTGGTCCCCGTGGATTGTATACAAGGGTCAATATTGAACCGCTTGTAAGGCAATCTGGGAAAGGTGATGGCTTAAGAACAGGTTCAGATCCCTGTAGCTTAAGGCTTTTGAATCTTATAAGCCGTGAGGGTCTCATAAGAGCGTTCTCCTTACAAGTCGTGAGGATCTCGTAAGTGTATTTTCTCCTTAGGAGTCGTGAGGACTCCTAAGTGTGTCGCTCCTTTGTGAGTCGTAAGGATCTCACGCAGGTAGTTTTCTCCTTACAAGGTCAAGAGGACCTTGCAAGTGTCTTTTAACGAGATTGCGCCCTTTCGGGTTTTCACAAACTTGCCGGTAGCCCTGCTGTTTTTACTCACGGAGCCCTTTCGGGTTTTCATCCGTGCCCATTTCTCTTATGGACATACCTTTTTTTTATGCGTCAGCCCAAAGATGCTGCGGGTTTGTAGTAGTTTAAGGACGTTACGGTCCGTAGATATTTTTAGGACATTACGGTCCATTGTTGCCATATTTGAGACAAATTTCTAGTTTACGGACTTTTCGGTCCAGCGTTCATCCTGTATGCACGTGTATCTGTCACGTGACGGGATATGTAACGATAAAGTGGGATACACCCATTTAGGGTATGAATTAGTTTGGTTGGGGTATTTTGTGATCCATCCATACCGTGACTTCTTCCACTTGATGTAGACGCCTGGCTTTTTCAAATATGGCCATTTTGCGTTCTCGATCAACTTTGCTCTTCTGACGGGCTTCGTTTAGAAGCACGTCAATCAGCTCATTGGACGGTTCCAAGGATTTTTGGTGTCGATTCTGCCCCCAGCTTCTCTGCATCAGAAGCTTCCTTATCATCTATTGACGAGTGAGAGATCATGTGACAACTTGCCACGTAATTTTCGGGGTTTTTCTTACGCGTCGTCTCCCTTGTCATTGTCATTGCCTCTGTTCTCAAGGATATGGTTGAGAAACTCATGGAGTATGACTGGAGTCCGTGCCTTCTGGTTATATTCTTCCAGCGCGTCAATATACTTTTGCAGATTCGTGCGCTTGTCGTCAGACTGCGCTGGTTTTTTGGTCTTCTTCTTTTCTTCGAAGACTTTGACGGCTGAGCCTTGGTGTTTTGCTCATCGCTACTAACTTCTGATGTTGGGCGTGGTTTCAGCATTCCATCGATGATCTCCGGCTCTTGAGGGCTTTTCCACCTGATCGCCGGACATGTTTGAAGATCTTTCAGCATTCTTTTAGTTTTTGCCGAAAGAACAACTTCCCATGGAGCTTCCTCTATGAATGAGCATGATGCCCCCGGCATGTCCATCTTTTTCGAAGCATGTGGTTATGGCGGGTTCACCTTCCAGTTTTTAGACAACATGAATTTGCCTTGCTGGTATTGGTCTTCAACCCAGTTTTTGAAGACGTAGCAATCTTCGAATGAGTGACCCATTACTCTGTGGTAGGGACAATAGTTAGGATGGTTAATGTCACCAGGTTGCGACGGATGTCTTCGATCCGGCAAAGTGATGAGCCCGTTGCGCACTGCCAGTTCGAACAGTCTTCTTGTTTTATCCTGGGGAAATGAGTAAGGACGTCTTAACTTCTCATCGAGGTATCGCCGCTTGTTGCCTTGGCGAGCAGCTGGTTTTGGACCACTAGGCTGCAGAGCATTAACGACGAAGGTCGCTTTCCCTTTCCCCTTTTCATTTCGAGGCTCCATCTTCGAAGAAGATGCTTTATAACCCATCTGATCCATTTGGGCCAGCTTGTCAATCAAGGCTTGGAAGGTAGTCGGCTTGAAAAACATCATGGACTGGGATATGGTCACCTGAGGATCGAGGGTACCGACGAACATGCCTACTGCAGGAGCTTCTTCGATGCGTTGTTCGCATTTCGACCATAGGTTCCGCCACCGTATCGCATACTGAACCCATGTTTCGCTTGGCTTCATCCTGGCGTTGATCAATGCCGTGATTGGGGTGTGTTCGCTAGCGCTTGCGAACCTTTGTGTAAACAGTAACTCCATTTCTGCAAATGTCTTGACAGAGTCATTCGGGAGCTCGGAATACCACTTAAATGCTGTCTTCGACAAGCTGCCAACGAATTGGCGAAGCAGTAGCTTATCATCACCTCCGGTGTTGCCGCGCAGAGCCCTGAATTGAGCAATGTGCTGGTGTGGATTTCCCGTCCCCTTATATACATGGAATTTAGGGATCGTATACCCCGGCGGGTACTTTATTTGGTCATACCAATCCGGATAGGGTCGTCCAGTCATAACAATTTGGCCGGCCGCTTCGCTCGCCTGATGAGCTCGTATCTGTTGAGCGATATAGTCATCCAGGGCGGCTTTGGAGATGGTCTCCTCTTTGGCTGCTGATAGAGCCAAAAGAGGGTTCGATGTCTCCCCTCTGTCGTCTTCAAGGATAATCGGGGGGTCTTCAGTTGGAGGATCCGGCTGTATTATCATCCCGACCATATCTTGGAATAAAAGCGCCATTCGTTTTATGTTGGCTGCTTGTTCCGCGACCTCTTTGTCTTTCTTCTCGAGCATTCTTCAGAGGAACTCGGCGTCAGTTTCCTGTTCCTGGCGCTATTCCGATGACGTCTCCGGGCTTGCTTTTAGCCCAGTGAGTGCAGCCATAGTTGTCAGCATCTCCTGGAGCTTTTGCTGTTGTTGCTCCTGAGCCTTTGTTACTGATCGGGTGAGCGGTCGGTGATCCGTAGAAGCACGGCTTTCCTCTTTTCTGGAAGCCATATAAACAGTATGCACTACCATGCTCCCAGACTTGGGGCGTTTAGATTCAATGTCCTTGCGATTCATCACAGGCATAGGAATCTTCTTCGCCCTCCTCTTTTTATGGACAATTGAAGTTGATGGGGCTGTTGCAGCGAGCACCCAAGTAGATGACACCATCTGTGGTACGACAGGGTGATCCTTCTCTTGCCGAACCTTCATTTTCTTTGGTTGGCAGGAGCAGTCTTGGTTGATCACCGAGTCCTGGACCTGTCGCCAGACCTTGTGAATTTTAGAGGACAGCCGTTGAGGGGGCTGCTCTGGCTTCACCTTTGTAACATCCTCCATAGGTGGAGGAGATCTTTTTAGCACGGCAGTTGGCGAATTCCTGTGTACCCTGTTAAGTAGTTCAAAGTTGTTCCCAGTTGGAACGGCAGCATCGATTTTCACCATTGGGGCTGGTGGAGTCAGTCCAGAGGGAGAACTGCTCCCAGCTTTCCTCACTCGGCGCCAGTGGCGACGTCGAGCATGTCTTGCAGATGGGACTGGCTCAGTTAAGAGGGTGGCTTCCTCATGCCCCCTGTTCTGGTGAAGGGTTGCTTTGTTGCCAGCCTATCGAAGACTGACGTTCGCTGAAAAGAAACGTCTAACCTGTCGAAGACTGACTCTTGGGCAGGGGAAGTAGTTTGTACGACCTCACCCGAAGCAGGAAATGGGATGGCCAGTCTCGCAAAGACCGGTCCCTTAGCAGGAGAATCCCCTTTGACGACTTCGTCCGTCGGAGTTGGAATGGCTATCCGCTTCGGGATGACTCGTTCAAGTATTGCAGGCTTCTTCATGGACCCACTTGAGCTTTGGCCTAGTCTGTTAAAGACCGAGGCGTTGGACTTGGAATTGGTCGGCCCGTTGAGAGGGGCGGTGGTAGTCGTAAGCCGATCAAAGACTGACTTATTCGGAGCTTCCTGTGACGGTATTGGGACGCTGAGGCTTGCCGGTGGGATCATTGTCCCAAAGAACAGTCCAGTGGTTGCCTGAGTCACCTGTTCCACTGGCATGGCGAAGATGGAGGCCGCTTGGGGCCCATAGGTCACTCCTCCAGCGAGGACGAAGTGGGAGTTGCTGTTGCAGTTGGTGCAGTGGGAAGCCATTTTCTCTTCTGCACGGAGCAAGACACCAAATCTTAGCACCTCGAATCCACAGGCAACCATAGCAAACCGCGATTTGTTCGCGAACATGATACACGAAGTATGGAGTGGAAAGAGGAAAAGGTCCCATCGGACGTGCCAGAATCTGTTCGCCGCCGAAAACCGGGAAGACAAACGTCTTGCCTAAATTTGGGGGCAAATACTATTTGGTTTTATCCGTCCACCTCTCCGAAGATGCCAAGTTGATTTATGGCACCATGTATCGATGGTTTAGACGGATGCGGCCGATGTAGCAGACTTCGTCAGATTCCCCCTCATTGTGAGGAGTTTTTGATTGTGGGGACGCTCTTCCCTGCAGGCGCAAGCCCCTGCAGTTAATTACGCTACTACATCGCGGTAACCACTTTCTTCTTCTCTAGATGGTCACTTCGTGTCAGGTATGTTTGTTTTATTTTTGGTTGCCCGTGGATTGTATACAGAGACTAATTTATGTTGTCGCCCGTAGGGTGTGGATTAGTCCAAATCCGTATTTTCTTAGATTTGGTTTTGGGTTGGGTTTAAGGATCGTTAATCTCATTTGAGACTAAGATCAACTTAAACACTTATTAAGGATACGTTAGTCTAATTTTAGACTAAGATCTACTTAACAGGATCATTTAGATCCAACAAAAGAGCATTTGGGCTCTATTGTTTTAGTTCAGGGACATTGCGGTCCATTAGGTTTAAGAACATCATAGTCCGGTTTAAAGACGTCATAGTCTGTGTGGTTTTGGCTCAACCGTTTAGTGGTGCACCAAAAGTTATTGGTTGTTGGGACCCTCCATCTCTCTGAAGACGTTGAAGAATTACAACGACATATATCAGAGGTATGAAGAGATGTACCCTTGAACAAATGATGGTTGGGAGACCTGTAATCAAGTTTGGGACTAAGATCAGTTACAAAGATTCATGAGCATATGGGCTCAATTAATCCAAATGAGGGATCTGTGGCCAACTTGGACTCGGCCCACTCAATTAAAATGTTGGACATTTAATTAAACTCAGTCCTTTTCATTTAACAATGCAGAGCATTGGTTTTGGGTTCTGACACCCTTTTGTCTTTTATTGAGTGTTAAGCATTCATTATGGCTCTGGGGCTTTATTTAAAGAACAGTTTATGTTCCCTCAGCGCACACGTGAGGAGCACGTGGTGCGCTTGGCACTGAGCGCCAGACTTAGAGCGCTAAGGCGCTTCCTATGAGATAGCACACACGTGAGGAGCAAGTGGCGCGCTTGGCGCTGAGTGCCAGTTAATGAGTGCAGAGCACTCCTTGTGAGATAGCGCACATGTGAGTAGCACGTGGCGCGCTTAGCGCTGAGCGCCAGTTAACGAGTGCAGAGCGCTCCTTGTGAGATAGCGCACATGTGAGGAGCACGTGACGCGCTTGGCGCTGAGCGCCAGTTAACGAGTGCAGAGCGCTCCTTGTGAGATAGCGCACACGTGAGGAGCACGTGGCGCGCTTGGCGCTAAGCGCCAGTTAAGGAGTGCAGAGTGCTCCTTGTGAGATAGCGCACACGTGAGGAGCATGTGGAGTGCAGAGCGCTTCTTTAAATTGGAGCACTAGGAGCGCTGCAGCGCTGTGCGCCAGTCTTGGAGCGCTAAGGCGCTTCTTTAAATTGGAGCGCTAGGAGCATTGCGGCGCTGTGCGCCAGTCTTGGAGCGCTGAGGAGCTTCTTTAAATTGGAGAGCTAAGGCTCTTCTTAGGAAGCTTTGATCGGTTCTGCGCTCTGAGAATTAAACTCTCATTTATAAGAGACTTTGTCTCGTGGGTCTAAGAACAAAGTTCTTATTTTATAGGAGATGTTATAATCTCTTATTTTTTGTGAAAGGATTTGCCTTTATTGATCTGTGATCTGAAAAGAATTGAATTCTTCTTCCCCCCTCCCTTTTTATGATGAGATGCTATGATCTCTTTTGTGAAAGACGTTTGTCTTATAGATCTATGATCTAAAAAAAGAAAACTAAGTTCTTCTTCATTTTATGAGATGATTTTATCTCTCTGTTTTATTCACCTTGAAGAAATTCTTCTTCCGAGAGATTGCTCTTCTCTTTGAAATTTCTCAAAGTTTGTAGGGGGGGTTCCTCTGTGCAAGACTTGAAGTCTTGGGTCCTTTATATAGGGGAGGCTGATTTGTTGAATCAGTTGAGGATATCTTTTCTCTAATTGATTTGGGAATGTTTCCCATGATTGGATCTTTGATCCAAGGGCTTCTGTTTTACAGAAGGCAATCTTCTTGTTTTTTAGATTGGGAAAATATTTTCCCATACAGAACTTATTCTGTATCTTGGTGATTTTTAATCACCATTGGATCTTTGATCCAACGGTGTTCTAATTTTCAGAGATAATTTGATGACTTTTAGTCATCTTTGTTGGATCTTTGATCCAAGGGTGGGGAATATTTAGTTCCAGCGCTAGCGCGCTCGTGCTTTGCACGTGAGCGTTGCATCAGAGTCTTTGACTTTGGGTGCTAGCACACTTAGCGCTAGCGCTCTCGTGCTTTGCACGTGAGCGCTGCATCAGAGTCTTTGACTCTTAGTGCTGGCGCTGCTAGCGCTCTCGTGCTTTGCACGTGAGCGCTGTATCAGAGTCTTTGACTCTTAGCGCTGGCGCATTTAGCGCGAGCGCTGCTAGCTCTAGTGCTTTGACTCTGGGTGCTAGCACACTTAGCGCTAGCGCTCTCGTGCTTTGCGCGTGAGCGCTGCATCAGATTTTTTGACTCTTAGCGCTGGCGCATTTAGCGCCGACGCTTTTATGAAGCGCTGCTTCATTTCAAATTTCAAAATTTGAACAGAGCTTTGCTCTGATTGGGGGAAACATGTGTTATCAAGGTAATATTCTTAGAAAAAGACACAAATCATGCCTCCCATGTGCAGCAGTTACCGATAACTCCCGAACCAATTCAGGATCTAAATCAGTTACAAGTGTCTGACTCAAGTCTGAATCCAAACTCAACCCTGAATCTAAAACCAAACATGTATACTTGATCATGAACTTTAATCCAAACTCAAGTCAGAATCCAATTCAAACATGAACCCAAAATCTAGCTTGCATACTTGAACATGAACCTGAATACCTGAATTCAAACACATATATCAAACCTGAATACATGACTTGACTTGACCCGAACCATGAATACAACTTGACATGAATACAAGAATGCTTGACATGAATACTTGATATAGACATGAACTATATCTTGCAACTCGATGTATTCATGGATTCGAGCAAAGCTGGTAATTTTAGCTGTAACTTAGCATATACGGGGTGCTGGGGTAGTTCATGCGTGAATCCAGCGAAATCTCAGAAGTCCCACTAGATCATGAATCCATGTCTACTAACACAAGCAAGCAATCATGAAGGCCCATGTTTCCTTTCTCCTGGATTACAGCCTGTTGAGTTTGGAATACTTCAACACTGGGTTGAAATTCCGTTACTGACACTTGATTCGGGCCCGTGGTTCCTTACCCCTGGATTACAGCCTGTTAGATTCGAGAACACTCTTAAGATTGGCTGACATTCACTATTGAACTTACGTTAAATTAGTATACCCAAGTAGAGACCTGTTAAAACACTTACATTCACTGCATGTTCACTATACGTATACTACACGACCATGTTACTTTTATTTGCCATGCTTATCTACTTGTCATACATTACCATACTTGTTCACCTATATCATGATAAAACCGCATGCTACATAAACTCGCCATGTTTATATTAAATGACATGCTGACACATTATACTTCATAATCCATTGTTCATGATATACATTTTCTTTATCATTACACTTTATATTTCACTTCATTTCTTAGGACTTACAGAGCGAAAGTTCGCTGACAGGCATTCCACTTTTCTCTGTTTTCTTGGAATGTTTGACAGATACTGTGGAGACTGAAGAGGCAGACATCTCAGAGGAAGAGCACGATCAGACCGAGATCCAGGCCTAGACCAGTTACCTTTTCTCGGTTTATATATGCCACATGTTTAGGCATTTCCATCCTTGTATTTTCTTTCAGTTAAAATCATGTATTGTAAATGAATCAAGTTGAATGTAAATAAAGTTATTGAAGTTTTAATCTCATGTTTATTCTCTTGTCATTTTATATTGCTTATTTTACGCTTAGCGTATTTATTTCGGGAAATGATCTTCTCGAAATAAATATGTTGCGGCCTTGCCTCGTCACCGTTTCTGTCTACTGGGAAGAGGAGCGTGACACTGTTTATCAGATATCAAGAACAGTAAAATATATAATCTAGCTAACACATGTCCATCTGCTACAATAAATAAAATCAAGAAAATGCATATAGCAGAAACGAATCAAGATCCAATAAACAATAGTATCTGAATCACGTCCCATAAGGGCTCACATCCATAGAAATAAAACCGCGGTAATAAATAAACTAAGAGTCTAAAACTAGCTCCTCATTGCTCGGCTTGATGACTAAAATACTCATGATCTGCCTGCGATAAAGGTAGAGGAACTGGGTGTTCAGTTGATAAAACTGTACATTTGTTATTTCATTTTTCCTACTATTTCTATACTAGAAAATGTGTTTATTATAATATATGATACATATGAAGGTTTATCTGTAAAAATACTATTTTTCATGTGTTGATATATTATAATTAACATTTGGTAGGAAAATGTATGCAAAGATACCATTGACCAAATCTTAATGGTGAAATTAATATCTCAATAAAACAAAACTCCACTAATATTATTTGTTGAGATTGTGCAGAATTTTTCAGGGCTAAAAATCAAGGGAATCAAAGTTGTTAAGAGCAAACCTGCCTAATTAAGAAAGAAAACTAAGAAATCAAGTCTGGCAGAAATAAAGAAAAGATTTCCAATTTCCAAAGGTTCCAGAGATCGCCATGTGTCACAAGGAGAAAAGCCCAGAAGACCAAATTCACCGATCCCTCTACAAGGCCGCGGATCCGCGGTCAAACGTATTTGTTCAGTTGATAAAACTGCACATTTGTTATTACATTTTTCCTACTATTTCTATACTAGAAAAGATGTTTATTATAATATATGATACATATGAGGGTTTATCTGTAAAATTACTATTTTTCATGTGTTGATATATTATAATTAACATTTGGTAGGAAAATGTATGCAAAGATACCATTGACCAAATATTAATGGTGAAATTAATATCTCAATAAAACAAAACTCCACTAATATTATTTGTTGAGATTGTGCAGAATTTTTCAGGGCTAAAAATCAAGGGAATCAAAGTTGTTAAGAGCAAACCTGCCTAATTAAGAAAGCAAACTAAGAAATCAAATCTGGCAGAAATATAGAAAAGATTTCCAATTTCCAAAGGTTCCAGAGATCGCCACGTGTTACAAGGAGAAAAGCCCAGAAGACCAAATCCACCGATCCCTCTATAAGGCCGCGAATCCGCGGTCAAACCTACCTGCTGACCGCGGATCCGCCGCGTTCCAGAGACCTTGTGAGCTGCGATTTGGGTGGGAGAATCTTAACTGTTGGCTTCCAAATTTGGAAGCTAGGGTTCTGGCTTTTGGGGTATAAATAAGGACCGAGAGCCCCTTGGAAAAATTATAAAGTCGACAAGATCACGAAGTCCAAGACGGCTCACGCATCCAGGCTGATCATCAACGGTTCATCTACCTCCTTAGAAGAGATCGAGAAGCAAACTAGTATTTGTAATCATTTTCTAAGGAAAACAAAGTGTAATGAGTTTGGTTGATTAATAAAGGTAGTTCTTTTTCTTATTCTATTTCTTTGTAGTTTCATTATGAATTCTCTCTCCATCTCTTTTTCTCCCAACATGCGCGAGTAATTCTCCGCTTGTTAGGGTTCGTAGGATTAGGGTAGGTTAATGGATGATGAAAATATCTAAATTCTTTTTACGTCCTATAAAGTTTATAAACTTTATCAAAAGAATCATTAACATCCTAATCGGGCGCGCTATCAATTCATTGTTAGTCTCGATCGCGATTAGAGATTAGATTAATGAATGTTTTGGTAAAGGCTAGATATGAACGGAGTTCCGTGTCGAGATAGGGGTTAAGAGTGGGATTCCTTTTCCCTCCAGAAACCTTAATCTACATGCATCACTGTCGTTCTAGTTTTAAATCTATTAAAGGATAGAAAGAGTAATCTTTAATTAATCATCCATAACTACTAAATCCTAATGAACCCTACAAGCCCTCTTCATATATAAACTTACATCCGTAGTTAATCTAGATCTATATTTTGCATCCGTGTTTAACGTAGATCTAGATCCTACAACCATTCTACAACATTCTTATTTCTTCCTCCTCTCTTTCTCAACACATCTAAAGTTAGAATAAAAGGTTCAACGTTTCCCAGAGGACGACCCGTACTCATCTCGGTCTTGCTACACGCGACACCGTTATTGATTGCGGTTATTCTACAAACACTTTTTTCGTATCAATCAAATGGCGCCGTTGCCGGGAATACGTGCGTAATTTTTTAGTCTTACTATTTGTGTTGAATTCTTATTCGATCTATATCATAATTAAAACAAAACTACAAATCGTATATCTAACGAAGTGTGTGAAATTTTTGCAAGGAGATCTGGAGTCACAGACTTGAGGAAACAGGAGACAGAGACATTCATTGAGATCCAGAGGAGTACAGAAGGACATGTAGCAAAAATAATCACCTAAACCCTCAGCCACGCGGCGGAATCGTGGTCAGAAGACCCTTGTGGCGGCGGAAACGCGGCACAACTGAGGATCTAGGGCTTCAATCTTCTCTGGTAAGATTCTAACCTCTTTCTCTCTCCTCTGAAATCCAATAAAATCTCTTTTCTGCAGGATTCTTTGCAAAATATCGCCGCTCAAAAATCTTTTTGCAAAGTTTTGTGATTGGTTTTGTTTTGCATATTTTAATACGGACTTTAAGGGGCAAAGACCAAATCCAGATTAGGTGGGGATTTCATCACCCTTCCTAAGCCCCACAAATCACAAACCGAGCATCTGCATCAACCCTACATTAATTTAAAAAATATCTAGACCAGACTCTAAGGACTGTCGCGCTCAATAAGGACAGAGGAAGGTCGTGGGTAATCTATCGCTTCCGCATTACTTTTGTGGTGTCTAGGAAAGTGTGTCTAAGGTAAGTGGTTACTTAATTAGGGCTACTACTTACGTAGTGGACAACCTCCCACTTACCTGGAACTTACCTGGCTACAAGAGTAGTAAAGAGGCGGTAGAGGATTGATCCTACGGCTTGTCCTTTGGAAGTCTAGGAGCGGTCTAGAGACTGGACCTAGGTAACCTTAGTTCTAGGGTTGTTTGTGCATTTTTTTTGTGATTTGTCTAAGTCCGACACACTTTTTCAAAAACAAACCAATTTTAAATGACACACACGCTGCCACTTGCGCTAAACCCGCTTAGTGCATGCTCGGCTGGACACGAGATTCTAGTGCCCATCTTGTCCGCGTTCCTGCTATCGACTCCGAAGTCGGTGCTTCTTCATCTTCTTTTCCCCCACCACCCACCACGACCGAGATGGACGGAGCTCCATCAAATTATAACACCACGCTGCCACCGCCCATAGGTGTGCAGAATCCACCTCGCATCTCTCTCCAAGAGAGATGCTATCCTATCCGTGGTCCCATTCCCACTTGTCTATCTATTCCACCAGCTAACGGGGATAATTTTGAAATTAAACCCCACTACATCAATCTGTTACCCAGATTTCATGGGCTTGAGTGTGAAGACGCGTACGTTTTCATCACCAAATTCGAAAACGTATGCGCAATGATGGGTACTTCACAACTGACTGTGGATGCTATGCGCTTGCGTCTTCTCCCATTCACTTTGTGCGACTTGGCAGAAAAATGGCTTTATAATACTGTCGCACACTCTATCACTAACTGGGATGAATTCGTAATAGCATTTCTTAAGAAGTTTTACCCAAACCATAAGACCGCCCGTGTTAGGAGCGAGATCAACCAGTTTACCCAGCTTCCCAATGAACCATTTTGGAAGTGCTTTGAACGTTTCAAGGATCTGCTTGTCCAATGTCCTCATCATGGAATCAATAGATGGGATTTGTGCCGAATTATATATGAGGGCATTAATCCAGCGACATAGCAGATGCTTGAAACAATGTGTCAATGCAATTTCATGTCTAAAGATGACGGTGAAGCGTGGAAATATCTGGAAGACCTCGCTGAAAATAATTTGCAGTGGAAAAGCGTAAGACCACCTTCAACTAGGGGAGATATTCACCAGCTCGATGTTTCCATCGCAGTAAAAGCCGAAATGGCAGCGATGCAGAAGAAACTCGACGCTATTGAGAACAAGTTCTCATCATTCTCCCTAAATCAGGTAACGCTTCCCAAGACCGTGTGTGGTTGCTGTTCTGATCCTTCACACTTAACGGATGAATGCCCTATGAATGCATCGTTTCAAGGTCACGAGCAAACTAATGCTTCTTTTCAGCAGCGACCTAGAAACGATCCTTTTTCTTCCACGTACAATCAAGGATGGAGGAATCATCCTAACTTTGCTTGGAACCAAAACCAACCCCAAAATCAAAACCAGTTCCAAAGAAATTATCAAAGACCTCCTCCACAGCAACCACAACCACAAAGTCAGCACCCCTTTCCGTCACAAAATTTCCAAAATCCGGCCAACACTTCTGTACCACAATTGGCCGGTACTGATAACTCTTCACTCGCACAAACTTTGGATTTGTTTATGAAACATTCCATGCAAATGTCAGCTGATATGAAGTCTTCTATTGATACCCTAACGAAAGACTCCGCCTCCCACGGTGAGAGTATTAAATCAATAGAAAATCAAATTGCACAGTTGAACGCCGCAATGAGTGCGAGAGAGAAAGGGAAACTCCCATCTCAACCCATACCTAATCCTGGCCACTCACAAAGTTATAATGTGAGTGCTGTTACTACGTTGAGATCGGGAAAAGTGCTGAATAACCGAGTGGGTGAGCAATGTGATGATGTTAGTGACACCAATGATACCCCAGCTTCTTCTTCTTCCCCTAATTCGTCTAGTCTCCCACCTTCATCCGAGCCTATTCTCTGTTTTCCCTAAGGCTCGAACCCTTCGCCCATTTCCTCGAATCTACCTAAAACGATTCCCACTCCAATTCTGGGATCCACTCCATCCCCACAATCCTCTCCAATGTTAGACCAAACCCTTATTGATAAAGCACCTTATCCAAACAGGTTAAGGGGCAACAGTCCAAGTCCACAAATGGAGAAGATTATGGAAATTTTTAAGCAAGTTAACATAAACATTCCTCTCCTAGATGCTATTCAACAAGTTCCGTCATATGCGAAAATCCTAAAGGACTTGTGCACTAGGAAGAGAAAAGTTCAAGTACCTAAAAAAGTTTTCCTTGCGAGTAATGTGAGAACTGCTTTTACACAACAACTACCCAAGAAACGAAAGGACCCCGGAAGTCCTATAATTTCTATTTCTATTGGGGGTAAAAATATCAATCGTGCTCTACTCGATTTAGGTGCTAGTGTTAACTTGCTTCCGTATTCTGTTTATGAGCAATTAGGGATCGGAGAGTTAAAACCGGCGCATTGCACTCTTCAGATGGCCGATCGATCTATCACCCAACCTAGGGGTGAGCTAGAGGATTTGTTAATCAAAGTCGGGGAATTTATATTCCCTGTGGAGTTTATTGTTTTAGATACACAGCATGTGGCAAACCCACGCAATCAAATCCCGGTGATACTCGGTCGACCCTTCCTAGCAACTTCCAACGCATTAATCAATTGTAGAAACGGCTCTATGACCCTATCCTTTGGAAAGAAGTCAATTGAGCTTAACATTTACAAGTTGGGAAATGAACCCTCCGAACCTTATGCTCATGTGTGTTCTGTCGAATTAATGGATGTCGACAGCAGCGAATTTGATCAACCTCATGACACTGACTCTTTTCATATGTTGTTGTTTGACCCAACTATGTATTATACATACACGGACTCTTCCACCGAGTTGTCCGGGTCAACATCTAACGCTGATGAGGAACTTTTTATAGAGTCTGACGATCACCCTGTTTTTCCTGATGACATTATTCTTCGGGGTATCAATGAAAGCTTTGAGGAAATTTTCGCTGATGAACTCGCATTTTTAAAAGAAACGGGTGTTGAGATGAATCAACTCCAAGATAAAGAAATTGAACATCCACCCCTTCTTCTGGACAATCATGATAATGCGAGTAATCCATCATTACTATCACTGTGTCGTCTCTCCAAATTGAGACGCAATCATTTTCCATTACACCTCTTATCACCTTCCCACTTCTCCACGTCGAAAGGTGACATGTTCTTCCACCAACCTTGGTGCTTCATCAATAAAATTTTTGAATGGTTGGTATTGACCTTCAGTCTTTGCAAAGCTTGGCATTGACCAATAACCTTGACCCCCTCGTATGATTTTAAAAGATTAACATTGTTTAACTCAAGTTTGGGGGGGTATATATTTTGGCTCTTGAAAGAAAAAGAATTTTTATAAGATTGTGAGCCAAAAATAAGTTTGGGGAGGATTTCACTTGCATTATTTCTTATCCCCTTTCTCCTCCCAAGTCTACAGGTTTTTGAGCTTAATGGGTGACATCAGTGAGGACACTGCTGTAAACAGGTTTGGGGGAGGTTTGTGCTTATTTACACATCAATTTGCATCATATTTTGCATAAGCACAACATTTTCAAAAAAATTAAAATTAAAATTTTCTTTTATAACAAAAGAGTAGAAAGTGAAAAATTACATCCAAAAGATAGGAATAGTTTAAGAAAACCAAGAAAATTAGAAGTTTTCTTAAACGAACTGGTAATAAGTAGTTATGAGCCATTGTCCCAAGGGTTAGTAAGATGAAGGAAGTCACTAATCTGAGGATAAAAATAAGTCTGAAAAATAGTTTCTATTCTGGAAGCCAAACATGTTGATACCTTACTATACGCACTTACACACGTCTTGAAACTCGGGATAGTAAAGGATACCTTGAAATGCTCTTGTCTAAAAGCCAAAGTATGAAGGAAATAATAAATGAAGAAAATATAAAAATGGTGAAAAGAAAAATGAACACTGGTTTTGTTATCGCCAAGGCAGCAATAAAAAAAATATAGCAAGGGTGCTTCATCACCTAGTGCCTTAGACCAACCGGCTTGGGAGTCACTGCTAAGCCTTAGGTGGTGCAAGACGAGGAAAATACTATCACCTAATCAGCAAGCACATAAGTAATCGGTCGGTTAGTACCTTAAGAAGTATTAATGGTCGCATGAAAATGTGTGAGCAAATCCATAAATATTCATCAAATTAAAAAGTACTGAGGTAGATGGACAAGAGTATGATAGCTTGAATTGAATTCTCCGAGTGTAGGGATGTTCATTACACACACGTAGGGTTATATGATCGATGTTTGGATGAAAGGTAGGAATGAAGAATAAAGACGATGTTTTATTGAGGGATAATGTAATTTCTAACATCTTTTCATGACTATTAAGATAGGGCTCATGACAACTGAAAAGCTAGTGTAGTTGGAAACTCTTATTTTCAAAGTCTTTCTTTTATGGTTCTTATCTTTATATGTAAATTTCACCATCTCTCTTTTATTATAGGATTTTGTGGGTGTAATCCGCTGAAAACCCTCAGGAGACAACACTTCTCCTACTAGGGACACCTAGAGGTTTAACGGCTTGTTGCACGTGCTCAGTGCAATCGTGTTTGCCTAAGAAAGTGTGTTTAGTTTTCTCCTTTCTTTCTCTTGAATAAACTAGTTTGCTCGGGACGATCAAAGATAAGTTTGGGGGTATTTGTTCAGTTGATAAAACTGCACATTTGTTATTACATTTTTCCTACTATTTCTATACTAGAAAAGGTGTTTATTATAATATATGATACATATGAGGGTTTATCTGTAAAAATACTATTTTTCATGTGTTGATATATTATAATTAATATTTGGTAGGAAAATGTATGCAAAGATACCATTGACCAAATCTTAATGGTGAAATTAATTTCTCAATAAAACAAAACTCCACTAATATTATTTGTTGAGATTGTGCAAAAATTTTCAGGGCTAAAAATCAAGGGAATCAAAGTTGTTAAGAGTAAACCTGCCTAATTAAGAAAGAAAACTAAGAAATCAAGTCTGGCAGAAATAAAGAAAAAATTTCCAATTTCCAAAGGTTCCAGAGATCGCCACGTGTCACAAGGAGAAAAGCCCAGAAGACCAAATCCACCGATCCTTCTACAAGGCCGCGGATCCGCGGGTCAAATCTACCTGTTGACCGCGGATCCGCCGCGTTCCAGAGGCCTTGTGAGCTGCGATTTGGGTGGGAGAATCTTAACTGTTGGCTTCCAAATTTGGAAGCTAGGGTTCTGGATTTTGGAGTATAAATAAAGACCGAAAGCCCCTTGGAAAAATTATCAAGTCGACGAGATCACGAAGTCCAAGACGGCTCACGCATCCAGACCGATCATCAATGGTTCATCTACCTCCTTAGAAGAGATCGAGAAGCAAACTAGTATTTGTAATAATTTTCTACGGAAAACAAAGTGTAATGAGTTTGGTTGATTAATAAAGGTAGTTCTTTTTCTTATTCTATTTCTTTGTAGTTTCATTATGAATTCTCTCTCCATCTCTTTTTCTCCCAATATGCACGAGTAATTCTCCGCTTGTTAGGGTTCGTAGGATTAGGGTAGGTTAATGGATGATGAAAATACCTAAACTCATTTTACGTCCTATAAAGTTTATAAACTTTATCAAAAGAATCATTAACATCCTAATCGGGTGCGCTACCAATTCATTGTTAGTCTCGACCGCGATTAGAGATTAGATTAATGATTGTTTTGGTAAAGGCTAGATATGAACGGAGTTCCGTGTCGAGATAGGGGTTAAGAGTGGGATTCATTTTCCCTCTAGAAACCTTAATCTACATGCATCACTGTCATTCTAGTTTTAAATCTATTAAAGGATAGAAAGAGTAATCTTTAATTAATCATCCATAACTACTAAATCCTAATGAACCCTACAAGCCCTCTTCTTATATAAACTTACATTCGTAGTTAATCTAGATCTATATTTTGCATCCGTGTTTAACGTAGATCTAGATCCTACAACCATTCTACAACATTCTTATTTCTTCCTCCTCTCTTTCTCAACACATCTAAAGTAAGAATAAAAGGTTCAACGTTTCCCAGAGGACGACTGATTAGTCGAAAATACTGCATCTTTTAACCGGCAATTTCCCTATCATTTGCATTCATCTAGAAGTGTTCGGCATTCGTATAGCACATATTAGCAAAACAGTCGTTAAATATCAGATTGCATGTGTTAGACTCTAAAACCGGCACTATAAAGGAAATTGACTGCATTTCATAGCATGGCATCATTCCTATATATCGCAACTTGTGTTCCGAAGTTTGTGCAGGAAAATACAGAAGATCGGTCAAATTTACAAAACAAAGACTGCTAAAGAATACGCCAACTCAAGGATTTTTGAATCTGGTATTGATCTAAAAAGAATTCAGAGATTCAACATAGCAGGGAATACATCAAAAGACAACACAAACCAACAGAAGAAGCATGAAGCTCCAAAGCTGCCATACGGCCGCGGAACCGCGGCCGGAGCCGCCTTGCGCCGCGGTTCCGCGGCGGCGCTGCCACGTCAGCCCTCCAACTTTGCTGCAATATCTCCACCTCAGCTCCTATGGCTCTTCAAGACACTACATTTTCCAGAAGACCCCAGAAGGTTCTGCCAGTTCAACAAACTAGGGTTTCTAAAGCTAAACAATCCTAGCTTAAAGCCTAAGCTAAGCTCCTAACTAACTTACAACAAACTTTTGGAGGGAATTGCAAATTCAAAACCTAGACCTAGGATTTGGGAAACCTATAAATAGACCCCTAGGCTCACTTGTAAAAGGATCCCATCTCATCTAGATATATCTCATAATATCATCTTAGATCATAGATTTTAGACAACTCATTGTTGGCTAAACCCTAGTTCTTCATCTACCCACATTCTTTCCACCTCAAAACCCTAACTCTAATCCAATCAAGAAATACCCAATTCAAGATCCATGGAGTTCAAGCAAAGCAAGTCTTCAAGCATCCTTTAGAAGCAAAGCCGGTATTCAACGGAGCACGAGATCGAAGCGATCCAAGACTCAAGAAGCCGAGCGATGCAAGATTCGACGAGCGAAGTTCCTACCTCTTGTAAATCTCGAGAGTTGTAACTACTAGTTGATGTAATGAAGGTGAAGATTCTTTAACTTGTTTACATTTCAATTCAAGCATTATGATTCATTTAGATTCTTGAATATGTACTTTGTGATGATGCTTGAATAAAACTCCGCTCGTGAAGGAATCGAAACAATTGTAAAATGATGATGTTGATGAATTGTTAAACGTTTTCTTAAGTCTTAAAACAATTGTAAATTCTTGAAAATCGATTGATCGATGATCTAGATCGATGCGAATGTGTTCTTGATTCCTTTCGCATGATCTAGAGATCGACAATTGATCATTCGACTTTCAAGAAGCTATCTAGTGAATGTTATTCATCGAAAGGACAAAGGATAGGATGAGGAACCCTAATTCCTCACAAGATCCTTGATCCTCGATGAATTCGACATCAATTTAGCATCAATTTGTTACGAGATAAGGAATCGTAATCTTGAATCTTCATCACATCTACAATTTACTCGATTCCTACGAGTTTTACTTCAAATCTTGAAACCCTAAAGTGATTGGAATTCTATCAAAACTCGATTCTCGATTGTTTATCATTTTCTTGATTCTTGATTAGAATAGTGACACTTGAAACCCATCGATAAAAATCTTGAATCATGTTTTCTTTTCTTTTCTATTAACTTTTCAATTCAAACAAATCAAACATACAAACGAATCGCACAATCCCTGTGGACGATCCGCACTCGCTAACGATCTACATCTGACACCGTAGTTGATTGCGGTCAAATAATTCTTTGATTGTGAATTATATTCATTTTCTAAATACCGACACAAAGAAACTTATTCGAGTTACACGACACACAAAGGAAACGATCAATCAACGACCCATACTCATCTCGGTCTAGCTATACGCGACACCGTTATTGATTACGGTTATTCTACAAACACTTTTTTCGTATCAATCACTGGGCCATACAAAACCCAGACGTCAGTGCGTCATAATATCAAAAGAATAATAATAACCATAATAGGATGATATGATTAAACATGCCGGTAAATAATAAATACAGATATAAAACAATAAGGTACATGTATGTGATGTGTATTCTAAAAACTGTGCTTCTAGATTATCTATTCTAAAAGTCTTTGAAATCAATTTAATGGAATCGTCGATATAACTCAATAGTATCATGTGCGTGCTCAGGACCACAGTCAAGAATCTCGGGCTGAATCCGAGACATGCCGCTAAGCAGTAAACAGGTAACATGTATAAACGAATGTTGTCGGCAACATCATTCCGGGACTGGCCGAGCCCATAAAGACTAATTAGTATAAGTATCGAACTATTGAGTTACAAGTCAGGTTTCCTTATTGATTTCCCCTTACTCCCCAGGTTTTGTGTTCAAATCAGGTATTGATGATGTAAATCTAATGCCAACTCGGGATCAAGTAGGTATAGGTTTTGTCTATACAGATAACAAGTCACGTCCGTTTGGATAACAAGTCATGATTGTTGGCATTAGTAACAAAATCCAAGTAACAAGTCTGGTAATATGTCGTGAACATGTCATGTAATATATATTACCCAAAATAGATGCCAATGTGAAACTGTAATCAATATCAGAACATGGTAAACACAATTGATGATATGATGCATATGTATCTATCTCTAATAACCATTATACATCCATTACCATGTATGATGCAATCTAGATAACATATTGTACTGATATAGTAGTATGACGATAGCATGATGTTCCGGCATGCAACTAGATATGCTATTATCAGTACGGATACAGACGGATACTATAAAACTGTAAATCTGTAATATTTGCTGAATATTAAAACACATGCACTATTCTTATTCATATAATTATCGATATAATAACATAGCATGTTGCAAGTTTAAAACTTGCCTGATCGGATCTCACGTCGAGATACGGATGTCACGTCCGGCATCGAAATAACGTCGTGATGCAAACTTACATTCGTAGGACTGGACCTGGCTGATCAGTGACGTGATGTGGTGACTGGGTTGAACGACGACGGTGGCTGGGTCGTCTAGATCGTCGACGACGTGCGCAACTCCGGCGAGACGATCGGAGTCAAGAAAAGAAAAGAAAGAAAGAAAATAAATGAAGAAGAAGAGTGGGGTGGCTGTTGATGTTGGGTTCTAGGGTGGCGAGGACAGAGGAAAGGTAGCGAGGTGACGGCGACGATGGCCGACGGCGAGGTGGCGGGGTATGGCGGTGAACCTTGAAGGTGATCGAGGGTCGGGAAAGTGTAGGATGGTGCTCGGGAAATGAAGGAGAGGAGAGGAGGTAAGGAGTGGTCGGTGGTGGTGACGACAAGTCCCGGCAACGAGGGTTGCCGGCAGTGGGGTGTGGGTTTTCTAGGCATCGGGGAAAGTGCATGTTGTCCGGAAGAAAGAGGAAAGAGGTGGAGATGATGAGAGGGTGATGATGAGAGGGCGAGGAGGTGAGGACAAGGGAGCCGATGATGGTTATGGGCGGCGGCGACGACAAACGGGATGATGAGCATGGGTTAGGGCTCTGGGTTTCGCGGGTGAGATTTTGAAAAGGGTTTCGCGGGTGAGGTTTTGAAAAGGAGAAGGGGGGAGAGAGAGAGTAGGTTATATATATATATATATATATATATATATTAGAGAGAGAGAGAGACAGAGAAGGAGAGAGAGAGATTTTTTTTATAATTAATATAATATATTATATATTATATAATAACTATTTGTATATTATAGTTATATGAAAATATTATAATATATATATTATAGGATTATACAGCTAATACCATATTACTCCAAATATTACCCGGGTCACTTCTAAAAATCTAGTTTTTAAATATGGAGAATATACGTAAAAGTTTAAATCATAATGCAATATCCTGTCAAATAAAATGTATACCCCCAAGTACGGATCTACGTAACGATACGTAGCGATCAAAACGAGTATGTTTTAGTAATTAGGGTATGAACACGATATATGGGTGCAACCACATGCTATGGGGTATGATAACATACAAGGCAAGATATTAAAAATATATTATTTAGTTTTTATTTTGTATTATTAAAAGATATGTGGATACTAAAATATATTATACATGTATAATATCTAGATTTGCACGGATACTCTGTACTAACAAATATTTGATATAATCTTAAACTATGGTAGGTTTCAAATATGCGGGTCGGGTCGGATACTAACCACAGTTGCTAAATGCACTATCCGCAACCCAAAAGCAATAATAATCAAGAATTTATCGCAAGATTTGGAAATACCCCAAATAAAATATAGTATAACAGTGCTAGGGTGTTACAGTACTAATGATACAAATACCTGTATTAATATCAAGACACAAATACACGTATTTATACAAATACCCGTAACCGTATAAATACCATATTTTATCAAAATACGAATACCGAAAAGAGAGATACTAAAAAAATATATAATACTAGCTCACATTGAATCCAAAATGTGATAACCTGACTATATTTCAAACCGACTAGTATTAACAAAACGTCCGATTAAAAGCACGCGTACAAAACACATGTGTTTTAATCGAACCAAGTACGTATCAAAATACGTACACTACATCGTTTCGCCCGAGCTGGGAAACCTCTGTATGGAACTCTAAATACTCGACAATACGCTAGCAGTAGGTTTAACCACAAACACGTCAGTGGTACTGGCTATACGTAACGGCTACCCAGGTATTGAACGAAAGGAAGGCCGACAATCAAACTTGTTTGTATCCCTACTGAGCCTGAAAATGACAATCTCTATACAGTCTAATCTGTTTGTCTAGGAGTATCGCATATCGGGTCTAGGGGTGGATAAAGTCAGACTCCTAATAACGCGATAAGTCGTGTCAGTGTAAAGCCCATCACCCACTGAGAAACTACTGATCTACAATCAGTAATTCTCATCCATCTTGGTCAAGAATTTCTGGTGATGGCCACCCGTGCACAACGCGACATCAACCCCCAATACCGGGAGAAAAGAATCCCTGACGATCTGCTCACTGCCTCTATGTGGCTCGGGACTGTACCTAACTAAAACCTGTTTGCACGACTCAGTAGATCCATGATAGGATAATAATCAAAGCACAGTGAGAACTCACATGAGACAAATGACGATCTCAGGTTGTAACACCCTAGTTCATTTATACCAGTTCTAAGTCGAGTATTTCTTTATTTATTGTATTTTCCTGATTTATTGTGTTTTGGGTGCGAATAGTGTATTTGACATCTGTATTTGCATCCGACCCGACCCGCTTGCTAGAAACCCGTATTGATTCCTGTTTATGATATATCCTGGCTTGTTATGTGGATCCGTGCATTTTCATATTATACATATTGCATACTCGCATTATATCTGACATATGCATTTTTATATATAACATTTAAAGTCACATAAAATATTTTAAAAATACATTGCATGGCCTGCATGATGCCCCTGGCCCAATGGTAGCATCCGCGCATCTTATTCTCATCCCGTTCAGTGAAACGGACTTGTTTGGATGACTACGTGCATGTGCATGCATCCGTTCTTGGGGGTATGCATTTTCGTTACCCGGATATCCAACTTTAATTTTGGTCGACATGTATATTTTTCGTATTTTAAAACTGAATTTTAGACCCGACCCGGGCATGTTTTGGACTATATTTGTATTTACCAGAATATCAAATTTTATTTATATAATATTAATTTTATAAACTGATACAAATTAAAATTTAGTTAACTAATAAAAGATTTTTTAAAATTTAAATCTAAACTAATTTCCTAACAAACTAACAACCCCTTTCTCTCTCTCTCTCGTGACTCTCTCTCTCCTCTGCATATATATATTTTTATATATTTTATTTATTTATTTTTTCTTTCCTTATTTAATACACAGCCTCTTCTTCTTACTTCTTCTTCTTCTTTCTTCTTTCTTTTTCTTGATCTTGTTTCTTGATTCCGGTGATCACCGCCGGAGCCGTGCTTGTCACTGACGATCCGAGTGATCCAGTGAACGTACCTTGCCTGTGTGATCACCCTCTTGTCTTTCCTGGACCCGTCCCGCGTGCCGCGTGTGCGTTGCGATGATTTACCGACGTCGGACGTGTCGTGCGTATTCGTCGCGTGATTCGATCGAGGCAAGTTTACCTTGCTACATGCTATGTTACTATATTTACATCCATTTGAATAAATATAATACATGTATTTAAAATTATGCATCCCATGTTATAGTTTTACAGTTTTACGACGTCCGTTTGCATCCGTACAATTTATTTCGTATCTAGTGCATACAAATTTATCTTGTTACATGCTAGACTACAATATATTGCACCCATTTGAATAATAACATCACATAATGTTTAGTTATGCATCCCACATTACCATTTTACAGTTTTACTGTTTTCGGATATCCGTATGCATCCATATCGTTATTTACATATCTAGTCGCATGCTAATTCATCTTGCTAAATGCTAGGTATATCATTGTGCATCCATATGAGTAAAATGTTACCCGTTTGTCATATTATACATCCATATTAAAGTTTTACCATTTTCGGATACCTGTTTGCATCCATATCATTTAAAATATATATAACTGCATCTATACATCATATTAATTCATATTATTATTGTAGTAACACCCCATGCTTAATAATGTGCATCCCACTTAGTCTTGGAACTATAAATGTAACCCTAATCGATGTTTGTGCATCCACACCATTAATTATATATCTATTTGCATTCCATGTCACGTTATTTCATGTTACTGCTACATTAACACCCCATGCTAGAAAATGTGTATCCTACATAGTAATAGAGCTATAGTCGCAATCCTTAATAGTTATTCTTGCATCCATGTTTATTTGTGTATCCATACCATTAATTCTGCATAACTAGTTGCACCCCATATTACATTAACTCATATTATTAATACATTAGTACCCCATGCTTGATATTGTGTATCCTACTTAGTCATGATGTAACCCTTGATAGATTTTTGTGCATCCATGCTTTTATCGTACATCCGTACTTTTACCCTGATTCCATACTTGCTACATCTTACTGTTGGGCACCCATTTGTTACACGGTGTACTACTTGACATGACCTGATACACCAATACTTGACATGACTTGATACATATACACTACCTGACATGACCTGATACGCCACTACTTGACATGACTTGATACATGTACACTACCTGACATGACCTGATATATCACTACTTGACATGTTACCTGATCCTGTTTCTAATGCCGACAATCCTGACATGTTGTCCCGATGGACATATCCTGTTATCTGTATAGACAAACATGTTCCTGCTTGATCCTGTATTGGCATTAGCTTCAGATTTATCAATACCTGACTTGAACACATAACTTGGGGGTATGGGGAAATCAAGAATGTAACCGAACGTAACTCAAAGGGCTATCATATTGTTTGTTGTTTTTCCGGGCGTTACGGAATACCTATTGTTTGCCGTTTTTCCGGGCGTTACGGAATACCTATTGTTTGCCATTTTTCCGGGCGTTACGGAATATCTATTGTTTGCCGTTTTTCTGGGCGTTATGGAATAATCACCGATGGGTTACGATGAGAATTATAATAATTAATTTCGAAGACTTTAGAATAGATAACCCAGTAGCACAGTTTAGATTACTCACCGCATGTCACATGTGCTTATACCCTTCACTGTTTCTTATTCGTGTTACTGTTATACTTTTATTACTGTTCATACTCATGCCTGCATGACTTGTTACCCCCTGATTATATTATTATTGATATTATGACGCACTGACGTCTGGGTTTTGCATGACCCAGATCCTCTACCTTTGTCGCAGGCTGATCAGGAGTATTTCCACCGTCAGGCCGAGCAGTGAGGATCCTGTTAGTATCCAGTTAGTTTAGTTATTTCCGTACCTTCCAGATTGTTATTGTTATCTGGATTTATTGCTTCCGCATATTATTTCTTGACTCGTTTATTCTGGCTCATGGATATGTACTAGATAGTTTATTTTATTTCTACTGTTCTTGATATCTCTAGACAGCCATAATGTGACTGTGGAGGGATGTTTCCTGGCCACAGGTAGCATGGTTGGCTCTGTCACGTGCCGATCTTAGCGCACTATGGGAAGCGAGGCATGACAGGGTTTGTTTGGTATCAGAGCCATAGAATTTAGGTTAATCGGGTTTGATTCTTTTGTAATTGGGTATTAGACCCAATACACTTATCGGAAAATCCGTGATTAGGAACATGTCCTGCTACCTTGTTATAGTGATTCTTGAATCATATCTTTCTCTTGACCCTGGTCTTGACGATAAGCAAACAACTTTGCATCTCGGCTTGAATCCTTTTGGTTCCTTATTGTTTCTCTCGTCCTATTCTTTTGATTATGATACTAGGATTTGGGCGACTTGAACGGAGTTATGTGATTGTAACTATGAACTGCGGCATGGTTACAATGCGGTACTCTATTTAAGTAACTTGGAATTCTAGTCTTGATTCATTTCCTTGTTTTATGATCGTTATATTACCTTGCTTCTCTCGGTATCATTTCTTACCAGTTCTTGTTTTATCGCCGGCTTGAATCATGTTTACCGTGCTTAATCTTCTTCAGTATCTTGGCTTCGGATGAAGTCATTTCGGTATCCTACTTGTTCATGTTTTTCCTGCATTAGTATTATTCGATTCTGGTGTATCCCGTTGTTGTTTGATGTTGTCTTGGGAATTAATTTTCTCGGCACTTTCCACGCTCACATTGATTGTAGGGCAAAGAAAGTGATTTTCCAGATTCCCGGACATCCAGAATTTGTTGTTGCTGGAGGTAGCAGTTCTGTCGGGCCAGTCGAGTTTAGGGCTAGGCCGACAAACAATGTTATTTCGTCGATGGAAGTTGACAAGAAGGAAGCAACAGCTGTAGTTTGAGAGTTCGAGGACATCTCAGGTTTACCGCCAAAACGAGATGTGGAGTTCGCGATCGATCTTGTTCCTAGTGCAGCGCCAATCTCAAAGACGTGCTATCCAATAGCACCAGTGGAGTTGGAAGAAGTCAAGAAGCAGGTTACCGAATTGCTTGAGAAGGGTTGGATTCGCAGCAGCAATTCACCTTGGGAGCTCCAGTTCTTCTAGTCAAGAAGAAAGATGGCACAAGGAGGATGTGCATCGATTATCGAGAATTAAACCGGGTGACTATTAAGAACAAGTACCCGATCCCTCGCATTGGTGAATTGTTCGAGCAACTTAGTAGCGCGAGGGTGTTCTCGAAGCTGGATTTGCGATCGGATATCATCAGGTCCAAGTTAAACCAGAGGATATTTGCAAGACTGTGATCCGAACTCGGTATGGACATTACGAGTATTTAGTGATGCCATTCGGAGTCACGAATGCACCGGCGATATTTATGGACTTGATGAACTGAATCTTTTCACCGTTCTTAGACCAGTTTATAGTGGTGTTCATCGATGATTGTTTCCCCCAATCAGAGCAAAGCTCTGTTTGAATTTCAAAAATTGAAGCAACGCTTCAAATCCCTTGCGCTGCGCGCAGGGCGCCACGTGTCAAAATCCGACACGCCAGCATAGGGAGCGCAGCGCCCAAGGCAGCGCGTCCAATTAGAGCAAGGCTCTATTTAAAACAAAATTAAATGAAGCAACGCTTCAGTTGCGCAAGCACTGCGCTGCGCGACACGTGTCAGCGCAGTTGCGCTGCGCTGTGCGCTGCGCGACACGTGTCAGCGCAGTTGCGCTGCGCTCTGAGCTGCGCGACACGTGTCAAGCGCTGGGGCGTTTGCGCCAAACAGAATTAAAATTCTAGTAAGATCCTTCTGTTCTTGTTAAAACAAGAAGATTGTCTTCTGTAAAACAGAAGCCCTTGGATCAAAGATCCAACGGTGGGGAAAATTCCCCAAATCACTCAGAGAATGATCTCTTTAACAAATTTAACAAATTAATGGGCACTATATAAAGGCCCCTAGACCCCAATTCAAAAGACATCAACATCGAGAACATCAAGAACTTCAAAAACAACAAAACAGAGAGAACTCTGAAGAATTTTGAGAAGAAACTCAAGAAGAAGAGGAAAAAAAGGTAAAAACCTTTATAAAAGAAGAACTTCTTCTGAATAGATCATTGATCTAAGAACAAAATCAATGATCTTCAATAAAAAATAAATAATAACAGTGCCTTGCACTTTTTTATGAACCATTGGTTCTGGAATCTTAAAGATTCCTCTCTTAAATCCAAAATTGGATTAAGTTATTAAAACAGTGCCTTGCACTTGCAAATCTGTACTGTTGCGCTTTTGGGTTGGCGCAAGCCACAAGAGAGCGCCATGTGTCAGCTCCAAGACCACTTGCGCTGTGCGCTTTTAAAATAGAGCATTGCTCTTTAAAGTTGGCGCAACTCACCAGAGTGCGCCACGTGTTAGTAGCGCAACAGCGCAGCGCACTGTGCTGTTGCGCTTGCGCTCACCAGAGTGTGACACGTGTCACCACGATAAGCGCTTGCGCTCAGTAATTGGCGCAAAGCGCCTGACAAGCCACTGTTAAGTAATTAATGCACTGCATTATTTACAGAAGGACCAAGCCCAATTAAAAAAGGCCTAACAGGCCTAATAAAATGTAATGCATTATTTTAAAAAGGGACAGAGCCCAAACAAAAACAGATGCTCTGCAAAGGGACTGAGCCCAAATCAAAAAGGCCTAGCAGGCCAAAATAAAATGCAGTGCATTATTAAATAGGGGCAAAGCTATAGCACAGGCCTAATAGGCCAAAGATAAATAAAAACGTTGAATATTCTCAACTGGACTTAGCCCAATCATGGCCGTAAGTCCTCAAATTAAATTGACTGAGCAAGACTGCTCTCTTAAATCAATTTACATCCGGTTCAAGGGTACATCTCTGAACTCCTCTGACACCTATCGTTGTAATCCTTCAACGACGTTAGAGAGGTGACGGGTCCCGATAACCACACAACGATACGGACTGCGGGGTCTTTAAACTCGTGGACCGAAACGTCCTTAAACTAATATTCGTCCCAAAATGGGAATGTTGGACCGAAATGTCCTTAAACTAATGCTCGTCCCCAAATGGGAATGATGGACCCCTACATCTCTAAACTGGAACATGGACCACCATGTCCCTAAACTGGAAATCGACCGCAACGTCATTAAACTAAACAATGGAGCCAATTGCTCTTTTGTCGGATCCAAACGATCCCGTTAAGTTGATCTTAGCCTGGAGATTAGACTAACGTATCCTTAACGAACGTTTAATTTGATCTTAGCCTCAATATGGCTAACGTATCCTTAAACTAAAACACCAAACCCAAATCTAAGCAAACACGGATTTGGACTAATCCATGTCCTACGGGCGACGGCATCACTTAGTCTCCGTATACAATCCACGGGCAACCACAAACAAAACAAACACACACGACACGAAGTGAAATTCTGGAGAAGGAGAAAGTTGCTACCGCGATGCGGTAGCGTAATTAACTGCAGGGGCTTGCGCCTGCAGGGAAGAGCGTCCCCACAATCAAAAACACCTCAAATGAGGGGGAATCTGACGAAGTCTGCTATATCGGCCGCATCCGTCTAAACCTCCGATACACGGTGCCATAAATCAACTTGGCATCTTCGGAGAGGTGGACGGATAAAACCAAATAGCATCTGCCCCCAGATTCAGGCAAGACTGTCCGTCTTCCCGGTTTCCGGCGGTAAACAGATTCTGGCACGCCCAGTGGGACCTTTTCCTCTTTCCACTCCACACTTCGTGTGTCGTCTTCGCGAACGAATCGCGGTTTGTTAATGGTTGCCTTTGGGTTTCAAGTTACTAAGATTTAATCTTTTGCCTGGCGCAGAAATCAAGCATCAATGGCCTCCAACTGCTCGAGCTGTTCAAAGTGCCAGTGCAACCAACGCTCCGTCTCACCTGGAGGTGTAGCCTATGGGCCTCAAGCGGCCTCCATCCTTGCCATGCCGGTGGACCAGGTGACCCAGGCCACCACCGGTCTGTTTTTCAGGACCATGCTCCCGCCTGCAAGCTTCACCATGACAGTGCCCGCACAGAAGCGAACAAGAAGTCGGTTTTCGATCGGCTCACTGCTACAACGGCCCCTTTCAACGGGTCATCCAATATCAAACCGGCAGCCTCTGTCTTTGCCAGGCTGAGCCAGAACCCTGATGGGCCCGCCAGGAAGCCCATGAACCCTGAAATAGCCGTCCCGAGAAAGACATCCACCCCTGCTCCTGAAGTCGTCAAGGCGGCTTCTCCTGTTAAAGAGTCAGTCTTTTCAAGGTTGACTATTCTGGCTCCTGCTCCTGCTCGAGGATCTGTCTTTGACAGATTGAACATCGCCACTAAAAGGACAACATCAGTCTTTAAGAGGTTGACACCAGCAGCACCTCATTCGGACAGGGGCAAGAAGAAGCTGTCTCAATCGCCGAGCCAGTCCCAACGGCTCGTTATGCTCGACGTCGTCACTGGCGCCGAGTAAGGAAAGCCGGGGGCAACTCCCCCTCAGAGCTAACTCCACCGGCTCCGATGACGGAAGTTAATGCTGCTGTTCCAACTAGGAATATCTTTGAACCGCTAAGGAGGGTACGTAAGAACTCTCCAACTGCTACGCTAAAAAGATCTCCTCCATCTGTGGAGAGGGTTATAGAAACAAAGCTGGAGCAGCCCCCTCAACGGCTGTCCTCCAAGATTTACAAGGTCTGGCGGAGGGTTCAAGATTCCGTAATTGATCCAGATCACTCTCGCCAGCAGAAGAGGGTGAAAGTGCAAGAAGAAAAGAACCGTCCTGACAAACAGCAAAGGACGACAACCACCAGGGTGCTCGCTGCAACGACCCCTTCAACTTCAATGGCCCACAAGAGAAGGAGGCCGGGGAAAATTCCCACGCCTGCAGCAAATGTCAAAGGCGGCGAGCCCAAATGCCCTAAGTCCGGGGGCATTGTAGTCCATACTGTATACATGGCGTCGGGGAAGGAGGACAGCCGTGCATCTACAGGTCATAGACCGCTTACACGGTCAGTGACCAATGCTCAGGAGCAACAGTAGAAGCTCCAAGAAATGATGAATGCGATGGTTGCACTCACTGGGACGAAAGAGAGCCCCGAAGCGTCATCTGATCAACGCCAGGAGCAAGAAACTGACACTGAATTCCTTCTTAGGATATTGGAGAAGAAGGACAAAGAGGCTGCCGAACAAGCAACCAATATACAACGAATGGCCCTCCTGTTCCAGGACATGGTGGGAATGATGATCCAACAAGATTCTCCTGCCGAAGATCCTTCGATCGTCCTTGAAGACGACAGAGGAGAAACGTCAAATCCTCCAACGGCTCTGTCAACAGCCAAGGAGGTGACAATCTCCAAAGCTGACTTGGACGAATATATAGCCCAACAGATATGGGTACATCATGCGACTGAGGCAGCCGGTCAGGTCGTAAAAACAGGACGACCATATCCGAGCTGGTACGATCAGATAAAGTACCCGCCGGGCTATACAATACCCAAATTACATGTCTATAAGGGGACGGGCAATCCCCACCAGCATGTTGCCCAGTTCAGGGCTCTTTGCGGCAACACCGGCGGTGATGATAAATTGTTGCTTCGCCAGTCCGTCGGCAGCTTGTCAGATACAGCGTTCGAATGGTATTCTAAGCTCCCAAACGACTCTATCAAGACATTTGCGGAGATGGAACTGCTGTTTACCCAATGTTTCACAAGCGCCAGCGAACGCACCCCGATGACGGCATTGATTAATGCCAGGGTGAAAGCAGGGACTCCCATCACGCTCCAGGAGTTCCTCAACCACGTCTTTCAAGAGGAAGATGAGGGAGAGAGTTCGTCGGATGAATCCGAGGAAAACGTGGCGAGCTGTCATATGATTTCCCATTCGTTTACAGACGATGAGGAAATTCCTTGAGCTAAAAAGCTAGGGGCAGATCCTAAACCAGAAATTCTAGGGCCATCAGATGAAACAATTGACGCATTCCTCAATGAAGCTCTGTTGAAAAGTAAAGCTGATCGGGAACGCGAGACGACCATATTTGAAAGGGCCAAGCGCCAGCGACTTGACGAAAGAGATGAGACACTCCCGCTGGAGCAAAATACATCCACCGCGGATAAAAGCAAATTCAAGACGAGGAAAAGGTTTGCTAAGGCCATATCAATGGGCATGAAGCTACCATCCTCTGAAAGAAACATTACTGGTGAAGCGAAAATGCACCCCTCCTACTGCTTGTATCATATACCTACCGATTCTCCTCTAAATTGCAGTGAAAGGCCAGGCCATTGCCGACTTCCTCGCTGAACATCCGATACCTGCCGATTCTCCTCTGAATTGCGAGCTGCCAGACGAACATGCGTTTGACGCGATCGACGGAGATGATACCCGATGGGAGCTTTATTTCGATGGAGCATCTTCCATGAAGAAGTGCAAACAAAGCACCCCTATAATCAAATCGGGGGTAGGACTCATCTTTGTAACTCCACAAGGAGGGATAATGCGCTTTGCTTTCTCCTTAACAGAACCGAGGACAAACAATGAAGCCGAATACGAAGCTCTGATAGCAGGCCTCGAGATCGCCATCGACATGGGAATTGAAAACCTCCTCATATACGGAGACTCCCAACTGGTCGTTAGTCAAGTAAACGGCGACTATCAAACGTGCAAACCAGAATTGGTGAAGTACGGAGAAAAGGTGCAACAACTGTTGACCCAAATTCCTTCCTATATTTTGGAAAACATACCGCGTGCGGAAAACAGCAAAGCGGACGCGTTAGCCAAGCTTGCTAAAGAACTTGCCGACGAAAACCTCGATGACCTAAGAATCGTGGTACAAAGTCGTCGGGTGCTTGCCTCAGCGGAAATATCTCTGGAATCACCCGAAGAGAAGGGAGCGACTGAGCAAATGGCTATGCAAATAAAAGACTGGGAAAAGGCCGAGGATTGGAGGGAAGTCTTTATAGACTACTTCAAATACCGTCGAACGCCCGAAGATGCGTCCTCAAGACATCAGCTTATGAAACGAGCTCTGTCTTTCACCTTCGTCAATAATACTCTATACAAGAGGTCGTTTGATTCTCTGTGGTTGATATGTCTAGGACCTGAAGAGGCAAAAAGAGTCGTTCAGGAAGTTCACGACGGACTCTGCGGTTCTCACCAAGCAGGCCCAAAGATGAAGTTGAAGATCAAACGGATGGGCTACTACTGGCCCACGATGATTCATGACTGCCTCGAATATGCGAAGCAATGCCACTCATGCCAAATCTATGGGGACTTCATCCACCAGCATCCAAATCCACTTCATCCAACGGTGGCTAGCTGGACATTCGAAATGTGGGGAACTGACATAGTCGGCCCCATCGAACCAGCATCGTCCAGGGGACATCGTTTCATCCTGGCGACGACTGACTACTTCTCCAAATGGGCAGAAGCAGTACCGTTAAGAGAAGTGAAGACAGAGAATATCCTCCATTTCTTCAAGACGCACGTCATATATCGGTTTGGAACTCCACGACGGATCATCTCCGATAACGGGCCAGCTTACAGAAGCCACAAGATCAGTCGCTTCGTGCAGCAGCATAATATAGACTAGAGATATTCCTAAGTTTATAATCCGCGAGCTAATGGTCTAGCCGATGCCTTCAACAAGACCTTGACAAAGATCATAAAGAAAACGGTGTCCCGAAATAAGAAGGACTGGCATGAGAGGCTGCAATAGGCTCTTTGGGCGTATCGAACTACGTTCAAGACGGCCACGAACGCAACGCCATATGCGCTGGTATTCGGTACAGAAGCAGTACTCCCCTCGAGATAGAGTTACCCTCTCTGCGAGTGGCAGTCCACTACGAGCTGACAGACGAAGAAAATGCTCACCTTCGACTTGAGGAACTTGATGCCCTTGATGAAACACGGCTCATAGCGCAACAAAATCTGGAGGCTTATAAAGCAAAGATGACGCGCTCATATGAAAGATTGACCCGGCCGAGGACATTCCGCTAAGGCGAACTCGTGCTAGTGGTCAAAAGACCTATGATCCCTAATCGCGCCAAACGGGGAAAATTCGAGCCGAACTATGAAGGCCCGTACATCATAGACAAGGTCTACCAGGGTGGAGCCTATCTGCTCATGGATATGCACGGTGAAAGGCCTTTCAGGCCAATAAATGGTCGCTTCCTAAAGAAATACTACGCTTAGCGAGTTACCGCCTAGGTCAATGATAGACGACGACGACTATGTCCGCTCGCTATCTTCTTAAGCTCAAACTTTATAAGCAGTAGCCAGCCTTCTCCTGGATGGACCGAAACGTCCTTAAACTAATGACGGACCGAAACGTCCATAAACTACTACCGCAGCATCCTTAGGCTGACGAGATGAATAAGAAAAAATATATAAAAAAATATTTAAAAAATATATATACTAAACGGTATGTCCATAAGCAAAATGGGCATGGATGAAAACCCGAAAGGGCTCCGTGAGTAAAAACAGCAGGGCTACCGGCGAGTGTTCGTGAAAACCCGAAAGGACGCGACCTCGTAAAAAAAGGAGAATAAAAAGAATAAGATAAAAAAAAATAAACGGTATGTCCATAAGCAAAATGGGCACGGATGAAAATCCGAAAGGGCTCCGTGAGTAAAAACAGCAGGACTACCGGCGAGTGTTTGTGAAAACCCGAAAGGGCGCAACCTCGTTAAAGGACACTTACAGGATCCTCTCGACCTTGTAAAGAGAAATCACCCGCGTGAGATCCTTACGACTCACAAGGGAGCAACACACTTAGGGATCCTCACGATTCCTAAGGAGAAAATACACTTACGAGATCCTCACGACTCGTAAGGAGAACTCCCTTATGGGACCCTCACGGCTCATAAGATTTGAAAGTCTTAAGTTACAGAGACCTAAACCTGTGCTTAAGCAACCCCCACAACCTTCGATATTGCCCTACAAGTGGTTCAATTCTGACCCTTATATACAATCCACGGGCGCGAATAAACATTTCCCTAATCAGGTCCCATCCGTGATTGGGGATATGTCCATATGGCGAACAGCCCTTATAAGTCCTCTCGACTTACAAGGAGAAAACCTTCTTGTAGGATCCTTACGACTTACAGAGTAACATGCACTTAGGAATCCTCACGATTCCTAAGGAGAAAATACACCTACAAGATCCTCACGACTTGTAGGGAGAAATACCTTTGTGAGACCCTTACGGCTCATGAAGTCAAAAGCCTTAGTCGACAGGACCTTAACCCTGTTCGCTAAGCCATCTTTGTTCGACATCGACAGAGGCAAATGATGATTCGCTCCTGGCAATATCCCAGCTGTAGCGGTGCTGATGCCGAAATCGGTGTCTAATTCCAGGCTTACGGCGAAAAGCCAGCAAGCCGCACATGCATACAAAATAGCCGAAATGATGGGGCAGCTTGCAATAAAAAGAAATAAGTAAAAATGTATGCATATAGAACAACCAAAATGATTGGCAACTCCCAATAAAAAGCAGTGAGTAAAAATAAAATAAATAGCCGAAATGATTGGGCACCGCGGGAAATAGCCGAAATGATTGGGCAATCGCGACCTTCGCGATATAAAAGCTGAAATGATAGAGCATCGCGGAAATAAAGCAATAATATAAAAAAATGATGAAACTTTTGCCCTACAGGTGAGATCACATCGATCCCTGTATACAATCCAAGAGCACAAACAAAGACGGTGTTAGTGTTTATGCCCTAGAAGGCCATTACTGTATCATACTAGTTTGTATATTACTTAATGGAAGCTTGGGATATTCACATGTATATAACAGTCTTGCTAAAAATGGTAGTATGCTACTTGGTTTTTCTATCTTAATATGTGAGTGTACGTATTGATAGAGCTCTTAGGATCTTGCTTGTCTACCAGCGTTGTGATGGCAGCCACACTAGTGGGGGCTGGGTAGTCTACAAGCACATCCTTATTCAGGTCCCTGGTCGTTGGATTATCGAGACAGAGCATCGATACTCCGGAGTAGACTGGTGTGTACGCTTCTCATCCCAGTTGGGGAGATGGTCTGTCCCACAGCCGTCAGTACGTCGTACTGGAGATAGTATGCAGGTGCTCGTTAGGTTACGGGTACACCGGACAGGACTCACAGGGAACTGTTGGTTGGTTTGATACCAGTCGTCAGTGAACAGTTCCCAGGTGACATGAGTACAGCGTAGTCCGCAGACTTGACACTGCTACTTCGCCTCGAGTGTGTCCCACTGTTCTTAGATTGCTACCCTACCACGGCTCAAAGGAGTCGTGCAAACAGGTAGCAGTTGGGTGCAGTCCCGAGCACTTGGAGGCAGTGGCGGTTAGACAGGATTCGTCCCTCCCGGTATTGGGAGTAGATATCGTGCTGTGTCAGAGAGCCATTACGCAAAGTCCCTGGCCAGGGCAAGCGAGATTTGCTGGTAGGTTCTAGTAGTTTCTCAGGGTGTAATGGGCTTCCCTCCGACACGACTTATACCGCTATTAGGGGACTGACGCTTGCCGCCCCCCTAGGCCCGATATGCGATAGTCTTGGACGAACGGACCGGACTGTATGGAGATTGACACATCAGACTCAGTAGGAGTTCGGATGGGTTTTCTCATTGGCCTTCTTATCGACAACTACCTGGGGACCGTTACGTACAGCTAGTGCCGCTTGCGGTCTGTGGTTAAACTCACTGCCAGCGTAGTAGTCGAGTCTCTAGAGTCCCACACAGAGAGTTTCCTACTCCAGGCGAAACGATATAGAGGTTGCATGGTTTTGCGACAAAGGGTTCGGACGCATACGTGCGTTTACGCGCGTACGACTTTCGGACAGTTTTTACCAGTCGGCTTTGGTTTAAGCCAGTTACTGGTATCCGGTTATTGGATTTTTACAGTCTAAAGTTTTTCCGTATTTTTGCGGATTGGAGGGGCGTTCTCGTAATTGTACGAGAAGCTTCTAGAAGTGGTGACTAAGGAGGTTTAGGTGTCATTTGCATTAAATGAGTTTAGTGAGTCATGAGGGTGATTCATGCATATCATTAATGCATGATAAATGCTTAATGAGTCATGGTTATGAATCACCACTAGATATTTATGAAACTTCATTATTCATCATTTAGTTTTTCTTTTATGGATGAATTTTAAAGGTTCATATATATTATGATAGATTTACTATTCTCATAAGATAATTTCTCACCTTCTCTCTCCTCAAGCTCTCATCTTCAAACCCTAATCCTTACACCTCATGAGTTGAGATCAAAGGATTAGTTAGACTAAACAATCCATAACCATCACTCTATTTCATTCTAGCTTCTTTGATTAGCAATCCAAGAAGGTTAGTTGCCTCAAGTTTAGAGGTTTAGCTTGGAGTTTTGCTCTCGGGTGGATCGTCTACTACCTAGAGAAGGCCGAGGAGAACAAGGAGATCGTAAAGACGAAGGACTAGTTTCGATAGGTATAATCCCTAAGCATAGTAGTTTAGAACAACTATATGTTTGGTTAGTTATCGTTTAGCTTCGATTTAAGCGGTTAGTCGATGTTCGTTCTTTAAACATGATCGTTTTTGAAAATTCCGCCTCCCCACAAGTACTGGGGTGAAGTACATCGACTTACAGTGGTATCAAAGCCTCGCTAAACAATAAATAACTTGATTGCAAATTTGTACGAATTTCGAACGGAAAAACGAAGCCGGAAAACCCTAAAATATTTCATTTTCTGTCGAGTTTAAAATGATGTCCTAAAATTGTTCAGGTTTGCTCAGAAAGCTAGAAAAGAGTCCAGGAGAACACCCATGAAATTCGAGCCCATGACTCGGCTAAAGCGCCGCGGAAGGGCGGCGGATCCCACCGATCCGCCGCGGTTCCGCGGCCGAGTTGCCGAGTCATGGACTCATCTTTCATGTGTGGGTCCTCTCTGGTATTTAGGGTTTTCTGGAATATTTTAATTTTGCTCAGGTTTCCAGTTAACAGAGCAGATTTTGGAGCAATATTAAAGATGTTTAATCGATCGAAATTGTACAGTATTTGCATATTGGATTATATCTGTGATTGTTTAATGTGTTCGTAAACCTCCCCTAACTGCTAGTATGTCGGTTGGCAGGGGGTTGCACATTTCTGAAATGGTTATATCTGTTTGTGCATATAAACTGTATTGGACTGTTGTGGTGTTTAGCCGGGGTTTAGCAATGGGTTATTGTTCAATTCATTTGTTGTAAATGTAATTTGTTGTAATATTATTTTGCGGCGCACATCCAGGTTGCGGTTGTAGCCACCGTTGTATTATTTCATTTTACTGTTTTTGCTCCTAGGACTGACCCAAGGTGGGGTACACAAACTGCCGGGTGGGTAGTTTGCCGTACCCGTAGGGGTCGAGGGTGGGGTAACGGCTATTCATCACAACTGTGTAATTTGTCTTTTCTTGCAGGCTCAAAAGAAATACAGATTGCTTGCAAATCCAATATTGTTTATCTGTGTTCTGGAATGAATATCATTGCGTCAGACGAATGTAAAATATCTATATATATTGTAGCTATTTAGACGTCACTTATGTTTTACACCCGCGCTAGCCCAGCCCCCGCTCTGTCGTTAGTTAAGTAACCTAACGGGTGATGACGGGACCCCGTGGCGAATGCGGATGGCATAAGAGGACATTGTATTTTCGTTGTTTTCTGCAATGATAGGTTAATGATGGGACGCATTATCTATAATGCAAAGAAAATAAACCAAGTTTAAATCGTTGGAACAATTTAAAAGAAACCACTCGGTTATTTTTAAAACAGATATTTTTAAATGCGGAGATTTAACCACTCCTTTTAAAAGCTATCAGGTTCCTTCGGTTATATCAAGTTCACTACGTTCACGGTTTCGCCAAAACCAGTCGTAGCCCTCCGTCGTTTCTTATGGATGGTCAGTAGTATTCAAGCTATGCTTGTTGGCATACGTCAAGGCATAGTGTTTGGTAGCTGCTGGGGTATTCATTTGTTGCATAGATAGATGTGTTGGTTTGGGACAGTCGCATTACCTTGTTGGCATACGTCAAGGGTATATACGGGTGGGTTCAAATTAACAAGATAATGATGGGCAGAACTTGACATGTGACTTATGATTTGTTGGCATACGTCAAGGTCATAAGAGCATGGGGCAAAAACTTATATCGGGAATTTCTAAAGAAACTGAAATTTGCAAAGAGATGCATACCATTTGGAGTTTGATGAATGTTGGTAGGATTCCTTCAACATTATCATACGATGATATTTGGATCCCGATCCTACTGTGAGTATATGCTACTTATCAGGATATTCGTCACTTAACGATCAATGCTATAAACCTAGTAGGTGTCCAGAAAAGTGTCAGCGGGGTTACGCCCCCAGAGAAAAGAGGTTATTTAATTAAGGAACTTCGCGAAAGCGTTGGAAAACCTCCCTCGAAGTACCGACACCAGCCTGGCTGAACGGTTAAGCAAGTATTGTACGGTGAGAATAGTCCTGGCTAATTCTTCTTTTATGGTTTGAGGAAGGATTCGAGAAACAGTGGGAGCCATCCAGTTTAGATAAACTAAAAACCACTCTAAACTTGCAAGAGCATCATGCTAAAGAGTTTTCTTCTCTCTCTCCTAATTGCAGCGACCCTGAAAATGACTGGACTTAAGTTACTTTTAGAGAAAAATATACTGACGGGGCCAAACTATAAAGATTGGCTGCGGAATGTCAAGATGGCTTTGACCTATGACAAACTGGGGTACGTCCTCACCGCTACGGCACCTGCTGTCCCTGGTCCCAAATCCAGCAATGCGGATAAGGAAATCCGCAAAACCTGGGATTTAGATTGCGCGAGAGCCAAGTGCATCGTGCTTGCCTCGATGAACAATGAACATCAGAGGAGGCACGAGGATATGTCCCTAGATGGCATATTTCTCCATACAAAGGAACTTTATGGAGAGCAATCTCGTATAGCAAGATACGAGACCTCTAAGAACTTGTTTCGAGCGAGGTTGGCTGTCGGGTCATCGGTAGGTGAACATGTCCTAAAGATGATCGGCTATATAGAAGAGCTCGCAGACCTTGGGACGACTTTGGATAATGAGCTCTATACATACCTTATTCTCCAGTCCCTTCCTCCCACCTACGCCCAGTTTATCCTCAACTTCAATCTTCAAGGAAAAGAAGTTGAACTTGCGGAACTCCTGAACATGTTAAGGAGTGCAGAGGGCACCTTGCAGAAGACAAGGGAAACACCCGCTATGTTTGTTGGCGGTACATCTTCTTCCGGGTCCAAGGCTAGGGCCAAAGGAAGGAAGAAGAAGGCCGCACCCAGACCTAGAGGAGGTGTTAGTAAGGTGGGAGGGAAGGGAAAGAAAAAGAAAGCAGTACCGATAGTTGGTCAGGATGAGTGCTTCCATTGTCACAGGAAAGGGCACTGGAAGAAGGATTGCAAGGCGTGGAACGCCAAGAACCAGGAACCGAAGCAAGCTGTGGCTTCGACTTCAGGTGTGTTTGTAATTGAGAATTGTCTGTCAATCAACTCTACTTCCTGGGTATTGGATACCGGATCAGGATCTCATATTTGCAATTCATTGCAGGCACTGAGAAACCGTAGAGTGCTGAAGGAAGGTGATATGATCCTCAGGGTTGCTAACGGAGCTAGCGTGGGAGCTGCGTCCGTCGGGGATTATCACCTAGGATTGACGAGTGGACACATTTTGGTTTTACATAACTGTTATTTTGTACCCAGCTTAACGTGTAATATCATATCAGTTTCCTTGTTATCAAATAAAGGTTATGATTTCACGTTTGTAAGAGATGTTGTCAACATCCACCTTAATCATGGTTTGATTGGGTCCGGTACTCTAAATAACGGCATATATGTTTTAAACCAACTCCAAATTTTCAATGTCCAGAACACACTAAAAAGAAAGTCTCCAGATTTGAATAAAGCTTTCTTATGGCATTGTAGACTGGGTCACATCAATGAGAGAAGGTTGACTAAGTTGCATAGAGAAGGATATTTAGACTCGTTCGAATATCAATCTTATGACACTTGTCAATCTTGTCTCAGAGGAAAGATGACAAAGACTCCATTTACTGGACAAGGAGTAAGAGCGAGCGAGCTCTTAGGACTCATACACAGCGATGTATGCGGTCCAATGTCTACACATGCGAGAGGTGGTTATTCCTACTTCATTACTTTTACAGATGATTTCTCTAGGTTTGGACATGTCTTCTTAATGAAGCATAAATCCGAAGCCTTTGAGAAATTCCTGGAATATAAGAGTGAAGCGGAAAACCAAACAGGCAAAAGTATTAAGACACTGAGATCTGATCGAGGTGGAGAATACTTAAGTGCCGAGTTCCTAGGTTACCTAAAAGAGAAAGGAATTCTCTCTCAGCTTACTCCTCCATACACTCCACAGCACAACGGTGTATCGGAGAGACGGAATCGAACCCTATTGGATATGGTACGATCCATGATGAGTAATGCTGAGTTACCGCGATCTTTCTGGGGGTATGCGCTAGAATCAGCGATACATCTTTTGAACAGAGTTCCAACCAAAACTGTGCCTACCACACCATATCAGATGTGGAGTGGGAAGAAACCCTATCTTCAGTACCTGAAGACATGGGGATGTCCAGCTTTTGTAAAAAAGCAGCGTCCGGAAAAGCTCGAGGCACGCTCAGTAGAGTGTAAGTTTGTGGGATATCCAAAGAACTCTACAGGATATTGCTTCTATTACGCAGAGGAACAAAAGGTTTTTGTTTCTCGTCATGCCCGCTTCTTAGAAACTGAATTTTTGGAAAATCAGAAGAGTGGGAGCGAAATAGAACTGGAAGAAATTCCAGAACCACAAACTGCTACTAAAAGTTTGGTAGAACCGGAAGTTCAAGAAGAACAGAACATTCCCGCACCCCTCCGCAGGAGTAGTAGGCCGTCTCATCCTCCTGAGAGATACTACGGTTTTCTCATAGACGGGGATAGAGAGGATTGCATCATAGATGATGATGAACCTACTGACTTCCAGCAGGCCATCCAGAGCGGCGACTCGGTACGATGGCTAGATGCAATGCGGACCGAAATGGAGTCCATGTACACCAACAAAGTATGGACTTTGGACTTTGCTCCAGATGGGGTAAAACCCATAGGATGCAAATGGATCTTCAAGAAAAAGATTGGTGTAGATGGACAGGTGGAAACCTATAAGGCTAGACTTGTTGCAAAGGGTTTTCGTCAAAGACCTGGTTTGGACTATGACGAAACTTTTTCTCCAGTGGCTATGCTCAAATCCATTCGGGTCCTTCTTGCTATTGCTGCCTTCCATGATTATGAAATCTGGCAGATGGACGTAAAGACGGCTTTTCTGAATGGAAATTTAGAAGAGAGCGTCTATATGGATCAGCCAGAGGGTTTCAATCAGAGTGGAAGCAGCGGGAAAGTATGCAAGCTGCTTAAGTCTATTTATGGACTAAAGCAGGCATCGCGGAGTTGGAACATCTGTTTTGATGAGACAGTCAAAGAATATGACTTTATCAAAAATCCAGATGAACCGTGCATATATAGTAAAGTTGTAGCCAGAAGTGTCGTATTCCTCGTCTTGTACGTGGATGACATTCTATTGATAGGAAATGACATTCCTATGCTACAATCTGTCAAAGGATTCTTGTCACACAGGTTCTCCATGAAAGACCTGGGTGATGCCTCTTACATTCTGGGGATCCGGATCTATCGTGATAGATCCAAGAGGATGTTGGGACTTTCGCAGTCCAGGTATATCGACACTGTACTGAAAAGATTCAGTATGGAAGATTCTAAGCGCGGTAATCTACCGGCTTGTCACGGAATCACCCTCTCCAAAGAGATGTCTCCCAAGACTGATTTGGAAAGGGAACGCATGTCTATTATACCCTACGCTTCTGCGGTAGGCTCTATAATGTATGCGATGTTGTGTACCAGACCAGATGTAGCTTACGCACTAAGCGTGGTAAGCCGGTATCAGTCAGACCCAGGAGAGAAACACTGGATAGCAGTAAAGAACATTCTCAAGTATCTGAGGAGGACTAAGGAGATGTTCTTGGTTTACGGCGGAAAAGACCTCAGGTTGGAGGCCTTTGCTGATTCCGGGTTCCAGAGTGATAAGGACGATTCCAAGTCCATGTCGGGTTATGTCTTTACCCTCAATGGAGGGGCGGTGTGCTGGAGGAGCTCCAAGCAGGACACCGTTGCTGACTCGACGATGGAAGCAGAGTATATAGCTGCTTGCGATGCCGCAAAAGAAGCAGTCTGGATGAAGAAGTTCCTAACAGAACTTCAGGTTGTTCCTACCATAGTTGATCCAATACCTCTGTATTGCGACAACAACGGAGCTATAGCTTTAGCGAAGGAACCAAGGTCCCATCAGAAGTCCAGACACATCTTGAGGCGGTATCACCTGATCAGGGAGATCATTGATCGTCAGGAGATCGAGGTTCGGAGAGTTGCTTCAGAAGAGAACATTGCTGATCCATTCACAAAGGCCCTTCCTCAGATTCAGTTCGAGAGGCTACTCGAGATCATTGGTCTACGATATGCCAGTACATGGCCCTAGTGCAAGTGGGAGATTGTTAGTGTTTATGCCCTAGAAGGCCATTACTGTATCATACTAGTTTGTATATTACTTAATGGAAGCTTGGGATATTCACATGTATATAACAGTCTTGCTAAAAATGGTAGTATGCTACTTGGTTTTTCTATCTTAATATGTGAGTGTACGTATTGATAGAGCTCTTAGGATCTTGCTTGTCTACCAGCGTTGTGATGGCAGTCACACTAGTGGGGGCTGGGTAGTCTACAAGCACATCCTTATTCAGGTCCCTGGTCGTTGGATTATCGAGACAGAGCATCGATACTCCGGAGTAGACTGGTGTGTACGCTTCTCATCCCAGTTGGGGAGATGGTCTGTCCCACAGCCGTCAGTACGTCGTACTGGAGATAGTATGCAGGTGCTCGTTAGGTTACGGGTACACCGGACAGGACTCACAGGAAACTGTTGGTTGGTTTGATACCAGTCGTCAGTGAACAGTTCCCAGGTGACATGAGTACAGCGTAGTCCGCAGACTTGACACTGCTACTTCGCCTCGAGTGTGTCCCACTGTTCTTAGATTGCTACCCTACCACGGCTCAAAGGAGTCGTGCAAACAGGTAGCAGTTGGGTGCAGTCCCGAGCACTTGGAGGCAGTGGCGGTTAGACAGGATTCGTCCCTCCCGGTATTGGGAGTAGATATCGTGCTGTGTCAGAGAGCCATTACGCAAAGTCCCTGGCCAGGGCAAGCGAGATTTGCTGGTAGGTTCCAGTAGTTTCTCAGGGTGTAATGGGCTTCCCTCCGACACGACTTATACCGCTATTAGGGGACTGACGTTTGCCGCCCCCCTAGGCCCGATATGCGATAGTCTTGGACGAACGGACCGGCTGTATGGAGATTGTCACATCAGACTCAGTAGGAGTTCGGATGGGTTTTCTCATCGGCCTTCTTATCGACAACTACCTGGGGACCGTTACGTACAGCTAGTGCCGCTTGCGGTCTGTGGTTAAACCCACTGCCAGCGTAGTAGTCGAGTCTCTAGAGTCCCACACAGAGAGTTTCCTACTCCAGGCAAAACGATATAGAGGTTGCATGGTTTTGCGACAAAGGGTTCGGACGCATACGTGCGTTTACGCGCGTACGACTTTCGGACAGTTTTTACCAGTCGGCTTTGGTTTAAGCCAGTTACTGGTATCCGGTTATTGGATTTTTACAGTCTAAAGTTTTTCCGTATTTTTGCGGATTGGAGGGGCGTTCTCGTAATTGTACGAGAAGCTTCTAGAAGTGGTGACTAAGGAGGTTTAGGTGTCATTTGCATTAAATGAGTTTAGTGAGTCATGAAGGTGATTCATGCATATCATTAATGCATGATAAATGCTTAATGAGTCATGGTTATGAATCACCACTAGATATTTATGAAACTTCATTATTCATCATTTAGTTTTTCTTTTATGGATGAATTTTAAAGGTTCATATATATTATGATAGATTTACTATTCTCATAAGATAATTTCTCACCTTCTCTCTCCTCAAGCTCTCATCTTCAAACCCTAATCCTTACACCTCATGAGTTGAGATCAAAGGATTAGTTAGACTAAACAATCCATAACCATCACTCTATTTCATTCTAGCTTCTTTGATTAGCAATCCAAGAAGGTTAGTTGCCTCAAGTTTAGAGGTTTAGCTTGGAGTTTTGCTCTCGGGTGGATCGTCTACTACCTAGAGAAGGCCGAGGAGAACAAGGAGATCGTAAAGACGAAGGACTAGTTTCGATAGGTATAATCCCTAAGCATAGTAGTTTAGAACAACTATATGTTTGGTTAGTTATCGTTTAGCTTCGATTTAAGCGGTTAGTCGATGTTCGTTCTTTAAACATGATCGTTTTTGAAAATTCCGCCTCCCCACAAGTACTGGGGTGAAGTACATCGACTTACAGTGGTATCAAAGCCTCGCTAAACAATAAATAACTTGATTGCAAATTTGTACGAATTTCGAACGGAAAAACGAAGCCGGAAAACCCTAAAATATTTCATTTTCTGTCGAGTTTAAAATGATGTCCTAAAATTGTTCAGGTTTGCTCAGAAAGCTAGAAAAGAGTCCAGGAGAACACCCATGAAATTCGAGCCCATGACTCGGCTAAAGCGCCGCGGAAGGGCGGCGGATCCCACCGATCCGCCGCGGTTCCGCGGCCGAGTTGCCGAGTCATGGACTCATCTTTCATGTGTGGGTCCTCTCTGGTATTTAGGGTTTTCTGGAATATTTTAATTTTGCTCAGGTTTCCAGTTAACAGAGCAGATTTTGGAGCAATATTAAAGATGTTTAATCGATCGAAATTGTACAGTATTTGCATATTGGATTATATCTGTGATTGTTTAATGTGTTCGTAAACCTCCCCTAACTGCTAGTATGTCGGTTGGCAGGGGGTTGCACATTTCTGAAATGGTTATATCTGTTTGTGCATATAAACTGTATTGGACTGTTGTGGTGTTTAGCCGGGGTTTAGCAATGGGTTATTGTTCAATTCATTTGTTGTAAATGTAATTTGTTGTAATATTATTTTGCGGCGCACATCCAGGTTGCGGTTGTAGCCACCGTTGTATTATTTCATTTTACTGTTTTTGCTCCTAGGACTGACCCAAGGTGGGGTACACAAACTGCCGGGTGGGTAGTTTGCCGTACCCGTAGGGGTCGAGGGTGGGGTAACGGCTATTCATCACAACTGTGTAATTTGTCTTTTCTTGCAGGCTCAAAAGAAATACAGATTGCTTGCAAATCCAATATTGTTTATCTGTGTTCTGGAATGAATATCATTGCGTCAGACGAATGTAAAATATCTATATATATTGTAGCTATTTAGACGTCACTTATGTTTTACACCCGCGCTAGCCCAGCCCCCGCTCTGTCGTTAGTTAAGTAACCTAACGGGTGATGACGGGACCCCGTGGCGAATGCGGATGGCATAAGAGGACATTGTATTTTCGTTGTTTTCTGCAATGATAGGTTAATGATGGGACGCATTATCTATAATGCAAAGAAAATAAACCAAGTTTAAATCGTTGGAACAATTTAAAAGAAACCACTCGGTTATTTTTAAAACAGATATTTTTAAATGCGGAGATTTAACCACTCCTTTTAAAAGCTATCAGGTTCCTTCGGTTATATCAAGTTCACTACGTTCACGGTTTCGCCAAAACCAGTCGTAGCCCTCCGTCGTTTCTTATGGATGGTCAGTAGTATTCAAGCTATGCTTGTTGGCATACGTCAAGGCATAGTGTTTGGTAGCTGCTGGGGTATTCATTTGTTGCATAGATAGATGTGTTGGTTTGGGACAGTCGCATTACCTTGTTGGCATACGTCAAGGGTATATACGGGTGGGTTCAAATTAACAAGATAATGATGGGCAGAACTTGACATGTGACTTATGATTTGTTGGCATACGTCAAGGTCATAAGAGCATGGGGCAAAAACTTATATCGGGAATTTCTAAAGAAACTGAAATTTGCAAAGAGATGCATACCATTTGGAGTTTGATGAATGTTGGTAGGATTCCTTCAACATTATCATACGATGATATTTGGATCCCGATCCTACTGTGAGTATATGCTACTTATCAGGATATTCGTCACTTAACGATCAATGCTATAAACCTAGTAGGTGTCCAGAAAAGTGTCAGCGGGGTTACGCCCCCAGAGAAAAGAGGTTATTTAATTAAGGAACTTCGCGAAAGCGTTGGAAAACCTCCCTCGAAGTACCGACACCAGCCTGGCTGAACGGTTAAGCAAGTATTGTACGGTGAGAATAGTCCTGGCTAATTCTTCTTTTATGGTTTGAGGAAGGATTCGAGAAACAGTGGGAGCCATCCAGTTTAGATAAACTAAAAACCACTCTAAACTTGCAAGAGCATCATGCTAAAGAGTTTTCTTCTCTCTCTCCTAATTGCAGCGACCCTGAAAATGACTGGACTTAAGTTACTTTTAGAGAAAAATATACTGACGGGGCCAAACTATAAAGATTGGCTGCGGAATGTCAAGATGGCTTTGACCTATGACAAACTGGGGTACGTCCTCACCGCTACGGCACCTGCTGTCCCTGGTCCCAAATCCAGCAATGCGGATAAGGAAATCCGCAAAACCTGGGATTTAGATTGCGCGAGAGCCAAGTGCATCGTGCTTGCCTCGATGAACAATGAACATCAGAGGAGGCACGAGGATATGTCCCTAGATGGCATATTTCTCCATACAAAGGAACTTTATGGAGAGCAATCTCGTATAGCAAGATACGAGACCTCTAAGAACTTGTTTCGAGCGAGGTTGGCTGTCGGGTCATCGGTAGGTGAACATGTCCTAAAGATGATCGGCTATATAGAAGAGCTCGCAGACCTTGGGACGACTTTGGATAATGAGCTCTATACATACCTTATTCTCCAGTCCCTTCCTCCCACCTACGCCCAGTTTATCCTCAACTTCAATCTTCAAGGAAAAGAAGTTGAACTTGCGGAACTCCTGAACATGTTAAGGAGTGCAGAGGGCACCTTGCAGAAGGCAAGGGAAACACCCGCTATGTTTGTTGGCGGTACATCTTCTTCCGGGTCCAAGGCTAGGGCCAAAGGAAGGAAGAAGAAGGCCGCACCCAGACCTAGAGGAGGTGTTAGTAAGGTGGGAGGGAAGGGAAAGAAAAAGAAAGCAGTACCGATAGTTGGTCAGGATGAGTGCTTCCATTGTCACAGGAAAGGGCACTGGAAGAAGGATTGCAAGGCGTGGAACGCCAAGAACCAGGAACCGAAGCAAGCTGTGGCTTCGACTTCAGGTGTGTTTGTAATTGAGAATTGTCTGTCAATCAACTCTACTTCCTGGGTATTGGATACCGGATCAGGATCTCATATTTGCAATTCATTGCAGGCACTGAGAAACCGTAGAGTGCTGAAGGAAGGTGATATGATCCTCAGGGTTGCTAACGGAGCTAGCGTGGGAGCTGCGTCCGTCGGGGATTATCACCTAGGATTGACGAGTGGACACATTTTGGTTTTACATAACTGTTATTTTGTACCCAGCTTAACGTGTAATATCATATCAGTTTCCTTGTTATCAAATAAAGGTTATGATTTCACGTTTGTAAGAGATGTTGTCAACATCCACCTTAATCATGGTTTGATTGGGTCCGGTACTCTAAATAACGGCATATATGTTTTAAACCAACTCCAAATTTTCAATGTCCAGAACACACTAAAAAGAAAGTCTCCAGATTTGAATAAAGCTTTCTTATGGCATTGTAGACTGGGTCACATCAATGAGAGAAGGTTGACTAAGTTGCATAGAGAAGGATATTTAGACTCGTTCGAATATCAATCTTATGACACTTGTCAATCTTGTCTCAAAGGAAAGATGACAAAGACTCCATTTACTGGACAAGGAGTAAGAGCGAGCGAGCTCTTAGGACTCATACACAGCGATGTATGCGGTCCAATGTCTACACATGCGAGAGGTGGTTATTCCTACTTCATTACTTTTACAGATGATTTCTCTAGGTTTGGACATGTCTTCTTAATGAAGCATAAATCCGAAGCCTTTAAGAAATTCCTGGAATACAAGAGTGAAGCGGAAAACCAAACAGGCAAAAGTATTAAGACACTGAGATCTGATCGAGGTGGAGAATACTTAAGTGCCGAGTTCCTAGGTTACCTAAAAGAGAAAGGAATTCTCTCTCAGCTTACTCCTCCATACACTCCACAGCACAACGGTGTATCGGAGAGACGGAATCGAACCCTATTGGATATGGTACGATCCATGATGAGTAATGCTGAGTTACCGCGATCTTTCTGGGGGTATGCGCTAGAATCAGCGATACATCTTTTGAACAGAGTTCCAACCAAAACTGTGCCTACCACACCATATCAGATGTGGAGTGGGAAGAAACCCTATCTTCAGTACCTGAAGACATGGGGATGTCCAGCTTTTGTAAAAAAGCAGCGTCCGGAAAAGCTCGAGGCACGCTCAGTAGAGTGTAAGTTTGTGGGATATCCAAAGAACTCTACAGGATATTGCTTCTATTACGCAGAGGAACAAAAGGTTTTTGTTTCTCGTCATGCCCGCTTCTTAGAAACTGAATTTTTGGAAAATCAGAAGAGTGGGAGCGAAATAGAACTGGAAGAAATTCCAGAACCACAAACTGCTACTAAAAGTTTGGTAGAACCGGAAGTTCAAGAAGAACAGAACATTCCCGCACCCCTCCGCAGGAGTAGTAGGCCGTCTCATCCTCCTGAGAGATACTACGGTTTTCTCATAGACGGGGATAGAGAGGATTGCATCATAGATGATGATGAACCTACTGACTTCCAGCAGGCCATCCAGAGCGGCGACTCGGTACGATGGCTAGATGCAATGCGGACCGAAATGGAGTCCATGTACACCAACAAAGTATGGACTTTGGACTTTGCTCCAGATGGGGTAAAACCCATAGGATGCAAATGGATCTTCAAGAAAAAGATTGGTGTAGATGGACAGGTGGAAACCTATAAGGCTAGACTTGTTGCAAAGGGTTTTCGTCAAAGACCTGGTTTGGACTATGACGAAACTTTTTCTCCAGTGGCTATGCTCAAATCCATTCGGGTCCTTCTTGCTATTGCTGCCTTCCATGATTATGAAATCTGGCAGATGGACGTAAAGACGGCTTTTCTGAATGGAAATTTAGAAGAGAGCGTCTATATGGATCAGCCAGAGGGTTTCAATCAGAGTGGAAGCAGCGGGAAAGTATGCAAGCTGCTTAAGTCTATTTATGGACTAAAGCAGGCATCGCGGAGTTGGAACATCTGTTTTGATGAGACAGTCAAAGAATATGACTTTATCAAAAATCCAGATGAACCGAGCATATATAGTAAAGTTGTAGCCAGAAGTGTCGTATTCCTCGTCTTGTACGTGGATGACATTCTATTGATAGGAAATGACATTCCTATGCTACAATCTGTCAAAGGATTCTTGTCACACAGGTTCTCCATGAAAGACCTGGGTGATGCCTCTTACATTCTGGGGATCCGGATCTATCGTGATAGATCCAAGAGGATGTTGGGACTTTCGCAGTCCAGGTATATCGACACTGTACTGAAAAGATTCAGGATGGAAGATTCTAAGCGCGGTAATCTACCGGCTTGTCACGGAATCACCCTCTCCAAAGAGATGTCTCCCAAGACTGATTTGGAAAGGGAACGCATGTCTATTATACCGTACGCTTCTGCGGTAGGCTCTATAATGTATGCGATGTTGTGTACCAGACCAGATGTAGCTTACGCACTAAGCGTGGTAAGCCGGTATCAGTCAGACCCAGGAGAGAAACACTGGATAGCAGTAAAGAACATTCTCAAGTATCTGAGGAGGACTAAGGAGATGTTCTTGGTTTACGGCGGAAAAGACCTCAGGTTGGAGGCCTTTGCTGATTCCGGGTTCCAGAGTGATAAGGACGATTCCAAGTCCATGTCGGGTTATGTCTTTACCCTCAATGGAGGGGCGGTGTGCTGGAGGAGCTCCAAGCAGGACACCGTTGCTGACTCGACGATGGAAGCAGAGTATATAGCTGCTTGCGATGCCGCAAAAGAAGCAGTCTGGATGAAGAAGTTCCTAACAGAACTTCAGGTTGTTCCTACCATAGTTGATCCAATACCTCTGTATTGCGACAACAACGGAGCTATAGCTTTAGCGAAGGAACCAAGGTCCCATCAGAAGTCCAGACACATCTTGAGGCGGTATCACCTGATCAGGGAGATCATTGATCGTCAGGAGATCGAGGTTCGGAGAGTTGCTTCAGAAGAGAACATTGCTGATCCATTCACAAAGGCCCTTCCTCAGATTCAGTTCGAGAGGCTACTCGAGATCATTGGTCTACGATATGCCAGTACATGGCCCTAGTGCAAGTGGGAGATTGTTAGTGTTTATGCCCTAGAAGGCCATTACTGTATCATACTAGTTTGTATATTACTTAATGGAAGCTTGGGATATTCACATGTATATAACAGTCTTGCTAAAAATGGTAGTATGCTACTTGGTTTTTCTATCTTAATATGTGAGTGTACGTATTGATAGAGCTCTTAGGATCTTGCTTGTCTACCAGCGTTGTGATGGCAGTCACACTAGTGGGGGCTGGGTAGTCTACAAGCACATCCTTATTCAGGTCCCTGGTCGTTGGATTATCGAGACAGAGCATCGATACTCCGGAGTAGACTGGTGTGTACGCTTCTCATCCCAGTTGGGGAGATGGTCTGTCCCACAGCCGTCAGTACGTCGTACTGGAGATAGTATGCAGGTGCTCGTTAGGTTACGGGTACACCGGACAGGACTCACAGGGAACTGTTGGTTGGTTTGATACCAGTCGTCAGTGAACAGTTCCCAGGTGACATGAGTACAGCGTAGTCCGCAGACTTGACACTGCTACTTCGCCTCGAGTGTGTCCCACTGTTCTTAGATTGCTACCCTACCACGGCTCAAAGGAGTCGTGCAAACAGGTAGCAGTTGGGTGCAGTCCCGAGCACTTGGAGGCAGTGGCGGTTAGACAGGATTCGTCCCTCCCGGTATTGGGAGTAGATATCGTGCTGTGTCAGAGAGCCATTACGCAAAGTCCCTGGCCAGGGCAAGCGAGATTTGCTGGTAGGTTCCAGTAGTTTCTCAGGGTGTAATGGGCTTCCCTCCGACACGACTTATACCGCTATTAGGGGACTGACGTTTGCCGCCCCCCTAGGCCCGATATGCGATAGTCTTGGACGAACGGACCGACTGTATGGAGATTGTCACATCAGACTCAGTAGGAGTTCGGATGGGTTTTCTCATCGGCCTTCTTATCGACAACTACCTGGGGACCGTTACGTACAGCTAGTGCCGCTTGCGGTCTGTGGTTAAACCCACTGCCAGCGTAGTAGTCGAGTCTCTAGAGTCCCACACAGAGAGTTTCCTACTCCTGGCGAAACGATATAGAGGTTGCATGGTTTTGCGACAAAGGGTTCGGACGCATACGTGCGTTTACGCGCGTACGACTTTCGGACAGTTTTTACCAGTCGGCTTTGGTTTAAGCCAGTTACTGGTATCCGGTTATTGGATTTTTACAGTCTAAAGTTTTTCCGTATTTTTGCGGATTGGAGGGGCGTTCTCGTAATTGTACGAGAAGCTTCTAGAAGTGGTGACTAAGGAGGTTTAGGTGTCATTTGCATTAAATGAGTTTAGTGAGTCATGAGGGTGATTCATGCATATCATTAATGCATGATAAATGCTTAATGAGTCATGGTTATGAATCACCACTAGATATTTATGAAACTTCATTATTCATCATTTAGTTTTTCTTTTATGGATGAATTTTAAAGGTTCATATATATTATGATAGATTTACTATTCTCATAAGATAATTTCTCACCTTCTCTCTCCTCAAGCTCTCATCTTCAAACCCTAATCCTTACACCTCATGAGTTGAGATCAAAGGATTAGTTAGACTAAACAATCCATAACCATCACTCTATTTCATTCTAGCTTCTTTGATTAGCAATCCAAGAAGGTTAGTTGCCTCAAGTTTAGAGGTTTAGCTTGGAGTTTTGCTCTCGGGTGGATCGTCTACTACCTAGAGAAGGCCGAGGAGAACAAGGAGATCGTAAAGACGAAGGACTAGTTTCGATAGGTATAATCCCTAAGCATAGTAGTTTAGAACAACTATATGTTTGGTTAGTTATCGTTTAGCTTCGATTTAAGCGGTTAGTCGATGTTCGTTCTTTAAACATGATCGTTTTTGAAAATTCCGCCTCCCCACAAGTACTGGGGTGAAGTACATCGACTTACAGACGGAACCATACCTTCCCAACAGGCTCCGCCAGAAAGCAAAGCCAAATCTCGACGGTTCACCAACGGCCTAGAGACAACCGCGACATTCGTCTTGATGCAACAGACGCAGTGCCAGCAAACGAAGCGAAGATCAAATTCCTAGCTTCACGGTTCTGACGGTAACTTACATAAAACCTGAAAAATCACCACAAATCCTTCAACTCAGGGAAACCAGTGTCCTTGACGAGAACATCCTGATTCGCATCGACCCGCATAGAAACTAGCGTCTTTGCAGGAATACATCGATTCGTTTCAACCCCAGGGAAACCAGTGTCCTTGGTAAATGACTCAATTCAGGGAAACTAGCGTCCTTGATGAGAGCCTCCTGATTCGCGTCGGCCCTCAGTGAAACCAGTGTCTCCGCAGGAATACTCTGATTCGTTTCAACCCCGAAGAAACCAGTGTCTTCGGAAAAATCCTTCAACTCAGGGAAACCAGCGTCCTTGATGAGAGCCTCCTGATTCGCGTCGACCCGCGGAGAAACTAGCGTCTTTGCAGGAATATATCGATTCGTTTCAACCCCAGGGAAACCAGCGTCCTTGGCAAATGACTCAATTCAGGGAAACTAGCGTCCTTGATGAGAGCTTCCTGATTCGTGTCGGCCCTCAGAGAAACCAGTGTCTCTGCAGGAATACTCCGATTCGTTTCAACCCCGAAGAAACCAGTGTCTTCGGAAAAATCCTTCGACTCAGGGAAACCAGTGTCCTTGACGAGAACATCCTGATTCGCGTCGACCCGCAGAGAAACTAGCGTCTTTGCAGGAATACATTGATTCGTTTCAACCCCAGGGAAACCAGTGTCCCTGGCAAATACCTCAATTCAGGGAAACTAGCGTCCTTGATGAGAGCCTCCTGATTCGCGTCGGCCCGCAGAGAAACCAGTGTCTTCGCAGGAATGCTCCGATTCGTTTCAACCCCGAAGAAACCAGTGTCTTCGGCAAAATCCTTCGACTCAGGGAAACCAGTGTCCTTGAAGAGAACATCATGATTCGCGTCGGCCCGCAGAGAAACCGGTGTCTCCGCAGGAATACTCCGATTCGTTTCAACTTCGAGGAAACTAGCGTCCTCAGCAAAATACTTCGACTGAGGGAAACCAGTGTCCTTGACGAGAACACCTCGATTTGGGTCGACCCGCAGAGAAACTAGCGTCTTTGCAGGAACACCTCGACTCGTTTCAACCCCAGGGAAACCAGTGTCCTTGGCAAACTCCTAAACTTAGGGAAATTAGTGTCCTTGATGAGAGCCTCCTGATTCGCGTTGGCCCGCAAATAAACCAGTGTCTCCGCGAGAACTTCCCGATTCGTCTCAACTTGCAAGATAAAGCCTTAGGCAGCAGGGATTAAAAAACTTATTTCCTGAGCACTGGGACCCTGCAAGTCGGTCTAAAACGATCTCTTGCATACTATTCACGGGTATCACTCTCCCAAAGTCGAATCTCGACAAGGAGGGAAACAACCGCTTACGGGTCCTCTCGACTCGTAAGAGGGAAAATTCTCTTATAGGATCCTTACGACTTATAAGAGAAAACGCACTTAGGAATCCTCACGATTTCTAAGGAGAAAATCCACCTACGAGATCCTCTCGATCCGTAGGGAGAAAAATCTCTATGAGACCCTCACGGCTCATAGAGTTGAAAAGTCTTAGGCAACAGATCTGAACCTGCGGCCTAAGACATCGCTATCTCTTGAAGAAACTAAGATGCTTACTCTATTATCTGTCAACCATGTTTATTAAGACAGCATGTTGATAATAAGAGAAAGGGAGAAAGCAAAAGAGCATACAAGACATTGCAAAGAAAAAATGGGTATCTTTATTTACTAATTCAATCAAGTACAAGGTGAATCGTACAAAAGAATAAAGAATGGATACATCTTATTCGAAAAAGAAAAATTTTACAAGTATATTGATACAAAGGCAGCTACTGGGAAGGAAGCGTCTTAAATAGCCCTATCAGTTGTTCGCACACTTCCTGCCATGCCTTTTCCTGATCGGCCACCACCGCCAGTTCCGCCTCCACTTGAGCCCGTTGCCGCAAGAAGGATGCAAGCTGCTTCCCAATGACCTGCTGAGCTGCTTCGCGTCCTTGGGCATTACGCTCGGCAGCGTCGAGTTTCTGCTTCAGGTTCAGCCCATTTGAGATGCGTTCCAGGAGGTCCTCGAAGATAGCCTTCACTTGGGCAGCGTTAGCCTCAACCTCAGCACGCAGACGAGCCGTCTCGCTCGAGGTCTTTTAGCATTCCCTCAGCCGTAAAGCCGCTTCTTGTTCCAGGTGACGGAAGTAAGAAGCGCTTTGCTCGATCCATGCTGCTCTTTGATTGCTTACGGCTAAGGTCTCAGGAGCAGGGCGCATAAACTCCGACTGATGCAGGCGGACCTCGATTTTCCTGCAGTGGTTGACCTAAAGCTTGACGACGCCTCCATCATGAAAAGTCACAAGCGCCGCCAACATCGGGTTAACCTCCGCAGCGAAATCCGCAGCTGATGGGAGAGCGTCTGCGTCAAGCTCCTCGACGTATCCGCTCAGCATGCCCAAGCTCATTACAGCACCCTTTGAAGACAGACGTCTCAGGAAGGGGCATGCCGGCATTATAACGCGAAACTCAAAGGGCGCCGGGATCGGAACGACAGCTGAAAAAACAAAATACGATTAGATGACAGTTCAAGAAATACAAAAAAAAGTCATTGATGAGATAGTTTACTATACCAGCTGCAGCGGGCGGCAAGGACGGAAGGGCCGGTGGCGCGACCGATCTCTCATCCCCTCCTTCGATTTGTAGCACTGCAATCAGGACAAGGGAAAGTTAGAAATAATTCCATCACTAAAAAAAGAAAGACATCAGTTGGAAACTATACTCACTAGCACCACTGGAGGAAGAAGCAAGTTCAGATGGGAAGGAGAAGTGTGGGTGCAACACCTAATAGAGATGATCAAAAAGCACTCCTGAAAAGACACAATAGTACGACTTTAGTACATAAATTATGCGACTGAAAGATAAAACTAATAGGTTGCAAATCCATACCTTCCAACATCTTTGATGGTACAAGGGAAGGCTGAGAGGTGACCACCGCCAAAGCAGTAGTTGACGGCGCTCCCTTGAGCAATGGAGTATCGGCACTGGCCGCACCTGCGTTAAAAACAAAGATAAACTTGTCAGAAAGGATCGCAAGATATAAAAAAAAAAGGACAATAACTCGAAATTTACCTGATGAGCCGCCAGCCGAAACGGAGGCGTCTCCCTCCTCCATTGATACGAGTCCACCTCCCGTGGCCTCATCACCGGACTCGACAGGGGCTGTCGTAGTACTCGCCCGACCAGGAGACGGTGGGGGACCGTAGACGGGGAGAGCAATAATTGGAGCATTGCCAGACTCTTGAGAAAGAGCGGCCGGTTTGTCCCCAAGAGTCGTGCCCTTCTCACCCGCTACTTCTTCGGGCTCGGCGGTCGCCATTGTCTCATCCGCAGTCACCATGGGGTCGCCGGTCTCAGGCGCCTCGTCCGCCGCTGCCCCAGGCTCAGTTATAGCGGTCGTCTCATTTGCCGCCACCTCAGGCTCGGCATCAACGACCTTCTCTGGTGCAGCTCCCTCAGCCTCTAGCTCAGGCTCAGCAACCCCGGCGACGTTGCCTACCGTCAGCTCGGGTTCGGCCGGTGCCTCTTCCTCTGTCCCCTTAGGTTCGACGATCTCCGCCTCCCCTTCGGTTGGACTTGGCCCTGCAGGACAAGATATATAAGAACCGACAAGTTTACAATTCTTACAAACAAATCTTGAAAGATACATTACCTGAGATAGACTTAACATTTGCCCCGTGAGCTGCACGTGCCACCTGTCTGCGAGCTGTGGACAAGGCGACCGAGGGCTCTTCTGAGGGGGTATCAGCACGAGGGACGGTGCTTGGGCCAGCTCCCACGGCCAAAGCAGCCCTGCGTGCCTTCGCCTCGCGCCTTAGCCGCTTTCTCTCCTCCTGAGCCGTTGAGACAGACCTCTTCAAATCCTCCTTCATTGAGACGTCCTCGTCTGTGAACAGGGATTCCTCCAAATCCTTCAAGGCATCCCTCGTCGACTTGTCGAGTTGAGGCTCTCGCGGCAGCCCCGAGGAGACTGGGACTTCAGTAGCGGGCCCGGGGAGAGTCCCCGCATTAGCTGGCGCAGCCCCTGCAAAGAAGCAAAGGAAGAAGGTTGGGTTGACCATCAGAAAAGAGGATAAAAACTTAATAAGGCAAGACGTACCGATGCCCATTAAAGCACGCTTCTCTTCCTCCTCCTGGAAGGTTTTTAAAGAGGCGGCGACGGCTTCTTCGGTAGTGACACCTGTTAAAAAAGGGGGGAAAGCATTAGTCGGAGATAATAATAAAAATGCTATAAAATGACGAAGAGTACAGCTAATGATTACCTGCTTGAGCGAGTTTATCCAACCACGCTTCGAGCCTCGCTGATCGCGCAGAAGCCGCAATGGCAGCCGCCAGGTCAGTGTCTGCGGGGTCTACCGAGAAGCCTTTATTGCTGCCATACTCGCTTATACCTTCGGTAAGAGGGGCCTGAGGCTCTAAACCGAGGATCGCGTCGAGAGAAAGGAGCGACTTCTTCTTCCTCTTCTGCCCACCAGCCCTAGGTGCACTCGAGATCGACTTGCGCTTTGCAGGCACCTTAGGGCGGCGGGTCCCGATATCCGCGCCCACGTCGGACTCCGGCGAAACCCCATGCTCCACTGGAGCATGGGGCGCTGGTGGTGCATCCGCAGTACCACGGAGCGGTAGTCCGCACGGAGGGCTCAACACGCGCGGTGGCACGGTTCCGGCATCTTTCAGCGGAGGAATGACCGGGGTCCTTGGCTTTAAGGGAGCCTTGCGATCGCCGCCGGGAGGCGCACCCTTGTGGTCAACCAGCATACGCTTCTGCATAAGGATAACTGGACCCATTGCATGAGCGTACCAAGCCACGTACGCGTTGAGCACCTTGGGGACGCAACTCGGCTCGCTGATGAAGAAATAGGAACCCGTGTTAAGCCGCATGAAATGGTGTATTGCATTCCTTATCCCCTCTCGGCTGGCCACGGGCTTTTCCAAGAAAGCTTCCATCGGGATCCCCTGGTGATAGCTCGATTGCTGAGCGAACCGGTGAGGGTTATACCTCATGAAGAGTGCCATCTCATTCTGTCTAAACACTAGGTAGCCCGGCCGAATAGAGTAGAGGTGGAGGATCTCCCGAGCTTTCAATATGGAGGCCCCGTCCTTAAAATCATCGCGCAGCGGTACTACCGACTTTGTGGTCTATGAGCCTATGGTTATGACTTTATCCAAAAAAGAAACCTTCGCTCCGACCAGGTGTGAACGAAGGAGCAGCCCCCTAGCCTCCCGCGGAGGTGCAACCACGATCGAAGCGCCGATTAACCGCATGACTCTTGGGAGTCTGCACTTCTCAAAAAACGGAGGGATCTTATGGGCGCCGAACACCCCGTGCACATGCATTTCCATCCAAGAGGTGAAGTAGTGCATCGGGAAGTTAGCAGGCTGCACCCCAGGCTCATTGGCGTCCGCCGCTACGCTGAGTCCATTATAAAGGTGAGCCAGCCCGGCGATTCCTACTGTTAACTGCAGACCAGCCACCATCCGATGCGCTGGGTAGAAAACAGATGGCCGCATGTGGCGCGGGTGCATGGGGAGCGCAAAGCTGCACAGCCACAACCCCAGGAACCCTACAAAAAAGGTCTCCTCATCCATGCCCGGGACGGCGATTTCTGACAAGGGCATGACGGCGGCGCCGGGGAGATAAAAGTCCTTGTGATCATCCTCCGATGTGGGTCGGCGGTCCAAGCCGAAGCCAAAAAGGTCATCAAGCTGGGCGAACTTCTCACTCCGCTCAGATAGAAACTCTGGTCGAATGAAGCGGGCAATAAAATCTGCGAAACTGACTCCCCGGACGCCTGATTCTAGATAGAGCCCTTCATAGATCTCCAGCACCTTCACCAAGCTCGAAAACTGGTGCTGAATAGCGTTCTCCGGCGTCAGATCAAACATCAGCAGCTTGGTAGCAAAGACGTATTCGTCAGAAGGAAGCAGCTCCTCGTAATGCTCCCCCCTCATCGGCAAACCCGAGATTTCAGCAAACTCCTCCAAGGAGATAGAGACTTCCCTATCCGTCATCAGGAAGGTGTGGGTAGGAATATTCCATTGTTCGATAAAAGCCTTAACCCACCACGTTGGAGGAGAGGGATACTCAAAGAGCGAGACGTAGATAGCCGAATACAAACCAATCTTCATCAGATGAGTCCTCTTCGCTGATAAGATATACCGGGCCCACTGTAAATATCCGGCGGGCGGTCGCGGGATCAATCCAATGTTATAGGCCTGTCCCCAAGGGCGTGCTTCACCCTGACAGATTCGCCTCCCCAAAATATCTATTGCCGGCGGCGGCTGCACGGGAATAGCCCCAATTGCAGGCTGGAGGAGGTCATCCGAATTCCAATTTTTGACCTCCACGGCATACTTCACCAAGGGTTCATCCGCATAGGGGATCGAAAATATTGGCTCGGACGGCGTAGCAAAACCGGAGCTTCGGCGACCCTGGATGATATCGTTATATCACCTAACCCACAAGTGAAGGTTCTTATGCTCGGAGTCATGATCCTTGATTAGGGTGAGCACCTCTCGGTCCACTGGTGCCTGGGGAAAACCTCCCTCCGAGCGTACGAACGGGAATGATAGGTCAGCAGGCATGTTTCCTGTGGAGGGACAAAAATTAGCCGTCAGTGTTGTAATTCCAACGCTTGGCATTTTAAAAATTTACACCACACTGCAATGCAGTGGGTAGGGGACTAGACGGGGACCCACGAAATCTGGACGACAGTGCATCAGTTAATAGGACAACCCCATCATTGGATGAGCTGTCAATTAATCCCCAAGAGCATATTCTCATTAATAAAATCCCTAGAGATAAGGAGAAAATCTCCTCTTTCAGAGCAAAGCTCTGTCACAGAGTGACACTTGTCAAACTCTGATCTCAAGGGAATAAAATTCCTTAAAAGAGCCCAGCTCTGTGATAATGATGAGAAAATCTATTAAAAGAAAAAATTTCTTTAAACTCCTAAAGATTAAAAAAATTTGGGATTTTAAATATCCATGAAAACTCTTAGGAGTTCTTCATTTTCAGATCAAAAAGATCTACATTTGATCCAAGAGCAAAGCTCTGTTCATGGGTTAAAACCCATGAGACAAGATCTCTGTAGATCTATGAACTCTTGAGAGCAAGGCTCTGTTGGTGAAACCCCAAAGGGGTTTTTCTTTAGATCAAAGATCTATAAGAGCAAGGCTCTGTTAATTAAATTAAATTAAATTTAATTTAAATTTTACCTAAGATAATTCTAGGTTTTGAACTCTGGAGTTCTTGGAAAGAAACGAGAACAAGGCTCTAAAATTCTTAAGCAAGAGCAAGGCTCTGAAAATCAATATTCTTGAAAATGGTAAAACATTACTAAGGACCAAGGGTTCTATTTATAGGCGCCTGCGCCCCTTCAACTCACCCGTTGATCCAACGGCCGAGATCTTGCCACCGCTGCACTCACGTGCGCGCCATGTGAGCGCAACGGTGGCACGTGAGTGCAGCGGTGGCGGGCATTTGTTTCCCCCAATCAGAGCAAAGCTCTGTTTGAATTTCAAAAATTCAAAAATTGAAGCAACGCTTCAAATCCCTTGTGCTGCGCGCAGGGCGCCACGTGTCAAAATCAGACACGCTGTTCATCACAGAATACTGCATTTTATACCGCCCATTCTTACGCTCGGTTGTTTATAGGTAGGTGCTTTTGATCCGTGTTTGTTACGTATTTGCAGGATACAGGTTCTCGGTTCTGAAACGATGAAATTCATGGAAAACACGACAAAATCCGGGTTCCTGCCAACCACAGATAAAACACGGTCTCCGCTCTTCATCCGTATGTTGCCAGATACCAGTTTAGGGAGACAAAATGTCAAATCAATGTCACCTTCATGCATAAGGCTCAATGGCAACAACAAGTTCCAAGAAATCTACGCGGAGCTCGAGGCAATCATGACAAAAGCATCCACAAAAAGTCCACCTTTCCTCAACAGAAATTCTGGAAGAAATGTAAAAGTATTTTCAGAAAATATGTATACCAGACAACAGGGGACAACAAACCAGGAAAAGTACCAAAACCCCACGACCCAACTCATCAATACGGCCGCGGATCCGCGGCCAAAGGGGGGTCTTGGCCGCGGATCCGCGGCCTTGTGGGGTCCTCACCTTGTCGTTTTTTGGGGTTATTTTGGGTACTTCATTTATGGTCTGGTGGTTGCCCTAGAATTCGATTCTCCTGCCTATAAATACAGCAGAACTGAGCTCAACCAAGGGGGCATTCTTTGCATTCTTTGTTCTCCATTCTTTTGTAGTTTTAGTTCTTTTTCTTCTTCTTCTTCATTCTTTTTCCATGAAAATTGTAGTGAGAGCTTTTGAGTGGGAGATTAATGAAGATGAGGTTTTTGTATCATTCTCTTGTGTTTCTTCTTCCCCTTGAGATTCTTGCTTTCTCTTGCTCATTCAACTTCTTCATTGAGCTTGAATGGTTAAGGGTTAGTTATTGATCTCAAGGGTCGTATTTTCTCACGGGACTAGCACTTCATTTCACATGCGTTCTCTACCCTTCCCTTGATCTTGCAACCTCTTCATTGAGCTTGCAAGTTTAAGGGTTGGCTATTGATCACATGCTTGTCTTGAGTCCTAGTTTCTTGTTCTTTTTATCGCTTTTTATTTCTTGCTTATTATTATCTTGCTTTACTTTCTTGCAATTTAATTCATGCACTTAATTACTTGTAATCTTTTCTTTTCTTTGTTCTTTTCTTTTGCTCTCTTTTGTTCTTTTTGTGAATGAATGTAATTATTATTGTTAAGAAGAAATACGATATTATAAGTTAAAGATTTTCTTTTCTCTTTTCCTTTTCCCGTTATTTTCCATTGAACTCCGCCCAAACCATACGCAAGCGCTCCGTTAGGCACCCTACCCTAACAAGGTAACGGTGATTCCTAACCGCGACCGGTTGCGTTCGGTTTGGCCGGAGGCGAAAGCAAGAGACAAGAACGGAAGGACAAGGGTAAATAAGCCGGATTCCACGAATACCGCGCTTAAATCCCCTAATCCACGTTATTGCAGATTGCTCTAGCTTCAATTGGTCAAGACTCGGCTCAAAGGTTTTGAGTACGGATTTCTTTAGCTTATAATCTCGTATCTTTTCTTAACAACTTTATACTTGCAGATAAACACATAGGTTAGAACAAACTCATACAGATTCTTTATTGACTCGTCTAAGACAACAAGGTAAGATAACACCATCTCCCTGTGGACCGACCCGTGCTCAACCGGCTAGCTGCAAAGCGACACCGTCCTGATCGCGGTTACACTTAAATTCTTTCAATCAAATGGCGCCGTTGCCGGGGAGACGGTAGCGTCTTTTCTTTCTTGTTATTCGGGTTAATATTCTTTTTGTATATATTTATATAAAAAAATTCTTTTTTTTTTGATCATTTTTGTGGGCAAGAGTGCAGATTTTTGCAAGTTTGCAAACTGCGATTGTGGGGAGCAAAGTGTGCATTCAAGGCAAGGGTGATTTACGAAGTACAGTGCCAAAGATCCGGGTAGTTTGACCCGCGCAAGCGAACTTTTCAAGCTTACCGGATTTGATTCAACGGGGGTTTCCTAACCCAAAAACTTAACGGTACGTACTTTCCTAACACCTTCTTCTTAAATCCGACGCTTCCAATATACTATTCTTTGCAGGATTCTTTGCAAGTTCGCTAGCAAACGCCAAAATTGACTAACCCGTATTTGTTGCAGTGCCGTGCTAAAATAAAAAAAAAACAATTTTTTGATTCTTTATAGAATTTTTATTGAATTGTGCATTGCATACATTAATACGGACTTAAGGGCAAGCGAACCCCACAAGATACGGTAAAGGATTTCATCACCTTTTCCGTGGCCCACAAATCACGAACTTGAGCATAACGTTTACCCGCACAAAAATTTAAAAGAAACTAGACTTTAAGCCTTAAGGACTTCGCGCTCACTAAGAGAAGTTAACTGTGTTTAGAACCTTGCTTAACGGTATATTGTTTACGGGGTGTCTAGGAAAGTGTTAACGGCGAAACCGCCAAAAGAGAAAGGGTTATTTAATTAAGGAACTTCGCGAAAGCGTTGGAAAACCTCCCCTTATCTCTGCACTTACCTGGCCTCGTGATCAGTGTATCTTGAGCCTGTTTCTCGACACAGTTTTACTTCGAAAATTAAGTTCTGGAGCAGGTCTAGTTGACCTAGGTGAACCCTAGAACGATTAGGTGTGTGGTATTTTTGTGTCGTGATTGTTTTTGTCCATATTCTTTTTGTGTATATTTCATTCTTTTGTCTATAAAAAAAAATATCACATTCTTTTTCCCCTCCTTTTCTCTACCTTTCTTTCTCTCTCTTCATATCATGGGTACTCCACCTCGCAAAACTCTTGCCGAACTTTGGTACCCACAACCAGACATAACTTCTTACGGTTCTTGTTTTGGTCGAACTTCGAACGATCCCTCCATGCCCAAAATTTCTTTGAAAGATCGGATAGACGCGTCTAGGACGAACAACTGGACCCCGCAATCCACTTCGTATCAACCGTTTCAAACATTCACCCCTTCTTGCGTTGATACCCCTTTTGAAAATCCAGTTGTAACCCCGAGACCTATGTCTATTGCTGAACGTATTGAACAATCTCGTAGCCGATCTTTCACTCCTTTCACCACTACAAATTCTTGGGATCAACAATTCCATTCGCCTTCTTATCCCAATGTTGATCCCACTCCTGTCTAGCCATTCAATTCCTACCAGTCCTACCCAACTTTTACACCTTCCCTAGACATTGCTTCAGAACCGCCATTTGGGAGTTTTCAGTATCCAAACAATTTTGAATCTTTTACTGAAACCCCTTCACAACCAATGTCTAGTCTAGAACAGTCGTTGGAAGACTTTAGGGTAGCGTCAAGCCAACAGATGATGGATTTGAATGCGTCCATGGCCGCCCTCATGCAACCTAGTGACCCGGTAGCTAGTTTTCAACTAGCTCCAACTTTTTCAATGTATGATGAGGCGGCAGGACAGGCTGTGAATTTGAGTGGAGAGAGTGAGATGTACCCCCTTCCAAATCAAACCTACCCGTCTCAAATTGAATCCCACAACTCCTGTGTTGAAAGTCTATCAAGTGTCCCAAATGAATTATCAGTTGAAGATAGAATGTTTAATGAGTTGTGCGACTTTGTAGTGTTTGATTTGCCCGATCATGAAGGGACCTTGCCAAGTGAAACCACACCCAATCCTTTTGACCTCTACACCTCCATCTTAGAACCTGAATTGATTAATATCCATGCTTTGGTTGAGATGTCAGAGAATTTTGATTTTCACTTGATTAAGGATATTGACGCTGGGAATATTTTGGATGATGAACCCGTAGATTTGACTGAGTTTTTCTCTCCAATTCATCATCCCGAGTCATTAAATGTTTTTCCCGAACCCCATATGCATCTGGACTTTGATGAAATATGCATGGATGAGCTTAACTTTGAGGAAAATTTTGAGGATATTTTTGAGGATGAAACAGTTCTAGATGATGAGTCGGATTTTCCAATTCATCCTGTTCCTTTCACTGACTGTGTACACCCTCCAGAACCATTAACCGATAACCTTCCTCAATCACCTACCTCCATCCTTTCCATCGTTCCGACCTTGCAAGAACCCGTCTCACCTTCATTTCATATATCTGGTTTACCAAGTTCGGCGTACCCATGGTTTCTTACGAACCTTGAGGGATTTGATCCCATTTCTCGACGAATAAGTATATTAGCACAATCACTTTTCACACATCGGTCATCACAAATTGTGCTAATCTATTTACTCCATTTACACCCTCAAGTCCGTATTCCACTTCTTTTTCCCTTCCGCCATTCTTCTTCCTCTCATATACCGAGACCGTATCCCGCTTCTCTCCCCATACGGTCTCGCGTATTCACCATTTCTTACCTCTTCACCTTCTTTCCCCAACCACTGCTTCACCATGATAAAATCTTTGAATGGTTGGTATTAACTTTTGGCCTGTGTAAGGCCTTGTATAGCTTGATACGGTTCTTTCCCCCCTAATCCGGAACTTCAACGCTTAACAGTAGAAACACTGTTTTACTTAAGTTTGGGGGGGACATTTTTTTTGTATATATTTTTGTTTTCCTTTTTGTTTTGTCTATAATTTTTTTAAGAAGCGCCGGCAATTTTTTCCCTCTTGGTATAGCCTGACAGTGAGGGCACTGTCAAGTTTAAGTTTGGGGGTGTGCTCGGTAAGCTTTCTTCCTTCGCATTCATTTGTATATTTAGCATTTGCATACCTTATTAAAAATCCATAAAAATCAGAAAAATTTCTAAAAACATAAAAACTTTTTTGTCAAGTTAGCTAGTAAGAGGACTCTAATTCAACATCTCGACGGTTTTGTTTGATAAAATAAGAACAACTAAATCTTACTTCTAGATTTTGAAAACCTGAATGATAACTCTCCTTTGTAGTTAACTATGGCTGATATACGTCTTTACATTACACTACACGTGTCGTGAGTTGTGGAAATTAGAAGACAAGTCTTTTATGTCTAAAAGAACTTTTAATGGATCAATGATTTTCTGAGGATCAAATAGGTTTGTTCTGAAATAAGTAATATCAAGAATAGTTTATGAAGTGAAGTGAATATGTAGGAATGTTATTGATGCCCTAATTGGAACTAAGTCTGAAAAATAACCCATCTGAAACTTGATTGGAATGATTACACACCAAACCCACTAAACACGTCTTTTATCCAAAAAAATAATTGAACTGCCGACTATATCTCCGTTCGTATTAAATCATCTGATTTTCACGCCAAACTGTCTTTTGTTTTTGGACCTGGGTAACTTGAGTAATTAAGTCCGCCGGGGTGTTTCTACACCTAATGCCCTAAAACCAACTGGTTTGGGTGCATTGGCCCAAAGCTCGCTAAGAAGCCTAGAAAGTCCAGATAAAAACAAAGTCAAGCAAGTGTTCTCTCCAAGTTAAAATTCCTAACGGTCTTTGTGTGAGAATAATCTTGATAAAAGACAGGCTTTTATAAAAAAATTTAACGGTGATATGAAGGTTTTATTCTATGATAAAGACTATTGCACGTTCACAGAGGTGTGTATGAAATGAAAACAAGAAAAAGGTGGAGTGAAGAATAAGACCTAGTTTCCTGTTAGGGAAGATAGAAATTCTGAAGTTGAAACCTTACTGGAAAACGAAACTTGAAAAATGCTTAACTCTTTATAAAACTTATGTGATCCTTTTAAAATTGTTATCTGGGCTTTATTGTGCGACATGATGACTTTAATCGACCTTTCTGGAACTTAACGACACTATTTGCACTACACGTAAAGACATATAAAATCTGTAGTTAAATAAGAAGCGAGGTGTGAAAACTAAAGGTTCGATAGTCTAGACTTAGGATTATAGAATTGTTATTTTCTGAAACAAAACTTTAGGGTTTGAATCTTAGTTATTTTATGACACTAGCTTGACGGGATTTTGTGGGTGTAATCCGCTGAAAACCCTCAGGAGACAACACTCCTCCTACTAGGGACACCTAGAGGTTTAACGGCTTGTTGCACGCGCTCAGTGCAATCGCGTTCCCTGCGAAAGTGCGGTTAGGATTTTATTTTTGTGAATAATTGGTTTTGCTCGGGACGAGCAAAAGTTAAGTTTGGGGGTATTTGTTCATACCAGAATACTGCATTTTATACCGCCCATTCTTACGCTCGTGTGTTTATAGGTAGGTGCTTTTGATCAGTGTTTGCTACATAATTGCAGAATACAGGTTCTCGGCTCTGAACAGTGAATATCCATGAAAAGTACGACAAATTCCGGATTACTGCTAACAACTGATAAACACGGTCTCCGCTCTCTATCCGTGTGTTGCCACATACCGGTTTAAGAAGACAAAATGGCAAATCAATGTCATTTTCATGCACAAGGCTCAATGGTAGCACAAGATCCGAGAAATCTACGCAGAGCTCGAGACAATCATGGCAAAAGATCCACATCACATCACCTTTTTGTTGTGCTAGAATTCTGGAAATATTATGAAGAGATTCTGAGAAAAGAACCATACCAAACAGCAGACAACACAAAACCAGGGAATGCCACAAAAGCCCACAACCCAATTCCACTAAAGGGCCGCAGATCCGCGGCCAATAGGGGGTATTGGCCGCGGATCCGCGACCATTATGACTCCTCTGGTTGTCGTGTTTTGGGGGTATTTTGGGGACTTCATATAGTGTCAGAATTTGCCCCTAGGGTTTCATTTCCCTGCCTATAAATACAGCAGATCTGAGCCCAACCTTGGTCATTCTTTTGTTCTTCTTTCTTTTGTAGTTTTAGTTCTTTTTCTTCTTCTTCTTCATTCTTGTTCCATGAAAATTGTAGTGAGAGCTTTTTGAGTGGGAGATTAATGAAGATGAGGGTTTTGTATCATTCTATTTTGTTTCTTCTTCCCCTTGAGATTCTTGCTTTCCCTTGATCATTCAACCTCTTCATTGAGCTTGAATGGTTAAGGGTTAGTTATTAATCTCAAGGGTCGTATTTTCTCACGGGACTAGTTCTTCATTTCACATGCGTTCTCTACCCTTCCCTTGATCTTGCAACCTCTTGATTGAGCTTGCAAGTTTAAGGGTTGGCTATTGATCACATGCTTGTCTTGAGTTCTATGTTCTTATAATTACTTTCTTGTTCTTTTTATTCGCTTTTTATTAATTGCTTATTATTATCTTGCTTTTCTTACTTGCAATTTATTTCATGCACTTAAATTCCTTGCACTTTCTTTCTTGTAATCTTTTCTTTTCTTTGTTCTTTTCTTTTTGTTCTCTCTTTTTGGTTCTTTCTTGTGAATGAATGTAATTGTCGTTGTTAAGAAATAATACGGTATTATAAGTTAACGTTTCTTTGCCATTTCCTTTTCCCGTATTTTCCATTGAACTCCGCCCAAACCATACGCAAGCGCTCCGTTAGGCACCGTACCCTGACAAGGTAACGGTGATTCCTAACCGCGACCGGTTGCGTTCGGTTTGGCCGGAGGCGAAAGCAAGAGACAAGAACGGAAGGACAAGGGTAAATAAGCCGTATTCTACGAATACCGCGCTTAAATCCCCTAATCCACGTTGTTGCCGATTGCTCTAGCTTCAATTGGTCAAGATTCGGCTCAAAGGTTTTGAGTACGGAATTCTTTAGCTTACAATCTCGTATCTTTTCTTAACAACTTCATACTTGCAAATAATACACATAGGATAGTCTCAAACATACACAATTCTTTATTGACTCTTCTAAGACAAGGAAGGACATCCAACCATCTCCCTGTGGATCGACCCGTGCTCAACCGGCTAGCTGCATAGCGACACCGTCTTGATTGCGATTAACTTTAATTCTTTCAATCACACGCCAGCGCAGGGAGCGCAGCGCCCAAGGCAGCGTGCCCAATCAGAGCAAGGCTCTATTTAAAACAAAATTAAAGGAAGCAACGCTTCAGTTGCGCCAGCACTGCGCTGCGCGACACGTGTCAGCGCAGTTGCGCTGCGCTGTGCGCTGCGCGACACGTGTCAGCGCAGTTGCGCAAACGCAGTAGCGCTGCGCTGTGCGCTGCGCGACACGTGTCAGCGCAGTAGCGCTGCGCTCTGCACTGTGCAACACGTGGCAGCGCAGTTGCTCTGCGCTGCGCGACACGTGGCAGCCCAGTTGCGCTGCGCTCTCCGCTGCGTGACACGTGTCAAGCGCTGGGGCGTTTGCGCCAAACAGAATTAAAATTCTAGTAAGATCCTTCTGTTCTTATTAAAACAAGAAGATTGTCTTCTGTAAAACAGAAGCTCTTGGATCAAAGATCCAACGGTGGAGAAAATTCCCCGAATCACTCAGAGAATGATCTCTTTAATAAATTTAACAAATTAATGAGCACTATGTAAAGGCCCCTAGACCCCAATTCAAAAGACATCAACATCGAGAATATCAAGAACTTCAAAAACAACAAAATAGAGGGAACTCTGAAGAATTTTGAGAAGAAACTCAAGAAGAAGAGAAAAAAAAGGTAAAAACCTTTATAAAAGAAGAACTTCTTCTGAATAGATCATTGATCTAAGAACAAGATCAATGATCTTCAATAAAAAATAAATAATAACAGTGCCTTACACTTTTTTATGAACCATTGGTTCTGGAATCTTAAAGATTCCTCTCTTAAATCCAAAATTGGATTAAGTTATTAAAACAGTGTCTTGCACTTGCAAATCTGCACTGTTGCGCTCCTGGGTTGGCGCAAGCCACCAGAGAGCGCCACGTGTCAGCTCCAAGACCACTTGCGCTGTGCGCTTTTAAAATAGAGCATTGCTCTTTAAAGTTGGCGCAACTCACCAGAGTGTGCCACGTGTCAGTAGCGCAACAGCGCAGCGCACTGCGCTGTTGCGCTTGCGCTCACCAGAGTGTGACACGTGTCACCACGACAATCGCTTGCGCTCAGTAATTGGCGCAAAGCGCCTGACAAGCCACTGTCAAGTAATTCATGCACTGCATTATTTACAGAAGGGCCAAGCCCAATTAAAAAAGGCCTAACAGGCCTAATAAAATGTAATGCATTATTTTAAAAGGGGACAGAGCCCAAACAAAAACAGATGCTCTGCAAAGGGACTGAGCCCAAATCAAAAAGGCCTAGCAGGCCAGAATAAAATGCAGTGCATTATTAAACAGGGGCAAAGCTCTAGCACAGACCTAATAGGCCAAAGATAAATAAAAACGTTGAATATTCTCAACTGGACTTAGCCCAATCATGGCCGTAAGTCCTCAAATTAAATTGACTGAGCAAGACCGCTCTCTTAAATCAATTTACATCCGGTTCAAGGGTACATCTCTGAACTCCTCTGACACCTATCATTGTAATCCTTCAACGACGTTAGAGATGTGACGGGTCCCGATAACCACACATCGATACGGACTGCGGGGTCCTTAAACTCATGGACCGAAACGTCCTTAAACTAATATTCGTCCCAAAATGGGAATGTTGGACCGAAATGTCCTTAAACTAATGCCCGTCCCTAAATGGGAATGATGGACCCCTACGCCCCTAAACTGGAACATGGACCACCATGTCCCTAAACTGGAAATCGACCGCAACGTCATTAAACTAAACAATGGAACCAATTGCTCTTTTGTCGGATCCAAACGATCCCGTTAAGTTGATCTTAGCCTGGAGATTAGGCTAACGTATCCTTAACGAATGTTTAAGTTGATCTTAGCCTCAATATGGCTAACGTATCCTTAAACTAAAATACCAAACCCAAATCTAAGTAAACACGGATTTGGACTAATCCAAGTCCTACGGACAACGGCATCACTTAGTCTCCGTATACAATCCACGGGCAACCACAAACAAAACAAACACACACGACACGAAGTGAAATTCTGGAGAAGGAGAAAGTTGCTACCGCGATGCGGTAGCGTAATTAACTGCAGGGGCTTACGCCTGCAGGGAAGAGCGTCCCCACAATCAAAAACCCCTCAGATGAGGGGGAATCTGACGAAGTCTACTACATCGGCCGCATCCGTCTAAACCTCCGTTACACGGTGCCATAAATCAACTTGGCATCTTCGGAGAGGTGGACGGATAAAACCAAATAGCATCTGCCCCCAGATTCAGGCAAGACTGTCCGTCTTCCCGGTTTCCGACGGTAAACAATGATATTCTGGTCTACTCGGGAAGCCTATAAGAGCATGCGGAACACTTGAAGATCGCACTACAGATGTTGAGGCAAGAAAGATTATATGCAAAGATGAGCAAGTGCGAGTTTTGGGTTGAAGAAGTGAAGTTTTTGGGGCATGTCATATCCAGAGATGGAATCGCCGTTGACCCTGAGAAGATTGCAGCAGTTCAAGATTGGCCGATTCCGAAGAACGTAGCAGAGATCAGGAGTTTTCTTGGACTTGCCGGATATTACAGAAGATTCGTGGAGAATTTTTCTCGATTGGCTGAGCTTTTGACCAAGCTTACATGGAAGGATGTACCGTTCGTTTGGACGGATAGTTGTGCGTCAGCTTTTGAGGCGTTGAAGTAAAGATTGATAACCGCTCCTATTTTGACCATACCAGACGGTTCCGGAGGATTGGTGATTCACAGCGACGCATCTGGGAAACGTTTGGGGTGTGTTCTGATGCAGCATGGAAAGGTAATAGTTTACGCATCGAGACAGTTGAAGACCCATGAGAAGAATTACCCAACTTATGATTTAGAGCTTGCAGCAGTGATTTTCGCTTTGAAGATTTGGAGACACTACTTACTGGGCAAAAGGGTCGAAGTATTCACCGATCACAAAAGCCTAAAGTATGTGTTCACGCAGAAAGAGCTTAGTATGAGGCAGCGTAGATGGTTGGAGCTGATGGCTGATTACGATCTTGATCTTAAGTACCTTCCGGGGAAGGTTAATGTAGTGCCAGATGCGCTTAGTCGGTTGCCAGCAATTCGGATGTTGACTGCATAAAAGGAGCTTATTGAAGATTTTCGGAAATTTGAGTTGGAGATCGTGCTACCGCATTCTTCAGGACAGTTGATGCAGCTGCAAGTACAGTCGTCATTGATTGATAATATTAAAGCAGCGCAGTCGCACGACCCAAGATTGCAGAAGTTTCGAGAACAGGTTGAAGCAGGACTTCGAACGGACTTGTTGATTCATGAAGATGGTTCGTTGCGATATGGTAGCCGTTTGTGTGTGCCGAAAAGAAATATTCGGGAAGAATTTATGAAGGAGGCGCACAGTTCCGCATATTCCGTACATCCAGGAGGCACGAAGATGTACCGTGATCTACGACAGCATTTCTGGTGGGAAGGCATGAAAAAGGGAGATTGCTCGCTTTGTAGCGAAGTGCTTGATGTGTCAGCAAATCAAGGCTGAACATAAAAGGGTAGCTGGTTTATTGCAACCACTTCTGATTCCTCAATGGAAGTGGGAACATATAACCATGGATTTCGTGACAGCTTTACCGCGGAGTCCAAAGGGCAACAATGCAGTTTGGGTGATTGTTGATCGATTGACCAAGGCAGCTCATTTCATACCATTTCGAGTTGGTCAATCAATGGAAGCGTTAGTTGAACGGTACATGCAGGAGATTGTGAGATTGCATGGAGTACCTGTGAGCATCGTTTCCGATCGTGATACCCGATTCTTATCGCACTTCCGGAGGAGTTTACAGGAAAGTTTGGCGATGCGATTGAAGTTTAGCATAGCTTATCATCCTCAGACAGATGGCCAGTCGGAGAGAACGATCCAAACTCTTGAAGACATGTTGAAAGCTTGCATGTTAGACTTCAAGGATTCGTAGGAGGATCATCTACACTTGGTGGAGTTTTCTTACAATAACAGTTTTCAGGCTACCATTCAGATGGCTCCATTCGAAGCGTTGTATAGTCGCAAGTGTCGTTCACCCGTTTGTTGGGACAATATCGGAGAACGAAGAGTGTTGGGACCGGATTTGATTGTGCAAACCGTGGAGAAAGTTAATACTATCCGAAATCACATGAAGGCAGCACATGATCGGTAGAAGAGTTGGGCCGACACATCGAGAAGACCTCTAGATTTCACTGTTGGTGATCTGATATTCTTGAAGATATCACCTACTAGAGGAGTAATTCGTTTTGGGAGTTGAAATAAGCTTAGTCCTCGATTTGTGGGGCCTTTCAAGATCATGGAGCGTGTTGGAGAAGTGGCTTATCGATTGGCGTTACCGCCATCTTTGGCGAATGTTCATGATGTGTTTCATGTATCTCAACTCAGTAAGTATGTTCGAGATGAAACACACGTGCTGGATCATTCGGAGATGACTGTAAGAGAGGATTTGACTTTTGAGGAAAGACCGATGTCGATTGTTGATCGAAGAGAAAAGGTCCTTAAGAACAAGGTTATCCCTCTCGTACTTGTTTCATGGGGGAATCGCTGGCACGGAGAATCAGCTTGGGAACGAGAAGACGAGATTCGACAGAAGTTTCCAGATCTCTTCCTGTAGTTTCTTGTTTGTTTATCTTTTCTTAATTTGGGAATTTCGAGGACGAAATTCTTTTTGTAGTTGGGTATAATGTAACACCCTAGTTCATTTATACCAGTTCTAATTCGAGTATTTTTTTATTTATGGTATTTTCCTGATTTATTGTGTTTTGGGTGCGAATAGTGTATTTGATATCTGTATTTGCATCCGACCCAACCCGCTTGTTAGAAACTCGTCTTGATTCCTGTTTATGATATATCCTGGCTTGTTGCGTGGATCCGTGCATTTTCATATTATACATATTTCATACTCGCATTATATCTGGCATCTGCATTTTTATATATAATATTTAAAGTCACATAAAATATTTTAAAAATATATTGCATGGCCTACATGATGCTCCTGACCTGTGGTAGCATCCGCACATCTTGTTCTCGTCCCGTTCAGTGAAACGGACTTGTTTGGATGATTACGTGCACGTGCGTGCATCCGTTCTTGGGGGTATGCATTTTCGTTACCCGGATATCCAACTTTAATTTTGGTCGACATGTATATTTTTCGTATTTTAAAACTGAATTTTAGACCCTACCCGGGCATGTTTTGGACTATATTTGTATTTACCAAAATATCAAATTTTATTTATATAATATTAATTTTATAAACTGATAAAAGATTTTTTTAAATTTAAATCTAAACTAATTTCCTAACAAACTAACAACCCCATTCTCTCTCTCTCTCTCTCGTGACTCTTTCTCTCTCCTCTGCATATATATATTTATATATATTTTATTTATTTATTTTTCTTTCCTTATTTAAAACACAGCCTCTTCTTCTTACAACTTCTTCTTCTTTCTTCTTTCTTTTTCTTGATCTTGTTTCTTAATTCCGGTGATCACCGCCGGAGCCGTGCTCGTCGCTGACGATCCGAGTGATCCAGTGAACGTACCTTGCCTGTGTGATCACCCTCTTGTCTTGCCTGGACCCGTCCCGTGTGCCGCGTGTGCGTTGCGACGATTTACCGACTTCGGACGTGCCGTGCGTATCCGTCGCGTGATTCGATCGAGGAAAATTTACCTTGCTACATGCTATGTTACTATATTTACATCCATTTGAATAAATATAATACGTATTTAAAATTATGCATCCCATGTTATAGTTTTACAGTTTTACGACGTCCGTTTGCATCCGTACAATTTATTTCGTATCTGGTGCATGCAAATTTATCTTGTTACATGCTAGACTACAATATATTGCATCCATTTGAATAATAACATCACATATTGTTTAGTTATGCATCCCACATTACCATTTTACAGTTTTACTGTTTTCGAATATCCGTATGCATCCATATCGTTATTTACATATCTAATCGCATGCTAATTCATCTTGCTACATTCTAGGTATATCATTGTGCATCCATATGAGTACAATGTTACCGTTTATCATATTATACATCCATATTAAAGTTTTACCGTTTTCGGATACCCGTTTGCATCCATATCATTTAAAATATATATAACTGCATTTATACATCATATTAATTCATATTATTATTGTAGTAACACCCCATGCTTAATAATGTGCATCCCACTTAGTCTTGGAACTATAAATGTAACCCTAATCGATGTTTGTGCATCCACACCATTAATTATATATCTATTTGCATTCCATGTCACGTTATTTCATGTTACTGCTACATTAACACCCCATGCTAGAAAATGTGTATCCTACATAGTAATAGAGCTATAGTCGCAATCCTTAATAGTTATTCTTGCATCCATGTTTATTTGTGTATCCATACCATTAATTCTGCATAACTAGTTGCACCCCATATTACATTAACTCATATTATTAATACATTAGTACCCCATGCTTGATATTGTGCATCCTACTTAGTCATGATGTAACCCTTGATAGATTTTTGTGCATCCATGCTTTTATCGTACATCCGTACTTTTACCCTGATTCCATACTTGCTACATCTTACTGTTGGGCACCCATTTGTTACACGGTATACTACTTGACATGACCTGATACACCAATACTTGACATGACTTGATACATATACACTACCTGACATGACCTGATACGCCACTACTTGACATGACTTGATACATGTACACTACCTGACATGACCTGATATATCACTACTTGACATGTTACCTGATCCTGTTTCTAATGCCGACAATCCTGACATGTTGTCCCGATGGACATATCCTGTTATCTGTATAGACAAACATGTTCCTGCTTGATCCTGTATTGGCATTAGCTTCAGATTTATCAATACCTGACTTGAACACATAACTTGGGGGTATGGGGAAATCAAGAATGTAACCGAACGTAACTCAAAGGGCTATCATATTGTTTGTTGTTTTTCCGGGCGTTACGGAATACCTATTGTTTGCCGTTTTTCCGGGCGTTACGGAATACCTATTGTTTGCCATTTTTCCGGGCGTTACGGAATACCTATTGTTTGCCGTTTTTCTGGGCGTTATGGAATAATCACCGATGGGTTACGATGAGAATTATAATAATTAATTTCGAAGACTTTAGAATAGATAACCCAGTAGCACAGTTTAGATTACTCACCGCATGTCACATGTGCTTATACCCTTCACTGTTTCTTATTCGTGTCACTGTTATACTTTTATTACTGTTCATACTCATACATGCATGACTTGTTACCCCCTGATTATATTATTATTGATATTATGACGCACTGACGTCTGGGTTTTGCATGGCCCAGATCCTCTACCTTTGTCGCAGGCTGATCAGGAGTATTTCTGCCATCAGGCCGAGCAGTGAGGATCCTGTTAGTATCCAGTTAGTTTAGTTATTTCCGTACCTTCCAGATTGTTATTTGGATTTATTGCTTCCGCATATTATTTCTTGACTCGTTTATTCTGGCTCATGGACATGTACTAGAAGTTTATTTTATTTCTACGGTTCTTGATATCTCTAGACAGCCGTAATGTGACTGTGGAGGGATATTTCCTAGACACAGGTAGCATGATTGGCTCTGTCACGTGCCGATCTTAGCGCACTCTGGGAAGCGGGGCGTGACACAGGTCGACAGACTAACCTGTACTCATATCACCATAGAACTGCTACTTGACACTAGGTATTAATACCATATAGCATGTTCCCGGCGATTCCGTCCAGTGTAACTCATAACCCAATGAGCATATATATACTATCTTTGGTGACTTACTAACACCAATGGCTATGAGACCGGCCATCGCCCCTCGTCAGGGTCTCTTAAAGAGACGCATACACTAGTCTACTCTAGAATATCAATGCTCAGTTTCGATATTCTCACAACTAGGGACATTTAAGAATATTCTTATAGACTACCCAGTTCTCACAAGTGTGATCGCCACTGTTCTCTGCCGAAAGACGCGACCAGGACGCTGGGACGTCAGACCTGAATTTTGGGGACAGATGCTATTTGGTTTTTATCCGTCCACCACTCCAAAGATGCCAAGTTGATTTATGGCACCATGTATCGGAGGTTTAGACAGATGCGGCCGTTGTAGCAGACTTCATCAGATTCCCTCTCATTTGAGGGGTTTTTGATTGTGGGGACGATTTTCCCTGCAGGCGCAAGCTCCTACAGTTAATTACGCTACCGCATCGCGGTAACAACTTTCTTCTTCTCCAGATGGTCTTCGTGTTGTGTGTGTTTGTTTTATTTTTAGTTGCCCGTGGATTGTATACGGAGACTAATTTATGTTGTCGCCCGTAGGGCGTGAATTGGTCCAAATCCGTATTTTCTTCGATTTGGTTTTGGGTTAGGTTTAAGGATCGTTAATCTCATTTGAGACTAAGATCAACTTAAACGTTTGTTAAGGATACGTTAGTCTAATTTTATATTAAGATCTACTTAACAGGATCATTTAAATCGAACAAAAGAGCATTTGGACTCTATTGTTTTAGTTTAGGGACATTGCGGTCCATTGGATTTAAGGACATCATAGTCCGTGGAGTTTAAAGACATCATAGTCCATGGTTTAAAGACGTCATAGTCTGTAATGTTTAAAGACGTCATAGTCTATGAGTTTAAGGACCTCACAGTCCATAAAGTTTAAGGACATCATAGTCCAGTTTAAAGACGTCATAGTCTATGTGGTTTTGGTTCAACCGTTTGGAGATGTGCCAAAAGTTATTGGTTATTGGGACCCTCCATCTCTCTGAAGACGTTGAAGAATTACAACGACATATATCAGAGGTATGAAGAGATGTACCCTTGAACCAATGTTGGTTGGGAGATCTGTAGTCAAGTTTGGGACTAAGATCTGTTAAAAATATTTATGAGCATATTGGCTCAATTAATCCAAATGAGGGGTCTGTGGCCAACTTTGGTTCGGCCCACTCATTTAAAATGTTGGACATTTAATTAGGCTCGGTCCTTCTTCACTTAACAATGCTGAGCATTGGTTTGGGTTCTGACAACCGTTTCTGTCTTTTATTGAGTAATGATCACTCATTATAGCTCTGGGGCTTTATTTAAAGAACGGTTTATGTTCCCTCGGCACACACGTGAGGAGCATGTGGTGCGCTTGGCGCTGAACGCCAGTCAATGAGCGCGGAGCGCTTCTGTTAAGTAGCGCACACGTGAGGAGTACGTGGCACGCTTGGCGCTGAGCGCCAGTCAATGAGCACTGAGCGCTTCTGTTAAGTAGCGCACACGTGAGGAGCACGTGGCAAGTTTGGCGTTGAGCGCCAGTCAATGAGTGCAGAGCGCTTCTTTTTAATTTAGAGCACTAAGGCTTTTCTTTTTAATTTGGAGCGCTAAGGCTCTTTTCAGGCAACTTTGATCAGTTCTGCGCTCTGAGAATTAAACTCTCATTTATAAGAGACTTTGTCTCGTGGGTTTAAGAACAAAGTTCTTATTTTTATAGGAGATGTTACAATCTCTTATTTTTGTGAAAGGCTTTACCTTTATGGATCTGTGATCTGAAGAGAATTGAATTCTTCTCCCCCCTTCTATGATGAGATGCTATGATCTCTTTTGTGAAAGACGTGTGTGTTATAGATCTACGATCTAGAAGAAGAACTAAGTCCTTCTTTCTTGATGAGGTGTTTTTTATCTCTCTGTTTTTACCTTGAAGAAAAGTTCTTCTCAGAACTTTCTCTTTTCTTTGAAATTTCTCAAAGCTTGTGGAGGGTTCCTTCCTGCAAGACTTGAAATTTTGGGGCCTTTATATAGAGTATGCCGATTTGTTAAATCAGTTGAAGAGATCTTTTCTCTAATTGATTTGAGAATATTTCCCACCGTTAGATCTTTGATCCTAGGGATTCTGTTTTACAGAAGGCAATCTTCTTTTAACGAGATTGAGAAAATCTTTTCCCATACAGAACTTGTTCTGTTCCTTAATGATTTTTAATCACCATTGGATCATTGATCCAATGGTGCTCTGATTTACATAGCACAATCTTCCTAATTTGGAAAGATTCTAAAAAGTATTTCCTTAACAGAATTTTATTCTGGTAATTTGATGATTTATCATCTTCATTGGATATTTGATCCAACGGTGGAGAATATTTAGTTTTAGTGCTTGGCGCTCTTGTGCCTTGCACGTGAGCGCTGCCTCAGAGTCTTTGACTCTCGCTGGCGCTCTTGGTGCTATCGCACTCGTGCTTTGCACGTGAACGCTGGCGCTCTTGGCGCTTGCGCACTCGTGCTTTGCACGTGAGCACTGCTTCAAAGCGCTGGCACTCTTGGCGCTAGCGCACTCGTGCTTTACACGTGAGCGCTGCTTCATTTCAAATTTTAAAATTTGAACAGAATTTTGCTCTGATTGGGGGAAACGGCCACAATAACCCTGGTAGTCAAGCATATATTCTAAGGGCTCTATCAACATGTAATAGTGATCCGTAATACCACATAATACATGTACATGATGATAGAGATGGACCAGATAGCATACTATCATCTCGAGTAAGACTGTTCTACCCATATAGGTCCTCCCTTAATCATCATAATCGTCATTCTGCGATTACCAAATTTTCTGGATCCGCCATTTGGCGTATAAGATGGAAGAGAAGAGATAGAGATGGCGGCGAGGAAGGACATAAACGGTGGAAGAGTATGTGTAGAGGAGAAGGGAGATGGAAGATATAAATAAATAAATAATTGTAATATCATGTTTTAGGCACTGTTGTTAGTTTCATGCGAAACATGAAACGAATCATATGAAACGAAATGGAGAAAATTCGATATGAATCGAAAGTCTGTATCAGATTACTAATGTATCGATCGATAATGCCATGATCTGAATGTGGAACATGACCGGCACTTAAATCACGTGACGTTTAAAGGCGTAATGTAATCTAATTAAGCTGAAACTAAGAATCTAAACCGTAAGTAAAGATAAGAGGTGAAGTTTTTAGGAGAAAAGTTATTTTAGAATGTAAAAGAGTTTGGTTTTGAAAATGTTTTGTAAACAAGTCATCGATAAAAATTTCGGCAGCACCTCCTTTGTAATTTTTGGAGGAAAAAACCATTACATAATCAATATAAGAGCGATCCCATATACGGGAGCTAACTCAACGTCCATACGGTGGAAATACAAACCACCCACTAGTATATGACACCTTAGGCGAAGGATATCAAAAGTAATAAGTAGCAGTAAGAGCATAACCAAATCAAGTCGGCTCCACACGAGCTCGACACCCAAAATAATACAATCTCTCAGTTTTGTCTCTAAGTCAAATATATATATGGTAAATAGAGTTTTACTAGATACAAAGTACATGTGTACAAAAGAAGGCGGATACAAATATACACATAACCCACCTAAGCAAAAGATCGCGTCCTAAAAGTAAAGGTATGCCATAAGCTGCGAATTACTCCGAGAAATCAGCCCTGCAAGAAGCTGTGGCACAACAGGAGTGGGTTGCCAGCTCGTGAGTAATAAATAACATCATAAGTGGCAATCGCATGCATAGACGAATCAGCGACAAATCCTAAGCGCATGGCTATATTGATGTGCAGTAACATGACTACAACATATATATAGTAAGCGGTGTGCAGTAACATAGAGGTAGCATGTATAAATGAGTATATCATAACAAATCTCGCAAGGTAGAAAACGGGAATATCATCAACAAATTATCATAATCATGTGTCAAATATCGACACTCCAAATCTAAGTATCTCAGGCGCCGTCTCTCGGAGCAGCCCTCAAATCCATCTCAACATATGACTCCGATAGGTATCCTTTGGATATCCGCCAAACTCCAATACTATCACCGGTAGGCCTCGTCCTCGCTGGGCTAACCCGTCTTTCTATACGGGCTTCTTGCTATTGGGTACCGTAGCCGGTCCACCATGTATCCGTAATTGATATATCCTCCTGTCTCGATTCGGATAATCATACCATAAATATCAGAAAACTCATGGTGGACGTCAAATCATCATATCAAGAGAAAACCGCAATTTTGAAAATGTATTCAGGTTTTATAAAACGGGTCACGCGGTTTCTCAAATCTCATAGAAAACAGAAATCTCATGAAATAAGCGTCGTATAATAAAAGAAAATGGCAATAATGGAAACAACATATAAAAATACAAAATAGTAATATAATGCATGCTGATATGAAATGAGCAGTGATTTAAGGTAGTAGCAGGAATATGGTGTGATGTAAATAGCATGACAAGTTTTAAGGGTGTGCGTTATAATTTCTATATGTGTACGTGGCATGGCAATTACCAATGATGTGTACGTGTAACATGTAAATTTGTGCAAGTGTAACATGAAAATCATTGGTAATGGCACAAGTGTCCTAATAGGTGTTTTAGCAGAAGTGTAGCGGGTAAAAGAATAGATAGCAGGTTTTATAGTGTACGATGAATTGGTGCAAGTGCAAGAGCAAGTGTTTTAGTAAGAGTATAGCAGGTACAGGAATTTATTGCAATATTAATCTAAACATACAAGCATGAATGATAACGTTTCTAAGGGTTTAGGTATCGGACGCTTAAACACTATCCATTCGATTCCCCCGTAGTGTTAAATCTACTCACTATCTACAGTCTAGTTAGTCGTATCCTACGGCCATCTCTCCCTTCGTCGCTGTCTCGAGAGTCTCCTCACTTGGACCTACAATCGAATCACACATATCGCATAAGAATCAAAACCGGAATCAAGATATAACGGACTTAACGTTCATAGGTTTAGAACCTATGACCAAGTGTGAAATTGTGTACAACCTTCGTAAAACTAACCCCTAGTACCGACTTTTTAGCACAAAAGATCAGATCTCAGACTTAGAATTTCATTTTCCAGCTTGAAAATTTTTAGACATCGTCAAATTTCAACTTTAAACGCTTTCAGATTTTTACAAAGAAAGTTCTGAAATCGACAGTTTTTTAGGCTCACTTTGAAAAATCATCAAAAACAGTAAACCCAATATTAGGACTCAAACTAAAATTCTCCATATAGATAAATGAGTTTAATTTGATATCCAAAAATATCTTTTCCAATTTATAAGTATAAAATATAAAATAAAATGTAAAGTTAAAACATGTTTCTGCAAAATTTACCTAACCAGAAAACACCCTTGCATAAAAAAATGATATCTCTAGATTTGTTAAAGTGAATAAGGAAAATAAAAATTTTAGAGATATCTAGACCAAATTATATACAACTTCCAATTTCCACATTTTCCAAATTGTTAATATAAAAATTAAGAAAATTCTTGTAAGTTGAGTGAAAATCAGCCACTGGAAATGAAATTTCCAGTTTAGAAACCCTTTATTTAAAAATTCGTAGAAAATTCATTTTACTGTAAAACTTAACCAAAATTGTTTTGCTACAAGATACACTAATTATCTACAACTTTATAGTTTGCCAAAATAGCAAATTCTAACATAGTATCATCAAAAAAATTCGAAAGTCTAACATGTCATTGATTTCCAGCCCAAAACTCAATTATAAGTACTAAACTTTTGAAATTAACTCATTAATGTTAATCATAATTTTAGAAATTACTTACAAAAGGTCCTATCATTTCATAAGTAGAATTATAACTAAATTAGAAGATAGGATTTTTATCTTATTAAAGCTTAAAAACGAGATGATCCAAGCTTCAAAATGACCCAACTTGATGGATTTTGAGCAAAAATTAATGTTTTGGTATAGAATTCTTTATGAGGTAGCAAAATTAGTGTCCATACTATCTTGTGTCCCATCTTAGATATTTTCAACATTTTTTATAAAATAAAAGTAACTAAGTAATTAGGGAAATGTTAATGTTCGTCATGACAAATTTTTTTTGTTAAACCCTTGTCAGTCTCGTAATCAAGAATGTTTATATATATATATATATATATATATATACACATACACATACATACACGCGCGCGCGCGCCAAATTATAAAAACCAATTTAATTAAATATCATATAATTAATTAAACTCATTATATCATTAATTAAATTCTAAATAATACAATAAAATTTTGAAATGTTATAAATTTGTTTTAGTTTTATTGTTAAGAATTAATACCTAATTAATAATTGCCACTTATTTACTTAAACTTGTTATATTGTTAATTAGATTTTAAAATAGCACTAATAAATTTTCTAGATGTTACATATACACATTTTGTATCACACGAAACGACACACGATACACAATTTAACCATTAAAAGTCATAGTGTGTCGGGTATTTTGGTTTAAAATATGCTTGGCTTATATTAAATCATTAATAATCTACTTGGTCTCACGCAACCCAAACCTAAATTTTTTTGTAGTAATCTGCATTTCGAAGATATCTCTTGTTTTTATTATGATAGTGATGACTGATGAGCTAATCGGATAAAATTGTTTTTCGTAGCGTTAACTTTCTATTTGGTAGTGATGTTTTGAAAACTTGGTTGGGATGTTTTAGTTATTATTCTTATGAATAATAAAACCTATCATGTTTATGTTTATGAATTATGACATATGGATGAATATTTTGGACCGTCTAGTTGCATTTGCATGAGTACTTGTGATTTATATGTAAGTATATATGTGTTTGTAATTCGGAACTTTACTTTACCTTATATGCGGTTCTATTTTGCATCGTTTTTAAATTATAATTAGTTTTATACATAATTTCTTCATTATTGTAAAGGAAAATATTTTTTCTTACGATATGAAACACGACACGATACAAGATACAATAAACAAGAAAACGAAACATGAAACGTGCCACGATTTGACAACTTTGGTCTTAGATAAGGATATTTTGGATTAGAAAAAGTCACGTCATAAAAAAAATGGTTTAGCAGTACGCAGGAGAAGGGAAACAGGAGAAGGGTATTTCCGTGAAAAGTGGATTGGAGTTTAAGCTATTTTACTGTAAATATTTTCTTAAAGTTATTTTAGTGTCTTGTGTGCTTGTGTGTGTTTTATCTTCTAAAAATTTTGACATCTGCTTCTAATCTTTTGTATTTCTAAACAACCCCTGTGTAATCTTTTTTTCCCCTTTCCTTTTGCCAAATAACCCCTCCAATAATCAACTTTGTCTCCAAATTATTTCACTTATTTGAAAAAGGGCCCTCGGCCACTCAAATATTTTCTAAAAGGTATTTTAGCCATTTTTTTAAAAAAAATACTATTCATATAAAAACATGAACACACCACGTTAAAAAGGGGAAAATGGGAAGGGGAAAAACTTGAACCTGCTAACCACAACTGTTATCCGCCACAAGATTTTCATCTACATGCCAAAACCAGAGAAAAATTAAGGATAATGAGTGCTCAATATGACTGATATAAGTTTTGATGCATAAATTATGACTAACATGCTTACAGTACCATAAGTTTCATAGGGGCGTCTAGTACATGCCAAAAGATAACATAATATAGTAACCTACAACCTTAATTTCACTCCCATAATTGAACACACTAAATCATCAAAGTCAACCGAAGCTCGCCTCTGCTGTTCTGAATGATGGTGCAAACTCCTGCAAAAATTGTAAATTTAACAATCAAAACTTGCATAGTCTACCACTTTATACAGGAGTGCTTGCAGACAAAATCCAGAAATGAAAACTGAAACAATCAGAATAAAATAGACATTAGAAATATAAAACCTAAACTAGAATCTAAAATACCTACCTGGAAATACTCATTAATTCTTCACCAGATTGGTGTAAAGATCGATGCTTCATATAAAGATTTGCATCACTGAAGCAAAATCTAGATGCAGCCTCTTACAGCCTAAGAAGATTGATAAGGAGCCATGGATGGATCTCACCATTCAGATAATAAAAAATATGATGTAAGAGTAACATATGCTCAATCCGCTGAAGAAGCATGGGCACTACAGGACAAATCACTGACATAGCAACTGAATACTTCGTTAAAAAGACATGAAGATACCACAATTTGATAACAAATTACATATGCAGATAGGAAAGCACATGAATACATGCCTCTTAGGCATTCATATGGAGATGTGCGCTTGCGCATGCTTAATGATAGGATAAGTCATAAATATAATGCATCAATGTCTATATATCCTAAAATCAACCTATCAATTACCATGATTGATTTTCGCTTTTGTTTTGGGAACAAGTCTGGCCTCTATATGGGAGCTTTATGTACCTCTCTTCTTATATCAAAACGCGTCTGCAATTAAATTATAGTTTTATACAAGTTACTATCTTAGGGCCCGTTTGGTCAGGCTGCCGTGAAAAGAGTTTTTAGCAAAACTGCTGTTGAAGAAAGCTCTTTAGGCAAAAATGCTGTCGTAGAATGTGATTTTTTATTTGAAAAGCTGTTTGGTTCCAAAAGTTCTGCTACCTACAGCTAAGGAGGTGATTCAACCATTACATGCAAAATTAACAGTTGGATCAATACCAAGATCGATCGTCGAGCTCAGGGGGTCCGTCGATGTTAGGGCTCGAAAAGCAAGATCGAGCATCAAAGCAAGATCGATCGTCGCTCCCAAATCGATGCTAGGGCTTCGTAGCTTCTTCAAAACTAGGGATCGTCGAAGCTAGGGCTCGTAGCTTCTTCGAAGCTAGGGATCGTCGAATCAGATGCGCTTGAGATCAAAGGAAATGAGAAAGGGGGCTGGGCTCGAGAAGAGTTTTTTTCCCCAATGCTAGCTTCTCCAGAAAGAAAAGCATCTCCAGGAGAAGAGTTTCTTCTTGTGCTTTTGCTCCAAAAGAGCTTGGGACCAAGGGCCTGTTTGGGAAAAAAATTTCAAAAGCCCTTTTTTAGCTCCAAAAGAGCATTTTAGGGATCCAAACGCCCAACCAAACGGGCCCTTAATGTCCTTTGTTGATAAGACACATGTTTGATGTTTGAGAAATGTTCGAAAAGGGTCAACATTACACATTGTGTTATAAGTCCCATGACACCTGTTTGACAGGAATTGGACTTCCACAATGTAGCATTCATACATAAAATTTCAAAAAGCCGAGACCGACTGTTTGAAAAATAAAACAAAGCTATAAACATCAGCTGGAACATACAACTGCTAGGCCCAGCCTTTTTTGTAGGATTGGTCTTGAATATTTAGTGTGTAATGCCTTGTATAGATGGATAAAATAAAAATCGAACCACTCAAGAGCGGAAGTGTGAGTCCCACATTAAGAAAATATATCAAGAACACGCCCGTTTCCGTGCCCCAGACCCCGCACCCATGCCCAGACCGCGGCCCGGCATTCCACGGCCCGTTGTCCCCGTCGTCCCTGGCCTCGTCGTCCGTCGTCCGGCATGCCCGTTTTCCGCGTCCTGTCGTCCGACGTCTAGAGCCCAATTTTCCTATAAATAGAGCTCTCATTGACTCATTTTCAGGAGGGTGGAAATTTTAACATAGAAGCTCTACCTCTCTGCCATCTTTCTCTCTGCCATTGTCTTTTCTTAGAGTTTTGAGACTTTACAAAGATGGAAGCCATTATTTCCTCGCTTAGACTCCTCCATTAAAGACTCTTCTCGAAGCTCTTTAAGATCGAGACTTTAAAAATCAAGATTTGAAAATTCGAAAGTTCAAGACATCGAAAGACTTGAAGCCAAGATCTGATCGATCAGTCAAAACCTTATAGCGCAATTCGCTGAGCTTCTGTCTGACACTTCTTTCATGTCGTACGGTCAAAGGGAACCGCATGTTTACGTAGGATTCTACCGCCACATCGAATCCCCATATCGCTATATATTTTTGTTCTTTTTATTCTTTCTGCATACATTTACATACTTGTAAAAAGAAAAAATTGCTTGTAACATTTAATAGAAATAAACATGAAAGTCCTGATTTCCACCGAAACAAGATGGCGACTCGACTGGGGAGAAGCTTTTCCGAGAAAGAGCTAGTGCCGCAGTATGACACCCATCAAGAAGGCTACGTCGTTACAACGTACGTGATGAAAATTAACCGAAAAGCTTTCAAGCAGAACTTGAGAGAACGGGATCGACGAGTAGCCCCAAGCGCTCGCCTAAGGCCAACCTCCGTATTGCCTTGGCCGCCCCCTCCGTCGATGCAACGGCCTTTCTGTCAAAAGCCCACTGCCTCTCCTCCGAAAAGGAAATAGAAGATCGACACCCTCACCGAATTTCAAAGACGAAGAGAGAGATATCCGACGCTAAGTCAGGATGTCTGTCGGTTCGAAAGTCGATGGAATTAAAGTTAAACCAACTGTAGGCCGTTCCTTGGCCGAGCGCACCGCCGTTACCATAGGGCTGGCACCGCTTCTGTGCCGAATTCCTGTGCCGCCTTGCGTTGGGCCCATACCGCCCCCGCCGTTGCTTGTCGAATGGTAGCCGCCGCCTGTCCCGACCATGTCCCGCTTGTTGAGAAGACCGTTCGTTCCAAAAAATTTGGCCAAAAGGGCACATTTGTTTCCATTCAAGTAGTGCGCACCTATACATGCGTATTTGGCAAGATGGCCAAGTTCAATCACATGTGCATGACGTGCAACGCACGCGCGCATGAGTCAAATGACTTAGCCCAAGTTGTGTACACCAATACATGCGCACTTGGCAAGATAGCCAAGTTCAATCACATGTGTGACGCCCAAGTTGTGCGCACCAATACATGAACACTTTGCAAGATTGCCAAGTTCAATCATACGTGCGCACCTATACGTGTGATGCACGTGCTCATGTCACAAGCGCGCATGTACATTCCTTGAAGCAAACGCTTCTAACAAGAAATAAATCTTGTCAATAATGGATCAAATCCTTAATTTGAAGAAAATATTCTATTAAGATCCATGATCTCCATCCAACAGTGATTAAAGATCACCACTTAATTATGAAATCAATTGAGATCTCTAAATGAGAGATTCTTTCAAACTGATTGATTTTTTTCATGTCCTATATAAAGACTCGTGAGATCAAAATCAAGGACGAAAAACCACCCATAAAGTTTCTGCAAAGAAACAAAGCTCCCTATAAGCTTGAGAAAAATCTCAAGTCATCGTCATCTTCTCCCTCAGCGAACAAGTGCACAAGGTAGAGATAAAAGAGAGACAATTTTTTCCTCCGTTAAAAAGCTTTTGCTTTTATATTGAGGCCTTTGCTTCTTCATCAAATCCATTGATTCCCAAACAAAAAATCAAAAGATCTTAGGTTGAAGCTTTTGCTTCTTGAAAAATAAAAAGAAAGGAACAAAAAATCAAAAGAAACAAAAGCTATTGCTTCTCATTGAAAGCTTCTGCTTTCTGATCGAAAAAAGTGCGCACCCATAACAAGTGCGCACTTAATAAAAAACTGTCTACGGGTGAATAAAGCCCCTAGAGATGTGCGTGTCGCGTGATATGCACGTGTGCGTACTTGTTGAACTTCGCCTATGAAGGCTTGTGCGCCACGTGATATGCACGTGTACGCATTTGATGGCTGTTGCCTATGGAGGCATGCGCGTCACGTGATATGTACGTGTGCACACTTGTTGAAAACTACCCACGGATGTGCAAGCATCACGTGATATGCACGTTGACTTGGTGTACACATGCGCACATATGGTTCTGAAGCAAGTGTGAGCGACATGATATACACGTGCGCAACACCGACTTGAAACAAGTATGTGACCACGTGCAAAGCATGTGCGCACTCATTTTCAGATGAAACAAATTTGCATGTGTGTCATATGCACTTGCGTACTTGGACAACAAGCCTTTGCTTGGTTATTTAGTTAAAATAAACCAAGTATTGAAGCTTTTGCTTCTCATACATGATCCATTGATCAACATATCAATGATGTCCAAATTGATCTTAGTCTCATATATGACTAATGATCGTTCATCCATATTGATCTTTTTCTCATATACGACTAACAATTTTTCATCGATCTTTCATTCATATTGATCTTAGTCTCATATACGACTTAACGATATTTCATCCATTGATCTTAGTCTCTTATACGACTAACAATCATTCATTCTGATATGATCTTTGTCCCTCATATCCGGGATTTGGTTCAAAGGTACATCTTTCCACACCTCTGATATACGTCGTCGTAATTTCTCAACGTCTACAGAGAGGTGGTGGGTCCCAACGACCAACTCTTTCTTCGTCCAAACTTGATGAAATATATGAAGTTTCATCAAGACAGGAAATGTCCTTACCTTCATAATCGATGCACTTCCATATTGATGTGCATACCTCATATGGACACGCATCCTATGTCACCATCGTTCACTCCGCCGTGTAATATATACACGTGCGTACAAGATGAAAGATAGACCGAAATGTCCTTAAATACTTCGTCCCAAACATAGGAATGTTCGACCGAAAAATCTTTAAACTAATACTAAGTCCCAAACACGGGAATGTTGAACCGAAATGTCCTTAAAACTAATATTGGACCGCGATGTCCTTTAAACTAATATGTTGGCCCTATAGTATGGATCATATAACTAACCGTAGACAATCCAAAGGCACAAACAATATATATCCCATATATCCCATGAACTTATGGACCTTTTGAGATCTGCGTTCTAAGTTCAAAACCCCAAATCTAATATACGGATTTGGACTAATCCGCGCCCTACGGGCATGACAAGATTAGTCTCTGTAGACAATTCAAAGGCAACCCCATACACACACACAACACGACATGAAGTGATCAACTGGAGAAAGTGAAAGTTATCGCAATGCGACAACGTAATTAACTGCAGGGGCTTGCACCGCTGGGAAGAGCGTCCCCGCAATCAAAACCCCCTCCATACGAGGGGATCTGATATGTCTGCTAAAACGGTCGCATCTATCCAAACCTCCAATATACGGTGTCATAAATAAACTTGGTATATTCAGAGAGGTGGATGGATATGCTCCATATAGCATCTGCCCCTAAATTCAGGCCAAATGTCTCCGCGTCTCAGACCCGTCTCCGACGGTAAATAAAGACCTCCGCGAAGGAGGAATGGACTCATGTTGTCTCTCACCGCACGATAAAGTGGAAGAGACGCGAAGTTGAACTTGCGGTCCGTCTAGCCGAAATGCCGCCCCGCCCAAGGCTGAGATCCAAAATCACGATGCCCATCACTACGGCTAATGAAGGAAACTCACACTGAAGAAAAGGCATCCGACGCAAGCAAGAATCTTCTTTCCAGCTCAAAGAGAAAGAGTTCCCCTCATTATTGCCCGTCACATCAGGAATGAAGAGAAAAGTTGAGGCAAAACCAAGGCCGCCTCTAACTATCAAGCACGGAAGTACTGAATTGTTAGTTATGTATATGCCCTAGAGACCATTGTTGTACATATGATGTATATTATAGTGGATGCTTGGATATATAGAGAGGACTTTCTTGCTCGACATGATAGTATACTATCTGGTTTCACTTTGTCTAAACATATTGACTTGTATCGAATTACTGTCTTACTCTCACATGTTGATAAAGCCCTTAGGATATGTACTTGACTACTAGAACTATGATGTAGATCATACTAGTGGGACCAGGGTAGTCCACGAGTATATCCTATAATTGTTCCTAGTCGAGAATGTATCGAGACAGGACATCGATGCTCCAGAGTAGACTAGCGTATACGCATCTTGACCCATATGATGGGCGATGGATGATCCCACATACATTGGTGTTTGACATCAAAAATGGTATACAAGTGCTCAGTGAAGACTGGATACACTGAACGGACTCGCCGAGAACTCCTAGATGGTATTATACCTATCGTCGGATAGCAGTAATCTTGTGACACTGGTACAGGTTAGTCTATAGACTCGAGATCGTCATAGAGCGTTGTGTGATTCTCACTGTGGTTTGATTTCCACCTTACCACGTTCATGAAAACGTACAAAACGGTGGCTTTTGGGTACAGTCCCGAATCACATGGAGGCAATGAGCGATAGGAGGGGTTTCGTTTCTCCCGATATTGGAGGTTGATATTGCGCTGTGTTCGATTGGTTATAATTGGAAGTCCCTGGCCAGGGCTGATATAGAGATCTACTGGTAAGTGTTATAAGTAGTTTCTCGACCCGTTATGAGTCTCACATCGACACGACTAATCGGTTACTGGGATCTGACGTTTACTACCCCTAGACTGGATATACAACATATCAGACGAAGAGACCGGACTGTACAGTGGTGTTACTGATTGGATTCACAGAAGTATGAGCAGGCTTGCTTGTTGATCTTCTGATCGCTCAATATCCGGATGGCTGTTACGTTTAGCTGACTGCTTGCAGCTTGTGGGTGTTTGATATGATCATCACCTACTGCCGGCGTATTGACGAGTCTTTAGAGTCCTACACAGAGGTTTCCTGGCTCAGGCGAAACGGAGTAGCACATATGTGATATGTGCGGGACCGAGATTGATACGTGTATGTGATACCGTATTCTATTCTCGCGATTTATGATATCGAACGGATATATGTGATATAGCCAGGTTATCGGATCAAGTGTTGATTCGATAAAATGATATATATTATATTAGTCGGTTATATATAATATAGCCGGATTATTAAATCAAGTATTGATTTAATAATTTAATGTATAATTATATTATATTAACTAATATAAGCTCACTGGACCATTTCTTTTTCTCACTTGTATATGCATTATATATATGTGATAAATATTAAGTATCATGCTAGGTTATATATGCAACTTGTATGTGTGGGACTTATACCATGCTAGGGTTAAGATTAGGGTTTGTATTTATTATTAAGTAATTCAAAATTATGGATTTACTCATGGTTCAAAGCTTGTAGAAGCTTGTAGGTTCTTTGACCAAGTCCACTCTTTTGTCAAGCTTAAGATATTTATCAACCTAACCTTTAACCCTAGATCATGGTTAAGTCTCTACAAGGGTTAAGGATGACACATATTAACACATGGTTGCATTTCTAACCTCACAACAATAATTCATTCATCACTTGCTTCATCTTCTTCTTCCTCATTGCAAAAGCTTTCTAGCTTTTGATCTTGTGATAAAAGATTGTGAGAAAATAAAATCTAAAGTGATCAAAATTCCTACTTCATCCTCCTCTTCTATACTAGCCATATAGATTGGTGTGTTAGCTTCACTAATCCCTAATTAGTGAAGAGATAGCTTGGGTTTGTGACTCCTCAAGATAGATCATCTTGGATAGTGAAAACTTCAAGAAAAGATGCACCATTTGCTTCATGGAGCCTCTCAAGAGTCCGGGAGCTTGATGATCGCAGCGAAGGGACCACAACAAGGAGATATTGAAGCGATAGAACGGACTACAAAGGTTGTAATCTCTACTCACTTAGTAGTAAAATTGTTTGCTTTTCGATTCCGTAGGATTCTTTAGTTAAGAACCTAGGGTTAGGGTTATTTAGAACGGCAAAATTTTAATTTGGCATGGACGATACCACCCGAAACCTTGCTGCCATACTAGACAACCCAACAGTGATATCAGAGCCTAACTAGAGAATTAGACGGATATGTATAGGATTACGAAACCGAAATAACTCCGAAACACCCGAATAAAAGCCTTAGTTTCTGTCGAAATTTTCTGAGTCAAATTTTTTTTAAACTGCAGAATGTTGTACGAGATAAAATATGAACACTGTGCAAAATTTACCCCATCCCACCATTTTTGGGTCGGCCACAAGCATGTCAAAACCGGCCTCCTCGGTTTTACAGTGGGGTTTTGGGTTGAAATTTGCACTGTGTTCCAGTCTATCGGGTTTGATATTTCAGGTATTGTTTTTTTTGCTAAATTTGCATGTGATGTTATCTTTTTACAGAGGCATTTCAGAGTGTTCCGTATTCGTAATTCTAGTTTTTGTTTCGGGTTATTTAGACGGTGTTAAAAGGTTCGAACGGATATCAATAACTCACTTTTTCCCTTGCTGGAAATTTTTCCAAGTGTTGGGTTTTTCCTTAGTTTAAAACTTTCAGAAACACATGCAAGCGATTCTGTGGACCCTCTAGAAGAACGAAACCCTAACTCGATTCTGTGACCATCAGAACCGCCACTAAAGCTTAGGGTTTGTGTTAGTTCAACGGTGCCATAGGTGAGGCATTGGTTGACCCTTCTACGGCTAGTTCATAGGAGCTGTGGCATGTTCTGAGACCTTTTGAAGTCCGCTCAAGTGTTGAGCTCTTTGGGAAATTTTGGGTGTTTGTTTATTCGATCGGAAAGTTTAACATTGTCTAGTTATCTGAGATTGTGATACAATATATGGAATTCATATCGTTAGGCATGAAATCCGTAATATGTGATATTTCTGGTTTATGATGTCTAAGACGATTATGGATTCCAAATGTTGTAGTTTGACACTTTCTTTTCTGCGACCGTAAGTGTAATATGTGATGTATCGCCGGTTTCGTTGCTATACATCAACGACAATTGGGATACGTATATTTACTTACGTTGATGACATGTGATGTGTTACTGTGATATGTTATATTGGATCGTCGTAATTTGGATAACCAGGAGTTTTATGTGAGATGGGGGTTTTATTTTCATTCATATAAAATTCATTATATATAATATTCTTTTATTGGGGCACTTTCAGGTTGGGGATGATGTCACCATTGTATATTATTTACTTTTCCGCATTAGGATAGACCCAAGGAGGAGAGCACAAGCAACCGGGTTCTAGGGTCCAATGGGAGGCCATCTCGAGGAGTCGAGACCGGGTCTCCTAACCCTAGAATTGGTAGGGTTGCTTGCTGCTCTCGTAGGGGTCTAGAGATGTGGGTTTGGCTATTCATCACGACTGTGGAATCCGTGTTTTATACAGGCTCAAACTAAAATACGGACCTCCTAGTATATTCAATATTTCATATCTTATCTTCTGCTGCTGATATTTTGTGATGTGATCATATTATATGCGTGAGACGAATGCTTTATTATTGTATATATGATATATAATAAACGTTGCTTATGTTTTGCACTCGTGCTAGCCCCACCCCGGTATGCCATAAGTTAAGTAACCTAACGGTGCATAACGGGACACTGTGGCGAATGCGGATGGCATAAGCGTACGTTGTATTTTCGTTTCTTCTGTGATGCTTAGGAAGCATAAATGATGGGACTTCGATAATGAGATTAATGAAAGAAAAAGAAACCTAAAAGATGTTATAGAATCAAATTTTCAAAAAAAAGGTAGCTCTAGTTTTTGCTTTGCATAACGGTATTCCTTATAGAATATCCAGCACCTTATTCGATAAGGAAAAAGCCGAGATCTCTTCACCGGGAGTGATCTCTTTAGCAAAACTAGCAGATGCTACAACTCATTCGGTTTTGTTTTTGATTGCTTCTATAGTTCTTGCTTTGCATAGCGGTATTTGTGAAATATCCTGCACCTTATTCGATAAGGAAAGAGCTGAGATCCCTTCACCGGGAGTGACCTTTTTAGCGAAACTAGTAAAAGCCTCAAAAACACTCCTTTTCAAAAACACTTGTTTCTACAACGATATCAAGTTCATTACGCAAAAGGTTTTCATAAAAAACGGTCATAGCCCTCTGTCATTTCAGATAAAGACTATTTAGTATTCATGCTGCGTTTGTTGCCATTTGTCAAGGCGTAGTGTGCGGTAGCTGACTAGTACTTATCTGCTTAAGCATGTGATGCGATTGGATTAGGACAGTCGTACGATCTTGTTGGCCTTTGCCAAGGGTCATACGGATGGGTTTAATTCAATCGGGAAATGACGGGTTGAGCTTGACTAGCATCCTATGGTTTGTTGGCCTTTGTCAAGGTCATAAGGGGTTAGGGGCAAAAGTATTATCGAGAAATTCAAGTGTTGAAATTTGCAATGAGATTGCATACCTTCTATTAGATAGTTGGATCCCGATACCCACTGCGAGTAAGAGCTGTTGCACTCGGAACAAACTAGCCTTGCGAGTAAGAGGTACTTTTGGGAGAGTTTTACACATGACAATTAGCCTATTAAGTAGGTGACTAGAAAGGTGTTAACGGGGTTATTCCTCTGGGAAAACGAGGTTTATTTTAATTAGGTCCGTACGAAAGCACGGTGAACCTTCCTCAAAATACCAACACTGACCTGGCTGAAAGATTGGTGAACTTGTAAGATGTAATTAATCCCGGCTAGTCTTACCCTTTTGGGTTTGAAGGAAGATTTGATAAAAAACAGTGGGAGCCATCCTGATTAGATAAGATAATAACCAATCTAATCTTGCAAGATCATACGCTAAAGTGTTTTCTTCTCTCTCTCCAGGTAGCGACCATGTCAGGCCTTAATCAAGATAATAATATGGATGTATTGACCGACCCCGCTTATTATACTGAGCAGGGGAATGTTGGTTCCGTTCTTTCTTATAATTGTTATAAGACTGAGCAGGGAATAGAAACATATTCGGATTCCCACGCCGCCCAAACGAAGAATAAGCATGCTGATGCATCTTCTTCGGGTGTGTTGGTTATCGAAAATTGTTTCTCAGTTCACTCTACGTCCTGAGCATTAGATACCGGATCAGAATCCCATATATGTAATATGTTACATGAGCTAAAGAAAGGTAGAGAACTGGGAAAAGATCATTCCGTAAGAGTAGGGAATGGTGCAAATGTTGCATCCTAAGCAGTTGGCGATTACCGCATTGTGTTACCAAATGGTAATACATTGGTTCTGGATGAATGCTATTACATACCGACCCTGATATGCAATCTTATATCAGTTTCTTTATTAAGTAAAGAAGGATATAATTTTGTAGTACAGGATAATGTTATGAACATCTTCCTGAATCAAAAATTGATTGGATCAGGCTCGTTAAATAATGGCATATAAGTTCTAAACCAAACTACAGTTCTTAATGTACAGAACACACACAAGAGGAAGAGTTCAGAAATGAACGAATTCTTCTTGTGGCATTGTAGAGTAGGTCATATCAATGCGACACGACTAACTAAGTTACATAAGAATGGATATTTGAATCCGTTCGAATTTTCATCTTATAACACTTACCAGTCATGTCTCAAAGAAAAATTGACCAAAACTCATATTAGTGGACACGGAGAAAGAGTTACGGAACTCTTGGGACTGATACATGGTGATGTATGTGGTCCCATGTCTACACATGCCAGGAATGGTTCCTCGTACTTCATTACATTCACTGACGATCTCTCAAGATACGGACATGTGTTCTTATTGAAACACAAATCTGAAACTTTTGAGAAATTCAAAGAATATAAACACGAAGTCGAGAACCAAACGGGTAAAAGTATTAAGATCCTTCGATCTGATCGAGGAGGAGAATACTTGAGTAATGAATTCCTAGACTATCTAAAAGAGAATGGGATTCTCTCTCAGCTTACTCCTCCATATACACCACAGCACAACGGTGTGTAGGAGCGGAGGAATCACACCCTATTAGATATGGTGCGCTCTATGATGAGCACTACTGAGTTGCCTATTTTCTTTTGGGGTATGCGCTTGAGACAGCAGCATACCTATGAAATCAAGTTCCGTCTAAATCTGTACCTACCACACCATATGAGATATGGAGTGGGAAGAGACCATGTCTTAAACGTGTTAAGATATGGGGTTGTCCGAGCAATGTCAAAAGGCAAAATCCGGACAAACTCGAGACACGGTTAGTTCTTTGTAAGTTTGTGGGATATCCTAAACATTCACATGGATATCTTTTCTATCACAGCGAGGAACAAAAGGTGTTTATTTCTCGACATGCCACCTTTTTAGAAAAGGAATTTCTTACAAAAGAAATTAGTGGCAATGAGGTAGAGCTGGAAGAAGTTCCAGCAGCACAAACTGCAACTGAAGATTTAGTAGAACCAGAGGATTCGATAGTTCCCAACGAACCCCAGCCTCTCCGCCGATCTAGTAGAGTTCCTCATCCACCTGAGAGATACTACGGTTTTCTCATTGATGATGGGAGCGAGGACTGCATCATGGAAGATGATGACCCGACTAGTTTCAAGCAGGCCATCATGAGTGGGGACTCTGTGAAATGGCTGGATGCAATGCGATCTGAGATGGAATCCATGTACACCAACAAAGTATGGACTTTGGAAGTTGCTCCTGAAAGGGTAAAACCCATTGGGAGCAAATGGATCTTTAAAAAGAAACTTGATGTAGATGAAAAAGCTGAGACTTTCAAAGCTAGACTTGTTGCAAAGGGTTTTCGTCAACGACCAGGTGTGGATTATGATGAAACCTTTTCTCCAGTGGCTATGCTTAAGTCCATCCGGATCCTACTTACCATTGCTGCATATCATGACTACGAAATCTAGCAAATGGATGTTAAGACCGCCTTTCTAAATGGTGATTTAGAGAAGTGCGTGTACATAACTCAACCAGAGGGCTTCGTAGACAGTGGGAGTAGCGGAAAGGTATGCAAGCTGCTTAAATCCATATACGGGTTAAAGCAGGCATCGCGAAGTTGGAACATCTGTTTTGATGTTGTAGTCAAAGAATTTGACTTCATCAAGAACGTAGATGAACCTTGTATTTACAAGAATGTGATAGAGAGTAAGGTTGTCTTCCTCGTATTGTACGTGGATAACATACTCTTGATAGGAAATGATGTTCCTATGCTGCACTCGATCAAGCTCTTCTTATCATATAAATTCTTAATGAAAGATCTAGATGATGCCTTCTGCATTTTGAGAATTAAGATCTATAGAGATAGATCTAAAATGATACTGGGATTGTCCCAATCCAGGTACATTGACACCATACTAAAGAGGTTTAGTATGGAAGAATCCAAGCGTAGGAATTTACCCACGATCTCTGGACTCACTCTCTCCAAAGAGATGTCTCCTAAGACTGATTTGGAAAGAGCTCGCATGCAAGGGATACCCTATGCTTCAACAGTAGGCTCTATCATGTACGCGATGCTATGTACCAGACCCGATGTAGCATACTCACTAAGTGTAGTGAGTAGGTATCAAGCAGATCCTGGAGAGAGTCACTGGACAGCTGTGAAGAACATTTTCAAGTACTTGAGGAGGACTAAAGAGATATTCTTGATGTATGGTAACGAAGAACTCCAGGCGGAGTCCTTTACCAATTCGAGCTTCCAAAGTGATAAGGACGACTCTAAGTCGCACTCGGGATTTTTCTTTACCCTCAATGGAGGGGCGGTTTGTTGGAAGAGTTCCAAACAGGAAACTGTGGCAGACTCGACAATCGAAGCTGAATACATCATTGCCAACGATGCTGCCAAAGAGGCTGTTTGGATGAAGTTCATAACTGAAATTGGAGTGGTTTCGTCCATTGAGCATCCAATACCTTTGTATCGTGATAACAATGGAGCTGTGGCTTTGGCCAAGGAACCCAGATCCCATCAGAAATCCAGGCATATTCTGAGGAGGTATCACCTGATCCGGGAGATAGTTGATCGCCGCGAGATCGAGGTCATGAGAGTTGACATGAAGGACAATACTGCGGATCCACTCACGGAGGCCATACCCCAGATACAATTTGAGAGGTTCTTCGGGATGTTGGGTATGAGATACTACAACAGCAGGCCTTACTGCAAGTGGAAGATTGTTAGTTATGTATTATGCCCTAGAGGCCATTGTTATACATATGATGTATATTATAGTGGATGCTTGGATATATATAGAGAAGACTTTCTTGCTCGACATGATAGTATGCTATCTGGTTTCACTTTGTCTAAACATGTTGACTTGTATTGTATTACTGTCTTGCTCTCACATGTTGATAAAACCCTTAGGATATGTACTTGACTACTAGGACTATGATGCGGATCATACTAGTGGGGCCAGGGTAGTCCGCGAGTACATCCTATAATTGTTCCTAGTCGATGGTGTATCGAGACATGACATCGATACTCCTGAGTAGACTAGCGTATACGCATCTTGACCTATATGATGAGCGATGGATGATCCCACATCCATTGATGTTTGATATCAAAGATGGTATACGGGTGCTCAGTGAAGACTGGGTACACTAAACGGACTCGCCGAGAACTCCTAGATGGTATTATACCTATTGTCAGATAACAGTTCTCAGGTGACACTGGCACAGGTTAGTCTGTAGACCCGAGATCGTCATAGAGTCTTGTGTGATTCCCACTGTGCTTTGATTTCCACCTTACTACGTTCATGAGAACGTGCAAAACGGTGGTTTTTGGGTACAGTCCCGAATCACATGGAGGCAATGAGCGATAGGAGGGGTTTCGTTTCTCCCGGTATTGGGGGTTGATGTTGCGCTGTGTTCGATTGGCTATAACTGGAAGTCTCTGGCCAGGGCTGATATGGAGATCTACTGGTAAGTGTTATCAGTAGTTTCTCGACCCGTTATGAGTCTCGCATCGACACGACTTATCGGTTACTGGGGTCTGACGTTTACCACCCCTAGACTGGATATGCGACATATCAGACGAAGAGACTGGATTGTGCTGTGGTGTTACTGATTGGATTCACAGGAGTGTGAGTAGGCTTGCTTGTTGATCTTCTGATCGCTCAATACCCGGATGGCTGTTACGTTTAGCTGACCGCTTGCAGCTTGTGGGTGTTTGATATGATCATCACCTACTGCCGGCGTATTGACGAGTCTTTAAAGTACTACACAGAGGTTTCATGGCTCAGGCGAAACGGAGTAGGAGCACATATATGATATGTGCGGGACCGAGATTAATACGTGTATGTGATACCGTATTTTATTCTCGCGATTTGTGATATCGGCCGGGTATATGTGATATAGCCGGGTTATCGGATCAAATGTTGATTCGATAAAATGATACATATTATATTAGTCGGTTATATGTAATATAGCCGGATTATTAAATCAAGTATTGATTTAATAATTTAATGTATAATTATATATGTGATATATTACATTACATTAACTAATATAAGCTCACTTGACTATTTCTTTTTCTCACTTGTATATACATTATATATATGTGATATATATTATGTATCATGCTAGGTTATATATGCAACTTGTGTGTGTGAGACTTATACCATACTGGGGTTAAGATTAAGGTTTGTATTTATTATTAAGTAATTCAAAATTGTGGATTTATTCATGGTTCAAAGCTTGTAGAAGCGTGTAGGTTCTTTGACCAAGTCCACTCTTTTGTCAAGCTTAAGATATTTATCAACCTTAACCTTTAACCCTAGCTCATGGTTAAGTCTCGACAAGGGTTAAGAATGACACATATTAACCCATGGTTGTATTTCTAACCTCACAACAATTATTCATCAATCACTTGCTTCATCTTCTTCCTCATTGCAAAAGCTTTCTAGCTTTTGATCATGTGATGAAAGATTGTGAGAAAATAAAATCTAAGTGATCAAAATTCCTACTTTATCATACTCTTCTATACTTGTCATATATATTAGTGTGTTAGCTTCACTAATCCCTAATTAGTGAAGAGATAGCTTGGGTTTGTGACTCCTTAAGATAGATCATCTTAGATAGTGAAGACTTCAAGCAAGGATGCATGATTCACTTCATGGAGCGTCTCAAGAGTCCGGGAGCTTGATGATCGCAGCGAAGGGACCACAATAAGGAGCTATTGAAGCGAAGGAACGGATTACAAAGGTTGTAATCCCTGCTCAGTAGTAAAGTTGTTTGCTTTTCGATTCCGTATGATTCTTTAGTTAAGAACCTAGGGTTAGGGTTATTTAGAACGGCAAAATTTTAATTTGGCATGGACTATGCCACCCGAAACCTTGCTGTCGTGCTAGATAACCCTACATGAATTACGCGCAAGTGCTATCACCAATGACCGGGCCACCGCCCGTCCAGCGTCTAAGCTCTTCGCCGGCAATGCACACTGCCATGACCCAATTATAACTGTGGGCCACATGCAGTGTTGTCCCCATTGTCCTATGTTTGTTCTTTCGTGCTGTGTTCCGATGGACGAGCCAATGCAACCGGATCGAATCTCCGTTTTCGACCAATTGTCCGTAGGCTCGACCTCGTCCCCGGCCAACAGGGAACGAAAAAGAACAAAGAGGTCCGGCGAGTCGACCTACGCATCCGTGCACATGGTTGACCGCCAAGAACCTCTCTGCAAGTTGAGGCTGGGTGGAATTTCTCCGATGGAATTCCCCACCTTCTATGGATCCGGGCCTCCTACCACGAGAATATGAAACCGTTGGCTCAAAGGGCCAAAGATTACATATCTCGTCGACAACTCGACGATGAACTGTCCGTGTACGCGACAGACAGTAGAGTGAGCTCCCACCAGCCTAAGGAAGTAGAAGTTCAGATGGTGGGGACAGACCCCGATGATCAAGGTGACGATGACGTCGGAAATAGCAATCAAGCCACTCCTGATATCGCAAATTTGCTGCTTCAAGTTCAGAGATACCGACAAGAAATCCAAGAACATAACGCCTCCATCGAGGCCATGAAAGTGATGATGCAATCTCATCAGCAAATGCAGCTCACTATACAGCAGCTAGGGGTGCCAACGATCCCTCTATCCGGAGTCCCTCCACCACCACCAACCGCAATCAGTTTACAAATACCAGCAGGATCAAACACAGGGTAGTGTCCCAATTCACTTAGCGACGTCCTCGAGCACTGCCATTCCATCTCCGGTATGAGTAGCCGATACGGGGAACTAGCAATCGCAGGGAAAAACTACCCCTGTCCAGAGTGAAATCAACTGTGGAGCCGGTCCCACAACTGTTCCACCACTAAACGATTCCCAGGTGCCCCAATTCCACATAGAGACGCCTAATGTCGGCCACGTCCAGCCAAGCCCAGTTCACGCTGAGGAAGGTCCAATTAGGACCCCGAGAATCTAACCCTGAGTATGCAGGTGAGCAAATACACCGCGACCCAAGGAACCAGTCTGACTATGACGAGTCCTCTGTCAAAGCCGAGCTCGCCGAAATGTGGGCGATGATGGCAGCGATTCAGACAGGAAAGGTGATGACCGGTGGGTTTGCCAAACCGTACCCGGCGGAATGTGATGATATCCTCTATCCGTCAAAATACAAACCGATCCGCTTCCAATCCTACAAAGGAACCAGCTCGGCTCAGCAACATGTCTACCAGTTTAAGGCACGGGCCGAACACTGGATGTGGAATGACCTGTTGCTAGCAAATTATTCGTTGGGACCCTCAAAGACGCAGCTTTCGATTAGGTGAAGATTCTCAACCCAGGGACGTTGTCTTCGTGGATTACAACACGATAGTTGTTCCTAGAAAGTTTCTATGAGATCGAGGCCCATAAAACCTATTCAAGTTTAAAAGGAGAAACTTATCGCTTAGGCGAGAAGATTCGAACTTTTATCGATAGGTTTCACGATGTCGCCCAACAATTCAAGGGTGAGATCTCGTTCAATGTCTTCATGGATATGTGTCGGGACAACTTCCCGAACCACATCCGGAGATACTTGGGCGCAAACAGAGCGAGCTCATGGGCTGAGCTCATTCAGATGGCTGAAGCTGCGGAGGATACGGCCACCCAATTGGTAGACCTCACAAACTCCAAGTCGCACATTGACAGTAAGCCAGGTGGCACCGCAAGCAAATGGACCAAAGGGAAGACCCAAGAAGCAATGGCGATCAATGTCCCTCCTCAAGATCCGAACAGAAAATGTCAAGCCCCTAGGAAGACGACAAGCTGGTCTACAACCAAGTGCCTCCTCCACCTGGACAAGGAAAAGCGGCTCCGCGCACAAAACCGCAAAGAGACATTCCACTGTCTTTCTAGGATGAAGTTGTTCCAGCCCTGGCAGACACGCTAATCAAAGGAACGTTCATACAGCTATCCACGACCTTGCGTCCTAAAGAAATTGACCGCAAGGGTGATCCCAACCATTGCATTTTCCACAGGTACATGCAGCATCCTACACGGGATTGCTACGTTCTTCGGAACAAAATCCAGACACTAGTAGATGCTGGGGTGGTACAATTAGAAGAGCAACAACACTAAGTCTCGGCGAATTTTACGTCACCCTAATTCGGTGACTTCCCTCCAGAAGCTGTCAAAGACGGAGTAGTCCCGATCCTAATGGTCGAGTGGGAAGTGGGAAGTTCTGACCCCACGACCGGCAAAACAAAGGATTGGTCCCCTTGGTGTTGCCAACGAAAGAGCACATGTGGGTCCACCCTGATCTAGTGGATGACAAGCAGTGGACGTCTGCATCAAAGAAGGGAGAGTCAAAAACTTGCCATGTGGTGTCCGTCGTCCAAGATAAGAACGAAGATATTCCCCACGCCCTCTCTGATTCAGAGAACGATGGGGTATTTACTACTACCACGGCGCAACAGCCGCAAGGCGATTTGCACTTCGGAAAGTCTTACTTACGCCGGGGCGTTCAGGTTGAAACTCAGCCCCCTGCAGCCCCAGTCGTGCTAGCAGAGAAAGGTCAGAATAATAGCACGGCCCCTGTCGACCACGTCCGTTTGACATCATTGTTCTCCGCCGAAAGACGCGCAAGACGGACTGTCTTGCCTGAAATTCGGGACAGATGCTATTTGGTGCTATCCGTCCACCTCTCCGAAGATATCAAGTTGATTTATGGCACCATATATCGAAGGTTTAAACGGATGCGGCCGATGTAGCAGACTTCGTCAGATTCCCCATCGCTTGAGGGGTTTTTGATTGTAGGGACACTCTTCCCTGCAGGCGCAAGCCCCTGCAGTTAATTACGCTACCGCATCGCGGTAACTTTCTCCTTCTCCAGATGGTCACTTCGTGTCATGGGTTTTTGTTTTGTTTGTAGTTGCCCGTAGATTGTATACGAAGACTAATTTGTGTTTTCGCCCGTAGGTCGTGGATTAGTCCAAATCTGTATTTTCTTAGATTTGGGTTTGGGATTTTGATTTAAGGATACGTTAGTCTTATTTTAGACTAAGATCAACTTAAACGTTTGTTAAGGACACTTTAGTCTAATTTGAGACTAAGATCGACTTAACGGGATCGTTTAGATCAAACAAGAGAGCATTTGGACTCTGTTGTTTAGTTTAAAGACATTACGGTCAATTACCAGTTTAAGGACATAGTGGTCCATTACCATTTTGGGAATGAATATTAGTTTAAAGACATTTCGGTCCATGAGTTTAAGGACCCCACAGTCCGTAGCAATGTATGGTTGTCGGGACCTGTCACCTCTCTGACGACGTTGAAGAATTACAACGACAAATATCAGAGGAGTTCAGAGATGTACCCTTGAACCGGGTGTAAATTGATTTGGGAGAGCAGCTGCGCTCAGTTCAATTTAATTGGGTTAAGTCCATCTGAAAATGTTTAACATTTTGTTCATGATTGGCCTGTTTAAGCCTTTGCTTGGGTTCTGCCCTTTTTTAAATAATCCACAGCATTTAGATTAGGCCTGTTAGGCCTTTTAATTGGGTTCTGCCCTTATTTAATAATGCATGGCATTTGTTTTGGTCTGTTAGACTTTTTAATTAGGCTCTGACCCTTTTTAATAATGCAGAGCATTTAATGGCCTGACAGTGCGCCACGTGGCCTGTCAGGCACTCTGCGCCAATTAGAGAGCGCAAGGCGCCAGCGCACGTGGGTGTGACACGTGTCACGCTCTGCTGAGCGCAAGTCTGTTAGCGCAGTGCGCTGCGCTAGTGCGTTGCTGACACGTGGCGCGCTCTTGTGCAGTCCGCCAATCCAAAAGCGCAGTGCTCTGTTTTAAGGAGCGCAAGACGCAGATTGACACGTGTCGCTCTCTGGTGACTTGCGCCAGCGCAAGGAGCGCAACAGCGCAAATTAAGAGTGCAGGGCATTGTTCAATAGCGCAGAGCGCATCCTGATCAATTTTGGATCAAAGAAAAGAATCATTTTCAGTTTTAAAGAGATTCTTCCTCAAGATTCAAGAACCAATGGTTCATCAAAAGGCAGTGCCTTTATATAGATCAAAAGATCTGATAATGAAATAGATTACTTCTTTAATTTTCTTTGTGACTGGATCTTTTTTTTTGATCTTTTTCTTTTTAATTGAAGATCTTGATCTTGTTCTTAGATCTTTGATCTTTTTAGAAGAAATTCTTCTTTTTTCAAAGGTTTACCTTTTTTTCTCTTTGTGTTTTTTCTCAAAGTTTTTGGAGGAGCTCTGTATCTTCTGTATCTCTGTATGTGTATTTTAAACTTGAAGTCTAGAGGCCTTTATATAGGGCCAATTAGTTTGTTAAGTTAGTTATAGAGATCTTTCTCTGATTTGATCTGGGATATTTCCCTACCGTTGGATTGATCCTAAGGCCTCTGTTTTACAGAAGATAATCTTCTTGTTTTAAAAAAAATAAAAAGATCTTTCTAGAATTTTAATTCTGATTAATTAAATAATTATTTAAGTTTTAGTACTGGCACAGTTGGCGCAAGTGCACCTACGCTTGACACGTGTCGCGCAGCGCAACTGCGCTGACACGTGTCGCGCAGTGCAGAGCGCAAGTTATCTGAAGCGTTGCTTCCTTTATTTTAAAATTTGAATTTTAAAAGTGCGCTGCCTTGGGCACAGCGCCCCTTGCGCTGGCGTGTCTGTTTTTGATACATGGCGCTCTGCGCGCAGCGCAAGGGATCTGAATCGTTGCTTCAATTTTTGAATTTTTGAAATTCAAACAGAGTTTTGCTCTGATTGGGAGAAACAAATGCCCCCCACCGTTGCACTCACGTGGCGCACACGTGAGTGCAGCGGTGGCAAGATCTGATCCGTTGGATCAACTCAGGAGTTGAAGGGGCACTTAAGCGCCTATAAATAGGACCCTTGGTCCTCCTCTGATGTTTATCATCTTCTCAAGATTTATATTTTCAGAGCCTTGCTCTCGTTTTCAAAGTTAGAACTTCTAGAAAAATTTTAGGTAAAAATTTAACTTAAATTAAATTAATTTTAATTAATAGAGCTTTGCTCTCATAGATCTTTTGATATAAAGAAAACCCTTTTGGGGTTTCACAAACAGAGCTTTGCTCTCAAGAATTTGTTTCAGGGTTTCTTAACCCATGAACTGAGCTTTGCTCTTTGACAAAACATAGATCTTTTGATCTAAAGATGATGAACTCTTAAGAGTTTTTCATGGATCTTTAAGATCCCAAACTTTAATTTTTTAAAAATTAATTTTTCTTTGATGGATGTTTCCATCATTATTACAGAGGTAGGGCTCTTTTAAGGAATTTTATTCCCTTGTGACCAGAGTTTGACAAGTGTCACTCTGTGACAGAGCTTTGCTCTGAAAAGGGAGATTTTCTTCTTGTCTCAAGGGATTTCTCATTTAATGGGAATATTCTTTTGAGGATCTCCTCATTAAATGACAGTCTCATCCAATGATGAGGCTGTCTTATTAACTGATGCATTGTCATCTAGATTTTGTGGGTCCCCATTTGGTCCCCTTTCCATTGCATTGCAGTGTAGTACAAATTTTAAAGTACCAAGCGTGGGAATTTTTTAAAATTAACTTATGATGCTGATAACTGAATTTCGCTTTTTCTTGCAGACACAATGTCTGTTGATCTTTCGTTCCCATTTTTCCGCTCGGAGGGAGGATTCCCTGAGACGTCAGTGGACCGGGAGGTTCTTACTCTTATTAAGGATTACGACCGTGAGTGTAAGAACCTCCACCTGTGGGGTATGTGGTACAGTGAAATCGTCAAGGGTCGCCGAAGCTTTTCTTGTGCGATGCCGTCAGAGCCGATCTCATCGATCCCATATGTGGATGTACCCCCGGTGAACTATGCCGTGGAGGTCATAAATTGGAATTCGGAGGATCTTCTTCAGCCTTCGATTGCTGCCATCCCCGTGCAGCCGCCGACAGCCGTGGACATTCTGGGCCGGCGCATATGCCAGGGTGAGGCACGCCCTTGGGGACAACCTTATAACATCGGATTGACCCCTCGACAACCGGCCGGGTATTTGCAGTGGGCCAGGTACATCCTATCAGCGAAGAGGACGCATTTGATAAAGATTGGTCTGTACTCCGCAGTCTACGTCTCGTTGTTCGAGTACCCTGCTCCTCCAACGTGGTGGGTTAAAGCATTCATAGAACAATGGAACATCCCCACCCATACCTTTCTTTTGTCGGACAGGGAAGTCTCTATCCCCCTCGAGGAATTTGCTGAGATTTCGGGTTTGCTGGTGAGGAGGAGCATTATGAAGAGCAACTTCCTCCTGACGAGTACGTCTTCGCCACCAAGCCGCTGGTAATGGGCCTAACGCCGGAGAATGCTATTCAGCACCAGTTTCCAAGTCGGGTGAAGGTGTTGAATATGTATGAAGGTCTCTACTTGGAATCGGGAGGCCGGGAAGTCAGTTTTGCAGATTTCATCGCCCGCTTTCTTCGACCGGAGATTCTATCGCAGCGGATTGAAAGTTCGCCAAGCTCGACGACCCCTTCGGCTTCAGCTTAGATCGTCGACCAGCATTGGAGGCCGATCAAAAGGGTTTTTACCTTCCTGATGCTCCGATCATGTCCTTATCAGAAATCGTCGCGCCGGGCATCGACGAGGAGACCTTCTTCCTCGGGTTTCTGGGGTTATGGTTATGCTGGTTCGCGCTCCCCATGCACCCGTGTTACATGAGGCCATCTATCTTCTACCCAGCGCATCGGATGGTGGCTGGTATACAGTTGTCAATCGGAATCGCCGGGCTGGCTCACCTGTATCATGGACTCAGTGTGGCGGCGGACGCAAATGAACCTAGGGTGCAACCTGCCAATTTCCCGATGCACTACTTCACTTCGTGGATGGAAATGCATGTGCGGGGTATTTGGCATTCATAAGAGCCCCTCGTTTTTCGAGAAGTGCAGACTCCCAAGAGTTATGCGGCTAATTGACGCCTCTATTGTGAATCCGTCTCCGCGAGAGGCTAGGGAGTTGCTTCTTCGTCCGCGCACGGTCGGAGCGAGCATTTCTTTCATGGACAGAGTCATGACCATCGGCCCGGAGACCTCCAAGGCAGTGTTGGCGCTGCGTGATGGTTTCAAGGACGGGAAATCCGTATTGAAAGCCGGGAGATTCTTCACTTATACTCCATTCGGTCGAGCTTCCTGGTGTTCAGGCAAAACGATATGGCGCTCTTCATGAGGTACAACCCCCATCGGTTCTCCCAACAATTGAGCTATAACCAGGAGGTCCCACTGGAGGCGTTTTTGGAAGAGCCCGCGGCCACCAGGGAAGGGATACGGAGCGCGCTGCACCACTTTATGCGGCTGAACACGGGCTCCCACTTCTTTATCAGCGAGCCGAGCTGCGTCCCATGGGCCCTCAACGTGTATGTGGCTTGGTACGCACACGCGATGGGTGTTGTTATCCGGGAAGAAAAGCGGTTGTTGGTTGACCGCAAGGGTGTGCCCCCCGGTAGCGACCGTAAAGCTCCCCTGAAGCCAAGGATCCATGTCGTTCCTCCGCTGAGAGATGCTGGAGCGGAGCCACCACGCGTGCTGAGCCCTCCGCGTGGATTGCCCCGTGATTCTGTGGACATGCCCTCAGCGTCCCGTGCCCCGGTGGAGACGGTGAATGTGGTTTCGCCTGAGTCCGGCGTGGGCTCGGACATCGGGACCCGCCGTCCCAAGATGCCCACGAAACGTAAGTTGATTTTGGGTGCATCCAGGGTTCGCGCGCAAAAGAGGAAGAAGAAATCGGTTCTTTCTCTTGATGCCATACTCGGCTTAGAGCCTCAGGCCCCTCTTACCGAAGGCCTAAGTGAGTATGGAACCAACGAGGGTTTCGTCGTGGCACTAGAAGACATCGACCTCGACGCCGCTATTGCGGCTTCTGAGCGATCGGCAAGGCTAGAAGCGTGGTTGGCTAAACTCGCGCAATCAGGTAATCACCAGTTGTATTCTTCGTCATTTCATCGTACTTTTATCATTGTTTTTGACTAACGCTTTTCCTTTTTAAACTGGTATTTCTACCGAAGAAGCCATCACTGCTTCCCTCAAAACCTTCCAGGAGGATGAGATTGAAACGCACTCTATCGGGTGTTGGTATGTCTCGGCTCACTGAGTCTTTATTCTCCTTTTTATGGCCAATCTAATTCTTTCTTCGTCTCTTTGCAGGGGCCGCGGGATATACTGCGCAAGCCGATGCGAGGATTCTTCCCGGGCCAACTACCGATGTTCCGGCCTCTTCGAAATTGCCGCAAGAGACCCGACTCAAAAAGCCGATGATGGATGCCTTGAAGGCTCTGGAGGCAAGTCTAAACGCGGACGACGACGCCTTGCTGAAGGAGGCCTCCAAGAGATCCGTCGTGACGGCCCGGGAGGAGAGGAAGCGCTTGAGGCGCGCAGCGAAGGAGCGCAGCGCTGCTTTGGCCGTTGGAGCGGGCCCAAGTGCCGTTACTCCCGCTGCTACTCCTTCCGAGGAGCCACCGGTCGCCTTGTCTACTGCTCATAGACGGGCGGTGCATGCAGCTCGAGAAACCAACGATCAATCCACCTCAGGTATCGTATTTTTCGAGGCTTTGTTGTAAGAGTTGTAAAACTATCGGTTCTTACACATCTTGTCCTGCAGGGCCAAGTCCAACTGAAGGAGTGGCGGCGGCCGTCGAGCCTAAGGGGACGGTGGAGAAGGTAGCAGCTGGTCCCGAGGCGACGGTAGACGGTGCAGCCGTAGTCGCCGGGTCTGAGCTAGTGGCTGACGAGACAGTCACGACTACTATGCCCGAGACGGCCACCACTGCTGAGCACGAAGTGGCGGTAGATGAGACTGCAGCTACGGCCGAGCCTGAGGCAGCGGCGGATGGAGCGGCTGCGACCGATGAACCCATGGCAGCGGTGGGCGAGACGTCTGCGACCGTTGAGCCCGAGGTGGTAGCGGATGAGATGGGCATGATCGCTGAGCACAAGACGGCCGTTCTTTCTCAAGAGTCGGGCGCCGCTCCGATCATCGCTCTCCCCGTTTACGGCTCCTTGTCGTCTTCCGATATCGCGAGCGTGACGACGGCTCCCGTAAAGTCTGGCGATGAGGCAACGGGAGGTGAACCCATGCCAATGGAGGGAGACAGCTGCCATTTCGGCTGGCGACTCGTCAGGTAAATTTTGGGTTACCGTCCTTTTTATTCTGCAATCCTTCCTGACAGGGCTTATCTTGTTTCTAACGCAGGTGCAGCTAGTGTTGATGCCCTTTTACTCGAGGGAGCGCCGTCAGTTACTGCCCTGACGGTGGCCACATCTCTACCATCTCTCGTACCGTCGCAAATGTTGGAAGGTATGGATTTGTAACCCATTAGTCTTATCTTTCAGCCGTATAATTCATGTATTGACGTTGTACTATTGCGTCCTTGCAGGAGTGCTTTTTGATCACCTGTAACAGGTGCTGCATCCACACTTCTCCTTCCCGTCGGAGCTTGCTTCATCTAGTGGCGCTAGTGAGTATAGTTTTCAATTAATGCCCTTTCTTTTTTCAAATAATGGAATTATTTCTGATTCTTCCTTGCCCTGATTGCAGTGCTACAGATCGAAGGAGGAGAAAAGAGACTGGTTGCGCCACCGGTCCTCCCGGCTTTGCCGCCTGCTGCAGCTGGTATAGTAAACTCCCTCATTGATGACTTTCTTATATTCCTTGAATCGTCATTTGATAGTGTTTTGTTTTTTTAGTTGTCGTTCCGATTCCGGCCCCCTTCGAGTCTCGCATTATGATGCCGGCAGGTCCATTCTCCAGACGTCCATCCTCAAAGGGTGCTGCGATGAGTCTGAGCATGCTGAGCGGATGCGTCGAGGAGTTTAACGCGGAAGCTCCTGTATCTGCCGCAGATTTCGCTGCTGAGGTTAATCCGATGCTGGCGACGCTTTAAATTTCCACAACGAAGGCGTCGTCGAGTCTTGGGTTAACCACTGCAGGGAGATCGAGGCCCGCTTGTATCAGCTGGAACTTATGCGTCCTGCCCCTAAGGTTTTGGCCTCGAGTACTCAACGGGCGGCATGGATCGAGTAGAGCGCTTCTTATTTCCGCCATCTAGAACAAGAAGCGGCCTTAAGGCGAAGGGAATGCCAAGAGACCTCAAGCGAGTCTGCTCGACTGCGTGCTGAGGTCGACGCGAACGCTGCCCGGGTGAAGGCTATCTTCGAGGGCCTTCTGCAAAAAAATTCTGATGGGCTAACATTGAAGCAGAAGCTCAATGCCGTTGAGCGTGGTGCCCAAGGTCGCGAAGCAACTCAGCGAGTCGTTGAAGAACTCTCATCTTACATGCAGCAGCGGGCCCAGGTGGAAGCAGAGTTGGCTGCGGCAACCGCTCAGGAGAAGGCGTTGAAGGAAGTGCGAGAGCAGCTTGCGGATTTGTTGAAGACGCTTCCTTCTCCATGAACATTTTGTATCATTTGTAATTGTAAATAATATGTATTTGTTTCTTTTATTCTTTAACACAATGTACCTTGTACTCAATCGAATTTATGAATAAAAGATATACATTCTTCATAATGTCTTGTGTCATTTCTCCGCTTTCTTCTTTCTTTTATTATCAGCATGTTACTTTAGTAAACATGATCGATAGATGATAGAGCGAGCATCTTGTCTTGGCTTCTTCAAGAGGTAGTGATGGCTTAGGAGGCAGGTTCAGATCTGCTGCCTAAGGCTTTTCAACTTTATGAGCCGTGAGGGTCTCACAAAGACTTTTCTCCCTACGGATCGAGAGGATCTCGTAGGTGTATTTTCTCCTTAGGAATCGTGGGGATTCCTAAGTGCGTTTTCTCTTATAAGTCGTAAAGATCTTATAAGAGAATTTTCCCTCTTACGAGTCGAGAGGACCCGTAAGCTGTTGTTTCCCTCCTTGTCGAGATTCGATTTTGGAGAGTGTGACCCGTGAATAGTATGCAAGAATCCATTTTGGATCGACTCGCAGAGTCCCAGTGCTTAGGAAACAGGTTTTTTTTTAATCCCCGCTGCCTAAGGCTTTATCTCATAAGTCGAGACGAATCGAGAAGTTCTCGCAAAGACACTAATTTTCTCACGAGTCGAGACGAATCGAGCAGTTCTCGCAAGAATATCCTAACGTCACAGTTAACCTCTGCTCTTTACGACAGACGTCCGTTAGGGTCTGTGGTACTTAGGGTTTTTTCCGTCGTACCGTCGCGTTGGCTGATGTATTCCTCGATAGGCAATCTTGTTGTTCGAGTAGCCTTGCAACTGTCGTGTCTCTGATCCCTTCGGGGGCCGGACAAGACGTCTTCAAGCAATCCTCCTATGCAGTTTGACCGTCGGAAGAACAAGCGTTAGGAATTTTGCCATGCCGCTTTTTACTTGAGGTTGGGCTCATTTTGGAGAGCCCCGATGAGTCATAACCACTCCGCGCTGGTGTGGGATGATCTCCGATAGTCTTTCAGGTTTTATATGAGTTGCCGTCAAGACCCTGAAGCTAGGAATTTAGCCTTCGCTTCGTTTGTTGTCATTGCGTCTGTTATATCTAGACGAATGTCATGGTTGTCTCTAGATTGTTGGTGAACCGTTGAGGTTTGAAACTAGGGATTTTGCCGTGGCTCCGTTGTTTGATTGTTGCGTCTGAATCCTGCTGGAGGAAAAACGCAATGGTGACATCTCGTCTGCTGTATTGAGACGGATGTCGAGGTAGTGATCACTTAATGCTGGTGTAAGATGATCTCCGATGGTCTTTCCGGTTTTATATGAGTTACCGTCAAGACCCTGGATTGTATACAGGGATTGCTGTGATATCGCCTGTAGGGCATAGATTTTATTTATTATACTTTTTTTTTCTTTCCGCGATGCTCTATCATTTCAGCTTTTATATCGCGAAGGTCGCGATTGCCCAATCATTTCGGCTGTTTTTTCGCGGTGCCCCATCATTTCGGCTATTTATTTTATTTTCACTCGCTGCTTTTTATTGCGAATTGCCCAATCATTTCGGCTATTTCGCATGCATACATTTTTACTTACTGATTTTGTTGCAAGTTGCCCCATCATTTCGGCTATTTCGTATGCATGTGTGGCTTGCTGGCTTTTCACCGCAAGCTTGGGATTAGACACCGATTTCGGCATCAGCACCGCTACAACTGGGATATTGTCAGGAGCGAATTATCATTTGCCTCTGTCGATGTTGAACAAAGGTGGCTTAGTAAACAGGGTTAGGATCCTGTCGACTAAGGCTTTCAACTTCATGAGCCGTAAGGGTCTCACAAAGGTATTTCTCCCTGCGAGTCGTGAGGATCTCGTAGGTGTGTTTTCTCCTTAGGAATCGTGGGGATTTCTAAGTATATATTCTCTTATAAGTCGTAAGGATCATACAAGAGTGATTTTTCCTTATAAGTCGAGAGGACTTTGTTCACCGTGCGAACATATCCCCAGTCACGGATGGGACTTGGTTAGGGAAATGTTTATTCGCGCCTGTGGATTGTATACAAGGGTCAGTATTGAACCACTTGTAGGGCAATATCGAAGGTTGTGGGGTTGCTTAAGAACAGGTTCATGTCTCTGTGACTTAAGACTTTCAAATCTTATAAGCCGTGAGGGTCCCATAAGAGAGTTCTCCTTGCGAGTCGTGAGGATCTCGCAAGTGTAATTTCTCCTTAAGAATCGTGAGGATCCCAAAGTGTGTTTCTCCCTTGTGAGTCGTAAGGATCCCACACAGGTGGTTTCTCCTTACAAGGTCGAGAAGACCCTGTAAGTGTCTTTTAACGATGCCGCTTTTTTTTATTCTCTTTTTTTTTATTCTTTCTATATAACGAAGCCGCGTCCTTTCCGGTTTTCACAAACACTCGCCGGTAGCCCTGCTGTTTTTACTCACGGAGCCCTTTCGGGTTTTCATCCGTGCCCATTTTACTTGTGGACATACCATTTTTTTTTATTCTCTTTTTTTATTCTTTCTATATAACGAAGCCGTGCCCTTTCGGGTTTTCACAAACACTCGCCGGTAGCCCTGCTGTTTTTACTCACGGAGCCCTTTCAGGTTTTCATCCGTGCCCATTTTGCTTGTGGACATACCGTTTTTTTTATTCTCTTTTTTTTATTCTTTCTATATAACGAGGTCGCGTCCTTTCGGGTTTTCACAAACACTTGCCGGTAGCCCTGCTGTTTTTACTCACGGAGCCCTTTCGGGTTTTCATCCGTGCCCATTTTGCTTATGGACATACCGTTTTTATTTTTTTTATTTTATTTTATTTTGTATCGGCTTTGGGATGTTGCAATCCACCGTAGTTTCTCGACATCTCGGTCAACGGCTAGTTTTAGGACGTAGTGGCCCGTCATTAGTTTAAGGATGTTTCGGTCCGCTGTTAGTTTAAGGACGTTTCGGTCCGTTATTGAAGAAGGCCGGCTACTACTTATAGAGTTTAGGCTTAGAAAGATAACGAGCGGACATAATCGTCGTCATCTATCATTGACCAAGGCTGTGACTCATTAAGCGTAGTATTTCTTTAGGAAGCGACCGTTTATTGGCCTGAAAGGCTTTTCACCGTGCATATCCATGAGTAGATAGGCTCCACCCTGGTAGACCTTGTCTATGATGTACGGGCCTTCATAGTTCGGCTCGAATTTTCCCCGCTTGACGCGATTGGGGATCATAGGTCTTTTGACCACTAGCACGAGTTCGCCTTGGCGGAATGTTCTCGGCCTGGTCAATCTTTCATATGAGCGCGTCATCTTTGTTTTATAAGCCTTCAGATTTTGTTGCGCTATGAGCCAGGTTTCATGAAGGGCATCAAGCTCCTCAAGCCGAAGGTGAGCATTTTCTTCGTCCGTCAGCTCGTAGTGGACTGCCACTCGTAGAGATGGTAATTCTATTTCGAGGGGGAGTACTGCTTCTGTACCGAATACCAACGCGTACGGCGTTGTGTTCGTGGCCGTCTTGAACGTAGTTCGATACGCCCAGAGAGCTTCTTGCAATCTCTCATGCCAGTCCTTCTTATTTCGGGACACCGTCTTCTTCACGATCTTCATCAAGGTCTTGTTGAAAGCCTCAGCTAGACCGTTAGCTCGGGGATTATAAACTGAGGAATATCTCCAGTCTATGTTGTGTTGTTGCGCGAAACGGCTGATCTTGTGGCTTCTGTAGGCTGGCCCGTTATCGGAGATGATCCATCACGGAGTTCCAAACCGATAAATGACGTGCGTCTTGAAGAAATGGAGGATATTCTCCGTCTTCACTTCCCTCAGCGGTACTGCTTCTGCCAATTTGGAGAAGTAGTCAGTCGTCGCCAAAATGAATCGATGTCCCCTGGACGATGTTGGTTCGATGGGGCCGATTACATCAGTCCCCCACATTTCGAATGGCCAGCTGGCCACTGTTGGATGTAGAGGATTTGGGTGTTGATGGATAAGGTCCCCATGAATCTAGCATGAGTGGCATTGCTTCGCATATTCGAGGCAGTCCTGAATCATCGTGGGCCAATAGTAGCCCATCCGTTTAATCTTCAACTTCATCTTCGGACCTGCTTGGTGAGAACCGCAGAGTCCGTCATGAATTTCCTGAACGACTCTTTTCGCCTCTTCAGGTCCCAGACATCTCAACCACAGAGAATCAAACGACCTCTTGTATAGAGTATCATTGACGAAGGCGAAAGACAGAGCTCGTTTCATGAGCTGATGTTTTGAGGACGCATCTTTAGACGTTCGACGGGATTTGAAGTAGTCTATAAAGACTTCTCTCCAATCCTCGGCCTTTTCCTGGTCTTTTATTTGCATATCCATTTTCTCAGTCACTCCCTTTTCTTCGGATGATTCCGGAGATATTTCTGCTGGGGCAAGCACCCGACGGCTTTGTACCACGATTCTTACGTCATCGAGGTTCTCGTCGGCCAGTTCTTTAGCGAGCTTAGCTAATGCATCTGCTTTGCTATTTTCCGCGCGCAGTATGCTTTCCAGCATGTAGGAGGGGATTTGATTCAGCAATTGCTGTACTCTCTCACCATACTTTACTAGTTCGGGTTTGCACGTTTGGTAGTCGCCATTTACTTGACTGACGACCAGTTGAGAATCTCCATATATGAGGAGGTTTTCAATTCCCATGTCGATGGCGATCTCGAGGCCTGCTATCAAAACTTCGTATTCGGCTTCATTGTTCGTCCTCGACTCTGTTAAGGAGAAAGCAAAGCGTATTATCCCTCCTTGTGGAGTTACGAAGATGAGGCCTACCCCCGATTTGATTATAGGGGTGCTTTGTTTGCGCTTCTTCATTGAAGACACTCCATCAAAATAAAGTTCCAATCGGGTATTACTACCGTCGATCGCATCAAACGCATGTTCGTCTGGCAGCTTGCAATTCAAAGGAGAATCGGCAGGTATTGGATGCTCAGCGAGGAAGTTGGCGATGGCCTGGCCTTTCACTGCCTTAAGAGGCTGATAGGTTATCGAAAACTCCATTAAGAGCAAGGCCCATTTAGCGAGTCTCCCCGTCAATATGGCCTTCGACATTAAATATTTAAGGGGGTCCACCTTCGAAATGAGACGGACTTTATGCGCCAACGCATAGTGCCTGAGCTTCGTTATCGCGAAGATCAACGCCAGGCAGTGTTTTTCGATGGGAGAGTAGTTGCTTTCTGCCCCCAGTAGAACTCGGCTCAAATAGTAGAGGGCCCGTTCTTTCCCTTGGTCGTTCTCTTGTACCCATAATGCGCCTAAGGAACCTTCGAGGGCTGTTGTATAAAGAATGAGAGGCTTTCCCTTGACTGGAACGGCCAGTACTGGCGGATTCTGCAGGTATTGCTTGATTTCGTCTAGCGCGCTTTGGCATTTGCGATCTAAGGCGAAAGGGGTTCCCTTCTTCATCAGGTGACTGTAAGGGCGGCACTTGCCTGAGAGGTTGGCTATAAATCGCCGAATATACGCGAGCTTCCCTTGGAGAGACAGTCCGTCTTGCGCGTCTTTCAAGCAAGCCATTGCTGTTCCCCGCCGAAAGACGCGCAAAACGGACTGGCATGCCTGAAATTCGGGGCAGATGCTATTTGGTGCTATCCGTTCACCTCTCCGAAGATACCAAGTTGATTTATGGCACCATGTATCGGAGGTTTAAACGGATGCGGCCGATGTAGCAGATTTCGTCAGATTCCCCCTCGCTTGAAGGGTTTTTGATTGTGGGGACGCTCTTCCGTGCAGGCGCAAGCCCCTGCAGTTAATTACGCTACCGCATCGCGGTAATAACTTTCTCTTTCTCCAGATGGTCACTTCGTGTCGTGGGTTTTTGTTTTGTTTGTGGTTGCCTGTGGATTGTATACGGAGACTAATTTGTGTTGTCGCCCGTAGGACGTAGATTAGTGCAAATCCTTATTTTCTTAGATTTGGGTTTGGGGTTTTGGTTTAAGGATACGTTAGTCTTATTTTAGACTAAGATCAACTTAAACGTTTGTTAAGAACACTTTAGTCTAATTTGAGACTAAGATCGACTTAACGGGATCGTTTAGATCCAACAAGAAAGCATTTGGACTCTATTGTTTAGTTTAAAGACATTGCGGCCGATTACCAGTTTAAGGACATAATGGTCCATTACCAGGTCCATGAGTTTAAGGACCCCATAGTCCGTGGCAATGTATGGTTGTCGGGACCCGTCACCTCTCTGACGACGTTGAAGGATTACAACGATAAATATCAGAGGAGTTCAGAAATGTACCCTTGAACCGGGTGTAAATTGATTTGGGAGAGCAGTTGCGCTCAGTTCAATTTAATTTGAGGACTTATGGCCAGAATTGGGTTAAGTCCATCTGAAAATGTTTAACATTTTGTTCATGATTGGCATGTTTAGGCTTTTACTTGGGCTCTGCCCTTTTTTAAATAATGCACAACATTTAGATTAGGCCTGTTAGGCCTTTTAATTGGGCTCTGCCCTTATTTAATAATGCATGGCATTTGTTTTGGTCTGTTAGACTTTTTAATTGGGCTCTGCCCCTTTTTAATAATGCAAAGCATTTAATGGCCTGACAATGCGCCACGTGACCTATCAGGCACTCTGCGCCAATTAGAGAGCGCAAGGCGCCAGCGTACGTGGGTGTGACACGTGTCACGCTCTGCTGAGCGTAAGTCTGTTAGCGCAGTGCGCTGCGCTAATGCGCTGCTAACACGTGGCGCGCTCTGGTGCAGTACGCTAATCCAAGAGCGCAGTGCTCTGTTTTTAGGCGCGTAAGGCGCAGATTGACACGTGTCGCTCTCTGGTGACTTGCGACAGCCCAAGGAGCGCAACATCGCAAATTAAGAGTGCAGGGCACTGTTCAATAGCGCAGAGCGCATCCTGATCAATTTTGGATCAAAGAAAAGAATCTTTTCAGTTCTAAAGAGGTTCTAACTCAAGATTCAAGAACCAATGGTTCATCAAAAGGCAGTGCTTTTATATAGATCAAAAGATCTGATAATGAAATAGATTACTTCTTTAATTTTCTTTGTGATTGGATCTTTTTTTTATCTTTTTCTTTTTAATTGAAGATCTTGATCTTGTTCTTAGATCTTTGATCTTTTTAGAAGAAATTCTTCTTTTTTCAAAGGTTTACCTTTTTTCTCTTTTGAGTTTTTTCTCAAAGTTTTTAGAGGAGCTCTGTATCTTCTGTATCTCTGTATGTGTATTTTAGACTTGAAGTCTAAGGGCCTTTATATAGGGCAAATTAGTTTGTTAGGTTAGTTATAGAGATCTTTCTTTGATTTGATCTGGGATATTTCCCCACCGTTGGATCTTTAATCCTAAGGCCTCTGTTTTACAGAAGATAATCTTCTTACTTTAATAAGATTAAAAAGAACTTTCTAAAATTTTAATTCTGATTAATTAAATAATTATTTAAGTTTTAGTGCTGGCACAGTTGAAGTGCAGCGCAACTGCGCTAGCGCAACTGCGCTAGCGCATCTGCGCTTAACACGTGTCGCGCAACGCAAAGCGCTAGCGCATCTGCGCTGACACGTGTCTCGGAGCGCAACTGCGCTGACACGTGTCGCGCTGAATCTGTTCTCCGCCGAAAGACGCGCAAGACGGACTGTCTTACCTTAAATTCGGGGCAGATGCTATTTGGTGCTATCTGTCCACCTCTACGAAGATACCAAGTTGATTTATGGCACCATGTATCGAAGGTTTAAACGGATGCGGCCGATATAGCAGACTTGTCAGATTCCCCCTCACTTGAGGGGTTTTTGATTGTGGGGACGCTCTTCCCTGCAGACGCAAGCCCCTGCAGTTAATTACGCTACCGCATCGCGGTAACAACTTTCTCCTTCTCCAGATAGTCACTTCGTGTCGTGGGTTTTTATTTTGTTTGTGGTTGCCCGTGGATTGTATACGGAGACTAATTTGTGTTGTCACCCGTAGGACGTGGATTAGTCCAAATCCGTATTTTCTTAGATTTGGGTGTGGGGTTTTGGTTTAAGGATACGTTGGTCTTATTTTAAACTAAGATCAACTTAAACGTTTGCTAAGGACACTTTAGTCTAATTTGAGACTAAGATCGACTTAACGGGATCGTTTAGATCCAACAAGAGAGCATTTGGACTCTATTGTTTAGTTTAAAGACATTGCGGTCGATTACCAGTTTAAGGACATGGTGGCTCATCATTTCGGTCCATGAGTTTAAGGACCCCACAGTCCGTAGCAATGTATGGTTGTCGGGACCCGTCACCTCTCTGACGACGTTGAAGGATTACGATAAATATCAGAGGAGTTCAGAGATGTACCCTTGAACTGGGTGTAAATTGATTTGGGAGAGCAGTTGCGCTCAGTTCAATTTAATTTGAGGACTTATGGCCAGAATTGGGTTAAGTCCATCTAAGAATGTTTAACATTTTGTTCATGATTGGCATGTTTAGGCCTTTGGTTGGGCTCTGCCCTTTTTTAAATAATGCACAGCATTTAGATTAGGCATGTTAGGCCTTTTAATTGGGCTATGCCTTTAATTAATAATGCATGGCATTTGTTTTGGTCTGTTAGACCTTTTAATTGGGCTCTGCCCCTTTTTAATAATGCAGAGCATTTAATGGCCTGACAGTGCGCCTCGTGGCCTGTCAGGCACTCTGCGCCAATTAGAGAGCGCAAGGCGTCAGCGCACGTGGGTATGACATGTGTCACGCTCTGCTGAGCGCAAGTCTGTTAGCGCAGTGCGCTGCGCCGGTGCGCTGCGCTAGTGCGCTGCTGACATGTGGCGCGTTCTGGTGCAGTGCGCCAATCCAAGAGCACAGTGCTCTGTTTTTAGGAGCGCAAGACGCAGATTGACACGTGTCGCTCTCTGGTGACTTGCGCCAGCCCAAGGAGCGCAACAGCGCAAATTAAGAGTGCAGGGCACTGTTCAATAGCGCATCCTGATCAATTTTGGATCAAAGAAAAGAATATTTTCAGTTCTAAAGAGATTCTACCTCAAGATTTAAGAACCAATGGTTCATCAAAAGGCAGTGCCTTTATATAGATCAAAAGATCTGATAATGAAATAGATTACTTCTTTAATTTTCTTTGTGATTGGATCTTTTTTTTTATCTTTTTCTTTTTAATTGAAGATCTTGATCTTGTTCTTAAATCTTTGATCTTTTTAGAAGAATTTCTTCTTTTTTCAAAGGTTTACCTTTTTTCTCTTTAAGTTTTTTCTCAAAGTTTTTGGAGGAGCTCTGTATCTTCTGTATCTCTGTATGTGTATTTTAGACTTGAAGTCTAGGGGCCTTTATATAGGGCCAATTAGTTTGTTAGGTTAGTTATAGAGATCTTTCTCTGATTTGATCAGGGATATTTCCCCACCGTTGGATCTTTAATCCTAAGACCTCTGTTTTACAGAAGATAATCTTCTTGTTTTAATAAGATTAAAAAGATCTTTCTAGAATTTTAATTCTGATTAATTAAATAATTATTTAAGTTTTAATGCTGGCACAGTTGGCGCAAATGCACCTACGCTTGACATGTGTCGCGCAGCGCAGAGCGCAACTCAACTACGCTGACACGTGTCGTGCAGCGCAGAGCGCAGCGCAACTCCGCTAGCGCAACTGCGCTGACACGTGTCGCTCAGCGCAGAGCGCAGCGCAACTGCGCTGACACATGTCGCGCAGCGCAGAGCACAAGTTATCTGAAGCGTTGCTTCCTTTATTTTAAAATTTGAATTTTAAAACAGAGCCCTGCTCTGATTAGGGTGCGCTGCCTTGGGCGCAGCGACCCTTGCGCTGACGTGTCTGTTTTTGACACGTGACGCTCTGCGCGCAGCGCAAGGGATCTGAAGCGTTGCTTCAATTTTTGAATTTTTGAAATTCAAACAGAGCTTTGCTCTGATTGGGGGAAACAATCATGAGTCGGCTCGCTAGTATCCCGACCTGAGTTACTATGCTTAGTTGCTCAAATTATCTCCTGAGACCCGAGCAGCCCTTCAAGAAGCGCTACAGGATCCAGAGGCATTTGTCATGGACGTTCAAAAACTCCATGCTGAAAAAGACGTCAACAAGATTGCACAAGAGGATCAGATCATCACCTTCTCTCAGCAGGACATGAAGATACCGCCAATCAAGCACATGAGGCCGCTATACTTCGTTGCGTATATCGGCAGCCAAAAGGTATTGTGCGTTTTGGTGGATCCCGGCACAACGGTGAGTATCATGACCCGAAGAATGCCGCACTTCATCAGCATACCAGAGCGGAAGCTAGTGCACAGCAACACAAAGATCTCCAACTTCGATGCCCAAATTAGCTTATAGCTCTGGAGAAAAAAAGATTGAAACCGCGTGTCGAGGATTTGAGGTCGGACGTCACGGTTTTCGTGATTGATGTTGATCCGTCCTACGACATGCTGCTCGGAAGGCCCTGGATCCACAAAAATGAGATCGTGCCTTCGACCCTGCATCAAGTAATGAAATACATCGATGCAGAAAGAGTCCAACATTCAATAACGACGGATCTGGCCCCGTTTAAAGGACTCGAGACCTACTTCACTCTATCAAAGCGTAGCCCCAGATGAGTCCCATCTGGAGGCGTATCCTTTGGAGAACCGTGAGAATGGAAATGAGGTGGACACCGAATCTGAGAACATTCCTCGACGTGTTATAAAACCCTTTGTGATAGATCTAGAAAATGTTTGTAAGGACGGTGCATCCGAACCCAAGTTCATCATTAATAAAGTGAGGTTTAATTACGAGTTGTGTACAAAGACCTTGCCTAGACTCGAAGACAATGTCCCGTAGCGGGTGTTGTGTCTGAATTCTGATCCTACACTAAATATGCCCATAATTAGGATATCACACGAACTCGGAGAGTCCCAATGTCCGAATAGGACTTACTTCGTTGTCCCGGCTAAGTTCAAGAACGAAACACCAATACACTTTGGTCGTTTCAAAACGGACAATGAATGGACCTCGGAAGAATCAGAATCTAAAAATGAAGTGCCAGAGTTCCACCACTATAGTGAAGGTGCGCGCCAGATGATGAAGAACCAGGGTTATGACTTAGAATCTCGTCTTAGTCTTAGTCATGATCAAGGACGAGCTGGAAGGCTCAAACCCTTCGTGCCTAAAGGACATGATGCAAATTATTACGACCAAACAGGCCGAGGGCTGGGTTATATCACCCCTCCAGAAGCATCTGAGCGGGAAGATGGTTTTGATGGGTCCTTCAAACTCTTCGAACACTTTAGAATGGGATTCTGAATTTGATGTAGAGATCAATAGTCTTTTTCAAGAATTCTCAATTAACATGGCCTCTGTGACCTGCGACGAAGAAGAGTGCGTTATCAGAAGAACCCGAAGATGGCACATGGACACAACTTCAAGTCGAACTGTGGGAAGCTCGCTTTGAATTATGAGAGCCGTCCACAGATGATAAAGTGGAATAGGTAAATCCTGGAAATGAAAGCACTCCGAGACCCATTTCCATCAGTGCGGGGCTTCCTCCTGAGAAGTGACAAGAGCTCATTGCACTGCTTCACGAATACATTGATATATTCGTGTGGATCTACAAAGATATGTCGGGATTGAAAGAAGATGTAGCAGTTCATCACTTAAGCATCTGATCCGAAGTCAAACATGTGGTCCACACAGCGACGGTTCAAGCCGAAGCTAATGGACGCCATCGATAAAGAGGTGGAGAAGCTCATAACGTCTGATTTCGTCAAAGAGATCCAACACCCACTCTGGGTATCTAACATTGTTCTGGTGCCAAAGAAAAATGGAACAGTGCAAATATGCATCGACTTCCATGATTTGAACAAGGCTTGTCCGAAAGACAAGTTCCCGTTACCAATCACTGATATCATGATCGACAACACTTATGGCTTCAAGCGGATGTCCTTCATGGATAGCTACTCGGGAAGATACATAAAGATGACTGGCAACACACTGCGTTCAGAACCCCAACACGGGGAATCTACGTGTATACTATGATGCCTTTCAGATTGAAAATGCTGGAGCTACCTATCAGAGGGCTATGAATCGAATCTTCTCTAAACATCTCGGCAAGACGATCGAGTGTTACATTGATGACATTGTCGTCATGAGCAAGCAAAAGGAGACTCGTCTCCAAGACCTGAAGACCGCTTTCGATATCATGCGAGAGCACGATCTGAAGATGAACCCTGCTAAGTCCTTCGGAGTGTCGAGTGGGAAGTTCCTTGGGTTCGTGGTAACAGCCACTGGAATCCGCGTCGATCCCGACAAAGTCAAGTCCATCATAGAGATGTCGTCCCCGAGAAATTTAAAAGAGCTCTGAAGCTTCCAAGGGCGTTTGGCATACATCCGAAGATTCATCAATAATCTATCGAGCAAATGCCAGCCATTCTCCAGATTGATGCGGAAAAATGTTTCCTTCGTCTGGAATGAAGCGTGTCAGAAAGCGTTCGAAGATATTAAGGCCTATCTTATAAAGCCACCGGTCTTGGTGCCACCAACCTCCGGAAAACCCTTCCTGCTATTGGTGCCACCAACCTCCGAGAAACCCTTCCTGCTCTATGTATACGCAGCAAGTCACTCTTTAGACGCGATGATGGCACAACACAACGAACAACGAACAGGGACACGAGCAAGCCGTTTACTTCCTCAACCGCACAATGGTCGGAGCAGAGTCCCGATACACCCCAGTAGAGAACGAATGTCTGGCACCAGTATTCGCAATCCAAAAGATGCGACATTACCTAGCGTGTCAAACAATTAAAATGATTTCCAATGTTAACCCATTGAGAATCCTTATGACCGAACCAGGCGCTTTAAACTCGAGATTAGCAAAGTGAGCTATCTTGTTGTCGCAGTACAACATGGAGTTCGTCCCGCGAAAAGCCGTTAAGGATCACGCCATCGCTGAGTTTCTAGCTGACCTTCCAATCCTAGGGTACTCAAAGCTATACGACGAGATACCTGATGAAGTTTATGAGGACAACCTCACCACGGAGCCAAGCCCGTGGAAGATATGGTTCGATGGCGCATCTAGAGTTGGCCCAGAGAACACAATGGTAGCTGGCGTAGGTATAGTCTTCCTTACGCCCGAAAACGAGGTCATGCTCCGATTGTTTTCCTTGACCGAACCTTGCTCTAATAATGCGGATGGTATAATGCCCTACTCATCGGTTTGGCCCTAGCTAAAGACCTAAGGGTGGAAAGCTTGAAGGCAAAAAAGCGACTCTCAATTGATTGTGAAGCAAATTAACGAAAAGTACGAGGCCTGTCACGAAGGTCTTCTACCATACCACCAAGCTGCGAAAGAATCATCGATGAATTCAAGACCTTCATCTTCAAGCATATTATGCGGAATGAAAATCCATGAGCAGATGCGTTGGCAGGCCTTGCGGCTGTCCTTTCCCTATCCTGTGGAAAGAAGCAAGTCGTACATGTCGCTAACCATCATATGTACTGTCCAAAACTCAAGCCCCGAAAATTGAAGGTAGTAACAGCCCTCTCTACGTCATCTTTCATAGGGAAAGATTGGTGCTTCACCATCATAAGACTTCGCCCTCCATGACATCATCCCTGAGGACCCATAGGAGGTCGCGTCGATAAAACAGAGATCGACGCATTTCTATTACGATCCGACCACGAAGAATCTATATCGTCGCTCTTTCGACGGTATATTATTTCGATGTCTAGCCGGATCCGAAGCCAAAGCCGCCATGAAAGAAGCCCATGATGGAACTTGTGGAGCCCATAAGCCTGGCCTTAAGTTGCAAGATCGGTTGAGACATCTCGGCTACTATTGGCCAACCATGGTAGCTGATGCAATGGAATATGCCAAAAGGTGTCTGACGTACCAGTACCATGCCGATTTCATTCTCCAAGCCCCGGAGTTCTTGCATCTAACGACGTCTTCATAGCCATTCGAGATGTAGGGTATCGATATCGTTGGCCTCATCAACCCTCCATCAACGAGAGGACACTGTTTTATCTTAGCGGTGACCGATTACTTTTCCAAATGGGCAGAATGCTCGACAGAAGGAATAGACATGAACCGGGGCCCAATCCCAGAAATGAAGTGGATCCTTTACTATGGTTATTGTTATGTAGGTACGCTTCTCTAATCCAGGCCGAAAATACGCTTAAAAACCAATTCTCGAGCCGAGGGTAGGTCATGCGGCGGAAATAGTGAAGTGGGTGCTAACGCAGTATCACACCAATGTAGCAATGCTGCTCCTCATGACTGAACAGCAATAGACTGGCTAATGGAGTACAATCTGCTGGTGAAGGGTATGTATTGCCAAAAAGAAAGTTTGGGTTCTGATGGACGGCCTTTCCCTCGTCAGAAATAAGAGGAAGACAAGTACTGGCCTAACGGAGCTGAGTTACCGACCAATGGCGGAACATGACACTGCGATTTGGGTCGCTCTCTGCTGAAAGTGCACCTCTGTACGCATAATGATCAGAAATGAAACAATACCAAGATCCTATCAAACGCTCTCGATTCATCTCTTCAAAAGAAAATCGCCTCCAAAAAGAGCAACGGGGATCAGTTACAATCGAAAGAAAACAAATTTTACATGGTCAAACTCGGTCCGGCCCGCAAAAAGAACCGACCCATGCCTTAAGGCCCAGCCCAGCGCCAGTCGGCGCAGCCCGCCCGCCGGCGACCAGGGCGACGCCTTGGCTGCAGCAGCGGTGCGACTCTTGCGGTCCCCCGTTGGCGGTGGCAACCCCCTCTCCGTTTTCTTCACTACAGAAAGAAAATTCGTTAGAAAGAAAAATATATTTATTTTCTTATCTTTCGGTGGATCGACATGAAAATTCATATTATCTTCATGATCGAAAAATTCTTCGTCTTCAAGATGGATCGCAGTATCTCCGTCTCTCGCCATAGTTTTGAAAAACAAAAATTTATGAAGATGTATGAATTATGAGGAGAAAGAACCCTATTTTTATTCTTTAAATACGACTTGGATTTAAATTGATTTCATATCTCAAAAAATCAAATTTAAATAATCCTTGGATTTGAATTGATTTCATATCTTAAGAGATCAAATTCATACCATTTAATTGCCTAATTTAGTTTCGGAAACCAGTTTTAAATAATAAACTAATTTTCTAATTTAAATCTTAGAGAATTGGTTTAACCAACTAATTTCCTATGTTGGGCAATTAATTCTTATCATGATTTGATTTTAATCCTCCACCAAATCTACTACGTGCATCGCACGTGTACCGGTACCAAATGTTGCACACGCTACGCACGTGCGCCAGCGCCTAACGCGATACGTGCAGCGCACGTAAGCCGTAAAAACAGACCTCTTTCAAAGTTGAGAGCTTATGAATAGAACGTGGTTCAAGGGTACATCCCTCCACACCTTCAATTTATGTTGTTGTAATCTCTCAACGTTTTCGGAGAGATAGTAGGTCCCAATGACCAACGCTCTCTCTTCATATTTTTGGACATCGTAAGACGATTAATTTTACGAGCCGGGCTCCTTACTAATTAGGGAGTTTGACCCAAATAATCGTAAAACTAAACCCGTTGATTTAAAATCAGGGAATAACAGTTTTTACACCCGTCGCCAGGCGGCACACTTCTCCCACAACCAGAGTTTCTACCAAGGTTAATTCCAACGACATATGAAAAACCCCAGCAAAGTGATATAGGTCACACTTATATCCCCAATAAACGCTACAAGGCTTTAAGACCCTAAGCGGCGTTCCTCCTTTTGACAGTGCGTCTATTAGAAGTCTACCATTGCACTTGAACCGGCGTGCATATTAAGATGTTACCACCGTGTTTGTTCCTTCTTTTTGGCCAGTGCACCTATTGAAAAGTTATCACAGCACTTAGACAGCACGCATATTGAAATATTACCGCCATATTCAAAACCTCTTTTTGGTCAGTGCGCCTACTGAAAGGTTATCAATGCATCTGAACCGACACGCATATTAAAATGTTACCGCTGTGTTCGATACCCTTATTTTTTAGGTCAACGCGCCTATTGAAAGGTTACCACTATATTTGTACCTGAACCAGCGCGTCTATTGAAAAGTTGCCGATGTATTCAATTTTCTGCTTTGGTCGGCACACCTATTAGAAGGTTATCGTTGTACCTATTTTAGTACGCCTGTTAGAAGGTCACCACTGAATGGGACATGGTTTAACGGTACATCCATCTACACTTTCGATATACGCAGTAATCTCTCAGCGTCTTCGGAGAGATGGTAGGGCCCAAAGACCAACGTTCCCACTTTCCAAATCTTCGGATATTGCAGGACGGTTCACATGATGCAAGCTTTCCTTTTGTCAGCCCGTCTTTGTTCAAAGTTCTCGCAGATTCAACCACGTATTTCGACAACTTTGAAGGAGCTATTGTAGGCGGGTAAAATAAAAATTGAACCCGTAAAGACTCAAGAGCAGAAGTGTGGCCCCACATTAAGAAAACTAAGTCAAGAACGTGCCCGTGTCCGTGCCCCGGACCCGTGCCCAGACCGCGGCCCAGCATTCCACGGCCCGGAGGCCCCGTCGTCCGCGGCCTCCGTCGTCCGTCATCCGGCATGCCGGTCGTCCGCGGCCTCCGTCGTCCGGCATGCCCGTCGTCCGCGGCCTCCGTAGTCCGCCATCCGTGGTCTAGCCCAATTTTATTTTCAGGAGGGTGGATATTTTTGCACGGAAGCTCTGTCTCTGCCATCTTTCTCTCTCTAAGTCATTGTCTCATTTTAGAGTTTTAAAACTATGTGAAGGTGGAAGCCATTGCTCCCTCGTTTAAACTTCTCCATTGAAGACTCTTCTCGAAGCCCATCAAGATCAAGACTTTAAAGACCAAGACTTGAAAATTTGAAGGTTCAAGACATCGAAGACTTGAAGCCAAGATCCGGTCGATCAGTCGAATCCTTGTAGCACATTTCGCCGAGGTTCTGTCCGACGCTTCTTTCGTGTCGTATGGTCAAAGGAAACCTCGTATTTATGAAGGATCCTACTACCACATCAAATCCCCAGATCTCTATATTTTTTTAGTCTTGTTCTTCTTTTTGCATACATTTACATACTTGTAAGAAGAAAAAAAATGCTTGTAACCGTTTGATGGAAATGAACACGAAAGCCCCGATTTCCACCGGAAACACCTAGTCTAGAGCATCAAATGCTTTGCACTTACACAAGAAACTTGAGCTATTACATTGATCCATAACCCAACCCCGGTTTCACAAGGAATCAAACTCAGGTCTCTGTTGAAGTTGTGAACCTTACCCTACTACAATTGATGCAAAAATTTACGACTGAAATTTAATATTGATTAGTTTATTTAAATATGTGATGAAAGAGGAGGGCCTCTCAAACCCATGCTCAACATGAAGAGTGAACAGGTAAAGTTAGAGTCCAAAACAAGAAATTGAATGTGGATCAAGGTCTTCTAGCAAGGCATGAGAGGGAACCACTAAATTTACGAAGATAGAAAAATTTCTCCACCAGTATAATATTCAAGAAGACATAGAGACTGACATGCTATTCTTTATAATTGCATGAGCCACATGCTACTAGGAATATGCATGGTAACAGTAATAAAGCATATGAAAAATAGAAGACCTAAGAGGTCCATGAAAAATTAACAAAACTCTAGTTTTGTGCCACATTAGGTGATTGAGATCGAAAGTATAAAGACAATGCCTGCACTTATCAAAATATAGATAACTTACTGAGGTAAGTATACTACAAAGTGCAAGAGATGGTGGAGAAAAAGTTGCTCTAAAACCCAAAGTGTAAATTAAGGTCTTCCTGTTTTCCCCCATCACTTGGTGGATCCATGCTCTAAGGGCGATAAGTTAACGAAAAATCATCCAGAGATCAACTATGAAAATTTCTGCCATTATTTTACAAATTTTTAAGTAGAAACCATTGGCAAAGGCTCTTTATATAGTTTCTGTAGTACATAAACTAAAACCCCTCGAGTGTTCTGCACTGTAGTTTATTAATTTTGATTCCCAATTTCCCATGAGAGATTATTTTATGGAGATTTCCCACCCCATATTCTTGAACCTCAAAAATGCTGAAAAGCTAATTTGTTTTCCTGTTGTTTAGATACATCATTGCTTCCTTTTTCTTTAATAATGAAAGCACCACATTTCTTTTGAGAAAAAGTAGCCTAATGCTGTCATTGATAAGTAGAATCTTTTTATCCTTGTTACCTTTTTATTAACATTTTTTCCTAAGAGTTAAACCATGTTTAAGTAAAATGAATTATACAAAACACATTACCAACTTGCATACAAAAGAACCAAACAAGAAAATTTCAAATAGAGATTTTTCAAACCAATCTAATACTTACATGTTGTGCTCAATATTTCATTTGACAAATTATCAAACTTCACACCCACCACTGAGCCTTATTAGCAAACACTAATGGGGAAAAAATAGCCACCTCAGAGAATCACTTATCACTTCTATCTGAGAATTTCGTTATGGAAAAATGTATTCTTATCCTCAACTTCCATTTATGTTCTGTCCCAGCTATTCTTAAGTTTGCACATCCTACCCATTCTGTAAAAGACATCTATTTTATTTTCCAAATTGGTCGAACCTTTCATATGCACATTTGCTCTCAGGGTACATAATTATGGTAGTCCTATTGTCAATAGCGTGACGTTAATTTAATTATCCTAAATTGGTAATGCTACTTAAATACTGGAAAAGAAACATAGTGTAGTTATTCACATATCATAATAAAATACTATTTAATTTTCATGGTCCTCTATACTGTTAAAATATTTCGGAAAGTGGCGCATCATTACATCAACAATGAAATTTTTCATAACAACAAAGGAGTAATATGGGAAAGATTTATTAAAGAGGGGTCAATCATGAAAGAGAGCTGAGACATGTGCAAAAACAATAAACCTGAACAAATAGAGGGGAATAAACACAACCATGTTTCCATTCCTATAGTTATTCAACACGACAAACTCTTTTCCCCACAGGTGTAATATGTGGGGGAGAAGTCAAAAATGATATTTAAGTTAGGATTTTCTCTTTAAGTCTAACTTTGCATTTGGAATGAAGGTCTACAGATATATCGCTTCATCATTAAAGCAATTAAAGTTAGACCTAATACCAACATTGTATAAAATATTATGCATGCATGAGAATGGGCTAAGAAATAAAACTGGCTTAGTTGACACAAAAAGTTGAAAAAAATTAACAAATTGGTTGATTGTTCATTACCCAAATATTGAAGTCCCTCAAACAAGTTGCTAGCAGAAGTTTGCAATGAACCAACGAGAAAGCTCTGAAAAATATCCATCAGGAGAATGTACAAATCTTCCACTTCCAATATGATACGAAGCAAGACGCACCCCTCGCCAAGACCTTAGAAGAAAATAAATGGAATCTCCTCTTAACCCAAAAGCATCACTTGCCAAAATCACACGAGTCATTCCAGAGAACAATTTGAGGTCCCCAATTGCATTAAGCCTTTCCCACCTCAAATCAATGCTCGTATCTAACTTATAAATCTCAAAACTATTTGCATGGCTATTAACAACGAGTAAATCCTCATTCCATGCCACAATTCTGCAATCAGACTGCCTATTCAGAGACATGATGGTAGTGAACTTTCTCTTGGGATCAGAACCCCCAAGATCACAAACCGCCAAATTCCCAGATTTATCTATAGCATACAACTTCTCCTTGTGATATGCTAAAGAAGCAATGTTACTCAAATCTGAACTCACCTCTGTCCAAGCAACATCCCCCAATCCACAGTAGACGAGTTGCTTAGATTTGTTGGTAAAGGCTACAATGCAGTCATTAGGATAATTATCCATGAAAGCATAGCACTCAAATGCCCAAACAATGTTGCTGAAACTGCAATTATTGTCTCGATTCATGAACTCCTCCAGATCCAAGGATCGCACGAAAGTGCCAAAAGTAGAAGGAAGCAGGATCGTAGATCCAGTTATTGGATTCAGAAGAGAAACTTCAAGTTTTTTGTTGATCATGACAATCCATCCAATGGAGGATCCACAAACAACGTGGCCCCGTAACTCAGGGAGATCAATCGTAATGATTCTAAAGTTACAAGGATTTAGGAAAGAACAAGTGGTGGTGGAGTTATTTGGAATCATTAAAAGCGGGATTCGTCGTCGGTGATGCACGAATTTGGCGGCGGAGCGCCATGATTTGCAAATGCTACGGAATCTAAGATGATCAGAAAAGGAGGTGAGCTTACCGAAGATCAAATCTAGTAATTCTTGAGGAAGATGAGACCATTGATGAGGGGGTGTCTCCAATTTCTTGCTCTTAGATGCAGCCGCCATTGTTCAGTGAGTGAGGAGAATAGAGGTTTTCTTTAGTTTTATACATCAAAACCCTAAGGGCATCCCTTTTTCGAAGCCGTTGATTTTACCATATGTGTAGATCCAACGTGAGCTATAGTCGGCACATGTAATTAATGCTTCGACCATTAGGAAATTGGCACGTGCCAAACAACCATGAACATCCAATTGACGAACATATGCCCAACGTGAGCGTTCGAGCTTTTGATTTTTAAAAGAGTCGCATTAAACAAATAAAGATAAAAATTTACAAGAATATGGAACAGGGATCCTATTATGTCAATCAAACGGTAATAGTTTTTTTTTTCCTTTTTTCTTCAATTTTGAATAATAGTCTATAACCTGCTAGAACCCGTATCCCGTTCCGTATCCAAATCCGTGCTGCATAGCTCCACTTGTCTAAAGAATCATGGCACTGAATAAGGGTCGAAGCACAAGCTGCACAAATCACAGACATGGAAACATAATGGTTCAAAAAAATGAAGAGCATGAGGATGTTGCAGCATTAGGGATACATACTTTCTAGACATGCACATTCAAACGTGTGCACGCACATATAAAATGCTTAACTATGCTTAAAATAAATCTATCATATGTGGTTTTTGAGTTTGTAATGGAAATAAGCATTGCTTTATATAGTGGCTTAAGGCATCTCCCTGAGAGTTTGAATCATATTAGTTTTATACAGATTATTATCTTAATGTCATCCGTCATTAAACTTTAACCTTGTCTTGTGCATCATTTGACAAAAATATAACTTCAAGCTTCGTAATAGAAATGAACAATGTGACGCTTATACATGCAATCATCATGGCCAAGACTAACCATGAGAAAAACAAAGCAAAGCAGAGATATATATCTTATTCATAAAATAAAATTGTTAGACTTGGCGTTTTGCAGTTTTACTGATGAAAACTTAGTCCTATGTAATGCCTGATCGGGACGAACAAAATCTACCCTTCACCAGACCAATTTCACTTTTCTTTTCTTCCCGACCAAGTTCTGATATAAAAACAGCATTCCTTCATTAACAATGCAGAGGTAAAATTGAATGATTACATTAACCCATAACCCAACTTGGGTTTCAACTGGATCATCAAGCTCAGGTATATTCAGAAGGCTTACACTACTAGAACTGATGCATAATATTTATATATGATTGAAATTTAAATTGTTTAGCATAGTTCATATAGAGAGGTGATGAACAAGGAGGTAAACTCAAACCCGAGCTCGACATGAAGGGTGAATGCATAAGTTTTGGTTCAAAACAAGAATTTGCTTTTGAATTAAGGTCTCATGGTAACCTATCTGGAACAGTTAACAACCCTAGTCACATGACAAGAGAAAAACCATCTCCCCACTTATCCACTAAATTTATGAATGTATAGAAATTATCCACCGAAACTAATATGCCGAAGACTTAAGATAATGACATGCTTTACAAGTGCATGCATAAAGACACAGGTGGTAAGCAGCGACTCATATGCTATTACAAATATAGCTTAACGACAATATATAGCATACCAAAAAAATGAAAATCATATGGCCTATGAGAAATTAACAAAATGCTCTTTACATCTTAGATTTCCCAGACAAAGCTTTTATGCACCTTAGGTTTTGAGTAAATTTATTTTCTTCATCTCTTGCACTTTATAGAGTAGCTACCATAATAAAGATATAATTTGTCTTTCAATTATAAGTACATACATTGTCTAGTTACTTTTATCTTCACCACCTAATGATGTGCAAACCTGGAGTCAACAAATTCTCTCTTCTTCTCCTATCGCTTGGCGGACCAGTGCTCTAAGGGATACACTTTCCATGTAATCATCCATAAAATCAACCATAGGAATTTCTGCCATTATTTTCACAAGTTATAAGTAGAAATAATAGAAGAACCTTTGTATAGTTTCTTTAGGTAATATACTATTTTGAAACCTTTTAATTGTTCTTCATTGTTGAGTGTCATCATTAATTATCTATTTTTCTCAGAAGATAGGAGTGTTTTTTTAAAAAGAGATTTCCACTCCAATATTGGAAAAGCTGAAAAATGATATTCACTTAATCTGCTCTTTTATTTGACTATTGTCTCTTCAATGAAACAAGATAACTTTTCTCCACCTTTCTTTTAAAAGAATGAAGAAGAAAAAGAAGCCCCATCCATGAGAAAGAAAAAAGCCTAAAGTTGACCTTGATAGTTTGACTTTTATAACCTTGTATAGTTCATTAACATTTTCCCTAAGAGGTAAAGCGAGTTCCAGTTGCACACAAAAGAATCATAAAAGGAATATATTCAAACAAAGAAATTCAAATCACCCTGCTTAATAATTATACATCTATGTCACATATATCGCGCTGCTCAATATTCTATTCAACATTATCAAACTTCAATCATTTCACATCATACTATTACTTTTATTTGAGAATTGTATTCAAGGAAAAAAAATCGTATATTCCTCATCTCCCATCCATATTTTGTCCCAACTTTTCATAAGTTTGCATATGTTGTCCACCAAGGGTGGAGCCACATACAAGATTCAGAAGGCACATGTCCTTTCTCAATAACATGTATATATCCCTACTATTTTAATGCCAAAAGGTATAGGGATTTGTTAAAAATTCAAACCTCCAATTTGTTGTCGACTAAGCAATGCTAATGTGTCAAACAATGATAATTCTAGTTCAACGTAAACTTAAAATTAAAAAAATAAAATTGTAAGATTATGGGGATTGTTATTAGTATTCAATCCTAACAAACTTTTCACAACCCAAAAGAATTCCACATTTCCCGTGATCTCAGCTATCTCTCCACATCTCACCAAGCAAAAAAACGTTATCTATATTAAAACCTGATATTGTGCGTAGTGAGAAATGGAGCAGAAGAAGGAAAAAGAAAAAAATTCAGATTTGGTTCTCTCTCCATCTCACACATAATGATTTTCTTTTATTATTTAATTTGGCATGTGTTTCTTTATAAGGGTTTCTATTATCTCCAAAAGTCTTTAATATGATGAGTTTTAATATGATGAGTTTTTCTTTATAGAAAATTTTCAAGCAACAAAAAATAAATAAAGAGAAGTGTTAAAAGAATTTATTTCTTATCATTCTTAAACATATAATACCTCTTAATAATGCTCAATATTAATAGATATGATTTATATTAAAACTAGAGTCAACAAGATTAATTGTGGTCTTCTAATCATTCTTTTCTAATTTTTTAGTAATAATTGTAATTATCTTTTTACATGTCTTAAGAAAATCATCTGACATTTAAGGTAAATTCATCTGATCTTTAAACTTCTAAATTTTTATCTAAATGGTTAACATACATACCCACTCATAATATGTGTGAAATCATCTATTTAGTTATTTTCTGATTTATTTATTTTTATCCAAATGATTCAAAGTAATTTTAATTGATAATTTATGTAATCGTATTTCTTGTGTATACATAAAAAAAATATGTATGTGTGGCTACATATGTTAATTATACATAAAAATTCATTTATGTTTCTACTTTAATTACCTCAACCAGGATAGAAATGAATATTATATAATTCGATAATCTTTTAGTAGATTTGGAACTAATTTTTTCAATTTTAAGTTAATCTTTTATCTTAACAATCCATTATCCATAAACTTTAACATGATCTCTTAACTATCCCGAAATCTCTACAACTACATACTTTTATATGATAAATGTTATTTCACGTTCATAAACCAACTCTATAGTTTTCAGATAATTTCAATCCCAAATAATAATAAATAAATAAATAATAAACCCTATTTCACGTCCATAAACCAACTCTATAGTTTTTACATAATTTCAGTGCCAAATAATAATAATAATAAATAAATAAATAATTTATATATTCTTCGGCTTTCACGTACATAATTCTCCCATCTCTAAATACAATTTACAATACTCTTTCCGAATTCAAATTGTCATTCTTATTAAATTACTCATTCTTCATCTTTGAATCCCTCCTAAATTTGGATTCATTTTAGAAATTATGGAGACCTATTTAAAATGGACGATTCGGTTACCACTACTGTCATAGAGTCTGAGAATTTAATGGCCTCTTCTAGAAGTTAAAAGAAAATCCATCATTCAAACATTAAGGGGAAAAAAAGCTAAGCATAAAGATGAACCAAAACGAAATTGTATAAAAATTTTAAAAACCTTTTTTCTTAGCATTCTTAGAATAAATATTTTGAGATACTTATCGCATATAAAGTAAGATTTATTATTTTATACCAAAAGAGCAAAAGATTTGGTAGAGCATATGAGTTATGATTAGTTCATAAGTTAGAGAAAGGTTTAAGAAAAATAGAATAGAGATTGTTAACTAAACCAACCTATATCCTCAAAAAATATTTTATTGTTTTATCAATCTAAAATTCTTAGCATTAAATCAAATACTGAAATACCTTACTATTAATGATGTCAATTCACGCACTACTTTTTACTATAATATAAAGCTTGCAAAAAGACTACTCCCGGCTTGTAGAATTTATAGAGTTCTCTAACTTGGAAACTAATGTTAATTGATTATTGTAATTCATTATTAAAACATATAACTCTACATATTTAGTAATGACTTTTGAGAACAAACAAACTGAATTTAGTTGTTCATAATTATCTTCCATCTTGTTACATAAATAAACAATATTATCACTATGCAAGCTCTATTCATAATTATGTTGCTTATTTATAGCAGGTGCGAAAATGATTCAATGCAAGATTTATACATGCTACAAATTTGAATTTGTAAACTTAGTTCCACACAACCATGTAAAGTATACATTAAAAAAAAATATTTCACAATACATAGATGTGGTCAACATGGTAGTAAACTTAAATTTAAATTTGACTTAAATCGAAACATAGAGATGCCACAATCATTTTATGCAATTGATCTCAAAATCAATGTTCTAAATTTTGGATGTCGATGTTGTGTTGGCACGAAGATTTTAATGTCGGATATCAAATATCGTGAAAATTCAGATGGTATATCAAATATCGAGTTCTGTATTTTTGTAATATAAACGTTACTTATATAATTTATTTTTTTGAAATTTTTTTAATTTATACAGATTGTTATTTTATTAAATTTATATATTTCTCAATAGTGGAGAGAAAGAGAGAAAACCGAGGGAGTGCTCGATGGGGAGAGAGAAAGAGTGGAGAAAGGAAAGAGATTGAAGATGGGAGGGTCGAGTGTTGGTGATGGCTTGAGGAGAGGGGGCTGAGAGAGTCCAGGAGGCGATGGCGACTAAGGCCGAAGGCAATGACGCTGAAGGGGATAGCGACTAGGGCTTACTGGGAGCGATGGATGAAACAAGGTAATAAGGCAATTACTCAATTGCTGTTGAGACTTTTACTCTTTACTTTTGCAATGGACCGGGTTAATTACTTAAAGCCCACAACCCAAAGCCCCGAAAGAAAATTACCCAAAAAAATTCCGCATATCAATAAATGTCAGGTAAAACGACGACACATCATGAAATGTCGGCCGGTATTTACCAAATATTGGTAACCGAAATAATTTTGCAAATCTGTGTCGTTTTCTTCCCAAAACCAACATGTCGCCGACATTTCGGCGATGTCGGCCAACATTTAGAACACTGCTCAAAATAGCAATATTTTTTTACTTTTTCAATTTAATATCGAGCATTGATTTTCTACATAAATAATTTGGAGAAAACTTCCAAGAATTTTGTGGAAAGCATTAATACATATAGTATGTTCTATTGACAAACGTGCACAACATGAGCAGTGTACTACTAGTATACTACACACACTATTACAAGTTTTGTAAAATAAAACAGTTTAAATACCTAGCACATTTTTCTTAAGAAATTGAACATAAAAAATGACAGCAAAATCAATTATAATTTACTATACCTACAAATCTTGCATACAATCACTTGCATCGCAAGTGCAGAAAATCTATCTCAACTATTAATGCAAAAAGAGAAAGGGTAGGGTCCTCAAATTGGAATTGCTATTTCTTAAAATGTTACATGGCAAGAAAAATCTGCGTAATTTCTTTCAAAATAAATATTAAATAAAACCATAACTTTTCAATTTACTCAAATCTTTAAAAACAAAAGTCTTTCAAAATCCATATTTTTTTAACCAACTTTAAAAAATCTTTACAAATCTATTGTTCACAATATTAACATATGCACACAAGCAGCGTGCAGAACGCTAATTTAAGATAATGGGTAGAAATCATGTAAAATGTAATAAGTTCAGCTCATTCCTAAAAACAAGAGTTGTACCATTAGTTTAAGAAATTTTGATATGATCCTAATATCTATAAGGTCACAAGCTCAACCATCCTTACTATCTTTTCTTTCCTTTTTTGCAAACAATGATAAGTTTTTCTTTTATATGTAATGCCAATAAGGTTGATAACACGAGATATGATTCTTTCCTTTTTTAAAACAACCATTATTTTTTGTAACATGTAAATCCAAATGTTGAAAACTCAGCACTCAAACATCCAACATTGCTCTACATAATCTCTCAAGCACTTCAAAATTTTGATAAATATAAACTGTTGAAATTCAATTAAAATTGTTTGTTCCATAATTAAAAAAACCACATGGTAAATATTTTTGATTTAAGAAAAAACAAAAATAAGCAAAGTGAGCATACCCATCCTAAGATATTGTAATATGCACTCTAATGTTTTCTACTAAACTATTACAGATGATGGATTTTCTTCAATAAGCTAATTTTTTGCTTAGCTTTATATTCTTATAAGATGGTTTGCAATACAAGTTGTTACTTTGGTATCTGTAATTTTTTGAAGTGTTTGTGGAAAATAGTAGCATCTTAAATCTGACTAGTTCATTCTAAAAATTGAGCGAAAATGTATACTATAATGTTAAAAAGATATAATTTTTAAAAAAGATATGTCCCAGAATTATTATAATATGATAGCGTGATTGTTAATTTCCAAAGTTGATGGTACATTAGTTCCCACAATTACAATATAAGTTTCAAATAATATCTATGGTGAATTCCTCCTTGTCTGGCATAAGATTCTGCCTTCCTCACCTTTAACTAAAATTTATGTGCATGTCCCCTGTTATTCACTATATCTAAAACATTTAATTTTTTATCTGGTAAAACAATCACATAGAATCCCCCCCCCTCTTAAATGTACAAAGTCTGTGGTGATTGCCCATTTCATGATATTATTTAAACTCTCCTAAGTTGCTAATGTTATGAAAATCTTGAAAAAAAAATTATTAGGGGCGTTATTCACGTCAACATTACCGCTAAAATGGTATTTCGTTAATTGTCAATCTTTAAGGTTAAATATTTCCAAAATTAGCACATGCAACACATCAACAATGAATTTGTTAGAACATAGAGGTAATAGGAGGAAGAGTTGTTAAATAGAGGGGTCCTTCGTAAATGAAAGTTGAGGTACGTGAAAAAGATGGAATTGAACAAAAAGAGGAGTACAAACACATTGTTTCATTCTGCTTTATTCGGCTAGAATATTTTTGCCCCAACAGGTCTAAGGTGTAAGAAACAAGAGTATAGTCAATGACAGTTAGGTTATCATCCTCTATTTGAATCCAGCATTGCACTTGGGATTGTAGGTTTCTAGGAAGCTAGATCTCTTTGTTAGTTCAATTCCAACATTACTTTTGAGACTGGACTAGTTGACATATGTGCAAGTTGGAAAGAATTCACCCTGCTACTAACAAGACTCAAGACTATAATTGAAAAGTTAATCATCCCATCCTAGTTGATGTTAAATTATTCATGCAAAGGCCAGTTCAAAGGGGTTGAAGGCGGCTTCTCATGGGAGCAATTCATGGCAATCAAGGTACATAAATATCCTTTAATAAAGGCTTTCACCCGATTTCAACCAAAACCCAATCACATAGCAAATTCTAAATTTCCATATGTAAATCGATTTGGGACCGACAAATTAATTAATCATGCGTTCACTAATGTCTAAATGTAGCAAAAACACCATAATTGTAATAAATAAAATGTTATAGATGCATATGGGAACCTTATTAAAACCGTGACCTACTATCAACATTGAACTATATATCATGCATGCATAGGAGTGGTCTTAGACATTTTATATATATAAAAAAGAGTAGAAAAATCAAGACAATGTGGTTGGTTGTTCATTACCCAAGGATTGAAGCTCCCCGAAATCTTGCCAACAGATGATGCAATGGTCCAATCAGAACACCTTGAGACCTTCGCCGAATCCTGCTCGTAATAACACTCCCATTTTCAATATCACACAAAGCAATATCCTTTCCTCCAGGCATGCATTGTTTAAAGAAATAGATAGAATTTCCTCTGCATCCAAAAGCATCACTCCCAATGATCCCAGGGGTAACAATTTGAGGTCTCCAATTTCATTAAGCCTCCCCGACCTCAAATCCCCACTCATATCCAAATTAAAAATCTCAAAAAAAACGATCCCTATAGTAATTGGTATTAACAGCTAGTAGCACATCCTCAACATCACAAACAACAAGATTCTGTCATCGCTACGGTTTAGAAAGGAAGGAATGGTGTTGGTGGGATCATATGGAAGCAAAAACGCAAAGGGGTTTGAGGTCGGAGATGGAAGGATTTGGCGGCGGAGCGCCACGGAATCGGAGCTGATCGGAGAAGGAGGTGAGCTTGCCTGAGACCATTGAGGAGGGGGGATCGCCAGTTTCGCCTACATTGCTGAGTGAGCGAGTTAGGAGAAATGGAGATGGAGATTTTCTTCGTCGTTTTTTTTAACATCGAAACCCTAGAAGAAGCTCGAAGAAGAAAAGGCGCCTCTTTTATCCTACTTCTTGATAATGTTAACATAGTTCATTTTCTGACTCTTGATCTCGCCAAGATGTATATGTCATCAACACAATTAGCATTTTATAATTTCTCTTTTAAATTCAAAATATAAGGCTCCCTCTCTCTCTTGCCTCCCCACCAAAATACATTTAACCACAGTTATCCAATATTCCATTCCTTTTAAGTTCTAGATGTAACTATAAAAAATTTAATTTCCATTTCACTTCCACTTGAATCATCGCAAGGCAAGGCGAGATAGGCATGTTTGGATTAAATTATTTTTAAGTGATTATTTTCCATAATCACTTATACGTGATTATTTCTGGGAAAAAATAAAAAAATCACTTATAAGTGTTTATGGCAAATAAGTTATTTGGTGTAGATGATTTTGTGTGAAAAGTGATTATAAATAGATAGTGTGTTTGGATGAAAAGATAGATAAGTGGTTATCGAATATAAAATGACCAAAAAGACGTATTATTGATGTCATCTTAAAATTTGGATGAAAAGACAAGGGATACTATGATATATTACTTGATCGATTCTACTATTACATATTCACTTATGGAATAAGTTAGGAATTCCTAGCTTATTTTTAAGTGGGAAAAGATGTCATTTTTAAACTAGTCATGGTGGGACCCATGGTAAAATAATCACTTATTGAATGGTAAAGAAAAATCCAAAAACACTCTATCTGTAGTCCGCCTTGATGTGATTTTTAATCACTTATTGACCAAAAATAATCCAACCCAAATATGCTTATACAAGCTTCTCAAAAGCAATTGAATTTCAATAAAGTTTTTCATATATGATATTTGATTGGCCTAAAGGAGCCTACAGCCCGGGCCGACCCAAGCCATGGGTCGGTAGGCCCCACGATTTTAATTGCAAAAAACCTAAGACTCAGTAGTAGCCAGGGTTAGGCTACTGCATGTCTAGGTGGGTCTGTCAAGTCCATGCGGGCCCCTCAACCTCTATTTGATTTCGGACGGTAACAAAGTCTGCAACTAGCTATACCGTTGGCCCACACTACACACACGAACACAACAACATCAACAAAACACCCAACCCCCAGAAAAAAAAGAGAAGCGAAAACAAAAACCAAAACAAAACTTCATCTTGGCTATTGATGATAGATCAAGATTTACCATGATTTAGACACCAAAACATTTCGGTAAGAAATGAAAATAGAAATGAAAATGACCCGTTGCCAAGACTATTAAATTTACATCTTCTTCTCCGCGACATGCTAGCATATCTTACTACAATTGCTCTAAATCTCGGTTTTTACATAAAAAGATTGCCGATAATATTGATATATTTTTTTTTGGGTCATTCTTCTGAAAGACAATCAATAGGGTTTCTTGTATTTTTCTTTCAACGACAGATGTTACAACAATATTTATTGGTCTGATGATCTACAGCACCCATACAGTCCTTATGCATAGTTCACAATAATTAGTGTTTCAAAAATATTTATCCACTAATGACAGAATAATTACAACATAAATTCAAGCTTTATGCATAGTCACAATAATTAATTTAAACAATAATTATCTCAACATTGTTAGCATCCTTCAGACCATGCATGTTATATGTGCGGACTAATCCACCTCTGAATTCTAGAGATGTTCAAATCCAAAGGCATCAATACATCTTAACTTTAAAGTTATGGTCCGGATTTTTCAGACTAATGATAATGCTTTTGCCCGAAAGGAAAAGACATCACACACTAACTTCTGCTTCATGATAATAAATTACATATATAACTTCAACGCTACATTGTCACTCTTGTACTGAAAAGCAACCGTGGCCAAGATTGACCATAAGAAACAAGCAAGCCATAGTCATAACATAAAATCGCTAGACTTGGTGTGTTATGTGAGCCTTAAAATTCATATATAAAGATCCTAAATGGTTTAGTATCGTTTTAATATATACAGATGTGATGAACAACTTCGGCAACTCAAACCCATGCTAGACATGAAGAGTTTCAAGGGGAAGGTTTGAGCCAGAAACAAGAAATTGAATATGAATCAAGATCTCGTCGCAGGAAATGAGAGAGAAGTATCTCGCCTAAACTGACCAAGAATTAAGAAATTTCTCCATTAAGATAAACCGATGAAGACAAAGAAAGACATGCACGCAATTCTTCGTAATTGTGCGCATAAAATATCCGGTGGTTAGTAGGCCGTATATATAAAGCATACAAGAGAAGAAGACTGCAGAGGCCCATGAACATCAGAAAAGCTAAATTCGCTATTCACTCTGCATCTTTTATCTGACTACTGCCTCTCTAATGAAATAAGGTGGCTATATCCACCTTAATTTGAAATAGTTAAAATAAAATATAAAAATAGCCTAAGGTTGACATTAAAAATTTATAACCTTGCTAACCTTTAGTTTACTAGAGTTAAATCTTGTGTAAGTGAACAGCATTACACAACACTTTACCCAGCTTGCGTACAAAACAACGTAGTAAGTACTTATACATCAAAATCACACATATCATGCCGTTCAATTCAATGTAACAAATTATCAAACTTCAAAGCCACCGCTCACCCTTAATTTGTAGCAGGAACTTAATTTAAAAAGCCCAACCTCATCAGAAGGCCAATCAATTAGTACTGATCAATGCCTTTGCGTTATCAGGAAAAGAGGCTTCTCTTATAGAGAGGTCATTGAGTCATGCTATATGTAAGCGTTCATGAAGTGACAGAAATTAAGAACACAGTTCAAAATAAATATGGCACATCTTCCATGAGTGCTCAAGAAATGTCTTGTTTATACCTAAGACGGGTGAAATGTCCCTTCCGCTCTTCGTTACGATGAGGGCTGAGTAAATATATTTTATATTCTAACATGTCTCTATAGCACGAAGATCAATGTGAAATGACCCTTCCACCGCACCATTACTCTAAATCTATGATCAGGGTTGGGGAGGAATTTATTTTATATTCTAACAAGACTATCACGGGCAAGCTGATCCCACGAAGCAAAGCAAATCTACATGGTGGCTGATTTATAAAACACACCAAATTATTAGTTAACCAATTCAAGATTTTGTAGGCCACCTGTAATTAGGTTGGGGACCAGTAAAGCATACCTAAATCTAGTTAGTACTCAATATGTGTTATCGGTTTCACAATAAAACACCTCATCATGAAAAATATAATGTTTTTTTTTGACTTAATGAAAAATATAATGTTATAGTGAACTATAACTGTCATCTAGATACACGAGTAAGCGATATTTTGGAAATTCTCACCCAAAGGGGCATAGCTGCTACAATACAACTTTCCTTTTCAAAGTGAAAGGCACTCAAAATAAATAATTTGGAAGATTTCTCTAGAAGGGAGACCAAACTTCAGCACTATAGCAAATAATTTATAAAAGGCAGAAACATCATGACTGAAAAATAAATGACTAGTTACCCCAAAAGTGCAATTTGCCAAGCATTTTGCTAACTCAACTTTGGAGCAAACCAAAAACAATTCTCCCATGTATGATTGCGTACCCGATCATGGTGATAAGGCAACAGCCGAAAACTTTTGCTTTCAATATGATACTCATCCTTTCAATATGATACTCATCGAAGAGCTCCCATCGACCATTTCATGACCAATTAATAAAACATATGGTATTTCTTCTGCATACAGAAGAAACATCACTCCCATCGATAGAGTAGGGATGTCCAGAATTCAAGAATACTGTGAGGTCCCGGATTCCTCCAAGCTTCTCCCGCTGCAAAATCATATCCTCACTTGTGCACACGACCTTTTTCCACGATCGTCTCTGTCCATCTTGATCTTCATCTAAAATATGATTATACCAAGTTTCATATGATCTGGATACCGTTGATACATCAATCTTGGACTATAAAATGTTTTACTGTCGGAAAACCGTTCATTTTGCAACCAGCCGGTGCATAGACAATAAGTTTTTAAATAACATGAAACTTGGTATACATGTACCTTAGATGATGAAGATCAAAATGGGACGGAGCTGATCATGGAAAATAATTCGTTTATTTGGTTATTTTACATAGGGTGTAACTAACTTAGTTACACCTAGAGAGTAAATTAGTCTTTCCCTACCAGCACACACGCACGCATGCGCCCGCCTTCATTCCAATTCCAAAATGGGACATGCTAAATCATTAATTACTGCTGCTCCCATGGAAAATGGTGATAACTGCAAAAAATAGATCAAGTCTACTCTGCAAAAAAGATAATGCGAACCACTTAACAACAATCACTTATTATTATTATTATTATTGGGGGAGGGGATGGAGATGAACTCTAACTCCAACCACCTTGGGAGCTACTACTCGTAGTCAAAAAATTAAATGATACTCTCATTCGCTAACCAAGTTTAAGTAAAATCTAATAAACGGGTACATGTCCAGGAAATAAAATTTCAACTACAACTCATAATATGTGAAATCAAATAAACTCTTGACAAACAAAAACTCAAATAGCACTTATCTTCTAGGAAATATTCATTAATATTTTGCAACGCTAGATGAAAAAAATAAACGTGCATTGCACATGCACCATCTATGAAGTAGCCTACTAGCCTGTTCCAGCCTGCGAAGATAAGGGCAAAAAATGGGAGCACAAAGAAGGGCCACGCCATTTAACTGACAAAAGCTTGAGGCCATAGCATATGATCAAAGGAATAAAAATATGGATTGGGCCACAGCCGCACAAATTGGACATATCAGGACATGGCAACACAACATTTCATTAGGTAGAGAATGAGGATGTTGCAACATGATAACGAATTACACATATAACAAGAGAAAGTGCATGAATCCAAACTTTTTAGACATGTACGTGCAAATTGCACCCTTCCATCTCTAAATAAAAGTAAAATGATTTACTATGATAAAATTAGCCTACCGTACATGATTACTGAGTACATGTCATGGCAAACAGGACATATCCCGCGCATGGCAACATAACATTTCATTAGGAAGTAGAGAATGATGCCGCTGCAACATGATAGCTAATTACACATAACAAGAGATAGTGCATGAATCCATACTTTTTAGACGTGTACATGTAAATGTGCACCCATCCGTATCTAAATATGATTAACTAGTTAACTGTGCTAAAATTTGGCCTACCATACCTGATTATTGAGTTTGATTCAATTTAAACTTGCCTCAAGATAATAGTTTTAAAGCATCTCTCCCCTTATATCAAGAGATATTCTGAATCGTATTATAGTTTTATACAAGTTACTATCTTGAGTTTTTAATGACACATGTCATTAAGACTTTGGCATTATGCTGTGACATCCATATGACATGGATACGACTTAAAATTCAATATCAGAAGTAACCAATGCCACATGGCGATGCTTACACCAATAATCATCAGGGCCAAGATTAACCATGAGAAAAGCAATGCTAATATATATACCTCGGTCATGATATAAAATCGCTATGCTTAGCATGTTGTAGTTTTGGTAATGTAAACTTAGTCCTATGTAATGCCTAGTTGAGACCAACAAATCTCATTTATTTAGTGTTTTCTTTTCTTCCCGGACAAGCTCTGATATCAAGACAGCATTTGTTCATTAAAAATGCAGAGAGAGTACATTGAGTGATTACATTAAACTATAACCCAATTCAGGTATCAACCTGGGTCACTAAGCTCAGGTCTATGCAAACCTTACACTGCTAGAACTGATGCATAAAATTCATCCACAAATCATCATAAAAATTTGAACTTGTTTAGTATAGTTAATATAGAGACGCGATGAACAAGGAGGGTAACTTCAACTCGAGCTGGACATGAAGTGAAAGGGTAAGTTTTGGTTCAAAACAATATTCAAGTCAAAATCAAGGTCTCATAGCAACCTGCCCTGACCAGTTAAACAAACCTGATTGCAGAAAATAGAGGTAAGTATCTCCCCCACTTCTCCACTAAATTTTCTAAGATAGAGAAATTCTCCATCAAAACTAAAATGACGAATAGTTAGAAAATGACATGCTATCTTTGTAAGTGCATGTAGCCATGCATAAGGAGACAGGTGGTTCATAGCCATATCTCTACTAATATAATGGTAACTCTCAAATGAGATGTCAAATTGAATTGTAGCTCATTAAATATGTCTGGATTTTACAGAAATACAAGGATAAGTAAGAGAGAAAAGAATGCACTTTATAATGAACTAGATCATGCCATATCATCTCAATAAAGACAAAGAAAAGGCAAACTTCACTCCACTATCTCCAAATTTAAAACTTCAAGATCAAACCCTGAAAAAGAACCAAAGTTATTATTATAGAGTTTTTCTAGACCACCAAAAGACTTACTTTAACAACCCAACAACAATAGTGATAATTTGTAAGAGAGACGGGATGATGGTAGGTAATAATCAGTAAATCTTCTTCCCACGCCATTGTGAAGGAACCCAACCGCGTTGTAAGAGTCGGGATGATGGTGATTTTCAATACCACAAACCAAAAACCTAAATGAATCCATAGAATAGACACCCCCCCCCCCCCCGCCTCTTCTGATTTGCCAAGGGTCCTTTCAGTGTGATATGGTCTTTAACACATAATCAAAGTAAAACACAACTTACTATATATTAAGCGTGAAAAAAGTTTTTTAAATTACACGTATGGAACAAATAGAAGTGTTCAAGAAGTGACGGAAACAAAAAATTTATATTATGAAATTGAGGACACGTCTAAAAAGTGTATGACACGTGTCTGAGGAGTGTTCAAAAAGTCTCGCTGTATGATGTTTTCAACAAGAATACGATTTCATGCCTCATAATAGAAGTGACCGTACTCGCTGTTAGACCAACAAAAACATGGCCGGGCTGATCAGGTGAAAAGCAAAGCTCAGGTACATGGTCAATGAGTTATAGAACACACTAAATAATAAGTTAACCACAACAAGTAGTGAGCCTTTTATCCCAAGCATATGGGGTAGGCTACATGAATCAACATGAGAATCACGCCAGATCGAGCACATGAACACTCCGCCTCCACTCACTCCTATCAAACAATATACCTTCATTAAGGCCTTCGGCATCCATATCTTTTCGTATCGCCTCCATCCACGCTTTCTTCGGTCTCCTTTTCACTCTTTTGACTTGGCCTAAATCAATAATATCCATTCGTTGAACCGATACTTCCATAAATCTGCGTCGTACATGACCAAACCATCTTAGACGGTTTTCCCATATCTTTTCCTCCACAGGTGCTATACCAACCTTTACACGAATATCCTCATTTCGCACCTTATTTTTTCTAGTGTTGCCACGCATCCAATGAAACATGTGCATCTCCACTACATGCATCTTTTGTGCGTGATTTTTCTTCGGAGCTCAGCATTTTATACAACAACGGAGCTCAGCATTTTATACCATATAATAATACAGACCGAATAGCGCTTCGATAAAACTTTCCTTTCAACCCTAACAGAAAATAAGATCTCACAAAATCTGTTGCACTCCTCCATTTCAACCGACCAACCTGAATTCTCTGGTTGATATCGCTATCGATCTTCCCATTCTTTTGGATAATAAAACCTAGATATCTAAATTTATCGCTCGGTGATGTCTCTTGCCCATCCAATGTTGTACCATTGTGATCTCGACTTTTCAGTTTACTGAATTTGCATTGCATATATGTTGTTTTGGACCTACTCAATCTAAACCCGCGAGATTCCAATGTTTGCCTCCATAACTCTAATTTGGCATTAACCCCTAATTTTGTCTTATTTACCAGAATAATATCATCATTGAATGACATATGCCAATGCACCTCATCCAGAATAGTTCTAGTAAACTCATCCATCACCATGGTAAATAAGAATGGACTTAACGCAGATCCTTGATGCAAGCCAAATGTAATCGGAAAATAACTCGTTAGGCCGCCGCAAGTCCTTACATTTGTCACTACTCAATCATACATGTCCTTGATTATGTCAAGTACCTGATTGGGACTCCCTTCCTCATCATTGTCCGCCATAATATCTCTCTAGGTACCTTATCGTAAATTTTCTCTAAATTAATAAAAACCATATGTAAATCTCTTCCTTCTCGAAAACGTTCAACAAGTTAATGAAACAAATGAATAACGTCGGTCGTCGATCGTCCAGGCACGAACCCAAACTGGTTCTCTGTTATCTTAACATTCCGCCTTAGCCTGTGTTCAATCACTCTCTTCTAACCTTCATAGTGTGACACATGAGTTTTATTCCACGGTAGTTTGAGCAATTTTGAATGTCGCCTTAATTCTTGTAGAAAGGTATAAGAGTACTTCTCCTCCACTCATTTGGTATCTTTTTGGTTTACCAAATTTTATTAAACAGGTTTGTCAGCCATCTAATGCGTATCTCTCATATGCATCTCCATACCTCAATAAGAATTCAGTCTGGACCAACAGTTTTCCTTGATTTCATCTTTCTTCAAAGCCTCTGTAATCTCAGGTATTCTTATAATACGTATAAAATCACGGTTTATATCTTGAGATTGAATGACAAGTCTATCTAAATCCTTAGTAAAGCTCACATTCAATAACTTATCAAAATAATTTCTCCACATTTCCTTGATATCATCTCGAATTAAAACTTTCTGATCTTTATTTTTGACACACTTCACTGCACATAAGTCTCCGTTCTTCCTTTATCTCATCTGAGCAATCCTGTATATATCATTTTCAGCCTTCTTGGTATCCAAATTCTCGTACAGCTCTTTGTAGACGTTAGCTTTGAAAGTGTTTATTATCACAACCACGGGGTTTTACTAGCATCAAGCATGCCATTTTTAAAAAATTCGGAATACTAATCAACACTAAACTAGATGATTAGGGTTTATGATTTGATATCAACTAAACTAAAGCAAGCGAAAGAAATAACAACCTAGTAGATCGAGTCATTCACTTCACAAGCTCCGTGTAGTAGTGCACGCGACTCCACTAGGCTCCACTTGAAATTGGATTGAGCTTCCTTTGCGATCTTCGTGCCGAAGATAATCCACCCGAAGCTCTGCTAATCCAAGTTACCGCTTCACTACTCTTTAGTGAAGAAAACACACTACACCAAAATGTTAATTTAATGTAGAATGGTGAAGTAGGGGTGTTTTTTTTTTTTGCTCACAAGGGTTCTCACAAGCTCAAGGATTACAACTCATGTGAGAGATTGAGTTTGGAGGTGGAGGTGAAGAAGATGGTAAGAGCTAGAGAGCAAATGAGCTCAAGTGAAGAAAATGAACAAGTGTTGAAAAAATGATTGAAGAATGGCTATCATATACATCACTTATTGAAGCATGGATTATTTACAGATAAATAATACCAACCATGCTTCAATAGTGAGTCAAGACTAATATAATAATCATCAAAGCCATGCTTCACCATTCCATAAAACTCTCCCCATTTTCCATCTCTTTTTCTATTTTCTAAAAATAGAAAATCAACCACGCTTCATATAATATATATATATATATATATATATCACATATATATTAATATATATATATAAATAAGCAAATAATTAGTGAGCAATAATATTAGTTAATATATAATTATATCAAATATATATATATATATATATATATCATATTATTAAATCAACACTTGATTTAATAATCCGGTTATATCACATATAACCGACTAATATCATTTATCTGTATATCACATTATCAAATCAACACTTGATTCAATAATCCGGTTATATCACATATAACCTAACCGATATCAAATAACCGCCAGATTAGAATACGGTATCACATACTCGTATTTAATCAGGCCCCCGCACATACCTGCATATGTGCCCTACTTCGTTTCGCTTGAACTAGAAAACTTCTGTGTGGGACTCTAAAGACTCGTCAATATGCCAGCAGTAGGTAATGATCACATCAGTTACCCACAAGCCGTCAGCCGTACTAACTGAACGTAATGGCATTCAGGTATTGAGCGAATAGAAGATCAACAAACAAGTTTGTCCAAACTCCCATGAAGCCTATAAGTAACACTTACAGTACAATCCGGTCTCTTCATCTGAAATGTCGCATATCGAGTCTAGGGGTGGAATCGTCAGACTCCGGTAACTTGATAAGTCATGCCGATATATGGCTCATAACGGTTCGAGAAACTACTGATAACTCTTACCAGAAAATCTCAACAGCAACCCTGGCCAGGGACTTCCTGTTATAGCCAATCAAGTAAAGCGCAACATAAACTCCTAATACCGGGAGAGACGAATCCCCTCCTATCGCTCATTGCCTCCATGTGACTCGGGACTGTACCCAAAATCCACCTGTTTGCACGACTCCTTTGAGCCGTGGTAGGGAGAAAATCAAAGCACAGTGGGAACCACACAAGACTCTATGACGATTTCGGGTCTACAGGCTAACTTGTACCAGTGTCACCAAAGAACTGCTATCTGACGATAGGTATAGTACCAACTAGGAGGTCTCGGCGTGTCCTGTTCAGTGCACTCATTCTCTAATGAGCACCTGTGTACAATCTTTGATGTCAAACACCAATGGTTATGGGATCAACCATAGCCCCCTACAGGGTCAAGAAACAAACACACTAGCCTACTCTGGAATATCGATGTCATGTCTCGATACTCTCTCGACTAGAAACTGTTAAAGGATATACTTGTAGACTACACAAGTCCCAGTAGTATGATCTGCATCATAGTCCTGGTAGTCAAGCAAAAATCCTAAGAGCTTTATCAACATGTATCAGAGAGACAGTATAATAATAATAGTGTACATGTTAAGATAAAGAGTAACCAGATAGCATACTATCATGTCGAGCAAGAAAGTCATCTATATATATCCAAGCATCCATTATAATATACATCAATGTACAATAATGGCATCTAGGGCATACATATTCCTAACAATCTCTCATTTGCACTAAGGCCAGTTGTTGTAGTATATCATACCCAACATCTGAAATAGTCTCTTGAATTGCATCTGGGGGAGGGCCTTCGTGAGTGGATCCGCAGTGTTATTCTTCGTGTCAACTCTCCTGACCTCGATCTCTCGTCGTTCTACTATCTCCCGGATCAGGTGATACCGCCTCAGAATATGTCTGGATCGCTAATGGGACCGAGGCTTCTTGGTTAAAACCACAGCTCCATTGTTATCACAATACACATGAATTGGATGCTCAATGGATGGAACCACACCAAGTTCAGCTATGAACTTTTTCATCCAGACAGCCTCTTTGGCAGCATCGTTGGCAGCGATATATTCAGCCTCCATCGTCGAGTCTGCTACGGTATCTTACTTGGAACTCTTCCAACATACCGCCCCTCCGTTGAGGGTAAAGACAAAACCCGAGACCGACTTACTGTCGTCTTTATCACTCTGGAAGCTTGAATCGGTAAAGAACTCCACCTGGAGTTCACCGTTACCATACACCAAGAACATTTCTTTAGTCCTTCTCAAGTACTTAAGAATATTCTTCACAGCTGTCCAGTGGTTTTCCTCAGGATCTGATTGATACCTACTCACTACACCTAGTGAGTAAGCTACATCTGGTCTGGTACATAACATCGCATACATGATAGACCCGACTGCCGAAGCATAGGGTATCTCTTGCATGTGAGCCCTTTCCAAATCAGTCTTGGGGGACATCTCTTAGGGGAGAGTGATTCCTGAGAAAGCGGGTAAATTACCACGCTTAGAATCTTCCATACTAAACCTCTTTAGTATGGTGTCTATGTATCTGGATTAGGACAATCCCAACATCCGTTTAGATCTATCTCTATAGATCTTAATCTCCAGAATGTAGGAGGCATCACCAAGATCTTTCATGGAGAACTTATGTGATAAGAAGAGCTTGACCGGGTGTAGCATAGGAACATCGTTACTTATCAAGAGTATACCATCCACGTACAATACGAGGAAGATAACTTTACTCTCTACAACCTTCTTATATATACAAGGTTCATCTACATTTTTTATGAAGTCAAACTCTTTGACAGCTTCATCGAAACAGATGTTCCAGCTCCGCGATGTCTGCTTTAATCCGTAGATTGATTTGAGCAACTTGCACACGCTTCCGCCGCTCCCACTGTCTACGAAGCCCTCTGGCTGTGTCATATACACGTTCTCTTCTAAATCACCATTTAGAAAAGCGGTCTTGACGTCCATCTGCCAGATTTCGTAGTCATGGTATACAGCAATGGCAAGTAGGATCCTGATGGACTTAAGCATGGCAACAGGAGAAAAGGTCTCATCTTATTCGACACCAGGTCGTTGACGAAAACCTTTTGCTTCAAGTCTAGATTTGAAAATCTCAACTTTTCCATCTACACCAATTTTCTTCTTAAAAATCCACTTGCTCCCGATGGGTTTTATCCCTTCAGGAGCAACTTCCAAAGTCCATACTTTGTTGGTGTACATGGATTCCATCTCGGATCGCATAACATCCAACCATTTCACAAAGTCTCCACTTGTGATGGCCTGCTCGAAACTAATTAGGTCATCATCTTCCATGATGCAATCCTCGCTCCCACCGTCTATGAGAAAACCGTAGTATCTCTCAGGTGGATGAGAAACCCTACTAGATCTGCGGAGTGGCTGGGGTTCGTTGGGTACTATTGGATCCTCCGGTTCCACCAAATCATCAGTTCTAGTTTGTGCAGCTGGAACTTCTTCCAGTTCTACCTCATTACCACTAATTTCTCTCATAAGAAATTCCTTTTCTAAAAAGGTGGCATTCCGAGAAACAAACACATTTTGTTCCTCGGTATGGTAGAAGATATTCTCTCGCGAATGTTTAGGATATCCAATAAATTTACATAGAACAGACCTTGCCTCGAGCTTGTCTGGATTTTGCTTTTTAACATAATCCGGACAACCACAAATCTTAATGAAATTAAAATATGGTATCTTCCCCTCCCATATCTCATATAGAGTGGTAGGCACTGATTTGGTCGGAACCCTATTCAATAGATATGCAGCTGTCTCAAGTGCATAACCCCAAAATGAAATAGGTAACTCAGCATTACTCATCATAGAGCGCATCATATCTAATAGGGTGCAATTTCTACGCTCCGATACACCGTTGTGTTGTGGTGTATACGGAGGAGTAAGCTGAGAGAGAATCTCATTCTCTTTTAAATAATCCAGAAACTCCGTACTTAAGTATTCTCCTCCATAATCAAATCGAAGGATTTTAATGCTTTTACCCGTCTGGTTCTCTACTTCGCACTTATATTCCTTGAATTTTTCAAAAGTTTCAGATTTGTGTTTCAATAAAAACACATATCCAAATCTTGAGAAATTATCGGTGAATATAATAAAGTACGAGGAACCATTTCTGGCATGCGTAGACATAAGACCGCATACATCACTATGTATGAGTTCAGTAGCTCTTTCTCCGTGTCCAGTAAACGGAGTCTTGGTCATCTTGCTTTTGAGACATGACTGGCAAGTTTCAACTGATTCAAAAATCCATCTTTATGCAACTTAGCTAGTCATGTCGCATTGATATGACCTAGTCTACAATCCCGCAAAAAGGCTCCGTTCATTTCTGAACTTTTTCTTTTGTGTGTTCTGTATATTTAGAACTGTAGTTTGATTCAGAACGTATATACGGTTACACAACGTACCAAACCCAATCAACACTTGATTTAGGAAAATGTTCATAACATTATCCTCCAGTACAAAATTATATTCTTCTTTATATAATAAAGAGACTGATATAATATTGCACATCATCTTCGGTACGTAATAACAGTCATTCAGAATCATTGTATTACCACTTGGTAATACAAGATGATATTCGCCAACTGTTTTGTCTGCAACAATTGCACCGTTCCCTACTGTTAGAGACTTATCACTCTTTCCCGGTTCTCTACCTCTTTTTAGCCCATGTAACAAATTACATATGTGGGATCCAGATCCGGTATCCAATACCTAGAACGTAGAGCATACTAAGAAACAGTTCTCGGTAACGAACACACCCGAAGAAGATGCATCATCATGCTCTTTCTTCGCTCGGGTGGCGTGAGAATCCTGATATTCTACTATTCCTTGCTCGGACTTATGACAATCATAAGATAGAGTGGAACCAACGTTCCCTAGCTCAGTATAATAAGCGGGTTCGATCAATACATCCATATTATTATCTTGATTAAGGTGTGTCATTGGTCGCTACCTGGAGAGAGAAAAGGAAACATTTTAGCGTGCGCTCTTGCAAAATTAGATTGGTTATCTTATCTAATCAGGATGGCTCCTACTGTTTTCATCAAATCTTCCTTCAAACCCTAAAAGGTAAGATTAGCGGGGATTAATTACACGCTACAAGTTCGCCAATCGTTCGGCCGGGCAGGTATTGGTATTCCGAGGGAGTCTTCCCATTCTTTCGCATGGAACTAATTAAATAATCTCGTTTTCGCAGGGGCATAACCCCGTTAACACCTTTCTTAGACACCTACTTGATCAGCTAATTGTAAAGTGGAAAACTCTCCCAGGAGTAACTCTTACTCGCAGTTGGTATCGGGATCCATTTATCATATAGAGGGTATGCAATCTCATTGCAAATTTCAACACTTAAAATTCCCAATATTATTTTTAACCCTAGTTTCCTATGACTTTGACGAAGGCCAACAAACCATAGGCCACTAGTCAAGTTCAACCTGTTCATTTCTTAATTGAATTAAACCCACCCGCACGACTTTTGACGGATGCCAACAAAGTCGCACGACTACACTAATCCAATCGCATCACATGCTGCAGATAAGCACTAATCAGCTACCGCACACTACGCCTTGACGGAAACCAACGAACGCAGCACAAATACTAAATAACACTTATCTGAAATGACGGAGGGATACGCTGGCTTTTAAGAAAACCTTTGGCGTAATAAACTTGATATCGTTGTAGAATCTAGTGATTTTGAAAAGAATTGGTTTAAGCTCCGCTTTTAAAATCGAGTAGTTTTCAAAAACAAACCGAGTAGTTTTCAAAAACAAACCGAATAGTTTTTACTAGCTTTTGCTAAAGAGGTTACTCCCGGTGAAGGGATCTCGGCCCTTTCCTTATCGAATAAGGTGCTGGATATTCATCAAGGAACACCATTATGCAAAGCAAAAACTACAGAAACTATAATGATAAACCGAGTGGGTTGTAGCATTAGCTAATTTTGCTAAAGAGGTCACTCCCGGTGAAAAGATCTCGGCTATTTCCTTATCGAATGAGGTGCTGGATATTCATCAAGGAATACCACTGTGCAAAGCAAAAACTAGAGCTACCTTTTTGAAAATTTTGATTCTACATTTTTAGGTTTCTTTTTTCTCATTAATATCATTAATGAAGTCCCATCATTTATATTTCTCTAAACATCACAGAAAAGAAACAAAAATAGAACGTACGCTTATACCATCTGCATTCGCCACGAGGCCCCGTCATGTACCGTTAGGCTACTTAACTAACGGCACAGCAGGGGCTGGACTAGCGCGGGTGCAAAACATAAGCAACGTTTATTATATATCATATATATAATATAGTATTCGTCTCACGCAGTTATATGATCACATCACAGAACCAAGCAGCATAAGTCAACATATGAAATATTGGATATACTAGAAGGTCTGTATTTTAAATTAAGCCAATAATAAAAAACACGGATTCCACAGTCGTGATGAATAGCCAAACCCACATCCCTAGACCTCTACGCGAGCGGCAAGCAACCCTGCCAGTTCTAGAGTTGAGAGACCCGGTCTCGACTCCTCGAGATGGTCTCCCACTGTACTCTAGAGTCTGGTTACTTGCGCTCCCTGCCTTGGGTCTATCCTAATACGGAAAAATAAATAATATACATCAATGGTGACATCATCTTTAACACGAAAGTGTCCCAATAAAATAATATTACATACGAAATTTTACATGAATGAAAATTGAAAAACTCTCATCTCACATAAAAAAAACCCAGCTATTCAATCATGACGATCCAATATAACATATCACAGTAACACATAACATCTCATGTCATCAACGTAAGTAAATATGCGTATCCCGAATATCATTGACATATAGAAACGAGATTTGGGATACCCCACATATTACACTTACGGTCGCAAAAAAGAAATGAAAAACTACAATAATTAGAATCCGCATTTTCTTAAACATTATAAACCCGGAATATCTCATATTTCGAATTTCATGCCTAACCTATAAACCTTGCATTTTAGTCTCAATTCGAAAACACTTTTCAATAACTTAGTCGGGTAATTCAACAAGATTCCCGACTACCCGATCGAATACTCATCGAGAACTTTAGTAGATGGCCGCACCCCCGATACCGTCGACCAAGTGCACTTAGGCGGAACACCGTGGCCGCGAGCACCCGAGTAGATGCTTTTGGCAACGGGGTTCTCCTAAAGTCACTTGGTCGGGGCTATGGGGCATGGCTACCTAGTAAAGTTATCTGGCGAGTATTCGAGTACGATACGCGATTGCGACGGAGTTTCGATCCGAATCGAAACTTCGTGGCAATCGATCAATAGAGACTAACATGCCAGATTTACAATCAAACTAGTTTTCACAAAACTAATTTAATGTGGATTCCAACTACTGCATCACATATCAAACTTAAACCCGAAACGATGTAAAAAATTACGACTACGAAACACTCCGTATTAGCCCCTTAACAAAATTAACACCACATGCAATTTTGGGCTAATCAAACATAACCTGAAAACCCAAAACCAAACCAACAGAACACCAAACAAATACGAGACCAAATAGAGCAAGAGGGCCGGCGACACCGGTAATTTTCCCGATCTCACCGGGTCAGGTTTAGAATTTTGGTCTCGAATTTCTATGGTGTTCTAGTTACATCACATTCAACACTCTGCAGTTGTTTAAAAAATTTCCAGAGATCATTTAAAATTCGATAGAAAGTTGGTTTTTGGGTTTCCGGTTTCGGAGTTGTTTCGGTTTCGTAATTCAACTAACATCGTACAATATTCTAGCTTTGGCTCTGATACCATAAAAGTGTTTATTACCACCACCACGGGGTTTTACTAGTATCAAGCATGCCATTTTAAAAAAATCCAGGGGGCTAATCAACACTAAACAAGAATCTAAACTAGATGATTAGGATTTATGGTTTGATATCAACTAAACTAAAGCAAGTGAAAGAAATAACAACCTAGTAGATCGAGTTCTTCACTTCACAAGCTCCGTGTAGTAGTCCACGCGACTCCACTAGACTCCACTTGAAGTTGGATCGAGCTTCCTTTGCGATCTTCGTGCCGAAGATGATCCACCCGAAGCTTTGCTAATCCAAGCTAACTCTTCACTAAACTCTTTAGTGAAGGAAACACACTACACCAAAGTGCTAATCTGGTGTAGAATGGTGAAGTAGGGGTGTTTTTTTTGCTCACTAGGGTTCTCACAAGCTCAAAGGTTCACAACTCTTGTGAGGAATTGAGCTTGGAGGTGGAGATGAAGATGGTGAGAGCTAAAGAACAAATGAGCTCAAGTGAAGAAAAAGAACAAGTGTTGAAAAAATGATTGAAGAATAGCTATCATATACCTCACTTATTGAAGCATGGATTATTTACAAATAAATAATACCAACCATGCTTCAATAGTGAGTCAAGACTAATATAATAATCATCAAAGACATGCTTTACCATTCCACAAAAGTCTTCCCATTTTCCACCTTTTTCTATTTTCTAAAAATAGAAAATCAACCATGCTTCATATAATATTATATATATATCATATATATATTAATATATATATAAAGATAAGCAAATAATTAGTGAGCAATAATATTAGTTAATATATAATTATATCAAATATAAATATATATCATATTATTAAATCAACACTTGATTTAATAATCCGGTTATATCACATATAACCGACTAATATCATTTATCTGTATATCAAATTATCAAATCAACACTTGATTCAATAATCTGGTTATATCACATATAACTTAACTGATATCAAATAACCGCCAGATTAGAATACGGTAACACATACTCGTATTTAATTAGGCCCCCGCACATATCAGCATATGTGTCCTACTTCGTTTCTATTAAACTAGAAAACTTCTGTGTGGGACTCTAAACACTCGTCAATACGCCAGCAGTAGGTAATGATCACATCAGTTACCCGCAAGCCGTCAGTGGTACTAACTAGACGTAACGGCTATCCAGGTATTGAGCGAATAGAAGATCAATAAGCAAGCTTGTCCAAACTCCCATGAAACCTATAAGTAACACTTACCGTACAGTCCGGTCTCTTCGTCTGATATATCGCATATCGAGTCTATGGATGAAATCATTAGACCCCAGTAACTTGATAAGTCATGTCGATATATGGCTCATAACGGTTCGAGAAACTACTGATAACTCTTACCGGTAAATCTCAACAGCAGCCCTGGCCAGGAACTTCCTATTATAGCCAATCGAGCATGGCGCAACATCAACTCCCAATACTGGGAGAGACGAAACCCCTCATATCGCTCATTGCCTCCATGTGACTCGGGACTGTACCCAAAATCCACCTGCTTGCACGACTCCTTTGAGCCGTGGTAGGGAGAAAATCAAAACACAGTGGAAACCACATAAGACTTTATGACGATCTCGGGTCTACAGACTAACCTGTACCAGTATCACCAGAGAACTGCTATCTAACGATAGGTATAGTACCAACTAAGAGTTCTCGGCGAGTCCTGTTCAGTGTACACATTCTCTAATGAGCACATGTGTACAATCTTTGATGTCAAACACCGATGGTTATGGGATCAACCATCGTCCCCTACAGGGTCAAGAAACGTACACACTAGTCTATTCTGGAATATCGATGCCCTGTCTCGATACTCTCTCGACTAAGAACTGTTAAATGATGTACTTGTGGACTACACAAGTCCCAGTAGTATGATCTGCATCATAGTCCTGGTAGTCAAGCAAACATCCTAAAGGCTTTATCAACATGTATCAGAGAGACAGTATAATAATACTAGTGTACATATTAAGATAAAGAGTAACCAGATAGCATACTATCATGTCGAGTAAGAAAGTCCTCTATATATATATCCAAGCATCCACTATAATATACATCAATATATAATAATGGCCTCTAGGGCATACATATTCCTAACCAGCTTTGTCTTTCCGAACAGCTTTCTTAACCTCATTTTTAGCTGTCTTATACTTCTAAAATCTCTCTACATCTCTACTCTTCTTCAAATATTTATAAAAATCCCTCTTGATTTTAATAGCAGCCTTTACTTTTTCATTCCACCATGACGTGTCCTTAAATGGTGGAGCACCACCCCTCGACTCACCAAGTAGCTCTCTAGCTACTCTCTTAACGCAACTAGTCATCTTATTCCATGTTGTGTCTGAATCGTGTTCGAACTTCCAATCAGCCCCTTGAGCTACACGATCTACAAAAGCTTCTTGGTTATCTTTTCTGTCGCCACCACTTAATTCTACTCTACTTTACGTCTAATATTCCATGTCCACTTCTAAACCGAACATCTAGAACTAAAATTCTATATTGAGTGATTACACTCTCACTTGACAAACTTACAATCGATGCAAGAACCTCTATCTATCTTTGTAGTCAGAAAAAAGTCTATTTGATTAGCACTTGATCTACTCCGAAAGGTAATTAAGTAAGACTCTTTTCCTAAACCAAGTATTTGTCAATATCAAGTCATAAGACAAGGCAAAATCTAAAATCGAGTTACCTGCTTCATTCCTCTGTCCAAAATCAAAACTTTCATGGATAGTACAAACCTACGATTAGTACTTACATATTGAGATCCCCATTAATAAATAACTTCTCTCTGCTTGGTATTTTTTGCACTATCTCGTCTAAATCCTCCCAAAATTAATGCTTACTAGCGTCATCAAGACCTATTTATGGTGCATAAGTACTAATAACATTAAGAATCTTCACACCTAAAATAAGCTTAATTAGTATAATCATATTATATTTCTTCCAATCTCAACTATATCCTCAAGTAAACGTTTATCTATGATTATATCTACCCCATTATGTTTTTTTATCTCTACCCATATACCAAAGCTTATAACATCATAGCTCTATAACTCTACCTTTTTCACCTACCTATTTAATTTCATGCAAACACATAATACTAACTCTACTCTTAATCATCACCTCCACTGAGTCGATTAATCTACCCGTAAGGGAACCTATGTTCCAAGAGGCTAAACAGATCCTATGAAACCCTTACCTATTTGACACTATACCCGGAGTCCGATGTAGCACGACGCTTCCGGACGATGACCTAGAAGCTCTTGCATACTTAACATTACATCCGGGATCCGATGTAGCGCGTCGTTGAGCAGGGGACGCCCCAACGATATTCTTATAGTGGTTCATGTCATAGAATGTGACAAAGTTTAACATTGGCTGTCACAAGCCTACCGCAACTCTCATCTTTTCTCATCCGGACTTGGGACCGGCAATGGTGGGTTTCAAATAATAAGTTAACCAGCTCTAAGTTTTGAACTTTGCTGCTAATTAAATTTTGGACAGATAAATTAAATCTAAATCTAGCTAATATTCAGCGTGTGCTCAATATGAAGTGTGATTTTGGCTATAAACACCTCATATTGATAGATAAAATGTTGAGTGAGCTACCACTGTCATCAAGTACACAAGTAAGCTATTTCGGAAACATTCCCTGATAGGGATACCAAACTTTAGTACCGTATCTAGTATTATCAAAAAGGTAGGAAAAAATCATGACTAGGCAATAATATATGTATAGTTACCTAAGAATCGAAGTTCTTCCAACATTTTGCTAACACAACTTCGGAGATATCCAAACAAAATGATCACATTCATGATCGGGTCGCATATCATTGTGATAAGGGAACATATGCTTACTTCTGGTTTCAATATCATACTCGGCGAATTGCTTCGTTGAACCGTCTAAGTACAAATTAATAACATGTATCGTATTTCCTCTTCATACAGAAGAAACATGGCTCCCAACAATAGAATAGTGAAAACATTGATTCAAGAACAACTTAAGGTCACCAATTCCTCCAAGGTTCTCCCAATTTAAATAACCCCCGCTCGTGCCCAACTTACAAATATCAAAATGATCCTTACAGTCACCAAAATGATCCTTATCACCAACCATCAATAAATCCTCTTCCCAAACAATCAAATAGCCACATCTCGGCCTATTCAGAGATGGGACGGCCACAAACTTATTCATAGGATCACCCCCAACATCATGAACGGAGACGCACCCATCCAAATCCATGGAGTAGAATTTTCCCTTGTGATATGCAAGTGAATAGCTATCCCCGTGGGCATCCCCCTTCAGTCCATTGCGAATCCCCCAATCTGCAATAGCTGAGCAGCGTCGAGCAAATACTAAGGCTACCACGCTATCGTTGGGGATCTCTGGGTAAGATTCCATGAAAGCATAGCATTTAAACATACCAAGGATGAACCCTACACTCGTACATGAATGCTCCAATGCAAGAGACCTCATGTAGCGGATGAATTTGCCGGAAATGGGAGGAAGAGGGATCGTAGATCTAGTGAGTGCATTCAAAAGACAAACCTCGAAGTTGCTGTTGATGATGATGAGCCATCCATTAGAGGATCCACAAAAGGCGTGACCGCGGGCCTCGGGGAGATCAAAGGTGTGAACTTTGCCATCGCTAGGGTTTAGGAAGGAACGAGTGGCGGCGGTGGGATCGCTTTGAAGCAGGAGGAAGGGATCTGAGGCTGGAGATGGGAGGATTTGGCCGCATAGCGCCATGATCTGCAGACGCTGCGGAATCGGATGAGATTGGAGATGGTGGTGATCTTAGATGAGGTCAATTCGAGCAATTCTGGGAGAAGATGAGACCATTGAGAAGAGGTTATCTGCGTCACAAACCCTAACAGTGCCAATTTTTTTTATCAAGCAACGAAAAGAACAGCAGATTGTTATACATTTCATATTAAGAGGATTCGATCTAGTTTTAAATATGTTAGAATAATATATTTGGAAGCCCGCCTGCTGATGCTACGTATAACACGACCCTTAAATCTTAGCCTGACTTCCTCCTCCCTTAGGGCGCCGCGTTTGCCACGAAGGAATTGAAAATTTGGGATTCTAAAGATGTCTTAGAATTCCAAGCTTTTTTTTTATCCTGGAATATCAAATCTTGGGTTTGTTTGCAAAGAAATAACAAGAAACTTTGCTAAGAATGCAATTCTTTTATTTGTTTGGAAAGGATTTAAAATAAGAAGTTGGTAAGAAATGTGAGAAGTGGAGCTTTTTGATTGGCTCACTTTATTTTTTAATCCATCTTATTCAAATTCATTCGCAGATCCTTGCAAAAAGCTAGGAATACCAATTCCGGCTTTTCCTAAGGCGTGTTGATTTAAACGTGCAATTCTTGTCCCCTCATTATTTTGGAAACAAACTAAAGATTTACAATTTCATTAGGAATTGGTCCTTGCTGTGCTTTGTCCCCTCTATTCCACTAATTCAAACCCTGACGGGCCCTTAATTGGTTAACCAGGTGAAGCAAAAGGCCAGTGGGAGGGTAAAATATACAGCTTAGGCTGCGTTCGGCGAAGCGGCGTCCGCCGCTGCGGCGGGCGTCTCTCAACGTCCCACCGCTCACGCGTTCGGGAGGAGCAGCAAGCGGTTCCCACCGCTCGTTGAGTGGTGGGAAGGAAGCGGTGGGTCACCCAATTTCTGGAGGGCAATTTAAGTTCATGCTCTTGAGGGTAGGGTTAGGGTTAGGGTTTGATTTGGGGCTGATGCTCTGTTGTTTGGGTTTGGATTGGATTAGATTTGCTGATGCTTTGTTAGGGGAAGTGAAAAGAGATAGGTTTGGGCACTATGGAGTTTTGATATGGAAGTGGAAGGTGATGGGTTTGGGTTCTATGGAGCTTTGATATGGGGTAAGTGGAAGAAGATGGGTTTGATGCTTTGTTGCTGCTGTTGTTTACACTTTATTTTTATCTTTTTTCTATATATTTTATTTTTTTTAATATTTATGACATTATTATATTATTTATTAATATTTAAAGTAAATAAAAAATATTAGTAATAGACATGTCCTTTGCTAATTTACATTTAAAATCATGGTTACAAAATCATAATTTAGGTTATCCAAACACCCCATAATTACAAAACCATAGTTTCGCACCGCTCTCTCCAACACACCTCAAAATATTGTTTGGTTACAAAACCACGGTTTCGAAACCATGATTTCAAACCGTTCATCCGAACTGGCCCTTAAACGTTTTGGCGTAATAAGTAATTATCAAGTTTCTGGATTCTAGTAATTACCTCGGTTTTGGGAGGTTTTAAGTAAAAAAATCTTTAGCTTAACTGAGTTTTCTTTGAAATATTTGCTCCCTTTTTAAAATGCTCCGGAAACAAAATTACCTGTGACCCGGTAACCCGACTGTAACCCAACCTAGTTTTGGGTTTCAACCCGACCTGAACCCGTAAATGGGTTCACCCAACCTGACTTGATAATTAAACTAGTTGAGTTAATGCTCAATGCTCTCGATAAAACCTGTTTGAGCTTGCGCTGATTAGGAATGGCATATTCCAATAATAAAATTATAATTATCATTTAAGTTGAGATTAAAATAATTGAGGTGTTTAAATTACAACATTTTATTATTTTAGGATTATTTACATCCATGGTTTTAGAAATTTTTACCATTTATAATTTTTTTATAAAAAAAAATAGGCTAAAATTGATGCTATAAATACAAAAAAAAATAACAAATGTTACCTGAATGGTCCAGACCCAACTGTCTGCTAATCGGGTTAGGTACGGGTCTTGATTTTTTCGATCCGTTTAGCAATCGAATTGGTTTCATCCTACCCTGTATGGACGATCAAACTCGACCTAGCCCAAACCTGACCTTACGCACCCTAATTGATACCCCTACACCTAGAGCATCTTTTTTTTCAATCTGTTATTGCAAAAGGGATAATCGAAGCGGTAAATTAGAGGTTTTTATTTGGTTACCACATTAAGGACGGGGTTAGGAAAGCTAGACTTTATTTCAAGATGGTGTATAAGTTAGTCAAATTCTAGTTTACTAGATTTAAAATTTAACATAGGATTATAGTTTAGAATGACCTAAACCCCAAAAGGGTAATTTTCGAGTTATTGGTAATTTTCAAGCCCTCTAGGCTTGGATCCTAGATAACTCAAAATACCCCAACTTTGAAGACAAGATGACTCCCATCTTTTAAACCCTAGAACGAAAACTAAGTTAGAAATTTGACATGCATGTGCCACTGGAAAAACGTTCCAATTGCACATTTTATAGTTACAAGACACGGATAAAGACAAAGTCAAAACAGAACATGCTATCGCATTATAACAATAACAAGTAATTTCAATCCTCACGATACACCTAGCTATAGCAGACCGCTTAAAATATAAATATATTCGTACAAATTTATATCATGAACATATATTCCGAAGAAAACATGATAATCACACTTGTTATTGTCCCCTAAATTTCACCATATATATCTTCTTATAGAAACATCTTCCATATGAGTATTTAATATGCTTAAAATTCCATAAGTTTTATACAGGTCATCGTCTAATAGGGAGCCAAAAGTTGCATAATATGTATCCATACTGCTGAACCCTTACTGCTCCCATGGAACTTCTGCAAAACCAATAAAAGAAAATAAAAAAAATTAAAAAGGACACCATTTAGCAAGTTACTACTCCAAGAGATAAAATTAAAACATGCATACTCTTAGTCGCTAATTAAACTTAGAGAGTCGACCTCTTCGCAAAGGAGAACTTGAGTACAAATCCAGAAAATGTAATCTCAATTACAAGCTAATAGATATTTGAATGTAATAAACTCTAGTAAAGATAGTATGTCAACTAGCAACTAAAACATAGTCTAGAAACTAATTATTAATATATACTCGTTAGGTGTAAAAATCAGTAATTGATACCTACCTACATGTCCACCGCATATCCAACAACTATAAAGTAGCTTGGCGGCGGAGCGCCATGACGGAACGAAATCGGATTTGATCGGGGATGGAGGAGAGCTTGCCTGAGATGAGTTCAAGCAGTTCTTGAGGAAGATGGGTCCATTTATGAGTTGCTGCCTCCGCCATTGCTCTCAACTTTGTCATTGCATGTTCTCTCCATCAAAACCCTAAACCCTATAGCCAAAAAAATTAGTAGCAGTAATCCCATAATAGTAATAGTAATTTTTCAATATCTAATATTTCCATATTTCAACTCAAAATTTGATATTTCCACATTCACTCGCAAAATATTTGATATTTCCATGTTTCACCCAAAAAATTTGTATTTTTGTATTTCACCCACAGAATCTTTATCTTGTTCAAACAACCAAGTGATGAAGGCTATTCTTTATATTAATTGCATTGGAAAAGAGACAGATAGTTAGTAGTACGCTACTATGGATGCAGCTTAATGATGATATATAAAGCATTCGTAAAAAGATCCAACACCTGAGAAATTGGCAAAATGCCCTTTTTATCACTCGCACTTTAGAATGTACATACCATATTAAGTAATTTATAGTTGGGATCCACGCCGAGGTCTAAACCAAGCAATTCACCCAATTAATGTTTCGTAAAATAAAAGATGAGTGGTATACCCATGAAACAAAGAGCAATAGTTCATGGTTCATAGTTCATACTAAGAAATTGGCAAGAGCCAAACATCAATCCATATATCTAGATGCATGGTATATCCGTGAAACAAAGAGAGCAGAACTATTGTTCATGGTTCATAGTTCATACTAAGAAATTGGCATGAGCCAAACATCAATCCATATATCACGGGCGACAAACTTACAGCTAGATATAAGTCAAATAAATCTGAACCGCGGCTAGATTGGGATTCGTCAAGAATCAAACATCAGAGAGATTTTGGCGCCCAGAAAATAATCTGTTGGCACAGCGGCTCGATAATAAATCTTCTTCATAATATATGGTAGCATAAATCATTGTAATCTATCTGCATTTCAGTTTTGCACCTAATATTGCAGTCGATATAAATGGTCTTTGTTTAGTTCAGAAAGACATGCAAATGGTAGAATTTATGTATTTGTTGTTTTAGCAGTAAATACTAGGAAGGAGTATCTAAAAATTTAATGGCATAACATTTACAACATACATGCAAGCCTTGTACATAGTTCACAAAACAATTAAATTGAACAATACAAACTACTGCACACAATTCTCGCATCATCGTTAGCATCCACCAAAACAACATGAAGCTGTCAACAAATCTTTGTCTACAACAAATGAAACTCTAGATTATGGAGCACCATAATATCATATGCAGCGAGTCATGAAATTTGGAAGTCGAGGTTCGGGTTTTGGAGGCTAATGATAACGGTTAAACCTGAAAGAAAAAGGGCCAAATTAGTATTTATAATGCAAAAGAAAAATGGAAGAAAAAAAAGCTAATAAAATGTTCTCATCCATCAGAGATCTTAACATCAGTTACATTCATAATATATTACATGAGTGAGAGAGAGAGAGAGATGCACGAGAAGATGAAGAAAGGATTCAACTTGTACGATAATGCTCCTATAATGTTTTTTCACTTCTTGGGTAAATTTTCGACTCTTCTCAAATAATTCTTCATTCATATACAACATTGAACGGTTCATTTCCCTTCTATATTGAAAATCATCTATAGTTGAAAATACTATGCAAAAGTTGGTGCTTGTTAAAAATTATAATGAATCTTCAGGGTACGTAAGCTTTCTTTCTTCAAAAAAAGAAAGACACAAGAAGTTTTCTATAGAACAATGAAAGGCTTGGTCATCTTCTCTACCAAAGAAAGAACAGGCTTTATTCCAAGCCATTAAGCTCGGTTACATAAATCCTTTTTCGTCATGCAGTCAATTAAGAGTCATTTTATTATGGATGTGCGGTAACACTAAAAAAGATAAGATGCGAAATGAGGATATTTGTGCAAAAGTTGGTGTAGCACCTATGGAGGAGAAGATGCGGGAAAACCGACTAAGATGGTTTGGTCATGTGCGGCGCAGATCTATGGAAATACCGGTTCGACGAATAGATACTCTCGATATGAGCGATGGCAAAAGGGCAAAAGGAAGACCAAAGAAAACATGGATGAGGGTGATACGAAACGATATGGTTGCCAAAGGCCTCAATGAAAGTATATTGTTCGATAGGAGTGAGTGGAGGCGGAGGATTCATGTGCTGGACCCGGCATGATTCTCATGTTGGTTCATATAGCCTACCCCATATGCTTGGGATAAAAGGCTCAGTTGTTGTTGTTGTTGTTGTTGTTGTTGTCAATTAAGAGTCATGTCGTTGATTAATTAACAATACTTTTTGACTATCTCCATCCATCTTCGTTTAGGATCGTCTTTAACCCTCTTTGCTTCATTAACTATAATTTTGTAACTAATAAACTTTTAACCATTCATTGCAAATATCCAAACCATCTCAATTGGGACTCTCTTCTAATTGGCCAACTGTCAAAGTTCGACATTTTCTGAGATATTACTTAAGAAATATCTGGGCCACTTAGAGATATTATCAGCCCTATGTAAAGGATCGGCTTGGAAAAGATGATTTTTTGGGGATATTGGCCCAGCCTGATTGTTGGGGATATTATCAAATAGTCATGATATGCCGCTTACGTGTGGGGGGGGGGGGCAACCTGTATCTACTAATTAGACGATTTACAGGTGATCCAAACCCATCATTACCCCATTAAACATAATTGTACAAGGAAAACACAATCTGGCTGTTCAGAAAGTGGTTGCATTTATTTTGTTTTGGAACAAAAATAATAATAATCATTTACCTCTCGACGAGTGGGACTCTATATTGTGCAAAAAAATTTCATGTTTATGTTTAGGAGGATAAAAATCACAATGGATGTATGACCTATAAGTCCACTTTATATCCATATTTCTCTCAGTGTGTGCATGCACAAATATATGTGCATATATACATACAAAAATATATTGCATACACATACATTATTGTCATGTCTCTGTGGTGTTGTTTCTCTTTTGTCCTAGGAATTGCCTTTATCTATGTTTCCATATCGGTGCTTTATGTGAGTTTCAATGAGTTAAGCAGCCTTCATCAACTGACCGCATTGTTTTCCAGCTGCCAACTATCAGGATGAATTTGACTCAGATGGATCTCTTCTTTATCAATAACGAAGACAAACTGTGTCATAATATTTTTATTCCAGCTTTGAATTGGTTCGTATTCTATGTATCCTTTGGGGATCGACAACTGAAATGTTGAAGGCTCGAAGTCCTATTTGTTCTCCATAATATGTCAAAAGGGATCTCATGCCTCTAAAAGTTAAAAACCAAAACTTTCAACCATAATTTGAAATTTGTTTTATATCAACCTTTAGAATTAACCTAAATTTGTAAAGTGACATATAAAGGAATATTTGCTATGTACAAATTACTGTGTCATGTGAGAAAGTAGATGATTTTCAAAACAAAGGGCATGAAATATGGGAACATTTGTTCATTACTTTCCTCTCTCTAAGATTCTCTAATGGTCACATATCTAGGTGAAGCCTCGTTGATATTAATTTCCTCATTTTGGATTGCCCAAACTGTCACCTTCATGATGGTTGAACATTTCACTTTCCTCTTCACATGCAATTTGCCAATTGCCCTCTAAACAGACTGCGAAACCCACATTTCCCCCCTCCTTGCACCTCTATTAAGGATCATCTCTTTAATTAAATTAGAAATTAACACTGTCTAAAATAATCCCCCCCCCCACAACCAACATTCTATAGCCATTCCTAGTGTTTCAATGACAATATACCCCTCAGTCCTGCATTGTGCACATGGACCAATATCCATGACCATTTTAACATGTCATCAGATTCTGTTTCCTCAGCTAAACAGCTAGCTTTACAGAAACATTTCAATTCATACTCTACCCATAATATGTTACAAAGCATTCACATGAACATTCTCATTTCACTCGCAATCATGTTTTTGGCATCCTTGGCACTTATATTTGCGCTATGTTTGGATCCATGAGGCCACACCATAATACAAAGGTTTTACAAATCTAAATGAACAGATCACATCAAAACCCACATTTTCCCCCTATAATCGATGAAACTCCAATCATCATCTTGTAATTTAAAGTGGTCTTCCCTATTGCATTGATAATTAGGTTTTAGCTACCAAAAATCAACTAATCACAAGCATATAGTAGTCCATATATATTAGGAGCAATAAATATATAACAATCTCAAAATGAAATTCATGCTTCACAATTGAATTACAAATGCAACACAATGCAGCTATGTGCTCACCTTTTCCTTCATCGCCTTCCAAAGATATCTCCCGCTTGCCATATCCACAAAAACCCAGAACCCATCTCTAATTACCTGCAAGGTCTCCACCGAAAATCATCAGAACTTGCTTCAAGCATCCAAACCATTATTTAATTGAAGAATATATTATTTCTTTCAGGTAAAGAAAACGAAAAATCTCAACTTTGTAAGCAAGAAAGGAATTTTATCGCCGATTATGTTCAATTCTATCCAATAAATCAAAAATGTCAACTAATTTGATGAATTAGACAATGAACAAGAAAAAAGAGCCGACCTTTCTGCAGTCAAACCCACGCTTTTCCCCCAAATCGTCGTTCGATGTTGGGATCGCCGATGAGTCGTCGTTGGAAGAGGGTGGAGGAGGCGAGCGTATCGTCCTCAGAGCGAGGTATCCGGCGAGGGCTGCAGAGATGAAGACGAGGATGAAGCGCAGCGGGCACATCGTCGGCGGTGATGGTAAGATCACCTCACGGTGATGGGAACCAAATCTTTAATTAGAAAATTATAATCTGCCTCTAACTTTACTTTCTAATTTTGAGACGCGCAATTGCTGTGATTTAACTGCTGTAAAAACACCTTGTTGATTTTATTAAAAGTGGATGGGTTTACAGCTGGATCTGGATCGGTTAGAGAGAAAGAAAGAAAAAAGAAGTAAAAAAGGAGGCTCCCTGATGGATACGTTGATAAATTCCTGCAAATATCCCTGACCCGCTGTCCCAATGCCAGTAAATACCTTGCTGCTCTTGTTATATGAAATGGAAGATTATTGGGAATTCTTGAATTTCCGGAAATGGAACGACCGGATTTCTAAGTCCAAGAAATCTTGCATTAACGTGCTTGATATAATTTAATCATTCCCGTTAATATTTATATGTGCAACCAATGGTGAGGCCAGAAGAGGGCCGGTGAATGAGAGTGAGACTGACGAGAAACGATAGACGGCGGGTTAGCGAGTGGCCGGTGGATGGCCGGCAACGAACTATGGCCGGTCGGCGACTAACGTCTGATCGGCGACAGGCTGATCGGTGAACAATCAGCGATGGCCGGGATACGGCCGGTGGCGAACGCCCGATCGGCGGCAGGCCGGCCGGTGAACAATTTGCAATGGCTGGCGGCCGGTCGGCTGCGAACGGCCGGCGGACGACCAACGATGGAAGACAGGGCCGACATGTCGGCGGGTAGCAAGGGAGGCCGGCAGCGGATGATCATGGCTTATTCATGTTAGGCGGGAATATTTCGTGGTAATTTAGGATAGACGTTTGTTTTGGTTAGAATAGAATTATCATGAAATGAGGTCATTTCATTACCATGGTAATCTTATATTCCCGAGAATATTTTTTACACCTAAATAAGTATGATAATATCGCACCACCTAGATTATCTCTTATCAAGCGCATCCCGAAACGAACATGTTAATATTTCATTGTAATTTAGGATTACTATCTAGATTAGCTGCTACCAAACACACGATCGAATCTATCGGTCAACCAGGGATTCGTGTGGTTTTTTGATCTCTAAACGCTCTTTAATTAGTTATTTGAAATTAATACCTGATTTTCACATTCTTTCTGCTTTGTTGAGTGACCACTTTCTCTCTTTAGCTTCTTATTCCTCAATTCAACCTGTTGCATTAGATCTCATCTTTTAGGAGAATTTATGAAGAGATCTCTATGGTAAGATACAACGAGAAGAACCCTCAAACGAAATTCTAATAAAATTTAATTTTGATTTTCGATTTCAGCTTTGAGAGACGGGATGTTTTCTACAATTCAGCATGTTGGTTTTGGCACTTGAAAACTTTTCTGTTAGTTAAAATATATCAGATTAATATTCCAAGTTTTGTGCTCTTTCATAGATTTTTTAAAAATAATTTATGAAGACATTGTAAGAATTTTTTAGTATAAGTTGTGGTTGTATGATCGCAAGCTTAGATACAAAATTGGATATTTGAAAAACTGGTTTGCATAATGTTGGTCAAAATCAGCCGCGATCTAAGTTAAATATGCATCTTATGTGGATAGCTATTCAAATTTAAGTGAACGATCAACAACGCAGTCGAATAACTTTAAGAATAGAGTGAAACAAATCAACAACCGCTTATCTATGCATGACTCATATGAACAATGAGCAAAAAAAATAAGCTATGCTAACACGTGCACACAATGAGAAGTGAGAAAAGGAGCGGAGCATACTGAAAACACATTGAGCGTATATCCCTGCAGTACTTGTCATGGGCCAAATAACATTTTGAGAAGACCTGATGGATCTTACAACTCTTCCTGCTCTAAACGAAAGCCCCCCTTTATTGGGAGGTCGAAAATCGAAACTTGACAATCTAAAATCCAAAATTTGACATCTAACCTTCAAACACCCTATTTTTGCCCCTCTTTGATAATTAGTTCAGCATAAAAGCCTTCTTAATCAGCTTGATTGAGATTTAATGCAATTGAACGGTGTGATAGACATAACTATATCTCATATGGTTTTTAAAAAATCGAAAGTGCTAAACAGTTGTATGTGCCCTTACACATTCAATACAATTCTTGTGATATTTATTAAATATAAATATGATTTTATAGTTGTACCAATAGTAATTGGTTAATTGGGTCATATGTATTTATAATTGTTATAATATCTCTAAAAATTATATTGTTGAATCATGCACTGTGATGTGTCACTTACATGGAGACATGATTTAGTCTAGTGATTTCATAAATGGGTACTTAGCCTATAACTAGTATGAGATAGCTAGTTTTATAACAGGCTATCATGCATGACACCGACATATTAGATGTGGTGATGTGTTTCAGTCATTGAGAACAGAGATTCTTCAGGTGTGTGTCATAAACACGCATTGTGATGCATATAGTATAAGGCCATGTTTGGATTCTATAAGATATATCATCTATGAGATAGTGAATTTAAACAATTAAATAATCCTTCTGACTTCATGACATTGTTGTCTTCGATATGTTATTTAGTAAGATTTGATATGATGGTACTTCTTGCTATCTGATGGGAATAACAAACCTGAAATATTGGGCTGCTTAAATACATTTAGGAGAATAATGGATATCTAGATAGAATTGACATCCACATGTAGATAAGAATAAGTTTACCATTCATTCTCATGAAGGCGTAAAAATCATGTCGACGGGTGTTATGAGAAATGTTTTTCAAAATTATATCATTATACTAATATTTATTTTCGAAATGAATTTGTGTTCATGGGGAATGAAACTTTAGACTTGAGCAATTAGATAAACATGTCATGCTTATTTAATGGCTTAAGGATAAGTAACTTAATATCGGAAAAGATTGCATATAAGTTGATAATTATTTTCATCTTATGTTATGATAGAGTTTTTATGAACGGTTGACAAGATAGATATTTGACTGTTAAATTAAAATAAGTAATTAATTAATTATGAATGAATAATTTAATTAATAATTGGCTCTTAATGTGAAACCCGACTGGTCACACCTATAAACCTTTCAGTGAAAGACTCAAACACGACCAAATTAAAAAGGAGTATTATTAATAATATAGTTTTTATATTATTAATATGTGCGTTTTTAGTCCCACATCGGATATTTGGGTTTGAGTTATCGTACCACAACCTTATATAAAAGAGGCAATTGTTTGCCATGAAAAAGAATTTTAATTATAAAAATTTCCTCTTCATATTTAGACGCCTATCAATCATGGGCGTGTTCATCTTCCACAAAACTTGGCGGATTTCAATTGGAGGCCTTTGCGTTTGTGCAGCCTACCTTAAAAGTTATTCATCGATATGATCGAATTACAGAAAAAGTACGTATTTAATTTTAAATAAAAATCCGATTTTTAGCAAATTAATGCATGTGTTTCCGCCATAGGCATGCATATGTTTCCTTCAATTGGTATCAGAACTATGATACCCTTTAAATTGGGGTTTTCTAATGTTAATTGATTAAAACCTAATTTTTGTGATACCCTAATTTTATGAATTGTTCATAAATAGATTAGAACACAATTAATTAAATATGATTTAAATTAGATTAGGGTTCTTCCATTTTAATATATGATGAAAACCTTAATTTTGTAAAATCCTAATTATCAAGTGTTCATAATTGAATATATTTCATATCTTTAATTAGATTAGGCTTCTTAAATTTTATATGATAAATAAAATGCTAATTCTAAAAAACCTTTTTTTGATGAATAGTTCATAATATGAAAAGGTTTTACTTTTATTAGATAAGATATATTTATTTAATTAGATTAAATAAATTAGATAAGATCTAAATTAATTATTTGATATGAGATCTATTTGAGAAATCTATATTGATTTTGAAATCAATTTAATGCAAAGATTTGATTTTTGAAATCAATTTAATTAATTTAAAAAAGAAGGTATTACTTTTATTAGATAAGATCTATTTATTTAACTAGATTAAATAAATTAGTTGAGATCTAAATTTATTTTTGTAAATAATCTATCGAAATATATTTGATGTTTAAATCTATTTGATAGATTTAAAAATTATGTGATATTTGATAGATTTAAAAATTATGATTATTTAGATATCTTGATGTACAGTTTGGACGTGAGGGGATCTGAAAAATTGTTTCCATATCCCTGCAAATTATTTAATTCGTTTCAGGCCCTCATGGGTGACTAAATCTATGAAAACTTAATTATAAGTTCTTATAATTTATAGAAATTATAATTTAGTCACTTTGTATGATATAAAATTAGTTTGTATATAAATCTTTTATAGTAAACACATAAACTAATTATAGATTGGTTTTATATCTTGCATTATTCGATATTGCAAATAGAGCATGAAATTTATTATTTGAAAAATTATATGATTTATGGACAAGTTTTATATAACCATAAATTGTTATGGATAGGTTTTATGGTATAATCTGTAAATTGTCATTAGTTGAATTATGAAAACTATTGTCAATATATAAATAGTTTTAAGATAATTTTAGAATTAAAATAATTACATGTAATGAAAACTTATTTTTCACTTGTTGGTTATAGTGCCCTCAAGGCAATTATTGTAATTGAAAATAGGCGGTTATGATAATTGAATAAGAACCTATACAGGTAAAACAGTCTTATTCGAGATGATAGTATACTATTTGGTTTGTCTTTATCATTGATGTGTACATATTTTACTTGTTATTACGTGTCACTAATACATAATGATAAAACACGTAAGATCTTTGCTTACCTACCAAAGTTATGATGGCGATCATACTTGTGAGAGCTTGGTAGTCCATAAGTATGTCCTTTAAATGTCCATAGTTGTAAGAATATCGAAACTGGGCATCGATATTCCATAGTAGACTAGTGTATACGTTTCTAGACCCCCGACGAGAGGCGGTGGCAGGTCTCATAGTTATTGGTGTGTTGCACCTAAGATTGTATACAGGTGCTCACTGGAGGTGAGTACACCGGACGAACTTGCCAAGAACTTCTAGATGATACTGTACCTATTGCCAGATACCAGTTTTCAGGTGACATGAGTACGGGTAGTCTGTTGACCTGCGATCATCATTTGTCTCGTGTAAGTTCCCACTGTACTTAGATTACTTTCTTACAACGGCTCTACTGAGTCGTGTAAACAGGTTTTAGTTGAGTACAGTCCCGAGCCACATGGAGGCAATGTGCGATCGTCGAGGATTCGTCTCTCTCGGTATAGAGAGTCGATATCGCGCTGTGTTTGGTTGGCTAACACCATAAATCCCTGGCCAGGATGGATGAAATTTACTGATTGTAGATCAGCAGTTTCTCGGTGGGTGATGAACTTGATACCGACACGACTTATGAGGTTATTATGGGTCTGACGTTATCCACCCCATAAACCTGGTATGCGATACTCTCAGAAGAAGTGACCGAACTATACACTTACAGGCTCTGTAGGGATACATATGAGTTTGCTCATCGACCCTCATTTTGTTCAATACGTGGGTAGCTGTTACGTGCATCTAGTGCCGCTGACGTGCTTGTAGTTAAACCCACTGCCAACGTATTGTCGAGTTTTTAGAGTCCCACACAGAGGGTTTCCCGGTTCAGGCAAAACGATGCAGTGTGTGCGTATTTTGATACGCACTCAGGTTTGATTAACTATGTGTATTTAATGCACGTACTTTAATCGGACGTTTTGATAATACTTGCATGGTTTGAAAAATAGCCGGATTTGTTTATGAGCCAGTATTATATTTCTCATTATTTCTCTTTTGGTATTCGTAATTTTATACGAATACGGTTGTTCCCCTGATAATTAAACACAATAATAAGATATAAGCTCTGTTAAATCTAATGAGGTAGCGCCTCACGTGCTCCCCATATGAGCACTTGTGCTGATCTCTTATAGGATTAAATCCTATAGTGGCGCCGCACGTGAAGTTCATGTGAACGCCAATATATAGAGCATAGGAGCGCCTGTTTTATATAAGAATTTAATTCTTAAGTGGCGTCCACATGCATAACACGTGAGCGTCATCGCCCACATTAAGAGCAGGTAGAGTTAAATTCTACATGAAACTAATTTCCCTAAAACCTGAAATATTCTCTGTTAAACAGAGCCGTTAGATCAAAAATCTAATGGTGATGATAAACTATTAAATGATAGAATTAAATTCTATTAGGAGAAAATATCTCCCTAATCTTTCTAAGTGAGAAATATATTTTCGGTTGGATAAAAAATCTAATGATATAATTAAATTCTATTTTGGGAATATATTTCCCCGATTTTTCTAAACAAAAAAGATCGTTCTCTATAAAACAGAGAGTTCTTGGATTAAAATCTAACGGTGATAAAAATCACCGTTTGACTGAATTAAATTATGTATATGAAAAAATATTTATTTAATCTTGTTAAAAACAAGAAATTTATCGAGATGATAAGTTCATGATAGATTCACAAACTGAGCAGTGTTTCTATGTCAAAAATCCTAATCGTAAAGAAACTTGGATTGTATTGTTGGCACCTCCTAAATCCTTGTTCGATAGTTGTACCGACGAGATTGACCTTAATGAAGCAGATCTGGTTGACATATAAAAAACTTTGTAGTTGTAAACAATTGTAATCAATTGATATATGTTATAAACTTTGCGGTTATAAAAACTTATAGTCACTTGCATGTAAATGATATATGAAAAACTTTGCAGTTCTAATCACTTTTAATGTATTGATTTGTTAGTTTAATGATTTATGCATATTATATATTTTGTATCGTCATTACTAAACAGATGGGACGAAAATGTATATTCGGAAAATTTATCAAAACATTTTCTTCAAAGAAAAGAGATCGAGATATTTCCTCCTCGACACAGCCCGATCCTGAAATTAGAAATATATATTACGGGTTTTAAATAATCATCGACCACATTATTTTATTCAAATAACTATTGCATTGATTATAATAAATTAAAATGTGCAGATACATCTGATCAGGAGGATACGGATCCATCAGTGCAGCACGATCCGTATGCACATCTAGATGAGCAGTGCACAGGTTTGAGTAGAGAATCTGGGGTGTTCTCGGATTCCGTGACCGATGAGTGGATTCATGCATTGCCTTTTCCTCGCAATTTACAAAATGAAAAACCGCATCGAAATAGGGACAATATGAAGGCAATGGCACGGTGGACTGCTGCTCGATCTCAAATCTATATGATGATAGAGATAGCAGACACGGGTATTGATAAGGCTCGGGCTGCGGGGGATAATCTGGCCCGGTTTGAACACCACGGAAGAGATGTTGCAAACGAAATTACGAAATACGATATGTGTTGAAAAAGGGCAATTCTGCAATGGGTAGGTGGGAAGCTCGTAGGTCCGGGTATATTGGCTACACATTTCCACGATTATATTGGTATTCTTGTCCGCAACACCAGCTTCTGGAATGTGGGCTTCACATTTACAGATAATCCCTGAGAAGCATACATATGGATTTAGCGCTCACTCTTGATAATATAAAACTCAACTATATTTCAACATTACATGCATACCTATTATATGTTATAAATTTATTAAATATATTAATCTGTATTACAGAAACATTTCATCTTAGAAGACGATATAGACGGACATTGGACGCATGTCCAGTATGAGATGTCACAAATATTCAAGAGATGATTTCAAAAATTGAAGAAAAAATTCAAACAGTCGAAGAAATTTATGGATGATTGGAAACGTTTTTCCGCTCTTCCCTCCATCATCTCCAGAAATCAGTTTACGTTTCTCCTATTGCATTGGGATACACCTGAAGCAAAGGTGATTAAAAATTTACTTAAATAATTTGAATACCGAATTTAGATTAAATTACATTCAGAGATATTATCCTCTGAATAAGCAGGAAGTATCAGAAAGGAATAAGCAGAACCGAGAGAAAGCCACAGATAACTATTATGGTAGATCGGTTTCTACTGATCAGTATAGGGCTACTTTTGTTAGCTTATCTTTAATTACATAAATGTTCGATTTTTCAATTTCATCATATTTTCACATATAAATAAATCAAATATCTGTTACAGGAGAAGGCTGGGAAGAAGCCGAGCCTCCCTAAGACTTGGGAGGCATTGCACATGAGAGAAGGCATGTCAGAAGAAAGGATGGATATAGCCACGCAACATGTGGTATGCTTGTATTTTTCAATTCTTTTAAGTAAATAAATTACACTTGTTAAATTCGTAAAGAAAATTAATTATTGTTTTATTTATCGAAGGAGGATTTCGAGGATGCGGAAAGGAGCTATCGGGAATCAAATCTCGAATATCCGACCGATAATTCTCTTCCTACGGAGGTCGAGATTGTTGGGGTAAAAATCTACACCCTGGTTGACCGAGTCAAGGTCAAGGTCAACTCCCAAGCTAGGTGGGCCCAAGCCCAGGTCAAGCGGGTCCATGCCCAAGTCGAGCCCGCGGCCAGCCTCCCCATGCCAACAACTAAAATCATGTAACAAATAATTGTTTATGTAATTTTTGTGCATGAATGTATGCAAAATGGGCATAAAGCAAAAATTTTGCAAGCCCATGGCTTATGTGCAAAATGAAAAGGCACATGAGACATGGGATAGGCAAAACGCCATTTTGTAAAGCCCAAGGGGCTGTATGCAAATATGTAAGCCTATAAAAGGCAACACGATGAATAAAAAAATAACACTTTCATTCTCTCAAAAAAACCTAGGGTTTGTATTTCTTTCCCTTTTCTGAAGGTCTCAAACCTTCTTCTTTCTTCTGAATTAAATCAAGAGTTTTACTCTTCCTTTTCAAAAACAAAATAGTTTTTCACCACCAAACCCACAAAGAGAAACTTGGATCTGTCACTAGATCTCAAAAAGGAGAGATTTTGAGATCTCGCATCTCTTGATCTTCAAGATCCAGCTAACAGAGGGGGAGGAAGAAGAACATCTTTCACTAAACCCCCCCAAATGCAAACACTCAGGAGTCCAACTCCTCTCTGATTTCTCTTCCGAGAAATTTTTTTTAGGCTAAAAGCCTCTTTTTCTCGCCGGCGCTCAAGCGCAGAGCGCCCGCGTGCCGACACGTGGCGCGCTTGCGCTCGAGCGCAAAACACCCACGTGCCGACACGTGGCGCGCTTGCGCTCAAGCGCAAGTGCTCGAGCGCAAGTCGCCCCGGTGCCGACACGTGGCGCGCTTGCGCTCCAGCGCAAGTCGCCCCGGTGCCGACACGTGGCGCGCTTGCGCTCCAGCGCAAACGCTCGAGCGCAAGTCGCCTCCATGCCGACACGTGGCGCACTTGCGCTCCAGCACTCTGCGTTCGAGCGCAAAGCGCCCACATTCTGACACGTGGCGCACTTGCGCTCAAGCGCCCAGCGCCCACGTGCCGACACGTGGCGCGCTCGGGCTCCAGCACTCTGCGCTCGAGCGCAAAGAGCCTACATGCCGACACGTGGCGCGCTTGCGCTCAAGCGCCTAGGCGCTGGCCCCACGCATCCTTTGGATGTCTTTTTCCCCCTTTATTTATATATACATGTATAAATATACATATGTATACATATGCACACATATACATACTCCACGACACTGTCCCTGTTAGAAAAAAATTTCTAACGGGGCGCTGCCCCGCACCCCGCAAGGGGGCTGCTGGCCCTCTTGACCCCCAGCCCGCTATCCGGGTAGCGGGACCCCCGTAAAAACTCTGCGTGGCTCCCAATATATCCAAAAAACCCCTTCAAAACACAACACACGTCCACTGCACATCGAGTTCGCATGACCAGTTTAACCCGTCAATCGGAGGTTCCCTCGCTCCAAAGGCGAGGGGTAATTAACGGCAGTTTAATCCGCGGCTGCCGAAGATTCGGATCCCCACAATCATTAAACCCCGGCCTACCCTAGGCAGGGGGAATCTGTAGTACGTCTGACAAGCGTGCACGTATTCCCATCTCAATGGGGTGACGAAAAACACCCTACAGATTCTGGCACGCCCGGTGGGACCAATCTCTCCTCCCATATTTCGGGTTAAGCTTTCATGCGAACTCAATTAATATGCATATCAATTGCCTGTACTAAAATCATGTTTTTTTTGTGTGTGCAGGTTAACGTTCTCCAATTGCAATCTTCGGACGCAACAAAGATGTCTCTAAAGATGAACTCAGCTCCCATCTTCTACACGATGAAGATGGACGCCAGGACGGTCCTCCCGGCCAGTCTCGGGCGACAATGGGAGGAGCCGCCGCTACCATTCGGCTCCATCCTGTTCGTGTCAGCTAACGCCATCCCGACTCCTCAAGCTCCGGTAACCGACAAACCGGTCTCAAAAGGCAAGAGGCCAAATGTGGTGGTCTCGAAGGCGCCCCAACCCAAATGCAAGTCGATGTCTGAACGACTTTCCTTGGCCCCAGCTGGGGGCAAGGACATCAACACCGACAAAGCAACAAGGCCTCTCGAGCAAGTTCCGGCGGTGCCTTTGACAACTGCTCGATTGGGTATCTTCTCTAAGCTCCCCATCACTCAGCCTAAGGCGGCTTCCCGGAGAGCAGAAGCCTGCCAAGCGCTCAAGGCAGAGAAACTGAGGAAGAAGCGGCTCAGTCACAGAGCCAACAAAAGGGCTAGGGCTCCGGCCATGTTAGAATTTGTGAATTTCCAAAGTCCGGACCGCTCCGCGAAACCAGCTGCCAGTGATGAAAGAATGGCTGAATGTGTTATCCATACTGTCTACATGGCCGTATATGAATAAACGAACCCTCCTCTTCTTCACAGCCATGGTGATGATATGGTTGACGCTACCCGGCATCAGCTCGATCTAAATGATGAAGAGCCCGCTCAGGCCGATAAGCCAGAGGAGCCCGTGGTTCCTGCAGAATTGAGCTCAGGCAATAAAGATTACCCGGTTGTCATAGCCGGAACTACAGAACAAGCACTATTCCAATGGCTTCAAAGGCAATTTCAGGACAGGGATGAGAAGATGGCCGAGGTCTATTCCAAAGTCGACGAGCTGGCAAACGTCGTGGCAGATCTCGCGACCCAAGTCGCCCGATTGCAATTACAGCAGAATCAAATTTTGGCTCATGAGCCAGGGATTGATACCCGGGGGCAGCCAACTGATATCCCTTTCAACCTAAAAGCGGAGCGCCTTCGCGAAAAACTGCCGCAATCAGCCTCCATTCCCTCCGATACATAAGCCGGGGGGGAATCGCCTCTGAAAGAGAAGCTGGAAAAGGTCTATTCCTTCAAGAGGGAAAAGGTCCACAAGATATTCAGGGACGCCCTAAGAAACGGTCTACAACTGCCAGAATCAAAGAGACCGCAAGAAGGGAATATGACCGACGACCCAAAATATTGCCCCTATCACAGGGTGATAGGTCATGCCATTGAGGACTGCTTCGTCTTCAAAAATTGGGTCGAAAGGCAATACAAGACGGGGGAGATAGAACTGTCTAAAGGCGTGTTGGTAAACAGTCAAGCTACGACCGCCGACTTCACACAAATAGAGACCGAAGCCTTTCGGGAACCTAACCCTCCCAGACACATGCAGGGCGAACCAAAGACTGATCGGCCTCAGGGACCGGCACCAGTAAAGGCACCTACTCCAATGGAAAGAAAGAAGAAGGTATACTCCTTCAGGAGGGATGAAGTCCGCAAAATATTCATGGACGCCTTGAACGGCGGTCTGCAGCAGCCTGTTCCAAAGAGGCCATAGGAAATGAACATGACCGGCAATCCCATATACTGCCCATATCATAGAGTGGTGGGTCATACCATCGAAGACTGCTATATTTTCAAAGATTGGGCAGAGGACCAATATAAGCTTGGAAAAACCTCACAATCCTCGGATGTATCGGCAAGCCACAGAGCTAGGTCATCAACACAGCTCCGCCAAGATCAAAGTTCAAGGAGCTGGGATAAGCAAAGAGGACCACCACGTCGTTAAACTGGGAACACCCGCAGACCACCAAGTCTTTAAACTGGAAATAATCGACCACCACGTCATTAAACCGGGAACAATCGACCTCTAAGTCGTTAAACTGGGAATGTAAAAAAAACGTGTAAATAAACAAAAACCGTGTAAATAAAAGAAAAATAAAGAAAACCCGAAATGGCGCAAACTCGTGAAAAAGAGATGAAATACACTCACAAAGTCCTCTCGACTTTGTGAGGAGAAAATCCCCGCGTGAGATCCTTACGACTCACAAAGGAGCAACACACTTGGGAGTCCCCACGACTCCTAAGGAGAAAATACACCTACGAGATCCTTTCGACTCGTAGGAAGAAAATGCTTTTATGGGACCCTTACGGCCCATAAAATTGAGAAGCCTTAGGCGATAGGGATCTAAACCTGTCTCCTAAGCCACCAATTCCCAAATCCTCCCGAGGCAAATGATGAGTTGCTCCTGGCATAATTCCAGTGCAGCAATGCAGGTGCCAAACAAAAAAAACCAATTCCCAAATCCTCTCGGGGCAAATGATAAGTTGCTCCTGGCATTATTCCAGTGCAGCAATGCAGATGCCGACAAAAATACCAATCCCAAAATTCTCTCATGACAAATGATGATTCGCTCCTGGTACCATATTTCGGTGTGGCGATGCTGATGTCGACTCAAATCAAACAAATCAAACCAACCAATTCCAACATCGACCTCTGCGTCAACAAGCGACACTCTGCATAGGGGAAACGTCCAACACAGACACTCCGCATCAGGGAAACGTCCAACAACGACACTCCGTAATGGGGAAACGTCAAGCAGACACTCCGTCTCGGGGAAACGTCAACCAGCGACACTCCACGCCGGGGAAAAGTCGATCAGCGACACTCCGTGCCGGGGAAAAGTCAACCCGACACTCCGCGCCGGGGAAAAGTCGATCAGCGACACTCCGTGCCGGGGAAAAGTCAACCCGACACTCCGCGCCGGGGAAAAGTCGATCAGCGACACTCCGTGATGGGGAAAAGTCAACCCGACACTCCGCGCCGGGGAAAACTCGATCAGCGACACTCCGTGCCGGGAAAAAGTCAACCGGCGACACTCCGCGCCGGGAAAAAGTCGATCATCGACACTCCGTGCCGGGGAAAAGTCAACCCGACACTCCGCGCCGGGGAAAAATCGATCAACGACACTCCGTGCCAGGGAAAAGTCGATCAACAACACTCCGTGCCAGGGAGAAGTCGATCAGCGACACTCCGTGCCGGGGAAAAGTCAACCCGCGACACTCCGCGCCGGGGAAAAGTCGATCAGCGACACTCCGTGCCGGGGAAAAGTCAACCCGACACTCCGCGCCGGGGAAAAGTCGATCGGCGACACTCCGTGCCGGGGAAAAGTCAACCCGCGACACTCCGTGCCGGGAAAAAGTCAACCAGCGACACTCCGCGCCGGGGAAAAGTCGATCAGCGACACTCCATGCCGGGGAAAAGTCAACCAGCGACACTCCGCGTCGGGGAAAAGTCGATCAGCGACACTCCGTGCCGGGGAAAAGTCAACCCGACACTCCGCGCCGGGGAAAAGTCGATCAGCGACACTCCGTGTCGGGGAAAAGTCAAACAGCGACACTCCGTGCCGGGGAAACGTCAAGCAGACACTCCGTGCCGGGGACACGTCAGCAAGCGACACTCTGCATCGGGGAAACGTCCAACACAGACACTCCGCATCAGGGAAACGTCCAACACAGACACTCCGTAACGGGGATACGTCAACCAGCCGATACTCCACCTCGGGGAAACGTCAAGCAGACACTTCGTGCCGGGGGCACATCGACAACAGACACTCCGTCTCGGGGACACGTCAACCAGCCGATACTCCGTCTCGGGGAAACGTCAAGCAGACACTCCGTGCCGGGGGCACATCGACAACATACACTTCGCCTCGGTGAAACGTCGACCAGCGACACTCCGTGCCAGGGACACGTCTACCAAATCGCTCTGGATCAGAGCGTCGACCGTCCATGTCGTAAAAAGGGCAGTGCATCCCAAAAAGTGGGAACCAAAGCAAGTCTCCTCCACGTGAAAAAATATCCATCAATTTCATGCACACGACCCACATATGCTGTGTGCATTTATTGATGGGGGCAATTTGTTGGGGTAAACATTTACACCCCGGTTGACCGAGTCAAAGTCAAGGTCAACCCCCAAGCTAGGTGGGCCCAAGCCCAGGTCAAGCGGGCCCATGCCCAAGTCGAGCCCGCGGCCAGCCTCCCCATGCCAACAACAAAAATCATGTAACAAATAATTTTTTATGTAATTTTTGTGCATGAATGTATGCAAAATGGGCATAAAGCAAAATTTTTGTAAGCCCATGGCTTATGTGCAAAATGAAAAGGCACATGAGCCATGGGATAGGCAAAACGCCATTTTGAAAAGCCCAAGGGGCTGTATGCAAATTTGTAAGCCTATAAAAGGCAACACGATGAATAAAAAAATAACACTTTCATTCTCTCAAAAAAAACCTAGGGTTTGTATTTCTTTCCCTTTTCTGAAGGGCTCAAACCTTCTTCTTTCTTCTGAATTAAATCAAGAGTTTTACTCTTCCTTTTCAAAAACAAAATAGTTTTTCACTACCAAACCCACAAAGGGGAACTTGGATCTGTCACTAGATCTCAAAAAGGAGAGATTTTGAGATCTCACATCTCTTGATCTTCAAGATCCAGCTCACAGAGGAGGAGAAAGAAGAACATCTTTCACTAAACCAAAAAAAAAGTAAACACTCAGGAGTCCAACTCCTCTCTGATTTCTCTGCCGAGAAATTTTTTTTAGGCTAAAAGCCTCTTTTTCTCGCCGGTGCTCAAGCGCAGAGCGTCCGCGTGCTGACACGTGGCGCGCTTGCGCTCAAGCGCAGGTCGCCCCGGTGCCGACACGTGGCGCGCTTGCACTCGAGCGCAGGTCGTCCCGGTGCCGACGCGTGGCGCACTTGCACTCGAGCGCAGGTCGCCCTGGTGCCGACACGTAGCGTGCAAGCGCTCGAGCGCAAGTTGCCCCCGTGCCGACACGTGGCGCGCTTGCGCTCCAGCGCAAGCGCTCGAGCGCAAGTCGTCTTCATGCCGACACGTAGCGCACTTGCGCTCCAGCACTCTACGTTCGAGCGCAAAGCGCCCACGTGGCGCGCTTACGATCAAGCGCCCGAGCGCAAAGCGCCCACGTGCCGACACGTGGCGCACTTGCGCTCCAGCACTCTGCGCTCGAGCGCAAAGCGCCCACGTGCCGACACGTGGCGCGCTTGCGCTCAAGCGCCTAGGCGCTGGCCCCACGCATCCTTTGGATGTCTTTCCCCCCTTTATTTATATATACATGTGTGTATATATATATGTATACATATATACACATACACATACACTACGACACTGTTCCTCTTAGAAAAAAATTTCTAACGGGACGCTGCCCCGCAACCCGCAAGGGGGCTGCTAGCCCTCTTGACCCCCAGCCCGCTATCCGGGTAGCGGGACCCCCGTAAAAACTCTGCGTGGCTCTCGATATATCCAAAACCCCCCTTCAAAACACAACACACGTCCACTGCATATCGAGTTCGCATGACCAGTTTAACCCGTCAATCGGAGATTCCCTCGCTCCAAAGACGAGGGGTAATTAACGGCAGTTTAGTCCGCAGCTGCCGAAGATTTGGATCCCCAGAATCATTAAACCCCGGCCTACCCTAGGCAGGGGGAATCTGTAGTACGTCTGACAAGCGTGCACGTATTCCCATCTCAATGGGGTGACGAAAAACACCCTACAGAGATATCTATTATAGAGCAGCTTTTCCCCCAGTCGAGGGGACGCGGTCGTATTCCCCTATACGATGGTCCCGTTATTCTTTCGCAGTCCGGTTCCAAAAGAAATACTTCAAGTTCGTCGACCGGTTACTTTAACTAACAATCGGTTGAGACACAATGGATCAATGAGCTAGAGGGGCAGCTCAGGAAGAAGGATGAAGCAAATAAGAAAAGGGCAGAAGATGAAGCGGCTTGGAGAGCTCAAATGAAGGCGCGGTGGGAACAATTCTCGCAACAGTACGTTCCACCTCCGCAATCGTGGCCAGCACAAGATCGATTGCCACCGCAACCGGCATATTACTCTCCTTCGACACAGCGACAGCATTACCCTCCCCCATCACAGGGAACGTCGTACTTTCCTTATCCTCCGTCTCCGCAATCACAAGAAGGGTACTGCTCTCGGCCTCCGCCACAGAATCCTTATTACCCTAACCTTCCGCTACATGAACCGTATAACCCTGATCAGCCGATCCCATAGGAAGGGTTATTAGGTAACTTTTTTTCGTTGGAGGACTTCGACGACATGAATCAATACTATTCAAGAAGAGCTTCTGATGGCGATAGTAGCGGTGGGAGTTAGTAAGGTACGTATAATTATTATTTACAAAAGTTTGAGCATACAATTAAACTGTGTTGAGTTTTGATATTTAAAATTCATATTGTGTATTCTTAGGGTTCTTATAAGTCAACGGCGAAAGGAACATGTTTTAACGATAGAAGTGGTGGGAGTTAATGAGGTGTGTGTGTGTGTGTGTGTTAGTGTTATATATAGTTATATAGGATAGCTAATATTGTTTCGAAGATTATGATTTGGGTTCGTATATTATATTTATTTGTTTCGATTCACAGGGTTAAGTAAGGTGTGGTTGCGGGTGATTTGGAGATTTTTTCGCATTGTTGGACATATATATAGCATATGTATCGTGTTATTCGTATTCAAAATAATTTAGTTTATGTATGTTTGTTTATTAAGAATTTAGTTCATATGTGTTTGATTGAGTTGTTGATATTGGTGGATATATCGTGGATAATGTTTATATGCTGGTTTGTATACATATGTGTTCGTATTTGTTGTTGATCTTGTTGGATATGTTATGAATTGTGCATATATATTGATTTGTATGCGAAACGCTATTATGGTGTAATATATTGTGATTTTGTGTATTATTGTAATGAATATAGTATTTTTCTGTAATTTTTTTGAGGAAAAATAGGTATTAGCGACCATATTTGTTGTGTGCAAAATATTATTATTTTTAAATACAAATGGAACATAGCCCCCTACTAAAACCAGTTGGAATGAGACACCGTCGCTTAATGTTTAAACAACATCAGACCCCCTCCCCCCCCCCCTCCCCCCGCTCCCCCACCCCCACACACACAAGGAAAAAAGGAAAAGTAAAGAAGGAGAAGAAATGGCAGTCTTTACAGCAATACGAACTGCTTCTTTTCTTGCTTCATGCTCATGTCCTACCAAGCTTTGGTGGGGCGATTGTTCAATATAATAGGTGCAATATATCCGTAAATTAGTGATAGTTGGAATTCTAGATCCATTTCGTATGGCTTTGTGTGGCTCATACTAAAATTTGTTTTTCTCTCACGACCGAAAACATATGGACATCACGCACGTTACCTTTTTGCTCCATGGATTCCGACTGCAGTAAATCTTTTTATTTAGGAAAAGCAATCCCCGCGTACAAATTGAACCGGCAACACCTTATTCAAGGGAGTAGAATTTTATCAAAGGACCATGTGTTTTGGTTCCAAAGGCATTGAATCACAAGCACATGCTTTTGGTTTCCATTGCCCAGAAAATGCGACTATGGACAGGATGTGGGCCTAAAATATAGGGACTAACTGTGAATCCATCTATTATTCCAGCTAATTTTTTTGGTACTGTTTTTTTTTTCTTGCCGCTGGACTGCAGGTCCTGACCTATGCACATAACATACACCGCATCCACATACACCACATACGCACACCCAGAGACCTATGAATTAGGCCAAAAACCTTAATGCGTGGCCCGCTACCGTTCTAGCTAGTTAATATTACCATATACACAGGATTGAGGGGGGAATAGAAAATGATGGGCATCTTATAAAAAGATACGATGATGAAAACAACGCATATCGTATTATACCATTATCCTACCAACATGTGACCCATCTTCTATCTTGTACGTAGAGTAGTTTATTTTTCTATTGTTAGCTGCGTGTCTTAAACTTGTGATCTTCTTATCGTAATTATCACGTCTTAACCAATTGTCCCATTTTTATGACTCCGCCATATTATCTCCTGTAAATAATGAATACAGGCATCGTTTATCTTTCGCGTTGTTTTTTAAATTATTTTTCCGTTAAACTTTTCCGTCATGAATCACCCAATACTTACAATGATTAAAAAAAAGAGAATATATGGAATGATAATCTAAGACAAAATTTAAAGACCGCGGTCTATATAATAAATGGTTTTTGCATGTACATATTATACTTTTTTGTATGCTTGAAGATGCAAGGTTCTTGCATATCACCATTAATCCTCGTACATTATGCTCATCAGTAAATGAAAAATGGAAAACGGAAACACACGATAGGTCATTTTTTTTGGCTCATGGTTGAAAAACTTTGACAAGGTTAAACGCCGTCAATCAGCCGCTAAACCTCGAAGGGGGAGTGGGCCCCTGACAACGCTAGAAGAGAATGTCCATCTGTTCCTTTCCAAGGAGCAGTAAACTTTTGGGCTTCGAATTAACTAAAAGCGACAGGCCCGTATTAACGGTTCCGTTTAATGCTCCGTTAATTCCGAAAGGCGTCCCATTTTCATGAAGAGAATTGTATCGTTGCGCGATACAATAAATTCCAATTACAGCCTGTTATCAATCACGTGAAGTCGTTATCAGTGCCAGTTGGCAGTTTGTTATCGAAACGGCATGGGTTTTGATTTGGGCTTTATAAGATCTCAAACCCATGGGATGGATTGGGCCCATGCCTCAACTCTCGGGTCATGGCTTACATCCGTGTTCATGCACTTGCTAGTGTCCACGGCTCGCTCCACTTACTAGTGTCAATGTGTTTTTTTTTTATCTCAAACCCATGGGATGGATTGGGCGTATAACATATCTGGTGTGATCCTGATATGTTAACGAATGGACTGAAGCTGAGTATTTCGGTGCATCGCCTCGTTATCTCAGCCCAAACAGATATTTGGTGAAACCAAAACTGGCTACACCGGAGTTGTTTAACATGTGGTTGACTCGTATAACTCGGGTTACAGGTCTAAATGCACCGTCCGTTTAAACTTTGCCATTATACTATAGCCCATGTCTCATGCTTTTGAAGAAGGATGGTATCACGCGAACCTAAACCAACTTTGGGCCAGGAAAATCCTTTTTAGGATCATGTTAAAAAAAGAATCATGACCGAGCATATGCATTTGTTCGTTTTCGACCGTGTTATCAGTCTATGGTTCCAATTTTCAATCGGGTCGGATGTAATCAATAACACCCGCCGAAATCACAAACATGCATAAATATCATTAACGTTATAAAACAATTGGGTGAAGTATAAGACAACTGCCCATCTTCTCATGAAATCTCATAAATACCAAGTAAAACTGTTAATATCAGATAACTCTAAACAACCGGTCGCTTTGGAATATATGGTATGACAAATCAACCGTCTGATTTCAGTAATGTTTCATCTATACTTCATCCATATATATTCTGCGATTAAAGTCAATTGTCACGGTATAGCACAGCTAACACCCTAAGCGGTCGGATCGTAATCGAACGGTCCTCGATCATATTCCTTTCTCTTCCCCCCCCCAAAAAACTTTTCTTTCTCTTACTTCAATACTAACCACACATCTCGAAACGCACGGTCACGATTACACCTCATCATTGTTCATGACCTTTCTGCTCGTTCAAGGGGAGCACCAAATTTAATGACACATAAATCCACGTGTCGTCACCTGATTGTCAAATCCAAAATGCTCCTGATCCCCAAACACATCATTAATTGCTCTTTAATAAAGCAGAGGATAAAAGGTCGGACATTAAACTACACAATTAATCTAATCCTAGATTTAACGGCGTTATTTAACGGCGAGGGGCGACGTCAGCTGGGCCCCATGGCGTCTGAATGGGATTACCTTCCCGGTGCCAAAGGAGTAACTTTTGCTTCTCACAGTAAAAAGGGAAGAAAGCGACGGCTGAGAGATCCCCTGGGGCCCACACGACGACGTTAGATTTGCCGTTAACAGGAGCTAACGGAGGAGAAATGAAAAGAGAGCCATCAATATGCTGTCCTTCTGTGATAGTGACGTGTTCAGCTTTTATTCCTAAATACAACCAAAAATATCTTAGCAACTATTTATGCGGCAGTATAATTATTTTTTGCTATCATAATTCTACGTCAATTAAAACATCAAACAGTATTTGGTTCCCACGTATCTGTTTTAGAACAGTGCGACTAATAAATGCCACCAACTTCTTCAAACAGTCTATCTAACTGAGGTTTTCAATGATGGAAGAACATTTGAGATTTGAGTTTAATTGAGCATGGTCAAATTAGATCGACTATTGGAATATTTTGTCTATGGGTTAAAAAAACGAGAGCCGGATAAATACAAGCCAAGTTCTATAATGATGATACTCAATATTGGCGTTCTCCATGATCAGGACACGTGGCGGATGACGTGTCCCTGAACTCAGAAGAAAGGGACCACTGGGGCCGACTAAGCCACCACTGTACCTGACCTGCAAGCACAAGCTGGCCCTCCTCGGAGCCCCCCGCAAATTGGCCTCCTAGGCCTCTCAGCTCGTCCCGAGCAGCTACAGGACCAAGACTCCTAGGCCCTCTTACTCGTCTCTGAGCTCCCCAGCCGAGACCATCTTTCTCGGTCCCTCCGACCGACCGACTCCACCACTCACAAGCGTAACAGCCGCTCCGCAAATCTCGCCACGCGCAGATTCTCCCGCCAGCAACATCCACATTCCACGCCATCACGATCTCCATTAATGGGCGATCCGCTCTTTACGCGGGCATGACGTCGGGAGCGTAACTGCCGGCGAGATTCTCACGCCTGCTGCTGCGTGCTGCCGCCACTATATAAACCCCTATCACAGAGGGGTCAAGTAAGCGATTTTTAATTCCACTTAGCCATTACTCTGCTCGGATCTCGTACTAACTTGATCGTCGAAGGGTCCTCGGTAGTACCAAACCATCCCGGGACTTCTTTGCTGATACTCGGCGTTAAACTCCTCAAATCACCAATCTCCTCAAAACCCATTGAGACCCGCACGTAACAGGAGATCACCTTTCAAATCCACCGGGAGATCGACGGAAGACAACATCTTGAAGGGTCACACTAGTGCCCGGCCAACATCCGTGGCCAAATGCGGAACAAAATTTTTTATAGCGAACATAAATTTGGCGCTAAAATAACACTAAAGCCGGATCTTTACCATAAACCTAACTAGCAAAAGAAGGGTTCTATCTACTATGATAGAAAGTTATACCTAAGTCTTGAACTCCTTCCCTTCTTGTGTTGCTTCTCCTTGTTCTGAGCTATTTGGAGTGGTATAGATGGCTCCTCCTCACCGTCTTCTCTTTGCCAAAGAAAGATCGACCCGAAGGCCTCTACCTTGAGCTCCAACCTCTATCTTGAAGTAACTAACGTGCTTGGTGTACTAGACTAAGAACCCTAGAGTGAGTAAAGAGCTGTTTTAGTGGTTAGGTCTCATAAAGCTCTTGATTTTCAACTCATGAAATAAGAGAGCCTTGAGAGAGGAAAAGGAGAGAGCTTGCAAGAGAGAGAATGTATCATGATAGAATGAGGAGATAGCTCTCATATGATGAAAAAGAATAATGATAATTTTAATTAAGATAAATTGTCGTGGTTGATGTTGATTTGACCATTATCATGTCACAATTAATGCTAAGCATGCTCACAAAAAAATCTAAGTCAACATGGGTCAACAAAATCAAATGGTCACACCAATTAACCATGATACAATTATCTCTAATTAAAACTCATTAATCAATTTCCTCCATCTCATTATGGTTTTAATCAAGTCAATGGTCAAAACCCTAATGAGGTTCCTCTGCCTCTGTCAACTGTGTATACACACCTGCATCCGTGCTCCGAGGAACAAGAATACAATGAGACCGAACCAACCCAAAACTAAATACTAGGATTTGGCTTAAACCAAAGCCCACTAGTATCAACTGCCCGAACACCGAACACGCACAAGTACGCATATGTGAACGAACCCTGTCGTAAAACCATACGACCTCTATCTCATTTCGCCCAAAGGTGAACAACCCTTTGTGTGGGACTCTAAAGACTCGACACTACGCTGGTAGTGGGTTTAACCACAGGCCGCAAGCGGCACTAGCTATACGTAACGGTCCCCAGGTAGATGCCGATAAGAAGACCGATGAGGTGAACCCATCCGAACTCCTACCGAGCCTGAATGCGACAATCTCCGTACAGTTCGGTCTGTTCGCCTAAGAGTATAGCATGTCGGTCCTAGGGGGCGGTAAACGTCAGACCCTTAATAGTGGTACAAGTCGTGTCGGAGTGTAGCCCAGAACACCCTGAGAAACTACTGGAAACACTACCAGTAAATCTCGCTTGCCCTGGCCAGGGACTTTGTGTAATGGCTCTTCTAGACACAGCGCGATATCAACCCCCAATACCGGGAGAGACGAATCCTGTCTAACCGCCACTGCCTCTAAGTGCTTCGGGACTGCCCCAACTACTACCTGTTTGCACGACTCAATAGAGCCGTGGTAGGGTAGCAATCAAAGAACGGTGGGAACACACTTGAGTCGAAGTAGCAATATCAAGCCAACGGATTAAGCTGTACTCATGTCACCTGGGAACTGCTAACTGACGATAGGTATAATACCAACCAACAGTTCCCGACGAGTCATATCCAGTATACTCGTAACCTAACGAGCACCTGCATACTATCTCCAGTACAATGTACTGATAGCTGTGGGACAGACTATCTCCCCTGCTGGGATGAGAAGCGTATGCACCAGTCTATTCTGGAGTATCGATGCCATGTCTCGATAATCCTACGACTAGGGACATGTATAAGGATGTGCTTATAGACTACCCAGCCCCCACTAGTGTGATCGCAATCACAACGCCCGTAGTCAAGCAAAGATCCTAAGGTCTCCATCAATATGTATTAGCGATATGTTAAAAGAAACATATTCACATATTAAGATAGATACAAACCAAGTAGTATACTGCAATATCGAGCAAGACTGTCGTCAATCCATGTATATATCCTAAGCTTCCAAAATGTAATATACAAACTAGTACTATACAATAATGGCCTCTAGGGCATACATACCCAACAATCTCCCACTTGCACTAAAGGCCAGTAATTGGTGTACCGCATACCCAACGTCTGCACTAAGGTCAGCTGCTGGCGTACCACATACCCAATAGCTCAAAAAGTCGCTCGAACTGTGTTTGAGGGAGGGCCTTTTTGAATGGATCCGCCGTGTTGTCTTCGGTGTCCACTCTCCGTACCTCGATCTCCTGGTGATCAATGATCTCCCTGATCAGGTGATACCGCCTTAAGATGTGTCTGGATTTCTGATGGGACCGTGGTTCCTTCGCTAAAGCTATAGCCCCATTGTTATCGCAATACAAAGGTATTGGGTCAACAATGGACGAAACCACCTGAAGATCACTAATGAACTTCTTCATCCAGACCGCTTCTTTTGCGGCATCGCTTGCAGCAATGTATTCAGCCTCCATCGTCGAGTCTGCGACGGTATCTTGTTTGGAACTCCTCCAACATACCGCCCCTCCGTTGAGGGTAAACACAAAACCCGAGACAGACTTGCTGTCGTCCTTGTCGCTCTGGAAGCTTGAATCGGTAAAGGACTCGACCCTGAGATCTCCATTACCGTAAACCAGGAACATCTCCTTAGTCCTTCTTAAGTACTTGAGAATGTTCTTCACTGCTGTCCAGTAGTTCTCACCTGGGTCTGACTGATACCGGCTCACCACGCTTAGTGTGTAAGCTACATCCGGTCTTGTACATAGCATCGCATACATTATTGATCCTACCACCGAAGCGTAGGGTATAGTGTTCATGCGAACCCTCTCCTCGTCAGTCTTGGGAAACATCTTCTTGGAGAGGGTGATTCCGTGCAATGCGGGTATATTACCGTGCTTGGAATCTTCCATACTAAATCTCTTTAGTACGGTCTTTATGTACCGGGACTGCGAAAGTCCCAGTAATCTCTTAGATCTATCTCTGTAGATCTTGATCCCCAGAATGCACGAGGCATCACCCAGGTCTTTCATGGAGAACCATTGTGACAAGAATAGCTTGACCGATTGTAGCATAGGAATGTCATTTCTATCAAAAGAATGTCATCCACGTACAAGACTAGGAATACGACAGTTCGTCCTACAATCTTCTTATATATACATGGCTTATCTTCGTTCTTGATGAAGTCAAATTTCTTGACTGCTTCATCAAAACAGATGTTCCAGCTCCGCGATACTTGCTTTAATCCATAAATGGATTTAAGCAACCTGCACACCTTCCCGCTGCTCCCACAGTCTACAAAACCTTCTGGCTGATTCATATAAACGCACTTATCCAAACTGCCGTTTAGAAAAGTCGTTTTTACGTCCATCTGCCAGATCTCACAGTCATGGAAGGCAGCAATGGCAAGTAGGATCCGAATGGATTTGAGCATAGCCACTGGAGAAAAAGTTTCATCATAGTCCACACCAGGTCTTTGACGAAAACCTTTTGCAACGAGTCTAGCCTTATAGGTTTCCACCTGCCCATTTACACCAAGTTTCCTTTTGTAGATCCATTTGCATCCAACGGGTTTTACCCCAGGTGGAGCAATATCCAAGGTCCACACTTTATTGGTGTACATGGACTCCATTTCGGATCGCATAGCATCCAGTCACTTATCAGAGTCCCTACCGATAATGGCCTGCCTGAAACTGGTAGGATCATCTTCTTCGAAGATGCAATCCTCTCGATCCCCGTCTATGAGAAAACCATAGTATCTCTCGGGCGGATGAGAAATCCTACCAGATCTGCGGAGTGGCTGAGGTTCGTCGGGTATAACTGAATCTAGCGGTTCCACCAAATCTTCAGTTATAGTTTGTGTCTCTGGAATTTCATCCAGTTCTACCGTGTTGCCACTAATATTTTTAACAAGAAATTCTTTTTCCAAAAATGTGGCATTCCTAGAAACAATATTCTTCTGTTCCTCTGCATGGTAGAATAGATACCCATTAGAATCTTTTGGGTATCCCACAAACTTACACAAAACTGACGGTGCCTTAAGTTTGTCTGGGTTCTGCTTTTTGACATAAGCCGGGCAACCCCAAATCTTAATACGTTTAATATACAAACTCTTACTACTCCATATTTCATACGGAGTCTTAGGCACGGATTTGGATGGAACTTGATTTAAAAGATGTGTTGTTGTTTGAAGTACATATCCCCAGAATGAAAGAGGTAACTCGGTATTACTCATCATGGAGCGAACCATATCCAATAGGGTACGATTCCCCCGCTCCGATACACCGTTGTGCTGTGGTGTATACGGAGGAGTAAGTTGAGAGAGAATTCCATTCTCTTTTAAGCATTCTAGGAATTTCGTGGTTAAGTACTCCCCTCCTCTATCCGATCGGAGGATCTTGATACTTTTGCCAGTCTGGTTCTGTAACACCTTAGGATTTGTATTTGTTTTAAATTGAGTTGTGTTTGGTGTTGACTTGTGAGAGAGAGGGAGTGGGCATCATGGCCCATGCTTGGCTTTAATGAAGAGAGAGAGAGAGGAGGGTTGACATTTGGACCTTGAGTGTTTCCTCTCATTTACTTGCATTTCTCTCAAACACTCACACACTCACACACACACACTTACCTCAGCTCCAGAAACCCCAGCAGCAGCAGCAAGCACAGCAACAGCAACACCTGAGGCCAGAAGCAGCAGCAGCAGCATGAGAGCAGCAGCAGCAAGAAGCAGTAGCAGCAGCAGCAGAGATCAGTAGCAGCAGCAGCAGTGAACAGCAACAGCAGCAACTGCAGCTTCTCCCCTCCATTTCTTCTGCTTCCTTCAGCTACCTAGGGTTAAGTATGAGGTATAATTCCTAAACTTACTCCCTAGCTTGCTTAGTTAGTGTAGTTTTGCATCGGTTAATGGTTTTAAGTGCGTTTTAGTGTGATATGGAGTGTTAGTGGGAACCTTGTGCTAATGAGGTGTAAATTGGTTTCAGTAGGATAATTGAGGTTTGTTGAGACCCTATTAGCTTAGCTTAACCCCTATTACACTAAAATACCACCAGTTTCCCTAATTGATGCAATTTATCGTATTTGTGCAAAATTTGAGTTTTCTGGAACTGCTATTGACCCGGTGAGTTCAGAATGAAATTGAGGATACTGGAGTATAGTGGTGATGTGCTGATACCCTATATTTAACCCGACCCCCTAACTGCTACAGTAGGCCGCCAATTATTTCGTTCTGGCCGCCAATTGTGGCCAGATGGGTAGGGTTTGGGTTAGGGTTTGGTCCTGTTGGTGTCTGCTAGTGTGTAGGGTTCTATGATATATATATTTTTGTAAATCTAGTTCTGTAGTAAAATCTGGGACCAAATACCTATTTTTGCCATTTTTCTAAACCTTCGCGACACGCGTGATACGTGAGTAGGTTTGGGGTTTCTGCGTATCGCGACGCGTCGGGGTAGTTTCAGGTGCGTGATCACACGTTTTAGCGTATCGCGCACACGCGCGATTGGTTTGCGACACGGGTTTCTAGTTGGACTGTAGTGTCACATTTCTGTGAAATTGAGCTTATGTGTGATATGTGTTATGTGATTCTAGGTTCGCAGGCCAGTGAGACGGACGCTGCGAAGAAGGGCAAGCAAGTTGTTGGATACACTTAGCGCGAGACACGGTAAGTAGATTTCACATCTACGGGGATATCGCCCCCATGGCGTTATGCGTCAGGGCTGATAGGACCTTATTACTATATGTTGCATTTACCCCATAGACTGTCATCGCATGTTGCATTCCCTGCTACATATATATATATATATATATATATATATATATTGCTTAGAATTGATAGAACACCGCACTATTACTAACGGTTTATGTTGCACGGGCACTATTTTGCATGCTACACACACACCGTTAGTAATTGCCATACCACACTCACTGTAGAGCTGCCAGGATTATGTGGTTATAGTTCATCTTACATGTGATTGATTATGATTTCCTAGAAATTGGAGCCGCATGACATCTTTAAAAAACGGAAACTATTTTAAAAGCGGTTTTCCCTTATACACCTACCATGGATTTATTACATTGTACCTCGCATTGGATTTATTTATTAGCGATGGATTTTCATGTGATTTCTGGTTTTGAGGACCGTGGAATTATTTAAGAAAAGATGCACTATTTTGAAAAACCCGGTACCTCGTGATATGATATTTTGGTGCGTCCACCACGCGTTTTCTCGGTGCTGAGACGTGTGCTTGAAACCCGATTCGAGGAGTGGATGTTCCGTTTGCGGGTTCGTGGTGGGCCCGGTATGGTTCCCCTCGGCGAGATGATCGATGGGTTTTGCCGATTGAGCCTGGAGGTGGGCGAGTACCTACCGGTGATTGGTTGGACCTGGCAGTTGTCCGGAGGATACTGGCCAGAGTCGAGAGATGGATGCGGGATGATCCGTACTGCCGGGGCCGAGGGCTGATACCGCAGATGGACCCCGCGGGCCGATCCGGACTGACGGAGCCCGATATACGAGGATTTGCGTGTCGATGCTGGACACTAATATTTTATGATATTTTGGGTGCCGATGTTGGGCACTCGTGATTTCTCAGAGATATACAGGATTTGAGGGCCGATGGGTGTGCCGGCGCCTGAGTGTATTTGGGATTTGGGTGCAGCCTGAGGCACCGCCTATTGTTTTCCATGTTGACATATTCCATATAGATGTTATGTATCCCATGTGTTCCCCTCCGAAAGGCGGCGCACAGGACCGCGTTAGTCCTGACGCTGGGATTCGGGGCAGATGCTATTTGGTTTGATCCGTCCACCTCTCCGAAGATACCAAGTTGATTTATGGCACCTTGTATCGGAGGTTTAGACGGATGCGGCCGATGTAGCAGACTTCGTCAGATTCCCCCTCAGGATGAGGGGTTTTTGATTGTGGGGACGCTCTTCCCTGCAGGCGCAAGCCCCTGCAGTTAATTACGCTACCGCGTCGCGGTAACAACTTTCTCCTTCTCCAGAATTTCACTTCGTGTCGTGTGTGTTTGTTTTGTTTGTGGTTGCCCGTGGATTGTATACGGAGACTGAGTAATGCCGTCGCCCGTAGGGCGTGGATTAGTCCAAATCCGCATTTACTTAGATTTGGGTTTGGTGTTTTTTGGTTTAAGGATACATTAGTCGCGTTGCGGCTAAGATCAACTTAAACGTTCGTCAAGGATACGTTAGTCCTGTTTTAGACTAAGATCGACCTGACGTAGTGATTGATTTAATTATCTGGCCGTCGGGACTCGTCACCTCTCTGACGTCGTTGAGGGATTACAACGACAGGCGTCAGAGGAGTTCAGAGATGTACCCTTGAACCAAAGTTGATTTGGAGTTTTATTGTTTATTTAAAGATCTAAGGACACATTAACCGTATTTGGAGCTAAGATCAACTTAGACGGGACCGTTTAGATCCGGCAAAAGAGCATTCGGGCTCTATTGCGCCAGTTTAAGGACGTGGTGGTCCATCGCCAGTTTAAGGACGTAGTGGTCCATCGCCAGTTTAGGGACGTGGTGGTCCATCATTAGTTTAAGGACGTTTCGGTCCGATATTAGTTTAGGGACGTCTCGGTCCGGTATTAGTTTAAGGACGTCTCGGTCCGATATTAGTTTAAGGACGTTTCGGTCCAGTATTAGTTTAGGGACGTTTCGGTCCGTTTGGATGTGTGGTCGTTGGGACCCGTCACCTCTCTGACGTCGTTGAGGAATTACAACGAGGGATGTCAAAGGAGTTCGGAGATGTACCCTCGAACCGGTCGTGAATTGGTTTAGGAGAGCCATTTTGCTCAATCCATTTAATTTAAGGACTTACAGCCAGGATTGGGTTAGGTCCAATTTTTTTTATTTATTTTGGGCTCTGCCCGACTAAAAGAAATCAATCCAAACAGGGCTCTGCCCCTTTATTATTTTGCAATTTGATTTGGGCCAGGCCCTTTTAAATAATGAGTTGCATTTATGCAGAACCTCAAGAATTTTCCAAACAGGGCTCTGCCCCTTTATTATTTTGCAATTTGATTTGGGCCAGGCCCTTTTAAATAATGGGTTGCATTTGTGCAGAACCCCAAGAATTTTTCAGATTTAAGAACAAAAGTGCATAGCACTTTTGATCTAAATTTGGATCAAAGGAAAAACAAGTTTTTCTTCTTGTTTTCCCTGATTTCACAGAACCAAGGGTTCACAACAAGTGCAAGGCACTATTTATTTATTTTTATTGAATTATTCATTTTTTAATCCTCTGTTCTTCAGAGATTTTTTTCTCTTCTTCCAAAGAAGTTTTTACCTTTCTTTTATGTTCTTGATTAATCTTCAAGAGTTCTTTCTCTTCTTTTTTTTTGCCAGAAGTTGATTCTTCCAGTTCCTCCCCTCGAATGAGGTCTGGGGTCCTATTTATAGTGCTCACAAATTTGTTGAATTTGTTAACAAGATCTTTTCTGAATGATTTTGGGAATTTTCCCACCGCTGGATCTTTGATCCAAAGGCAGAAGCAAATCTTCTGGTTTTGGAAAGAACAGAAAAGATTTCATTTAAATTTTCATTCTGTTTCTGCGCAACTCCCCAATGAATGACACGTGTCGCGCAGTGGAAGGCTTGTGCAACAGTGCTTGCGCAACTGCGCAGACACGTGTCGCGCAGTTGTGCACTTGCGCAACAGTGCTTGCGCAACTGCGCAGACACGTGTCGCGCAGCAGTGCACTTGCGCAACAGTGCTTGCGCAACTGCGCAGACACGTGTCGCGCAGCAGTGCAATTGCGCAACGGTGCTTGCGCAACTGCGCAGACACGTGTCGCGCAGCGGTGCGCTTGCGCAACTGCGCAGACACGTGTCGCACTGTGGATCGCTTGCGCATTGCGCAACGCACGGAATTCGAAGCGTTGCTTCAGAAAATTTGAATTTTCAAAATCCAAATGAGCCTTGCTCAGATTGGGGGAACAAATGCCCCCCCACCGTTGTGCTTACTTGGCGCGACGTAAGTGCAACGGTGGCGAGATCTTAGCCGTTGGATAAGGGGGGTCAGTTGAAGGGACGCAGGCGCCTATAAATAGGACCCTTGGTCCTTGGTAATTTTTCTTACCATCTTCAAGAATTTTAACTCTCAGAGCCTTGCTCTTGCTTAAAAATTTTCAGAGCCTTGCTCTTGATTTCTCTCAAGAACTTTCAAGTTCAGAACTTAGAATTTCTAGGTAAAAAAAATTAGATTAATTCAAATTAAATTTAATTGATAGAGCCTTGCTCTTGTAGATCTTGGATCTAAAGAAAACCCCTTTGGGATTTCTTCAACAGAGCCTTGCTCTTGGAATCTTTGATCTAAAGAAAACTCCATTGGGACTTCTTCACCAGAGCCTTGCTCTCAAGATTTACAGAGGTCCTGTTCATGGGTTTTGACCCATGAACAGAGCTTTGCTCTTGGAAGAACTGAATTTTTTTTATGAGTTTTCATGGATTTTTCATGATTTTTAAAAAAAACTTCAATTCTTCTAAGTGTTGATGGATTTTTGGTTATTACCACAGAGCCATGCTCTTTTAAGGAATCTTGTTCCCCTGAGACCAGAGTTTGACAAATGTCACTCTGTGACAGAGCTTTGCTCTAAAAGAGGAGATTTTCTCTTTGTCTCTAGGGATTTCCCCACCAATGGGTGTATCCTATTGGGAACTTTTTATGAATTGATAGTCCCATCTAATGATGGGATTGTCTTATTAAATGATGCATATCATCCAGATTTTGTGGGTCCCCCTTTGGTCCCCCACCCACTGCATCACAGTGTGGAACAAGATTTTTATTATTATTTATTTTTTATTTATTTATTTTTTTTAAAATGCCAAGCGTTAGGCCACTAATGATGTATATTTTTTGTCTTTCCACAAAAAACATGTCTGACGACTTGTCTTTTCCCTTCGTTCGCTCGGAAGGAGGGTTCCCCCATGCGCCAGTGGATCGGGTGGTGTTCGCTCTTATTAAAGATCACGATCCTGAGTGCAAAAAGCTCCATCTGTGGGGAAGGTGGTATAGCCAGATCATCCAAGGCCGTCGCAGTTTTAGTTCCGCCGCGCCCTCTGAGCCCATTGTCACGATTCCTTATGCGGACGAACCCCCGGTGAAGTATGCCGTGGAGGTTAAGAATTGGAATTCTGATGACCTCCTTCAACCTGCAATCGGCGCCATCCCCGTGCAGCCGCCGCCGGCGATAGATATGCTGGGGAGGCGAATCTGTCACGGCGAAGCACGCCCTTGGGGACAGGCTTATAACATTGGAATGATCCCGCGACCCCCCGCCGGATATTTGCAGTGGGCCCGGTACATTCTATCGGCGAAGAGGACCCACCTAACGAAGATTGGTCTATACTCGGCCGTCTTCGTCTCGCTCTTCGAGTACCCCTCTCCTCCAACGTGGTGGATAAAGGCCTTCGTTGAACAATGGAATATCCCCACCCATACCTTCCTGATGGCGGATAAGGAAGCCTCTATTTCTTTGGAGGAATTTGCCGAAATTTTAGGTCTGCCAATGAGGGGAGAGCACTACGAGGAGTTGCTCCCTCCTGACGAGTATGTCTTTGCCACCAAGCAGCTGGTATTTGTCTTAACCCCGGAGAATGCCATTCAGCATCAGCATCCGGGTTTGGTGAAGGTGTTGGAGATCTATGAGGAACTCCACTTGGAATCGGGAGACAAGGGCGACAGTTTCGCAGCTTTCATTGCTCGCTTTATCTGTCCGGAGTTCTTATCAGAGCAGAGCGAGAAGTTCGCTCAGCTTGACGACCCCTTTGGTTTCGGTTTGGATCGCCGACCCGTATCGGAGAATAACCAGAGGGATTTCTATCTTCCCAATGCTGCCATCGTCGCTTTCTCGGAAATCGCTGTCCCCGGCATGGATGAGGAAACCTTCTTTATTGGGTTCTTGGGCTTGTGGTTATGCAACTTTGCGCTCCCTATGCACCCGCGCTTCATGCGGCCCTCTGTCTTTTACCCGGCGCATCGGATGGTGGCCGGTCTACAGTTGTCGGTAGGAATTGCTGGGTTAGCTTACCTTTATCATGGACTCAGCGTAGCGGCGGACGCCAATGATCCTGGGGCACAGCCTGCTAACTTCCCGATGCATTACTTTGTTTCTTGGATGGAGATGCACGTGCGAGGGGTGTTTGGCGCCCACAAGACTCCTCCATTCTTCGAGAAGTACAGACTCCTGAGAGTCATACGGTTAGTCGGGGCTTCAATTGTGTTCGCATCCCCGCGGGATTCTAGGGGACTCCTCCTGCGCCCACATTTGGTCGGAGCGACGACTTCTTTCGTGGATAAGGTTATCACCATAGGCTCGGAGACTACTAAGTCGGTGGTGCCCCTACGTGACGAGTTTAAGGGTGGGGCTTCTGTACTGAAGGCTCGGGAAATCCTCCATCTCTACTCCATTCGGCCGGGCTACCTGGTGTTTCGGCAGAATGAGGCGGCTTTGTTTATGAGGTATAATCCGCATCGATTTGCCCAGCAATCAAGCTACAACCAGGGGATCCCGATGGAAGCCTTCTTGGAAACGCCCGTGGTTGGCCCAGCGGGGATAAAGAATGCGATGCATCACTTTATACGGCTTAACACGGGTTCCTATTTCTTCATTAGTGAACCCAGCTGTGTCCCTAAGATGCTTAACTCATATGTGGCCTGGTATGCGCACGCTATGGGCCCAATCATTTTAATGGAGAAACGCCTGCTGGTTGACCGTAGGGGTGCGCTTCCTGGCAGTGATCGTAAGGCTCCCTTGCAGCCAAGGACCCAGGTCACCCTCCCGATAAAAGATGCCGGAGCTGACCGACCACGCGTGTTGGCCCCTCCGCGTGGATTGCCACTGTCTACTACGGTGGATGCACCAACGGCGCCCCGTGCTCCGACAAAGACGGTTAAAGTGGTATCGCCAGAGTCGGGCGCAGGAGTGGATATCGGGACTCGCCGCCCTAAAGAGGCTGCCAAGCGCAAATCCGCTCCGGGTGGATCTAAAGCTGGTGGACAGCAGAAAAAGAAAAAGTCCGCCCTTTCTCTCGATGCGATTCTTAGCCTAGAGCCTGCGGCTCCTCCCAACGAAGGCATAAGTGAATATGGCAGCAACGAGGGCTTCTTGGTAGACCCTGCAGACACTAATTTGGCTGCCGCCATTGCAGCTTCGGAGCGATCGGCGAGGCTCGAAGCGATGTTAAGTAAACTCGCTGAGTCAGGTAATCATCAGCCACTTTCTTCGTCATTTTATTGCACTTTTTATTATTATCTTTAACTGATATTTGCTCCTTTTTCAACAGGTGTTTCTACCGAAGAGGCTATTGCTGCCTCTCTGAAAACCTTCCAGGAAGAGGAGGAGAGGCGTGCCCTGGCAGGTGTTGGTATGCTCCACCCCTTTTCTTTTCTTTTTTTTATAGGGAAAGTTTGTTATTTCTTCTGGTGGTCAATTTAACCTTCTTTTGTTTCTTTACAGGGGCTATATCAGTTGATGCGGGGATCCTTCCCGAGCTTGCCACCGAAGCCCCGGCTCCGTCGAAGCTGCCGCAAGAGCCACGGCTTGACGCAACGACGAGGGATGCTCTGAAAAATCTGGAGGCATCCCTCTATACGGATGAGGATGCTTCACTCAAGGAAGCTCTGATGGCATCCGTCTCAACGGCTCGAGAAGAGCGGAAGCGGTTGAGACGTGAAGCAAAGGCGCGAAAAGCTGCTTTGGCCACGGGAGCGGGCCCTAGCACCATTCCTCACGCTAGTACTCCTTCCGAAGAGCCCCCTGTTGCACTGTCTACTGCTCGTCGGCAAGTGGCACGCGCGGTTCGGAGCGCCAATGATAAATTTGCTTCAGGTAGTACTCCTTTCAGAACCTTGTTGTACGAATTGTAAAGCTATTGGCTCATACGTATCTCATCTTGCAGGGTCAAGTCCAACTGAGGGGGAGGCGGAGACGACCGTCGAACCCAGGGGAGCGGAGGAAGCGGTACTTGCTGAACCCGAACCGACAGTGAGCAACGTTGTCGGGGTCATGGGGCCTGGAGCCGAGATTGAGGGACCTGCCGTGGAGAGGGTCATTGATGTCGCACCTGAAGTGACGGCGGATGAGATGATTGTCTCAACCGAGCCGAAGGCGGTAGAGGACGAGGTGCTTGAGGCTGGGGACCTCGTGGTGCCGATGGACGAGGCAGCTGTGATCGCCGATCCTGAGGGAGCAGCGGGTGAGGCGGCCATGATTCCTGAAGACGGGCTAGGCGCTCCTTCTCAGGAATCTGGCAATGTTCCTATCATAGCCCTCCCTGCCTATGGTCCCCCGCCGCCTGTAGGGCTTGCGAGCATAACAACGGTTCCCCTCGAGTCGGGTGATGAAGCTACAGGCGGTGGCCTTCCGTCAGTGGAGGAAGGGATTGCCTCTGTTTCTGCTGGCAGCTTGTCGGGTAAATTTTGAATGACCAATGTTCTTCGTTTATATATACCTCACGATCTCTTTTAACCAGTTTGTCTTTGTTTTAAACGCAGGTGCGGCTAGTGCCGATCCTCCATTGCCTGAAGGCACACCGTCAACCACTGCCTTGACGGTGATCGCTCCTCAGCCTTCCCTTGTGCCATCGCGGATGTCGGAAGGTATGAATTTACGACTTATGCATAATCTTTTAACGTGTAGCTTATGTACTAACGTTATACCACTATGCTCTTTTCAGGAGTGTTCTTCGGTCATCTGTACCAAGTGCTGCTCCCACACTTCTCCTTCCCATCCGAGCCCGCTTCTCCCTCTAGTGGTACCGGTAAGTGCTGTCTTGATCTCTTTCAAGGGAATATAGGATCGTATCTGACTTTTCCTCTTCCTGATTGCAGTGCCTCGAATCGAAGGAGGGGACACCAGGCCTGCGCTACCACCGGCGCCTCCGGCTTTGCCATCCGTTGCGACTGGTACAGCATATTCCTTTCCCCTTTTTATATGATCTTTCACCGACTTTTCGAATCATTGTTTGACCATGTTTCGTTTTGCAGCTATTATTCCAGCTCTGATCCCTTTTGAGTCTCACGTTCTCTCACCGGTGGGTCCTTTCTTGAGACGCCCGTCTTCAAAGGGTGCTGTGATGAGCCTGGGTATGCTAAGCGGGTACATCGAAGAGCTCAACATGGATGCTCTCCCTTCTGCCGTAGATTTCGCTGTGGATGTTAACCCAATGTTGGCGGCGCTCGTAACTTTTCATAACGAAGGCGTCGTCGAATCGTGGGTTAACCACTGCAGAGAGATCGAGGCTCGCCTGTATTGGTCGGAGTCGACGCGCCCTTCTCCCGAGGTTTTGGTCGCGAGCGCCCAACGGACAGCTTGGCTTGAGCAAAGCGTTTCTTATCTCCACCATTTGGAACAGGAGGCAGCTTTACGGCTAAAGGCTCATCGGGAATCTTCAAACGCGACCGCTTGCCTTCGTGCTGAAGTTAGGACAAATGCTGCTGAAGTGAAAGTCGTCTTTGAAAGTCTTCTCAAGCGTATATCTAGTGGGCTAGCGCTGAAGCGGAAGCTTGATGCCGCTGAGCGCGATGCCCGAGGCCAAGAAGCAGCTCAGCAGGTTGTTGGGGAAGAGCTCACATCCTTCACGCAGCAGCGGGCTCAAGTAGAGGCTGAACTGGCAGTGGTAGTTGATCAGGAGAAGGCGTGGAAGGAAGTACGCGAGCAATTGATAGAGTTGTTCAAGAAGCTTCCTTCTCCCTGAATATTTTTGTATCGTTTACACACCTATAATTTGTATATAGCATATACGCATTTTTTATTCTTTATACGATCCGCCTTGTATTTCGATTGAATTTATGAATAAAGACACATTCTTTCTTGCAATGTCTGGTACTATTTCTTTGGGTTTTTTTTCTTTTTGTTATGGTGTTTTCGATGAACCTGATCGGCGGGCAACTTAACTTCTCCGAGAGGTAGCGATGGCTTAGGTTGCAGGTTCAGGTCTGCCGCCTAAGGCTTTTCAACTCTATGCGCCGTGAGGGTCCCATAGAGACTTTTTTCCCTACGGATCAAGAGGATCTCGTAAGTGGATTTTCTCCTTAGGAATCGTGAGGATTCCCAAGTGTGGTTTTCTCTCATAAGTCGTAAGGATCCTATAAGAGAATTTCTCCTTCTTACGAGTCGAGAGGGCTCGTAAGCGGTTGTTTCCCTCTTTGTCGAGAATCGACTTCAGAGAGTGAGACCCGTGAATAGTATGTAAGAGACCATTTAGGATTGACTTGCAGGGTCCCATAGTTCAGGAAGCAAGTTTTTGAATCCTTACTGCCCGAGATGTGAGTCAAAGAGGCTCTCGTCACGGAGTGTTTGTATCCGTGAGTTGAGAAGTTTTGCGAGGGATTATTTGTTTCCCAAGCGCCAAGGATTATTTGTGTCCTTGGGGTTTGAAACGAGTCGAGGGTTCCCACGGAGGCACTGGTGGCTCTGCGAGTCGACGCGGATCAGAAAGCTCTCGTCAAGGAGTGTTTGTATCCGTGAGTTGAGGATTTTGCTAGGGATTATTTGTTTCCCCAGCGCCAAGGATTATTTGTGTCCTTGGGGTTTGAAACGAGTCGAGGGTTCCTACGGAGGCACTGGTGGCTCTGCGGGTCGACACGGATCAGAAGGCTCTCGTCAAGGAGTGTTTGTATCCGTGAGTCGAGGATTTTGCTAGGGATTATTTGTTTCCCAAACGCCAAGGATTATTTGTGTCCTTGGGGTTTGAAACGAGTCGAGGGTTCCCGCGGAGGCACTGGTGGCTCTGCGGGTCGACACGGATCAGAAGGCTCTCGTCAAGGAGTGTTTGTATCCGTGAGTCGAGGATTTTGCTAGGGATTATTTGTTTCCCGAGCGCCAAGGATTATTTGTGTCCTTGGGGTTTGAAACGAGTCGAGGGTTCCCACAGAGGCGCTGATGGCTCTGCGAGTCGACGCGGATCAGGAGGCTCTCGTCAAGGAGTGTTTGTATCCGTGAGTCGAGAATTTTTTTTTGTTGAAGTCACTGGCTTCTTCGGTTGAAATGGACCGTTGAGGTTTGGCTTCGTCGTTTGACGGAATCCGCTGGGGAAGTATGGTTCCTTCTTTGTTTACGCCCTTGGATTGTATACAGGGATCGATGTGATCCTAACTGTAGGGCCGAAGTTTTATCATTTCTTCTTTTTATTTTATTTCCGCGATGCTCTATCATTTCAGCTTTTATATCGCGAAGGTCGCGATTGCCCAATCATTTCGGCTATTTTTCGCGGTGCCCAATCATTTCGGCTATTTATTTTATCTTTACTCGTTGCTTTTTTTTACGAGTTGCCCAATCATTTCGGCTATTTTGCGTGCATACATTATACTTGATGCTTTTTATTGCAAGTTGCCCTATCATTTCGGCTATTTCGTATGCATGAGCGGCCTACTGACTTTCGCCGTAAACCTGAAATTGGACACCGATTTCGGCATCAGCACCGCTACAACTGGGATATTACCAGGAGCGAATCATCATTTGGCTCTGTCGTTGTCGAACAAAGGAGGCTTAGCGACCGGGGTTAGGGTCCTGTCGGCTAAGGCTTTTGACTTCATGAGCCGTAAGGGTCTCGTGAAGGTATTTCTCCCTACAAGTCATGGGGATCTTGTAGGTGTATTTTCTCCTTAGGAATCGTGAGGGTTCCTAAGTGTTTTGTTCCTCTGTAAGTCGTAAGGATCCTACAGGAGGGTTTCCTCCTCATAAATCGAGAGGATTTACAAGGGTTGTTTACCATGCAAACATATCCCTAGTTTCAGATGGGACTTAGTTAGGGAAATGTTTATTCGCGCCCGTGGATTGTATACAAGGGTCAATATTGAACCACTTGTAGGGCAATATCGGAAGTTTGTGGGGGTTTGCTTAAGCACAGGTTTAGGTCTCTGTGACTTAAGACTTTCAAATCCTATGAGCCGTGAGGGTCCCATAAGAGAGTTCTCCTTACGAGTCGTGAGGATCTCGCAAGTGTATTTTCTCCTTAGGAATCGTGGGGATCCCTAAGTGTGTTGCTCCTTTGTGAGTCGTAAGGATCTCACGCAGGTGGTTTCTCCTTACAAGGTCGAGAGGACTCTATAAGGGTTCTTTAACGAAGTTGCGCCCTTTCGGGTTTTCACAAACATTCGCCGGTAGTCCTGCTGTTTTTACTCACGGAGTCCTTTCGGGTTTTCATCCGTGCCCATTTTGCTTATGGACATACCGTTTTTATTTTATTTTATTTTCTCTCTCTCTTTTTTTTTACGAGGTCGCGCCCTTTCGGATTTTTACGAACACTCGCCGGCAGCCCTGCTGTTTTTACTCACGGAGCCCTTTCAGGTTTTTATCCGTGCCCTTTTTGCTTATGGACATACCGTTTATTTTATTTTATTTTTATATGTTTTTTTTATCTCGTCAGCCTAAGGATGTTGTGGTATTAGTTTAAAGACGTTTCGGTCTGCTATTAGTTTAAGGACATTTCGGTCCATCACTTGAGAAGGCGGGCTACTGCTGATAGAGTTTGAGCTTAGGAAGATAGCGAGCGGACATAGTCGTCATCATCTACCATTGACCTAGGCTGTGGCTCATTAAGCGTAATATTTCTTTAGGAAGCAACCGTTTATCGGCCTGAAAGGCCTTTCACCGTGCATGTCCATGAGTAGATAGGCCCCACCCTGATAGACCTTATCAATGATGTACGGTCCTTCATAGTTTGGCTCAAACTTTCCCCGCTTGGCGCGATTGGGGATCATGGGCCTTTTGACCACTAGCACGAGTTCGCCTTGGTGGAATGCCCTCGGACGGCTCAATCTTTCGTATGAGCGCGTCATCTTTGCTTTATAAGCTTCCAGATCTTGCTGTGCTACGAGCCGGGTTTCATCAAGGGCGTCAAGCTCTTCAAACCGAAGGTGAGCATTTTCTTCGTCTGTCAGCTCGTAGTGGACTGCCACTCGTAGAGAGGGTAATTCTATCTCGAGAGGGAGTACTGCTTCCGTCCCAAATACCAACGCGTATGGCGTTGTGTTTGTGGCCGTTTTAAATGTAGTTCGATATGCCCAAAGAGCTTCTTGCAGTCTTTCATGCCAATCTCTCTTATTTCGTGACACTGTTTTCTTCATGATCTTCGTCAAGGTCTTGTTGAAGGCCTCAGCTAGACCGTTAGCTCGCGGATTATAAACTGAGGAATATCTCCAGTCTATATTGTGCTGCTGTGCGAAGCGGCTAATTTTATGACTTCGGTAGGCTGGCCCATTATCAGAGATGATCCTTCTTGGGGTTCCAAACCGGTATATGACATGCGTTTTGAAGAAATGGAGGATGTTCTCCGTCTTTACTTCCCTCAACGGTACCGCCTCTGCCCATTTGGAGAAGTAATCAGTCGTCGCCAAGATGAAACGATGTCCCTTTGACGATGCTGGTTCGATGGGGCCGACTATGTCAGTTCCCCACATTTCGAATGGCCAACTAGCCACTGTTGGATGCAGTGGATTGGGATGCTGATGGATGAAGTCCCCATGAATTTGGCATGAATGACATTGCCTCGCGTATTCCAGGCAATCCTGCATCATCGTGGGCCAGTAGTAGCCCATCCGTTTTATCTTCAACTTCATCTTAGGGCCTGCTTGGTGGGAACCGCAGAGTCCGTCATGAACTTCTTGGACGACCCTTCTCGCTTCGTCAGGTCCTAGGCATCTCAGCCACAGAGAATCGAATGACCTCTTGTATAGAGTATCGTTGACGAAGGCGAAGGACAGAGCTCGTTTCACAAGCTGATGTCTTATGGACGCTTCTTCAGGTATTCGGTGGAATTTGAAGTAATCTATGAAGACTTCTCTCCAGTCTTCGGTCTTCTCATGATCTTTTATTTGTAGGGTCGCCTGCTCAGTTGCTCCCTTTTCTTTATATGATTCTGGAGGTATTTCTGCTGGGGCGAGCACTCGACGGCTTTGTATCACGATTCTAACGTCATCAAGGTTCTCGTCAGCCAATTCTTTAGCAAGTTTGGCCAGTGCGTCCGCTTTGCTGTTTTCCGCGCGCGGTATGCTTTCCAAAGTTTAGGAGGAAATTTGGGTCAACAGTTGTTGCACCCTTTCTCCGTATTTTATCAATTCCGGTTTGCATGTTTGGTAATCGCCGTTCACTTGAATGACGACTAGCTGGGAGTCCCCATATATGAGGAGGTTTTCAATTCCCATGTCGATGGCAATCTTCAAGCCTGCTATCAAAGTTTCGTATTCAGCTTCATTATTCGTTCTCGGCTCTGTTAAGGAGAAGGCGAATCGCATTATTCCTCCTTGTGGAGTCACAAAGATGAGTCCTACCCCTGATTTGATCATTGGCGTATTTTGTTTGTGCTTTTTCATGGAAGATGCTCCATCGAAATAAAGCTCCCAACGGGTGTCACCACTGTTGATTGTGTCAAACGCATGTCTGTCTGGCAAATCGCAATTTAACGGAGAATCGGCAGGTATGGGATGCTCAGCAAGGAAGTCGGCGATGGCCTGGCCTTTTACTGCCCTGAGAGGTTGATATGTTATCGAAAATTCCATCAAGAGCAGGGCCCATTTAGCGAGTCGCCCTGTCAATATGGCTTTTGACATTAAATATTTGAGAGGGTCCACCTTTGAAATAAGACGGACCTCGTGCGCCAACGCATAGTGCCTAAGCTTTGTTATTGCGAAGATCAACGCCAGGCAGTGTTTTTCAATGGGAGAGTAGTTGCTTTCTGCCCCCAGCAGAACTCGACTTAAGTAGTAGAGTGCTCTTTCTTTCCCCTGATAGTTCTCTTGTGCCCATAATGCGCCTAAGGAACCTTCGAGGGCGGTTGTATAAAGAATGAGAGGCTTCCCCTTAACCGGAGCAGCCAACACCGGCGGGTTCTGCAGGTATTGCTTGATCTCATCCAGTGCGCCTTGGCATTTTTGATCCCAAACGAATGGGGTTCCCTTCTTCATCAGGTGACTATAAGGACGACACTTTCCTGAAAGGTTGGCTATAAATCGCCGTATGTATGCGAGTTTCCCTTGGAGAGACCGCAGCTGTTTGAGAGTCCTCGGCGGAGGCATTTCTATGATCGCTTTAATCTTTGACGGATCTATTTCAATACCTCGGTGTCGAACAACGAATCCCAGGAATTTGCCCGAGGAAACCCCGAACGCACATTTAAGAGGATTCATCTTCAAGTTGTATTGCCGAAGGCGTTGAAATACGGTCTTCAGATGCTCGAGATGTTCCTCATATGATTTGCTTTTAACCACGAGATCGTCGATATAGCATTCAACGATTTCGTGTATAAGGTCGTCGAAGATCTTTGTCATGGCCCTCTGATAAGTAGCACCGGCGTTCTTCAAACCGAAGGGCATCACTTTATAACAAAATATACCAAGAGGAGTCCTGAAGGCTGTGTGCTTCTGGTCTTCTAGATGCATTTTTATCTGGTTATACCCCGATGAGCCGTCCATGAAGGAGAAAACCTCATGAGTGGATGTATTGTCTATCATCAGTTCAGTGACCGGCACTGGGAAATCATCCTTCGGGCAAGCTTTGTTAAGATCCCGGAAGTCTACGCATATGCGCACTGTCCCGTTTTTCTTCATCACTGGGACAATGTTGGCGATCCATTCAGGGTACTGAACTTCCTGGATAAAGCCAGAGTCAATTAACTTTTTTGACTTCGGTATTTATGTTCATCTCAAGCTCGAGTCGCATTCTCCTCGGCGCCTGTTTGACTGGCTTGACGTCCGGGGATATCGCCAGTCTATGTACATCAACTTCTGGATCTAGTCCCGGCATCTCGGAATAGTTCCATGCGAAGCAATCTTTATGCTGCACAAGGACGTCTTTTAACGCAGCCACCCTCTCTTCAGACAGCAGCTCGCTGACGAACGTCGGTCGCGGATCATTTACCGTTCCCAACTCAATTTTCTTGAGATTATCTGCAGTAGTATGGATTCCATCTTCCAGCTCTTTTGGTGCTGGGGGAAATTCTGAGATTACCTCATCGCTGCTGTTTTCAAAGCACCAAGGAAGGCTGTTCATGTCCTCAGGCTCTTCTTTTAATATTGTTACCACGTGGCAAGTGCAAATTTTCTGCCAATCCCAATGCGGAGTTGGTTCTATCCTTGTGTCTTCGGGTTCGTGCTTTTGCGGCGGCGCTACCCTCCAGTTGTCAGACAGCGCGAATTTGCCAAGCTGATATTGGTCCTCAACCCAATTCTTAAAGGTGAAGCAATCTTCAAGCGGATGCCCTACTACTCGATGGTACGAGCAATAATTTGGGTTGAAGACTTCGCCTGCTTGCTCAGGGTGTTTAGACCCTGGCAGTGTAAGCATTTGATATTTTAGAGCAAGCTCAAGTATTTTCCTTGTTTTGTTCCGAGGAAATGAGTATGCTCGACCCATTTTCTTCATGAGGGCTAGGTCAATAACGCTCGACTCTCGGATGCGTGGCTTCTTAGCTCTGCTTTGTGGTTGTCGAGCGCTTTTCTTGCCTTTCGACTTGTTTTTGCTTTCGCGTCGAACCTTTTTTGTAGCAGGTTGATAAGGAGCGACATTTTCATCCTTCACCGCCTGTTGAAGGAGGCGCTGTGTCTTGGCTTTCTCATAGATTGCCATTTCACGATTATGATCATCTCGGGCTTTTTGACTTGCATCCCTTATAAGTTTGCTCATCTGGTCTTCAAACGATGGACTGGGCGGTTTTGCATCAGGAATTTTTGCTGGCTCAGGATTAGCGTCCTCCCATTGAGCGTCCGCCTCTTCATAGAAGTCATACATAACATAACAGCTGTTTACTAGCTCCCGTTTCTTTGACCGGATGTACCCAAGCCCTTTTGTTTCTACTCTCCCGTTAGGCAGTTTGCATTGAGTCCCGGGAATGTTCCAGACCTTGTCATAGAATTTGGCTTTTCTAATGGTCTGTGTGAAGGACATCCCCTGGCGTTTCAGCAGTTTCTTCAAACCTTCGGTATAATATCTGGGAAGACGGATAGGCTGAAGCCTGTCGAGCATGGGATCCGCGCCATGCCAAATTTCTTTTTCCACCTTGTTTTCTTCAGAACGGTAGAATAGGATTGCCTTCTCGCCTTTTCTTCCGGGAGGGATATAGAATGTCTGCAATTCTTTTACGCTGTTGATGTCGAGTGCATCCAGTTCTTTGTAATGTTCAAGCGGCACCATGGTTATCTGCAGACTTCGATCTTCATTAGCGGAAACCCGTATTGAAGGCCGAGCGGGGAATACAGCGTGAACTTCATCTTCTGAATCACTGCCAAAGATCAATGAAGGAACGGATGGTCCCGGCCTGGTGGATTGGGATGGACCTGAATAAATTATATCCTCCTCCTCCTCAGTGTCACTGCCGAAGACAGGGATGGTGGCGTTAGTTTTGTTCTCCGGTTTGTGACATCTTTCCGTGTCTTCGAAACTCGGTAAAAAGTATTTGGCATCTTCATACTTGCGAACTTCATTCACGGAAAACGGATTCAACTCTCCCGCCACAGTGTACTCGAGGCCATCCCTAGAATACTTCATGCACTGATGCTGTGTAGAAGGGATGATATTGTACTCGTGTAGCCATGGTCGGCCGAGCAGAGCATTGTAGCACGTCTTGGCATCTATAACATGGAATTTGATTTCTGTGACGAGCAACCCGAAGCGCAGTGTCAATATCACGGATCCAAGAGTCTTTGAGGATTGGGAGTCGAAACCGGAGATAGTAATTTTATCTCGGGCAAGGTGTTGGACAGTCATGCAAATCTCCTTTAACACTCGCACATTGAGTAAATTGACAGACGATCCGTTATCGACCAAGATTTTACCTATCTTTATGTCATGGCAATATCCCGAGACATAAAGGGGGCGATTGTGTTCACACGTCCCGAGGAGAAGGTCTTCATCACCAAAAGCAACGTCGGCTGTGTGCACTTTTTCTAATTCATCTTTCATCTTTTCTTCGGCTAAGAAGGCTTGGAACTGGTCAGGATCTTGTAGTGCCTTAATCAAAGAGTCTCTAGCTTCCTTTGATAGTAACAAGGCATCAAGGACGCTGAGCTGAGAGGGCAGTTTCCTCAGATGTGCCAAAACGTTGTAATCCACCTTACTTCTCTCCGGCGGGTTTTTGGCGTTTAGCTCTTCCAGAACTTGGTCATCTAAGACGATGTCTTCAGAGACCTTTTCTTTCCCTTTATCTTTTCTATTCGGGAGTCCGAGGTTCTTTTCAGGCAGTGTTCGATTCCGCAGCCGGATATTTTCGCAAACCACTGGCTCCTCTTCTTTTCCCGAAGTTGACTCTTTAAAGAGAGGGGCAAGTTCTAACTCCTCATCAGAGTCGCTCCCAAATGTAGGCACTTGCGACCCGGTAGTGTTAACCATGTGACAATTGCCGGCAGTTCTTTCAAGCTCTTTGGTTGTGCTTCTTTGCTCCCGACGAATCTTACGCTTTTCCCGTTTAAAGCGTTGTTGATTAGCGACGTATCCTTGCCACCATCCATTGAAAGCTTTGCAATCTTGGGTGGATTGCGAGACTTTCTGATGATATAAGCAATAAGAGGGGTGTATTTCTACCGCGCCAGTAACTTTTTCTTCAGAGGGTGGTAGCTTCATGCCCATCGATATGGCCTTAGCAAACTTCTTTTTTATCTTGGATTGGCTTTTGTCAGCGGTGGAGGCATTTTTCTCCAGCGGGATCATCTCAGCTCTTTCCTCAAGTCGCTGGCGCTTGGCCCTTTCGAATATAGCCGTCTCGCGTTCTCGATCAGCTTTGCTTTTCAATCGAGCTTCATTAAGAAACGCGCCAATCATTTCAACTGATAACCCTGGGGCTCTTGATTCGGCATTTGCCCCCAGCGTTTCAGTGCCAGAAGTCCCTTCATCGTCCGTGGTCGAATGGGAGATCATATGACAGCTCGCCACATATTCCTCGGATTCATCCGATGAACTTTCTCCCTCATCTTCTTTTTGGAAGACGTGATCAAGGAAATCTTGGAGCATAATGGGAGTCCGCACTTTTTGGTTGTACTCATCCAGTGCGTCGATTTGCCTTTGTAAGTCCGTGCGCTTGTCGCCAGGCTTCACGGTCTTCTTAGATTTCTTCTTCTTCTTTTTCGAAGATTTTGACGGCTGACTATGAGCGCTTGAACTACCACCATCGGTCCTCGGAGTCGGACGTGGCTTCAACATCCCCTCAATAACCTGCGGTTCTAAGGGGTTCTTCTACTTGACCGCTGGACAGATCTGAAGATCATTTAGCATTCTCCTCGTTTTGGCTGATAATACAACCTCCCAAGAAGCGTCTTCAATGACGGAGCATGTTGCCCCCAGCGTATTCGTCCCTTTAGAGGTGTGGGGCTGCGGGGGATTCACCTTCCATTTGTCGGATAGCGCAAATTTGCCCTGGCGGTACTGGTTTTCAAGCCAATTTTTGAAAACGTAACAGTTTTTGATCGGATGTCCTAGCACTCGATGATAAGGGCAGTAATTAAGCTCGTTGACGTCACTTGGTTGCGACGGACGTTTTGGATCTGGCAGATTTATGAGCCTGTTGCGCAATGCCAGCTCGAATAGCCTCCTCGTTTTATCACGGGGGAAGGAGTAAGCACGTCCCATCCTGTCCTCAAGGGGTACGTATGGGCGCGTATTGTTTGGACGAGCAACCGGCTTCGAGTCGTTCGGTTGTTGTTGGGCATTAGCGACAATGATCGCTTTTCCCTTTCCTTTATCGTTTCGGGAGTCCGGCTTCGGGAGAGGGGGTTTATGGCCCATCTGGTCCATCTGCGCCAATTTGTCGATCAAAGCCTGGAAGGAAGTCGGCTTGAAGAACATCATAAACTGTGAAATGGTTGCTTGTGGATCAAGGGTTCCAACAAACATTCCCACCGGAGGGGCTTCTTCTATGCGCTGTTCACACTTAGACCATAGATTACGCCACCGTATAGCGTACTGAACCCACGTCTCGCCGGGCTTTACCCTGGCGTTAATCAGCGCCGTCATCGGAGTACGCTCACTGGCACTCGCAAAACGTTGGGTGAAGAGCAGCTCCATCTCCGCAAAGGTTTTAATAGAGTCGTTGGGGAGCTCAGAATACCATTCGAACGCCGTATCTGATAGGCTTCCAACAAACTGGCGAAGCAGAAGATTGTCGTCGCCGCCGGTGTTACCGCAAAGCGCCCTGAACTGGGCGACATGTTGATGGGGATTGCCGGTCCCTTTGTAGACATGAAACTTGGGAATTGTGTAACCCGGCGGGTATTTGATTTGGTCATACCAGCCTGGATACGGTCGCCCCGTTTTTACAACGTGGCCGGCTGCTTCGGCCGCGTGATGAACCTTTATTTGCTGGGCTATATATTCGTCCAGATCAGTTTTAGAGATTGTATCCTCTCTAGCCGTTGATAAAACGGGCTGAGGGTTTGATGTCTCTCCCCTATCATCCCCAAGGACAATCGGGGGTTCTTCAGTTGTGGGATCTGGTTGTATCATCATCCCTATCATGTCCTGGAAGAGGAGGCCCATACGCTGTATATTGGCTGCTTGTTCAGCAGCCTCTTTGTCTCTCTTTTCCAGTACTCGGCGGAGGAACTCGGCGTCGGTCTCTTCCTCTTGGCGTTCATCTAAGGACGTCCCAGGGTTCTCCTTTGGCTCCGTGAGTGCAGCCATTGTAGTCATCATCTCCTGGAGCTTTTGTTGCTGCTCCTGAGCCTTGGTCACTGACCGGGTAAGCGGTCGGTGACCCGTAGAAGTACGACTTTCTTCCTTTCCAGAAGCCATATAGACGGTATGAACTGTTATGCCCCCTGACTTGGGACGTTTAGGTTCACCGCTTTTAAACTTTGTCAGTGTCACGGTAGCTTTCTCTGGCCTTTTCCTTTTGTGGACCATTGAGGTTGAAGGAGCCGTTGAAGTGGGCATCCTAGCATTTGTTGCCCCTGCTGTTTAATGGGGCGGTTTTTGTCCTTTTCCACCTTTGCCCTTTTCTGGCGACGAAAGTGGTCTGGGTCAATCACGGAGTCTTGAACCCTCCGCCAAACTTTATAAATTTTTGACGACAGCCGTTGAGGGGGCTGTTCCTGTTTTGTCTCCGGAGCTTTTTCCATAGGCGGAGGAGATCTTTTCAATGTAGCAACCGGAGAGTTCTTTTTCACCTTCCTCAGCAATTCAAAGCTGTTCCCAGTTGGAACAGCAGCGTTGACCTCCACCACTGGAGCAGGTGGGGTTAGCCCTGAGGGGGAGTTGCCCCCTGCTTTCCTTACTCGTTGCCAATGGCGACGTCGCGCACGACGGGCCGTTGGGACTGGCTCGGAAATCGAGATTGTTTCTTGCTGCCCCTTGTTTGAGTGTGGGGTAACTGCCGATGTCAGCCTATCGAAGACTGATGCCTTCTGACCAGCTGGGGGAGGAGTGGGAACCGTCAATCTTGTGAAGACCGACTCTCTGATGGGAGAAGCCGCCTTAACGACTTCCAAAGCAGCGGCCGTTGCCCTCTTTGGGACGGCCACTTTATAGTTCTGACCTAGCCTGGTGAAAACGGAGGCTGTTGGCTCAGTAGCAGGCGACCCGTTGACAGGGGTCGTGGTAGCAGTGAGCCGGTCGAACACCGACTTCTTGTTCACTTCCGGTACAGGTGTCGGCATAGAGAAGCTTGTAGGTGGGACCATGGTCCCGAAGAACAAGCCGGTGGTGGCTTGGGTCACCTGGTCTACCGGCAGAGTCAGGAAGGAAGCCGCTTGGGGCCCATATGTTACACCTCTCGGTGAGGTGGAGCGTCCGTTGCAGTGGCATTTCGAGCAGTTGGTGCAGTTGGTGGCCATTGAATCTTGAATTCTGCGCCAGGTAAAAGACCAAATCTTAGCAACTTGAAATCCAAAGACAACCATTTAACAAACCGCGATTGGTTCGCGAAGACGACACACGAAGTGTGGAGTGGAAAGAGGAAAAGGTCCCACCGGGCGTGCCAGAATCTGTTCCCCTCCGAAAGGCGGCGCACATGACCGCGTTAGTCCTGACGCTGGGATTCGGGGCGGATGCTATTTGGTTTGATCCGTCCACCTCTCCGAAGATACCAAGTTGATTTATGGCACCTTGTATCGGAGGTTTAGACGGATGCGGCCGATGTAGCAGACTTCGTCAGATTCCCCCTCAGGGTGAGGGGTTTTTGATTGTGGGGACGCTCTTCCCTGCAGGCGCAAGCCCCTGCAGTTAATTACGCTACCGCGTCGCGGTAACAACTTTCTCCTTCTCCAGAATTTCACTTCGTGTCGTGTGTGTTTGTTTTGTTTGTGGTTGCCCGTGGATTGTATACGGAGACTGAGTAATGCCGTCGCCCGTAGGGCGTGGATTAGTCCAAATCCGCATTTACTTAGATTTGGGTTTGGTGTTTTTTGGTTTAAGGATACATTAGTCGCGTTGCGGCTAAGATCAACTTAAACGTTCGTCAAGGATACGTTAGTCCTGTTTTAGACTAAGATCGACCTGACGTAGTGATTGATTTAATTATCTGGCCGTCGGGACTCGTCACCTCTCTGACGTCGTTGAGGTATTACAACGACAGGCGTCAGAGGAGTTCAGAGATGTACCCTTGAACCAAAGTTGATTTGGAGTTTTATTGTTTATTTAAAGATCTAAGGACACATTAACCGTATTTGGGGCTAAGATCAACTTAGACGGGACCGTTTAGATCCGGCAAAAGAGCATTCGGGCTCTATTGCGCCAGTTTAAGGACGTGGTGGTCCATCGCCGGTTTAAGGACGTAGTGGTCCATCGCCAGTTTAGGGACGTGGTGGTCCATCATTAGTTTAAGGACGTTTCGGTCCGATATTAGTTTAGGGACGTCTCGGTCCGGTATTAGTTTAAGGACGTCTCGGTCCGATATTAGTTTAAGGACGTTTCGGTCCAGTATTAGTTTAGGGACGTTTCGGTCCGTTTGGATGTGTGGTCGTTGGGACCCGTCACCTCTCTGACGTCGTTTAGGAATTACAACGAGGGATGTCAAAGGAGTTCGGAGATGTACCCTCGAACCGGTCGTGAATTGGTTTAGGAGAGCCATTTTGCTCAGTCCATTTAATTTAAGGACTTACAGCCAGGATTGGGTTAGGTCCAATTTTTTTATTTATTTTGGGCTCTGCCCGACTAAAAGAAATCAATCCAAACAGGGCTCTGCCCCTTTATTATTTTGCAATTTGATTTGGGCCAGGCCCTTTTAAATAATGAGTTGCATTTATGCAGAACCTCATGAATTTTCCAAACAGGGCTCTGCCCCTTTATTATTTTGCAATTTGATTTGGGCCAGGCCCTTTTAAATAATGGGTTGCATTTGTGCAAAACCCCAAGAATTTTTCGGATTTAAGAACAAAAGTGCATAGCACTTTTGATCTAAATTTGGATCAAAGGAAAAACAAGTTTTTCTTTTTGTTTTCCCTGATTTCACAGAACCAAGGGTTCATAACAAGTGCAAGGCACTATTTATTTTTATTGAATTATTCATTTTTTAATCCTCTGTTCTTCAGAGAATTTTTTCTCTTCTTCCAAAGAAGTTTTTACCTTTCTTTTATGTTCTTGAGTAATCTTCAAGAGTTCTTTCTCTTCTTTTTTTTTTTGCCAGAAGTTGATTCTTCCAGTTCCTCCCCTCGAATGAGGTCTGGGGTCCTATTTATAGTGCTCACAAATTTGTTGAATTTGTTAACAAGATCTTTTCTGAATGATTTTGGGAATTTTCCCACCGCTGGATCTTTGATCCAAAGGCAGAAGCAAATCTTCTGGTTTTGGAAAGAACAGTAAAGATTTCATTTAAATTTTCATTCTGTTTCTGCGCAACTCCCCAATTAATGACACGTGTCGCGCAGTGGAAGGCTTGCGCAACAGTGCTTGCGCAACTGCGCAGACACGTGTCGCGCGGCAGTGCACTTGCGCTACAGTGTTTGCGCAACTGCGCAGACACGTGTCGCGCAGTGGTGCAATTGCGCAACGGTGCTTGCGCAACTGCGCAGACACGTGTCGCGCAGCGGTGCGCTTGCGCAACTGCGCAGACACGTGTCGCACTGTGGATCGCTTGCGCATTGCGCAACGCACGGAATTCGAAGCGTTGCTTCAGAAAATTTGAATTTTCAAAATCCAAATGAGCCTTGCTCAGATTGGGGGAACACCATGCTCAGTATTGATTTCTATATACCTCATCCTGTAGCACTTACCTGATAGAGCACTTGCATTACTATTGCATCCACTGTTTGGCATGCATTGATATCATCTGCTGGCATTAGTAGAGCCACGCTATATGTGCATGCTCGCGATCACCTTTATATATTATCTCTATTCACGAGTTGGCAACTCACCCCGTTGTGCCACAGTATTTGCAGGTTGCCCTTGGGAGTAGTCGCGGCTGGCTGTTACCGCATCTTTTGGCACAGATACCATTGCTGAGGCGAGTTAGCCTTTTTCTGTTAGGTGGGTTTTGTACGGTATCTGTTATCTTTCAGTTGTATATTGATGTATCTAGTATTCTCCATCTACCTTTCTGTATTGACTTAGAGAAAGTTGTGAGGGCGATGTGTGTGATTTTGGTACTCTGGTGTCGAGCTCGCATGTGAGCCGACTTTATGTTATGCAGTCTTACCTTTGCTATATTGTCCTTGCTTTACTGTGTATTCTTCGCTACGGCGTCGTATATCATATTGGGATGCTTTATTTATTTCACTTGTTATTTCTGCTACACCTTGCTTTTACCCGACTTACGGGACAAATGTTTAAAAAGGAAATGTTACCAAAATTATAAAAGTTATAACTCTTGAACTTAAAAGGATTTCTACTAAATTAATAAGATGTTTTTCGGACACGCATAACTGTTTTTACGAAAATGTTTTAAATCACTCTATATTTATTGGTTTTGATTTCTGGGTCCGGCTTACTTAGCCGCGTTACGCCTGTTGACGTTGCGTGGTTAAGTCCCGGTCACGAGTCGAAATTCTCGGGTCGTGACAGGTTCTCTACTTCGTTTCTAAATTCTTTGAATTTCTCAAAAGCTTTGGATTTGTGTTTCATGAGGTACACATATCCGAACCTAGAGAGATCGTCAGTGAATGTGATGAAGTACGAGAACCCTCCCCTTGTATGTATAGACATCGGACCACATACATCACTGTGTATGAGTCCCAAGAGCTCTGCTGCCCTTTCTCCATATCCGGTGAACGGAGATTTGGTCATATTTCCTTTGAGACAACACTGACAAGTTTCATAAGATGAAAATTCAAACGTATTGAAGAGTCCATCTTTATGTAACTTACTTAGTCTTTTCTCTCCGATATGACCAAGTCTGCAATGCCACAAGTAGGATTCGTTCGTATCTGAACTCTTCCTCTTGCGTGTGTTTTGTATATTGAGAACTGTATTCTGATTTAGAACATAGATACCATTACACAGTGTACCTTCTGCAACTAGTACCTTATTAAGGTAAATGTTCATGATATTTCAATCAAGAACAAAGTTATATCCATCTTTATTAAGTAAAGAAACTGATATGATGTTGCAAACCATGGAAGGTACATAGTAGCAATTGTTCAAAATCATAGTATTGCCATTTGGCAACACTAGGTGATATTCACCGACGGCTGCAGCATTAACTTGTGTTCTGTTCCCTACCCTGAGGGACATATCACCAGGTCCAACGATCCTACTTTTTCTCAGTCCCTGCAATAAATTACAGATATGAGATCCTGATCCAGTATCTAGTACCCAAGAGGTAGGACTGACCGAAAAGCAGTTCTCAACTACAAGAACACCTGAAGTAGATGTAATAGTATGCTTCTTCTTCAATGGGGTTTCTTTGGAATCCATACAATTCTCTTTCCCTTACTCACACTTATGACTGTTTTCGTAAGTTAGAGCCGAACCGACGTTCCCCAGCCTCGAATAAGAATTCGGATCGGTCAAGCGATACATTTTATTATCTTAATTAGGGCGTGAAATGGTTGCTACCTGGAGAGAGAGAAAAGAAACACTCAGCGTGCGCTCTTGCAAGATTAGATTGGTTATTAATTTATCTAACCAGGATGGCTCCCACCGTTTCCTCAAATTCTTCTTCAAACCCTAAAAGAAGAACTAGTCAGGATTAATCGCACGTCACAATACTTGCTTAACCTTTCTGCCAGGCTAGTGTTGGTACTTCGAGGAAGGTTTTCCAACGCTTTCGCGAATTCCTTAATTACATAACCTCTTTTCCCTGGAGGCGTAGCTCCGCTATCAAGGTTCTAGACACCTACTTGGTTTATAGCATTGACTGTTAAGTGAAATAATCTTCCAAGAGTAATCCAACTCCTCAGTGGGATCGGGATCCAACTATCATTGTGTGATGACCTGGATGGAATCCACTCTAGTCACCACACTCCAGATGGTATGCTAAATCTGCAAGTTTCCTGTATATTTGAAACTCCCGATGTGGTTTTTGCCTCTAGGACCCAAGTGACATTGACACAGTCAACAAATCAAAGAGTCCCGGTCAAGTTCAACCCGTCATTATCTTAATTGCATTAAACCCACCCGCATAACCTTTGACACAGTCAAAAAGGTTAGACGACTGTCCTAACCAATCACATTGTATGCTACAAATAAACAATACTCAGCTACCGTTCACTGCGCCTTGACACAGTCAACAAACGCAGCACGAATACTAAGTATAACTTATAAGAAATGACGGAGGGCTACGACAGGGTTTTTGGCGAACAAACCCGTTAACGTAATGAACTTGATATCGTTGAAGGAATCTGAGTGGTTTTACAAATATATAGCGGCGAAAGCCTTTGTTAAATAGATCACTCCCGGTGAAGGGATCTCGACTCTTTTCTCGTAGAATGAGGTACAGGATATTCTAACTGAATACCGCGATGCAAGGTAAAAGTAATCGACTATAGTGAAGTTATTACCCTGACGCAAACCTTTCTCCAAGGGGTCACTCCCGATGAAGAGATCTCGGCCCTTGCCTCGTCGAATGAGGTGCTGGATATTCATAACAGAATATCTCTGTGCAAAACAAAAGAGAACGTCCTTGTAATAACAGCTTTTTGAAAATTGTTCCAACAAGACCTTTTAGGTTTATTTTCTTGCATTAATCAAAATTAATGCGGTCCCATCAATTAACCTATCACACCAGAAAAGAACGAAAATAAAATGTACGTATATGCCATCCGCATTCGCCACTGGGCCCCGTCATCACCCGTTAGGTTACTTAACTAACGACAGAGCGGGGGCTGGACTAGTGCGGGTGCAAAACATATACAACATCTACTAGTATATATATATAAGTATATGTCACGTCCCGCTTCCCAAAATACGGAATACAAGGGGTTGACAAGGCCAGCCATGCTCCTACGGTCAAGGAAACATCCTGCCGTAGTCACACTTCGGCTTCTAGCTTTACGTGGTAATCAGTAATCAATGCACAGCTAATGAGAAATGCAGTCACTAAATCGAATCAAATACAAATCGCTGACCAGATAGAGATCAAGGAAGTGTAGCGCTGAGTCACTGATCCAGATGTCCACAGTGTTCTCGAGGTATGTCAGGTCCTGGTCCAAGCTGAATTCACTTCTCACTCTGAGCATGCATACTCAGGTCGTCAGAGCGACACAATAGCAATAAATAGAAATGCAAGCATAACCAGTGTAATAATGATCAATATGGAACAGTAAAGCATGAAGTGACGATATGAGCATGAAAGTGCCAGTATACGTAAACAGTGAAGCAGGTATATCGTATCAGTAAGTAATGCATGTCAATGTCACTAACCCTATCAGTCTCTAAGTTTCACTGTACAGGTCGCTAAAACCTATCGTCAGTCCAAGTGTGAGAGTCAACCACTCGTGAGTATCCCCCACCCAAGGATAGGACCCAAGGACAAGGGAACACGGGCCCGAGTCGCTCGCTAATAATCAGTAATATCACGCATATATCTCCAGAATCGCTGTATGTGCCAGTAATGGGACTCCCGAGATTCTGTTGAACTCACACTCAAACTACCCCACACCCCGTGGTCTACATCAAACGCCAACTATAAACTCAAATACCAGTCAGTCCATGACAAGTCTACGCGAGAACTGGAGACATGATCTCCATCAAGCAAGTCTCGACCGATACCCAAGATAAATGGACAGTGTTTGGTGCCTTACCTATGACACTAATATAAGTGTTTCCATATTCGTCCCATACCAATTATAGTTACACTTATACATGTCCCATAGACGTCGACAATGCAATAAATCAACCGGGTCCGCTGATTGTGTACAAGTACGTGTCTTTTACACTTGTTCACTCACGCTTTAACACTAACGTACTTGGCACAATCAAAACACTAAAATCTAACCCTGGGTAATGTACACGATCACTAGGTTACCAATGCATATAAGCTTTACATGATATGATGAGAATGCGATAATTAAGGCATGATTAAGATATCATCAGTCAGTGCTACCACTTGCATAATTTATTATAGGTCATACATGCAGAATTAAGCGAAACAATATAAAGGGGGTATGCAGTATGTTTAATTATCCATCCATCAAAATTGGTTTCGTGTCAATCGGGTTTCAGGTTTGCTAGTTATGACCATCTCATTTTAAGTGTTCGTTGCTGGAAATCCGGTTTCAGAATCGGAAGTCCGTTTCGTAACACATTTTTATCCCAGTTAGGATCGTAATTAGGCGACGCTATAGTTGAACAGTATTTAGGGCTATCAGTTAGGTTTCCACCTCAATTAGCGGATCAGTAATATCCTATATCAACGGGAAGTTATGATCATGTTATGTTCAATGTATAAAATCTGTCGCTGCAGAATTCAGCAAAACATATTGACATTATAAAATGGGTTAAAAATATCAAACAGTTGAGAAATCCAGTGAGACTAGTGGGATGAGGAAGCTAACTCGATTCATAAAGATATAGTATTCCGCACATTTCCGCACTTGAGCAAGGAAAAACAGCGAGGAAAAAACAGGGGTTATCTGGAATTTCCGCTCGGACTGCAGTCCCGAACCGTAATTCGCCGCAGTTTTCTCTATCGTAAATAGTCTAATTTTAGATATCAATCATAGGGTCCTGTAGATTATCCCATTGGCTTCGATACAAGCCAAGGAATACCAAAATCCAATTCGTAAAAGATTTAATGTGAATTTAATGGTCTAGCATGTTCAGGAAATTCAGGTTTCGTGCCGACTATCGGGAGCAGCATTACATAGGTGAAACGACCGTGGTTTTCAACCAAATTACCACAGCATATCAGTAAACAGTAGACGGTTCCAAGGATCACAAGTTCCGCCATTTAAATACAGGTTTTCACATATAGTTTCGTATCAAACACTTGGATTCATTGGCTCGCACGAGATGTATATATACGATTTTAACATGTAAACCGATTTAAATACAAACTAATAGCATGAAGAAAGTAATATACTTGCCTGGCGATGCATCGACGACGGTACGGCAGTGGCTACGGCACGATCGCGTCACGAACACGGCATAAGTTTAGCCCTGTCGGATCTTGATTCTTGGACTTGATGGCTCGGTGGGTGCGACGGGCGTGTGTTGGCGTTGCGATGGATAGCGTGTTGATGACGATGACGGCTTAAGGGATCGAGGCCACAGATTTGATGGCAACGACGGTGACCAGAATAGCGGCAATAGCGATCGATGTAAGTGTTCGACGAAATGCCGGGGGCTCGACTGTGAAATAGGCTCGAGAGCGGGTTGTGAAAGCTCGGGTGTCATGCAGAGGCTCGGCCGCGGCGTAGGGGTCGCCGTGATGCTTGCAAAGGGGAGGCCGACGGTGAGAGGGGACGGCGACGAGGGCGGAAGTGGTGGCTGGCGTCGGGTTCCGGGGTGCAGGCGATGGGTAGGGGAGCTAGGCGAGTGGAGGAGGAGGTCGAGGCGTGAGGGAGACGAGGGCGAAGTCAGCGGTGGGGGCCGAGGAGGTGGAGCCCCGGAGGAAGGAGGATGGTAGTTGAGGTGCTCAGGAGAGGAAGCGGTCGAGCTCGGGGAGAAGGAGAGGGTGGCCTCCGGTGAGCTCGTGGGTTGGTGAAGCTTGGGGAGGGAGATGAGGGGAGAGTTTGAGAAGGGTGACGCTGGCGAGGTGGGTTACGGCTGGAAGTAGGGGGTGGCAGTGGCGAGTGGGTGATGGTGACGAGGGAGAGAGGGGAGAGTTTGAGTGAGGGGGATCGAGAGATGTGAGAATAGAGAGAGGGGGGAGAGAGACGTGGGGAGAAAGGGGCGAGAAAGGCGGCGCGGCGGTCGCGGGGAGTGGGCGTGCGCGAGAAGAGGGGGTTCGGGAACATGCGCGTCGATGTGGGGAAAGAAAAGAGCGGGAAGGGAAAGAGAGTGGGGGGAGACGAAGGAAGGAAACGGGTTGGGTCGGTTGAGGGGTTTTGGGCCGGGGTTCTTGGGTGGGCTCGGAATAAATAAAAGGGAGATAGGGAGGAAGTGGGCTGGGCTGTGAGGGAAAATAAGAAAAAGAAAAATGGAAATAGGGTTAGGGTTTGGGAAAAGAGAGAGAGGGTTTGGGTTTTGGTTAAGAGAATGGAAAAATAAAAATTAAAGGAAATAGGGTTAAGGTTTTAAAATATATAAAATAATTATATATATAAATAAATAAATTGTGTAAGCAACGCTTTATAAAAATATGGATATTGGTGTACAAAAAAAACCGGGTATTACAGTATATACAACATTCGGCCCAGGCATGATAATAATCAACAATACAGAATGGTGGATAATCTTGGAGCCTCGGATTTCATTTGAGCCGCAAATAAAACCCGACGTTCCCGGTCGTGTGGATAGCCTGTGCAATGAAAACCTGGACCCCTACGAACGCAGCAAGTTACCCGTCAATCCCAGAAGCGAGGCAGCCCCATTCAACAAAGTGAATGGGCCACCCAGCACTTCACGGAATCCGGTAACTTGGGCGCCCCTCCGTAGGCCATCCTATACCCCCTACGAGTGCGGCGAATAGCCCGCTAATTCTAGAATGAAGCCCCCTCCGTCTCAACGCCATGAGATGCGGGCTTGTTTCCTTCTAGAACCCGGCTATTCGTGCACTCCACCGCGGGATAATCCTAGTACAGAAAAAGAAAATAATATGTATAAACGGTGACATCGACCTCAACCCGGTCGTGCCCCAAAATAATATACAACCCGGCAAAGACGCCAGTCCACATGTCGGACGCTCGTCCCGCAATAACAAATGTACAAATGAATACAAACTGTACTACTAACATTGCACCATATGCTATCCATCACGACTATTCAACCACAATCAACGCACAAGCACAAAACATCAACGCGAATGTCACGTTCGCAAAACCCATCTAAAAGAACATATAGCAATCAGACGAGTTTTACCGATCGAGTGACATTCCCGGTCGCAGGAAAAAGTGAATGTACTGTAAAATACACATTTAAAATTTCGATCGACTAAACTTTTCCAAATAGGCCCCAAAAGCAAATCCAGCACTCAAATAAACCTGGGCCAAAACTATATATCACAAATATCATATTTTCATGAACTAGAGCCCCAGAAATTTTTTTTTGATACTGTAGCCCAAAAAGCGGCCCGGAAGGGCCGCAAAATGCGCCATTTTGCTCACTTTCCGTGGCGGAATTTTGGAGTTAGGCCCCCAAATTTTTTCTGTAGCTATAGTTTCGCCTGCATGTAATTCTAAGATACTCAGAAAAATTTTAGGACAACTTCGAAAATCGACAGAAAGCTCATGAATATAGATTCGTGATTCGGAAAAATTTGTCAATCGAGATTTTAATCTTGTGCAAACTAGCCAGTTGGGTTTATGTGTAGGCTCTGATACCATGAAGAGTTACACTAGCGTCCCGGCCAACATCCGTGGCCAAATGCGGAACAATTTTTTTTATAGCGAACATAAACTTGGCGCTAGAATAACACTAAAACCGGATCTTTACCATAAACCTAACTAGCAAAAGAAGAGTTCTATCTACTATGATAGAAAGTTATACCTAAGTCTTGAACTCCTTCTCTTCTTGTGTTGTTTCTCCTAGTTGTGAGCTCTTTGGAGTGGTGTAGATGGCTCCTCCACACCGTCTTCTCTTTGCTAAAGAAATATTCACCCAAAGAACTCTACCTTGAGCTCCAACCTCTATCTTGAAGTAACTAACGTGCTTGGTGTGCTAGACTAAGAACCCTAGAGTGAGTAGAGAGTTATTTTAGTGGTTAGATATCACAAAGCTCTTGATTTTCAACTCATGAAATAAGAGAGCCTTGAGAGAGGAAGAGGAGAGAGCTTGCAAGAGGGAGAATGTATCATGATAGAATGAGGAGATAGCTCTCATATGATGAAAAAGAATAATGATAATTTTAATTAGGATAAATTGTCATGGTTGATGTTGATTTGACCATTATCATGTCACAATTAATGCTAAGCATGCTCACAAAAAAATCTAAGTAAACATGGGTCAACAAAGTCCAATGGTCAAACCAATTAACCATGATACAATTATCTCTAATTAAAACTCATTAATCAATTTCCTCCATCTCATTATGGTTTTAATCAAGTCAATGGTCAAAACCCTAATGAGATTCCTCTGCCTCTGTCAACTGTGTATACACACTCGCATCCGTGCTCCGAGAAACACAAATACAATGAGACCAAACCAACCCAAAACTAAATACTAGGATTTGGCTTAAACCAAAGCTCACTAGTATCAACTGCCCGAACACCGAACACGCACAAGTACGCATATGTGAATGAACCCTGTCGTAAAACCATACGACCTCTATCTCGTTTCGCCCAAAGGTGAACAACCCTCTGTGTGGGACTCTAAAGACTCGATACTACGCTGGCAGTGGGTTTAACCACAGGCCACAAGCGGTACTAGCTGTACGTAACGGTCCCCAGGTAGATGCAGATAAGAAGACCGATGAGGTGAACCCATCCGAACTCCTACTGAGCCTGAATGTGACAATCTCCGTACAGTCCGGTATGTTCGTCTAAGAGTATCGCATGTCAGCCCTAAAGGGGCGGTAAACGTCAGACCCCTAATAGCGGTACAAGTCGTGTCAGAGTATAGCCCAGAACACCCTGAGTAACTACTGGAAACACTACCAGTAAATCTCGCTTTCCCTGTCCAGGGACTTTGTGTAATGGCTCTCCTAGACACAGCGCGATATCAACCCCCAATACTGGGAGAGACGAATCCTGTCTAACCGCCACTGCCTCCAAGTACTTCGGGACTGCACCCAACCACTACCTGTTTGCACGACTCAATAGAGCCATGGTAGGGTAGCAATCAAAGAATAATGGGAACACACTTGAGGCGAAGTAGCGGTGTCAAGTCAACGGACTAAGCTGTACTCATGTCACCTAGGAACTGCTAACCGACGATAGGTATAATACCAACCAACAGTTCCCAACGAGTCATGTCTAGTGTACTCGTAACCTAACGAGCACATGCATACTATCTCCAGTACGACGTACTGATGGCTGTGGGACAGACCATCTGTAAGTCTACGGTAGCCCCCCGGCCGTCAATCTGACGCCTAATGCGGAACAAAAACTTTTATAATTGGCGCTATCGCATACTATAACCCGGATCTTGCCATTAACGCTAAACTAACAAACTACAAAGTCGGTAGAAAGGTTATACCGAACGATCCGAGTCCTTCGTTCTTTAGCCATCATCCCACGCTCCTTTGCGGCATCTGCGATCTCGCTCGATCTCCGGTCTCCTCGTCCAGGTGGCACCACGTCAACGGATCTTTATACGGGCTCCCGCCTCTGAACCGAGGCAACTTGGACATGAAGTTTGCTAGCCGACATGTCCAAGATTGATGCAGAGAATGAGTAGAATACTTTGTCTCGTTTCATCCAAAACCATGGATGAACGGTTAATGAAGTTGCCTTTTAATGGAATAATGAGAAATGAGCACATCTAATTTCCATGAACCAAATTCCATAATCTTTTTTCCAACAACCATATTACTTCCATAAGAATGGCCGGCCAATATAAATGAGAGGAGGGGTGAGTGTAGGAGCAAGGGAGGTGACCATAACATAAAAGATCAAGAAGAAATATCTTAGCAAGAACAAAACACATTAATGGAAAAGGGTGACTCACTAATACACCTCATCAACCATTAATGCAAACTAATGAGTCATGAACCTAGTCACCAATCTAGAAGCTTCCACACATGACTCACGCTCATGGCTCACCCAAAAGAAGAAAAGATAAATCCACATTAAACCGAATGTTTAAGACGGGTGATAGAAAACTGGCAACTTCCAAAAGCGACCCCGAAACGAATTTAAGGATAACCCCGTAACAGTATAAACATACACGCATTTGTATTACGACCGAATACAAATGCAACTGAGACAAAGATATTATATCTACATAGTATAATACTCGGATCCGGCTTAAACCAAAGCCCACCAGTATTATCTGCCCGAAATATGACACGTGCGTAAACGCACGTGTATTTTCCGAACCCTGCCATAAAACCATACGGCCTCTACAACGTTTCGCCCGAACTTGGGAAACTATCTGTGGGGGACTCTAATGACTCATCAGTACCCTGGCAGTGGGTTTAACCACAAGCACGTCAGCGGCACTAGCAGTGCGTAACGGCTGCCCATGTACTGACCTCAAGGGAAGCCGATGAGCGAACTCATCCTGGAACCCTACTGAGCCTAACAGTGACAATATACATACAATCCGGTCCGTTCTTCTATGAGTATCGCACATCGGGCCTAGGGGGCTGGTAACGTCAGACCCCCAATAGCAGTATAAATCGTGTCGGAGACAAGCCCTGAACACCCTGAGAAACTACTGGAATACTTACCAGTAATTCTCACCTGCCTTGGCCAAGGACTTGGTGTAATGGCTTTCCTAGACACAGTGCGATCTCACCCCCAATACCGGGAGAGACGAATCCTCTGCCGATCCGCTCACTTGCCTCCATGTGGCTCGGGACTGTACCCAAAAAAGACCTGTTTGCATGACTCCTTTGAGCCGTGGTAGGGTAGAAATCAAAGCACAGTGGGAACTCACACGAGACAAATGACGACCTCAGGTCGATGAACTAACATGTACATATGTCACCAGGGAACTTCTATCTGACGCTAGGTACAATACCAACTAGCAGGTTCCCGGTGAGTCCTGTCCGGTGTACTCATAACCCAATGAGCACCTATATACATCTTAGGTGATCCAACTGACACCAGTGGCTTGTGAAACCGGCCACCGCCCCTCTTCGGGGTCTCGACTGTATACACTAGCCTACTCCGGAGTATCGATTCCCTGTCTCGAGACTCCCACGACTAGGGACCACTTTTTAGGATGTGCTTATAAACTACCCAAATCTCACGTATATGATCGCCGTCATACTGTTGGTAGTCAAGCAGGATCCTAAGGGCTCTATCAACGTGTAATAGTGATCAGTCATCTGAACCTGTACACGACTGACAAAGGCAAACCAGATAGCATACTATCATCTCGAGTAAGACTGTCCTACCGGTATAGGTCCTCCTTCAATCATTGCAATCACGTACCAGCGATCCAATAATTGACTTTGAGGGCACTACATCCAACAATCTCCCGCTTTCACTTAAGGCTAATTATTGCGATGTCGCATACTCACAGCCCGTGTGATGCCGAACACCCAACTCCTCTACTAAACAATTTCACAAAGCTCGTTTGTAAAACTCTTGTGTTCAAGAAATAGCCTCAGCGAGTGTATCCGCACTGATGTATCTTTCTATGTCTCTCTTAATCTCAAGTTCGCGGAGAAACCCATCTCCCGAATTGAGTAATATATGTCTTAGAATATGTCTGGATATCTGATGGGACCTAGTTCATAAATGAACTCCAAATCCAAACTTCTTAGACTATATCGACTACTGAACCTAATCAGTATCCTGTACCATGCCTCCCACAGTATCCTCTTGGACCACCTGTCCATAATACTGCCCCTCGTCAGAGGGAAAACTATAACTCTGACAATCACTCTGTCATCCATGTCACCTTTGAAGCCTGGAATGATAGCCGTCTCCCGAAGGAGGCTGCCGTTATCAAATCCCTAGAACATCCACTTATGTTCTAAAAACTGCTTCCATATGTTTCTCCAGGATTGGATTAATATAAACTTATTGTATCTAGTGCAAAAACAACATCTGGTGTGGTACTTGACATCTAATGATCAACTCAATTGCCTAAGCAAGTGATATGTTAATCATGCACATCCCTCTCCCCTTTAGTCTATAAGACACCTTTAGAGAGGGCGACTCCATCACCTGCAGGTACACCACCATGCCAGGAGTCAACTATTCTAAAAACTATTAGAATACTGTCAAAGTACCCAGATTGGGAAACTACCCAAATCTAGATCTAAAACCATAGATCTAGTAACCAGAATGTCAGATATTATATCCATATCCTTTGTGGAGAAACAACTGTGTGACGACCACAGTACAACCGATTGTAGTATATGAATTTTACTTCCTACTGTGTGTATGTCATCCAAATACCAGGATATCACACCCTACTACTTTCTTAACTGATCCATCCCCTATTCTGATGAAGTCAAAGCCATGACTGTCACATCAAAAATTAGATGATCTATCTCCGCTATATCTGCTCAAGTCTATAGATAGACATAAACTACTTGCCCACTATGCTTCCGCTGCTCCCACTGACCATAACAACCCTCTGGCAGAATAATATATACGTGCACTTCTAAAACTAGTTTAGAACGACGCTATACTTAACCTCCTGCCGGGTCTCATAGTCTGGAACAACAGTAGTGTCAAGTCTGGGTAATCAAGAACCTCCCTGTCACTGTCCTCGAGGCTACCGGAGTACCTCTCGGGTGTCTGAGGTTACCCACCATATCTGTAGAGTGGTTAATGGAATGTCAAACAAGATTGAATCTTTAGGTCCTATTAAATTTTCTGTGATCGTTTGCGGTTCTGGAATCACTTCCAGTTCTACCATACTCCCACTACTGTTTTATGAAAAAATATCCATTTTACTAAAACTGTGGCGAGTCAAGAACAATATCACTATTGATCTTCTAGATGGTAGAAAGTCAACCCTCGTCATAGCCTGAGCCAACCCACAAACTGCCATTACAGAAACGTGCCCTGAGTTATCCAGAGTCTGGTTTTAAGCATAAGCCGGACAACTCCCCGTACCTTAACATCGTTAAGATATGAACCATTCTATATCCAATATAGAAACTTTGGCACTTATTTAATTGGAACCGGATTCTAATCATGCAGCTATCTCCAGTGCATATCAACTTAATGGAGAGAGGCTAATCGGCATTACTCAACTTAGGAATACATCCAATTATGAGTAACCTGAAAGAGAAACAAGTTTCTCAAAACCATTATTATCAACTGAATACTAATCACAAGAATCTACATCTTCGATTTCTTTGAAGAATCCCGATACTTGCGACATCTGGTTCTCTACTTTATTCCTATACCCACAACTTCTCAAAACTTAGACCTTGTATTTCTACGAAACACTTGTCTAAAAACTAGAGAAGTCATAAGTAAACAGAATATAATACGAGGACCAACTCCTTTGTCCTGATAGACACTGGACAGCATACAATACTCTGTATAAGTCCGCTGAGTTGAATAACTCAAAAACCCGTGCATCGTAGGTTGAAAACTGTACTTATGGTTAAGAACTACTCCGTTGTTCAATGCTCCTTACCCAATCGTCAACTGATATAGGTAAATGTCAAGGACATAATTTCAAAAAGTTATATCTTACTTTATAAAAATAAACGTACAGATATATCATTTTGAAATTGGTGCACAACAACGGATACTCTAAACTAAATACATATCGTCCGGCAAAAACTCATGCGATGTCCTCAAATATCATCAATTACAACGAATTCCGATATAATGAGGATGATCACCTTATTCCCAATAACCTACTCCCACTCATCATCTGTAAAACCATACAGATGTGAGAAACATACCTGATAAATACATACCCCGGAGTAAGTATCTCATCGGGAAATCAGTTTTCCTTTAACAATGCACAGTGAAACTGAAACATGAAAATGTTTCGTAGGGGTATCTTGGTATTCCTAGTAATGCCTCTTCCATAATCCAATTCATGACTGTAACCGTATATTTCTTTGCCATCTCTCCAAATCCCATTATTTGTCTTTAGTCGTTACCTTCTGTACACCATCGTTAGGCTAAGTGGTTTTCTTCCTTTCCTACCGTTCGACACCAGTCTATGGTTTGGAAGAAGACTATCCAATAAGCGTAATAGGTGTACCCTCATAAACCAAGAAGTACTCGCAACCTGAGAGAAGGTGATGATAAAAGACAACTGAATAATACCTTATTCTATTTCTCCCGAACTGGGGAAAAAAAGCAAAGGTGAAATAGGAGCGGCGATGAACTACGCGGTTTGGTCGTGAATGATAGCAGTCGCAATTTACTTTGCCCTCTTTCTAATCCCTTTATTTTGTCTTTACATATTACCTTCTGTACACCCTACTTAGGCTGATTGGTTTTCTTCATTCCCTACCTTTCGGCACCTGCCTATGGTTTGGAAGAAGACTATCCAATAAGCGTAATAGGTGTACTCTCCTAAACTAAGGAGCCATCGCAACCTGAGAGAAGGTGATGATAAAAGACAACTGAATAAACCAATTCTATTTCTCCTGAACCTGGATCCATCCTCGAAGAAGTCCCTTTGAGTTCGTATATAACCATACAATGGATCTATCCAATAGAAGTGGATATCCATAGTAATACGGGGTGTTCTGAGAAATTCAAAGGGTAAAAGAAGGAGTGGCAATGACTTATGCAACTTAGACAATCCAAAAACCAGTATTTTAAGAAGGTTCGGTCAACTTGGTCACTGAATCATAGTCTAGGGTCAGTCAAAGGTCGTTGCCAAAGAGAGAGAGAAAAGAAACACTCTGCGTGCACTCTAACCTAGATCAGAATGGTTATCACTTTATCTAATCAGGAAACCTCCCACTGTACTGTCAAATTCTCCTTCAAACCTGAAAAAAGAGTTAATCGGGATCACCCGAAGAGTAAACCAGCTCACCAGTGGGAATCGGGATCCAACTCTCATCGCATGATAACGTGACAGAATCCACTCACGTTATCACACTCCAGAAGGTATGCGCATGCCTGACAAGTTTCAGTTTGTTTAGAAACTCCCGATGTGATTTTTACCCCATGTTCTTATGACCTTGACGAAGTCCAACAAATCATAAATTACATGTTAAGTTCTACTCGTCATTATCTTGTCAATTCGAACTCACCCGTACATACCCTTGACGAAGGCCAACAAGGTAATACGACTGTCCCAAACCAACTCATCTATCTATGCAACAGAAAAGTAACAAGCAGCTACCATCCACTATGCCTTGACGAAGGCCAATAAACATAGCACGAATACTACGTGCTACCGTCTGAAACGACGGAGGGCTACGACTGGTTTTTGGCGAAAAACATTTAACGTAATGAACTTGATCTCGTTGAAGGGCTTTTTATAAAAATATAGTGGCTAAAACCTTTGCTAAAGAGGTCACTCCCGGTGAAGGGATCTCGGCTCTTTCCTCGTGGAATGGGGTGCAGGATATTCCAACTGAATACCGCGATACAAAGCAACATGTAATCGACTATAGTGAAGTTATTACCCTGATGCAAACTTCTGCCCAAGGGGTCACTCTCGGTGAAGGGATCTCAGCCCTTGCCTCGTCGAATGAGGTGCAGGATATTCCAACCGAATACCACTATGCAAAACAAAAGAAAACGTCTTTGTAATAACACTTTTTAAAACTGTTCCAACAATATCCAAACAGGTTTGTCTTCCTTTGCATTGATCAAAATCAACGCAGTCCCATCAATTAATCACACCAGAAAAGAACGAAAATAAAATGTACATATATGCCATCCGCATTAGTCACTGGGTCCCGTCATCATCCGTTGGGTTACTTAACTAACAACAGAGCGCGGACTGGACTAGCGCGGGTGTAAAACATATACAACTTCTACTAGTATATATACCAATATACAATAATCGCTCCAGGCGTGATAATATGCAACATTACAGAAAAGTAATGAGTATCACAGAACAATACAGATAATCTGGGATCCCCGGGTTTCACAGAGCCGCTGCTGAAACCCGACGTTCCCCTGGTCGTGTGGATAGCCTGTGCAATGAAACCTAGACCCCTATGGGTGCGGCAAGTTACCCGCCAAAACCTGAAGCGAGGCAGCCCCCTACAGCAAAATGAATGGACCACCCTGCACTTCACGGAATCCGGTAACTTGAGCACCCCTCCTTGGGTCATCCTGTACCCCCTACGAGTGCGGCGAATAGTCTGCCAATTCTAGAGTGAGGCCCCTCTGCCTCTCAAAGCCATGAGATGCGGACCCGTTGCCTTCCAGAACCCGGCTATCCGTGCACTCCGTCGCGGGGTAAAACCTAGTACAGAAATGAAAAATACGTACAATGGGTACATCGACCTCAGCCCGGTCGTGCCCCAAAAGAATATTATACAAACAGGCAGTGACGTCAGTCCACATGTTGGACGCTCGCCCCGCAATATCAAATGTACAAGTAAATCCAAACTGCACTACCATTGCCCACTGCTATCCACCACGACAAATCCGCAACATCACAGCACAATACAGAACATCAACGCGAATGTCACGTTCGCAAACCCGTCTAAAAGGACTATAGCAATTAGACGCAATTTACCGCTCGAATGACATTCACGGTCGGAGATATAATGTAAGTACTGTAAACTAACAAGTTTAAAATTTCGATCTACAAAACTTCCCGAAGCGGGCCCCACGTACATCTGCAGTACACAAATAAAATCTGGGCCCAAAAGAAATATTCCAGAAACCACAATTTTACATGAAGACCCTACTGTAGAATTTTGGTGCGCTGTAGCCACTAACTGGCCGCGGAACCGCGGCCAAACCCTGGTTTGTGCGGCGGTTCCGCGGCCGTACTGTAGCTTCAGTCGACCAAATTTCACCAGAATTCTTTAAAAAGCCTGCTCGATTTTCTGAGATGCTCAAAATGATTTTTAGACCAGTTTTTAAAATTGACAGAAAGTTTACACAGAAAAATGCGGTTTTTGAAATTCCGTTCGATCGATATTTTAAACGCGTTAGAACAAGTTAGTAAAGCTTAATGGCGTGACTCTGATACCATGTAAGTCAACGGCAGCGCCCCGGCCGTCAATCTGACGCCTAATGCGGAACAAAAACTTTTATAACTGGCGCTATCGCATACTATAACCCGGATCTTTCCATTAACGCTAAACTAACAAACTACAAAGTGGGTAGAAAGGTTATACCGAACGATCCGAGTCCTTCGTTCTTTAGCCATCATCCCACGCTCCTTTGCGGCATCTGTGATCTCGCTCGATCTCCGGTCTCCTCGTCCAGGTGGCACCATGTCAACGGATCTTTATACGGGCTCCCGTCTCTGAACCGAGGCAACTCAGACATGAAGTTTGCTAGCCGACATGTCCAAGATTGATGTAGAGAATGAGTAAAATACTTTGTCTCGTTTCATCCAAAATCATGGATGAACGGTTAATGAAGTTGCCTTTTAATGGAATAATTAGAAATGAGCACATCTAATTTCTATGAACCAAATTCCATAATCTTTTTTCCAACAACCATATTGCCTCCATAAGAATGGCCGGCCAATATAAATGAGAGGAGGGGTGAGTGTAGTAGCAAGGGAGGTGACCATAAGATAAAAGATCAAGAAGAAATATCTTATTAGCAAGAACAAAACACATTAATGGAAAAGGGTGACTCACGAATACACCTCATCAACCATTAATGCAAACTAATGAGTCATGAACCTAGTCACCAATCTAGAAGCTTCCATACATGACTCACCCTCATGACTCACCCAAAAGAAGAAAACATAAACCCGCATTAAACCGAATGTTTAAGACGGGTGATAGAAAACTGGCAACTTCCAAAAGCGATCCCGAAACGAATTTCAGGATAACCCCGTAACAGTATAAATATACCCGCATTTGTATTACGACCGAATACAAATACAACTGAGACAAAGATATTATATCTATATAGTATAATACTCGGATCCGGCTTAAACCAAAGCCCACCAGTATTATCTGCCCGAAATATGACACGTGCGTAAACGCACGTGCATTTTTCGAACCCTGCCATAAAACCATACGGCCTCTACAACGTTTCGCCCGAACTTGGGAAACTATCTGTGGGGGACTCTAATGACTCATCAGTACCATGGCAGTGGGTTTAACCACAAGCATATCAGCGGCACTAGCGGTGCGTAACGGCTGTCCATGTACTGACCTCAAGGGAAGCCGATGAGCGAACTCATCCTGGAACCCTACTGAGCCTAACAGTGACAATATACATATAATCTGGTCCGTTCGTCTATGAGTATCGCATATCGGGCCTAGGAGGCTGGTAACGTCAGACCCCCAATAGCGGTATAAGTCGTGTCGGAGACAAGCCCTAAACACCCTGAGAAACTACTAGAATACTTACCAGTAATTCTCACCTGCCTTGGCCAAGGATTTGGTGTAATAGCTTTCCTAGACACAACGGGATCTCATCCCCAATACCGGGAGAGACGAATCCCCTGCCGATCCACTCACTTGCCTCCATGTGGCTCGGGACTGTACCCAAAAAGACATGTTTGCATGACTCTTTTGAGCCGTGGTAGGATAGAAATCAAAGCACAGTGAGAACTCACACGAGACAAATGACGACCTCAGGTCGATGAACTAACCTGTACACATGTCACCAGGTAACTGCTATCTGACGCTAGGTACAATACCAACTATCAGGTTCCCGGCGAGTCCTGTTCGGTGTGCTCATAACTCAATGGGCATCTGTATACATCTTAGGTGATCCAACTGACACCAGTGGCTTGTGAGACCGGCCACCGCCCCTCGTCGGGGTCTCGACTGTATACACTAGTCTACTCCAGAGTATCGATGCCCTGTCTCATAACTCCCACGACTAGGGATCACTTTTAAGGATGCGCTTATAGACTACCCAACTCTCACGTATATGATCGCCATCGTACTGTTGGTAGTCAAGCAGGATCCAAAGGGCTCTATCAACGTGTAATAGTGATCAGTCACCTGAACCTGTACACGACTGACAAAGGCAAACCAGATAGCATACTATCTTCTCGAGTAAGACTGTCCTGCCGGTATAGGTCGTCCTTCAATCATTGCAATCACGTACCTGCGATCCAATAATTGACTTCGAGGGCACTACATCCAACACCATCTCCCCTGTTAGGATGAGAAGCGTATGCACCAGTCTACTCTGGAGTATCGATACCCTGTCTCGATAATCCTACGACTAGGGACCTGTATAAGGATGTGCTTATAGACTACCCAGCCCCCACTAGTGTGATCGCCATCATAACGCCGGTAGTCAAGCAAATATCCTAAGGGCTCCATTAATATGTATTAGCGATATGTTAAAAGAAACATATTCACATATTAAGATAGATACAAACCAAGTAGCATACTACAATATCGAGCAAGACTGCCGTCAATCCATGTATATATCCCAAGCTTCCAAAATGTAATATACAAACTAGTACTATACAATAATGGCCTCTAGGGCATACATATCCAACACATCTGAGGGAGACTCGAAAAGGACCTCCATCAGTTAGCGCTGTCTGTGGGAAAGCAAACTCCATAAAAACAAAGTTGGCCTTCCGATCTCCGTCCACATGGCGCGCGATTACCCTGAAGATCAAGGTACCAGCCGCCGCCGCCCCCTCATCGGAGGCGCGGATGAACCTCCTCCGGCGCCCGTCATCAACGCCCTCGCCGGCCGAATAGACCGACTAAAGTCCAAACGGCCAGGCCAGGGCCCCAGATCGCCGCTTCCCCGCCTTCAGAAGACTCTGCCCTCATCGATACGGCTGACCACCGGCAGGCTACGTCCCATGGCCACAGATCTCACGGGCCGATACTCGTCCGCTGGGCGATCATTGAGCCTCCTCTGGCGGAATCGAAATGACATGACTCTGGTGCTTCGCCTCCTCGCACAATCGATGCACGTGCTACGCGCACGTTCACCGCGACCGTTCCTGTTCCTCATACCTGCAACCGGATGGTTGGGCGAAACCTCATGAAGAATCAGCCGAGCAGCTACCCTGCTCGGTTATTGATTGATACGAAAAAGTGTGTTTGTAGAATAACCGCAATCAATAACGGTGTCGCACGTAGCTAGACCGAGATGAATACGGGTCGTCCTCTGGGAAACGTGGAACCTTTTACTTTTACTTTAGATGTGTTGAAAAAGAGAGGAGGGATAAAGAATTTTATAGAATGGTTTCTAGATCTACGTTAAACAAGAATGTAAAATATAGATCTAGATTATTTTAAAGATGTAGATAATATAATAAGAGGGCTTGTAAGGTTCGTTAGGATTTAGTAGTTATGGACGATTAATTAAAAGTTACCCTTTTTATCCATTAAGAGATTTAGAACTAGAACGACGGTGATGCGTGTAGATTAGGGTTTCTGGAGGGAAAAGGAATCCCACTCTTAACCCTTATCTCGACACGGAACTCCGTTCATATCTAGCCTTTACCAAAACAATCATTAATCTAATCTCTAATCGCGGTCGGAACTAGCAAAGAATTGTTAGCACGCTCGATTAGGATGTTAATGATTCTTTTGATAAAGTTCATAAACTTTATAGGACTTAAAAAGGGTTTAGAGATGTTCATCATCCATTAGCCTATCCTAATCCTACGAACCCTAACAAGCGGAGAATTACTCCCGCATGTTGGGAGAAGAAGATGAAAAGACAGAGAGGGAAAACATAATGCAAAAGAATTAAATAAAACAACTACCTTTATTAATCAACTTGAACAATCTACACTTTGATTCCTTAGAAAATGATTACAAAACTAGTTGCTTCTCGATCTCTTCCAAGGAGGTAGATGAATCGTTGATGATCAGCCTGGATGCGTGAGCCGTCTGGGACTTCGTGATCGCGTCGGCTTGATAACTTTTCCAAGAGGCTCTCGGTGCCTTTTTATAATGCAAAGCCAGAATCTTTAGGTTGGAAACTTGGTAAAATTTATCATAGATTTATGCCCCAAAATTTTAGCAATTGATCCTTCTAGAAGGCCGCGGATCCGCGGCCAACAGGGGGGTTTGGCCGCGGTTCCGCGGCCAATAGTAGGGATCTCTTGATCATTTTTCTTGGGCTTGCATCTTGTGACATGTGGCAATCCTAGGCACCTTCAGAATTCAAAAATCTTTTCTCGGTTGCTTCCAGATTTGGTCTCCAAGTTTTGCTTCTTAATTTAGCAAGTTTTCTTCAACAACTTGATTTGTTTGATAAATTCTGCATAACAACTTAGAAAATTCTGCACAACAATTCAAATAAGATTTAGTAAACCTAGTTCTACTAGAATTAGGTCAATGAATTTATTTGCATACATTTTCCTACTAAATGCTAATTAAAATATATTAACACGTGGAAAATAATGTTTTTACACATAAACCCCCATATGTATGATATATTATAATAAAGTCCTTTTTTAATATGAAAATGGTAGGAAAAATGCAATACAAATGTGCAGTTTTATCAACTGAACAAATACCCCCAAACTTATTTTTGATCGTCCCGAGCAAACTAGTTTATTCAAGAGGAGAAAAAGAAAGGAGAAAACTAAGCACACTTTCGTAGGCAACACGATTGCACTGAGCACGTGCAACAAGCCGTTAAACCTCTAGGTGTCCCTAGTAGGAGGAGTGTTGTCTCCTGAGGGTTTTCAGCGGATTACACCCACAAAATCCAATAACAAAAGAGAGATGGTGAAATTTACATATAAAGATATGAACCATAAAAGAAAGACTTTGAAAATAAGAGTTTCCAACTATACTAGCTTTTCAGTTGTTATGAGCCCTATCTTAATAGTCATGAAAAAATGTTAGAAAACAGATCATCCCTCAATAAAACACCGTCTTTATTCTTCATTCCTACCTTTCATCCAAATATTGATCATATAACCCCACGTGTGTGTAAAGAACATCCCTACACTCGGAGAATTCAATTCAAGCTATCATACTCTTGTCCATCTGCCTTAGTACTTTTTAATTTAATGAATATTTAGATTTGCTCACACATTTTCATGCGACCGTTAATACTTCTTGAGGTACTAACCGACCGATTACTTATGTGCTTGCTGATTAGGTGATAATATTTTCCTCGTCTTGCACCACCTAAGGCTTAGCAGTGACTCCCAGACCAGTTGGCCTTAGGGCACTAGGTGAAGAGGCACCCTCGCTATATTTTTTTATTGCAGCCTTGGCGATAACAAAACCAGTGTTCATTTTATTTTTCCACCATTTTTATATTTTCTTCATTTTTTTCATTTCCTTCATACTTTGGCTTTTAGACAAGAGCATTTCAAGGTATCCTCTACTATCCCGAGTTTCAAGACGTGTGTAAGTGCATATAGTAGGATATCAACATTCAAATGTTTGGCTTCCAGAATAGAAACTATTTTTCAGACTTATTTTTATCCTCAGATTAGTGATTTTCTTCATTTTACTAACCTTTGGGACAACAGCTCATAACTACTTATTACCAGTTCGTTTAAGAAAACTTCTAATTTTCTTGGTTTTCTTAAACTATTCCTATCTTTCATATATAATTTTTCACTTTCTACTATTTTGTTATAGTTTTTTTTTAATTTTAAAATTTTTGAAAATTTATGCTTATGCAAAATATGATGCAACTTGATGTGTAAATAAGCACAAACCTCCCCCAAACCTGTTTACACCAGTGTCCTCACTGATGTCATCCATTAAGCAAAAAAAAAAAACCTGTAGACTTGGGAGGAAATTATTAATGGGGGCAACAATATATGAAAGTGAAAATCCTCCCCCAAACATATTTTTGGCTCACCAATTTGAGGACAAAAGTTATGTTCAAGAACCAAAAATATACCCCCCCTCAAACATGAGTTAGACAATACGAAGTATTTTAAGAGGGGGTGAGTCTTTTGATCAAAATAAAGCTTTACAAAGACCAAAAGTTAACACCAACCATTCAAAGATTTTATCAGTATAGCGTATAGGTTGGTGGAAGAATGTGTTGTATCGAGTCAAGAAAAAATGGGGAAGGGACAAGAGGTGGTCTGGAAAGGGTTTGAATTTAGAGAAAAGAAAGAATGAGGAGCAATGTGAATGATTAGGAAGAAGGAATGGTGACGGTTCAATCTCTATAGGTGGAAATTGATCAATCACAAAATCCGTATTGTTTAAAAATTCAAGTTCGTCAGCAAAAAGTTCTTCGAAACTTTTATCAATGGTGTGATTGAACATTTTGCTGTCAAAGAGTTTTATGCCAGAATTTATTCTACTTGATTCATAAAAAATCACTGAGGTAGAGGACTCGAAAAACTCATCTACCTCTTTTTCAAAAATATCCAAATCAAGTTGAATTTCTGGTATTACTGAACTTGAATTAATGGATTGTGATTTATCAAAACTCACTGAAACTATAGGAACAGAAGAAGAACCGGAGAAAGTAGAAGGTGAAATGGGTAGACAATTTGGTGTGTCGAGTGTTGCTGAACCAGATGTGCAAGATGGAGGCTGTATTTCGATCTGATCTTTGGGTATACCTTTATCATCAATTTCAAGACATATTTGGGATTCGGGAAGAATTAAAGGCTCAAGATGATGACCACAAGGAAGTGAAAAGAATCGATGAATTGGTGGGATAAAATTATCCAAAATTTCGGGTTCATCAATCAAAATATCCCCAACGTCAATCACCTCATTCAAGTGAAGGTTAAAATTCTCAAACTCCTCATCAAAAGTATGGTTTTCAATCAGTTTTGGTTCAAGAGTGGAGGTGTAGAGATCACAAGGGTTGGGTATGGTTTCGCTTGAAAGGGACCCTTCACAGTTGGGTAAATCAAACACTACAAAGTCACACAACTTATCAGACATTGTACTTGATGAATCTATGAAACTAGAGTTGTGGAGTTCAGTTTGGAATGGGGAGGTTTGATTAGGAAGGGTGTACAGTTCTGTCTTACTACGCAAATCCTTCATAATTTGATTCGTCGGTTCCATAAATTTTTCTAATGTCTGCTCCAGATTAGTCTTGGGTTGATAAGGGGTTTCAGTATAAGATTGAAATTCCTGTGGATAATTAAAACTCACAAATGACTGATTAGAAGAACTGTCTAGAGTAGGTGGAAAAGTCGGATTGGATTGATAGGAACAGAATGGTTGCTGAACTTGGGTAGGAGTAGGATCAATATTATGATAAGAAGAATATTGATATGGGTTGGTTGGTTGGCTATATACAAACCGCATATCAAACTCTTCTCCGAACAGTGGTGGTGATGGTTGATATTGGTCCGGGTTGAAACTTTGGCCTCTAGACCTAGCTATGTGCTCAGCAATGGACATTCGTCTAGGGGCTTCCTCACTCTGGGTATGAACTGAAACAGGTGTAGGATTAGGATACGGTTGATAAGACCTAGACTGAGGTGGCCAACTGTTTCTTCCTGCTTGTTCTATATGATCTCTTAAGGACATGGAAGAGCCGGACGGTATACCGAAGGGATTTCGAAAACAAGAGATATCTGGTTATGGACAGCAAAGCTCGGCAAGTGTTCTTCTGTTTAGGTCACCCATTATAAGAAGAGAAGAAGGGGGAAGGGGTAAAAAGGAGATAAAGTAATTGGTTTGTTTTAAAAAAAAAAGACGGATTTAGACAAATCACAAAAATGCACAACCCTAGAACTATGATTACCTAGGTCCAGTCTCTAGACCGCTCCCAGACTTCCAAAGGACAAGCCGCAGGATAAATTCTCTACCGCCTCCATACTACCCTTGTAGCCAGGTAAGTGCCAGGTAAGTGGGAAGGAACCACGTCGTGGGCCTAATTAAAAACCACTAGCCTTCGACACACTTGCCTAGGCACTACAAAAATAATACGGATAAACGATAGATTACCCACGACCTTCCTCTGTCCTTATTGAGCGCGACAGTCCTTAGAGTCTGGTCTAGATATTTTTTAAATTAATGAAGGGTTGATCTATATGCTTGGTTTGTGATTTGTGAGGCTTAGGAAGGGTGATGAAATCCCCACCTAATCTTGATTTGGTCTTTGCCCCTTAAAGTCTGTATTAAAATATGCAAGAACAAACCGAAAAACAAAACTTTGCAAAAAGATTTTTGAGCGGTGATATTTTGCAAAGAATCCTGCAGAAAATAGATTTTATTGGATTTTAGAAGAGAGAGAAGGGAGTTAGAATCTTACCAGAGAAGTGTGAACCCTAGATCTCCTGTTTCCTCAAGTCCGTGACTCCAGATTTCCTCGCAAAAATTCACACAATAATCGTTAAATATACAATTTGCAGCTTTGTTTTAATAATGATATGGCTCGTCTAAGAATTCAATACAAATAGTAAAAATAAAAAATTACGCACATTTCCCCGGCAACGGCGCCATTTGATTGATACGAAAAAGTGTGTTTGTAGAATAACCGCAATCAATAACGGTGTCGCACGTAGCTAGACCGAGATGAGTACGGGTCGTCCTCTGGGAAACGTGGAACCTTTTACTTTTACTTTAGATGTGTTGAAAAAGAGAGGAGGGATAAAGAATTTTATAGAATGGTTTCTAGATCTACGTTAAACAAGAATGTAAAATATAGATCTAGATTATTTTTAAGATGTAGATAATATAATAAGAGGGCTTGTAGGGTTCGTTAGGATTTAGTAGTTATGGACGATTAATTAAAAGTTACCCTTTTTATCCATTAATAGATTTAGAACTAGAACGACGGTGATGCGTGTAGATTAGGGTTTCTGGAGGGAAAAGGAATCCCACTCTTAACCCTTATCTCGACACGGAACTCCGTTTATATCTAGCCTTTACCAAAACAATCATTAATCTAATCTCTAATCGCGGTTGGAACTAGCAAAGAATTGTTAGCACGCCCGATTAGGATGTTTTGATAAAGTTCATAAACTTTATAGGACGTAAAAAGGGTTTAGAGATGTTCATCATCCATTAGCCTACCCTAATCCTACGAACCCTAACAAGCGGAGAATTACTCGCGCATGTTGGGAGAAGAAGAAGAAAAGACAGAGAGGGAAAACATAATGCAAAAGAATTAAATAAAACAACTACCTTTATTAATCAACTCGAACAATCTACACTTTGATTCCTTAGAAAATGATTACAAAACTAGTTGCTTCTCGATCTCTTCCAAGGAGGTAGATGATCCGTTGATGATCAGCCTGGATGCGTGAGCCTTCTGGGACTTCGTGATCGCGTCGGCTTGATAACTTTTCCAAGAGGCTCTCGGTGCCTTTTTATAGTGCAAAGCCAGAATTTTTAGGTTGGAAACTTGGTAAAATTTATCATAGATTTATGCCTCAAAATTTTAGCAATTGATCCTTTTAGAAGGCCGCGGATCAGCGGCCAACGGGGGGGTTTGGCCGCGGTTCCGCGGCCAATGGTGGGGATCTCTTGATCATTTTTCTTGGGCTTGCATCTTGTGACATGTGGCAATCCTAGGCACCTTCAGAATTCAAAAATCTTTTCTCGGTTTCTTCCAGACTTGGTCTCCAAGTTTTGCTTCTTAATTTGGCAAGTTTTCTTCAACAACTTGATTTGTTTGATAAATTCTGCATAACAACTTGAAAAACTCTGCACAACAACTCAAATAAGATTTAGTAGACCTAGTTCTACTAGGATTAGGTCAATGAATTTCTTTGCATACATTTTCCTACCAAATGCTAATTAAAATATATTAACACATGGAAAATAATGTTTTTACACATAAACCCCCATATGTATGATATATTATAATAAAGTCCTTTTTTAATATGAAAATGGTAGGAAAAATGTAATACAAATGTGCAGTTTTATCAACTGAATAGTTATCCCTGGCCGGTAGCTTCCCTACTCGCAACGCCAGGGATCAAAGCCCTCGCCAAGAGGCAACCGCGCAGCTTCATTGCCCGGTCATCCGTAGTGGGCTTCTTACAGCCCCTCCAATGCTAAGGATCAAAGTCCTCCGTAGAGGCAGCCGAGAAGCTTCTCTGCTCGACTATCCCTGGCCGGTAGCTTCCCTACTCGCAATGCCAGGGATCAAAGCCCTTGCCAAGAGGCAACCCAGCGGCTACCCTGCTCGGTTATCCCTGGCGGGTAGCTTCCCTACCGCAACGCCACGGATCAGAAAGTCCTCCCAGAGGTATTCAAGCCCGACCCTCGCTCGGCTATCCCTAGCAGGTAGCTTCCCTACCGCAACGCCAAGGATCAGAAAATCCTCCCAGAGGCAGTCGAGCCCGACCCTCGCTCGGCTATCCCTGGTGGGTAGCTTCCCTACCGCAACGCCAGGGATCAGAAAGCCCTCCCAGAGGTATTAGAGCCCGAGGATCCCTCCCTCGGCTATCCTTCAGGACAAAAGCCCTCTCCAAGAGGCACCGGGCAGTAACCTTACCCGGCCAAGGGTCCCTGGTAGGATTCTTACAGCTCCTCCCGTGCCAAGGACCAAAGTCCTCCCAGAGGCAGTCGAGTCCTTACTCGGCTATCCCCGGCTGGTAGCTTCCTACCACAACCGACAGGTATCAAAGTCATCGCCAAGAGGCACTGAGCAGTAACCCTTCTCGGTCCCCATCCTGAAGGATCAAAACCCTCGCAAGAGGCAACCGAGCAGCTACCCTACTCGGTCATCTTCGGCTGGTAGCTCCCTACCCATGGCGCCAGGGGTCGAAGCCCTCGCAAGAGGCATCCGAGCGGCTACTCTGCTCGGTCATCCCAGGCTGGTAGTTGCCTACCCACGATGCCAGAGATCAAAGCCCTCTTGGCCCGGTCATCCCTGCTCGGTTATCCCTGGCGGGTAGCTTCCCTACCGCAACGCCAGGGATCAGAAAGCCCTCCCAGAGGCAGTCGAGCCCGAGGATCTCTCACTCGGCTATCATTCAGGACAAAGCCCTCGCCAAGAGGCACCGGGCAGTAACCCTGCTCGGTCCCCGTCCTGAAGGATCCAAGCCCTCGCAAGAGGCAACCGAGCAACTACCCTGCTCGGTCATCTTCGGCTGGTAGCTCCCTACCCATGACGCTAGGGATCGAAGCCCTCGTGATAGGCATCCGAGCGGCTACCCCGCTCGGTCATCCCAGGCCGGTAGTTGCTTACCTATGAAGCCAGAGATCAAAGCCCTCGCCAAGAGGCAACCGCGCAGCTTCACTGCCTGGTCATCCTTAGTGGGCTTCTTACAGCCCCTCCGACGCTAAGGACCCAAAGTCCTCCCAGAGGCAGTCGAGCCCGACCCTCGCTCGACCATCCCCAGCTAGTGGTCGTTGCTCACAACGCCAGAAGTGAAAGGCCCTCGCCAAGGGACAACAGAGCAGCTTTCCGTCACATGCAAAGAATCCGAGGCCCCAACAGGAGGCATCAAGTCTATCCGAGTCTGAGCGATCTTGGAGACGCCTCCTTCTCGGCAGCGCTTGGCAAGTGATCGAAATCAACTCGACGAACGATCGCTAGACAGATAGCCGACCTGACATGGAAGCCCAACAGTGAAAGCAGAGATATCTTACAAGCATTCTTCATAAACAGAAGACAAAGCGCAAACCGATGAAACCAAAGAAAAAGTTTTATTACTAAAAGGCAAAGTCTTTACAAAGGGTATTTTGGGCTATCCAGCCTTACAAAATGCCCGGAGGCTTACAAAATTTCAAAAGCAACAAAATAAAAGGAAGCAGAAGACGGGGGCTTTAGGCCTCGGGGCCAGGCGTCACCTCGGGGCCCTCGACATCCACCACGAGACGAGCAGGGTCCTCGGCGACTTCCTCATCAGGAATCTCCTTCCCCTGCTCATCGGCATCCACGAGGGGGTATTCGGCCTGGAGCTCTTCGTCGGTGACCCCGGCATCCGGGCCTTAACGGCGTCGAGGGCCTCGTTCCAGATGAGGGTCGTGGCAACGACCTAGTCATCATAGAAGTCCTTCGACTTCTTGTTTCCCTCCACCGCTTTCGCCGCCGAGAGATCGGCCAACTTCGCCGCTCTCAGGTCGGCCGATTTCGCCGACTCGGACGCCACCCCCAGCTCCTCCCGGAGGGTTTTCACCGTCTTCTTCAGGTTTCCGGCAAGCACCTGAGCGTCCTCAAGCTTGGTCTCGGCAGCCACGGTAGCCTCGTGGTACCGGGTGACCTCCCGCTTCCCGGCCTCCACCTCGCCCTCCAGGGCGGCGACCCTCGCCATCACCGCCTCCAGCTCCCGCTTGGAGCACTCTTCCAGGGAGGCGAGCTGGCCCGCAGCCTTCATCGCCGGGGCTATCACCTTGGCCTCCATGCGTAAGGCGAGGGCAACGTGCTGGAGAACCGAAAGACAATCAGAAAAACGAAGGAGGCACCGAATCTCACAAAAAAACCAAACACTTTCCTGCACAGACTCCTGGGCGATAGACACCAGCTGAGCCCTGAAGGTCCCCCCGGGGACTCTACCACCAACCTATGTCTCTATTTCATGCTGCAGGCTATCCGCGACGGATAGCCCCGAAGGCACTGTGAATTGGAGGCCCCCTTCCTCCACCATGATCGGTGAGGAAGGGCCCCAGGAAGATCTCCAGGAACTCCTCTTGAGCGGCTCCGAGGGAGAGCCGATCACCTCCTCCGAGGCCGGGTCCTCCATAATCCGATCCCTCTTCCGGCCTGACACTCTGCTAGGCCCCGGGGCGGGATCCGCCCCCGAATGCTCATGGGACGCGACCATCGGAGGAGAAGGAGCCGGGGCAGGCTTTGAGCGGGAAGAGCTGGCGCCCCTAGCCTTCGCGACCTTCCTCGGTCGGCGCATGGAAGATCAGAGCGAGTCCATGTCCATGGGTCCTACATAAAACCAAATGTAAAGAAGTCAGCGACACAAGCAATATAAAAGCCAAAAAGCAAGCCTAAACTTACCGACGAACTCAACGGGGTTGAGCCCGGCTCAACTCAGGACCCTCTCAGACAGCAGCACATCAAAACGGGGGATGGGCTCCCACGATGCCACTCTCACCGCGACGGGTAACTGGACTTGTTCCCCGGCAAGCATTTCTCCCTCGACCGCTTTGTAGGCACGGGCCAGTCCTCGCCATCGGGAGGGGAAACGAAGAAGAACTTCTTCTTCAAGTCGTGAATGAAAGAAGGTAGGGCCACAACCCCTGTCCCGGCAGCGCCCCCTTGTCGCTTTCTAAAGGAGAGGTAGACCCACCTCGGGTCGTCCGCTCGACCCCAGGGAAGATTTTTGAAAATAAGGGAAGAATCGAAGAGGGAAAGGCTGAAAGGAACCACCTGTAACTTCAGGCGGATCAGGAACCCGAGGAGAATCCTCCATGAATTCGGCACTAGTTGGCCAGGGGCTAACCCGAAGAAGTTCAGTGCTTCGACGACCTTGGGAGAGAAGGGCAGGTGCATTCCACCCCAAAAGGCTTCCAAGTACATGGCGATCTCCTTACCCCGCACTTGGTCTGCCCTCTCTCCCTCCTTGGCCAGACGAAGCGTATAACGTGAGAGGATGTGGAAGCGAGTCTGAGCATTGGCGAGCTCGTCCTCATGCCTCACCCAACACGAGGCGCCGGGGGCAGCATCTACCGCCTCCTCTCTGGGGGCTGCCCCCGCCGCGCGATCCCGAGAAGAGGGTCCGATCCCTACTCCCTGAGAAGACTCAGGCTCAACTAAAGGGTCCCTAAAACCTACTCCTACAATATCTACAGATCCCCCGAAAGAAGACATCTAACCGGAAGAAGATGGGTCCTCGGGAAGCAAAAGCGGAAGAAAGAAGACGAGCGCCGAGTGGCCAAGACTTAGAAGAAAGGGAATATGAAAGAGTAGGGGCCCCGGAATGGGCCCCACCTCTACTTATCACCGCAACCGACCTCATCCAACGGCTCCCTTCATCTCCCGCCAAAACGCCTCCTCGCGTCCAACGGCTCCGATTGCTCCACTTGTCGTTTCCACACTGGACCGCACCCCATCAAACGCCGGAGGTCTGCGCACGTCGCGTCGGCCAATCGACGCTTGACACGTGGACCGTCACTTCAGTGGCGGGATGCACGAACCGGTGCACCTTCCTTAAATGCAAAAATCTCGCTCTGATTCGTTGACAGAAAAGACAGATGACAGCCTGGGGACGTGTCCCGATGAAACCTTAGGAGGGAGCTCGCCCCGGGCGGCCCGGCAGTCTACTCCTGACCTGACCCGCTGGCTAGTCGGGACAACAGTGGGGGGGGGGGGCAAATGATGATACTCAATATTGGCGATCTCCATGATCAGGACACGTGGAGGATGACGTGTCCCTGAACTCAGAAGAAGTGGCCCACTGGGGCCGACCAGGCCACCCCTGTACCCGACCTGCAAGCATAAGCAGGCCCTCCTCGGAGCCCCCCGCAAATTGGCCTCCTCGGCCCCTCAGCTCGCCCCGAGCTGCCACAGGATCAAGACTCCTCGGCCCTCTTGCTCGTCTCCGAGCTCCCCAGCCGAGGCCATCTTCCTCGGTCCCTCCGACCGACTAACTCCACCACTCACAGGCGTAACCGCCGCTCCGCAAATCTCGCCATGCGCAGATTCTCCGCCAGCAACATCCCACGTTCCACGCCATCACGATCCCCATTAATGGACGATTCGTTCTTTACGCGGACGTGACGTCGGGAGCGTAACTGCCGGCGATATTCTCGCTCCTGCTGCTGCGTGCTGCCGCCACTATATAAACCCCCATCACAGAGGGGTCAAGTAAGCAATTTTTAATTCCACTTTGCCGTTACTCTACTCGGATCTCGTACTAACTTGATCGTTGGAGGGTCCTCGGTGGTACCAAACTACCCCAGGACTTCTTTGCAGGTACTCGGCGTTAAACTCCTCAAATCACCAATCTCCTCAAAACCCATTGAGACTCGCACGCAACAGGAGATCACCTTCCAAATCCACCGGGAGATCGACGGAAGACAATATCTGAGGAAGACCCGAAAAGGATCTCCATCATATACACTCGCTCCCAACAGGATTCAAAAGAGAGCATGACGCATCCTTTAGGACCGGATCAAAGATAAGCCACGAAGACCCGAGGCCGGAGATGGATGGCACATGAATAGCACAAGAGATATAGGAGGATAACCGGGAAGGACCATTTTTCCATTTTTGAGGGTTTTTTTTATTCATGTACGGCCTTGCATAGGGCGTGTTACCGGTTTCTTTTATTATTTTGTAGGACTTGGTTTCCCATCTTTGTGGCCTTTATTAATTTTCTCTCTCTTTTGGCTCTATGGAGTTTCATTAAGACTTTTGTTTATGAAATCAGCGTCAATATTTTGCTAAGATAGTTATTCAGCCGAGTAATTTCTACAAAAGCAGCACAATGTATTTTGTTGACAACTCGCTATGTTTGTGTCCCGAGACCAATTTTGAGTTGCAATGTAAAATATAGTATACAACAAGATTTCTTTTTAATATATATGGCACCTACATAGCAACCAGTGTAGACAGGAGAAAGGGAGGGTTATAAAGAAAAATCTAAAAGGAACACACTATGGCAAAAACGACAGTTATAAAAAAGAGGCTAATTTTAAAATTAGAAATGATCAATTAAAGGAAAAAATTTAAAACAGAAAATGATCACATTATGAAAAAAACCAGACTTACCATTTCCTTTTTTCCCCTCTCAGGCTAAGATTAGGTTTTCATAAACAAAAATTCATATTTTTTTTTGGATATGCATCCATTAAGAGTATTTTGAAAAACAACCCTACAAAAAACCTTTGTCAAAAGCAGCCATCGACACTACTAACCTTACTAAATACAGCACTCACGTTAAATTGAAAATTAACTCGGTTGCATACAGCGGTTAGGAGGGGGCAAAAAAACAGTTTTGACTCTCCAGTAGCCGTATTCTCTCGTTGAAATATTTCTCTCTGCTTCTTATAACCTTGAAAAAATAGCTCTAGAGAGATCGTTGCCCTCATGAAAACTCGCCTGCTCGAAAATAAAGGGATCCCACCCATCACTCTCCGCAAAGTTTCGGTCCTTCAAATGCTCTTTATTGCTTCCCATGCACTCTCCGTAAAGTTTCGATCTTTCAAATGCTCTTTATTGCTTCCCAAGTTGTCGTCTTTTTTTATATTCTGTATTAATTAGTAGTATTTATTCAATTTCGATAGTAGGTTTTGGGTTTTCTTTGTGTAAATATCTGTAATGGATTACTGTTGATCTTTCAAATTGCCGTGAGTTGAATACACTATATCCCTAAAAGAAACCATGCAAAGCCCAAAACTTCCCCTCCAATCTCCGGACATTATTTCAAGATTACAGTTATAAACGGGGGTATCGTTTGGAATTGCATGAATGCGGTAAAAATTGCATGCAAAATCTACACAACTATACAAAGTGGAATCCCTGATTTTTACAACCAAAATTTGGAAATCCGTAAGCATGTAAAAAGTGAGAGAGAGAGAGAGAGAGAGATTGATTTGAGAACCGATACGAGGTTTAAAAAGTATATATTTTGGAGGGGGGTTTTAGAGGTTGGGTCTTCATGAGCTCAGGACATTGAGAAAGAAAGAGAGGATGGGGACACTTAGGATTTCGGCCATCTCAGTTTAACCATGGCTATCTCGAATTAATTGTCGCGTAACCGAGTTAATTTAACAAGTGAGTAGATTCAGTTAATGGAAAATTAATGACGGTCGTTTTAAAATTTATATTTTGTGATGGTTGCTTTTTGGCAATACGAAATATTTGATGGGCGCATATAAAATAATCTTATTGATTTATGGGATTTTTTATATAGCCTCCTATAACATTGGTATTTTGGAGACGCCCTTTAAAACTTTATATTTTTAAATACACCCCCTAAAACTTTTCCGTAAACTAAAAACAACCAATTAGTTAAGTTAATCATGACTGATGATTGGATTATAGCCAATATAAAGAATATGATATAAAAATTCTTACGTGACATCAAACCCTCACAACCCTCACGTGCAAAATCCATTAGTCTTGGTTTTCCAAACTCTGATATTGAAGTTATCATTTTAGCTTCTTAACAAGGATTTCTAACGGTATCAGGGATGATAATTAAGCGAAAGGATCAATTTAGTTTAATTAAACGTGGAGGTATTTTTAAAATTATTATGTTTTAGGTGATGTTTTTCAGAACAGCAATGTTTTAAGGGGCCTCTAAAAAAAAGCCACATGATTACCATTACCTGTTCTTCCTACTGCATGTGGGCCCCACTGTTTGGATACGTAGAACAAATGCAGCAACTGTCTTTCTTCTGGTTGTTTAAAAAAGCAAAGGGCATATGCAAAAGCATTTACCATCCCAGATGCAAACATTATTGCTTTAAAACAGGAAGAAAATAATGCACCCATTTCCCCCCGAATGGGCCCCACCTCAGCTTGCCAAATCTGTAGGCTGTATCCTAACCTAACGCAACCCAAGCCAACAAAGCCCCCAAGAAACCACCCTTCCCCTGCGTGGGGCCCACGGTTAAAATCAGCCTGCTATTGATAAGCGTTTGCAGCTTTAAGCGGGAAATGATTCGTCTTCAATTTGATAAAAGGACGAGTTTAGAATTTACCCGCGATTTCACCACGTGTGGGCACGTGAGTTAGCGTATGGGTGAACAAGTGGGTGCGGCTAATAAAGGATTTCTGACACCTCGTCTGCGAGCGCTGCAGCTCCATGCCTCGCTCCTCTGGCTGAAAGGGACTTGGTGGGGATTTACTTGGATGAATTTGGAAGTTGTCTATGCGGGCAACCGCATAGTAATTTCTCTACGCGGATAAGCAAATTCTGCTGTCTAGTTTTGCTGCACTAGAAAAGTGTCACTTCGATGTGTACAAAATTAAGTTTTACTTTTTAGGTATATGCATTTATGGCCTTGTTGCTAGCTAGCTGTAGTTTTATAACCTTTGTGCCTTTGACAACCAACTGATCGAGGGGACTTCATTGCTAAATAAAGGTTCTACTGTTTTGATCAACAAGATTCATAATTTGTTAAAAACCATATATATTTTAAGGGGGGAGTGATCTATGGCAAATGAGTTTGCGTCCTTTTAAAATGGGGAACTCTCGATCCGTGGCATATTTGAACGATCTAATCTGTTTAATCATCCTATCCTCAGATTTATATATATGAAAAATCAAAGGATTTGAAGAGCTCTGACCAATGCATCGGATGGGTCAAAAAATGAATGCATTTCGATAATGCAACATGAACTCCATCTGATGCATTGGTTAGTGGTCTTCAAATGTTTAGGTTTTTCATAAACATATATTTGAGAGTAGACTAATCAACTTGAACGGATCATACTGTTCAAGTATGCCGTGGATCGAAAGTTCACGTTTTTAAAAAAAGTGGACCGGTTTGTAATTGAACGCTCCCCCCGTGTTTTATTGTTGTATGAATGCACGGTTCTTGAACAATATACCCATTTGACGACCGTCTTATAAGCACCACGTAACTTTAATGTTTCCGTATTTATCATAAATATACCCCTTTGGAATTATCCATTGGAGCAACATATAGCCAATATTTTTCTGTGTATATAATTGCAAAGGTTATGTGAACGCACCAAGTAAATATGTCATGCAAGCCATACATTGGATGCAATCTAAAATTAGCTATAATCAACACCAAAGCCTTCCCCTCGTCCCCCCCTTGCGTTTGTTTTTGTGCACTGGATTTGGTGTAGAGCTTGACCAAATGAATACATATATACAAGATCCTCGCCATTGCATTGACAGAAAGCTTCCGGTTCTCAGATTCGACAGCAGATATGATTTTTTTTACAAGATCCACTGTCATATACCGTCAAAACCATAAAATGGCTATAGTTATTATTTATGGACCTCCGACCAAAACTCCAACCACATTCTTTTTCTTTCTTCTTATGTTTCTAATATCTTCCCACATCATCAGACCCGTTTTTCAAAGTTGTCCTATTAAGTTTCCATGCCTTCATTGAAATGATCAATATTCCTGTTTTCACTCTTAATATCTTGTCTGGATACACCGTTAGAGAAATCAAAGCTTATTTTGAAGTGAAGATAAAGAATATACAAACCCTAACTTGCAATGCCCTTGCCTCCATCTTCAGAAATAAACATTGCTGGTAATGAATGTTTTCTTCATTAACTTTGAAATTTAGAAAACCTTCGTTGGATTAAGGCTGCGTAGACTCATGTTGTCTTAACTCAATGGTTTAGACAACCATGGGTATTTTTAGCTCCAAAATCTTATGCCAAGCACGGCATAATTAAGATTTTTGGCGGTTCAGTCTGGATTAGTTTATGAAACTTGGGTTAGGTATGTTTCCAAGCAGAGGGTTTAACCATTTATCTTTTCGCTCCAAACGAGAGAGTGCAAATATTTAAGTGCCCGCATAGGGAAAGTAGTATGCGGACGGAATAATGATGGGTGAAGTGGTCCTCCACAGGCATATAGCGGGGACACTGCCCTAACGATGGATGTGACTTGACGATGCCCTGCCCTTCGTCATCTCCATCCTCCTCCCGCGCCAGCGCTTAATCTCTCTCTCTCTCTCTCGCTCTCCTCAAACTCAAAACCCTAGCGCTATTCTCTCTCTCTAGATCCAATGCTGAAGCAGCTCTAGCTCCGGTACCGGTAATGGCGTCTCGGGCGACTATCCTGGTGCTGGCGGCGGTGGCGTTAGGGTTTCTGACCTTGGTCTCCGGCGACGCCAACGACGGTGAGCAAAATGGCGGCTTAAGAGTTAGTTAAGATAACGATTTGGAACTTGTAAAACCCCCTATCTGTCGATTATTTTAATGATTTGGTCGTCTTATTTTATTGTTTGTTTATTCTAATGGTGGATAGTTTATTCTTTGATTCCTTAAAGTTTCCTTGTTCTTCCAGTTTTTTTATTTTTTTATTTTTACGCTGTTTGTTTAGTAAGAACTGATTCTTTTTGAAAGGCTCCTGCTGACCTTTTCGTAATCACTGTAATTATTTTAATAGAATGGTGATTGGGCAGTCTTTGTTTAAGATTTTAACTGTGGAAGAAGCAAACAGTTGATTGTTATTATTTTATTGAAGAATAAGTTTGATTAGTGTTCAAAGTTCTTTTCTTTACTTTTTGCTTGAGATTTTGTGTTTACTGTTTTTTAAAAAATAAAATTTTGTTATAGGTTCCTATTACATCCCTCTCATTACTATATAGTTGCTTGCTATCACTCACAATTAACTGTCCCTTTCAGGTAAAATGAAGAATTTTCTTTTCACATTTTGATATTTTCTTTTTTATAAAAGAAAAGAGTTTAGGTAGTTCATGGAACACTGGTTCTTTACACTTATTTTTTGGGTCATTCTCCGAAAATTTCTGCAAATTATTTAGCCGTCTAGACTGCTGAAAATGGGTATATTCTTTGTTTTCTATTAAGGAAGAAATCAATATTCCTATCGCTTTGTAAACTTGGCATTTTTTGGCAGAATATTGCATGGAGAATGGAATCAAAATTTGGTTTTTGTTAATTTTCAGGGGTATCATTGTTGGAAATCAAGAAGTCATTTAGGAATGTTGACAATGTGCTGCACAACTGGATAGACTCGTCGTCATCGGACTACTGTTCTTGGAGAGGGATTACTTGTGATAATGTCACATTTGGTGTCGTTGCTTTGTAAGACAGTTTGCTTTGATCGAATTAAATATGACGCCGTAGTTATTAATTTACAAAAACGTTATGTTTTTGTAACCCCAAAATCTAGGAGCAGCACTCGAATAAATTTGAAGTCTTATCACTATTCTTGCAAGAGACATATCTACACATAAGTTGAGCCTTTTTTAGAATAATGGTTCTAACTTGCTTTTCCATTTGATTCATAACAGGAATTTATCTGGGCTAAATCTTGATGGAGAGATCTCACCATCCTTTGGAGATTTAAAAGGCCTCGTTTCAATGTACCGTCCTATATCTTTTCCTTAACTATATACATACTAATTGCTGTATTAGATGTAGAATGTGGTTTAGTTTATTGGATGCATGTTGAATAAAGAATATATCTTAACTGCTTGTTTAATTTGAGTCTGGTCTCATATTGGTGCTCATGATCAGTGATCTAAGTGGCAATCGTCTCTCTGGACAAATCCCGGATGAAATTGGCGACTGCTCCTCGTTGCGAATATTGTGAGTCTTAAATTTTTAGCATTCTTCAATTCACTATATTTGGCTTAGCAACATTATCAATTATCAAGCAAGCTTAAAGAATTATTTTTCATATAGTTCTGTCATGGATAACTTGTATTATCGAGACCAACATATTAAACCTTTTGCTACATTGTTGTTTCAGGGACCTATCGTTTAACAATATATATGGAGATATTCCCTTTTCCATATCAAAGCTCAAAAAACTTGAAACTTTGTAAGTCTTTATTCCTTATCTTGTTATCACCAAGTCTTTATTCCTTATCTTGTTATCACCAAAAACAACTAACAATTTTCTGATTTTGATTGTCGACTATTGATTGTTCAGGATTTTGAAAAACAACCAGTTGATTGGACCCATTCCTTCAACCCTATCTCAAATACCAAATTTGAAACTTTTGTAAGTACTATAGTTGGCGTCTTATGTTGGTTCATCAAGTGATTGAAGCATTCTGACTGTATCGATTCCCATTTTTAGGGACCTAGCTCAGAACAAATTAAGTGGAGAGATCCCTAGGCTGATCTACTGGAATGAAGTTTTGCAATACCTGTGAGTTTCTTGTACATTATATAACACCGGCATGGGTAATTGAAAGTAGCATGAGGCACAGTTTTGCATGGGTAATTGAAAGTAGCACGAGAAAATTATGATTACGTAATGTAATAGTGCATGGTCTTTGTATTAGATAATGTAATAAACATTTATGTTTTGTTTTATTTGCTCTTAATGATGTTAATGAGTTCTTTATAGGGGACTTCGAGAGAACAATTTGGAAGGGACTCTCTCCCCTGATATGTGCCAATTAACCGGGCTATGGTTTTTGTAAGTCTCTTTATTCTTTTACCTGTTGACCTTTGCATTTAAAATTATTTTAGTTCTAGTTTCTCACCAACTGTTTTCTCTTTAGTGATTTGAGGAACAATAGCTTGACGGGGAGCATACCTGACAACATTGGAAACTGTACCAGTTTCGAAGTTCTGTATGTATATCATCCATATATGTTTCAAAATAGCAAGTTTACTTTTGCAACTTTTGACGGCACATTTTTCGTTTTACATTATACAGGGACTTGTCTTACAACAAGCTCACTGGAGAAATTCCCTTCAACATTGGCTTCTTGCAAGTTGCTACACTGTACGTCATAGTATTAATCTGTTCTCGATTTCAACATGGCCGTTTTATTTATTTTAGAAAAATATTATTACGCCATCTTAGTTGAATTTAACAATTGATTATTAGATCCTTGCAAGGGAATAAGTTCTCTGGCAAAATACCAGCTGTTATTGGTTTGATGCAAGCTCTTACTGTGTTGTAAGTTCCACGCTCTTATTGAACACTTAAATTACGTAAATTCATGTCATATCCTATGTCATCAGGACGATGAATAGTTGGAGGATTATCTTTTAGAGTGAAAATTATCCTGTGCTGTTTTGCTAAAGAAAGGTCAATATCGTGCTTTTTGAAAGGGGAAAAAAACACTCTGAACCGTGTCTATTTTCATCTCCTGCTGCAGAGATCTAAGTTGCAATCAACTGAGCGGTCCGATTCCTCCTAATTTGGGAAACTTGACATATGCTGGGAAACTGTAAGTTTTAAGATCCACTTGTAAGTTGTATTCCTTTCAGATTACATCTTATCGAGAGGTAGCAGATTGCTGGTTGCTAGTGTTTCACTTCCTGTTTCTATAACCGTAAAAACTGAACAAGGTCTTTATATAATAAACAATTGGATGGCTTGTTAATAAAGTGAAATTAATGCAGAATTCTAAGTAGCTATAAATTTAAAAGAGAAAGTAGGGAAGTTAAAAAGGCTTCGGATTTATAATTACGTTTTATATGCACACATATCATTGATATTAATGACCTTCCAAAACTTGTAGGTATTTGCAGGGCAATAAGTTGACCGGACCCATTCCACCAGAGCTTGGTAACTTGACAAACCTAAACTATTTGTAAGTATTTCCTTTATGGCAAGTTTGCTGGCTTCAAATTTCTAAAGCTACTTTAAGTGACAAGATTTATAATTGTGCAGGGAGCTGAATGATAACCAGCTCACGGGTCAGATTCCAACTGAGCTAGGGAAGCTTACTGAATTGTTCGACTTGTAGGCCTTTTTCCTACTAAAACTATAGAATCTTTATTTTTCTGCAACATATAGATGAAATCATGAAATTACATGGAAGTATAATCATTCCTGGTATTGCAGGAATATTGCAAACAACCTTCTTGAGGGGCGAATACCTGAAAATTTGAGTTCTTGTGCTAACCTCAATAGTTTGTAAGTATATAAATTCTGGTTAGAGGCTTAGAGCTTGTAATGGAGAATCCGTCACTCATAAGATGCCCATTTACATGTTTATGTTGTTGCAGGAATGCTTATGGAAATGAATTAAATGGAACAATTCCACGTGTATTTGAGAAACTGAAAAGAATGACTTATTTGTAAGTTAATACAACACAAATTTCTTCGACATCGGATTATAAAACTTGTCCTTTTTCTATATGATGGAATTTAATGATACAAGTTTGATTGCATCTCTGGCCATGCTATTTTGTGGTTGCCAACTGTAAAGTTGATACATGTAGTAAATAAGTTGCAGTCATCTTATCTCGGTGTTTCCTTGTTATTCAGTAGTCATGTAAGATTATTACCAACTCACTTCTCTCTGTCACTATTTTTGTCTTGTATATCCTCCTAGGAACTTGTCATCAAACAACATTAATGGTCCCATCCCAATTGAGCTGTCAAGAATTAGTAACCTGGATACTCTGTAAGTAGTAAAGCACCAAGGGTCTACTTCTGAAATTTGCGAATATAATTGCTTTGCTTGATACTAAAAATTGTTACTATCGCAGTGACATTTCCTCCAACAATATCAGTGGCCCGATTCCTTCTTCTGTTGGTGATTTAGAACACCTTTTAAAATTGTGAGTTTTAGCCACTATAATATTATTTTCTTATTATTACATCTATCATTTCTCTTTTGACATTCCTGCATTTTGTTGTCTTAGAAACTTCAGCAATAATCGCATCTATGGATACATTCCAGCAGAATTTGGAAACTTAAGGAGTGTAATGGAGATGTAAATGTTCCACCCATTTGAGTTGGATTAATTTTTGCTGTTAGCTTGCTATCTTACTGTCCAACTTATGGTCATTGCAGTGATTTGAGCAACAATGAACTGTCTGGTTTGATTCCCCAAGAACTTGGGCTGCTACAAAATCTGATGTCATTGTGAGTATCATTATGCTCTATAATTTCTGCTCTAAAGAGATCATATTGAATAATATGATGTATTGAATAATATGATATGGATGGTTCACAAATTTGGAAATCTGGATCAATTCATGAAAGATTTAATGCACAACAATGGAGTTCAATTCAAATAATAAAATTGCAGAAGCAAAATCCATGTTTTGGAATCTTGAAGAGCTCTTTAAAAAACCTAGCAGAAATTTCGATTATGTACAGCCATCATATTTTATTTAAGTATGCTTGGGATTATACTTCGAAAAGGCATTAATAATGGAAATTGTAATTGTATAACAGAAGATGTTTGCATGCATAAGTTGCAGTGTGATATCCTCTGATTTTGTTTCTTTGGTGTTGTAATTCTTACAGGAATTTACAGACCAATAATTTCTCAGGAGACGTAATGTCTCTAACCAACATTGTCAGTCTTGTTGTCCTGTAAGTTCCTTTTTACCAACAGTTCTCTAAACCTTGGAATATGCATTCTCACAAGCAAGTCTATCCTACATTTGTGACAGGAATGTTTCGTATAACAACTTGGCTGGTGATATTCCCACGGTGAACAATTTCTCACGATTTTCGTCTGATAGGTAAGAAACGAAGAATGGCTTTTATGGTGATTTCGCTTTTTGTTAATCTGATTTGGAAGTCTTAAATGTCCAATTAAATCTTTGACAATATGATTATTCCATCACCTCTCCACATTCATGATGTATTCTCCTAGTGATCATAAAGTCGATATATATGCAGACATTTTCTGAATGTATAACATGCAATTCCACCGAGGATACCTAGGTTGATCAGTTTTGTAATTATTTTATTTATTTCTGCCATGATTTTGCTTAAGCTGACAATAAAATGTTAATACTCAAAAGTTGAAAAGGAAGATTGTGGTAGGAGGAATACAAAATTTTATGCTCCTATTAAATTTACATGCTATATATACCGGAGAGGCGTACACATTTGTTTATATGATTGAAAATCACGTTTGTTTATTGTCAATATCAAATGATCCAATTCAGCAGACTTGACAGTAATTTCTTGCAGTTTCTTAGGAAACCCTGGGCTTTGTGGTTTTTCGCTGGGATCTCAATGTCATCCATCCCATCCACAGCAAAGAGGTAAAGGAAAACCAATTTACCTCCATCGAAAGAATCTATATTCAGTGCTAGTGCACCGAACTCTATTTCCGTGTGCACAATAATAGCTGGCTTTAATTCTCTATTCTAACTAAATCGTCTTTCTATGGTATTCAAGAAAATATTTGTCTAATGTAAAATTTCTCATTTATCAATTTTGTTGCTTAGTCTTTTGAAGGGTGAGAATGGGACAAACCGATTAAACCTTCTTTTTTCCCCTCCTACAGCGTTAATATCAAAAGCTGCCATTCTTGGCATTGCTGTAGGGGCTCTTGTAATACTCCTGATGATCTTAGCAGCAGCATGCAGACCTCACAGCCCTGCCCCTTTCTCTGACAGCTCTATGAAAAAACCAGGTACTTGCTTTGCTTATATCTATTAGAAAGAGAAATTTTTTTTTTATTAGAAATAAAGCAACATTGTCTGTAATTCAAATTTTATGCAAAATGCATTTGTAGCTATGATAAAAAAAACCCTAGTTGTTCTCAGTTGGAACATATCAATAAATATCATTATCGGAAAATGCTCTTGTATTTTCTTACCAATGCATCCATTAGTTGTAATTCAAGCACAACAGGAAATCTTCTTTCTCTTCTACTTGTGTCGGCGTTCGAAAGGGTTAAAGATTAATGAGTTTGCAATATAATTATAGGTTAGGGCATCTGCGGATCCCCCTGCGAATGGGGGGAAACAAGGTGTGCTGGGTCCCCTGAGGCGTGTGGGACCCGCCTGTCTGTCCCCAGTTTTTGGGGGATTCACAGGCCCTTTTTTCTCCGTGTATATTAATTCATTAGGAGCATGTTGCAATCTTCCTACTTTTCTAACTATATTAAATTTCAATATTTCAATTTTTGCTAGTGAATAATGTTTCGCCTAAGCTGGTAATTCTCCATATGAACATGGCGCTACATGTATATGAGGATATTATGAGGATGACTGAGAATTTGAGCGAGAGGTACATAATTGGGTATGGTGCATCAAGCACGGTATACAAATGTGTACTTAAAAATTGTAGGCCAGTGGCCATCAAGAGGCTCTACTCTCATTATCCACACAGCCTAAAGGAGTTTGAGACCGAGTTAGAGACAGTTGGAAGCATCAAGCACCGGAATTTGGTCAGTCTTCAAGGTTACTCGTTGTCCCCTTATGGCAACCTCCTCTTTTATGACTACATGGATAATGGCAGCCTGTGGGACCTTCTACATGGTAAATATGGAACACAATTCTCTGTTTTTTGTTTGAAATTGATAAACTCGAAATTTCATATAAAGATCTTTAGGGCAAGTACTAAATGCCCTTAAGAACGAGCTCTTTTTGTTAAACTTCCTTTCAGTTTTTAATTACTGCTCCCTTAAAGTGCAATGTTTAATGGTATTTAAAATAAAAACTCCGTTAAAACTATTGTTAAAAGGGAGTTTATTGTAAAAAGCTAAAGGGAGTTTGTGGCTATAAAAAACTTCAAAATAGTTTGGTAAAAAAATTACAACCGTGAAGGCCTTGCTTACCTCCGTGAAACTTAGCCATATCTTTATCAAATATTTCCTTCTTGACGACTCTTTTATTCTTTTAGGTCCCACGAAGAAGAAAAGGCTAGATTGGGGTGCTCGCCTTCGAATTGCTCTTGGATCCGCCCAAGGCCTTGCTTACCTCCACCATGACTGTAGCCCTCGGATAATTCATCGAGATGTGAAGTCCTCAAATATACTCCTTGACAAGGACCTTGAGCCCCATCTCACCGATTTCGGCATAGCAAAGATCCTTTGTGTCTCGAAAGCCCACACCTCGACTTATGTTATGGGCACTATAGGCTACATTGATCCTGAGTACGCTCGCACCTCTCGTCTTAGTGATAAATCTGACGTTTACAGCTACGGCATTGTCCTGCTCGAGCTGCTCACTGGGAGGAAAGCTGTGGATGATGAGTGCAATCTGCATCATTTGGTAAAAACTAGTCACCCTTGCCATTTCTTTCCATTTTCAGTTGATTAGTGTTAGTTGATCTGTTTACTATTTTGCATGCACGGCATGTATACAATTAAGTCATGCTGTAGAGTTGACTTGAAGTTAATATTTTGTAAGACATGGTTTAGATATTTGAAAGTAACATGCATTGGGTAAGTATATTAAAAAAAATCACTTTGATGCTCGCTTGGAGAATATGAGTATCGTGACCCTCCCAAGTTTAGGTTTGAATAAACTAAGTTTTAGCGGGCAGCTTTGCCAAATAGGGATAAAATTTACATGGGGGCATATATAGCAAAATGCAGCTCCAAATGGTTAGTGAGAAAATCATCAGCTCAACTGTACCTGTTAGCTTACTGCTCTAGTTTGGAATATATCCAGATCTGACCCCAATAAAAATAATATAGGCTCTTGTGACAAGTTAGATAAAATAGAAGTTAATGGGAATTATCATCCGCAGTATTTAAGTAGAACCATCATGTTCCATATAACTTGCCATTTTTCATATTTGATAGCATGGATGCTTTGCTGGAATTTGTTGGATTCTAATTCTGAGAACAATAATTCTTGGAGAGCTTCAACTACTTTAAATCATTTAGCTAACTGGCCTAAACCTGATAATGAAAAGCTGTATTCTTGTCCGAAAAATGCATATACCGACTAAACCCGACAAGGCTTGTGGACATCCTTTTGGTCACAACTGATAACAGATGTCATCATGACAAGGCTTGGATAACTGAATGTAATCCCATGGGAGGGTCCATGAGGTCCCACCACCGTAACCCTATCACGTGAATTAGCTGGTTGGCTTTATAGAACACCCACTAGCAGCTTGCAGATTTCTGAAAGGGGTTTGTCCCCATATTGTTTTTGGATGTATCAATTATTTATGGTGTACTTGTCTTTATTCCATGTTCCATCATTTAAATCATATCAGTGTTATCATCTGCAAAAGCACATGGACCTTGCTTTGGTAAGGTATATAGAGCATTCATAACCATAGCATTTTTTTGGGCAGCTTCGGTAAAATACCATGAACTATCACCTTTACCGTATAAACACCATGAAGTTATATAAAGTTCAAATAAATGTCATGAGCTATCAGTAGCTTTACAGTTTATCTTTTGATGCAACACCATATGCATGTTTGGTATTGAAAAATAGAGTGATTTTAATTTGGAAACATGTAGAGTTTAATTACAACTAAGCCCATTGCATTTATTCACGATTTATAAAACTTATGGTAGTTATTTGATAAAAGGGATGAACTCTGAAGGGTAGTGACACCTGGCTTTTTAGCTGACATGCCATGTGGCATTGAGATATTGAATTTCATATTCTAAATATAACATTAGAAGATTTTTATCAACTCAATGACATACTATTTAAGGCATTCACGGTTAATACCAGAATGATTACAAAATAAGTACAGTAGATTATTAGACTTGGATAAATACCATACAACAATTGCAATATAAACCAGCTAATTGTCCTAATAGAAAACCTTCAAAGTTCATGGTAGTTAATTGCATTTAACAAATTTCTTGGTGTTTTTTCTTCCTTTCCAATTTTGGTATTTATATGATGGATACCGATAATTAATGATAGTTTAGTGAAACTCAGAAACATGATATTTAGTTCAAGTGTCATGTGGCATTCTGAATGATATTAGAATTCAGAAATGCAATTCTCTCCGAAGTCCGCATTATAACATTACACACTACAGATACTATCGAAGACTGCAACCGACATGGTGATGGAGACCGTAGATCCCGACATCTCCGCTACATGTCGTGATCTAGGGGCAATCAAGAAGTTATTCCAGCTCGCTCTCCTCTGCACCAAGAAGCAGCCATCAGATAGGCCCTCAATGCATGAGGTGGTCCGAGTTCTTGAATCACTCGTGGAGCCCACCACTCCTCCACCAGCGCCACCTCAGCACTCAACAACAAGCTATGTCGATGGTTACATGAACCTGAGGAGCAGCGACGCCTTAAACTGCTCTGTTGCGTCTTTGAGTTCATCCTCTTCGGATACGCAGCTTTTCCTCAAGTTCAACGAGGTGATATCTCAAAACACCGAATGAAGATCTCCAGAATTGGACCGATATTTTTGTCTGGGTTCTTTTGCAAAGGAGGTTGGTTTGAAGATGTTAGGTGTAATTATACTTGTATTCCTGTGATAGTGAAAGTTGGCAGGTTTTGTTCTTGTTTTGTGTTGGCATCTCTGGTATTGAACTGCTAATGCTTGTAGCTCAGTTTGGACCTTATTGTTATCAGTGCAGTCATGAATTGCAAGGGTTGCTTATGAGTAGCTTCTCTCAGTTCTCGTGTATCGAATCGTTCATGTGGATTATGGAAAAAGAAGTTTATTTTTAGCAATGAAGTGAAATAAATTTGAACTATATGGAGGTTACAATCATTGTCATGTGATGAACATACAAGGCTAAAATTCATTAGAGCCCTTCATATAGTCGAAGGGTGCATCACTTGTGTTTCAAAATGCTACAGGTTACCTCCTATGATGTGACGACATAAGCAAAATTCCATTTTGTTTATCCCGTTGAAAAATCTGTATCCTTCATTTTTTTAATTTATCATATATTACTCTTTTTTATTCTACATTTTGTGTTCTCTTATTTCAAAATCTTACTTTATTATTAATTTTAGAGTCAATTTAATCTTTTTTTCTCTGTATTAATTTGATTTCAATTGCACTGTTTTTTAATAATGAATTATCATTTCTTATCTTAATCTTTACTTTTTAGACTTATTTTATTGAAACCACCGTCCGGTTTATCCAATTTGTCCAAAACCATCCTCACTTTTAAACCCATTACCAAAACTCTCCAAAGTTTTGATCCGTTAAACAACAACACCGCTGTTAGTGTTTTAACGTTCTCATTTAATTTAAACCATCACGTGACTAAATTTTGTATTTTTGTTCCTAAACTACCCCGCCTCTCACTATATCTCGGTTTATATCATAAAACCCTTTTGTGAAACCCTAAGATTTCAAGGTTTCAGTTTAATGTAAATAAAAGTGTGATTTCAGAAAAATTGTTGCGGGTTAATCTTTATTGATCTCCTCTGATCTCAATTATATATGCGACTATAGATTTGCATCAATTTAGTTTTAATGATTTTATCAAGAGGCTTTCTCAAATAACTGGAACATGCAAATACCAAAATCCATATAATTCATAAAATCATCATCCACAAATTAGCCACTAAAAAGGAAATAAATAATTTTTGAAGCCAATCTTCTTTTCTCTTGATCTGGTCGCGATCGAGATCGTATCCGTCATCAATTCATGAGTCAAGTCTCTCGTGTTTGTTATCGATGGAGATCGTGTCTGAATTTTGATAAAGTTAATTTTCATCCGGAATCGAGATAGGAATTTGTAGGGTTTATCGCAGCAAGAATACGGGTTTGAAAAAATCATTTAGACAAAGAGTGGGGTAATATAGTCATTAAGTTAAAAAAAACTAATGGCAGGGGGTGGTTGTTTAACGGATCAAAACTTCGGAGGTTTTGGTAAACGATTTAAATGTGAGGGTGGTTTTGGACAAATCGGGTAAACCATATGGTGGTTTACATGAAATAAGCCTATTTTTTTATAGGCTTAGATCCAACAAACTCTCCTGCAGTTTCAGCCTGTGATAAGTAACTACCTTATAATTTAAAAAATCAGAAAATTACCATATCTAGCGGTGCCCAGTTAGTATTAACAGTCCATATTATCGCCACGTCAGCATTAGTCGCGACATCATAAAAATATCAATTATTCCCAAAATACTCTCATCTTCATCTCCTAAACCCTAACCCTTGCTGCCATCTCGCCCCCGTCTCAACCTCCCTTCCCCCTTGCCTCCTTGCTCTTCATCTCGCCTCCCCTATCCTTCCCCTTTCCACCCTGACCTCCCCTACCCCTTCCCGCGACGTCGACCTCTCCCTCTATCATCACCATCATCGGCTCCTTCCTCGACCTCTCCTAAAATCGCCGTAGCCACCACCTCCACATCAATCATCATCAGCCCTCCACCCTCTTGACCTCTCCCAAAATTGTCGCTACCACCACTTCCATCACCATCATCATCATCATCAACCCGCCGTCACCTCCTTCCTCGACCTCCCCCAAAATCGCCACCACCGCCTCCACCACCCATCATCAGCCCCTACACCACACCTTTCTTCGATCCCCCCCAAAATCGCCACTATCACCGTCTCCATCATCATCACCATCATCATCCCTTCCACCACCCTCTTCCTCAACCTCTAAAATTACCATCACCACCACGACCTCTATCATCATCTTCTTCCCCTCCACCACCTCCGTCGTCGTCGTCGTTGTCGTCGTCATCATCCCCTTCACCATCCCCTTCATCGTCATCACCATCATCCTTGGGTTTTAATTTTTTTTCCAGTTTTCTCAGTAAAAAAATAATGAGGGTAAAATCGTCAATTTACCCATGAGTAACGATGTTTACCTGGATCCGTTAGATATATGATTGTTTTCTAATTTTTTTTAAAGAATAGGATAGTTACATGAAAGTTTGTTGGATTTAAACCTTTTTATACTATTAATGCTTACAGTTCAACTGATATAATGACTATAACCTAAACTTTCATCAGCATATTTAAAACCCAAATGCATTTTAAAAAAGAGTAGAGAAGCTAATGAGGACAAAGTTATACATAACTAAAGAAAGTAAGTGTAACCACCACAAAATTTTAATACTTCTATTGTATTTTTCGTTTTTGAAGAAATATTCATTTTTTTTAAACACGTTTATATTTATTTATTTCCATTCAAATAATATACATAGTCCATTCTATTAAATCTTGGTTATAATGTTGCATTGCTATTCCATAAGTCATAGGTTCAAACTCTGACTGAAATATTTTAATTTTTATTTTAAATCCCCTAAGTTTTAAAACTAATATCATATATTTTTATATAACCAGATATTTATTAATATTTTAAAGGAAAACAAAAGATTTTCTTCTAATTAAAAATAAAATTTATTTGTTTATTTTAAGTTGTTTGTTTGTTGTTTTGATTTTGTTAGGGTTCGAAAGTGTTAGGCTGATATAGGTTATTTCATATGATAAATATACTAAATGATATAAGTATAATAGTCATGATAATTTTAGATAATAATGAGATCTCACATCAATAAGATATTTAACAAATCATATATTTTTTAACTTCATAAATATTTTATATATTATGTATGCATATCCTATTTGGTTTTGATATCACGGTAAAACAGTTACGGTTTAGATTTTTATCGTTATTATTTTTTTTGTTAAGAATAAACCAAAAATATTTTTCTATTTTTTTAATAAATATTCATATCTTTCTTTTTGTTGTATATTAAAAATAATGTAACTTTGAGAAGAACCAACTCCTCTACCTTCTCTCATCTCCAATCTATTTTTTCTCAAAAGTTAAGGATTTCTTCGACAATGAAGTAGGAGTTTCGATCCGTCGTCTGTGGTCTCGAAAACAAGTTCGAGGCTAACTCTCCCCGGTTGGCAACTTAATTTAGAGATCAAATTGTAAAGGAGCAAGTCTTCTCTTCTTTCTGGTTCTCATTCTAAAACTACACAGTACACTGCTCTGATATAGTTTATTTTTTATAAGATAGTACAATAAAATCTTATATTAGTTTATTTACAATTAATGTTATCTCTACACTTTTACTATACTTCTTGTCGCAATACAGGTCATTTCTAATTTACTATTAATTGTATTATCAACGATCAATTCTAATTCCTATGTGATTAAGATGCGGAACTTAATTTAATCAACTTCAGCCATTTATATTTGCTATCATTACCCGATATTTGTTTATGTATATAAACAAAACTAACAAAACTCTAACTTTGTATGTGCTAAACATGTTATTTGAACACATTGGTTAAAATAGTGCGCGCGCTCTCTCTCACACACACATATATATATATAATGGAGGAAAGATGTCATAGGAGGGAATTTCCTTCTATGGCGTCGAAAAAATACACTCTTCCTCATTTTTTCCGACGATCGGCACCCACCATCTTCATCGTTATCATCTAAGATGTTGGGCACACCAAATTTCATGTGATTCTACAACCATTTCACCGTTGATTTAGTAATGTAAAAAGTTCTATTATCGGTAAACCGTTAGTTTTGAACTCAGTAAATCAACGGTGAAGATGATAGGTGCCGATCGTCGAAAAAAATGAGGAAGAGTGTATTTTTTCGACGCCATACGAGTAAATTCGCTCACATGGTCTCTTTCCTCCATCAACCTGCTCTCTCTCTCTATATATATAAACTTAACACATCATGCCGCTGTATTATAAGTCACTAAAATATATATATCAACTTAACACATCATGCGGCTGTATTATAAGTCACTAAAAAATGAGGAAGAGTGTATTTTTTCGACGCCATAGTAGTAAATTCCCTCCCTTTCCTCCATTAACCCCCCTCCCCCGCCCCGCCCCCCCTCTCTCTCTCTATATATATATCTATATATATCAACTTAACACATCATGCAACTGCATTATAAGTCACTAACCTTTTAACTTGAATGAACTTTATAATATAATTTTTCTGTAACAACGTTTTGATGCTACATGTTTTATAATAATCTGTAAATCTTAATCTATTATGTATTAACAGAATATTGATCTAAACACATTATAAGAAATATAGGTTTATTCCGTCGGCTAATACCCGAAGCCTACTAGCCGACGAAAAAGGCCCTAAGCCCACGAAAACTAAATTAATAATTTAATTAGTTTATTACGTGTAGCCGACGGAATTACCCAGAAATGGGTTCTATTGCTGCTCTCTCCCTTCATTTCCCACCCAAAAAACCGCCTAGATTCTCCTCCTCCGATCGGCGCCCCCATCTTCTTCCGATCGCCGGCCTCCCCAAATCGCCGCGACCCCCTCCTCCAATTCAACACCGTCCCCTCCTCCTCGACGACCCCCACCTCCTCGACAACTCCTTCCTCCAATCATAGCCGCCTCCTTTCTCTCCTGTCGCCCCTTTCTCCGCTGACCTCCATCTCGCCGTCCCCTTCGCCGTTGTCCCTCCGATTGCATCCTCCCGCTCCTCTGCCGGCGATCACTCCTTCGACGACGGCCGGCGACCCCTTCTTGTAAGTTCTCTCACCCTTCTCTCTCTCTTACTCACACACAAACACACACTCTTTCTCTCTTTCACACTCTCTCTTTTGCGCAGCAGCCGCCGCCAGAGACCTCTCCTTCGTCGTCTTTGCCGCCGCCGTCCTCCCTCCCCTTCGTAAGTCATTCTCTCTTTCACTCTCTCTCACATTTTTGACTATGCTTCTGTTGCTGTTGTTGATGATGATGTTGATGTTGTTGTTGTTGCTGTTGATGGTAGGGAGGGTTTGGATTGGGGGTTAGAGCCGGGTTAGGGTTAGGGTTAGGGTAATTATCTAATTTTCTAGGTAGTTTTATGAAAAGCAACAATAGTTAAGGGTATTTTAGTGAAATTACAACAACGGTTAAGTATATTTTAGCATAAACAAGTAAAATTTGTGTGTGTATGTGTGTGTAAGTGTATGTGTATATGTGTATGTTTGTGTGTATGTGAATGTTTGTGTGCGCGCGCGTGTGATGATGATCTCTCATATCAAACAAGGTCAAATTTAATTCATCATCATTCTCCTCTATATTAAACTCCTGTCAAACTGACCCTAACCCCAACCCTAAATCTTCATTTCATGTTTCAGTCAAGATTCGAGAACTCGGTTTCGGCCTCTCAAAATTTTATTAGTTTCGGTGGGTTAGGAAAAATTTAAAGGTAGTTTAGTGAATAAATAGAAATAGTTTAGAGCATTTTAGTGTAATTAGTAAAATTGAGCAAAATTGTGCTAATTTATCGATTTGTTCCTCATTTGTAGTGGCCCCGGCTTATTATGCACATCCAGCCAGTAGATCTCTTGCCATAAATTAACCAAGCAACCATCTAAGTCTCTATCCTTCTAGCCACTCATTTTTAACATCCAAAATATGGATAGAGAGTGAGACACAAAACATTGCACAATACTCGCCGACGTTCGATGAAATATTTTTCCAAATTGGAATTGAGGTGAAAGTATGTCATCGAGCGTCGGTGAGTGATGTGCCTTGTGTCTTACATCTATCCATCTTTTGGAAGTGAAAAATGAGTGGATAGATAGAGAGAGGCTGGGATGGTTGTGTCACGCCCCGCTTCCCAGTAGACAGAAACGACGACGTGTCAAGCCCGCAACGTATTTAAATACATTAAGCGTAAGTAAGCGATATAACAATGTCCAAGAATAATAAGAGCAACAACAACTTTATTTACATTCAAATTTCAAATACAACTGTTTGAAATAAAGATACAATGATTGAAAAGTGCCTAAACAATGACATACTGAAAGTAAGTGCAGAAAAGGAACTAGCAGCCAGGCTGGGTGGTGAGCTTATCCAAGTACTCCTGGCTCGGCTCTATCTTCTCAGAGTCCGGTCCTCCCGATGAACATTCTAAGGAATAGAAACAGAGAGAAATACCGTCAGCAAATTAACGCTCGGTAAGTCCCCAAAAGAAGTAAATAAAGATAACTGAAAGGTGTATAAAGTGAATAGAAAACAAGTAAAAGCGAACATGCAAGGTTGTATATAGGGGTATCAAAGCATGATCATTTACAGATATAAAATACCTATTCTAGCGTGGTTGTTTGTAGTTTGATAAAGAAGGTATTAATGTATACGAGAGAAGTCCAACTTACCCCGTAGACGATGGTAACATGTAGTACAAGGCCCTGTCATAACCCACGGGATAACGACATGTGAATTCATATAGGTGTCTTTTAAAGTGACCTCTCGAGCCACAATATACGTTCCGTACCTTTCTACCCCTTATCCCCGCATATTGTAGTGTATAGTTCAAGTTTACAGGTCTTATCCGAATCCATGGATATAAAGATGTACCAAGTCAGGTTCAAGATGTAATAATGTGTTCAGGTATTCATTTCAAGTTCATGTCAAGTTATATTCATGGTTCGGTCAAGTCAAGTCAAACATACAAGTTCAAGTTTGGATATTCAAGTGTTCAGTTTCAAGATCAAGTAGCCATGTTTGGGTTTGAGTTTGGATTCGAGTTCGAGTTTGTATTCAGGCCATATTCAATATCTTATGAATGGATTTAACTTTTGAAATTCTTAAGTTCGGGAATAATCGAACAGCTGCTGCATACGGACAACAGAATTTGTGTTCTTCTCCAAGATGATTGCCATCGATAACTCTGTTAATTTGCAGTGTTGTTTAACCTGAATAGGAAATCACTCAGTTTCTCCGGCTCTTTGGGCTCAAGAGTAATGATACCGTTTAAACCTATATTAATCTAGGATCCTTAAAAATTTATTCTTGTGTTTACATTGTATTTACATTGTTTGCATTTCTCGAGGGGATTTTATGAAAAATGTTTTAATATTTTTTAAAAATAAATCTCGAGGGTGGTTTATAATATTAAGAGTTTTATAAAAATGTATTTTAATTTTAGTGGTATTTTAGTGATGAAACCTAACTTTTAAAAGTTTATGGTATTTTTATGAAAACTATACTTTTGGAAACTTGATGGTATTTTATTACAATTTTAATCTTACATTTAAAAAATATGTTTTTCACAATTTGGTTTCATTGAAAATACGGATTCATAATTGTTTACCGCCGAAGACTGGACTGAGACGCTGAGACGTCTAGCCTGAATTTGGGGGGAGTTGCTATTTAGACATATCCATCCACCTTTCTGAATATACCAAGTTGATTTATGGCACCGTATATCGGAGGTTTGGATAGATACGACAGATGTAGCAGACTTTTTCAGATCCCCTCGTTTGTTAGAGGTTTTTGATTGTGGGGACGCTCTTCCCTGCAGGTGCAAGGCCCTGCAGTTAATTACGTTATCGCGTTAACCACTTTCTCTTTCTCCAGTAGTTCACTTCGTGTCGTGTGTTATTTTGTTTGTTAAGATTGCCCGTGGATTGTATACAGAGACTAATTTATGTTGTCGCCCATAGGGCGCTGATCAGTTCAAATCCGTATATTTATGAATTTGGGTTTTGAACTTATGTTATATATTCTTTTAGTTCAAAGAAAATGTTGTTTTATTCAAGAACCGTTAATCTGTTTTTATATTAAGATCAACTTAAATATATGAGCATTTGGGCTTAATTTATTTTAACTAAGGATACGTTAGTCTTATTTGAAATTAAGATCAACTTATCAACATTTTCAGGACCATTAAATTTTATTAAGATCCAACAACAGAGCATTTGGGCTCAGTTGCAAGAGAATTTCAGAGGGACTTAGCCAATTTGGGCTCAGTCTGCTCAATCTTTTTCCTTTTATTCAGAAGCACTAAGCACTTGTTTGTGGCTCTGTTTGCTTGGTCTTGGGATTTCTTCATTTATTTAGAAGTGCTAAGCACTTATTTTTAGCTCTGGCGCTCACGTAGGAAGCACGCGAGGCATGCAGACATGGGTGCTGCCAATCGGTGCCAACGCTTGGTCATTTTGACTAGGTATATATAGTGCTATGCACTTTGTATGGTGCTCACGTGGAATGCACGTGAGGCGCTGGGCCTTCTATTTTGGGCGCTCATGTGGGAAACACGTGAGGCACTATAATAGTGCTAAGCACTAATTTTTCTCTGGCACTCGCGTGTGTTTCACGTGAGGCACCAAGTTCTTTTCTTTTTAGAGATTTAATCTCTGTTAATATTTTCTGAAGAAGTTTTAATTTATGTTAATCGCATTTTGACCATTAATGATTACCAAGATCTCGGTTTTGAAGACCCGTGATCGATTTTATTGGAGAACTAAGTTTTGTTTTTTTTGTAAGAACTAAGTTCTTTATATAGGGTTAAACCCTGTTTTCGGAGGAATTAAATTCCTAGACAATGTGTCTTTTCTTTTGATCTAGTTTTTTCCCCCTAGATTTTGAGTCTGAAGAACAGAACCTCCCCGATGAGAATTAAATTCTCGACTTGTGGGGAGATTTGCTTTTCAGATCTCGGATCAGAGAAAGAACTAAGTTCTTTTTGTGTAGGGTTAAATCTTTGTTTTCTTTTTATGCTTGGCAAATGAGATATGTTTATCTCTATTTTTCTTTACCTAAGGTTTGAGAGAGCGAAGAGGTCTTATTTTTTCAAGAGAATTAAATTATCAGTTCTTGTGGAAAACTTATGGGGTCGATTCTCTCCTTTTTTAGACTTGAAGTTTCGGATCTTTTATATAAGAGAGGTAAATTGTTAATTAGTTTGCGAAAATCTCTCATTTGAGAGATACCAATTGATTTAATTGGTCTCAAAAGTTGTTCGGGGGGATTTTATCCACTGTTGAATCTTTAATCCAGAGAATTTCTGTTTTACAGAATATATATTCTTGTTTTAAAAAAGATTAGGGATATATTTTCCAATATACATAATTTAATTATGTCATACGGTGATTTTTTAATCACCATTGAATTTTTAATCTAAGGGTTCTCTGTTTAACAGAGCACAATCTTTCTTTATTTAGAAAGATATCGGGAAATATTTTCAAAGCGAAGCTCCCCATCGTCTACAAGGATTGGGAAAGCCGGGGAGCGGGGTGTCCTCCTGTGAGACCTCTTGAGGGATGGCGCGGGGGAACCCTCCTCGTCTCCCACCTCGGGGGCCCGAGGCTCTTGCGCTCGAGCACGCTTTCGAACTGGCGCGCAACTAGACTCGGGGGCGTGGGGCTAACTTGGGCACCTGGGGGAAAGGGCCACTGGCGGGGCCGGAACGGACGGCGGGCGAGAAGGGCCAGCGCCTTTGGACTTCTGTCCCCTCTTCGCGTCAATCACTGCCGTGCGGAACTTGCTCATATCCATGGATTCTGCACAAGACAAGGTACAAGGGAGTCATCAATGCAAGAAAAATAGAAAAAATGCACAAGTCTAAATAGGTCGCCTGAGAGCTCCTAACTTACCCGCAAACTGGGCGGGGCTGAGCCTAGCCCAACTAAGGGCCTGCTCAGAAAGCAGAACGTTGGCCCGGGGAATGAGCTTCCACTCCGCCACTCTCGCCACGTCGGGATCGTTTGACTGACTCTCCCGCCGGCACCTATCCCTAGACCATTGGGTGGGTACGGGCCAGTCCTCACCCTCGGGCGGCCCAACAAAGAAAAACTTCTTCCATCGTGGATGGAAGAAGGTACGACGACGACCCCCGACCCGGCAGCACTTCCCCGTTGTTTCCTAAAAGAGAAGTATACCCATCTCGGCTCGCCCGCGCAAGTGCCGGGGTGACTTTTATAACAGAGAGAAGAGGCTAGGGTGCTCAGCCTGAAAGGGATCATGTGCATCTTCAGATGGACCAGGAACCCAAGGAGAATCCTCCAGGAGTTCAGCACTAGCTGGCCCGGGGTTAACCCAAAATAATTCAGCACTCTAACAATCTCGGGAGAGAAGGGCAGACGCATTCCGGCCCAAAAGGCTTCCAGGTACAAGGCAATCTCCTTACCCCGTACCTGATCTGCCCTCTCTTCTTTCTCGGCCAAACGCAGCGTATAGCCGGGAGGAATATGGAAACGAGCCCGAGCGGTGGCAACATTGTCCTCATATCTCACCGAGGATGACACACCAGGGACGTCTGCGACCACCGCTCTAGGAATCGCCCCCGTCGTGCGACCCCGGGAAGAGGATCCGACCCTAACCTCCCGGGAAGACTCCGATTCAGTGGAAGAAGCAGCAGCAGAAGAAGAAGCTCCCGAAGAATCCCTAAAATCTACCCCGGCGACATCTACAGACTCCTCAGAAGAATACATCTAACCTGATGGAGAGAAATCCTCGGGAGAGAAAACGCAGAGATCCGACCTAAAAAGAAGAGCGCCGAGCTAACGAGACTCAGGACGAGAAAGGTTTGAAGAGGTATGGACCTTGATGGGGACCCCACCTCTATTTACAGCTGCCGGCATACACATCCAACGGCGACGGTCAACTCCCGCCAAAAAGACACATCACATTCGACGGCCACCATCGCTCCACCTGTCGCACGCGTATTGGTCGTACCCCATCGGACGCCGAAAATCTGCGGCCCGTCGCGTCAGCCAACCAGCCCCAGACACGTGGGTTGTCGCTTCGGTGGACATACGCACGATCCGGCGCATCCTCTTTAATGCGAGATCTGGCTCCTGATCCGCTGACGCCGTCAAGAAAATGCAGCTGACTGCCCGGGAGCGCATGCTTACGATATCTACGAAAAGGAGCTCACCTCGGGTGACCCGGCAGACCACCCTCAACCCGACCCTTGAACAGGTCGGGACGAGAGTGGGGGGGCTAATGATGATGCTCGATATCGGTGATCTTCCAGATTGTGACACGTGGCAGATGACGTGTCCCGAAGCCTGCAAGGAAGGACTAAGAACAGCACGTCGGAAGAACACCCGGGTCTGCGACCCTTGGACGTGGCCGACCCTCTGTGACCGACCACACAACTCCTGTGTCCGCGTTACAAACAACTGTTGGTTCACCTCCGAGCTCCCCCACAATTAGCCTCCTCGGCCCCCTCATCTCGTCTCCGGGCTACCTCAGAACCTAGATACCTCGGCCTCCCGCTCGTCCCCGAGCTTTCCGCCGAGCTCATATTTCTAGGTCACATTGACCGACCAACGACACCTATCGCAGGCGCAACCGTCCCACCTCCGCGAATCTCGCCATACGCGAGATATCCGCCGGCCATGTTCCGCGTTCCACGCCATCACGATCCCCTATTAACGAGCATGTCTCGCCATTAATGGGAGATCCCGCCTATCACGCGGGTGTGACGCCGGGAGCGTAACGGCCGGCGTGATTCCCGCGCCTGCCTGCCTGTTGCCACCACTATATAAACCCCTCTCCAGACGGATCAAGAAGTCATTTTTCTCCCCACTAGGCCGTTACTCTGCTAAAATATCCGGTCTAACTTGATCGTCAGAAGGTCCTCGGTGGCACAACCACCCCGGGACTTTCTTGCAGGTAGCTCGGCCACAACAACCTCAAACCCATTGAGATCCACACGCTTCAGGAGGCAACCTCCAAATCAATCTTAGCCGTCCATCATCGCTCGACTGCAGATCTACGGAAGGTAACATCTGAAGGAGATCCAGACATCCATTAGGATCACATATTTAAATTCTTGGATTCTCTTATGGACCGATTAGGCAAAAACTACGTAAGTTTTATTTTTCGTAACAAGTGCAACTTTCCATTATATTGGACTACATCATTGTCAGCAGTGCTAGTGACATTTTCTTGAAAAGTTCTATATAGTTTTAGATTTGTATTTCTTTCGTTAGATTCTACTCCTTCTGTTTCATAGTACTGGTCTTATTTTATTTATTTACTTATTCGCACTTTATCTTTTCTCATATTACTCGTCCCTTTAAATTTTCTAGAAAATGCTGTACTTCATACTCCTGGAATAAATGCTCCTTAAATATGGAGTATTAAAGATAACCCTAAAATTGGAAATTGGAAATTTATGCTTATATAACTGTCAAGAGAATTAATAAAAACCTACCAAAAGGTTAAATTAAGGATTTCACATCTATGGCATTTTAGATTTTTGTACCAGGAAAGTTATCACCTTTATTTGGTGTATCCTCAAGCTATAATTAATCTTGTTTTATTAGATTCATGGAAACTGATTTAATGCTGATGTGGATACTTGATTTCATTACTGGACAGTTACTGCCTTACATCACATTACATTGATTACATGGCATTATTTCTTACGCCAAGATGCATTCTAATCTTGCATGTACCAATTCAGTGTCTGCTACCTATACCCTTTTTCTGCTGGTATTAGCATAAGGAGCCTTCAACCCTCATCAGGTATCATTGTGTAGTGTTGTCGTTCAAAACAATACTTTGATAGGCTTTTGCATGATTGATGCCTTTTCACATTAAAAACAGAGCTCACATTAAAAACAGAGCTAAAATATTAGAAAATCATAACTGTAGCATAAAAGCAACATGAAAGCTTGTATAAACAATCTTATGAACAATAGAAGGCATAAAAACATGAATAAGTAGCCTATCTAAACTAAATATGCTAGTTGGGATCTCAAGTGTAGCCTACCCCATATGCTTGGGATAAAAGGCTCAGTTGTTGTTGTTGTTGTTGTTGGGATCTCAAGTGTCTCTGTACATAGGTATGAAACTGACCCTATTACTCTTCCACATGCTAATCATTGTTCTTATTGACAAGCATAGTTTGTCGGATATTTATATTTGTTTTCTGGTTATGGATAAAATTAATCCTTTAACCTTGTTGTGGTTCTCATCCAATTTCTCGTTTCCTGTGTCAATGATCAACCTCATATCATTAATTAGCAATAACAACTTTGTAGGTACCGTCTTTTTTTGTTAGCAAGCTCATCACCCAGGTCTTTGCCTTAATAAACATCCAGCTATTTAATAGGTAAGTTCTCACTTTAACGTGGGGTATCTACACCAAATAGCTTAAATTTCACGCTGCACATTAAGCTTCTTAAGTTCCTCCCTTGTACTCAGTTTGTTGCTCCGGCGTGAATGTTGCACATTCTCTAACAGGGAATATGTAAAATCTGGTCTTGCAATTCTAGAGAAGTGGATAGCTGATGCGACTGACGAGGCGACTTCCATTTTACCTTGTTCAAAAGTTTACATTGTTTGACTTAATCTGTTATCTACTGTAGTTTGCAGGAAATTTATGGCACGAGTTAAATTATATAAGACAAGATGTTGGTTTTCTGGTACATCCAACTTCCCCTAACAGGCTCATCACAACGAATCCGGTCCTGTTATATTTATTTTGTTTTCTAATGGTTTACAGGTTGCACATCAAAAGAGGAAAAAGTCCCTTGAAGATATTACTCAAAATCTTTGTCCAGTATGTTCATCTCATCCCTAATCTATTTAATTAACTAACCACAAGTTAATTTTTATCTTCAAATGAGCTACATTAACTGATTTTTACTTTTGCACAGGCACTGAGTGTGAGGCAAATTTATCGAATTTGCACTATGTACTGGGATGATAAATATAGTACTCAGTGTGTTTCACATGAGACGTGTGAAGATCGACCTTCATATCTCTATCCCCATAATGTCTTCTTTGATGCTTTTGTGTTACTTAAATGGTTTGAAATGTCAGGTTGTTGCAACAATGAGGGATATGATGAATAAAGACGCATCAAATTCCTTTTTGTTGGATGATGATCTGAGGCATCTACTAAATCAGAAGGCTTACTCACTATAAAATCTGATTTTTTCCAATAGTGAAGTGAACCAAATAACAATCATATATCCTTCAAAAACAAGAAGTTCTTTAAGAAAGTGAAAAGGAATATATAATTACACCTTCCAGATTATATTTGAACAACAATTTTTACAAAGACTCCGCCCAACATTTGAATTTGGCTTGGTTGTGTTGATCTGTTTTCTCCATTTAACTTGTTAAGGATAATCCCCTCTGTTAACTGATGCTGAGATTTAAGTTAATCTTTTATGTTTGATTTTCTCTATGTGAAGGGAGCGGCCCACAATTAATTATCATTAGATCAATGAATAACGTTTAAGTGAATAATTCCTACCAAAAAAGCTTGGACGGAGGTATTAAATAAATAAAATATTGTCACTCAACACTGCAGAATTATGCCATGTATGAGAAATAATGCAAACTAGGAACTTGTACCCCAGCTATGTATTGGAGTTGTTTTTCCACATTTAAACCAGTTCAAGGCATTTGGGTTTAACACCTTTGTGTGCTATTAAAAGTTTGTGCATAAATGTTATCCCCGTTTGAAAATATAATGAACTTCCCTTTGCACTTTCTATATTTTTCAGCAACCACTTATTACATCATAGGAAATGCTTAAAGTTTGATTCCAATTCCAATAAACCAATGCCCTTTTCAAGCTACACGATTTTCGACACTGTTATATCTCTTCCATAAGCAGCGCATGATTTGTACACCGGCTTGTCCTCCTCTGCAAGTTAGCTTTGTTAATTTTATTTTTCAGAATGCTTGGATCAAATCCAATTATTTTATCAGCGCGGCATTCCATTTACAACTGAAGACCTATCAAAGGCTGTTCCGGTCATAGAAGCAACAGATGTTGAACTCCCATCATCCCTTCGTCAACTCCCTTCTGTCTTTTTCCCTACTCCACACTCATGAGCCATCATCCCCATACTAACTCCATATTGTTTGTCCTTAATCAGATTCTTTAACATTCAAGAACGGTCCGAACGAGCATTCTGTGGTCCAAGAATGCAATTTTGCTTGGCTAAAATAAAATTAGGGTTTGTCGTGGTGTAGATGATGTCCAATGTGTAACATAGGTGTATTTCCTTCGTTGCTCTTTTTGCAGCTTTTATATCTTTTTTTTATATGTAAAGTTATATCAATCCATTAGTATATGATTGTATATATAGTTGCTATCGGGTCAAACAAATCATTAATTTATAGCATTTATAAGTATTCTCGACTTTGGAGCAAATCACATTATTAGTTATCTTTATAATTCATGTCTCTTGCAACAGTAAACGACCTGTTTATTATGGATACATGCAATAAATAAAATTTACCCAACATGTAAATGACTTGTTTCATGAGATTTTGGATCTTTGTATGCTTATAGTGGGATCTGAAACCTTATAAATGTGCTCAAATTGAATAGGAGCATTGTATGTTTTTCTTTTCCAGGAAATTAACATAGGTTTAATTTGTAAAACTGGAGAAATAACAATCATGATTAAGAAACATTGTATTCGCTGCATAGTTGCATGTTGAATGAAAATTTGGGCGAAATGTAGCCATTTTTTATGCATAGTTCCTGCAATGATGTGCACTACTTTCAGGTAAAATCAGTTAAAAAGAGGTTTGTTCCTTTTTCCTTTTCCTTTCCTCTATTTTGACATTTGCATTATTTGGATGAAAGCATGCATTTCTTGCTGCAGTTGTTCGGTTAGAGCAATGTGAATTTTGTGGCTCCCAGATTGCTATGCTTGAACTCCCAACGGAAGTTGGTTGCTCATTTAGAAACTGTGATGTGTTTATTTAATTGAGGTTTATATATAGACTTTATGCTTATGTTGTTCCATCAGGGCGTTGTCTTTATTGATTTCCTTTTAAGTTGCAAGTCTTGTTCTCTGCAGCTTATCTTGTTATCTTCCTACATATCGCACGCTTTCTTACTTTATTTTCCTTGTTTCTTTTTTAGTAAAAATCGATGGTACTCGCATTACTTTACTTCACAGAACTCTTCAAAATTTCACTTGCACTGATGTTAATGTCGCTTTTGTAGATTTCTTCTAGCAGAAAAACAGTGTGAGCATATGTGGAAAAAGTTTTTCTGCCAATGTCCATGTCATAGTAGAAGTGTTCATTCAGTGTTTTTCTTCTGCAAGGAGATCTATTAAAATGGTGTTAGATAGGATCATGCAAAGGAAAATGTGGTGAGTATATGTGGAGAAAAATAATGTCAAAGTCAAGCTGCAATTTGAGCAGAAACGAGCAAAAAAGAAAAAGATTTGAGTTGGAAAGAAAGCGATAGCAAGCTAAAAATAACGGCGACAAGTTCTTACAACCATAACACACTTGAGAAGAGTCGGCAAAGCCATGTACTTTGTACTGCTATAACAGTAGCAAGTTTAACGTTACGACGAACGGGTTCCAACATAAATATACGGTACACAAAATAGAGTACACACCAATTGCGGAATTGAAAATGAACAGCACACACGATTTAACGTGGTTCGGCCAGATCGACCTACATCCATGGGCGAAGACAGTAACAACAGGATTCTATTATCAAAATGAGGAGAACACATAAAAAACAAAGAGAAAAGAAATGAGAGCTAAAACCACTTTCTCTACCAACACTCCTCTTCTCACAATTTGCTTTCTGTATAATAGTAGCAAACAACTGAGAGCAAACCACACAACTCCTTCTCTTCTCTTTTCTTCCTACCGATTGCATGTGATGCATTCTTATTTATAGTGATTCAAAACCTATCATATTGTCCACAAGCGATTAATGCCTTGTCTCCCTCTTCATGAATGAATGTGAGGGAAAGTTAATTTAATTCCTCTGGCGAAAAGCTTAGCTCTGAAAGATCAATGGGATCCTTCGGGAATTTTATTCTCTGGTGTTCTTGAAAATCTTTTCATAGAGTTTTACCCTTATTCGTGCAGATTTTTAATTTTGTTAGGTGTCTTATCAGAGCTTGTCTTCCCAAGAATTTATTTGAATCCCAATGCTTGCTTCAATAAGCTTTTTCTTAATCAGCCTGTCCACTAAACTCTCACTGATTTTTCTTTTCAGACGTTATGACCGCTCATCTGTATGGTCTTGACGAGATTATTTCTTATGGAGACATTCGCGCACTAGGCCGCTGCCAGAACCAGGAGTTTACAAATGCTCAGTGCGCCGAAATCATGCGTCGCTTTGATGAATACAATGGTCGACTGCTTCCTCGTCATTCCGCTCTTTTGAAGCTCATTGTGAGAGCGATCTGGCAAGCACTTCCTTTATTCTATAACGGCATGCCACTTAAAATATTGGATGACGCTGAAGATAAAGTACACTCAGTGTATCTGATGGACCTAATCTCAAAGAAAATACGAGACAATCTTGTTGACATTCTGCATCAAACTTTTCAACAGGAGACGATAATCGCTGCCTATTGAAGGGCGGAGGACATCAGTGAGGATCCTGACGCTTGTGATCGTGAAAAGAAGCATACGAGAATGGTCCGAGAGGCCCGAAACATTTTAGATGGCCTAACTTTTGAATTTCTCAATCCATGTCCTGGATTTGATGTCCTGCCATTGTAAACATTTTAATGACGTTTTTGTTTACCATTTTCATCACTGTAAGAATTTTCTGAAGGATGAATAGACAATTATTATTTCCGCATGTTTACTTTATGCACTAAACCTTTTCCGCACATACATAAATGGGTATGTTTCGAACGCTTAACTGGATGCGAATCAAATGTTCTTCTTACTGTCACTTATAGTATGTGATTGACGTCCGTATGTTACGTCTTTTCATCTTGATTTGACGCAGAGCAGTTTACGCACTCTTGAGTAGCACCTCCGTTTCTCTGACATGTAATTTTGGCAAATGTGGTCTGTAAATAGTCCATCTTGACTTCTTTGTAGGGTAGTGATGGCTTAGGAGTCAGATTCAGATCTGCCTCCTAAGGCTTTCCAACTTTATGAGCCGTGAGGGTCTCATAAGGATTTTTCTCCTTACAAGTCGAGAGGATCGCGTAGGTGTATTTTCTCCTTAGGAATCGTGAGCATTTCTAAGTGCATTTTCTCTTGAGAATCGTAAGGATCTCACAAGAGAATTTTCTTCCTTACAAGTCGAGAGGACTCGTAAGTGATTGATGAGTTGACCTGCTCCCGAATCAAAGCATTGCTTTGACGGGGAGATCGAGGGTTGACTTTGGACATATGGGGTCATTTGGATGACGTATTTCCACGACGGGGTCATTTGGATGACGTATTTCCGCAACGGGGTCATGTTTGATGACGTGTTTCCGCAACGGGGTCATTTGGATGACGTATTTCCGCGACGGGATCATGTGGATGACGTGTTTCCGCGACAGGGTCATGTTGGATGACGTGTTTCCGCGACGGGGTCATTTGGATGACGTGTTTCCGCGACGGGGTCATTTGATGACGTATTTCCGCGACGGGGTCATTTGGATGACGTATTTCCGCAACGGGGTCATGTTGGATGACGTATTTCCTCGACGAGGTCATTTTGATGACGTATTTCCGCAACGGGGTCATTTTGATGACGTATTTCCGTGATGGGGTCATTTGGATGACGTATTTCCGCAACGGGGTCATGTTAGATGACGTGTTTCCGCGACGGGGTCATGTTTGATGACGTGTTTCCACGACGGGGTCATTTGGATGATGTATTTCCACGACGGGGTCATGTGGATGACGTATTTCCGAGACGGGGTCATTTGGATGACGTGTTTCCGCGACGGGTTCATTTGGATGATATATTTCCGCAACGAGGTCATGTTTGATGACGTGTTTCCGCGACGGGGTCATTTGGATGACGTATTTCCGCAACGGGGTCATGTTGGATGACGAATTTCCGCGACGGGGTCATTTGGATGACGTATTTCTGCAACGGGGTCATGTTTGATGACATATTTCTGCAACGGGGTCATTTGGATGACGTATTTCCGCGACGGGGTCATGTTGGATGACGTATTTCCGCGACGGGGTCATTTGGATGACGTATTTCCACGACGGGGTCATTTTGATGACGTGTTTCCGCGACGGGGTCATTGGATGACGTGTTTCCGCGACGGGGCATTTTGATGACGTATTTCCGTGAAGGGGTCATTTGATGACGTATTTCCGCAACTGGGTCATGTTTGATGACGTTGCGTCTGCTGTAACGAGACTAATGTCGAGGTGGTCTCTAGGTTGTCTGTGAACCGTCGAGATCTGGAACTAAGGAATTTGCCATGGCTTCGAGGTTGATTGTCACGTCTGAATCCTGCTGGAATGAGGAGGAAAGCTGTTGTGGGTTCCCATGCTGTAGATGTGGCCGTCGAGACTTGGCTCTCTTTTGATGGAGTCTGGTGGGATAATATGGTTCCCTCTTTGTTTGTGCCCCTGGATTGTATACAAGGATCGATTGTGATCTCACTTGTAGGGCAAAAAGTTTTATTTCATTTTTGTTTTCCTTTCGCGATGCTCTATCATTTCAGCTTTTTGTATCGAGAAAGTCGCGATTGCCCAATCATTTCGGCTATTTTGTATACATATATTTTAATTTGCTGATTTTGTTGCAAGTTGCCCCATCATTTCGGCTATTTCATATGCATTTTTGGCTCGCTGATTTTTATCGCTAGTGTGGAACTTGGAATCTGGTGCCAACCTCAGCATCAGCATCGCTACGACTGGAATATTGCCAGGAGCGAATCATCATTTGCCGTGAAAGGCCTTGGAATTTGATACCGATTTAGGCATCAGCATCACTACCACTAGGACATTGCCAGGAGCGAATCATCATTTGCCTCTGTCGATGTCGAACAAAGGTGGCTTAGCAAACAGGGTTAGGATTCTATCGACTGAGGCTTTTGACTTTACGAGCCATAAGGGTCTCATAAAGGTATTTCTCCCTACAGTCGTGAGGATCTCGTAGGTGTATTTTCTCTTTAGAATCTTGAGGATTCCTAAGTATGTGTTCTCTTATAAGTCGTAAGGATTTTACAAGAGTGTTTTCTCCTTATAAGTTGAGAGGACTTACAAGGGTTGTTCACCGTGTGAGCATATCCCTAGTCGCTGGTGGGACTTTGTTAGGGAAATGTTTATTCGTACCCGTGGATTGTATACAAGGGTCAATGCTGAAACACTTGTAGGGCAATCTGGGAAATATGATGGCTTAAGAACAGGTTCAGATCCCTGTAGATTAAGTCTTTTGAATCCTATGAGCCGTGAGGGTCTCAAAGGGGAATTCTCCTTACGAGTCGTGAGGATCTCATAAGTGTGTTTTCTCCTTAGGAATCATGGGAATTCCTAAGTGTGTTGCTCCCTTGTGAGTCGTAAGGATCTCACGCAGGTGTTTTCTCCTTACAAGGTCGAGAGGACCTTGCAAGTGTCTTTTAACGAGATTGCGCCCTTTTGGGTTTTCACACAGAAGGAGCTTAATATGAGGCAGCGTAGATGGTTGGAGCTGATGGCCGATTACGATTTTAATCTTATGTACCATCCGGGGAAAGTTAATGTTGTGTTGGATGCGCTTAGTCGGTTGCCAGCAATTCAGACGTTGACTGCACAGAAGGAACTTATTGAAGGTTTTCGAAGATTTGATTTGGAGATTGTGCTACCGCATTCTTCGGGGCAGTTGATGCAGCTGCAAGTACAGTCGTCGTTGATCGAGGATATTAAAGCAGCGCAATTGCAGGACCCAAGATTGCGGAACTTTGAGAACAGGTTGAAGCTGAACTTCGAATGGACTTATTGATTCATGAAGGTGTTTTGTTACGTTATGATAGCCGTGTGTATGTGCCAAAGGGAGATATCCGTGAAGAAGTTATGAAGGAGGCACGCAGTTCCGCGTATTCCGTACATCCAGGAGGCACGAAGATGTACCGAGATATACGATAGTATTTCTGGTGGGAATGCATGAAACGGGATATTGCCCGCTTTGTGGCAAAGTGCTTGTAGTGTCAGCAAGTTAAGGCTGAACATCAAAGGGTTGCTGGTTTATTGCAACCACTTCCGATTCCTCAGTGGAAGTGAGAACATATAACCATAGATTTCGTGACAGCTTTACTGCGGAATCCAAAAGGAAACAATGCAGATTGGGTGATTATCGATCGATTGACCAAGGCAGCTCATTTCATACCATTCTGTGTTGGTCGAATAACAGAAGCTTTGGCAGAACAGTACATACAGGAGATTGTAAGACTGCATGGAATACCGGTGAGCATCGTGACCGACCGTGACAACCGTTTCTTATCACACATTTGGAGGAGCTTACAGGAAAGTTTGGGGACTCGATTGAAGTTTAGCACAGCTTATCATCCTCAAACAGATGGCCAGTCGGAGAGAACGACCTAAACTCTTGAAGACAGGTTGGGAGCTTGCATGTTGGACTTCAAGGGTTCATGGGAGGATCATCTACACTTGGTGGAGTTTCGTACGACAACAGCTTTATATGGTCGCAAGTGTCGTTCACCTGTTTGTTGGGATCAGATTTGGTTGTGCAGATAATGGAGAAAGTTAACAATATCCGGAATCATATGAAGGCAGCGCAAGATCGGTAGAAGAGTGGGGCCGATACATCGAGAAGACCTCTAGAGTTCGCTGTTGGTGATCTAATATTCTTGAAGATATCACCGACTAGAGGGGTGATCCGTTTCGAAAGTCGAGAAAAGCTTAGTCCTCGATTCGTTGGACCTTTTGAGATCTTGGAACGTATTGGAGAAGTTGCTTATCTATTAGCGTTACCACAATCTTTGGAGAATGTTCATGACGTGTTTCACGTAACTCAACCCAGTAAGTAAGTTCGAGATGAAACACCTGTGTTGGATCATTCGGAGCTGACTGTCCGAGAAGATTTGACTTTTGAGGAGCGATCGGTGTCGATCGTGGATCGAAGAGAAAAGGTTTTATGAGCAGGGTTATCCCTCTTGTACTGGTTTCTTGGAGTAATCGCTCGCATGGAGAACCAACTTGGGAACGAGAAGATGAAATCCGGCAGAAGTTTCCATATCTATTCTTGAATTTTTTTTGTTTGTTTATCCTATCTTGTTCTTGGAATTTCGAGGACGAAATTCTTTTGTAGTTGGGTATAATGTAACACCCGAGGTCATTTATACCAATTCCAGTTTCCGTATTTACCTATCCATGGTCTTTTCTTGATTTAGCGTGTTTGGGTGCGAATGGTATTTTACATATTACTTTGCATGCGACCCGACCCGCTTGCTTGAACCTGTTTGATTCTTATTCATAGATTACCCTGGCTTGTTGCATTGACTCGTGCATCTAGTATAAACTGCATATTGGCATTTCATCTGACATCGCATTTTTTATCATATAACTTTAAGTCACAGAAAATATTTTTAAAATTGCATTTCATAGCCTGCTTGTTACCCCAAATCCTGTGGTAGCATCCGCGCATCTTGTTCTCGTTCCGTTCGGTGAAATCGACGTGTTTGGATGGCTACGCGCACGTACGTGCATCCGTTCTTGGGGGTATGCATTTTCCTTGACTGAGCATTCATTCTGAAATTTCGAAGTCGCGTATATTTTTATATTTTTAATCTGAATTTTTAGACCCGACCCGGGCTTGTTTTGGAGTGAATTTGTATTTGCCAAAATCTCAAAACGTATTAATATTATATTAATATATTCTAAACTATAATTATATATACTATATTATATAATTCGTTATCAGAATCTAATTTTCTCAATCCAAACAGTTAATAAATCTTTTTTAAGCAAACAAATCTCTCTCTCTCTCTCACTATTTTACTATGAATGCACGTGAACTCTCTCTCTCTCTCTTTCTTCTCCTTCTTTAAATTTCTTCCCGCCTCACGCAACCCTAACCCAAGCTTTCCCGCAGCCTCGCCATCACCGGAACTCGTCGCCGTCGCTGCTCCACCGTCGGCCATCCCTCACCTTTCTCGACTATCCCTCACCTTCACTTCTCCCTCTCACCTTCTTTCCTTGAAGAACCCAACAACCTACAGCCCCCGACTTCACCTGCACCCTTCACCGTCGGCGACCCCACTTCCTCGTCGTCTTCCACTCGTCTTCCTCACCTCTCTCCAACCCCGACACCACCATCACCCACACCTGCAGCCCGATGAACCCATCACCCGAGAACCCACAGAAAACCATCTTCTCCAACTTCTCCTCGTCGGTGATCCCTGCCTCCATCTCATCGACCTCACCGCCGACCATTCTTGTCGGTCTCCCCTCTCGACCACCTCCTCACCTATCTGTCCCTTCACCCGACGACTTTCCTGTAAACCCTTGCACCCACTTTCTCCGAATGCAACACCTACACTTCCTGCCTCGCCGGAGACCTCCTCGGCGACCGTACCTCGTCATCGTCGTCATGTTCCCTGCCTCGCCTCACCTCCCTTCTAAACCCAGGACACCAAACCCTAGTTTCTTCCTCTTCTTCTTTTCTTCTTATTCTCCTTTTCTTGGTTTCGTGAATACGCGTTTTCCGGTGATCGACGGAGTCGTGGCCGTCGCTGTTGATCCGGGTGACCCTGGGGACGTTCCAGATAGCATGATCGTGTTCTTGCCATACCCGGTTCTGTTCGGTGCTCGCGTGGACATATCGCGACGTTTCTCCCGATATCCGCCGTGGCACGTACCGCTTTGATATCCGTTCAGGCAAGTAAAACTTGCTACATGCTACTTAAATTATTATATACACATTAGACTGCACATTAAACCCGTAGTTCAGATGTAATACCATGATTTTCATTTTACTGCTCGATGTCACGATATATCCTTTTAGTTTCAAATCTTGAAACCTACCCGTTGCCTTACTTTATTAAACATTTTAACCACATTTATATTCTAATCACACAATAAATAATTACCTAACCTATGGTACTCTTTCTATAGTTCTACTCTATCGGACACCCGTGTGCATTTTAACCTGTTTTAGTTATGATTGCATCCATTGAACATATATATCATTGCATCCCTAAATTACTTAATACTTATTAACATGATTTTAACATCCATAATTGTCATACTGTATGCATGTAATGTTGAAACTATCTCTTAAACTCAAACTGATAACCGTACGTCTAATAATTTAACATGTACCTATTTGCATGTCATATTACATGTGCCAGTTATTGTTCTGATAGTATCCATGCTGGTTTATTTATAACCATGATTATACTAGTTGATTATGAGTACCCACATGATATCTTGTATACCCTGATATGACTTGCTACACATATTACCTGACCCGACATGGTACCGTACGACCCTTGATATGACATGACACTTATATACACTACCCGGCTTGACCTAACGTACCATGGCTTTACCTGTTACCCGATCTTGCGTCTAATGCCAACAAACCTATCCTGTAGTCCTCACGGACCGTTCCTGTTGTCTATCCAGACAAACTTGTACTTGCCTGATCATGTGTTGGCATTAGTGCTAGATTATTTAATACTTGACTTGAACATATATAACTTGGGGGTATGGGGAAATCAGTATTGTAACCGAACGTAACTCAAAGGGCCATCCTATTGTTTGCCGTTTTTTTCGGGCGTTACGGAATACCCATTGTTTGCCGTTTTTCCGGGCGTTACGGAATACCTATTGTTTGCTGTTTTTCCGGGCGTTATGGAATACCCATTGTTTGCCGTTTTTCCGGGCGTTACGGAATACCTATTGTTTGCCGTCTTTCCGGGCGTTACGGAATAACCACCGACGAGTTACGATGAGGATTACATTACTTGTTTCAAAGACTTTAGAATAGATAACCCCGTAGCACAGTTTAGATATCTCTGCACGACACTTATACTGACACATTCACCGTTATATATTCTCATTATATTCATACTCATACCTGCATGTCGTACTACCCCTGTTTATATTATTGCTTGATGTTATGACGCGCCGACGTCTGGGTTTTGCATGGCCCAGATCCTCTACCTTGTTGCAGACTGATCAAGAGTATTGCCGCTGTTAGACCGAGCGGTGAAGATCGTATCGGTATGCAGTTTTACTTTCCAGGTGGTTCATCTATTGTATCTTTTGCTTCCGCATATTACGATTTCTTGACTCATTTATTCTGGCCCATGGACATGTACTAGATAGTTTAGTCTACTTTCCTGTTCTTGATATCTCTACAGCCGTAATGTGACTGTGGAGGGATTTTTCCTATCCACAGGTAGTATGGTTGGCTATGTCACGTGCCCTTTTTAGCGTACTCTGGGAAGCGGGGCGTGACATGGTTCTTTTGGTATCAGAGCCATAGGATATAGGTTAATCGGGTTTGATTCTTTTGTAGTTGGGTATTGGACCCAATACACGAATCAGAATACTCGTGATTAGGAACATGTCCTGCCACCTTGTTATCATGATTCTTGAATCATATCTTCCTCTTGATCCTTGTCTTGACGATATGCTAACGACTTTGCATCTCGACTGAAAATCTTGTGGTTCCCTATTGTTTCCCCCTGTCCTTTGATTCTGATACTAGGATTTGGGCGACTTGAGTGGAGTTATGTAATTGTACCCATGAACTGCAGCATGGTAACAATGTGGTACTCTATTTGAGTAACTTGGAGTCCTGGCCTTGATTCACTTCCTTATTTCATGGTCGTTATATTACCTTGTTTTTCTCGATTTCGGTGCTTACCAGTTATTGTTTTTTCGCCAGCTTGCATCATGTTTCCCGTGCTTAATCCTCTTCGGTATCTTGACTTCGGATGAAGTCATCTCGGTATCTTACTTGTTCATGCTTTACCGCATTAGAATTATTCAATTCTGGCGCGTTCCTTGTTTGTTGTTGTCTTGGGAATGGATTTTCGCGGCACTTTCCACGCTCATATTGATTGTAAGGAAAGGAAAGTGATTCTCCAGATTCCCAGACATCCGGAGCTTGTTTTGCTGAAGGAAGCGGTTCTGTCGGGCCAGTTGAGTTTAGGGCTAGGCCGACGAACAATGTTCTTTCGTCGATGGAAGTTGATAAGAAGCGCCGGCTGTAGTTCGAGAGTTCATGGACGTGTTCGAAGACATCTCGGGATTATCGCCAAAACGAGATGTGGAGTTTGCGATCGATCTTATTCCTGGTGCAGCGCCAATCTCAAAGGCGTACTATCCAATGGCACCAGTGGAGTTGGAAGAATTCAAGAAGCAGGTTACTGAATTACTTGAGAATGGTTGGATTCGCAGCAGTAACTCACCTTGGGGAGCTCCAGTTCTTCTAGTAAAGAAGATGATGTCACAAGGAGGATGTGCATCGATTATCGAGAATTAAACCGGGTGACTATTAAGAACAAGCATCCGATCCCTCGCATTGGCGAATTGTTCAAGCAGCTTAGTGGCGCGAGGGTATTCTCGAAACTGGATTTGCGGTCCGGATATCATCAGGTCCGAGCTAAATCAGAAGATATTTGCAAGACTGCGTTCCGAACTCGGTGTGGACATTACGAGTATTTAGTGATGCCCTTCGGAGTAACGAATGCACCGGCGATATTTATGGACTTGATGGACCGAATCTTTCACCGTTCTTGGACCAGTTTATAGTGGTGTTCATCGATGATATTCCGGTCTACTCCGGGAGCAAGGAAGAACATGTAGAACACTTGATGATGACACTCCAGACATTGAGGCAAGAGAGATTGTATGCAAAGATGAGCAAGTGCGAGTTTTGGCTTAAAGAAGTGAAGTTTTTGCGGCATATCGTAGCTGGAAATGGAATCGTCGTTTATCCAGGAAAGATTGCAGCAGTTCAAGACAGGCCGATTCCGAAGAACGTTGTAGAGATCAGAAGTTTTCTTGGACTTGCAGGATACTACAGAGGGATCGTGGAGAATTTTGCTCGTTTGGCTGAGCCTTGACCAAGTTTACGCGCAAGGAAGTACCGTTTGTATGGACGGATAAGTGTGCGTTAGTTTTTGAGGCGTTGAAGCAGAAATTGATAACCGCACCTGTTTTAACCGTACCAGACGGTTCCGGAGAATTGGTGATTCGCAGCGACGCATCTGGGAAAGGTTTGGGATGTGTTTTGATGCTGCATGGGAAGGTTATAGCTTACGCATCGAGACAGTTGAAGACCTATGAGAAGAATTACCCAACTCATGACTTGGAGTTAGCAGCTGTGATTTTCGCTTTGAAAATTTGGAGACACTACTTATTGGGCGAAAGGGTCGAAGTATTCACCGATCACAAAAGCCTGGAGTATGTGTTCACAAAGAAGGAGCTTAATATGAGGCAGCGTAGATGGTTGGAGCTGATGGCCTGTTTACCCCAATCAGAGCAAAGCTCTGTTCAAATTCCAAGACGGAAGATGAAGCAATGCTACATCTTCCCCCAATCAGAGCAAAGCTCTACTTTGAAAATTTAAACTTTAGTAAATGAAGCAACGCTTCAGATTCTTTACGCTGCGCGCAACGCGCCACGTGTCAAAAGCTGTTACATCAGCGCAGCGCCCGAGGCAGCGCGCCCAATTAGAGCAAAGCTCTATTTAAAACAAAATTAAAGGAAGCAACACTTCAGTTGCGTAAGCACTGCACTGCGCGACACGTGTCAACGCTTTGCGCTGCGCGACACGTGTCAGCGCAGATGCGCTAGCGCAGTTGCGCTGCGCTTTGCGCTGCGCGACACGTGTCAGCGCAGTTGCGCTGCGCTGTGCGCTGCTTGACACGTGTCACGCGCTGGGGCGTTTGCGCCAAACAGAATTAAATTCGAGTAAGATTTTTCTGTTCTTATTAAAACAAGAAGATTGCCTTCTGTAAAACAGAAGCCCTTGGATCAAAGATCCAACGGTGGGAAAATTTCCCAAATCACTCAGAGAAAGATCTCTTTAACAAATTTATGGGCACTATAAAAAGGACCCTAGACCTCAATTCAAAGGGCATCAACATTTTTGTGAGAAATCAAACAGAGAGAACTCTGAAGAATTGGAGAGAATTCCTCAAGAACAAAAATGGTAAAAACCTTTAGAAAAAGAGAAAATTCTCTTATGAACAGATCATTGATCTGAGAACAAGATCAATGATCTTTAATAAAAAATAAAAATAGCGCTTCGCACTTATGAAACATTGGTTCCCTGAGATAAGAAAAACAAGAGGGACTTGTTTTCTTTGATCTGAATTAGATCAAGAAAACAAACAGTGCTTTGCACTTCTGTTATGAACCATTGGTTCTAGAGTCTAAAAGATTCTCAAATTAATAGTGCTTTGCACTTGTAAATCTGCGCTGTTGCGCTCTTGGGTTGGAGCAAGCCACCAGAGAGCGCTACGTATCAGTATCTGAACCATTTGCGCTATGCGCTTTTTGAAATAGAGCCTTGCTCTCTGAAACTAGCACAACTCACTACAGTGCGCCACGTGTCAGCAGCGCAAGCGCCGCTTGCATGACACGTGTCATCACCATAAGCGCTTGCGCTCTTTGATTGGCGCAAAGCGCCTGACAAATGCAATGCATTTCTTTTGCTAAAGGGCCAAGCCCAAGTCAAAAAGACCTAGCAGGCCAAAATAAATTGCAAAGCAATAAAAGGGCAGAGCCCAAGTAAAATTGATGCTCTGCATCATTTATAAATGGGAAGGGCCCAAAAACAAATTGATGCTCTGCATCCTTTATGGGCAGAGCCCAAACAAAAATAAAAAGCAATGCAATGCATTGTTTAAATGTGGGCAAAGCCCTAACATAGGTCTAATGGACCAAAAATAAATAAAAATGCTGAACATTTTCAACTGGACTTAACCCAATCATGGCCATAAGTCCTCAAATTAAATTGACTGAGCACAGCTGCTCTCTTAAATCAATTTACGACCGGTTCTAGGGTACATCTCTGAACTCCTCTGACATCTATCGTTGTAATCCTTCAACGTAGTCAGAGAGGTGACGGGTCCCGACGGCCATACATGCAATGGACCCCCACGTCCCTAAACTGGAACAATAGAGCCCCCAAATGCTCTTTTGTCGGATTTAAACGATCCCGTTAAGTTGATCTTAGTCTCAAATCAGGCTAACGTGTCCTTAACAAACATTTAAGTTGATCTTACCCTCAAAAATGGCTAACATATCCTTAAACCAAAACCCCAAAACCCAAATCTAAGAAAATACGGATTTGGACTAATCCACGTCCTACGGGCGACGAAATAAATAGTCTCCGTATACAATCCACGGGCAACCACAAACAAAACAAACACACACGACACGAAGTGAAATTCTGGAGAAGGAGAAAGTTGTTACCGCGATGCGGTAGCGTAATTAACTGCAGGGGCTTGCGCCTGCAGGGAAGAGTGTCCCCACAATCAAAAACCCCTCAAGCGAGGGGGAATCTGACGAAGTCTGCTACATCGGCTGCATCCGTCTAAACCTCCGATACACAGTGTCATAAATCAACTTGGCATCTTCGGAGAGGTGGATGGATAAAACCAAATAGCATCTGCCCCGAATCTCAGCGTCAGGACTTCGCAGTCTTGTGCGCCGTCTTTCGGAGGGGAACAGATTCCGGCATGCTCGGTGGGGCCTTTTCCTCTTTCCACTCCACACTTCGTGTGTCGTGTTCGCGAACAAATCGCGGTTTGCTGTGGTTGCCTGTGGATTCGAGGTATTAAGATTTGGTGTCTTGCTCTGTGCAGAAAACAGAAGATCGATGGCTTCAAACTGCACTACCCGCAACTGCAAGTTTCGCCCCGTCCCTGCTGGAGGAGTGACTTATGGGCCCCAAGCAGTTTCCCTTTTCAAGATGCCAGTAGAGCAGGTAACTCAAGCCACCGCTGGACTATTCTTCGGGACCCTGCTCCCACCAATGAGCTTCAATGCCCCGATGACGTTGCAAGAAGCCCCAAAGAAGCTGGTCTTTGATGACTTACCACTGCCGCGGCCCCTCTCAACGGGTCGCCCAACCTCAATACCTCAGTTTTCAACAGACTGGGCCAGAACGTCTACAAGCCCGCGATACCCGAAGCGGCCATCCTAAAGCGGATAGCCATCCCGGCTCAAGTGGACGAAATCATTAGAAAGGCTTCTCCTTCCAAGAAGTCAGTTTTTACAAGGCTGGCCATTCCGGTTGCTACCCCAGGCGAGGTCCTCAAAGCTGCTTCCCCTACCCAGAGCAGGGGGCATGAAGAAGCTTATCCAACAACGGAGGTCACTCCATCCGCAAGACACACTCGACGTCGCTACTGACGCCGAGTGAGGAAGGCTGGGGGCAATTCCCTCTCTGGGATAACTTCGTCAGCTCCAACGGTGGGGATCGATGCTGCTGTTCCAACCGGGAACAGCTTTGAACTGCTAAATGCGGTGCGCAGAAACTCTCCTACTGCGGTACTGAGGAGAACTCCTTCACCTGTGGAGAATGCTCCAGAGAAAAAGCTAGGGCAACCCCCTCAACAGTTGTCCTCTAAAATTTACAAAGTCTGGCGACAGGTCCAGGAGTCGGTGATTGATGAAAACTATCTCCGCCGACAGAGAAAGATGAAGGTTCAGCAGGAGAAGGATTACTCTGTCAAGCCACAAAAAGCAACAGCTGGATGGATGCCCATTGCAACGGCTCCCTCAACGTCAATCACTCGGAAGAAAAAGAGGCCGCAAAAAGCCCCTGTGAACATGACGAAGCGTAAAAGCGCTGAACACAAACGCCCCAGGTCTGGGGGCATGGCGATGCATACTGTTTATATGGCTTCTGGAAAGAAGGAAAGCCGCGCTTCGATGGGCCACCGACCGCTTACCCGATCCATGACAAAAGCCCAGGAGCAGCAACAGAAGCTTCAGGAAATGATGACTGTGATGGCTGCACTTACCGAACCAAAAGAATGTTCGGAAGTATCATCAGAGCAGCGTCATGAACAAGAAACTGACGCTGACTATCTACGCAGAGTCCTCGAAAAGAAGGACAAAGAAACCGAAGATCAAGCAGCTAACATAAAACAGATGGCGCTCCTCTTCCAGGATATGGTAGCGATGATGTTACAGCCGGACCCTCCAGCTGAAGACCCTCCGATCATTGTTGGAGACGACAGAGGGGAGACACCTAATCCTCCTCCGGCTCTTTCAGCGGCCAAGGAAGAAACCATTTCCAAGGCCGCACTGGATGATTATATAGCTCATCAAATACGGGTTCATCAAGTGAATGAAGCAGCTATGCAAATTGTTAGAACTGGATGACCCTATCCGGGCTGGTATGACCAAATCAGTTACCCGCCGGGATATACGATCCCTAAGTTCCACGTATATAAAGGGACAGGGAATCCACATCAGCACGTCGCTCAATTCAGGGCCTTATGCGGCAACACTGGAGGCGATGGCAAACTCTTGCTTCGCCAATTCGTCGGCAGCTTAGCAGAAACAGCCTTTGAATGGTATTCGGAGCTACCTAACGACTCTGTCAAAACATTTGCGGAGATGGAGTTAATGTTTACATAAAGATTCGCGAGTGCTAGTGGACGCACCCCGATAACAGCACTGATAAATGCCAGGATAAGGCCAGGCGAAACGTGGGTCCAATACGCAACATGATGGCGGAACCTATGGTCAAAAGGTGAACAACTCATAGAAGAGGCACCTGCGGTAGGCATGTTCGTGGGCACTCTCGATCCGCAAGCGACCATCTCGCAATTCATGATGTTCTTCTGGCCGACCACCTTCCAAGCATTGATCGACAAATTAGCCCAAATAGACCAGATGGGCCACGGACCGCCCCCTCCAAAACCAGACTCTCGAAATGAAAAAGGAAAAGGGAAAGCGAATGTCGTTGCCAACGCTCAACAACAGCCGAGCAATTCAAAGCCGGTCGTTCGCCAAAATAACGCGCATCCACGCCCGTCCCTCGAGGAGAGACTAGGACGTCCTTACTCGTTTCTTCAGAATAAAACGAGAAGACTGTTTGAACTGGCAGTACGCAACAGACTCATCAATCTGCCGAGACCAAAACGTCCATTGCAGCCGGGCGATCTCAATAATCCCGATTACTGCCCTTACCACCAAACGGTAAGTCACCCGATCGAGGATTGTTTCGTCTTTAAGGGATGGATCGAGGATCAATACATACAAGGCAAGTTTGCGCTGTCTGAAAACTGGAAGGTAAACCCACCACAGCCGCACACGCCAAAGAAGACAGACACGATGGGGGAAGCTTGTTCTCTTGTTGAGGACGAAAACGATGGAGAAGACTCATCAGATAAATCCGAAGACTACGTAGCGAGTTGTCATATGATCTCTCACTCATTGGCGGATGATGAAGAGGCTCCTTGCGCCGAGAAACCGAGGGCGGACCCTGAATCAGAAATTCCGCGGCCGTCAGACGAATTGATCGATGCCTTCTTGAATGAGATTCGTCTGAAAGTTAAAGCCAATCAAGAGCGTGAGATGGCCATACTGGAAGGAGCCAAACACCGACGACGGGACCAAAGAGTCGAGGCACTCCCGTCAAATCAAAAGCCATCCGCTGCAGATAAAAACAAATTCAAGACGAGGAAAAGATTCGCTAAAGCCCTGTCAGCAGAAATGGTGCTGCCACCCTCTGAAGAAAATACTCTCGGTGACGTGGAGATGCATCCTAACTTCTGCTTATATCATCAGAAGATCATACATCCTACCGAAGATTGCGACTCCTTTAAGTGTTGGTGGCAAGGGTATGTCACTCAAAGGCAACACTTTTACAGGACAAAGCGTGGAGCTCGTAGACATCAGAAAAATGCGATAGATGAGCGCAAAAGAGCCGCCGACGACTGTCACATGGCCGACTCCAAGGGATCACAAATTATCACCTTTGGGAGCGACTCTGACGAAGGAGTTGCCCGCAACCCTCTCCTCAAGGAATCCATTTCAAAAATGAAAGAATTGAGGAGTTACGAGAACATTCAGCCGTGCAATCGCCCGCTACTCAAAAAAAATCTCGGCCCCGCAAACAAAGGACCGAGCAAAAAGGATAAAGGAAAGGGGAAAATGACATTCGTCGCCAATACTCAACAACAGTCGAGTGGCCCTAGACCGGCTGTTCGTCAAAACAATATACGTCCACGTATATCCCTCGAGGAGAGGCTAAGACGTCCTTACTCATTTCTTCAGGATGAAACAAGGAGGCTGTTCGAAGTGGCAGTGCATAACAGGCTTATCACTCTACCGGAGCTGAAACACCAACTACAACTGGATGATGTCAACAGCTCTAATTATTGCCCTTACCACCAAGTATTGGGCCATCAGATCAAAAACTGTTACGTCTTCAAGAACTGGGTTGAAGACCAATACCAACAGGGCAAGTTCGTCATCTCCGAAAACTGGAAGGTGAGCCCGCCACAACCGCACGCTCTGAGAAAGATGGATATGCCGGGGGCATCATGCTCATTCATAGAGAAAGCCCCATAGACCAAAAAGTCAGTAAACTAGAACTTCGCCTCAAAGACGGCGATGACGGACCAAAACGTTCTTAAACTAATGGCGGACCGAAACGTCCTTAAACTAACGAAGGACCGAAACGTCTTTAAACTATTACCGCAGCATCTTCAGGCTGACGAGATAAAAATAAATAAATAAATAAAATAAAATAAAATATAAAAATGGTATGTCCATAAGCAAAAAGGGCACGGATGAAAACCCGAAAGGGCTCCGTGAGTAAAAACAGCAGGGCTACCGGCGAGTGTTCGTGAAAACCCGAAAGGGCGCGACCTCGTAAAAAAAATATATAAAAATAAAAAGAATAAAAAAAACGGTATGTCCATAAGCAAAATGGGCACGGATGAAAACCCGAAAGGGCTCCGTGAGTAAAAACAGCAGGACTACCGGCAAGTGTTTGTGAAAATCCGAAAGGACGCAACCTCGTTAAAAGACACATATAGGATCCTCTCGACCTTGTAAGGAGAAACCACCCGCGTGAGATCCTTACGACTCACAAGGGAGCAACACACTTAGGGAGCCCCACGATTCCTAAGGAGAAAATACACTTGCGAGATCCTCACGACTCGTAAGGAGAACTCTCTTATGGGACCCTCACGGCTCGTAAGATTTGAAAGTCTTAAGTTACAGAGACCTAAACCTATGCTTAAGCAACCCCCACAACCTTCAATACTGCCCCACAAGTGGTCCAGTACTGGCTCTTGTATACAATCCACGGGCGCGAATAAACATTTCCCTAACCAGGTCCCATCCGTGACTGGGGATATGTACGCATGATGAAAATCCTTAATAAGTCCTCTCGACTTACAAGGAGAAAACCCTCTTGTAGGATCCTTATGACTTACAGAGGAACATACACTTAGGGATCCCCACGATCCCTAAGGAGAAAACACACCTACGAGATCCTCACGACTTGTAGGGAGAAATATCTTTATGAGACCCTTACGGCTCATGAAGTTAAAAGCCTTAGTCGATAGGACCCTAACCATGTTCGCTAAGCCATCTTTGTTCGACATCAATAGAGGCAAATGATGATTCGCTCCTAGCAATATTCCAGTTGTAGTGATGCTGATGCCGAAATCGATATCTAATCCCAAACTTGCAATAAGAAACTAGCAAGCCACACATGCATACGAAATAGCCGAAATGATGGGGCAACTTGCAACCAAGTCAGCAAGTAAAAATGTATACATGCAAAATAGCCGAAATGATTGGGCAACTCGCAATAAAAAGAAGCGAGTGAAAATAAAATAAATAGCCGAAATGATTGGGCACCGTGAAAAATAGCCGAAATGATCGGGCAATCGCAACCTCCGCGATATAAAAGCTGAAATGATAGAGCATCGCGGAAAGAGAATAAAAAAAATGAATGAAACTTCTGCCCTACAGGTGAGATCACGTCGATCCCTGTATACAATCCAGGGGCACAAACAAAGAAGGAACTATACCTTTCCAACAGGCTCCATCAGAAAGCGAAGCCAAATCTCGACGGTTCATAGACAACATAGAGACAATCTCGACATTTGTCGCAATACTGCAGACACAAGGTGAACAAACGAAGCAAAGGAAGATCCTTAGCTTCAAGGTCTCGACGTCAATATCGACAACTTAAAGATCACCAACGGCGTTTCTCCTCACTCCAACCAGTGCAGACGTGACGTCAACAAACCGACCTCAGAGTCGTAACGAAACGGAGCCATGGCAAAGTCCCTAGTTCCAAATCTTAATGGCCACATCTACGGCCCAAAAACCAACAACGGTGTGCCTCCTCATTCCAGCAGGACACTGATGTTACACTATTAAACGAAGCCATGGAAAAATCCCAGCTTCACCTCAGCATTCGTCTCGACACAGCAGACGAGATGTTAACAAAGGCGTTCCTTCGCAGTCCATCAAGATGCAGATACAATGCCAACAAAAGACCTTGCGGTTGAAACAAAACGAAGCGACGGCAAAATCCCAGCTTCATCTCAACAATCGTCTCGATACAGCAGACGAGATGTTAACAAAGGTGTTCCTTCGCAATCCATCAAGATGCGGATACAACGCCAACAAAAGACCTCGCGGTCGAAACAAAACGAAGCGACAGCAAAATCCCAGCTTCATCTCAACAATCGTCTCGATACAGCAGACGAGATGTTAACAAAGGTGTTCCTTCGCAATCCATCAAGATGCGGATACAACGCCAACAAAAGACCTCGCGGTCAAAACAAAACGAAGCGACGGCAAAATCCCTGCTTCATCTCAACAATCGTCTCGATACAGCAGACAAGATGTTAACAAAGGTGTTCCTTCGCAGTCCATCAAGATACAGATACAACGCCAACGAAAGACCCCATGGTCAAACAAGCGGAGTAACGGCAAAATCCCACCTCCACCTCGACATTCGCCTCGATACAGCAGACGAGATGTCACAACAGCGTTCTTTCCCCAACAGGGTTCGGACGTGACAAAGCAAACGAAGCAAAGGCCAAATTCCTAGCTTCAAGGTCTTAACGGCGAGTCATATAAAGCCTGAAAGACAACTGGAGATCGTCTCACACCAGTACGGAGCGGTCACCACTTCGACGTTCGTCTCGACACAGCAGACGCAACATCATTAAACAAATGGAGCCACGGCAAAATCCCTAGTTCCAAACCTCGACGGTTCACCAGCAACCTAGAGACAACCGCGGCGTTCGTCTCGATACAGCAGACGAGATGTCACTCCAGCGTTCTTCCTCCAGCAAGGTTCAGACGCGACAATCAAACAAACGGAGTAACGGCAAAATCCCAGCTCCACCGCGACGTTCGTCTCGATACAGCAGACGAGATGTCACCCCAACGTTCGTCTCGACACAGCAGACGCAACATCATCAAACAAATGGAGCCATGGAAAAATCCCTAGTTCCAAACCTCGACGGTTCACCAGCAACCTAGAGACAACTACGACGTTCGTCTCGATACAGCAGACGAGATGTCACTCCAGCGTTCTTCCTCCAGCAGGGTTCAGACGCGACAATCAAAAAAATAGAGCGACGGCAAAATCCCTGGTTCTCACCGCGACATTCGTCTCGATACAGCAGACGCGATGCCAGCAAACGAAGCAAAGGCCAAATTCCTATCTTCAGGGTCTTGACGGCAACTCACATAAAACCTGAAAGACTATCGGAGATCATCCCACACCAGCGCGGAGTGGTTATGACTCATCGGGGCTCGCCAAAATGAGCCTAACCTAAAGTAAAAAGCGGAATGGCAAATTCCTAACGCTTGCTCTTCCGACGGTCAAACTGCCTAGGAAGATTGCTTGAAGACGTCTTGTCCAGCCCCCAAAGGGATCAGAGACACGACAGTCGCAGGGCTACTCAAACAGCACGATTGCCTATCAAGGAATATATCAGCTTATGCGACGGTACGACGGCCAAAACCCTAAGTACCACAGACCCTAACGGACTTCTGTCGTAAAGAGCAGAGGTTAACTGTGACGTTAGGATGTCCTTGCGAGAAATGCTCGATTCGTCTCGACTTGTGAAGAAATTGATGTCTTTGCGAGAAATTCTCGACACGGCTCGACTCGTGAGATAAAGCCTTAGGCAGTAGGCATAAAAGAAGCCTGTTTTCTAAGCACTGGGACCCTGCAAGTTGGCCCAAAACGGTCTCTTGCATACTATCCACGGGTCTCACTCTCCAAAGTCGAATCTCGACAAGGAGGGAAACAACCGCTTACGGGTCCTCTCGACTCGTAAGAGGGAAAAATTCTCTTATAGGATCCTTACGACTTATAAGAGAAAACACACTTAGGAATCCTCACGATTCCTAAGAAGAAAATCCACCTACGAGATCCTCTCGATCCGTAGGGAGAAAAGTCTCTATGAGACCCTCACGGCTCATAGAGTTGAAAAGTCTTAGACAGCAGATTTGAACCTGCGGCCTAAGCCATCGCTATCTCTTGAAGGAAACCAAAATGCTTACTCTATTATCAACCATGTCTACTAAGACAGCGTGCTGAGAATAAAAGAAAGAAAAAAGCGACAAAAAGGACATCCGATGTGCATTTGATCAAGCATTCGAGACACATTCGTTCATGCATGTGCAAAAGACTCAGAACGAGAAATAAGACAAGCTGAAATAGAAAGTTTCCATTCATATTGCAAAGGGTTCTTACAATCATAAAGAAATAAATAAAGACATTGTCCAAAAGATTACAATGGCAAGACCTCAAATCCTGGACAAGGATTGAGGAACTCGAAAGTGACCTTGTCCAAGACTTTCCAAGCTTGGCGAACCATCCTGGTGTGCTTCCCTTCGCGAGCACGGGCATCGGGATCCCCGCTGATGTCCTCCACCCTCCGGTAGGCAGCAAGAATGGCGGACTGTTGAAAGGCCTGGTGCAGGAGATCGACAAGATTGTCTTGCCGTCTCTTCGAGATTAAGTTCATCAGGTACACCGAGTGCACCTTATCCTCGGCGGAATCTAACGCCCTAAGCGGCACACCGGAACAGAATAGGGGAAGCGCTTCCCAGATGGCTCCCACTATAAGTTTCAGGAGGGAGGAACGTTGGGGAAGCAGTTGACTGTTATATGCGTCGAAGTGGCTCATGATTTCAGCACACTCCGCGTTTGTGAACTCTCGATTTTGAGAACGGCCAAGTCGGCGAATGTCCCCGTAAGAGATGATCTCGTCAAGATCATACATGTGGGCGTCCATTGTTTCTGTGAAAGAGAATCAACAAAATTATCAGAAAGACTGATTAAGCAAAGCGATATAATGCACTGAGGAATAAAATGCCGTCTTTAAACTCCAAGATCAATAATAAAAAAACTCCTAAGAGTTCTTTTGCATGATTTGGAAGGAGCAAAGCTCCATTAATGAATCAAGAAATTATAAATGAAATCTTTCAGAGAGCAGAATTCTATTGATGGAATCCTAACAGGGTTCCCTTTAGTTCTCTTTAGATCCCTTTAGACCTATAGAGCAAAGCTCGGCTAAGTGAAACCCTAAATGGGTTTTCTTTAGATCAGGGATCTATTGAGAGCAAGGCTCTGTTAATGAAAATTAATTTAATTTAATTTGATTTAAATTAAAAATTTTACCTAAAAGTTTTAAGAGTTTAACTCTTGGAGTTCTTGAAGGTAAAGAGCAAAGCTCTGAGGTTTTTGAAAATAAAAACCTTAAAGATGATAATCATCTGTGTAGGACCAAAGGTCCTATTTATAGGCATCAAGTGCCCTTTCAACTTCCAAAAGTTGCCGCAACGGTTGGAATTCTGCCACCGTTGCGCTTGCGTTTGGGGCCACGTAAGCGCAACTGTGGGGGGGCATTTGTTTACCCCAATCAGAGCAAAGCTCTGTTCAAATTCCAAGGCGGAAGATGAAGCAATGCTACATCTTCCCCCAATCAGAGCAAAGCTCTACTTTGAAAATTTAAACTTTAGTAAATGAAGCAACGCTTCAGATTCTTTGCGCTGCGCGCAACGCGCCACGTGTCAAAAGCTGTTACATCAGCGCAGCGCCCGAGGCAGCGCGCCCAATCAGAGCAAAGCTCTATTTAAAACAAAATTAAAGGAAGCAACACTTCAGTTGCGCAAGCACTGCACTGCGCGACACGTGTCAGCGCAGTTGCGCTGCGCGACACGTGTCAGCGCAGTTGCGCTGCGCTGTGCGCTGCTTGACACGTGTCACGCGCTGGGGCGTTTGCGCCAAACAGAATTAAATTCGAGTAAGATTTTTTGTTCTTATTAAAACAAGAAGATTGCTTTCTGGAAAACAGAAGCCCTTGGATCAAAGATCCAACGGTGGGAAAATTCCCCAAATCACTCAGAGAAAGATCTCTTTAACAAATTTATGGGCACTATAAAAAGGACCCTAGACCTCAATTCAAAGGGCATCAACATTTTTGTGAGAAATCAAACAGAGAGAACTCTGAAGAATTGGAGAGAATTCCTCAAGAACAAAAATGGTAAAAACCTTTAGAAAAAGAGAAAATTCTCTTATGAACAGATCATTGATCTGAGAACAAGATCAATGATCTTTAATAAAAAAACAAAAATAAAAATAGTGCTTCGCACATATGAACCATTGGTTCTCTGAGATAAGAAAAACAAGAGGGACTTGTTTTCTTTGATCCGAATTAGATCAAGAAAACAAACAGTGCTTTGCACTTCTGTTATGAACCATTGGTTCTAGAGTCTAAAAGATTCTCAAATTAATAGTGCTTTGCACTTGTAAATCTGCGCTGTTGCGCTCTTGGGTTGGCGCAAACCACCAGAGAGCGCCACGTGTCAGTATCTGAACCATTTGCGCTATGCGCTTTTTGAAATAGAGCCTTGCTCTCTGAAACTAGCGCAACTCACTACAGCGCGCCACGTGTCAGCAGCGCAAGCGCAGCGCACTGCGCTTGCATGACACGTGTCATCACCACAAGCGCTTGCGCTCTTTGATTGGCGTAAAGCGCCTGACAAATGCAATGCATTTCTTTTGCTAAAGGGCCAAGCCCAAGTCAAAAAGACCTAGCAGGCCAAAATAAATTGCAAAGCAATAAAAGGGCAGAGCCCAAGTAAAATTGATGCTCTGCATCATTTATAAATGGGCAGAGCCCAAAAACAAATTGATGCTCTGCATCCTTTATGGGCAGAGCCCAAACAAAAATAAAAAGCAATGCAATGTATTATTTAAATGTGGGCAAAGCCCTAGCATAGGTCTAATAGACCAAAAATAAATAAAAATGCTGAACATTTTCAACTGGACTTAACCCAATCATGGCCATAAGTCCTCAAATTAAATTGACTGAGCACAGCTGCTCTCTTAAATCAATTTACGACCGGTTCTAGGGTACATCTCTGAACTCCTCTGACATCTGTCGTTGTAATCCTTCAACCTAGTCAGAGAGGTGACGGGTCCCGACGGCCATACATGCAATGGACCCCCACGTCCCTAAACTGGAACAATAGAGCCCCCAAATGCTCTTTTGTCGGATCTAAACGATCCCGTTAAATTGATCTTAGTCTCAAATCAGGCTAACGTGTCCTTAACAAACGTTTAAGTTGATCTTAGCCTAAAAAATGGCTAACGTATCCTTAAACCAAAACCCCAAAACCCAAATCTAAGAAAATACGGATTTGGACTAATCCACGTCCTACGGGCGACGAAATAAATAGTCTCCGTATACAATCCACGGGCAACCACAAACAAAACAAACACACACGACACGAAGTGAAATTCTGGAGAAGGAGAAAGTTGTTACCGCGATGCGGTAGCGTAATTAACTGCAGCGGCTTGCGCCTGCAGGGAAGAGCGTCCCCACAATCAAAAACCGCTCAAGCGAGGGGTAATCTGACGAAGTCTGCTACATCGGCCGCATCCGTCTAAACTTCCGATACACGGTGCCATAAATCAACTTGGCATCTTCGGAGAGGTGGACGGATAAAACCAAATAGCATCTGTCCCGAATCTCAGCGTCAGGACTTCGCAGTCTTGTGCGCCGTCTTTCGGAGGGGAACATGGCCGATTACGATTTTAATCTTATGTACCATCCAGGGAAAGTTAATGTTGTGCTGGATGCGCTTAGTCGGTTGCCAGCAATTCAGACGTTGACTGCACAGAAGGAACTTATTGAAGGTTTTCGAAGATTTGATTTGGAGATTGTGCTACCGCATTCTTCGGGGCAGTTGATGCAGCTGCAAGTACAGTCGTCGTTGATCGAGGATATTAAAGCAGCGCAATTGCAGGACCCAAGATTGCGGAACTTTGAGAACAGGTTGAAGCTGAACTTCGAATGGACTTATTGATTCATGAAGGTGTTTTGTTACGTTATGATAGCCGTGTGTGTGTGTTTACCCCAATCAGAGCAAAGCTCTGTTCAAATTCCGAGGCGGGAGATGAAGCAACGCTTCATCTTCCCCAATCAGAGCAAAGCTCTGCTTTGAAAATTTAAGCTTTAATAACTGAAGCAACACTTCAGATTCTTTGTGCTGGGCGCAACGCGCCACGTGTCAGGCGCAGACGCGTCAGCGCAACGCCCAAGAAGGCGCGCCCAATCAGAGCAGAGCTCTATTTGTCTGAAGCAACGCTTCAGTTGCGCTGCGCTCTGCGCTGCGCGACACGTGTCAGCGCAGATGCGCCAGCGCAGTTGCGCTGCGCTGTGCGCTGCGCGACACGTGTCACGCGCTGGGGCATCTGCGCCAAACTGAATTAAGATTTTAAGAAATCTTTTCTGTTCTTGTTAAAACAAGAAGATTTTCTTCTGCAAAGCAGAAGCCCTTGGATCAAAGATCCAACGGTGGGGAAAATTCCCCAAATCACTCAGAGAATGATCTCTTTAACAAATTTAACTAATTTGTGAGCCCTATAAAAAGGACCCTAAGCCTCAATTCAAAGAGATCAACATTTTTTTTGAGAACTCAAGAACTTTAAACAGAGAGAACTCTGAGAAGATTTCAAGAAAAAGGTAAAGAACCTTCATGAATTAGAAGAAATTCCTTGTAATAGATCATTGGTCTAAAAACAAGATCAATGATCTTTACATAATAAACAGTGCTTTGCACTTCTTGTGAACCTCCGGTTCTTTAAAAACAATAAAAATAAAAAAAAATAATAGTGCTTTGCACTTTTATGAACCTATGGTTCTTCAAATAAAGAAAAATTTATTTTTCTTTGATCTAATTTAGATCAAGAAATTAAACAGTGCTTTGCACTTCCCTTCTTGAATCTAAAAGATTCTTAGTGCTTTGCACTTCCAAACTGCGCCGTTGCGCTCTTAAGAGAGCGCCACGTGTCGGTTATAGAACCACTTGCGCTAAGCGCCCTTAAGATAGAGCTTTGCTCTCTAGAATTGGCGCAACTCGCTGAGAGCGCTCCACGTGTCAGCAGCGCAACAGCGCAGTGCAACAGTGCAGCGCACTGCGCTAGTGCGCTTGCGCTCACCAGAGCATGACACGTGTCATCACCATATGAGCTTGCGCTCATTACTCGGCGCAAAGCGCCAGACAAATGCACTGCCTTGGTTACAAAAGGGGCCAAGCCCAATTAAAGAAGGCCTAACAGGTCTAATAAAATGCAAATGCATTGTTTCAAAAAGGGGCAGAGCCCAAACTAAAATAGATGCTCTGCATCATAAATAAAGGGACAGAGCCCAAATCAAAAGCCTAGCAGGCCAGAATAGAATGCAGTGCATTATTAAATATGGGCAAAGCCCTAGCACAGGCCTAATAGGCCGAAGATCAAGAAAAATGTTGAATATTCTCAACTGGACCTAACCCAATTTTGGCTGTAAGTCCTCAAATTAAATTGACTGAGCAAAATTGCTCTCCTAAATCAATTTATCTCCAGTTTGAGGGTACATCTCTGAACTCCTCTGACATCTATCGTTGTAATCCTTCAACGACGTCATAGAGGCGACGGGTCCCAACGATCACACATGAATATGGACTGCGAGGTCCTTAAACTCGTGGACCGAAACGTCCTTAAAACTAATATTGGACCGAAACGTCCTTAAAACTAATATTGGACCGAAACGTCCCTAAACTAATATCGGACCGAAACGTCCCTAAATTAATATTGGACCGAGACGTCCTTAAAACTAATATTGGACCGAAACGTCCTTAAAACTAATATTGGACCGAGACGTCCGTAAAACTAATATCGGACCGAAACGTCCCTAAACTAATATCGGACCGAAACGTCCTTAAAACTAATATTGGACCGAGACGTCCTTAAAACTAATATTGGACCGAGACGTCCTTAAAACTAATATTGGACCGAGACGTCCTTAAAACTAATATTGGACCGAGACGTCCCTAAAACTAATATTGGACAGAGACGTCCCTAAACTAATATTGGACCGAGACGTCCTTAAAACTAATATTGGACCGAAACGTCCCTAAACTAATATCGGACCGAAACGTCCCTAAACTAATATCGGACCACCACGTCCCTAAACTGGCGATCGACCACCACGTCCCTAAGCTGGCGATGGACCACCACGTCCTCAAAACTGGAATGCGGACCACCACGTCCCTAAACTGGCGATGGACCACCACGTCCCTAAACTGGCGAACGGACCACTATGTCCCTAAACTGGAACAATAGAGCCTCCGAACGCTCTTTTGCCGGATCTAAACGGTCCCGTTTAAGTTGATCTTAGCCCCAAATACGGCTAACGTATCCTTAAACATCCAAATGGATTATAAAACTCCCAATCAACTCTGGTTCGAAGGTACATCTCCGAGCTCCTCTGACATCTGTCGTTGTAATCCTTCAACGACGTCAGAGAGGTGACGAGTCCCGATGGCCATACATTAAATTAATCACTACGTTAAGTTGATCTTAGTCTAAAACAGGACTAACGTATCCTTAACGAACGTTTAAGTCGATCTTAGCCGCAACGCGACTAATGCATCCTTAAATTAAAAACACCAAACCCAAATCTAAGTAAATACGGATTTGGACTAATCCACGTCCTACGGGCGACGGCATTACTCAGTCTCCGTATACAATCCACGGGTAACCACAAACAAAACAAACACACACGACACGAAGTGAAATTCTGGAGAAGGAGAAAGTTGTTACCGCGATGCGGTAGCGTAATTAACTGCAGGGGCTTGCGCCTGCAGGGAAGAGCGTCCCCACAATCAAAAACCCCTCACCCTGAGGGGGAATCTGACGAAGTCTGCTACATCGGCCGCATCCGTCTAAACCTCCGATACACGGTGCCATAAATCAACTTGGCATCTTCGGAGAGATAGACAGATAAAACCAAATAGCATCTGCCCCGAACCTCAGGCTTAGACGCAAAGTCCGCACCGCCGTTCGGAGGGGAACAGATTCTGGCACGCCCGGTGGGACCTTTTCCTCTTTCCACTCCACACTTCGTGTGTCGTCTTCGCGAACCAATCGCGGTTTGTTAATGGTTGCCTTCGGATTTCAAGTTGCTAAGATTTGGTCTTTTGTCTGGCGCAGAACTCAAGATTCAATGGCCTTCAACTGCCCCAACTGCTCGAAATGCCACTGCAATGGACGCTCCACCTCACCAGGAGGTGTAGCTTATGGGCCCCAAGCGGCCTCTTTCCTCGCTCTGCCGGTGGAACAGGTGACCCAGGCCACCACCGGCCTGTTTTTCGGGACCATGGTCCCACCTACAAGCTTCTCTATGCCGATATCCGCACCGGAAACGAACAAGAAGTCGGTGTTCTACCGGCTCACTGCTACCACGACCCATGTCAACGGGTCGTCCGCTACCAAACCGACAGCCTCTGTCTTCACCAGGCTGAATCGGAACTCTAAATTGGCTGTCCCAAAGAGGGCAACGGCCGCCGCTTTGGAAGTCGTTAAAACGGCTTCTCCCATCAGAGAGTCGGTCTTCACAAGATTGACGGTTCCCACTCCTCCCCCAGCTGGTCAAAAGGCATCAGTCTTCAATAGGCTGACATCGGCAGTTACCCCACACTCAAACAGGGGGCAACAAGAAACCATCTCGATTTCCGAGCCAGTCCCAACGGCTCGTCGTGCGCGACGTCGCCATTGGCAATGAGTGAGGAAAGCAGGGGGCAGTTCCCCCTCAGGGCTAACTCTACTTGCTCCGATGGTGGAGGTCAACGCTGCTGTTCCAACTGGGAACAGTTTTGAACTACTGAGGAGGGTGCGTAAGAACTCTCCAACCGCTACCTTGAAAAGATCTCCTCCGTCTGCGGAGAGAGTTCCAGAAACAAAACAAGAACAGCCCCCTCAACGGCTATCCTCAAAAGTTTATAAAGTATGGCGGAGGGTTCAAGACTCCGTGATCGATCCAGGCCACTTGCGTCACCAGAAAAAGGCAAAGGTGGAAAAGGACAAAAACCGCCCCATTAAACAGCAGGGGGCAACAATTGCTAGGATGCCCACTCCAACGGCTCCTTTGACCTCGATGGCCCACAAAAGAAGGAAGCCAGAGAAAGCTCCCGCGTCAGCGGCAAAGTTTGAAAGCGGTGAACCTAAACGCCCCAAGTCAGGGGGCATAATTGTTCATACGGTTTATATGGCTTCTGGAAAGGAAGAAAGTCGTACTTCTACGGGTCACCGACCGCTTACCCGATCAGTGACCAAGGCTCAGGAGCAGCAACAAAAGCTCCAGGAGATGATGACTACAATGGCTGCACTCACGGAGCCAAAAGAGAACCCTGAGACGTCCTTAGATGAACGCCAAGAGGAAGAGACCGACGCCGAGTTCCTTCGCCGAGTACTGGAAAAGAGAGACAAAGAGGCTGCTGAACAAGCAGCCAATATACAGCGTATGGGCCTCCTCTTCCAGGACATGATAGGGATGATGATACAACAAGATCCCCCGACTGAAGAACCCCCGATCGTCCTTGGGGATGATAGGGGAGAGACATCAAACCCTCAGCCCGTTCTATCAACGGCTAAAGAGGATACAATCTCTAAAACTGATCTGGACGAATACATAGCCCAGCAAATAAGGGTTCATCATGCGGCCGAGGCAGCCGGCCATGTCGTAAAAACGGGGCGGCCATATCCGGGCTGGTATGACCAAATCAAGTACCCGCCGGGTTACACAATTCCCAAGTTCCATGTCTACAAGGGGACCGACAATCCCCATCAGCATGTTGCCCAGTTCAGGACCCTTTGCGGTAACACCGGCGGTGATGACAAGCTCTTGCTCCGCCAGTTCGTTGGAAGTCTATCAGATACGGCGTTCGAGTGGTACTCTGAACTCCCTAATGATTCTATTAAAATCTTCGCGGAAATGGAGCTGCTGTTTACACAACGTTTTGCAAGTGCCAGTGAACGTACCCCGATGACGGCACTGATTAACGCTAGGGTAAAACCCGGTGAGACATGGGTTCAGTACGCTATACGGTGGCGTAATCTATGGTCGAAGTGTGAACAGCGCATAGAAGATGCCCCTGCGGTGGGAATGTTTGTTGGAACCCTCGATCCACAAGCAACCATTTCACAGTTTATGATGTTCTTCAAGCCGACTTCCTTCCAGGCTTTGATTGACAAACTAGCGCAGATGGACCAGATGGGCCATAATCCCCCTCTCCCAAAGCCAGATTCCCGAAATGACAAAGGAAAGGGAAAAACGATCGTGGTCGCTAATGCTCAACAACAACCGAGCGACTCGAAGCCGGTTGCTCGTCCAAACAATACACGCCCGTACGTACCCCTTGAGGATAGGAGGGGACGTTCTTATTCCTTCCCCCGCGATAAAACGAGGAGGCTATTCGAGCTGGCGTTGCGCAACAGACTCATAAATCTGCCAGATCCAAAACGCCCGTTGCAACCAAGTGACGTCAACGAGCCTAATTACTGCCCTTACCATCGAGTGCTACGACATCCGATCGAAGACTGTTACGTTTTCAAAAATTGGCTTGAAAACCAGTACCGACAGGGCAAGTTCGTGTTATCTGACAAATGGAAGGTGAATCCTCCGCAGCCCCACACCGCTAAGGGGACAAATACGCCGGGGGCAACATGCTCCGTCATTGAAGAAGCTCCTTGGGAGGTTGTATTATCAGCCAAAACGAGGAGAATGCTAAATGATCTTCGGACGTGTCCGGCGATCAAGTGGAAGGGCCCATTAGAACCGCAGGTCGTTGAGGGGATGTTGAAGCCACGTCCAACTTCAAAGGCCAATGATGGGGGTTCAAGGAGTTTAAGCACTAGCGGCCAGTCGTCAAAATCTTTGAAAAAGAAGAAGAAGTCCAAGAAGCCCGTAAAGCCTAGCGATAAGCGCACGGACTTGCAAAAGCAAATTGACGCGCTGGAAGAATATAACCAAAAGGCGCGGACTCCCATCACGCTCCAAGAGTTCCTCAATCACGTCTTTCAAGAGGAAGATGAAGGAGAAAGTTCATCAGATGAATCCGAGAAAAATGTGGCGAGCAGTCATATGATCTCCCATTCGATCACGAACGATGAAGAGGCTTCTGGCACTAAAACGCTAGAGGCAGATACCGAATCAAGAATTCCGGAGCTATCAGTCGAAATGATTGAAGCGTTCCTTGACGAAGCTCGACTAAAAAGTAAAACCGATCGAGAACGCGAAATGGCTATATTTGAAAGGGCCAAATGCCGGCGACTTAATGAAAGAGCTGAGATAATCCCGCTGGAGCGAAATGCCTCCGCCGTTGACAAAAGCCAATTCAAGATGAAGAAAAAGTTTGCTAAGGCCATGTCAATGGGCATGAAGCTACCAACCTCTGAAGGAAACATCACCGGTGAATCGGAAATGCACCCTTCCTTTTGCTTATATCATCAGAAGGTTTCGCACCCCATTCAAGAATGCAAAGCTTTCGATAAATGGTGGCAAGGATATGTTGCTCGTCGACAACGCTTCAAGCGGGAAAAGCGTAAAACTCGTCGAGAGCAAAGAAATACGACCGAAGGGCTTCATAAAACTACGGGTGGTTATTGCATGATTGACGCCGTAGGATCACAAATGCCTATATTTGGAAGCGATTCCGATGAGGAGTTAGAGCTTGGCCCCCTCTTCAAAGAATCCACTTCGGGAAAAGAAGAAGAACCGAAGGCTTGCGAAAATATACAGCTACGTAATCGAACATTACCCGAAAAGAATCTCGGATCCTTAAACAAGAAAGACAAAGGGAAAGAGAAGGTCTCCGAAGATATCGCCTTGGATGACCGAGTTACGGAATAGTTAACCGCCAAGAACCCGCCAAAGAGGAATAAAGTGGATTACAATGTCTTGGCGCATCTGAGAAAGCTACCCTCACAACTCAGCATTCTCGATGCCCTGTTACTATCAAAAGAGGCGAGGGATTCTTTGATTAAAGCCCTACAAGAGCCGGACCAGTTCCAAGCCTTCTTGGCAGAACAAAAGATGAAGGACGAATTGAAAGAGGTACACACGGCCGACGTTGCTTTTGGCGATGAAGACCTTCTCCTCGGGACGTGCGAACACAATCGTCCCCTTTATGTCTCAGGATACTGCCATGACATAAAGATAGGTAAAATCTTGGTCGATAACGGATCGTCTGTCAATTTACTCAATGTGCGAGTGTTAAAAGAAATTTGCATGAGTGTCCAACACCTCGCCCGAGACAAAATCACGATCTCCGGGTTCGACTCCCAATCATCGAAAACCCTTGGATCTGTGATATTGACGTTACGCTTCGGGTTGCTCGTCACAGATATCAAATTCCATGTCATAGATGCCAAGACGTGCTACAACGCTCTGCTCGGTCGACCATGGTTACACGAGTACAATATCATCCCTTCTACACAGCATCAGTGTATGAAATATTGTAAGGATGGTCTCGAGTACACTGTGGCAGGAGAATTGAATCCGTTTTCCGTGAACGAAGTTCGCAAGTATGAAGATGCCAAGTACTTCTTACCGAGTTTCGAAGACACGGAAAGGTGTCACAAGCCGGAGAACAAAACTAACGCCACCATCCCTATCTTCGGAAGTGACACCGAGGACGAAGAGGATATAATTTATGCGGGTCCATCCCAATCCGCCAAACCGGGACCATCCGTTCCTTCATTGATCTTTGGTAGTGATTCGGAGGATGAAGTTCATGCTGTAATCCCTGCTCGGCTTTCAATACGGGCTCCTGCCGATGAAGAGCGAAGTCTGCAGATAACCATGGTGCCGCTTGAACATTACAAAGAACTGGATGCACTCGACACCAACAGCGTAGAAGAATTGCAGACATTTTATATCCCTCCCGGACGAAAGGGCGAGAAGGCAATCCTATTCTACCGTTCTGAAGAAAACAACGTAGAAAAAGAAGTTTGGCATGGCGCGGATCCCACGCTCGACAGGCTTCAGCCTATCCGTCTTCCCAGATATTATACTGAAGGTTTGAAGAAACTGCTGAAACGCCAGGGGATATCCTTCACACAGACCGTTAGGAAGGCCAAATTCTATGACAAGGTCTGGAACGTTCCCGGGACTCAACGCAAACTGCCTAACGGGAAAATGGAAACAAAAGGGCTTGGGTACATTCGGTCAAAGAAACGGGAGCTAGTAGACAGCTGTTATGTCATGTATGACTTCGATGAAGAGGCGGACGCTCAATGGGAGGACGCTAATCTTAAGCCAGTAAAAGTTCCTGACGAAAAATTGCCCGGTCCATCATTTGAAGAACAAATGGACAGGCTTATAAGGGAAGCTAGTCAAAAAGTCCGAGATGACCACAACCGCGAGACAGCCATCTATGAGAAAGCCAAGACGCAACGCCTTCTCCGACAGGCCGTGAAGGATGAAAATGCCGCTCCTTGTCAGCCTACTACAAAAAAGGTTCGACGCGAAAGCAAAAACAAGTCAAAGGGCAGAAAAGGCGCTCAACAACCACAAAGCAGAGCTAAGAAACCACGTATCCGAGAGTCGAGCGTTATTGACTTAGCCCTCAGGAAGAAAATGGGTCGAGCATACTCATTTCCTCGGAACAAAACAAGGAAGATATTCGATCTCGCTCTAAAACACCAAATGCTTACGTTGCCAGAGTCCAAGCACCCCGAGCACGCAGGCGAGGTGTTCAACCCAAATTATTGCTTTTACCATCGAGCAATGGGACACCCTCTTGAAGATTGCTTCACCTTCAAGAATTGGGTTGAAGATCAGTATCAGCTAGGCAAATTCGCGTTTTCTGACAACTGGAGGGTAGCGCCACCACAGAAGCACGAGCCCGAGGCCGCGAAAGAAAAACCAGTTCCACATTGGGATTGGCAGAAAATTCGCACCTGTCATATGATAACAATATTAAAAGAAGAGTCTGAGAACGTGGACGGCCTTCCCTGGTGCTTCGAAAACAGCAGTGATGAGGTAATCACAGAATTTCCCCCAGCACCGAAAGAACTGGAGGATGGAATACATACCACCGCAGATAACCTCAGGAAAATCGAGTTGGGGACGGTAAATGATCCGCGACCGACATTCGTCAGCGGGCTGCTGTCTGAAGAGAGGGTGGCTGCGTTAAAAGACGTCCTTGTGCAGCATAAAGATTGCTTCGCATGGAACTATTCCGAGATGCCAGGACTAGATCCAGGGGTCGCTGTACATAGACTAGCAATATCCCCAAACGTCAAACCAGTCAAACAGGCGCCGAGAAGAATGCGACTCGAGCTTGAGATGAGCATAAATACCGAAGTCAAAAAGTAAATCGACTCCGGCTTCATCCAGGAAGTTCAGTACCCTGAATGGATCGCCAACATCGTCCCAGTGATGAAGAAAAATGGGACAGTGCGCGTATGCGTAGACTTCCGGGATCTTAATAAAGCTTGCCCGAAGGATGATTTCCCAGTGCCAGTCACTGAACTGATGATAGACAATACATCCACTCATGAGGTTTTCTCCTTCATGGACGGCTCATCGGGGTATAACCAGATAAAAATGCATCCAGAAGACCAGAAGCACACAGCCTTCAGGACTCCTCTTGGTATATTTTGTTATAAAGTAATGCCCTTCGGTTTGAAGAACGCCGGTGCTACTTATCAGAGGGCCATGACAAAGATCTTCGACGACCTTATACACGAAATCGTCGAATGCTATATCGACAATCTTGTGGTTAAAAGCAAGTCATACGAAGAGCATCTCGAGCATTTGAAGACCGTATGTCAACGCCTTCGGCAATACAATTTGAAGATGAATCCTTTAAAATGTGCGTTCGGGGTTTCCTCGGGCAAATTCCTAGGATTTATCGTTCGACACCGAGGTATTGAAATAGATCCGTCTAAGATTAAGGCGATCATGGAAATGCCTCCGCCAAGAACTCTTAAACAGTTGCGATCTCTCCAAGGAAAGCTTGCATACATTCGACGGTTTATCGCTAATCTTTCAAGAAAGTGTCGTCCTTACAGTCACCTGATGAAGAAGGGAACCCCATTCGTTTGGGATCAAAAATGCCAAGGCGCACTGGACGAGATCAAGCAATACCTGCAGAACCCGCCGGTGTTGGCTGCTCCGGTTAAGGGGAAGCCTCTCATTCTTTATACAACCGCCCTCGAAGGTTCTTTAGGCGCATTATGGGCACAAGAGAACGATCAAGGGAAAGAAAGAGCACTCTACTACTTAAGTCGAGTTCTGCTGGGGGCAGAAAGCAACTACTCTCCCATTGAAAAACACTGCCTAGCGTTGATCTTCGCAATAACAAAGCTTAGACATTACGCATTAGCGCACGAAGTCCATCTCATTTCAAAGGTGGACCCTCTCAAATATCTAATGTCAAAAGCCATTCTGACGGGACGACTCGCTAAATGGGCCCTGCTCTTGATGGAATTTTCGATAACGTATCGACCCCTCAAGGCAGTGAAGGGTCAGGCCATAGCCGACTTCCTTGCTGAGCACCCGATACCTGCCGATTCTTCCCTGAATTGCGATTTGCCAGACAAGCATGCGTTTGACGCAATCGACGGTGGTGATACCCGTTGGGAGCTTTATTTCGATGGAGCATCTTCCATGAAAAAGCACAAACAAAGTACGTCAATGATCAAATCGGGAGTAGGCCTTATCTTTGTGACCCCACAAGGAGGAATAATGCGCTTCGCCTTCTCCTTAACAGAGCCGAGAACGAATAATGAAGCTGAATATGAAGCTTTGATAGCAGGCCTCGAGATCGCCATTGACATGGGAATTGAAGACCTCCTCATATATGGGGACTCCCAGCTAGTCGTCAGTCAAGTGAACGGCGATTACCAAACATGCAAACCGGAATTGGTAAAATACGGTGAAAAAGTGCAACAACTGCTAACCCAAATTCCCTCCTATACTTTGGAGAGCATACCGGGCGCGGAAAACAGCAAAGCGGACGCACTAGCCAAACTTGCTAAAGAACTGGCTGACGAGAACCTCGATGACGTTAGAGTCGTGGTACAAATCCGTCGAGTGCTTGCCCCAGCAGAAGTATCTCCGGAATCATCCGAAGAAAAAGGAGCGAACGAGGAGACAACCCTGCAAATAAAAGATTGGGAAGATACCGAGGACTGGAGAGAAGTCTTCATAGATTACTTCAAGTTCCACCGAATGCCTGAAGAAGCGTCTATAAGACATCAGCTCGTAAAACGAGCTCTGTCTTTCGCCTTCGTCAACGATACTCTATACAAGAGGTCATTCGATTCTCTGTGGCTGAGATGCTTAGGACCTGACGAAGCGAGAAAGGTCGTCCAAGAAGTTCACGACGGACTCTGCGGTTCCCACCAAGCAGGCCCTAAGATGAAGTTGAAGATAAAACGGATGGGCTAGTATTGGCCCACCATGATGCAAGACTGCCTCGAATATGCGAAGCAATGTCACTCATGCCAAATTCATGGGGATTTCATCCATCAGCATCCCAATCCACTACATCCAACGGTGGCTAGCTGGCCATTCGAAATGTAGGGAACTGACATAGTCGGCCCCATCGAACCAGCATCGTCCAAGGGACATCGTTTCATCTTGGCGACGACTGATTACTTCTCCAAATGGGCAGAGGCAGTACCGTTGAGGGAAGTGAAGACGGAGAACATCCTCCATTTCTTCAAAACGCATGTCATATATCGATTTGGAACTCCGCGACGGATCATCTCCGATAACGGACCAGCCTACAGAAGCCACAAGATCAGTCGCTTTGCGCAACAGCATAATATAGACTGGAGATATTCTTCAGTCTATAATCCGCGGGCTAATGGTCTAGCTGAGGCCTTCAACAAGACCTTGACAAAAATTATAAAGAAAAACAGTGTCCCGAAATAAGAGGGACTGACATGAGAGGTTGCAAGAGGCTCTTTGGGCGTATCGAACTGCGTTCAAGACGGCCACGAACACAACGCCCTATGCGTTAGTATTCGGCACGGAAGCAGTACTACCCCTTGAAATAGAATTACCCTCTTTGCGAGTAGCAGTTCACTACGAGCTGATGGATGAAGAAAATGCTCACCTCCGGTTTGAAGAGCTTGACGCTCTTGATGAAACCCGGCTCATAGCGCAGCAAAATCTGGAAGCTTATAAAGCAAAGATGACGCGCTCATATGAAAGATTGACCCGACCGAGGACATTCCGCCAAGGCGAACTCGTGCTAGTGGTCAAAAGGCCTATGATCCCCAATCGCGCCAAGCGGGGAAAATTCGAGCCAAACTATGAAAGCCCATACATCATAGATAAGGTTTACCAGGGTGGGGCCTATCTACTCATGGACATGCATGGTGAAAGGCCTTTCAGGCCGATAAACGGTCGCTTCCTAAAGAAATACTATGCTTAATGAGCCACAGCCTAGGTCAACGATAGATGACGACGACTATGTCCGCTCGCTCTCTTCCTGAGCTTAAGCTTTCTAAGCAGTGGCCAGCCTTCTCCATGAGGGACCGAAACGTCTTTAAACTAACAATGGACCGAGACGTCCTTAAACTAGTGACGGACCGAAATGTCCTTAAACTAATACCAGACCGAAACGTCTTTAAACTACTACCGCAGCAGCTTTAGACTGATGTGATAAAAAAAAGAGAAAATATATATAAAAACAAACAAAAAAAAAACGGTATGTCCATAAGCAAAATGGGCACGGATGAAAACCCGAAAGGGCTCCGTGAGTAAAAACAGCAGGGCTACCGGCGAGTGTTTGTGAAAACCTGAAAGGGCGCAACCTCGTTAAGAAACCCTTATAGGGTCCTCTCGACCCTGTAAGGAGAAACCACCCGCGTGAGATCCTTACGACTTACAAGGGAACAACACACTTAGGAATCCCCACGATTCCTAAGGAGGAAATACACTTGCGAGATCCTCACGACTCGTAAGTAGAACTCTCTTATGGGACCCTCACGGCTCATAAGATTTGAAAGTCTTAAGTTACAGAGACCTAAACCTGTGCTTAAGCAACCCCCACAACTTCCGATATTGCTCTACAAGTGGCTCAATACTGACCCTTGTATACAATCCACGAGCGCGAATAAACATTTCCCTAACCAAGATCCGTCTGTGACTGGGGATATGTTCGCACAACCCTTGTAAGTCCTCTCGATTTACAAGGAGAAAACCCTCCTGTAAGATCCTTACGACTTACAGAGGAAACAAACACTTAGGAATCCTCACGATTCCTACGAAGAAAATACACCTATAAGATCCTCACGACTTGTAGGGAGAAATAGCTTTGTGGGATCCTTACGGCTCATGAAGTCAAAAGCCTTAGTCGACAGGACCTTAACCCTGGTCGCTAAGCCTCCTTTGTTCGACAACGACAGAGGCAAATGATGATTCTCTCCTGACAATATCCCAGTTGTAGCGGTGCTGATGCCGAAATCGGTGTCCAATTTCAAGTTTACAGCGAAAAACCAGTAGGCCGCACATGCATACGAAATAGCCGAAATGATGGGGCGACTTGCAATAAAAAGGCAGCAAGTAAAAATATATGCATGAAGAAATAGCCGAAATGATTGGGCAACTCGCAATAAAAAGAAGCGAGTAAAAATAAAATAAACAGCTGAAATGATTGGGCACCGCGAAAAATAGCCGAAATGATTGGGCAATCGCGACCTTCGCGATACGAAAACTGAAAGGATAGAGCATCGCGGAAATACAACAAAAAAAATGATGATGATAAAACTTTGGCCCTACAGTTAAAATCACATCGATTCCTGTACACAATCCAAGGGCGTAAACAAAGTGGGAAACAAATAATCCCAGCAAACTCCTCGACTCACGGATACAAACACTCCTTGACGAGAGCTTCCTGATCCGCGTCGACCCGCAGAGCCACCAGAGCCCCCGTGGGAACCCTCGACTCGTTTCAAACCCCAAGGAAACAAATAATCCTTGGCGCTTGGGAAACAAATAATCCCTAGCAAATTCCTCGACTCACGGATACAAACACTCCTTGACGAGAGCTTCCTGATCCGCGTCGACCCGCAGAGCCACCAGAGCCTCCGTGGGAACCCTCGACTCGTTTCAAACCCCAAGGAAACAAATAATCCTTGGCGCTTGGGAAACAAATAATCCCTAGCAAATTCCTCGACTCACGGATACAAACACTCCTTGACGAGAGCTTCCTGATCCGCGTCGACCCGCAGAGCCACCAGAGCCCCCGTGGGAACCCTCGACTCGTTTCAAACCCCAAGGAGACAAATAATCCTTGGCGCTTGGGAAACAAATAATCCCTAGCAAATTCCTCGACTCACGGATACAAACATTCCTTGACGAGAGCTTCCTGATCCGCGTCGACCCGCAGAGCCACCAGAGCCCCCGTGGGAACCATCGACTCGTTTCAAACCCCAAGGAAACAAATAATCCTTGGCGCTTGGGAAACAAATAATCCCTAGCAAATTCCTCGACTCACAGATACAAACACTCCTTGACGAGAGCTTCCTGATCCGCGTCGATCCGCAGAGCCACCAGAGCCCCCGTGGGAACCCTCGACTCGTTTCAAACCCCAAAGAAACAAATAATCCTTGGCGCTTGGGAAACAAATAATCCCTAGTAAATTCCTCGACTCACGGATACAAACACTCCTTGACGAGAGCTTCCTGATCCGCGTCGACCCGCAGAGCCACCAGAGCCCCCGTGGGAATCCTCGACTCGTTTCAAACCCCAAGGAAACAAATAACCCTTGGCGCTTGGGAAACAAATAATCCCTAGCAAACTCCTCGACTCACGGATACAAACACTCCTTGACGAGAGCCTCCTGATTCGCGTCGGCTCGCAGAGAAACCATTGTCTCCGCGGGAAACTCCCGATTCGTCTCAACTTGCAAATGAAGCCTCAGGCAGCAGGAACTAAAAAACTTGCTTCCTGAACAATGGGACCCTGCAAGTCAATCCAAAATGGTCTCTTGCATACTATTCACGGGTCTCACTCTCCAAAGTCGAGTTTCGACGAAGAGGGAAACAACCGCTTACGAATCCTCTCGACTCGTAAGTGGGAAAAATTCTCTTGTTAGATCCTTACGACTTATAAGAGAAAACTACACTTAGGGATCCTCACGATTCCTAGGGAGAAAATCCACCTATGGGATCCTCTCGACCCGTAGGGAGAAAAAACTCTATGGGACCCTCACGGCTCATAGAGTCAAAAAGTCTTAGGCAGTAGACCTGAACCTGCAGCCTAAGCCATCGCTATTTCTTAAGGAAGTCAGAATACTTGTTTTAGATATCCATCAATTATGGTTATTAAGACAGCCTGCTGACAATAAAAAGAAGATGACAGAAAGAATATCCGATCTACATTTGATCGGGAGTTCGTATCGCATTCATTTATGCACAAGCAGAAGACTCAAGACAAGGAATAAGACAAGCCGAAATAAAAAGAGGGAAGGGTTTCCATTCATACCGCTAAAAATTTTTACAAACATAAGAATAATAAATAAGAAACATTATTCAAATTATTACAACGGTATAACCTCAGATCCGGGGCACGGGTTGAGGAATTCAAAAGTAAGGACATCCAGAGTTCTTCTGGCCTTTCTAATTATTCTTATGCGCAGCCTCTCGCGCTCTTCTGTGTCAATATCATCGGCAAGCCCTCCCGGCCTTCGATAAGCAGCAACTATCGTCGTTTGCTGGAAGATTTGGTGTAGGATGTCAATGAGGCTATCCCGCCGCTTCTTCGAGATCAGCCCCGTCAGGTACACTGAATGCACCTTGTCCTCGGCATCATCCAGCGCATTGAGCGGCAGGGCCTCGTGAAGACCCGGAAGTGTTCTCCATATTGCTCCCAGCACGACTTTCAAAAGAGCCGAACGACGGGGTAGCAGCCAGCCACCGCTTGCGTTCAGACGACCCATGACCTCCGCACATTGAGCGTCAGTAAACTCCTGGTTTTGTTGACGACCCTGTGCGCGGATATCGTCATAAGTGATGAACTCGTGCAAACTGTATAGATGCACCGCCATTATGCCTGGAGGAAATACCACAGGAAGATTAGTAATAGAAAAAAAATAATAATATACATAGAGAGCTAGATTCCTAGAGGGCAAAGCTCTGTTCAAGGATTAAAACCCATGAGCAAAAGCTCTGCTAGTGAAACCCCAATGGGGATCTCTTTAGATCAAAAGATCTGTGAGAGCAAAACTCTTTGATTGAGATAAATTTAAGATCATTTGATTTACATTAATTTCACCTAAAGTTTCTAACTTTGAAATTGAGCAAAGCTCTGCTAGTGAAACCCCAATGGGGATCTCTTTAGATCAAAAGATCTATAAGAGCAAAGCTCTGCTGTTTAAAGATTAATTAAAATTAATTTAATCTAAGATTCAATTTTACCTAAAGTTTTTTCTAAAAACTTTGGAAAGAAGAGCAAAGCTCTAGAGTTCTTGAAGGCAAGAGCAAAACTCTGAAGTTTTTTGAAAATAAAATCGGAAAGATGATAAGCATCTGTGGGGGACCAAAGGTCCTATTTATAGGCACCAAGTGCCTCTTCGACTTCCAAAAGTCGTCACGGCGGTTGGAATTTCGCCACCGTTGCGCTCACGTTTGGGGCCACGTAAGCGCAACGGTGCGGGGGGCATTTGTTTACCCCAATCAGAGAAAAGCTCTGTTCAAATTCCGAGGCGGGAGATGAAGCAACGCTTCATCTTCCCCAATCAGAGCAAAGCTCTGCTTTGAAAATTTAAGCTTTAATAACAGAAGCAACGCTTCAGATTCTTTGTGCTGGGTGCAACGCGCCACGTGTCAGGAGCAGACGCGTCAGCGCAACGTCCAAGAAGACGCGCCCAATCAGAGCAGAGCTCTATTTGTCTGAAGCAACGCTTCAGTTGCGCTGCGCTCTGCGCTGCGCTCTGCGCTGCGCGACACGTGTCAGCGCAGATGCGCCAGCGCAGTTGCGCCGCGCGACACGTGTCACGCGCTGGGGCATCTGCGCCAAACTGAATTAAGATTTTAAGAAATATTTTCTGTTCTTGTTAAAACAAGAAGATTTTCTTCTGCAAAGCAGAAGCCCTTGGATCAAAGATCCAACGGTGGGGAAAATTCCCCAAATCACTCAGAGAATGATCTTTTTAACAAATTTAACTAATTTGTGAGCCCTATAAAAAGGACCCTAAGCCTCAATTCAAAGAGATCAACATTTTATTTGAGAACTCAAGAACTTTAAACAGAGAGAACTCTGAGAAGATTTCAAGAAAAAGGTAAAGAACCTTCATGAATTAGAAGAAATTCCTTCTAATAGATCATTGGTCTAAAAACAAGATCAATAATCTTTACATAATAAACAGTGCTTTGCACTTCTTGTGAACCTCCGGTTCTTTAAAAACAATAAAAATAAAAATAAATAATAGTGCTTTGCACTTTTATGAACCTATGGTTCTTCAAATAAAGAAAAATTTATTTTTCTTTGATCTAATTTAGATCAAGAAATTAAACAGTGCTTTGCACTTCCCTTCTTGAATCTAAAAGATTCTTAGTGCTTTGCACTTCCAAACGCGCCGTTGCGCTCTTAAGAGAGCGCCACGTGTCGGTTATAGAACCACTTGCGCTAAGCGTCCTTAAGATAGAGTTTTGCTCCCTGGAATTGGCGCAACTCGCTGAGAGCGCGCCACGTGTCAGCGGCGCAACAGCGCAGCGCAACAGTGCAGCGCACTGCGCTAGTGCGCTTGCGCTCACCAGAGCATGACACGTGTCATCACCATATGAGCTTGCGCTCATTACTCGGCGCAAAGCGCCAGACAAATGCACTGCCTTGGTTACAAAAGGGGCCAAGCCCAATTAAAGAAGGCCTAACAGGTCTAATAAAATGCAAATGCATTGTTTCAAAAAGGGGCAGAGCCCAAACTAAAATAGATGCTCTGCATCATAAATAAAGGGACAGAGCCCAAATCAAAAGCCTAGCAGGCCAGAATAGAATGCAGTGCATTATTAAATATGGGCAAAGACCTAGCACAGGCCTAATAGGCCGAAGATCAAGAAAAATGTTGAATATTCTCAACTGGACCTAACCCAATTTTGGCTGTAAGTCCTCAAATTAAATTAACTGAGCAAAATTGCTCTCCTAAATCAATTTATCTCCGGTTTGAGGGTACATCTCTGAACTCCTCTGACATCTATCGTTGTACTCCTTCAACGACGTCAGAGAGGCGACGGGTCCCAACGATCACACATGAATATGGACTGCGGGGTCCTTAAACTCGTGGACCGAAACGTCCTTAAAACTAATATTGGACCGAAACGTCCTTAAAACTAATATCGGACCGAAACGTCCCTAAACTAATATCGGACCGAAACGTCCCTAAACTAATATTGGACCGAGACGTCCTTAAAACTAATATTGGACCGAAACGTCTTTAAAACTAATATTGGACCGAGACGTCCTTAAAACTAATATCAGACCGAGACGTCCCTAAACTAATATCGGACCGAAACGTCCTTAAAACTAATATCGGACCGAGACGTCTATATTGGACCGAAACGTCCTTAAAACTAATATTGGACCGAGACGTCCTTAAAACTAATATTGGACCGAGACGTCCTTAAAACTAATATTGGACCGAAACGTCCCTAAACTAATATCGGACCGAAACGTCCCTAAACTAATATTGGACCGAGACGTCCTTAAAACTAATATTGGACCGAGACGTCCTTAAAACTAATATCGGATCGAAACGTCCCTAAACTAATATCGAAACGAAACGTCCCTAAACTAATATCGGACCGAAACGTCCCTAAACTAATATCGGACCGAAACGTCCCTAAACTAATATCGGACCACCACGTCCCTAAACTGGCGATCGACCACCACGTCCCTAAGCTGGCGATGGACCACCACGTCCTCAAAACTGGAATGCGGACCACCACGTCCCTAAACTGGCGATGGACCACCACGTCCCTAAACTGGCGAACGGACCACTATGTCCCTAAACTGGAACAATAGAGCCTCCGAACGCTCTTTTGCCGGATCTAAACGGTCCCGTTTAAGTTGATCTTAGCCCCAAATACGGCTAACGTATCCTTAAACATCCAAATGGATTATAAAACTCCCAATCAACTCTGGTTCGAAGGTACATCTCCGATCTCCTCTGACATCTGTCGTTGTAATCCTTCAACGACGTCAGAGAGGTAACGAGTCCCGATGGCCATACATTAAATTAATCACTACGTTAAGTTGATCTTAATCTAAAACAGGACTAACGTATCCTTAACGAACGTTTAAGTCGATCTTAGACGCAACGCGACTAATGCATCCTTAAATTAAAAACACCAAACCCAAATCTAAGTAAATGCGGATTTGGACTAATCCACGTCCTACGGGCGACGGCATTACTCAGTCTCCGTATACAATCCACGGGCAACCACAAACAAAACAAACACACACGACACGAAGTGAAATTCTGGAGAAGGAGAAAGTTGTTACCGCGATGCGGTAGCGTAATTAACTGCAGGGGCTTGCGCCTGCAGGGAAGAGCGTCCCCACAATCAAAAATCCCTCACCCTGAGGGGGAATCTGACGAAGTCTGCTACATCGGCCGCATCCGTCTAAACCTCCGATACACGGTGCCATAAATCAACTTGGCATCTTCGGAGAGATAGACGGATAAAACCAAATAGCATCTGCCCCGAACCTCAGGCTTAGACGCAAAGTCCGGGCCGCCATTCGGAGGGGAACAGTGTGCGCCAAAGGGAGATATCCGTGAAGAAGTTATGAAGGAGGCACACAGTTCCGCGTATTCCGTACATCCAGGAGGCACGCAGATGTACCGAGATATATGATAGTATTTCTGGTGGGAAGGCATGAAACGGGAGATTGCCCGCTTTGTGGCAAAGTGCTTGGTGTGTCAGCAAGTTAAGGCTGAATATCAAAGGGTTGCTGGTTTATTGCAACCACTTCCGATTCCTCAGTGGAAGTGGAAACATATAACCATGGATTTCGTGACAGCTTTACTGCGGAATCCAAAAGGCAACAATGCAGATTGGATGATTATCGATCGATTGACCAAGGCAGCTCATTTCATACCATTCCGTGTTGGTCGATCAACAGAAGTTGTGGCAGAACAGTACATACAGGAGATTGTAAGACTGCATGGAATACCGGTGAGCATCGTGGCTGACCGTGACAACCGTTTCTTATCACACATTTGGAGGAGCTTACAGGAAAGTTTGGGGACTCGATTGAAATTTAGCACAGCTTATCATCCTCAAACAGATGGTCAGTCGGAGAGAACGACCTAAACTCTTGAAGACAGGTTGAGAGCTTGCATGTTGGACTTCAAGGGTTCATGGGAGGATCATCTACACTTGGTGGAGTTTCGTACGACAACAGCTTTATATGGTCGCAAGTGTCGTTCACCTGTTTGTTTGGACCAGATTTGGTTGTGCAGATAATGGAGAAAGTTAACAATATCCGGAATCATATGAAGGCAGCGCAAGATCGGCAGAAGAGTGGGGTCGATACATCGAGAAGACCTCTAGAGTTCGCTGTTGGTGATCTAATATTCTTGAAGATATCACCGACTAGAGGGGTGATCCGTTTCGAAAGTCGAGAAAATCTTAGTCCTCGATTTGTTGGACCTTTTGAGTTCTTGGAACGTATTGGAGAAGTTGCTTATTTATTAGCGTTACCACAATCTTTGGAGAATGTTCATGACGTGTTTCACGTATCTCAACCCTGTAAGTAAGTTCGAGATGAAACACCTGTGTTGGATCATTCGGAGCTGACTGTCCGAGAAGATTTGACTTTTGAGGAGCGACCGGTGTCGATCGTGGATCGAAGAGAAAAGGTTTTATGAGCAGGGTTATCCCTCTTGTACTGGTTTCTTAGAGTAATCGCTCGCATGGAGAACCAACTTAGGAACGAGAAGATGAAATCCGGCAGAAGTTTCCACATCTATTCTTGAATTTTTTTTGTTTGTTTATCTTATCTTGTTCTTGGAATTTCGAGGACGAAATTCTTTTGTAGTTGGGTATAATATAACACCCGAGTTCATTTATACCAATTCCAGTTTCCGTATTTACCTATCCATGGTCTTTTCTTGATTTAGCGTGTTTAGGTGCGAATGGTATTTTACATATTACTTTGCATGCGACCCGACCCGCTTGCTTGAACCTGTTTGATTCTTATTCATAGATTACCCTGGCTTGTTGCATTGACTCGTGCATCTAGTATAAACTGCATATTGGCATTTCATCTGACATTGCATTTTTTATCATATAACTTTAGTCACAGAAAATATTTTTAAATTGCATTTCATAGCCTGCTTGTTACCCCAAATCCTGTGGTAGCATCCGCGCATCTTGTTCTCGTTCCGTTCGGTGAAACGAACGTATTTGGATGGCTACGCGCACGTATGTGCATTCGTTCTTGGGGTATGCATTTTCCTTGACTGAGCATTCATTCTGAAATTTGGAAGTCGCATATATATTTATATTTTTAATCTGAATTTTTAGACCCGACCCGGGCTTGTTTTGGAGTGAATTTGTATTTTCCAAAATCTCAAAACGTATTAATATTATATTAATATATTCTAAACTATAATTATATATACTATATTATATAATTCGTTATCAGAATCTAATTTTCTCAATCCAAACAGTTAATAAATCTTTTTTAAGCAAACAAATCTCTCTCTCTCATTATTTTACTATGAATGCACGTGAACTCTCTCTCTCTCTCTTTCTTCTCCTTCTCTAAATTTCTTCCCGCCTTACGCAACCCTAACCCAAGCTTTCCCGCAGCCTCGCCATCGCCGGAACTCGGCGCCGTCGCTGCTCCACCGTCGACAATCCCTCACCTTCCTCGACCATCCCTCACCTTCACTTCTCCCTCTCACCTTCTTTCCTTGAAGAACCCAACAACCTACAGCCCCCGACTTCACCTGCACCCTTCACCGCCGATGACCCAACTTCCTCGTCGGCCTCCACTCGTCTTCCTCACCTCTCTCCAACCCCGACACCGCCATCACCCACACCTGCAGCCCGACGAACCCATCACCCGAGAACCCACAGAAAACCATCTTCTCCAACTTCTCCTCGCCGGTGATCCCAGCCTCCATCTCTTCGACCTCACCGCCGATCATTCTTGTTGGTCTCCCCTCTCGACCATCTCCTCACCTATCTGTCCCTTCACCCGACGACTTCCCTGTACACCCTTGCACCCACTTTCTCCGAATGCAACACCTACACTTCCTGCCTCGCTGGAGACCTCCTCGGCGACCGTACCTCATCGTCGTCGTCATGTTCCCTGCCTCGCCTCACCTCCCTTCTAAACCCAGGACACCAAACCCTAGTTTCTTCCTCTTCTTCTTTTCTTCTTATTCTCCTTTTCTTGGTTTCGTGAATACGCGTTTTCCGGTGATCGACGGAGTCGTGGCCGTCGCTGCTGATCCGGGTTACCCTGGGGACGTTCCAGATAGCGTGATCGTGTTCTTGCCATACCTGGTTCTGTTCGGTGCTCGCGTGGACATATCGCGACGTTTCTCCCGATATCCGCCGTGGCACGTACCGCTTTGATATCCGTTCAGGCAAGTAAAACTTTCTACATGCTACTTAAATTATTATATACATATTCGACTGCACATTAAACCCGTAGTTCAGATGTAATACCATGATTTTCATTTTACTGCTCGATGTCACGATATATCCTTTTAGTTTCAAATCTTGAAACCTACCCGTTGCCTTACTTTATTAAACCTTTTAACCACATTTATATTCTAATCACACAATAAATAATTACCTAACCTATGGTACTCTTTCTATAGTTCTACTCTATCGGACACCCGTGTGCATTTTAACCTGTTTTAGTTATGATTGCATCCATTGAACATATTATATATATCATTGTATCCCTAAATTACTTAATACTTATTAACATGATTTTAACATCCATAATTGTCATACTGTATGCATGTAATGTTGAAACTATCTCTTAAATTCAAACTGATAACCGTACGTCTAATAATTTAACATGTACCTATTTACATGTCATATTACATGTGCCAGTTATTGTTCTGATAGTATCCATGCTGGTTTATTTATAACCATGATTATACTAGTTGATTATGAGCACCCACATGATATCTTGTATACCTTGACATGACTTGCTACAATATTACCTGACCCGACATAGTACCGTACGACCCTTGATATGACATGACACTTATATACACTACCCGGCTTGACCTAACGTACCATGGCTTTACCTTTTACCTGATCTTGCGTCTAATGCCAACAAACCTGTCCTGTAGTCCTCACGGACCGTTCCTGTTGTCTATCCAGACAAACCTGTACTCGCCCGATCATGTGTTGGCATTAGTGCTAGATTATTTAATACTTGACTTGAACATATATAACTTGGGGGTATGGGGAAATCAGTATTGTAACCGAACGTAACTCAAAGGGCCATCTTATTGTTTGCCGTTTTTTTCGGGCGTTACGGAATACCCATTGTTTGCCGTTTTTCCGGGCGTTACGGAATACCTATTGTTTGCCGTTTTTCCGGGCGTTACGGAATACCCATTGTTTGTCGTTTTTCCGGGCGTTACGGAATATCTATTGTTTGCCGTCTTTCCGGGCGTTACGGAATAACCACCGATGAGTTACGATGAGGATTACATTACTTGGTTTCAAAGACTTTAGAATAGATAACCCCGTAGCACAGTTTAGATATCTCTGTACGACACTTACACTGACACATTCACCGTTATATATTCTCATTATATTCATACTCATACCTGCATGTCGTACTACCCCTGTTTATATTATTGCTTGATGTTATGACGCGCTGACGTCTGGGTTTTGCATGGCCCAGATCCTCTACCTTGTTGCAGACTGATCAGGAGTATTGCCGCTGTTAGACCGAGCGGTGAAGATCGTATCGGTATGCAGTTTTACTTTCCAGGTGGTTCATCTATTGTATCTTTTGCTTCCGCATATTACCATTTCTTGACTCATTTATTCTGGCTCATGGACATGTACTAGATAGTTTAGTCTACTTTCCTGTTCTTGATATCTCTACAGCCGTAATGTGACTGTGAAGGGATTTTTCCTATCCACAGGCAGCATGGTTGGCTATGTCACGTACCCTTTTTAGCGTACTCTGGGAAGCAGGGCGTGACATACACTAAAGGGCTTAGTGTAGTGGTAGCTTGAACTAGTAGGAGCTTCGAGGTGGATCATCTTTGGCGCGAAGGCTACGAAGGAAGCTTGTTCAAAGTCTCAAGAGAAGCCTTGTGGAGTCGTGTGACTACTACACAGAGCATATTGAAGAGAAGGATCGTCTACAAAGGTTGTATTCTTATTCTCTTAGATGTAAAAGTTGTTTACATTCTATTCCGACTAAATCTCTAGTTAACGATTCCAGCGTAGGGTTCTTTGTAACGACAAATTTTTTAAAACGGCATGGACGATGCCCTCCGAAACCTTGCTGTCGTTGTTAGGAACCCTTCAGTAACATCATCCTGACCATGTCTTGGAACAAAAGTGCCATTCGTTTTATATTGGCAGCTTGTTCCGCTGCCTCATTGTCCTTCGTCTTAAGGATTCTGCGGAGGAACTCAGCATTGGTTTCTTGTTCATGACACTGTTCCGACGACATCTCTGGGCTTTCTTTTGGCCCAGTGAGTGCGGCCATCTATGTTAGCATCTCCTGGAGCTTCTGTTGTTGCTCCTGAGCTTTTGTTACCGATCGGGTGAGTGGTCGATGACCCATAGAGATACGGCTATCCTCTTTCCCGGATGCCATATAAACGGCGTGCACTACCATGCCCCCAGACTTGGGGCGTTTAGATTCAGTGCCTTTGAGCTTTGTCGCAGACACTAGGATTTTCTCCGACCTTCTTCTTTTGTGAGCGGTCGAAGTTGAGGGGGCCGTTGCAGCGGGCACCCAAGTAGACGACATCTCCTGTGGCATGACAGGGTGCTCCTTCTCTTGCCGAACTTTCATCTTCTTCGATCGGCGGGAGTAGTCTTGGTTGATCACCGGGTTTTGGACCTGTCGCCAAACTTTATAGATTTTAGAGGACAGCCGCTGAGGGGGCTGCTCTGGCTTCACCTTTGTAGCGTTCTCCATAGGTGGAGGAGATCTTTTTAGCACGGCAGTCGGAGAGTTCTTGCGCACCCTCCTAAGTGGTTCAAAGTTGTTTCCAGTTGGAACAGCACCATCAACTTCCACCGTTG